>CM060916.1:121257490-122703115 GCA_030737875.1 Allium sativum
ATCGTACATTTGGAATGTTATCATCCTCATATTATTATAGAATTTTTTTGTCCTTGTTTCTATATAAAATTTCCAACTTATTTATTGTTATAATGGTGTATTTGTTCTTAGTCAGACAGTGTGGGTGACATAATATATTATAAGTTAATGTTGTTTGGCAACTGATATTGTCTTTATTATGTCACATTCTTTCTTAAGTTATACTTAGTCATGTCATCTTCTTCAGTATGTTTTATGTATAGCGATAAATTATCAAGTTTTTATCAAGCACTTAGGCCATGATGCCAGTTGTTTAATTATTAACAGTATTTCATTTGTTTTATTAATACAAATCCCTTCAACATAAGGATTTGTTATTAGTTTAAGCCACTTCTAAACACTTAGGGCATATAGTTCACTTTTAAAATGTTCTATTTTAAATTTTGACCGATATATCGATCGAGATCTCTAGGAGAAGTTTTGGCGAGACGAAACATAAAGTTTCGGTGGAAATATTACGTGTTGTAACTAATGTATTCAACGTGACTGACATAAGTGCAAGTCAATCAATAAAACGAACAATAGATACTGCCAAAATGACCTTTAGCTACACCTAGTTGCAGTCGCATAGCTTATTGTTGTGGACAGTTATGTTTAATTGACAATACATTTTAACAGTCACTACCAAAATGACCTTTGGAATTGATTTATAGTGTCGAACAAATAAACGTGGTATGAATAAATTTTGATTGCCCAAATTATCAAATCCTTGTAAATTTTTGGAGTTTTATTTAAATTTACCAAAAAATGGCTAGTCAACCGAACATGCAGATGGTTGGTTTTTTTGAAATGACAAAAATATTGCCATTTATCACTTTAAATGTTTGTGATTCTTTTTATCTTGATCGTTGGATCATTTTGTCTTTACATATGAGATAGAAATCAATGAAGATTTCAATGATGAAGATTTATTATATCACCAATCGTGTTTTTTTTTGTATTTAAGTTACGTTCTGATAATAAGATATTTAGATTTATTATATCATATGAGATAGAGAAAAGCCATTTTGATCATCCATCATTAGAAAACTTCTGTATACATTGTTCTCAATATAATTTATTTGTTAGAAAAAAAGATTAATAGGTAATAACTTCAAAATGGGTGGAACACTCGGAACATCCTCATCATATAGACTAGACCTGGTAGCCGAGACCATTACCTTCTGGTGCGACGTTTGCAAAGAACAGGGTCCGTACTCGCATTACAAGTGAATTGATCCAACATCAGGATGCAGCTTTAGCCTTCACACTGCTTGCGCAGAAGTTGCTGATTCAGATATCCACAAGATTACACCAGCAATTTATAGTGGGCGACACACGTTTGATATTCCCATGCTGCCGGTAAATGATTGCTGTTGCTGTGTTGCATGTGGTAGGCACTTAAAAGCCTACAACTGTCACTGTTAACGGAAGAATTTATATTTGCATCCAGCTTGTAGTACTCATTGTGTGCAATGTTTGAGTACAGCTGAAAAAGAGATTGAATGGAAGATATGAACACTGTAGGAGAAGTTCTTATGAAGGCGGCAACAAGTATCTGAATCCATGGGCTTATGTCTCTGATTTTGGAACCTATCTGTATTTTGCTGGTTGTGCTAGAGCTGATAGAGTCAGGATATCTACCCAACCCAAGGTCAGTTACACCATTACTTTATTTACATTGTATATGAAATAAATTTATTGAAAATTGACCAGAAATCAAATTCATGCAATAAATTTATGTACATGGTATAAAACTACTTTATTACAAATTACATCAATTAACCAGGAATTTATGTACAAACTTTTAGATTTATGTACAAATGCTTGAGATTCTCATCTATAAACTCTTAGATTTATGCTATAAATTTAGTTGCATAAGTAAGTTAGTTAAACCTTGAAAATTTGTTGCATAAATTTGCATCAATTAACCAGAAAGGAAACTCATCTCCTTCTATATGTAGGAGGAGATTCACCAACCGCCTATGTCCAGTTTAGAAATTTGTAATTAGTTATTATCATCTTGAGAATTGACAGTTCAACCTTTAAGTTGACATTTTGGTACTTTCCCAAAATAAGCTATGTGTATTTGGCAATAGATTTTATCATTAACTACTCTCAGTAGTTTGAAAATTTCTAATTCATATATTTTTTAAGCATCATGGACAATTTTGAAAAATCCTTCCAAGCATGTTTCTTACCGTGGCATATGCAAATTTAATTTCTATATGTCTTTGGTTTCCATGATGGTTAATTGATTTGCCAATTTTGTTCCATAATTTAAGGACAAATTTTATCAATTTGATTGTAAAAATTCAAAGTGATTTCCATTTGACTTCGGTTTGCATGATTGTCAACTGATTTGCAATTTTCTTCCAAAATTGAAAGATAAATTTAATCAAGTTGATTATAAAAAATCATTTTAGAAAAAAAAAAGTACTCTATCTTCATAAAACTGAAATATCAGCTGTACTAAAAAAGGTAATCAATACTGGAAAATGAATGGACATCTACTTACAACGTGTGCTTTGCTTTATATTTGCATTAGTACCTGAAAACAAATGTATTCAATCTTCATAAAACCTAAATATCAGCTGCAGTCTATTTGGTAATCAATAATTGAAAACTATACTCTCTCTCCATGATTGTTAACTGATTTGCGAAAAATTTCCATACTTGAAAATCAATTTGATTCTAAAAATCCTTTTTTGAAAAGAAAAAGAAAAAGAATGTACGCTATGTTTGGAATGGTGAAATTTCTGTGTAAACTTCCTTTTGCTAATCAACTTTTAGCACCTTTATGAACAGTACTAATATAAAGCATGCTATCATAGGCAATATGTTTTAAAAAAAAACTGCAGTTGCTTCTTTCGAACTATAATTTGACAATGTGTGTTCGTTTTTCTTGAAATCACGACGCAATAATATGCAAATTGAAGACCATTAATAGAAGAGAAGTCGTGAATGTTTGGTAAACAGAAGGTGCAAACTATTGGGTTGATGGTGAAACTTCTCTACTTAGGCCAAATTCAAAGAAGAGGAGGTTCGAAGCAAGTGAGTAGAAGAGGGGGCTGCTGAATAGAAACTAGAATGTGGCGATGTGTTTCTAGACTTATTCAATCTTGATAATTTGATATACATTTGCAAAAACAGAGATTTAGAATGAGCTGTAATCAAGTACATACATAAATAAAACTTCATATTGTTTGACTATTATTTATTCTAAGGTTTATCAGATTTCTTGCATCATTGATGAAAAGTCATGCAATATATAAATTTCACTAAAATTTCCTTCAATAAGGTCATGGCAGTTTAAGGAATACTTGAAAAGTTCCTTAAGTAAAATGAAAATTGCTTTGATATTAATAATATATTTATGCTCATTGAATGTACCATCATAATAGGTAATAAAGAATAAATATACTTTTGACTAATACAGCAATAGTTAATTAAATATATTAATAGCTTGCATCATTTTATATTTTCCGTATGCATCATTTTATATAGGACAAATTTTCCAATCGAGCTTGTTTTCGAAACAATTTCGCGTTTAGGGCTGATTTTCAAACTTATTACCAAACATGGCTGGGTTGTTCACAGTTAGCAGTACAGTTAGCAAAACTCTAACTGTCTTCGTCCATCAAATAATTCCAATTGACGAAAGGGATGGCATTTTGGGCTTGTATGGATTCCAAGGACTGTTGTCAATCCCAACCCTATTTCTTATCTGAATACAAATATGGTTAGACAGTTCCTTTAGGATACTTTTTATTCCTAAAAGTATATGTTTTTATTTACATAAACAATCATAAAATATGAAACATGAACCTATAGATTCTATTTTTCTACAGTTATTGAAAACTAAATGATAAATTTTTACACTTTCCTTCTTCATTTCTGTCAAATATTATTTAATTTGCATTTGAATATTGTACTTAAAACATGAAACAAGAACCTTCATATTCTGTTTTTCACCAGTTGAAAGTTAAATGCTGAATTATGGCACCTTTCCTCTTCCTCTATAATAATCGTTAGCTAACTTTGTAGTTAACTTTTGTATTTCAACCCCAAAAAATGAAGCTTCAGGTTCTATTTTTCTACCGTTTCTGAAAATTAAATGCTGAATTCTGGCACTTTCCTCTGTAATGGACCAATTAATTATTAGTTAACTTTGCAATTCTCACTTGCAGCAATTCCAATTATGTAATTATTATATGCCATTTATTTATGATATTCTTCCTAGGTAAGCCTGGGTTTACCCAAAAGCAGGCTAGCCTATTTCTCCGCAACTACTTTTGCAGGTGGCTTCCCTATAGCTGTGCAGGTAACACCCCTATCTTTGTTATTTCCATTTATCTTGGCATTGGCTTCAGCTGATTGAATCAAGATAATCTGTATACATATTCCAATAATTCACATACTCCATAGCTCGAATGCATAAGATGATTTACTGCCTTGTTTGCAGTGTGGTGTGCTGAAATAAGGTCTGTAGCCTTTTTATTTTCTGGTAGGGTCTATGAGTGTGCAGTGAGGGGGGAATTGGCAGTATGCTAATCCATTGTAGCTTTGTGTGCAGTAACCATTGTAACCGCATATCCCATTTCCATAGTCTAAAATAGCACTGCATAAATATTGAAATATTTAACATAATCCTGAGCTGTCATACTACTGTCAATTAAAATTAAAAAATTATCTTAAACCACATCTGGGTCCAAAGTAGTTCTTATGTAGTTGTCTCCAGTCTCATATAACAGAAGTTGACACATATACAATGGGAAATGTTTTAACCGTATATTATCGCAATCAGTGCACATCGGCCGTACTTTGGAGTTTGATTTGTACAACAATTGTGGATACATAATGTATTTGTATTGATGAAACTGAATCACAAATGGGCTACTTCTCGTTCCAATGATTTTTATTTTTATGCAGCTGATATCTTCTCTTCATCCGTGTCTAGTCCAGTCTTTTGATGCACAAAGATAATAGGTGCTTTACTACAGCTGGCAGGTTTTCTTATAACCCATGTTGTTATATTTATTTTGGCGTTTTTTTTATAAAGTAGGTCGACATGAAAATGTTACAAATCTTCTATCTTTATTTGTTCATTTTTATCATAAGTCAATGAAGATCAATGATTTTTTTTAACAAGCTATTAGCTATTAAAAACTTTCACGATTGTGATTGAGAATAATTATTCACTTTGTTTTCTCATGTGTATGTCTACAATGTTGACGATGCATTTCCTCTAGTTACACTAAACTTTGTTAGTGGTGCATCCATGGGTTTGAAGCCTTCAGATTACCTTCTGCCACAGAGCAGTGTTGTAAGTTGCTGTACACGCTTTAATTCATAATATTAAAAACCCACTTAATGCGTTTCAGCTCTTTTATTTTATACTAGTGATATCATATAGTGTATTGGCTGACAAAAGAGTGAAGGTGGAACTGCTATACTAGGTCCGTTGACTATGCACCTTTTATTGATTTGGTTCATTTAAAATAAATTATTTGACACAATATAATCACATTATGTATATTGTTATTATGTGTACTAAATTAATCTAATTTTCATGTAAATGTTGCAGATATTGTACTTAAGGACAAAATTGTTGTTTATGATTTGGACAATCAGCGCATGTGCTGGAAAAATTGTGACTATAAGTCCGTCCATATAATTAGTTTAGTTTCTTCTATATTCTGTTAAAACATGTCAATCATGTATGAGCAATTCTGTTGAACAAAGCCTAAAGTTAAAGTAGAATTTTTATGAAGTCTAATACCAAAAATTATTCTTTAGGAAAAAAGATTTGCTTCTACCTGTTCAGGCATAAAATTTTGTATTGGCTCACTTCTAAACATCTCTAGTGTAAATTTGTTTGAAAAAAAAGTGTAATGACCCGCATTTTTAGAGATATATAATTAATTTATTTAATTATATAATTGGTGATTTAGAGAAGTTAATGATCGTTTAATTAAATAATATTGAATATTTAACTAATAATTTTAATATAATAATATATTATAATGTCGAAATAGTCAAAGATAGTTGAATTCACAATACAGTATGAATTGGATTATATATAAGGTATAATTCAGTTTGGAATTGAATTAGAATGACGAATATATTTCATTAACGAAGTTAGAGCGTATAAATTATAATATAATTATAATTGAGCTCGAAATGGCGCGGCAGTTCGCTATTTGGCGATTTGAACTTCAACTGAATGTACAGAGTTCGTTTTAAATTGGATTTCTGTGAAACAAGAAACATGTGGAGCTGGTGGAGTATATCTTTCTAGTGGAAGAGAAAAATCGGGATTTCGTCGTGTAGATTTTGAGATATGTCCAATTCAAATTTCATAATAGTCGCTATAAAATCGTTTATTGACCATAACGGCTATTTCAAAATAACTAGAGATCGGGTTTGAATTTAGACAAGGTCCATTTGGGAAGTAGTGATAATTTATTTTTTAGAATTTTACTGTAATTTTTAATTAATTAAATAAGCAACTTTTTATTTGAAGTATTTCGCACCCTGAAATCAACATTTTGAAGTTTCAAAATATGAGTCAATCTACCGATGTTATTACATTTTTGGGACCGAGGCACATCGCTTGATACGACAGTATACTTATTTCTGTCTATAGTAGTCAGACATGAATGGAATTTTATGTGTCACGGTACTAAAACTAGAACCGAAGTATATGTTTATAAATGCTCCACGCCCTTCTTTCCTATCCACCGGTTCTTTGTGTCATTTCACCAGGCCACGTCTCCCCTCCTACCAATCTCTTTTCAAACCGCACAAACCCTACCGTGTCCACGTCTTCAAAAGTGACTAAGGGATTGAAGAATATAAAACCATCAGCATGCCCATTATTCCTTCTTTTTGCCGCAACAGCCTTAATGGCAACTAAAAAATATATATATAACAAAGTCCAACTCTCTACAAAATTTAAATTGAAATAAAGAACGTACGTAGAAAGCCTCCTACTTTTCACTTCTTCTCACTAAACCATATAGATGCATGCGTGTATATGTTCTGAGTGTGTTTCGTATATATAGATGTGGGGTCCTACGCGTGTATGTGAGGGAGAGATGGAGTGGAACCGGGTTTCAGGTCTTTTGCTTGAGGTGATTGCGTTGAGGAGTAAGTGGATGGGAAGGTTGAGCATGGGAAAAAGAAGAATAAATAAAGGGTGGCGTCAGGAGTAAAGCTTGCGGGTATGCTATTTGAATGGGAAAGGCTGCAAGATGGTGCTTGCGAAAAGAGGAGATGGCCACGTGAAACAGTCAGCTTGGTAATTGGTGTTGAAGTGGAGGTCTCATGACAAGTCTGTGCATGTTGAGGGGATCATTTCGTGGAAGGGAAGAAAGGCAACAGTATGATGATGGAGCGGAGCGAAATGTTTGATCCGAGAAGAAGGCATGGACGTGATGCACTAGGAAGTGGGAAGCTTGGCCGTGAGTTATATGAATGGAAGGGGGCATTCGAACAGTGACTTGGCTTTATTTCTGGACCGGGATAACTCGATGGGGAGGAAGAATCACAGGGTCGTGGTTTACTAAATGGTGGTGGGCTGGGTTTTACGGAATGCCCATTTGTTGTTTAAAAAAAAGGAAAAAGAAATAATACTGGGAAGAAAGAGGAGGATACATATTGTCTGGCAAATACAGAAGCTCGCTCGCAGGTTGAAACGAAGAGAAAGAGGGACACTGTAGTAAATAAGGTGATGGGCCGTCTAAAAGAGGTAAGGCCCGATAAGGTTTAAAATAATATAAATTTGGTTTAATTAAATACGTATGAACTTGTAAAACTACGTAACCCATTCATACGTTATCAAAATTTTACAAAAAAACAGGATCCGTCAGGATCGTAGGGACGGTGGCGACACCATGAAACTGACTGGGAGTGGAATGGAGCTCGTTACAAATAATGGCGAAATAAATTGTCCGACTGAGTCGAATAACGCAAACCGTTATTCAACGGTTAACGCGCAATGTGAGTAAAACTCACTAACTCTCCTCAATTTATATTTTAATATAAATTGTACTTTATTTATTGACTGCTGTATATTGATTGTTAAACTGGACTGTTAAATAGATTTGATTGAAAACGTAGTTATAGTTAATCTATGTACTGTTAATCAAATATGGTTCTGTACAGCAGGATATTTCATTTCAAAATGAAATATGATATATATTATTATACTGTGTAACATCTGTGGATGCAGGGAGACAGGTTGGAGGAATTCGACTGGGTTCCTCAACAATTATTTTACTTTTTTCATATATTGTGATATATGTTGTGATTTATAATCTGTTATTGATTATGGATGTTAGAACGATATTGATCATCGTTGTTTGATATTTTAAATATCATAAGAAACCCTGGGATGTAAAAAGGAACATTTCAATGTATATCGAAATAAAGGAGTTTTATAAAATCAACCGATTTTATAAAAGGAAACAATTTGAAAATAGAGTATTTATAAAACGAACATGGTTTTATAAAAGGAATTATTTATAAAACAAATAGAGCTTTATAAAAGGAATATTTATTTAGAAAATAAATAGAATAAAGGAATATTTATTTAGAAGATAAATAAACCGTTATAAATAAGGAATATTTGTAATGGTAAATAGAAGTTGTAAATAGGAATATTTGTAATGGTAAATAGAAGTTGTAAAATAGGAATATTTGTAACGGTAAATAGAAGTTGTAAATAGGAAATATTTGTAACGGTAAGTAAACGTAAAAAAGGAAATAGTTGTAATGGAAAATAAACGTTATAAAAAGGAAATTGATGAGATATAAAAGAGATAATCGAAATAGAGTAATTGAATATTAGTCATTTAATTAGAAATACCCTGATTTGAGTTAGTCTAATATTAGTTAATCGAATAAGAATAGTCTAATATTAGCTAATCGAATTTAGTAACCGAATAGAGTTAATAAAAAGGACTTTATCGAATTTAGTTATTCGATAGAGTTAATCAAAAGGAGTTTATCGAATTTAGTTATTCGATAGGGTGAAATCAATAGAGTTAATCGACTTATAGTATTCGAATAAGAGTAAATCAAATAGAGTTAAATAATATTAGAAACTGACTAGAGATTGGTAAGTTGAATATTTTTCTGAGTGTTGATCTGATGTTGGTTTCGGTCTTCGGGGTTTATACTTAGAGAATTGTTCTCTTACTAGTTTACAGTTAGGGACTAATAGTTGTGGAATGGTAGCAATACGTGAATGAGGATTGGAAATGTTTTCCAATGTAAATAACGTATATTTTCTAATCATAGAAAATAAGAAAATATGAATATATATGTATATATATATATAATGATGGTTGATCGATCAAATTTCTATCTAGAAATAAGATCGTTGTTTGTACACCGACATGTTTTCATTGATAGTTAAATCACAGACTATCAAGTTTTGACCATTTTACGTTGTAAATATGGAGAGACCGGTTGGATTATTATCCGAAGAACCACTCCATATTGACATAAGCGTTGTGATTAAATACGATGAAGCTAATTGAAGACGGTGTTATGCAAGGGCTGTCCTGTTTACAGAATAGTGCCTTCGGTTTCGTTCAGTCCCAGAACGAACGTATATGGACGAATGTCTGACAGAGTATTTCCAATGATCGAATGGGTTGGACTGTACAAATATATATGGTGGCCAACGGATTTATTCCCTTCGCATAATATCCATAATCTATTTGTGCAGATCCAACTAAATGATTAACGGTTCTGATAATGTGGCATTCAAAGTGATCGTGTTATAAATGAATGGAAAGTAAGCATAGCTTCTAGCCTCACATCCGGTAAATGACAGAAATCGGGCAGGCAGCATGGCTAAGTCGGTCGCACCGAAGTAGGGTGTATAATCACCTATCTAGAGAATATTCATTTGCTTCTTTAATCTATCAATGCTGTCCCATATATATATACGGGAACGGTTGCTGATCCCAACCGTTGGTGATGTACATTCGATACACTCAAGCGAAATGAGTGGTCAGTCATGTGTGGCTGAGTTGCAAGATGTTCTTGTTGAACTCCAGTGTATCGTTCCTAGAGTACACTGATCGGAAGGTGGTTCCATACCTTGTCATAGTTGGAAATCCATTCATCCAATACGTGCTTGCGGTTTTGATTGTATACTATATATGTAGAACGTGAGATGAAAGCGTTTCTGCTAGATGATTATTATATTGTGGTTGATAGACATTATTAAAATATCAAAAGGTTTTTGATATAAAGAGATTTTGGATTCTCATAAGGGAAAAACCCGTTCCGTTATACGGCGTGGTCTTATGAGATATCGTTTACTTGTTCAAACTGTTTTACTCATACCAGTCCCATGACTGACCCGGAGTTTACTTTGTTGTTTTCCCTAAACTCTTGGGTGCCTAATTTTGTACGGGCAGTCAAGTAGTCGGGATTTTACAGATACACTTGGAGAGCTTGGAGCAGGAGGCTTCAAGATTCTATAGCTATTATTATTTCCGCTGTTGTTGTAAGTGTTGTACTCTGCAATGCTATTGTATACATATACTGTTTGTATTTCAAAGTTATGTTATATTTTATTCGTTCCGCTGTGAGATTCGTGTTACTCTGATGATGATGTTTCTTCTTCTTCTTCTTCTATTCTACTAGTTCTATCTTATCTATCCTCACCCTCTATCTTCTTTCTATTAATTTCATGAATTTTCAGTGCAATTTGGGGTTGGACTTGTGTTATTAAGTCAGCTCAAATTGGACCGGATTTTCGGGTCATTACAGTTGGTATCAGAGCTTAAGGTTAAGTATTACCTTGGCTCTATGGCGTAACTCAGTAGAGATGGGATTAGTAATATCCTAGAATGAGATTGAGTGTATATATACGAGTGAACGTATTTGTTAATTGATATAAAAATTTGTTTTATATTGTGGAGCTTTATTGGTTGAGTGGTTTATGAATTTTGGTCGATAGTGGGGCACCACAATATCGATAGGGGTTTCTAAACATTCGAATATGATGAACCAACATGATATGTCTTGAAATTAACATAGTATAATTGGTTGTATTGGTTGTTATTATAATCGAATAAGATTATAAAACGTGAAATGGTTATAAATAACCAATCAGAATTCATATAAGTAAAGTATATGAGATAAGATGAATTAAATCTGAAATTAAATCAGGATTAGGAATTAAAATAAGGAAATTTTAAGTTCCTGGGAGATTTTGAAAATGTTTTCAAATTGGAAGTGTTATAGTGATAAACTGGGAAATAACCCTGATGAGTGTGGCCACATCATCAGTGTTCATTTTCGAGTTTCTAAGTGACAGATTACTACCAAAGGTTTTGTTTTGAATTTGTTTTGAGAAAAACAAGTGGTTTACAGATTCAAATGTTTGAATTGGTATCATGATTTCAAATGGATTTGAAATAAACCCAGGCATTTGAAATTTGAATTTAACTTATGAGTTAAACAGATGAACTAGTAAATTTGAATAAACAAATTAGAAATTTAACTTGAACTAAGTTGAATTAAAAATGAATTTGATTATAGAATAATCTGAAATGGAATTGAGTGGATGAGTTAGGTGTTTGAAATTTGATATTGAAGTTTGAATGGAGTTTGGCTTGGATATAACCAAATGATTGAGTTTGAGGAGATTGATTGGATTGACATTGGTATATGCTGAGTTGATAACCAATGGGAATGGTATAATGATATGGTCAGCAAAAAGGTACAAGTTTATATTTCATATGAGTTGGAATTTATGAGCCGATTTGGCAAGCCGCTTGGCGTTTTGATTTTCTTTTGGGGTGGAGAAGGCCTAGAGAAGCAAGTTGGAGTTTTACCGATAGGGCTGTACAATGGAGGGTATGGCGAAATTTTCCGAAAAATTTAAGGCATTAGAAAATTTTCAGGATTTTTAAAAAATTTTAGTTAGTCGGAAAGAATTAATAATTTAATTGAAATAAAAATGGTTCAGTTGAAATTAAAGTTGAGAAGTAAACCAGAAGATATTTGAATCTAAATCGTAGAGTTAGTAACATTTTCCTAGCTTAGCAATTTCGAGGACGAAATTATTTTAAGTGGGGAAGAATGTAATGACCCGCATTTTTAGAGATATATAATTAATTTATTTAATTATATAATTGGTGATTTAGAGAAGTTAATGATCGTTTAATTAAATAATATTGAATATTTAACTAATAATTTTAATATAATAATATATTATAATGTCGAAATAGTCAAAGATAGCTGAATTCACAATACAGTGTGAATTGGATTATATATAAGGTATAATTCAGTTTGGAATTGAATTAGAATGACAAAATAATTTCATTAACGAAGTTAGAGCGTATAAATTATAATATAATTATAATTGAGCTCGAAATGGCGCGGCAATTCGCTATTTGGCGATTTGAACTTCAACTGAATGTACAGAGTTCGTTTTAAATTGGATTTCTGTGAAACAAGAAACATGTGGAGCTGGTGGAGTATATCTTTCTAGTGGAAAAGAAAAATCGGGATTTCGTCGTGTAGATTTTGAGATATGTCCAATTCAAATTTCATAATAGTCGCTATAAAATCGTTTATCGACCATAACGGCTATTTCAAAATAACTAGAGATCGGGTTTGAATTTAGACAAGGTCCTTTTGGGAAGTAGTGATAATTTAATTTTTAGAATTTTACTGTAATTTTTAATTACTTAAATAAGCAACTTTTTATTTGAAGTATTTCGCACCCTGAAATCAACATTTTGAAGTTTCAAAATATGAGTCAATCTACCGATGTTATTACATTTTTGGGACCGAGGCACATCGCTTGATACGACAGTATACTTATTTCTGTCTATAGTAGTCAGACATGAATGGAATTTTATGTGTCACGGTACTAAAACTAGAACCGAAGTATATGTTTATAAATGCTCCACGCCCTTCTTTCCTATCCACCAGTTCTTTGTGTCATTTCACCAGGCCACGTCTCCCCTCCTACCAATCTCTTTTCAAACTGCACAAACCCTACCGTGTCCACGTCTTCAAAAGTGACTAAGGGATTGAAGAATATAAAACCATCAGCATGCCCATTATTCCTTCTTTTTGCCGCAACAGCCTTAATGGCAACTAAAAAATATATATATAACATAGTCCAACTCTCTACAAAATTTAAATTGAAATAAAGAACGTACGTAGCAAGCCTCCTACTTTTCACTTCTTCTCACTAAACCATATAGATGCATGCGTGTATATGTTCTGAGTGTGTTTCGTATATATAGATGTGGGGTCCTACGCGTGTATGTGAGGGAGAGATGGAGTGGAACCGGGTTTTAGGTCTTTTGCTTGAGGTGATGGCGTTGAGGAGTAAGTGGATGGGAAGGTTGAGCATGGGAAAAAGAAGAATAAATAAAGGGTGGCGTCAGGAGTAAAGCTTGCGGGTATGCTATTTGAATGGGAAAGGCTGCAAGATGGTGCTTGCGAAAAGAGGAGATGGCCACGTGAAACAGTCGGCTTGGTAATTGGTGTTGAAGTGGAGGTCTCATGACAAGTCTGTGCATGTTGAGGGGATCATTTCGTGGAAGGGAAGAAAGGCAACAGTATGATGATGGAGCGGAGCGAAATGTTTGATCCGAGAAGAAGGCATGGACGTGATGCACTAGGAAGTGGGAAGCTTGGCCGTGAGTTATATGAATGGAAGGGGGCATTCGAACAGTGACTTGGCTTTATTTCTGGAGCGGGATAACTCGATCGAGAGGAAGAATCACAGGGTCGTGGTTTACTAAATGGTGGTGGGCTGGGTTTTACGGAATGCCCATTTGTTGTTTAAAAAAAAAGGAAAAAGAAATAATAATGGGAAGAAAGAGGAGGATACATATTGTCTGGCAAATACAGAAGCTCGCTCGCAGGTTGAAACGAAGAGAAAGAAGGACACTGTAGTAAATAAGGTGATGGTCCGTCTAAAAGAGGTAAGGCCCGATAAGGTTTAAAATAATATAAATTTGGTTTAATTAAATACGTATGAACTTGTAAAACTACGTAACCCATTCATACGTTATCAAAATTTTACAAAAAAACAGGATCCGTCAGGATCGTAGGGACGGTGGCTACACCATGAAACTGACTGGGAGTGGAATGGAGCTCGTTACAAATAATGGCGAAATAAATTGTCTGACTGAGTCGAATAACGCAAACCGTTATTCAACGGTTAACGCGCAATGTGAGTAAAACTCACTAACTCTCCTCAATTTATATTTTAATATAAATTGTACTTTATTTATTGACTGCTGTATATTGATTGTTAAACTGGACTGTTAAATAGATTTGATTGAAAACGTAGTTATAGTTAATCTATGTAATGTTAATCAAATATGGTTCTGTACAGCAGGATATTTCATTTCAAAATGAAATATGATATATATTATTATACTGTGTAACATCTGTGGATGCAGGGAGACAGGTTGGAGGAATCCGACTGGGTTCCTCAACAATTATTTTACTGTTTTCATATATTGTGATATATGTTGTGATTTATAATCTGTTATTGATTATGGATGTTAGAACGATATTGATCATCGTTGTTTGATATTTTAAATATCATAAGAAACCCTGGGAAGTAAAAAGGAATATTTCAATGTATATCGAAATAAAGGAGTTTTATAAAATCAACCGATTTTATAAAAGGAAACAATTTGAAAATAGAGTATTTATAAAATGAACACGGTTTTATAAAAGGAATTATTTATAAAACAAATAGAGTTTTATAAAAGGAATATTTATTTAGAAAATAAATAGAATAAAGGAATATTTATTTAGAAGATAAATAAACCGTTATAAATAAGGAATATTTGTAATGGTAAATAGAAGTTGTAAATAGGAATATTTGTAATGGTAAATAGAAGTTGTAAAATAGGAATATTTGTAACGGTAAATAGAAGTTGTAAATAGGAAATATTTGTAACGGTAAGTAAACTTAAAAAAGGAAATAGTTGTAACGGAAAATAAACGTTATAAAAAGGAAATTGATGAGATATAAAAGAGATAATCGAAATAGAGTAATTGAATATTAGTCATTTAATTAGAAATACCCTGATTTGAGTTAGTCTAATATTAGTTAATCGAATAAGAATAGTCTAATATTAGCTAATCGAATTTAGTAACCGAATAGAGTTAATCAAAAGGAGTTTATCGAATTTAGTTATTCGATAGAGTTAATCAAAAGGAGTTTATCGAATTTAGTTATTCGATAGGGTTAAATCAATAGAGTTAATCGACTTATAGTATTCGAATAAGAGTAAATCAAATAGAGTTAAACAATATTAGAAACTGACTAGAGATTGGTAAGTTGAATATTTTTCTGAGTGTTGATCTGATGTTGGTTTCGGCCTTCGTGGTTTATACTTAGAGAATTGTTCTCTTACTAGTTTACAGTTAGGGACTAATAGTTGTGGAATGGTAGCAATACGTGAATGAGGATTGGAAATGTTTTCCAATGTAAATAACGTATATTTTCTAATCATAGAAAATAAGGAAATATGAATATATATGTGTATATATATATATATATGATGATGGTTGATCGATCAAATTTCTATCTAGAAATAAGATCGTTGTTTGTACACCGACATGTTTTTATTGATAGTTAAATCACAGACTATCAAGTTTTGACCATTTTACGTTGTAAATATGGAGAGACCGGTTGGATTATTATCCGAAGAACCACTCCATATTGACATAAGCGTTGTGATTAAATACGATGAAGCTAATTGAAGATGGTGTTATGCAAGGGCTGTCCTATTTACAGAATAGTGCCTTCGGTTTCGTTCAGTCCCAGAACGAACGTATATGGACGAATGTCTGACAGAGTATTTCCAATGATCGAATGGGTTGGACTGTACAAATATATATGGTGGCCAACGGATTTATTCCCTTCGCATAATATCCAGAATCTATTTGTGCAGATCCAACTAAATGATTAACGGATCTGATAACGTGGCATTCAAAGTGATCGTGTTTTAAATGAATGGAAAGTAAGCATAGCTTCTAGCCTCACATTCGGTAAATGACAGAAATCGGGCAGGCAGCATGGCTAAGTCGGTCGCACCGAAGTAGGGTGTATAATCACCTATCTAGAGAATATTCATTTGCTTCTTTAATCTATCAATGTTTTCCCATATATATATACGGGAACGGTTGCTGATCCCAACCGTTGGTGATGTACATTCGATACACTCAAGCGAAATGAGTGGTCGGTCATGTGTGGCTGAGTTGCAAGATGTTCTTGTTGAACTCCAGTGTATCGTTCCTAGAGTACACTGATCGGAAGGTGGTTCCATACCTTGTCATAGTTGGAAATCCATTCATCCAATACGTGCTTGCGGTTTTGATTGTATACTATATATGTAGAACGTGAGATGAAAGCGTTTCTGCTAGATGATTATTATATTGTGGTTGATAGACGTTATTATAATATCAAAAGGTTTTTGATATAAAGAGATTTTGGATTCTCATAAGGGAAAAACCCGTTCCGTTATACGGCGTGGTCTTATGAGATATCGTTTACTTGTTCAAACTGTTTTAAACTGTTTTACTCATACTAGTCCCATGACTGACCCGGAGTTTACTTTGTTGTTTTCCCTATACTCTTGGGGGCCTAATTTTGTACGGGCAGTCAATTAGTCGGGATTTTACAGATACACTTGGAGAGCTTGGAGCAGGAGGCTTCAAGATTCTATAGCTATTATTATTTCCGCTGTTGTTGTAAGTGTTGTACTCTGCAATGCTATTGTATACATATACTGTTTGTATTTCGAAAGTTATGTTATATTTTATTCGTTCCGCTGTGAGATTCGTGTTACTCTGATGATGATGTTTCTTCTTCTTCTTCTATTCTACTAGTTCTATCTTATCTATCCTCACCCTCTATCTTCTTTCTATTAATTTCTTGAATTTTCAGTGCAATTTGGGGTTGGACTTGTGTTATTTAGTCAGCTCAAATTGGACCGGATTTTCGGGTCATTACAAAAAGAGAGAGAAATGGCACTAATTCAAAAGAGCACCGACATATTGTTATCTTTTGTTTATCTTTCCAGATAATAATAATAATAGTAATAAAGATCTACTTATGCAGTTTGAACGTGAACCATTACAGAATGTTGTTTTATGACAGACAATAAATAAGCTTGATTTTTTTTCTAGATAGTTTTGGAAATGCCTTGAACGGGTAACTTGTATTGCAAAGTGGTCGTATCTGATAAACTTTCCTGACAAAATACACAAGTTATTCATGTTTATCCGCTTATATTTTTGAATAACCTGGTCAACTGCTGAACTTCTTGATTCAGCATCTGATTGCAGCTAAAGTTGAAGATTATGGATCACCAATAGACATCCACAAAATCCACTTTTAAAAATTCTAATTTTGCCTATATCTAGTGATAAAATACATGTATTTTTTTGCATTCAAAACTAAGTTGATGCTAGTATAAATCTGTGTTTCAAATTTTTAGTAGTTGCAAATTAAATATGTTATTTTAAATGTGTTTTTCATCATTGATTTTTAAATTTCATTGTTACAGGTAGGTGGAAGTTTTTAGATGTAAGAAATGCACAAGAAACTCTTTTGGTTTTTGGAGGTTTGGCCTAGTTAGCATATGAAAAGTTTCTATTTGCATGTTTAATTATTAATATTTGATACAAACTATGTACATGTTGTGACTTTGTCTAATGTTGTATAAAGATGAGTAATAAATTTCATCATCGTTTGTAAACTTTGTTAGTGGATATGGTGTTCAACTTATTTTATGAAAATGATTAATTGGTATGCTTTTATTTTATTGTTTTTAGATTGATCTGTATATGTTTTGTATATTAATCAATTGAAATATAATTAGATGCAATTAGATTAACGGTGGGTATGCGAATATTGCAATGGCACAATGTCTAAAACGACAGCGTTTGTTCCTTGCTGTGAGTATTCCAAGAAGATAAAGAATATAGGTACAACAGCATTTAGGAACCGCTGATGAAAATTAATAACAGCACTTAGAATTTGCTGTTGAAAACCTATTAAAAAGCTATATACAGCATATAATAAACGCTGTCATAACTTTTAAAAAAAACTAAACATATTTTCATAGCTTATTATAAATGCTGTTTTAATTTTAAAACAGCAAAATATAAACGCTGTGTATGGTCTTATGATATAAAGAGATTTTGGATTCTCATAAGGGAAAAACCCGTTCCGTTATACGGCGTGGTCTTATGAGATATCGTTTACTTGTTCAAACTGTTTTAAACTGTTTTACTCATACCAGTCCCATGACTGACCCGGAGTTTACTTTGTTGTTTTCCCTAAACTCTTGGGTGCCTAATTTTGTACGGGCAGTCAATTAGTCGGGATTTTACAGATACACTTGGAGAGCTTGGAGCAGGAGGCTTCAAGATTCTATAGCTATTATTATTTCCGCTGTTGTTGTAAGTGTTGTACTCTGCAATGCTATTGTATACATATACTGTTTGTATTTCGAAAGTTATGTTATATTTTATTCGTTCCGCTGTGAGATTCGTGTTACTCTGATGATGATGTTTCTTCTTCTTCTTCTATTCTACTAGTTCTATCTTATCTATCCTCACCCTCTATCTTCTTTCTATTAATTTCTTGAATTTTCAGTGCAATTTGGGGTTGGACTTGTGTTATTTAGTCAGCTCAAATTGGACCGGATTTTCGGGTCATTACAAAAAGAGAGAGAAATGGCACTAATTCAAAAGAGCACCGACATATTGTTATCTTTTGTTTATCTTTCCAGATAATAATAATAATAGTAATAAAGATCTACTTATGCAGTTTGAACGTGAACCATTACAGAATGTTGTTTTATGCCAGACAATAAATAAGCTTGATTTTTTTTCAAGATAGTTTTGGAAATGCCTTGAACGGGTAACTTGTATTGCAAAGTGGTCGTATCTGATAAACTTTCCTGACAAAATACACAAGTTATTCATGTTTATCCGCTTATATTTTTGAATAACCTGGTCAACTGCTGAACTTCTTGATTCAGCATCTGATTGCAGCTAAAGTTGAAGATTATGGATCACCAATAGACATCCACAAAATCCACTTTTAAAAATTCTAATTTTGCCTATATCTAGTGATAAAATACATGTATTTTTTTGCATTCAAAACTAAGTTGATGCTAGTGTAAATCTGTGTTTCAAATTTTTAGTAGTTGCAAATTAAATATGTTATTTTAAATGTGTTTTTCATCATTGATTTTTAAATTTCATTGTTACAGGTAGGTGGAAGTTTTTAGATGTAAGAAATGCACAAGAAACTCTTTTGGTTTTTGGAGGTTTGGCCTAGTTAGCATATGAAAAGTTTCTATTTGCATGTTTAATTATTAATATTTGATACAAACTATGTACATGTTGTGACTTTGTCTAATGTTGTATAAAGATGAGTAATAAATTTCATCATCGTTTGTAAACTTTGTTAGTGGATATGGTGTTCAACTTATTTTATGAAAATGATTAATTGGTATGCTTTTATTTTATTGTTTTTAGATTGATCTGTATATGTTTTGTATATTAATCAATTGAAATATAATTAGATGCAATTAGATTAACGGTGGGTATGCGAATATTGCAATGGCACAATGTCTAAAACGACAGCGTTTGTTCCTTGCTGTGAGTATTCCAAGAAGATAAAGAATATAGGTACAACAGCATTTAGGAACCGCTGATGAAAATTAATAACAGCACTTAGAATTTGCTGTTGAAAACCTATTAAAAAGCTATATACAGCATATAATAAACGCTGTCATAACTTTTTAAAAAAACTAAACATATTTTCATAGCTTATTATAAATGCTGTTTTAATTTTAAAACAGCAAAATATAAACGCTGTGTATGGTAAATTTACAGCAAGTAAACAACGTTGTAGAAAACTTTTTTTCACAGCGTTTTTGCTTTGCTGTTAAAAATTATGCATCAACGACAGCATGTCGTTATACAGCGTTTATAATAACGCTGTTATATCTTTTAACAGCGTTTTTCAAACGCTGTTAAAAGCTATTTCTGGTGTAGTACATCAAATAGAATAATAATACAACGGAAGAATAAATTACAATGAATTTAATACATTGCAACAGAAGACCTTTCTACACTATGGACACAGCTTTAAGCTTTGATCCAGGATCCTGCTAAAGAGATAAATATCTGCAAAAAGCTACTCAACTGCCCGTGTGGAAAATATGGGCAACCGAGTTTGCCAGTGAAACAAACCACAGGTCAGTCATGGGACTGGTGTGAGAAATCTAACTTAACCTATTTAATAACAAGGCTAATCACCGGACCACGCCGCTAACGTGGAACGAGTTTATTCCATTGGATTACCAGTGCATAAAATAAAGTAAATCGTTAATCAACGCAATGCTTTTTAGAAAAATGAAACCATTATAAGACTCAAGTCCTATCACACAATGCAACGCAAACCGGAGGATAGAGTTTTACCTTATAATGGTCAAAAGATGCTGGATACGATAAAACGGATTTGATATTATTATTAGTGTATATATGTTTCAAAAACATTTCAATCATAATGTATCAATCATAGATGGCATGGTACCCCATCCTACTATGTCGCCATGCTAGTTCTACAATCAAAACCGCATGGTGTCGTACTGGTAGTTGGTTTTCCATCATGAAATCGAGGCTAGGGATCGTCCTCTCCGATTCGAGACACTCTAGCAAATGCCTCAGGATTACACCTATGGGCAACCCTTGGAGTGGTAGGGTCGGTCCCCACCTGATGGTAGTGGATTAGTTATGCCTGAACACACGCTTCCCGGTCCCTTTGGACCTATAGTATGACCACTAACGGCCTATAAAATCCCGAGGCGCCTCAAAATCCATCATCCACATAAGTAAAATGTCAGCCAGTTTAAGCACTGACACCACTCCTAGCTAGAAAGAAACGTGTGCACTCCCTACGGTCCATATCCCGTTCTTGACTCATACCGGCGTGTGAGGCTCGCGAGGTCACGCTATACACAAAGCTATGCCTAAACAGGCTATGCTTTGATCATCCTACATGGCCCTGCTTTTCAACAAAAGCCTTGATCCATGCATCTTGGCATGCCACATTGTCAATCCGTACCATACCATTGATTCCTACCAATATATAACCTCTAAGCTCGTACGTCTCAGAGAAGGGTGTTAACCACCAAACAAATATATATATATATATATATTTAGCCGAGATCAACGAATACAGTATAAAGGAATACAACGTCAGACATACGATCCATTTACAAGTCCGTTTTGGGTCTGAACGAAACCAGAGGCACCTTATTCCTCGCATATCCGAACAATCAACAATACGTCCGGACAACTACCACTTCAACCCTGTCCTGGGCATGAATCAGTCCAGTGCATCAGTAGTCCTCATCCATTCGATGAGAAGATTGTCGGTCTTCAACCACCGTCTTCATCTTCGACTCTTGATCGTCGTAGTAATTATTCAGAATGTGTTAAACCCGGTCTTTCTGAATAACTCGCGTATTTATAATCAAAAGCAAGTGCCATAAAAACACATCATACGCCGTATTCCAATCCAGAATATTCTTTTAATAAGATATTCACATTTTTAGGGAAAGGTTCCCATTGATTTTATCAAAGATAAATTCTTTTGAATATATTCCTTAAATCATTTCATAATCTCATTCTATATCAACCTAATTAGGAATTCATTAAATCTCAAGTCTGGTTTTAATCACATAAATCATTACATAATGATTATTCAAATTTAAGAAATTAATCTTAACTTCAATTGGGTTAAAGAACTAATGTCATTTAAAAACATTGTTCACGATAAACCCAAAATCATTTCCATAAAATGTGGAATCTTAACAGAAATCAAATCAATATATAATCGATATAAATTTCCGTATCCGACCAATAATATAAATGGACTAACGGCAAAGCCTTTTAAATTCCATATGTAGTAACGGTCTTCTTTTACAGAATCTCATCTCGATTATTATTAAATCGAATTCCATTCAATTCCAATTTAATATATTAAATTGGAAAACTTTACTTTAGGAAAATTTCCATTTAAATCTTAATAAAAGATTTGTAAACTCCAAATCATCTTTACACTGTCAATTGGGTTAAAGAACAAATGTCATTAAAAACACCGTTCACGATATACCCAATCCACATTTCTTTTTATTTCAATTATCAAATATAATCGAAAACTCTAATAATCTTAATTAAAAGATTTATTCTTTTCTTGGCTGGGTTTAAGAACAGTGTTATTTAAGACACCGTTCATGACAACCCAAGAATCCCATTTATCTTATTTAATTCCAATTAAATATTATTTAAATGGAAAAACTTCATTAAATCTTAATCTCAAGATTTATTCCAATTCATAACTAGTTCATATCGATAAAAATATATTTTTATCTTTTCAAAAATGGAATTTTTCTTCTAATTCTTTCTAAATCATTTATTATGCATTTGACATAAATTTTCCATATTTTTATTTATTTTATTAAGGCCTTTACAGTCGGTTTCCATGAACGGCCACCGAACTGCACTTACAGCGACTTTTCTCATTTTGATTTGGACATAATTCCAAATCCAACCGTTAGATTTCAAAACTATTATATTCATTGGAAAACACTTTTCGATATGAACCCAACGGTTCCTGTTTTAGAAGAATCAGATGGTCGGATCTTCCGTTACGCCAATTTAAAGTTAATGGTCGAAATTCGCGAACAGTCGCTGCGCGGCGCGTTCTATTCGGACCATTAAACAAATATGTAATATATATTATATACTTCGTCGATTTCTATTATAACCATATTTTATAAAATATTTATAAATTCATTTAAAAATGATTTTAACTTCATTTTCAATTTTTAGTAAAAATTGAATATTCTATATTTTTATTATTAAAATATTATATCCTAAAAATATAAGATTTTGAAATCACTTCAATTTGATATTCATTTTAAAATGAAATAAAAATCGATCGATAACCCATTCGGGTTAAAATGGCGTTTCTACATAACACGGTTTCATTTTTTATATTTTATCCTTCACTGGATATTATTTTAAAATATTAATTATTTTAAAATATCATTTATTTTAAAGAGATTCTTTATTTTTGAATATATATATATATATATAGAAATATTCTAAATCGGAATGCGACTCAATCCATCACCATGTAATTCCAGTTATATGGATTTCATACATTGCATGTATATGACACTAATGATAAATAAACACACAACAATCCATTCACAGCCAGAGTGAAATTTATAATTGTGTGAGCGTTAAAATAAATAAATAAATAAATAACACTCAACACGGACTGTCAATCCAACGACTGACATATAACTAAACATCGGGACTAGTGTATGTCATCCCAACACCCATGTGGGGTTTTCAAACAACAGCAACTTATTTAAATACAACTTTGGTTAATAAATTTAACCAATTTTAATTCGGTTAGAATTATTTTCTCTTTAACCAAATGTCACTGTTTAAATTATAAAGGGATATTTATAATTTAATTTCAACTATCACATTCGTGCTAACATTATTTTTATTTTAACTAACATGAAAAAAGTGTCATTTTAAATGGCAAAACATGTTAACATGCTATTCCTTTTATTCTACCTTGACATATTAAAAATGTCTTTTAAATAACAAAACATGTGGTAACATGTTATTCTTTTTATTGAATATAACATGCAATAAAAATGTAATCTTTATTATTGTACAAAACATTTTCTTTTACCATGATTCTTTATCTTCTTAATCTAACATTAATAATGTCTTTTTAATGGTAAACCTGTTTTAAGATGTTTTCTTTTATTTTCTAATCTAATCATAAAAATATATAACTTTTTATGTTAAACATGTATTAACATGTTTTCTTTTATTTCTAATCAAATCGATATTTTCATTCTAATGTACATTTTCTAAAAAAAAAATGTAATTCTTATCTTGTCATAACATTTTTATAACAAAAATGATATTTCCATTCTAATGTACATTTTCTAACTAAAATGTTTTTTCTTTCTAATGCAACACTTTAAACTAAAAATGTTGTTATTTTCCCATGCAACATTTTGAAAATGTTGTTATTTTCTAATGCAACATTTTGAAAATGTTGAAAATGTTGTTATTTTCTAATGCAACATTTAAATTGAAAATGTTGTTATTTTCTAATGCAACATTTTGACTAAAAATATTATTATTTTTCTAATGCAACACTTTCTAATGAAAATGTTATTTCATTTCTAATGTAACATTTCTATATAAAATGTCCCTTTTTATCTAATTTAACATGTCAATATAAAATGTACTTTTTTTATCTAATTTATCATGTCTATATAAAATGATGGTTTAATCTAAATGAACACTTCTGACAAAACGAGATTTTAATCTAAATGAACATCTTCTAAACAAAATGGTGTTTAAATCTAAATGAACATTTTCTAAACAAAATGGTGTTTAAATCTAAATGAACATTTTCTAAACAAAATGATGTTTAAATCTAAATGAACATTTTCTAAACAAAATGATGTTTAAATTTGAATGAACATTTTCTAAACAAAATGGCAATTCTAATCTAATTAAACATTGAAACTAAAATGGTAATTCTAAGATTCTAATCTAATTAAACATTGTAACTAAAATGGTGATTCTAATCTAATTAAACATTGTAACTAAAATGGTGATTTTTATTCTAACATGACCATTTATAGCAGAAATGTTAATTTTAATCTAGCATAATTTTCAAATAAAAATGTTGTTTTTAATCTAGCATAACATAAATAAAAGGGATTTTTTCTTGTCGGTGTACAATTCTAATGTTTACATTACAAATAAAAGGAAATTTTCATTTGTGTAGTTCTAATGTTTATATTACAAATAAAAAGGAAATTCTTATTTGTGTACAATTCTATCATTAACATATACAACAAAAAGAACATTTTTATTGTACGTACAATTTTGATCCAAGTTCTATCACAGCCAAGTAAATCCAACAAATCACTACAATCAGTTCACACGTATATAAATTTTACATCTAAGTAAATAATAAATTATTTTATTTTAAAATTTAGAAATCTCACCTTGTTTTTTCTGAACAGTTCAGATCTGAATTTGCTTTGAATTTTGATTTGCCTTGTTTCATTCCTAGTCTGTACCATCATGTAGATCTTGCTTTCACTATTCAAACGAAACTGGTTTTGTTGATTTCTGTTTTGATTCGAACAAGTTATGAAGCTTTATACATGAATTACATTAATAAAATAAATAAATAAATAATTAATTAATTCTTAATTACATTATTATCCACTCCTAAATCTCTCTTCCTCACGCTTCAGACATCGGCCGAACCATTTGCACACCACTATCTCACGCTTGCGCAAGCCACCAGGGATCATCGGAGCTTCATCAGACTGCGCCTCGAGCTGCGCCTCCTCCAGAGCCACCATCCGCTGCGACAGCTCCCAACTCGGTCCCCCCCAATGCTGCAGAAACGGCTGCGAACATCCGAGCTTTGAGCTCGATTTCCCCTTGAATCACAACGTTATTTTAGATCATGACCGTCAGTATTGGAGATCCCATTGTGCTCTAGAGATTTTCGGTTGAAAGATTCGATTGATAGTTTATAGATTTGGAGAATTTGAGAGGCAAAGGTGCGAAAAATCTGGCCTTCCATTACGTTGGGTGGCTGCTTAGTGAAGTAGAGGAAATAGGGTTTTCTAATATTTTAAGGGTGTATTTATAATAATATAATAATATTTTTAATCCTTAAATTCTGAAAAAGGCCCATTAACTTATACTAGCTCCAAATTAAACCCAACCAATGTTGTCCCTAGCTAAATACCCATGTTCTGAACGCGATGGGCTAGGTCCCGTCAGCCCGTTTGATCATCTCCAGCCTGTTTTATTTAATTTAATATTTAAATCATTTATTTAATTAATTCAATCTTACATTTAAATTTACCGAGGCCACATACAACCTCTAAAAATTTCAAAAAAAAATTTTCTGGCTTTCTTCTGACGATATGGTCCTAACAAAACTAATTTCGTCGAATTTTGAGACCATTTGAAAAATGGCTATTTTCAAGTCGTTTAAATTTGACTAAAATGGTCAAAACACATTTTCTTTTGTCACGCTCACATATTAATTCGAAATTTTTTGAAAATTGAAATCTAGCAATAATTTGACATTCCGGTTCCAACAAAAGAGGTTTCATCAAAAACTGAGGTCATTTGTAAAATGGCTATTTTTAAGGCCAATATATTATATTAAATTATATATAAATTCTACAGCGACTTTTCTAAATTTTAAACTAGACGTAACTTATAACCTTTAAAGTGAAATTTCAGTTTCTTATGTTCGTTAGAAAGATATGATCAAACAGATTTAAATATTTCTTGTTTCACTTAAATCCGATTTAATTTGAATCATGTACAGTCAGACAAAGTTCAAAATTAAAATTTCAAACAACAGCGGTGTTTTAAACTCCTTTTATAATTAAATTAAATTTATTCGTTTTAACTTCAATTAAAATAAATTTTTCCATCGTTATTATTTAAAATAAACCATTTTAAATATTCTAAATTCATTAAAATTTCTAAAATAAAAATTTTAAATTGGCCCCAAATTCCGGGTTGTTACATAATTGATCGTTTCATGAAGAGCACCCATTTTATTCTAGTGAAATCAACTAGAATAGCTCAGAGGCTTGCTTAGATTTATGTGAGAGAGATTGTTAGGCTACGTGGGATTCCTAGCAGCATTGTTAGTGATCACGATCTGATATTTGCTAGTAAGTTCTGGAAAGCATTCCAATCAAAATTGGGAACCAAGATCAATCTCACCACTGCATACCATCCTCGGACAAACAACCAGACTGAGAGGGCAATCGTATATTAGAAGATTTATTGCGAGCTGGTATTATAGATTTTGGAGGATCTTGGGAAGATCATATACATTTAGTTGAGCTCTCATATAATAATAGCTTCCAGGCAAGTTTAAAGATGTCACCATTTGAAATATTATATGGTAGACCATGTAGATCTCGTGCATGTTGGATAGAGCTTGGTAATAGGTTAGTATTGTGTCCAAATATGATCCAAGAAGCTTTAGATAAAGTGGATTTCATTAAGAAGCGACTAAAAGCAGCTCAAAGTCGACATAAGAGTTATGCGGATTCATTATGTGTATTTGAGAATTTCTCTGATGAGAGGAGTAACTGATTTGGGAAGATGGAGAATTTGGAACATAGATATATTGGCCCATTTCCTATACTCGAGAGGGTTGGTGCTCTCGCTTACAGGGTTCAGTTGCCAGACTGATTGCCCCGAGGGCACGATGTATTTCACATTTCTCAACTTCGGAAGTATGTACAAGATTCAGACTTGACCATGGAAGAAGCATCACAACAAGATTTGGGTATTAATCTGGGTTTGGATGTGCACAGGGAACCGAAAAAGATTATTAGCATAGAAACCAGAGTTCTAAGGAACTAGAAGGTGCATTTAGTCAAAGTGCGATGGAGCGGAGATCCTAAAGACTGCACATGGGAAATAGAAGATAGCATTAAACAAAATTATCCAAAGTGCAGAGTGGATATCTCCAATTAGCTAATTAGCTCTATTGAGAGGTACATTTATGTTATGTTACATTACTATTTAATTCCTACTTTGTTGTTGCTCTTATTTCGGGGACGAAAATGCTTTAAGTGGGAGAGATTGTAACAAATTGTATTTTTGAGACCAATTTAAAATTTATTTTTAATATATTTTCAGAGAAATTAATTATTTTAGATGAATTATTTTGAGTATCAACGAATTAGAATTTATATTAATCGAAGTTAGAACGTGTAAATTTAAAGTTTAATTTAAAACAAGCTTAAAATAGCGCGGTAGTTTGAAAATTTGATTTTAAACTTTGAATGAATGTATAAAATTCAATATAAGTCGGAACTTGGCAAAACAAGAAACGTTGCGATATTTTGAATTGTGTTTTTCTAACGAATGTAAGAAACTGAGATTTCACCTTATAGATTATAAGTTATGCCTAAATTAAATTTTAGAAAAGTCACTATGGAATATATATATATATAAGATTATATATATCCAATAAAAATATCAATTTTTACATATGGATGAATATGGACTCGAAAACACTTCCATTGAGTTCAAAATGTCGTTTATGTGTTCGAAAACTATAAGCATCGATATTTTTGAGTTGGTGAAAATTGGGACTTTGGTTAGGGCTTAGTTAGCCAACTTGGCCCACTTCCCTTAAGTGCTCCATCATCCCATTCTCCCTCGTACACTTCAACACTTGGAGAAAATTAGAAAATGGGGAAAGGAAGAGGAAATTAAAATTCCTAAGCTAGGTTTTGCATTTGGAAGCTAAATTCTTGAGGAAGATGCTTTGGTAGGCTTCCTCTTTATCTTCTCCATCCTCTCTAGCTTATCTCCTCTTCTATTTTTGATGATTCCTATGACCTAATTCTTAAGAGTCTCATTTGCTTGTGTTTAGATTAGAGATTTGCATGCAAAATTGGAAGAGAGGTTGATTTTGCTTGCTATTGGCTCTATTCCTTGTTAGTAATCAAGCAAAGGTGAGAACTCCTATCCCGAAGATTTATTGTGAGAAACCGAAACAAAAATAGGTAGTGTTAATTAACTATGTAGTAGTTGATTAAGTTTTGGTTGATGAAATGACTACTGACTGATCATATAATCTTAATATGAGATTAAATAAGTAGTGCAATAAAAGATATAGGATTTTACCCGTTATATGTGAGTTCCTAAAAACCCACATCTAAGCCACAATCTTTTAGCTTGTAAAAGCGTAGTTTAGAATTCATTTGAGATTGCCTATGTTAGTGAATTGGGTAGGCTAGTGTAACTTTGTCATTTTCATGTATTCATGTTCCATTGAATTGAAAAATTGTGATAAGGATTGTTCATACGATCTAATTCATATGTTATGAGTTGATAGCGTGATCTTGTGAAGCCCCGTTGTCACCTCGGCAAAGTCCTAAGTCTTCACAAGTCACTTAATTCATGTTGTATGCTTTGGTTTGGAATTTAGTTCATGTTTGAATTTACAAGAAAAATCATTGCAATCTTGTGTATACATGTTCATGCATGTGAGTTGTGTGTTATGAGTTGTTTCGGCGAGTCTTAAAAGCCTCACCTCCACTCAAATAATTGTTATAAACCTTCGTGAGTCGCCTGCATACGATCGTAATCGACTTGGCCTTATGACCCGACCATATGCTGCTTTTAGCAGTAGGTCAGACGTCTGATATAAATTTCAGACATCTGATCCAGGGTCAATTTTTGACCCAAACATCAGGTCAGACATCTGGAGTTTTTTTTCTAGACGTCTGGAATTTTCAGACGTTTGTAACTGAGGTCAAACGTCTAATTTAGATCTCTGTTTCGTGACCAGTAGCAAATCAAAGGTCTGCCCTTTTGTGCGAGACGTCTGAAACATGTTTCTGGATTGTTGACCGATGAAACTACGGTCAGCAGTTTAGGTCCATTCAAGCTCTTTCCCGGCCGGGTTTCGACTCATTTCGATTTCATTCGTGACTTGTCAGTTTCTCTAATTCGCAGATTTCAACAATCGATTTTGCTCGAAATCGTTTTCAAATTATTTTAAGCAATTTAAAATGTGTGCAAACCAATTTTTTTTGGTTTAGAAAATAAAAATGGTTAAGTACGATTTGGCATGAAAACGTATAAAGTGAATATTGGATATGATACGACTTGAGTATCTAATTCAATGATCGAATTAAATTCTCGACTAAAGCTTTTTACATACGGTAACAAATGGTGAAGGCCAATGATTTGACCAAGGGAAAGAATGTAACACCCCACATCCATTAATGTCACTCTCAAGGGGAATGCATTAACTTTCATGAAGTATTATTGGTGAATAGAACAGATATAACAAGACAAATACATATATTGGTACTTAAAAATTTTAAAACAACTTTTATTGCAGCGGATATATAGTTTGGTTACAACAACAACATCATAGACCAACAGAAAAACCAAGTACACTTAGTAACCATCTTGATAAATTGTTTTCTGAGTACATAAATTAAAAAGGCATAACCCTAATATAAGTAGCCATAAAAGAGATGAGATGAATTTTACTTCCAGCAATCCAAGTACTTCCAAAAGAGAGAGAAAGATCCAAATCAAGCTCCACTAGCACTAGTCCCAGCCTGAGAACCTGGGGGGAGGGAAGGAAGGAAAGGGGCGAAAACAAAGGGGGTCAGACATAAAGTCTGTCGAGTACCATAACTTTAACAATATAATTATTAAAGTAATTAGGATAAGGCATAAACTGGTAAAACAAGGAATGACTGTGAAATAAGTGGGCAAGACAAAACGAACAAAAGGAATATTCTGGCGTTAATCTCGCTCCTAATCACTATAGGATAATTACTATGCTGCACCACCACTAGTCACCCTAAAAGTTGATCCCGCCTACTAAATATAATAATCATAATGGTTGTTTCGTGTACCCCTAGTTGTCTCCGTAGGTGCTGCCTGCCCCTATCTCCACTAGTTGCACCCACTACCCACATACAATCCGCTCCCTAACTCGTAGATACCCGTGCTAATCTCACAGTGGGGTAAATCACTCCCCAAAGTGGCAACCCGATACCACTAAAAATGCACGGCTTATATCTACACGATGCAACAACGTCTTACCTACCAGCCCGGGCCCACACATGCACATGACCCCGTTGGACTTGCTTTGCCACCGTTAACCCGTTTTGACTCTTACAATCAACCCCAGTAAGTGTGTCCCGTCCTCGATCTAACTCGAGCTCACAAAGATACATAATGGGTTACTAGTTTGAAAAGGGACCCCATGCTTGACACAAGCTTTCCAATTATGCTTGGTCCCCACTAGAATTTTCCACTTAACCACTTGTTATTCATGTCTTTTTACATGTTTCAATTTGGTTAAGTGTTTCTAATCATATTTCACATGTCACCCATGTCACCCAATTAACCCCCATGTCCCACCACATGTTCAACTTGGTTAAGTGTTACTTAATTCATTATAACCGTAACCTTGTATGACCTCTCACATTAGACTACCGTTTGTGGTTGCTAGATTTACCGGGCAGGTCCGGGCAGTCTTATACCGAAAACGAGTCTAACCTCGTGTCTTTACAACTGTTACGCATTTAAATTATGACTTTGACCTCTCACGTTAGACTACCGTTTGTGGTTGCTGGATTTGCTGTGCGGGTCCGGGCAGTCTTACACCACAAACGAGTCTAACCTTGTGCCTTAGGCGTTTATTATTACAAATTATTTCACCCCAATATGAATTAATTATCCATATTCAAATTGTCAATAATTTCCAAATTAATTATGTCCATAATTGTCACCTAAATTATGTCCATACTTTTTAGGTATAAAAATTATACCAATTAATGTCTCAATTTAATTATATGCTTTTAAAGCCATTTTATGCCAATCCACAATTTACATAATTAATATTTTCCCATTGTCGCCACGCTATTCGTACGTTCAAATATGAAATATGTTAGACTCGCAAATAGTCTAACTTATATAAAAAAAGAAACATCACAACTTGCATAACACATAAAAAAATAGATCTAACTTGCAAATAGGAATTATAACATAAAATTGCATAGCCAATAATTTGCATAGAAAATGGTCATATAGAATCATATATTTGCATAAACTACCATGGATCTAAATATAGATCTAAACATGAAATTGTGAACTTGCATATTTGAATTGTGGGTCTCACCTAAAATTGCATATGTGAATATAATTTTCACCTAAAAATGTGAATATAGTTTTCACCTAAACTTGCATATGGATTACTACAACTTGCATATGAATTTATCACATGTTTTTGCATATAAATTACATATGTATATACTTGATTCACATATAAACTTGTGTACAATGCACATATAGACTTGCATAAGATTCATGTTCAAACTATCATACGATTTAACATCCCAAACTTGCATATAATTTACATACAAATTAGCATATGATTTAACATCCCAAACTTGCATAAGATTCACATACGAATTAACATATGTAAAAATGGACTTGCATAAGATTCATATTCAAACTGGCATATGATTTAACATCCCAGACTTGCAAAAGGTTTCACATACGAACTAGCATATGATTTACATCCCAAACTTGCATAAAATGAATCAAGTTAAACATGTATAAATTGGACATATGAAATAAATCTACCAACATAAGATAACAAAGTTAAAAAACATCACGTGATTCAACAGACATGTTCTCATAATCCAATTATAACTCATCATAATTAATTTATTAATCATATTGTGAGTTAAATTGTACTCACAAAGATAGGTTTGAGAAGAGAATGATTTGTTCAACTTTTGAATTAGAATTCTAACTGGCTAATCCCTAAGCTTTAAGAAGGAGAACTATCCAAGCAGCATCGTGGTGGCCAAGAGAAAATTTTTGTTTAGGTTTAGGGTTTGAGTCTAGGCACTCTTTTATAGAAGTTTAAATCAACCTAAGCCGTTGGATTATCAAAGGAGCCATCCCAACCATCTAGACTAGATAGAGTTATCTAGAATAGCCACATCATCCCTAATGACTCAGCAGAGAGTCAGAAATCGTCACATTTCAGATCTTCCCGAGGGGGATAGGTCGACCCCCAGGTCGATCCCCTGGTCAACCTGTATAGGGTAGGTCGACCCCTAGGTCGACCCCCTGGTCGACCTGGCCTTGGGAGGGAAAAATCCCGCCCAACCTGCTTCCCTATTTGAATTTTGAATTTTGAATTTTTTTTATTCTGAACTGTTTTAATTTATATAAAATTGTCGAAATTTTCGAGAGCCATAACTTCCTCATACGAAGTCCGATTTACGAAAACTTGGACTTTATTCCAAGCAGAATTTCGGGATGAACGCAACGGCGTAACCCTTTCCCGTAATTCTCACTTTAATAATAAGTATTCTTAGGATTGTTAATTTTAATATTCATACAAAATTCAGGGTGTTACAAAGAATTTAATTTGAAATTTATGCGAGAATTATTTGGAAAGACCAAGTTAAATCTCATTTCAAATAATTGAACGGCGATTGAAAGTCGAAGATAAAGAAGACGGTGCAAGACCGACAATCTTCACATCGAATGGACCACTACTGATGCCTTGGATATGGGTAGCTCCCTTGAAGGGGTTATAATGGTAGTTGTCCGGATGTACTTGTAGACTGTTCGGATATGCGAGGACCTCTCTTCTGTATTGGACATATGAAATGAGGAATAAGGTGCTTCCGGTTTCTTTCAAACCCAGAACAGACGTATAAATGGATTGTTTGTTCGACATTGTAGTGTGTGTTATGTAATTGATCTCTGCTAAATATATATTTATTTGGTGGCCGAGAATTTATTCTCTTGATTAACACCCTTCTTCGAGACATACGAGCTTAAAGGTTATATGTTGGCAGAAATCAATGACATAGTATAGATTGATAGTGGTGCATGCAAAGATGCAAGTGATCAAGGCTTTTGTTAAAAAGCAGTGTCTTGTGGATTATGATCAAAGCACAAGTTTAAGTAGCATATGTAACACCCCATGTCCATTAATGTCACTCACAAAGGGAATGCATTAACTTCTATGGAGGTTTTAGGTGAATATAGAACAGTAAAATTTCAACAAGACAGATATAAAATAGTACTTGGAAATTTAAAAAAACTTTATTTCAATTGCAGCAGAAGTCAAAACATGTTTGATTACATCATAACACCATAATCAAAGTCAAGTACAATATCTATCTTAATAAAACAAGTACATAATCCCATTACATAAATAGCCATTAAAAAGAAAGATAACAAGCTGGACTTTACTTCAGCAGTCCAAACTTTCCAAGAGATAAGCAATCCAATCAGACTTCACTGGAACTTGGCCCAATCTGAGGACCTGAATGGAGAAAAAGATGAAAAAGAGGGGGGGGGTCAGACATAAAGTCTGGCGAGTATGATAATTCTACAATACTATTATCAAAATAACTGGACTAAGGCATAAGCTGGAAAACAAGGAAATGTCTATGAAAGAGCAGATTAAGGACATAGACAATCGCTAAAGGAAACGTTATAGGCGCTCCTAAATACTAAAGGATAAACACTATAATGCACCACACCAGTCACCCTAAAGATTGATTCCACTTAGCTTCACTTAGAAACTTTCTTAATGGCTTTACGTACTCCTAGCTGACTACATAGGTGCCGCCTACCCCTATCTCCACTAGGTGTACCCCACTTTCCATTTTTCGATCGGCTCCCTACTCGTAGATACCCGTGCTGGCCCCACAGTGAGGTGTATCATTCCCCTAAAGTGGCAACCCGATATAACGGAGATGCACGGCTTATACCTACACGATGCAACAACGTCTTACCTACCAGCCTGGGTCCACACACGCATTTGAAACCCGTTGGACTTGTGTTGCCACCGATCCCTGTTTTGGCCTCTTATAGTCAAACCCAGTATGCGTGTCCCGTCCTCGACTTGGGTCGAGCCCACAAAGATACGTTTTGGGATACTGGTTGAAATGGGCCCCCATTATTTCCCACAAGCATTCCACCTAAGCTTATTCCAATAGTCCATCCACTTAACCCACTTAGTCATGTTCATTTACATGTGTATTTGGTTAAGTCTAATCGTATTTCAAATGCCTCTAAAGGCAACCAATAGATTCCTCATGGCACCCAAGGCACCTACTTAACCCCCATGTCCCACCTTACATGATTATCTGGCTAAGTATTTCTTAATTCATTAAGGCCATAACCTCATAAAGACCTCTCACATTAGACTGGCATTTATGGCAGCTGGATTTGCCGGGCGGGTCCGGGCAGTCTTACACCATAAAAGAGTCTAACCTCGTGTCTTTACAACTGTTATGCTTTAGTTTGGGCCTAGGACCTCTCACATTGGACCGACATTTGTGACTACTGGATTTGCCGGGCGGGTCCGGGCAGGTTTACGTCACAAACGGGTCCAACCTCGTGTCCTAAGCATTGATTATTATTAATAATCCAATTTCCCCAATTTTAATAATTCCCTACTTGAATTATTAATTAATTCCAAATTTAACAATGTCCATAATTGACTCAATTATGGACATCCATTTAAGGCATGCAAAATCATATCAATTGCACCCCAATTTATTAATTTCCTAATATTACCCCTACCCCACGTTTGAACGTTTATTCGCAAAATGTATGCAATAACCGATTAGTCTAACTCAAAGCATGAAAGAAAATATTCACAACAACAATATATATATATATATATATATATATGTGACTAAATAAATCATAACAAGGGGTAAAACTTGCATACATTACAACTTGCATAAGGTTATACATGTCATGGATCTAAGGGTGTCAACTTATTCATAATTCACATAATATGATTTTGATCAAATTTCATAAACTTGTATAGGACATGTGTGAATCAACATCATTAACAATATGGTTTTATATGGGTACACCTAACTCAATAGGAAAATTCCCAAAAATCAAAATTCATTTAATCATAGATTCATGTATATGGGTACACCTAACTTAATAGGCAAATTCCCATATTAAAGATCCAATTAATTTGTAGATTCATGTATATGGGTACACCTAACTCAATAGGCAAATTCCCATAATCAAGATCTATTATAAAAAAAACATAAACTTTAAACATGATCCAATTCGCATAAATACTAACATCATGATTTTACAACTTGTATGATTCAACACAACTTAACATGACATCATTATCATATAACATAAGTATTTCAACATATGTGATAATATGAGATCTACAACATATATAAGATTTACAACATAGCATATCATAATTTGCAACATAGCATGATATTTACAACATAGCATAACATGATTTACAACATGGCATAACATGATTTATAACATAGCATAGCATGATTAATCACATATGACATAGCATAGGATTATTTACAACATAATCACTACAACATAACAACATATATATGATAACATAATAGCATAACAAGAGATCCACAACATAATTTACAAATACATAACAATTCATATCACTTTCTTGTGATCCATTCATAACTTAATCAAATTATTTTATAATAATATTGTGAGATTCATCATACTCACAATTTTAAAGAAGAGAAATAGAAAGAGAGAGAGAGCTTTTGATTTGATTTGAGTAGATTTAGTTTGTAGATTAGGCCTTCTTCTTCTTTAGTTTGTGACGGCTATGCTGAACTCCATGGCAACGGCATGTCGGTAGCTCTCCAATTTTTCAAGTGATTTAGGGTTAGAGTCTACCCACTTATTTATAGATGTTAGGATTTATTTAGGCCATTAGATTTAACCTAGAAATAACCGCAGCCATTCAGACAAGATGGGGTTTATCTTATTGACTCAGCAATGAGTCAGAAGTGACTCAGCAAACACTCAGCAAATTAATAAACTTTTATTCATGTTTACATTAAATGCCCATATATATATATAAATATATATATATATATATACACATGCACCTATTCATGAATTCAAATAATGCAAATTAATTGCTTGCCTGAAAAAAAGGAAATCGAGCATATAATTCAATTTCCCCTTTTTTTTCCTCTGCTTTCCTTGCAACATGCAAAATCAATGCATAATGAAGTTACCTACATACATACATATCTACTTATGCATAAATCTTTCCCTCCAAATAAATTGACTGTATTTATCTTCTCAATTATATATATATATACATATATATATTCAATATATATATATATATTTAAATTTTTTTTGAACCGCGTTCACACTAAGCCGCTTTTTAGCCATTCCCCTAAAACAAAAATATGGCGTTGGCGGGGATCGAACTCTGCACCTCTTGTATGCAAGTCACATGTTCCAACCAAATGAGCTATTATGTCTTTTGCTTACAATTCTTAGAACAATGCTAAACATTATTCTTTTCTCATTCCTCTTTTTCCATGTTTTGGTGCAATATTTAATTTAAGGATATCTTTTTCATACGGAGTCCAATTTACGCAAACTCGGACTCTATCTCAAGCAGAATTCCGAGACGAACGCAACGGCGCAACCCGTTTCACCTAATTATTTTTCTAAAAATTAATTATATCTTGATTTTTTTTTATATTCACAGAAAATACGGGGTGTTACATTCTCCCCCCCTTAAAGGATTTCGTCCCCGAAATCTTCAAGTTTGGAAGAATGTGTCCTACCATCCAATCATCCATCTACTCAACCATCAGGCACAGGCATCCATTGTCCTTAAGAGACTTCTAATGCTTTCATGTTTATATGCATAGTTTGTGTACATGTCCTTATCCAATGCAAAAATCAGGCGATCTACTGATTCAGTTGACCTCCTTAATGCGAACCATGATAGTGCCATGCGTCCATTATGTATGCAAAAGATTCCTTATGATACATATTATTTCTATATGCGTGCACAACCATTCATCTTAATGCAGCTTCCATATGATAATACAACCCCTATCCATTCATTAATTTAAATATGCACACATATTTATATGCAATATGAGAGTGACTGAGCCGATCTAGTGCCTAAAGTGTGCGTATATGCATCCACGAGCAACCACTAGCAAACACTTGCATCCACTTGCATTCATCAAACATAACATGTCTCAAACACATGTTTCAACCATAGGACTACCCTTCTAAAGGTCAAAGACTTAAACGAGAGGATGTACTAAAGATAGGACAAGTATAAGCTAGGCGATAAAGGAGAATATAAAAGACATAACCCCGAAAAGGAAGGGGTACAACAAACGAATCTTCTCTTCCGTCTCCCAAGTAGTGTCTCCTTGATCTTCTTCCCATTGCACTTTGACTAGCTTGACCTCTCGGTTTCTCAACTTCTTAATCTCCGACCCAAGAATGCATGTAGGAGCTAGTCTGATCGTGGCATCTCGCTCTACTTCCACTTCCTTAAGCGTGTTCGGCTCCACCACTTTCGCCGTATCATGTAAACACTTCCTCAAACTTTCGTCCCGTAATATACAAAGTTTACCGTCCCTACGCAACCAACCCTTATCATCTAGGGTATACCTACTAAGATGGCTAGACGACTCCCCTCCTTTGAGCTTTTCTACTATCTCAACCAACTGTGGGTCGTCTTGCTGTGCCTCACCAACTCGTCCTAGAAGTGTAGGTCTAACCTACAAGGATGCTAACAAACCAGGTACTAGGTCAACGGAGGGTCTAAAGTCAAACATGGAGATGAATTTTAAGCTTCGTCGTTCAACAAACAACGGACTCAAGGACAACCTTTTCCTACTTAAGGCGTCTGCTACCACGTTACCCTTGCCCGGGGTATATGCTATTTCAAAATCGTAGGAGGCTAGGAATTCCATCCACCGTTGCTGCCTTAAATTCAAATCCTTCTGAGAGAATAAGTATTTTAATGATTAGTGGTCAGTGAACAGTTCGAATTTCTCACCAAGAAGATAGTGACGCCAAGACTTAAGCGCGAAAACAATTGCGGCTAACTCAAGGTCATGCGTAGGGTAATTCTTTTCATGAACCCTCAACTGCCTTCCACCATAGGCTATTACTCTTCCCTCTTGCATGAGGACTGCGCCAAGTCCCGTCCCACAAGCATCAGTATAGACGGTAAACGGTTTATTCCCGTCTGGCAGCACTAAGACTGGGGCTGAAGTTAAGGCTCTCTTTAAACGTTGGAACGCATCATCACAATCTTCGTCACACGTAAAAACCAGGTTCTTCTTCGTTAACCGTGTTAATGGAGCTGATATTTTTGCAAAGTCTTTGATAAACTTCCTATAATAGCCAGCCAACCCCAAGAAACTTCTTACTTCGGTTACATTTTTAGGGACCTTCCAATCTTGGATGGCCACCACCTTTGCGGGGTCCACTGCTATCCCTTCCTTGGAAACCACGTGCCCTAAGAACCGTACTTCTTTCCTCCAGAAGTGACACTTAGAAAATTTTGCCTTAAGGTTATGCGCTCGAAGGGTTTCCAACACTTCCCTAAGATGTAGGGCATGCTCTTCTTCATTCTTAGAAAAGACTAAGATGTCATCCACAAAGACTACCACGAATTTGTTAAGGTACTCCCTAAACACCCTACTCATCAAATCAACAAAATATGCCGGGGCGTTTGTCAAACCAAAGGGCATCACTAGCCATTCATAGAATCCGTCAGGAGTCCTAAAAGAAGTCTTATCTATACTATCCTCAGCCACTCTCAGTTGATGAAAGCCAGTGGCTAAGTCCAACTGCGAAAACACTGTGGCGCCAACTAACTGATCAAAGAGATCGTCAATCCTCGGCAGTGGGTGTCGGTTCTTTTTAGTAAGCTTGTTTAGTTCTCTATAGTCCACACAAAGTCTAAGGGACCCATCCGCCTTTGTAGCAAATACTACTGGAGCACCCCACTCTGATATACTACGTCTTATGAACCCCTTCTCAAGCAACTCCTTCACTTGCTTATTGAGTTCCCTCCTTTCACGAGGAGCCATGTGGCGCACTGGCAAAGATACGGGTTTAGCATTATCCACAAGATAAATACGAAAGTCTATCTCCCGCTTTGGAGGTAAGCCCTTCACCTCCTCAAACACATCCGGATATTCCCGGACCACCTCTACCGTTCGCAGATTCTCTACAGACGCGTCAAGCGATTCAAGATAACTTAGCATAACGGAATTTATGGGACTACAAAAGATGTCGAGAGCATTACCAAGGCGAGTCACAAGCCTAACTACTCTCCTTTCACAATCAAGAATGGCACCATTTCTAGATAACCAATACATTCCTAAAATTAGCCCATAGCCCGTGAAGCCCAATACATAAGCATCACATCTAAATTCAACGCTAAGTATAGAGATTTTCAAATCCAAACATATCATGGTCAAATGAGCCGAACCCCCAATTGGATTTGAAACAACCAAGGGATCCTCTACTAAACTGGTGTTCAAGTGAAGTAATTCAACTAATGATGCAGAGATAAACGAATGAGATGCACCAGAATCGAATAAGGTACGGACAGGATGATCAAACAGAAAAATTAAGCTTTCAACAGAAATTGTTCTACCTCTTTCTTGCAGCGGTGGGGCCGCAATAGCCTGAACTTGCCCCCTTGCCTGCCCTGGTGCCATAAGAGCCTGCACCTGTCCTCCCGAGGTAGACCCTGCCCTCGGCCCCTTCTTTGGGCAGTCCTTCACCAAATGTCCCGCATCTCCACAATGAAAACAACCAGTGTTCTTTTTATTTCTACAATCTTTGCTGAGATGGCCAGGCGTCCCACAATTGAAGCATCTCTTCTTCCCTTTGCCATTATTGTTTTTACCACCCTTCTTATTTTGCTGTTGGGGTTTCTTCAGATCCCCTTTCTTTTCAACTGCCTTATCCTCATGCATAAGTGCCATTTCTACTAGCCTTTCAAAGGTGGCTCCCATAGGGATGTGGGTCATAGCCAACCCTTGCAACGGTTCATTCAAGCCTCTAACGAACCTCAAAGCTTTCTTCTCTGGCGTGTTCACCAACTCCAAGCCAAACCTTGCTAACTGATTAAATTTATTGACATATTCCTTCACTGATAAACTCCCTTGCTTTAATGTCAGGAATTTTTCCATATTTAAATTATCCTCTGCCCTTGAAAGAAACTTTGCCTCAAACCTTCGTCTGAAATCCGCCCATGAATCAACTGGACGTTCCCCGTTAGTGACCTCCCACCAAAACGAGGCCTCTCCCTTCATTAACCAAGCAGCTAAACGGACTTTCCTCCCATCTTCCACTTCAAAGATATCCAACAATTCCTCAGTCTCCTTAAGCCAGTCTCTGGCCTCCACAAACGTCTCAGTCCCTTGAAAAGTTTTTCCTCCCATAGCCTTAAATTCCTTGCACATCTTTGCAAAAGTGTCAACACGAGGAGGAGGAGGAGGAGGAATGGGTGCAACTGGGGGTGGAGGAACATCTGCTGGGCCTGCAGTGGTGGCCCTAGCCTCCAAATATCTCCTAAACCACCCTGGAACCGTCACACCTTCTGGGAGATTAAGATCTTCAGCCATGCTGAAACGAAAAAGGAAAGATTCAAAATGGAGAATTCGAAAGATAAAGATAAGGATATGGCTATTTGGGATTATGTTTTTCATAAAAACTTTCTCTAAATAACATGTTTTTGAAAGCACTTCTTCCAAAAATACTTTAGGAAAAATATTTTTCTAAAAATTTTATCTGTTCTGGTAACCTTATGCTCTGATACCACGTGTAACACCCCACGTCCATTAATGTCACTCACAAAGGGAATGCATTAACTTCTATGGAGGTTTTAGGTGAATATAGAACAGTAAAATTTCAACAAGATAGATATAAAATAGTACTTGGAAATTTAAAAAAAACTTTATTTCAATTGCAGCAGAAGTCAAAACATGTTTGATTACATCATAACACCATAATCAAAGTCAAGTACAATACCTATCTTAATAAAACAAGTACATAATCCCATTACATAAATAGCCATTAAAAAGAAAGATAATAAGCTGGACTTTACTTCAGCAGTCCAAACTTTCCAAGAGATAAGCAATCCAATCAGACTTCACTGGAACTTGGCCCAACCTGAGGACCTGAAGGGAGAAAAAGATGAAAAAGAGGGGGGGTCAGACATAAAGTCTGGCGAGTATGATAATTCTACAATACTATTATCAAAATAACTGGACTAAGGCATAAGCTGGAAAACAAGGAAATGTCTATGAAAGAGCAGATTAAGGACATAGACAATCGCTAAAGGAAACGTTATAGGCGCTCCTAAATACTAAAGGATAAACACTATACTGCACCACACCAGTCACCCTAAAGATTGATTCCACTTAGCTTCACTTAGAAACTTTCTTAATGGCTTTACGTACTCCTAGCTGACTACATAGGTGCCGCATGCCCCTATCTCCACTAGGTGTACCCCACTTTCCATTTTTCGATCGGCTCCCTACTCGTAGATACCCGTGCTGGCCCCACAGTGGGGTGTATCATTCCCCTAAAGTGGCAACCCGATGTAACGGAGATGCACGGCTTATACCTACACGATGCAACAACGTCTAACCTACCAGCCCGGGTCCACACACGCATATGAAACCCGTTGGACTTGCGTTGCCACCGCTCCCTGTTTTTGCTTCTTATAGTCAAACCTAGTATGCGTGTCCCGTCCTCGACTTGGGTCGAGCCCACAAAGATACGTTTTAGGATACTGGTTGAAATGGGCCCCCATTATTTCCCACAAGCATTCCACCTAAGCTTGTCCCAATAGTCCATCCACTTAACCCACTTAGTCATGTTCATTTACATGTGTATTTGGTTAAGTCTAATCGTATTTCAAATGCCTCTAAAGGCAACCACTAGATTCCTCATGCCACCCAAGGCACCTACTTAACCCCCATGTCCCACCTTACATGATTATCTGGCTAAGTATTTCTTAATTCATTAAGGCCATAACCTCATAAAGACCTCACATTAGACTGGCATTTATGGCAGCTGGATTTTCCGGGCGGGTCCGGACAGTCTTACACCATAAAAGAGTCTCACCTCGTGTCTTGACAACTGTTATGCTTTAGTTTGGGCCTAGGACCTCTCACATTGGGCCGACATTTGTGACTACTGGATTTGCCGGGCGGGTCCGGGCAGGTTTACGTCACAAACGGGTCCAACCTCGTGTCCTAAGCATTGATTATTATTAATAATCCACTTTCCCCAATTTTAATAATTCCCTACTTGAATTATTAATTAATTCCAAATTTAACAATGTCCATAATTGACTCAATTATGGACATTCATTTAAGGCATGCAAAATCATATCAATTGCACCCCAATTTATTGATTTCCTAATATTACCTCTACCCCACGTTTGAACGTTTATTCGCAAAATGTATGCTATACCCGATTAGTCTAACTCATAGCATAAAAGAAAATATTCACAACAACAATATATATATGTGACTAAATAAATCATAACAAGGGGTAAAACTTGCATACATTACAACTTGCATAAGGTTATACATGTCATGGATCTAAGGGTGTCAACTTATTCATAATTCACATAATATGATTTTGATCAAATTTCATAAACTTGTATAGGACATGTGTGAATCAACATCATTAACAATATGGTTTTATATGGGTACACCTAACTCAATAGGAAAATTCCCAAAAATCAAAATTCATTTAATCATAGATTCATGTATATGGGTACACCTAACTTAATAGGCAAATTCCCATATTCAAGATCCAATTAATTTGTAGATTCATGTATATGGGTACACCTAACTCAATAGGCAAATTCCCATAATCAAGGTCTATTATAAAAAAAACATAAACTTTAAACATGATCCAATTCGCATAAATACTAACATCATGATTTTACAACTTGTATGATTCAACACAACTTAACATGACATCATTATCATATAACATAAGTATTTCAACATATGTGATAATATGAGATCTACAACATATATAAGATTTACAACATAGCATATCATAATTTGCAACATAGCATGATATTTACAACATAGCATAGCATGATTTACAACATGGCATAACATGATTTATAACATAGCATAGCATGATTAATCACATATGACATAGCATAGGATTATTTACAACATAATCACTACAACATAACAACATATATATGATAACATAATAGCATAACAAGAGATCCACAACATAATTTACAAATACATAACAATTCATATCACTTTCTTGTGATCCATTAATAACTTAATCAAATTATTTTATAATAATATTGTGAGATTCATCATACTCACAATTTTAAAGAAGAGAAATAGAAAGAGAGAGAGCTTTTGATTTGATTTGAGTAGATTAGGCCTTCTTCTTCTTTAGTTTGTGACGGCTATGCTGAACTCCATGGAAACGGCATGTCGGTAGCTCTCCAATTTTTCAAGTGATTTAGGGTTAGAGTCTACCCACTTATTTATAGATGTTAGGATTCATTTAGGCCATTAGATTTAACCTAGAAATAACCGCAACCATTCAGACAAGATGGGGTTTATCTTATTGACTCAGCAATGAGTCAGAAGTGACTCAGCAAACACTCAGCAAATTAATAAACTTCTATTCATGTTTACATTAACTGCCCATATATATATAAATATATATATATATATACACACGCACCTATTCATGAATTCAAATAACGCAAATTAATTGCTTGCCTGAAAAAAAGGAAATCGAGCATATAATTCAATTTCCCCTTTTTTTTCCTCTACTTTCCTTGCAACATGCAAAATCAATGCATAATGAAGTTACCTACATACATACATATCTACTTATGCATAAATCTTTCCCTCCAAATAAATTGACTGTATTTATCTTCTCAATTATATATATATATATACATATATATATATATATATTCAATATATATATATATTTAAATTTTTTTTTGAACCGCGTTCACACTAAGCCGCTTTTTAGCCATTCCCCTAAAACAAAAATATGGCGTTGGCGGGGATCGAACTCTGCACCTCTTGTATGCAAGTCACATGTTCCAACCAAATGAGCTATTATGTCTTTTGCTTACAATTCTTAGAACAATGCTAAACATTATTCTTTTCTCATTCCTCTTTTTCCATGTTTTGCTGCAATATTTAATTTATGGATATCTTTTTCATACGGAGTCCAATTTACGCAAACTCGGACTCTATCTCAAGCAGAATTCCGAGAAGAACGCAACGACGCAACCCGTTTCACATAATTATTTTTCTAAAAATTAATTATATCTTGATTTTTTTTTATGTTCACAGAAAATACGGGGTGTTACAGCATAGCTTTGTGTATAGCGTTGATTCACGAGCGTCACACCCCGATATGAGTTAGAAACGGGATAAGGGACGCAAGGAGCGCATAGGTTTCTTTTGTTGGATCTAGATTAACCCTAGAGGGGGTGAATAGGGTTTATCATAGGTTTTAACTGAATTGAAAATCTGACAGGATATTAAAATAATTAACAGATCATAGAATGCAACAGAAAAAAAAGTGCAAAAAATAAATCACACACAGATATACCCATCTTCGGCAAAACCCTGCCTACCGCTGCATTCCTAAGGTTTCTACTAGTGTTATAAACAGATCCCACATACAAGACCATGTACACTCGCAGCGCCTGCTCATGTCCTAACCCTACGCTCAAAACCATAGACTGATCTAAACCCCTATACCATATTTCCACTAATTACGACCCCGTAACTAGTAACCCAGATTTTACAGACTCTGTCAACTGTCAGTCAACACCCTGACTGATACCCCCTAGATTTTACAGACTCTAGAATTGTTCGACGACCGGTTTTACAAATGAAAGTAAAAAACACAACAGAAATTAAAATCAAAACTCTCTTAAACCCTAGTTTAACTAAAAAATAAAACTTCCCTTTTATCCCTTGAAACACAATTGACCGGCCCATTTGAAAAGTGTTGCACCCTTGATCCCTTTCTCCGATCTCTATTCTCCGAGAAAATTAAATGGCGGCTGGAATAAGAAATTGAAACTAGTGTTTTTGTGTCTTCCCAAAATCGTGCTGCTGGATTGATCAAATTTTTTTCTCTGATGCCTTCGAATCAATGGGTGCTTGATTCTTCGATTTCTTTGCTCGTCTGATTTGGGATTGCTCTCTGGCTCGATCGAAATTTGTGAGTTTTCTGAAATTTCTTGCTTTGAAATACTTGAATAGATTTTGTGGGTTTCGATCTCTTTGCCAATGATGAAAATGGTGATTAAATAGGGATTTTGAAAACCCTAGAAACCCTCTGATTTCGTGATAATGGCTTGGATCTGATTGTCCCTGATTTGTGCGATTTCCTCTTATTTATTTTATTGATAAATTCGGCTGAAAAAGAATTTGATGCCTTGATAAAAAACCGTGAATTTTGTGATTGAATACTTGAATTGATTTCTCATATTTCTTGCTTGATTTAAACATCATAGTCCCCTTGAATAACTCTTGCTGAAATTGCATATTTGGTTTTCTCTTGCCAAAAAATAGTTTTCTGATTTTTATAAATCATTTAGAAACTTGCCGAAAGTGTTGTTCATTGATTTGTCTCTGCATTAACACCTCTAACCTTGATAGTATAATTCGGAATGAAATGGACACTTGCCATGTATGAGAATCTTTGAAAATTAAACTCTTTCCAAAAATCTTGCATGTTTAAAATTAGCTCTTCTTTTTTCAAACTAGAAATCAAAAGTTAATTCTGGAATTAAATCTCCTTGAGCTTTCATACTTACCATTTTTGTCTTGTCGATTTTAATCACTTTGAATTGTTTAAAACAGTCTTGCCATTTGTTTGCTTCTCTCATGTACCACTGCATTTGTTCTCTTGAAACATTTTGTAGCTGCTGTCTTTGTCATTTGGTTTTTGCAAGTTCTACCTCGACCATTGGCTTGTGCTCTTTGCTGGACCATGTATAGTCGCTGCTGTAACATTTATCTGCTATAACATTTAGTGCTCCATTGTATATTAACTTGTCATGTTGCATTCTGACTTGAAAGTTTGTATTTCTTCATGTTTTGCTTTAAGATGAAATATGCTTGTTGCTTGGAAATGTCACATGCATTGATCTGCTGCTCCATATTTTTACACTGTCTTGGCCACTGGCTTATTGTATTCTTTGTTGCATGTCCACATTAGCTTATGCGTTTGAGTGTTGCCTGAAAACATGTATGCATTTGTACACTCCACACTTGTATGTTTGCTGTTGAGTTTGTAGATCATCTTGATCATGTGGCACTGTATTACTTTTGAACTTGAACGTTCATGCAACATCACCATACATAAAAAAAAACTATTGTGCAAGCTTGAACACATAAATATATTTGTGTTTTTCATGTACTCGGCCATGCAAGTTTCACTTGAACTTGTTTGCACCCTCTATGATGTATCTGTTTTGTCTCACATTACAGTGTATATTTGTGCACCACTCATTTGCTACTTTAACCATGATTAAAGAACTTGCTTTGGCTTGAATCACTCCGTGCTTGTTTACTTATATTTGTTTTACCATGCTCGAAACATTTTGAAATACCATTGAGCTTCATGTTTGAGACTTGAGAATGCTTGTCCATGTATGCTTGTGCTCGACCACATACTTAAAAAAATCTAATCTGCACCATATGCTTTGCTATTTTGATGTCCATCCACTCTTAAACACTTCAATTTGCAGCTGCACCATCAGAATGTTGATTGAACATGATCAATGTATTTGGTTTGCTCGACCCTGTTTGAATATCATGTTGAAATGTATTCATTGACTTGCATTGTCATGTTTCGACTACTTTGACTTGTGTTGACTGTGTTGACCATGCTACACTGAGTCGAGATGGTCCGCATGGCTACTCCTCAGTTGCACGCTGGTTGGCAAGGCAGTACACATGTGTATATTTATACACGTGTATATATGTAGCCATCAGACAATATTCTGTACCTATACATATAAAACTGTCTGCCTAGACACAGATGAATCAGATCAAGTCATGAAAAATGATGAGAAACACACCAGAAAACTGAGGCAAATAAAATTTTAAAATTAAAATTTATATTTGCATGAATTTTGAATATAATTTCTGTTCCATATACTATGTGTGTGTGTTTCTGTATATGACAGGTATGAAGACTGGACTGACTGAAGAATGTTGTGAAGACAAAAGATGAAAGACAGAAGACAGCGAAAAAAACAGTGTGTGTGAATGTATATAAGTCTGTTTGTGTCAATGTGTAACTGAGTGAATGTATGTGTAGATGCAAAATGTATAGAGTGTGAGAGTTGCAGTGAAGAGATTGTACTGTTTATTTGTAATAAACGAATTGTTTGAAATAAAATATTATTTATTGTCGTCAAACAAAATTTGTTTACTGTATACTGTGCATTTACAAGTACAAATTCTATGAAGTGATTAAATAGTGGAGTTGTAAATAATTGTACTGTTCGAGTGTTTGAAATATTATATTTATATTTCAATAAAATACTGTAAGAAAATATGAATATCTATACAGTCGTATTCTATTTAAATATAAATATAATATTCCTGTATGTGATGTAGAATAACAGTACAATTTCAAACACATTAATAGTAATATTTATTTGGTTGTTATCATCAAACAAAAATCATATAATTGTGTATACAACACCGTTATATACAACAATCTCCCCCTTTTGATGATGACAAACAAATAAAAGATTTTGTGCACAATAAACGTGTTTGACAATGAATCTTGAACTCCCCCTATTTATTAGCTCCTCCTACAGCAGAGAACTCCCCCTATAACTATGCACAAGTGAAGTGAATGAATTTAAAAAAATTTAAAATTTAAAAATATTTATAAAATATTCACTCATAAATCAAAATCTAATCCATTCTCCCCTTTTTGTTATCATCAAAAGGATACAGAGTTTAAAATACAGATGAAAAACGACTAAAAATATAATTTCAGCTTACGAGGAAGAACGATCATCATAAATCTCAATCAATCAAACAAAAATCATAATATTCTAAGAACAGGTGGCATATTTCACATTGTAGAGAATGACGGATTTACGATGAATTTTATATAAAAAGGGGAGAGTTAAAAAATGAGTTCCAATTATTTTCCAAAGAATTTTTATAAAAATGAGGTTCAAAAACAGTGATGGAATTTGGACTATAATTAGTAATTCAATTTAAGTGACAAAATCGAATATTCTCAAATCCCAATAGCTATCAATCAACAAATCATAATACTTCATAAAATTTCAACATATTTCACAGAATAGAATATGGATTGATAGAATGGCCTTTACACACCAAGGAGAATTTCAAATTAATTTCCATTTAGCACATTTTTCTTTTTATTTTATTTAAGAGCACACTGACCACGCATAACCAAAGCTTGGATTTTTAAATGAGGTCAGTCGCAGCTTAAATTATAAGTTGTCTCATAACCATGAATGACCAGAGCTTGGATTTTTAAATGAGGTTAGAGACACACTTATGTATTAATTATATTTATTATTTTCAGCTTCAAAATAGAAAAACTCCTCAGTATATAAAAACAGTAGGAATGATAGAAATGTGGTAGGTACAGAAATGGACTGTGAAATAAATTTCTAAATTAACAATATTATGAAATATGATCAACTGTACCGAGATCATTGAAAAAAATTCAATTTTCACTAATTCTGAATAATAACATAACCACAATTCCATCACAAATATTTTCACTGTTTTATTCAAAAAGATAATTTTTTTTAATAAACTCTCCACATTAATATAAAAAACATGATGGATGGCAGAATAATGGTAGAGAACGAAGATGGTCGTTAAATATTTGCTAGTTCAAAGATATTATAATATATGCTCAACCATCATTAAAATCTAAATAAAATCTCCTGTGGTTGTGAAATATACTACAGTCACAATTCATCACAATTTCAAAATCTGTGAATTATAAATACAGTTTAATCTGGGTATTGATTTCAATTTCTAAATGAATAATCAATAAATAATTTTAAAATTGAAAAACAATTAAAAGAGGGAAATGAAAGATTTACACGAAACAAGAGGAAAAATATATATACATAAAAAAAATTCAGCACTTCTGATACTAATTAGTATCCTTATTAACAAATTTTAATCACAAGGCCCAACCAGACAAAATTAACAAATTTGGCATATTTATTAGAACTGCAGACAAGAACAGGGAGTTATTTGAAGAACAGTATTAGAGCAGCAAACAGATCATAAACAAGCAACTTTCAACATATTTTTCATAAACAATACCAGAGCAGCATAAGATATTAGTTCAATGCAGACAAGTCAAGACGACGGTCACATGAGATGATTCATGATCCAATGATTAAAGATACTGTTTATTTGAAATCATTTGGGGAATATGAAACTCTCAAGATTCAGTGAATCAATCACACAAGATTATTAATATCAGATTCAAGATATGTGTGAGATTCAATAAACCAATAATTTCAAATAATTTTAAGCAAACAAATATTTATATCAAATAACCATGAAATAATAGAGAGATTTAAGACCATATTTTCAAAGAATTTTCAAAAATTATCTCTCACAATCACAAAAGAAATTTCAGATCATTTACATCAAGTCTGAAAGGTATTCATGATCCAAAAAATAATTAAAATTAATTTATTTGAAATCACTTGAAACCATGTCATGTTTGAGATATAATGAATTATTCACACAAGTTCAATAGTTTGAAATTTAAGTGGTGTGTGATATTCAAAATATCAAGATTTTTAGATAATTTCAAGTAAACAAATTTCAACCATACTGATCACGAATACAAGATGAATTTCAAGATGTATCACTGAGATTCAAGACAATTCAAAAATATCCAAGCCAATCTAAAAATCAATGAAATTTTCACAATTGATAAATAGCAGAGTGCTGTAATGAGCATGTTGTTTCAAGCCTTCCTAAAGTGAATTAGAAGAAACCCAAAACAGCAGAGGTGTGTGGAATTTCATTAAATATTCAGATCTTCAAAAAATTTAGAATTTAAAATAATAGTGTTCAAGATATGATATTAATACTTCAGCACTGTTAAGAATTCAAAAATCAGAAAATAAACTTCAAAACAATTGCAGATATTTACAAAGTTAAAATTCAAGATCTAAGGAGATTATAACATCAGAGTTCTATTTAAATTAAGAAAATCTCCAGAAGATCACGAGTACCGTAATTTGAAGTTAAGGAAGTCCAGAAGAAGAAAATATGGCAGTGATAAATCAAAAAAAGAAAATATCAAAGAAAAATAAACAGAAGGGGAGAACGAGGAATAAATAAAGAAAAAAATATTTACAAAGGTGAGTTTAGTAATCATACCTAAAATCAATGTAAACCAGAATCTCTAACTCATCAGTCTTGGCTAAAGGAACTGTGAATGATATAGAAGTATAGACAGCTTTGCTTGACATTTCTTTTTGCACAGCAGTTCCTCAGTCTCCTCTGGTACCTAACAGTTTAGGGTATTGAGGGGTTAAACAAAATTGGTAAACCCGCTCACAACTTAGTTCACATCTTTTGGTACCCAAATCTGTTTGTATAACAATCCATTCGAATTAACTTTCATACCCTTAGGAACCCAAATCCGTTTGAACTTGACGAAGCCGTATTTTCGGGGATCCAAGAATGTTTAATTTTTTTATTATAAAACGATTTCTCATCATAATTTTGATTCAAAAAACCTTTGAAATTTTCAGAGTTCAAATTTTCAAAGCAGTTCTTGGGATTTTTCAAATCATTTGAATTTTGTTTTCCAAAAACATCATTTTTCCCAAAGCCAAGACCAGATTTATTTCCACTAGCAACTTGGTTTTGTAATAGCATATTCAACAATTTTTCCCCATTAGAAAATTTATCCAAAGTTGATTCTAATCGTTGAATTTTGGATTTTAGATCGCTATTTTCTTTTAATAAATTTGAACAATTATTTATAGCGATCTTCTATTCAGCATTGGACTGCTGTTTCAAAACCGAATTCTCATTTTCAAGCAATTTAATTTTGCCTTGGGATTCGGAAATTTCAAGTTCAAAATGTTTTCGACTTTCAGATTCAAATTTCTTGAGATTTTCAATCTCGTTTTCAAGTTCTTTTAAAATCGAATCACTTTTCAACAAATTTTCTTTCTCAGTAATTTCAAATTTGGAATTTATATCAATCTTTAAAATTTCAAATTCCTTTTGTAGAAAATTGTTCAAATTTGATATCTCAATCATTTTTTCTTTTAAGATCAGAATTTCATTTTCAAATTTTTGAATGTTTTTACTAAGATGAACAAGATTGGTTTTCAATTTCAAACAATTTTTGCAACCTGAATTTGACGAATTTTTACAATATTCAAGTTGTGATTCCAAATCATCAATTTTGCTGGTCAACTCAGAATTCCTAGATTTCAAAGATTTGTTTTTCAACTGAAGTTTATCAATGGATTTAGTTAAATCAGCACAAAAATAAACTAGATCTTCATAAGAGAAATTTTCTATTTCATTGTTTGTTGGGTTTCCATCAGTTGATCTTTCTGAGTTATCTTCTGTAAAACCTGTCAAGCATAGATCTGAATTTGAGTTGACGTTCCAAGGTTTTGAGCAGTTGTTGTCAATCTGTCTATACTTTGTATTGAGATTTTTCCTAATTTCCTGCGCAGTCAAACAACGGGAGATAAGATCAAGTTGATTATTATTAAGATGAGAATAAAGAATATGCATAGCACGAGCAATAATATTCCTATCTATTTTATCACCTCCATTGTTAACAACATCCCAATATTTAATATTAACAGATTTCAAATAGGATATCATTTCTGATTTCCAATTCAAAAAATCTGAACCATTAAAACAAGATGGAATGCGATTGGACTGACCCTCTATGGACAGACAACTAGAATGACCCATGACTCTAGAGTTAAAGAAATAACATGCTCTGATACCAAATGTAGTCTCCTTCTCGAGGATTTTAATCACACCCCGGTAGCCTACAATGGCACCTCAGAGACTGATTTCACGTCCTGCCTCTCATCATGGACAACAACCCACGGACATGTAGGGATAAGAGTCACTACTTCACCACTTGATCATAGAGCGAGAACTCCCTATCATGTTGTATCCTTATACCAGCTCTGATACCAAATATTGGATCTAGATTAACCCTAGAGGGGGGTGAATAAGGTTTATCACAGTTTTTAGCTGAATTGAAAATCTTACAGGATATTAAAATAATTAACAGATCACAGAATGCAGTAGAAATAAAAGTGCAGAAAATAAATCACACACGGATATACCCAGCTTCGGCAAAACTCTGTCTATTGCTGCATTCCTAAGGTTTCTACTAGGTGTTATAAACAGATACCGCAACAAGACCATGTACACTCACAGCGCCTGCTCCTGTCCTAACCCTACGCTCAAAACCGTAGACTGATCTAAACCCCTAGACTAGATTTCCCCTGATTATGACCCTGTAACTAGTAACCCAGATTTTATAGACTCTATCAACTGTCAGTCAACACCTTGACTGATACCCCCTAGATTTTACAGACTCTAGAACTGTTCGACGATCGGTTTTACAAATGAAAGTAAAAAACACAACAGAAATTAAAATCAAAACTCTCTTAAACCCTAATTTAACTAAAAAATAAAAATTCCCTTTTATACCTTAAAACACAATTGACCGGCCCATTTGAAAAGAGTTGCACCCTTGATCCCTTTCTCTGAGACGACCCGAAATCCCGTTCTCACGGAAACAAGGGTTATCTTTGGAATATAACACAAAAACAGATAATAGCAGAACAGAATTAAATAAATACACCAGATAATGAACAATAGAATATACTGGATAAAAGTAATCATCAGAGTTACACAGTATACAGGATCTTACTTAGTACAAATACAGTTCAGCTATACATAAATGTCTACAGCGGAAATAAACAAAATATGTACAATAGGAGCTGAACAGCATAAAAAGAAATAAATGATAGAATCCATCTTCAGCTCCAGCTATCCAGAAAGAACCAGCTAAACCTGAATACAAGGCTGCCCGTGTGGAAAAAGGGGCACCCGAGTTTGAGAGTGAACAAACTACGAGTCAGTCATGGGACTGGTATGAGAAATCTACTCAACACATATATTGTTTGGCTAATCACAGGACCACGCCACTTTCGTGGAACGGGTTTACTCCATTGGATTGCCAGTGCTTTAAAACAAATCTTTCTTTTAAACATCGCTATGCTTGATATAAAAATGAAGCCGTTATAAGACTCAGTTCCCATCACACAATGCAACGCAAACCGGAGGATAGAGTTTTTACCTTATAACGGCCAAAATATGCTTGATACGAATAAAACAAAGGCATTTGATATTATGGCTAGTGTTTATATGTTTTGAAAACAATTTCAAATCATAACTATCAATCATAGACGACATGAGCGTCCCATGCCACTATGTCGCCAAATATATATATACAAGCAAAACCGCACGATCACGTACTTGGAAATTGGATTCCCGTCATGAACCAAGGCAAAATATAGTCCTTACCGAATTCGTGACTCTCTAGCCCGAGCCACAGGACCCAGACTCAGGTGGGCCCTTGGAGCGACAGGGTCGGTCCACCGATGTGGATTAAAATGCCTGAACAATACGTTTCCCCGCCCATTGGGGCGTAAACGAGCCAACGAATGACTCCATAGGACCCGGTTCGTCCGATCAAACTGAGGCGCCTCGCAACAGCAACAACCACATAGGTGAAAGTATATAAATGTCAGGGCTGGTAGGTCACTGACACCACCCTATCTAGAAAGAAACGCATGTCCTCCCTGAGGTCCTTCCTCCCGTTTCTGGTTCATACCGGGGTGTGAGGCTCGCGATTTCACGTTATACACAAAGCTACACCACACAGGCGGTGCTTTGATCATCACCACAAGGCTTTGCTTTTCAACAGAAGCCCTGATCACTGCATCTTAGCATGCCACACAGGCAATTCATGCCATGCGACTGATGTCCATCGATATACAACCTCTGAGCTCGTGCGTCTCAGAGAAGGGCGTTAAGCAAAAGAATAAATTCTCCGCCGCCAAACAGATGTATATTTAATAGAGATCAGTCAACACAGAATAAACTCCAATGTCAGACACACAGTCCATTTACAAGTCCGTTCTGGGTCTGAACGAAACCGGAGGCACCAAATACCTCGCAAACCCTTCGATCACCACGTACGTCTGGACGATCACCACTCATTATCCATATTTCGGGATGCCTCCCAATCAGGACCTCGGTTACCATCCAAACGAGGTGAAGATCTCCGGTCTTCGACCACCGTCTTCATCTTCGAATTTCAATCGTCGGTCAATTATTCGAAATGAGAATTAACTCGGCCTTTTCAAATAATTCCCGCATATTTAGAATTTCAAATCAATTTATTTCAATGGTTCAATTATTCGACAACACCAATATTGTTCTTTAATGTAATTTTCACACCAAACACGTTCAACCATCAAATGCAACATAAATCGAGCAAATTCAGTTTATTTCCACTCCATATTGTTTATGGTACTTTATAATGATTTATCGCTATTTTTATTTATTTTAAAATAGCCCATTTATTCAAAACGACGCATCGGGCCATAACGCGGCCGTGGCGCTGTTTTTCTTCAGATTTGATTTACACATAACTGAAAATCTAACCGTTGGATCTTCACAAAATTTACATCATTAGAAAGGTCTTTTCAAAACGAATCCAACGGTTCCAGTTTCGGGAAAATCCGACGGTCGGATCTCCCGGTACAATCGTTTGAATTTTCGATTTCAAAATACGAACTGCAGCGTCGTTATTCGATTAAATATATAATTATATATATATATATAAATATAATCGCTTCTGGCGCTGTTTTTCTTCAGATTTGAATTAAACATTCCAGACAATCCAACCGTTGGATTTTTGCAAGGTTGGTGCCGTTGGGAAGATATTTCCAAGGCGAACCCGACGGTTGAGATTTCGGGAAAATCCAACGTTCGGATTTCCCGCACTAGTGGTTTGAAATCACGGTTTCAAAATACGAACTGCACGGCCACGTTTCGTTTTAATTTTATTTATATTTATATAATTATATAAATATAGTTCATTCAACAATTTTAATATCGTTTTCACCTCAAATATTTCACTAACGCCTTAAAATTTTGGAAAATTTCGCCATAACCTCCCCTGCACCGGGAGCATCGGGAAATCGTAAATAGCTTTCCCGGTCCTTCTAATCTCAAAAAGAAAAAGAAAAAGCCAAGCGGCTAGCCAACAGGCTCATAAAATCATCACCCAAACAAAACAGTAAATGTGTACCTATTTGTCGGGCACAAAATTTTATTCCTCTTCTCTAGCCCCTTTGCTATAACCTGTTCAATGAATATGCATGTACATATATATACAGTTCTTATCATTTATCAATTTCTATTCGACTTCATATTTGATTTCTATTTGGTTTAAAAACACCATTCATTCTAATGTTACATACATAGGTGCAAATCACTTCATTAGCTAATTAATGAATATTTCAACTCATATATGTTTATTTTGAACAAGTGACTATTTTTAACACTTCACATTTCAACGATTCATTCATACAATAAAGATGTGATTTTTTATTGTAAAACAATTCATTTCAAAACACTATTTTTCTACATAGTTCATATAGGTGACAAAAATAGGATTTTAATCATAAAACAATTTCTTTTAAAACGAGATTATTTTACACAGTTCATATAGTCGATAAAAGGTGATTTTTATTATCAAACAATTTATTTCAAAATATGAATACCATTCAACACATGAATCTCAAATCAACGAATGAATATCGATTCAACACATGAAGGTTTTCTATAGTTTCTATATATAGATAAAAATGTAATTTTTATATTTAAAACGCGAATACCATTCAACACATGAATTTCTAATCAACGAATGAATATCAATTCAACACATGAAGGTTTTCTATAGTTTCTATGTATAGATAAAAATGTGATTTTTATATTTAAAACGCGAATACCATTCAACACATGAATTTCTAATCAACGAATGAATATCAATTCAACACATGAAGGTTTTCTATAGTTTCTATGTATAGATAAAAATGTGATTTTTATATTTAAAACGCGAATACCATTCAACACATGAATTTCTAATCAATGAATGAATATCAATTCAACACATGAAGGTTTTCTATTCAATGAATAAATATAGTTTAAGAAAATGAAAATAATTCAAACACACGAATATTATTCAAAATTTCGGCAGCATAACGGCAGGGTAGTTAAAACCGGGACTGTCCCTAGTACGGCTCCTCGCTCTACCTTAAAACCTCGCGGTTTTTGACAATGGGGATCATGCATCTAGTTCGCACGCAGGCGGCATGTATATATTTATTTCATTTCCACAAACTAATCCTATGTGGTTTCAACCAAATATTTTTCAACCACAAACGGGTATTTTTCAATCACAATCAACCAATATCAACCACAAACAATCCCAAACAATCATTCGCTATCAATCAATTTTCACAACAATTTCAACCAATAAATATCGTCCATGGTTTGTGGACGAGGGGCGTAGATATATATATATATATATATTATATAGCAATTCACTTTTATTTCAACACATATATATATAGAAAAAGAAATTGAAGAGTGAGAAATTCTCACCAATAGCTATCCAATACTACGACTCTTCCTTTATAGAAATCTTCGCCAATCTCGCCTTCGTCGCTTTCGTTGCCCGTATTCTCTACATATGTAAAGATCGAATTTTTACTATGTTATTCAATATATAAAAATCGAATTTTTACTTCGTTATTCCATATATAAAAATCGAATTTTTATTATGCTTCGATGTTCAAATCTTTTCCTTTTTAAATTTCAAATCTTTTCCTTTTTAAATTTCAAATCTTTTTCTTTTTAAATCTCAAATCTTTTTCTTTTTAGATCTCCAAAATAAAATCAGTTTTTAAACCCTTTTAAAAATCAGTTTTAAAACTTCAAAAAAATCAGTTTTTAAATCCTTTAAAAATCAATTTTAAAACTTCAAAAAAAATCAGTTTTTAAATCCTTTAAAAATCAGTTTTAAAACTTCAAAAAAATCAGTTTTTAAATCCTTTAAAAATCAGTTTTAAAACTTCAAAAAAATCAGTTTTATAATCTTTTAAAATCAGTATTTACAGAATTAAAAATAAAAATAAAATAAAATAAAAACAACTTACATTGATCTGCGAAGAAGGGGGGGTGACGGCCACGCTCGACGGCAGGAGGAGGAGCTGGCGAAGCGGAGGGGTCTCGAACGGTCGTGGGTGGTCTTCGGTGGTGGTGGCGTCGCGACGCTTCAGGGGGACTCGCGAATTGTGCGTCGCGATTGGTTCAGGGGGGGTGCGATGTCACTGGCGGTTCGAGGGTGGAGCTTCGGTGGAGGCGGTCGTGGGTGGAGCTTCGGTGGAGGCGGTCGCTGATCGATTTAGGGTTTTTTTTTCGAACTGCAGAAAGAAAGTGAGGGGAGAGAGAGAGAGAAAAGGGTTTATATAAATTATTATTATTATTAAATTTCTATTTAAAAGTTGACTTTTTATTCGAAGTCGAAATGGGACCCACCGACTGTCGTCCATAGCGTTTAACCCCCATTCCGGACACAATGGAATATGTATCGCAAGCTGATTTGATCATTACAATCAGTTCCCGTTGAATTTACATTTAAATCACTATATTGAATTTTAAACGTACATTTCAAATTACCGGAATCACATACTAACTAGAAAAATTCCAGAAAAATATTTTCTAGCTTCGTATTGACGATACGGTCCTAACAAAACTAGTTTCGTCAAATTCTGAGACCGTTTGAAAAATGGCCAATTTCCAGTCGATTAAAATCAACTGAAACTGGTCAAACGCGTTTTCCTTCGCCACGCTCACATATTGATTCGAAAAATTATGAAATTTGAAACCCAGCAATAATTTGACATCACGGACCCAACAAAAGTGGTTTCGTCGAAATCCGAGGTCGTTTGCAAAATGTCCTTCTTTAAGGGCCTGAATTCCATAGCGACTATTCAGAATTTTCAACTGGACATATCTTTTGATTCCCGCTATGAAATTTCGATTGGTCGGATTGGTTAGAAAGATATTACCAATTAGATCCTAATGTTTTTGGTTTCGCTAAAATCCGGATTGTTTTGCACCCGGTACAGTCCGACAAAGTTTGAATTCAATTTTTGAAACTGCCACGCCATTTCAGGCCTTGTTTATAATTATAATTAATTATATTCGTTTTCAATCGTCGATTCAAACTCAGTTTTCATCACCTTTATTTAAAATATTTATTTTAAATATTTAAAATCCATTATTTTAGCCAATTTAAAAATTTTAAATTGGTTCAGATTTTCTGGGTCGTTTCAATCTCCCCCACTTAAAACTTTTCGTCCCCGAAAAGGAACAAAGTCGAAAGTGGTTTGATAAATCTACAATCACACAACACAACAACCGATCCAATTGTTTTTAACCTTCAAAAATATACTAATCAAATCCTATACCCTTTTAAAATCATTCAGACTATAGAATTAAAAGTGCACATCTATGAAAAGAAAATAACAATAGAGTAGAGAATTGAATGGTAGTGCAAAGTATGGTAAATGTACCTTGCACCGGAGTCAATCAGAGATATCTACTCGGCATCTAGGATAAGCTTTCTGAATGCTCTCCTCCGTTTCCCAAGTACAATCTCGCGGATCTCCACTCCATTGCACTTTGACTAAGCGAACCTTCTTGTTCCTCAGCTCTTTGGTTTCTTTGCCTATAATCTTTAGCGGCTCTCTTCTCACAGCTAATTCTGGGGTAATTTCAATATCTTGCTGAGCTGCTTCTTCCACGATCAAGTCTGGATCATGTACGTGCTTTCGAAGTTGAGATATGTGAAATACATCATGAACTCCAGGCAGCCAATCAGGCAATTTGACCCTATAAGCGAGAGTTCCGATCCGTTCCAGAATAGGAAACGGACCAATAAATTTGGGCGCTAACTTTCCAGTTTTACCGAACTGGATAACTCCTCTCATCGGCGATACTTTCAAATATACATAGTCGCCAACTTCAAAGGATATATCTCTTCTTCTTTTATCGGCATAGCTCTTTTGTCGGCTTTGAGCGGCGAGTAATCGCTTCTTAATAAAATCGACTTTGTCGGCAGCTTCGTGAATCATATCAGGCCCTAACACAAGTCTATTTCCAGGCTCGACCCAACAAGCAGGAGATCGGCACGGTCTACCGTACGATGCTTCGAATGGCAACATTGTCAGACTCGCCTGGTAGCTGTTGTTATAAGAGAATTCAGCCAAATGCAGATGGTCTTCCCATGTTCCACCGAAATCTAGAACACAAGCCCACAATAGATCTTCTAGAATGCGATTCACCCTCTCAGTCTGACCATCTGTCTGAGGATGATAAGCGGTGCTTAGGTTTAACTTTGTTCCCAGCTCGACTTGAAATGCTTCCCAGAATTTGCTAGTGAATATTGTATCTCTATCACTGACTTTGCTGAGCGGCACTCCATGTAGTCTAACTATTTCCCTGAAGTAAATCTGCGCCAGACTCTGAGCGGTTCTGTTTGATCTGACAGGTATAAAATGGGCGGTCTTCGTGAAACGATCTACGATCACCCAAATACTGTCATTTCCTTTTCTGGTTCTGGGCAAACCATCAATGAAATCCATAGAAATATGTTCCCACTTCCAACCAGGAACTTCCAGCGGTTGTAATAATCCAGCCAATTTCTGTTGGTCGCTTTTGACTAGCTGGCAAGTAGGGCATCGACTAACATATATCGAGATATCTCTTTTTAACGACTTCCACCAGAATGTGCGTTTGATATCATTATACATTTTATTCACACCTGGATGGATACTGAGCTTAGATTTGTGACATTCATCCAGTACATCCTTTCTGAGTTCAGGAATATCTTGTAACACCCCGCCTCCGCTAGGGTCACTCGCAAAGGAAAGCACTAGCTTTAGAGGGGCATTATTGGTAAACATGCACAGAAATATCACAAGACAGAACATATAAAATAGCGGAAGTAAAATCGAACTTTCATAAACATCAATAGTTAAGGTCTAAAGCCTTTTACATTAGAGTACATCAAAACCTGTCTTGCAATAGTAAAGAAGCATATAGACTTTTTCATAAATTATTCCCCAAGTAAAACAGTAAAGTAGCCATAGCCAAGAAAAGTCCAAGCCATCCATGATGACCTTCAAGCAGAAGAAGTCCGAACTAAACAACAGTATTTCCTCCCTGTAACCTGGGGGGGAAACGGAAGAAAAGAGGCGAAACAAAACGGGTCAGTCAAAAAGACTGAGTAAGCCCTATCTACTATTAGCATAAAAACTAGTAAAGTTAACTGACATGAGAAACTGAGATGAACATAAGCATGATAACAAGATAGATAAGCTAAATCAAAATAACAGGATGAACTACTGAACTCAGATAAACTAAGGTGTCATGATAAATTACGATGTCAAGATAAAACAAGGTATCACATCGTCAGGTTTCTATCAAGTATAATATCCCCAAGATATCTATCACGTATAACGTTCCCTGATATCTATCCTGTATTTTAGCTCTGCCCCTACCGCACTAGTATCCCCACCGTGTCATGTGTTAACCAAGAATGACCCTCACTCAAAAGTCGTGTAATGGTCCATGTCAACCTAATATATCGCATATATAGGTTACTCAACTTGTATGTTTTATTCCATGTAAATGTTCAGTCCCTTGCCGTAGACCATACGGGCTTTCCCATGAGATTCTATATTACTTTAACATAGTTCCATGATCCTTAAGATCGGTTTGGACTGTTACCCTAAACCTAGCTAGGGTCTTCCAACATGAATTATCGTTTGTACAACTAGGACTTATGCTACCTAGGGCTACTAGGGATTATGCTTACCTATTGAACGTTTTCGTATCTCGGTTTGGGTTCAACCACCTAGGGCCACTAGGGATTACGCTAACCGCGCCCTTTTTCCCACGCGTATATCGTGAATCGTTTTTCCATGACTGTATGCACATGTATCACATCGTGCCATCCGAGTCCTGTCACATGGCAAATCAAGAAGTACAGGACTCGGTCGGGAGCTTTAGATTTATCTGCCGATGCAGATGCTAAGGTCTGTTTTTTCCTATACGTGGCTATGGTCCCACGAGACCACTCCCTCAACTAGTGAAAGACAAGACATGATAAATCCTGTATGAGAACACAACACTGGCCAACCCACATCCAAGCCTTACCGCAACCATAATTAGATAGCAATTATGGTCTTTTGGGTGTTCTCTGCCTTTCCGTACGTACACGCTTGACCAAAGATGGTAGGTAGCCTGACGAAATGCTATCTAGGGTACGACCGTGTATCGTCGACTATCCCCTATCCATCCCCGTCTTTAGGTCGCTCGTATAGCAACCAAGGCATACTCTTGGTTCTTCTAACGCAGACCTTAACCTCTCATGAGCCTAGTATAATCACCTGGCAGCTCATAGAGGGATACCAAGAATACCCTCACGTTCCCCGAAGCTGCTGCTTCGTTACCCAGTTCGCTGGAGCCTTTATCCAAATCAGATACTTGCTCCTACTCGTATACTTAAACGATGACCTACCGTATTAGGTTACTCATCTATCTATGAACTGGTCCAAACTTCCTTGACTAAGAATCATTACTTAGTTATTCTTCAACTAAGGTTTACCACTTAGCCTTATTCCCGCTATCCTTGTTAACTACGGTTATCCACCTAATCCTCAGAACTAGGGTTTACATAATGGATTAAGTGTCACTTAAGTTCATGACTTAACCCGTCTACAAATCATGTCAAAATTGGCTAAGTATCCAAGTTCAAGACTTAACCCTACAAACCATGCTCAAGTTGGTTAAGTATATTAAGCAATTCACGACTTAACCTCGTCCAATTATCATTCTAGATTGGTTAAGTATATATTAACTTGACCCTATCAATTTACTTAGTCAAATCGGTCAAGTGTATTCAAGCGATTCGTGACTTAGCCTTATCATGTTTTCACGTTATATTGGTTAAGTATTGGTTAACTTAACCACAATAAATTAACGAGTTAGATTGGTTAAGTATAGGTCACTTAACCACATCAATTCATCATGTTTAGATTAGTTAAGTGTTTAACTTAACCCAATTAAACTACCAAGTGGGATTAATTAAGTCTAGGCTAAATTAACCCCATCCGATTTCCATGTTTAGACTAGTTGAGTCTAATCTTAACCCCATCCGTTAACCGTATTTTTCGGTTAAGCGTCATTAAGAAAACTTACTTAACCTTACCAAGTTATCGCGTTGGATTGATTAAGTGTTGGTTAACTTAACCCCGTCCACTAGTCATATAAAAATGGTTAAGTGTCATTAGGAAAATCAAGTTACTTAACCTACCCAACCTTGTCATGTTTTGTTAAGTACCATTAGCCTAATCAAATTACTTAACCCATTTGTCCATGTCATATTTGGTTAAGAGTCATTAATCAAATTAACTTAACCCTATCATGTGGCATTAATTACTTAATGCACCTTCACCTCTCACATTAGACTTTGTTGTGGTTACTAGTTAAGCCGGTCGGTTCCGGGTAGCTTTACACCACAACTTGGTCTAACCTTGGGTTCAAGCACAACATGACCAACTTCTCACATTGGGTCCTATTGTTTGCAACTACTAGTTAGGCCGGTCGGTTCCGGGTAGTTTTACGTTGCAAACTCAACCCAACCTCGAGTTGGCCACACTTATATTATCTAAGTGTCATGTCCATCATGTTTCCCAAAACATGTTACAAGTTCTCAAGCATTTGGGTAGACCTAACTTAATAGGTAAATTCCCAAAGGGTAGACCTAACTTAATAGGTAAATTCCCAAGCTTATGTTTTTATGCATACTTACATGTCAACTTCCATGTTGTATTTCAAGTCATGTTTTCAAGTTGTATTTTCATGTCATTAGAAATTACCCATAACATAACCCAACGCTTTTAAACTCGCATATACGTTCGCGACAACGTAATGGATTAAAAGAAGAGACTTGGCAAAGGCATGACAAAAATGGATATTGAGCCACAAGTTAATCATGGTGGCAAATGAGGCACAAATGTGTTCATTAACTTGCATGTTACATTCTTAAGCCTCAAAACATGCATAAACCCAAACTTGGCACATAAGCGAATCATGGTGACAAAAGATATGGAATGATGACTAGTAACTCGCATATATCATCATATAAGGGTTATGACTTCATATGCAAGTTGACATAAAGGTTATGAGGGTTCTCATGTTGCCTAATGCAACATTTCAACATAAAGGTTGTAGTTTTTAGCTCACAAGATCAAGACAATGACTTCATAAACTTGCATGACATGATAGCATGTATCATACTCAATGATCAAACCCAAACTTGCAACATGAACATTTAACTTAATAGTTAATATCTAAGAGTAGGGAAAGGGCTTACATTGCTATGAAGGCACAAAAGATATGACAAAGCCCTTATGCAATCAAATAGACCCAAAATGCAAGCTCTAACATAAAAACCCTTGAGCCAAAATGATCAAAACCCTTGCTTTATGATGCAAAGATAGAAACTTGACTTGAATGCAAGCTAATGACACTCATACAAGCTTGAAAACACTTGTATGCATGGAAAATCTCTCATAGAAACCATTTAGAAATTTTATGAAGAGAGTGGAGGCCATGAGAGGTAAAATTTTGCCATAGTTTAGTTGCATGAATGAATAATGAGGATTTAGGATAGGTTAGGGTCTTATTTATAGATTAGGCAAGTGTTTTAGGCCATAGGATTAAACCTAGATTCAATCCAAGCCATCAAAGCATGTCTTGGGGAAGAAGTCAAGTGTAGGAACCATCTAGGGCCACTAGATTAAAGATGAACCATGAGAACCATCCAAATGCAAAATCTGCATTTGAGCGAATCGGCCCACGGGTTGACAGCCAAACACCCTGGATTAACCCCTAGTCGACCCAGCGGGCTCGGGTCGACCTCAAAAATCGGCCGGTTCGGTTATTCCCCTCTCCTAATTCGCTGTTTTGAACATTTTTGCATATTTATTTATTTAATTTTCAATTATATATATATATATCAATATATATATATTTCTCTGCGCAACCCATTTCACTTAATTAAGTATACTTTAATTTGGGAATTTTTCGTGAAACTTCGCGAGGCCGTATCTTGGTCATACGGACTCCGATTTTCGAAAACTCGGACTCTATTTCGCGTATTTTTCCGAGACGAACGCAATGGCATAGCCAGTTTCACTTGATTCAGAATTTAAAATTAAATTCTGCCTTGATTCTCATCTTTAATCATGTTATCGAAATACGGGTTGTTACATATCTGGAACGCAAATTCGTCCTTCTAACCTCAGAATCCCTTCGCTGTCTAGCTGGAAATCCGAAGCATTGCCCTCACGAATTCGCTGACTTATTCCTTTGATAAATTGGTCGTCTTCTTGGAGAGCCGATATCTTATCAATCAACGAAGTCGCAATGATAAAACTGGCGATCATCTCATTCTTCCGGCTTAACGCATCGGCCACGACATTGGCTTTCCCTGGAGTGTATAGAATTTCAAAATCATATGCTGCAAGAAACTCCAGCCAACGTTGCTGCCTCAAATTCAAGTCCTTCTGAGTGAACAGATACTTTAACGACTGGTGATCTGTAAACAGTTCAAATCTCTCGCCCAGAAGATAGTGCCTCCAAATTTTCAAGGCGAATACAATAGCCAATAACTCAAGATCATGAGTTACGTAGTTTTTCTCGTGTGGCTTCAGTTGACGGCTAGCATAGGCAATTACTTGGCCTCTTTGCATTAACACTGCGCCAAGGCCTTCTCTAGAAGCATCAGTCCAGACTTTTAGATCTTGGTTGCCATCTATGATGGTTAACACTGGAGCTGTTGTTAATCTCAACTTCAGCTCTTCGAAAGCCTCCTCACTTTCTGGAGACCATTTGAATTTAGAATGCTTCTTTGTAAGCTTCGTTAAGTGACCAGATATCTTCGAAAAGTCTTTAACGAACTTCCGATAATAGCTAGCCAATCCGAGAAAACTGCGGACTTCAGTAGGGGTGCTGGGCTGTTTCCAATTTTGAATAGCCGTGATTTTGCTTGGATCCACAGCAATTCCTTCTTTCGATACAACGTGGCCCAGAAATTTTACTTCATCTTGCCAGAAGATACATTTGGAAAATTTGGCTTTTAATACATTCCGTCTGAGAATTTCCAAAACCTGTTCCAGATGCTTTTCATGTTCGGCTTTTGATTTAGAGAAGATTAGAATATCATCAATGAAAACCAGAACAAATTTATTCAATACTCCTCTGAATACTCTATTCATTAGATCGACGAAGTAAGCGGGAGCGTTACATAAGCCGAACGGCATTACTAACCACTCGTAGAATAAGTTGGGGCCTCTGAACGCTGTCATTGGAACACACTCTTCGGCAATTCGAAGTTGATGGAAGCCTGTAGCTAGGTCCATTCTTGAGAATACTTGTGCTCCATTTAATCGATCTAACAAATCATATATTCGCGGCAATGGATATTTGTTCTTTATTGTCTGTTTATTCAGATCACGATAATCCACACATAGACGTAGAGTACCGTCTGATTTTGGGACAAATACCACGGCTGCACCCCAATCAGAGAAACTAGGCCTGATCAGACCTTTCCATACTAGTTGTCTTGTTTGATTGTCCAATTCCTCCTTCTCTTTCAAGGACATTCTTCGAATAGCGTGAACTACCGGCCTTGCATTTGGAATTAAAGCAATTTTGAAATCTATCTCTCTCTGCGGAGGTAAGCGAACAACTTCCTCGAACACATCCGCATAGTTCTTGACGATAGGAATATCTTTGATGAGGTCGGGAATATTCTCTGCGATTTCAGGGACATTTTCTATTTGGGCTGGAGAAACATCGAGAGCTAACCAGAAATCTTTTCTATTTGAAGTTGGGCCTTCACATGGTATGGTTATATAATTTCCCAATTGTGCTTTTGTCTTTACAACTCTCTCGGCGCATTTAACTTCCGCTTCATATTTGGTTAGCCAATCCAATCCCAGAATAAGATCGAATTCATTAAAATTCATGACGATAGAGATTATAGGGAATTTATAGCAAGAAAAAGAGGCAGGTACTGCACATATCCAACTGAGATTGATGGAACCCCCGACTGGATTTTGGACAGTCATGGGCTCTTTGAGCTTTTTCAAATTCAAATCCAACTTCTTGACTGCACTCTTTGCAATAAAGCTTCGTGACGCGCCTGTGTCAAACAGTACTTTAACTGGAATGTTTTTGACATTGAGCGTGCCTTCTAAAACATCAGACCTTTCCTGAGTAGACGAGGATGCAAGTACTTCCACCACTTCATTTATATTTACTTCTTTAGGTTTCTGAGGTAGCAGGCAGTTTTTCGCAATATGACCGGCCTGGTGGCACTTATGGCATCCTCTTTTCTCTTGTAGCCTCCTACCGGATTTAGACCCATCCTTAACTTGTTTCTTTAGAGACCTACAACTTATCGACAAATGTCCTTTCTTATTGCAGTTAGAGCAAATAGCTGTTGTCACTGGTTCTTTCCCAGATTCGGCCCTTTTTCTCCTGGCACCGGGCTTTTTACGGATCTCAGACGTCGTACTAGCTTCAGGAATATCAGTTTCCGACTCTGCTATGACACTAGAACTGACTTCTTCTTCGTCGCATAACATTCCTTTCTTATGGAGATCTTCATACTGATAGGCCATATAAATCATTTCAGAAAAAGGAAGCTTTACATGCCCCAATACTTTATTCTGGTATTTCCTTTGAAGTCCGTGAATAAATCTCATATTTTTCCTCTTCGGATTTTGAATTAGATGAGGGGCAAAGTGAGAAAGTTCATTGAATTTCTTATGATATTCGGGAATGGTCATGTCTCCTTGTATTAGATAAGAAAATTCATCGCATAATCGCTCAGTTGCTTTGGGAGGAGTAAATCTTTCTAAGAAAATCACTTTGAATCTGTCCTAGGTGATATCACCTTCTGGATTATCCTTAACAACTGAATCCCACCAGAACAAAGCTTCTTCTTTGAGCGCCCAGGAGGCCAGTAATCTTTTCTGGTCATCCCTCAGCTTTAATGCTTCGAAGATTTTCTCAGCCGAACGAATCCAAGCTTGTGTTTTCATAATTGCTTCTTCACCCGTAAAGGGTTTTCCACCCAGATTTCTATACTTCATGAATAGAGCTTCTATATCTGGGTCAGTATTACTTCTTCTGTCTCTGGCACTCATTTTCTAGTTCTTCTACAAATAGCAGATCAAGTGTCAGGTCAACAGGAAAGATATTTCAAAATATAGAGACAAATACTTGAATGTAAATGTGTCTATCGAGGTGTTATTTCTTTCTGCTACTCATACTAGGATATTACTGATCCTATCTGTATTGAGTTACCCGTCCTAGAACACTACTGGTTCTATTTCTGACGAGTTCGTTAATATGTTATATTCCAGAACTAAGCTTAACCAAAGCTCTGATACCATGTTGAGACGACCCGAAATCCCGTTCTCACGGAAACAAGGGTTATCTTTGGAATATAACACAGAAACAGATAATAGCAGAACAGAATTAAATAAATACACCAGATAATGAACAATAGAATATACTGGATAAAAGTAATCATCAGAGTTACACAGTATACAGGATCTTACTTAGTACAAATACAGTTCAGCTATACATAAATGTCTACAGCGGAAATAAACAAAATATGTACAATAGGAGCTGAACAGCATAAAAAGAAATAAATGATAGAATCCATCTTCAGCTCCAGCTATCCAGAAAGAACCAGCTAAACCTGAATACAAGGCTGCCCGTGTGGAAAAAGGGGCACCCGAGTTTGAGAGTGAACAAACTGTGAGTCAGTCATGGGACTGGTATGAGAAATCTACTCAACACATATATTGTTTGGCTAATCACAGGACCACGCCACTTTCGTGGAACGGGTTTACTCCATTGGATTGCCAGTGCTTTAAAACAAATCTTTCTTTTAAACATCGCTATGCTTGATATAAAAATGAAGCCGTTATAAGACTCAGTTCCCATCACACAATGCAACGCAAACCGGAGGATAGAGTTTTTACCTTATAACGGCCAAAATATGCTTGATACGAATAAAACAAAGGCATTTGATATTATGGCTAGTGTTTATATGTTTTGAAAACAATTTCAAATCATAACTATCAATCATAGACGACATGAGCGTCCCATGCCACTATGTCGCCAAATATATATATACAAGCAAAACCGCACGATCACGTACTTGGAAATTGGATTCCCGTCATGAACCAAGGCAAAAGATAGTCCTTACCGAATTCGTGACTCTCTAGCCCGAGCCACAGGACCCAGACTCAGGTGGGCCCTTGGAGCGACAGGGCCGGTCCACCGATGTGGATTAAAATGCCTGAACAATACGTTTCCCCGCCCTTTGGGGCGTAAACGAGCCAACGATTGACTCCATATATAGGACCCGGATCGTCCGATCAAACCGAGGCGCCTCGCAACAGCAACAACCACATAGGTGAAAGTATATAAATGTCAGGGCTGGTAGGTCACTGACACCACCCTAGCTAGAAAGAAACGCATGTCCTCCCTGAGGTCCTTCCTCCCGTTTCTGGTTCATACCGGGGTGTGAGGCTCGCGATTTCACGTTATACACAAAGCTACACCACACAGGCGGTGCTTTGATCATCACCACAAGGCTTTGCTTTTCAACAGAAGCCCTGATCACTGCATCTTAGCATGCCACACAGGCAATTCATGCCATGCGACTGATGTCCATCGATATACAACCTCTGAGCTCGTGCGTCTCAGAGAAGGGCGTTAAGCAAAAGAATAAATTCTCCGCCGCCAAACAGATGTATATTTAATAGAGATCAATCAACACAGAATAAACTCCAATGTCAGACACACAGTCCATTTACAAGTCCGTTCTGGGTCTGAACGAAACCGGAGGCACCAAATACCTCGCAAACCCTTCGATCACCACGTACGTCTGGACGATCACCACTCATTATCCATATTTCGGGATGCTTCCCAATCAGGACCTCGGTTACCATCCAAACGAGGTGAAGATCTCCGGTCTTCGACCACCGTCTTCATCTTCGAATTTCAATCGTCGGCCAATTATTCGAAATGAGAATTAACTCGGCCTTTTCAAATAATTCACGCATATTTAGAATTTGAAATCAATTTATTTCAATGGTTCAATTATTCGACAACACCAATATTGTTCTTTAATGTAATTTTCACACCAAACACGTTCAACCATCAAATGCAACATAAATCGAGCAAATTCAGTTTATTTCCACTCCATATTGTTTATGGTACTTTATAATGATTTATCGCTATTTTATTTATTTTAAAATAGCCCATTTATTCAAAACGACGCTTCGGGCCATAACGCGGCTGTGGCGCTGTTTTTCTTCAGATTTGATTTACACATAACTGAAAATCTAACCGTTGGATCTTCACAAAATTTACATCATTAGAAAGGTCTTTTCAAAACGAATCCAACGGTTCTAGTTTCGGGAAAATCCGACGGTCGGATCTCCCGGTACAATCGTTTGAATTTTCGATTTCAAAATACGAACTGCAGCGTCGTTATTCGATTAAATATATAATTATATATATATATATATATAAATATAATCGCTTCTGGCGCTGTTTTTCTTCAGATTTGAATTAAACATTCCAGACAATCCAACCGTTGGATTTTTGCAAGGTTGGTGCCGTTGGGAAGATATTTCCAAGGCGAACCCGACGGTTGAGATTTCGGGAAAATCCAACGGTCGGATTTCCTGCACTAGTGGTTTGAAATCACGGTTTCAAAATACGAAATGCATGGCCACGTTTCGTTTTAATTTTATTTATATTTATATAATTATATAAATATAGTTCATTCAACAATTTCAATATCGTTTTCACCTCAAATATTTCACTAACGCCTTAAAATTTTGGAAAATTTCGCCATAACCTCCCCTGCACCGGGAGCATCGGGAAATCGCAAATAGCTTTCCCGGTCCTTCTAATCTCAAAAAGAAAAAGAAAAAGCCAAGCGGCTAGCCAACAGGCTCATAAAATCATCACCCAAACAAAACAGTAAATGTGTACCTATTTGTCGGGCACAAAATTTTATTCCTCTTCTCTAGCCCCTTTGCTATAACCTGTTCAATGAATATGCATGTACATATATATACAGTTCTTATCATTTATCAATTTCTATTCGACTTCATATTTGATTTCTATTTGGTTTAAAAACACCATTCATTCTAATGTTACATACATAGGTGCAAATCACTTCATTAGCTAATTAATGAATATTTCAACTCATATATGTTTATTTCGAACAAGTGACTATTTTTAACACTTCACATTTCAACGATTCATTCATACAATAAAGACGTGATTTTTTATTATAAAACAATTCATTTCAAAACACTATTTTTCTACATAGTTCATATAGGTGACAAAAATAGGATTTTAATCATAAAACAATTTCTTTTAAAACGAGATTATTTTACACAGTTCATATAGTCGATAAAAGGTGATTTTTATTATCAAATAATTTATTTCAAAATATGAATACCATTCAACACATGAATCTCAAATCAACGAATGAATATCGATTCAACACATGAAGGTTTTCTATAGTTTCTATATATAGATAAAAATGTGATTTTTATATTTAAAACGCGAATACCATTCAACACATGAATTTCTAATCAACGAATGAATATCAATTCAACACATGAAGGTTTTCTATAGTTTCTATGTATAGATAAAAATGTGATTTTTATATTTAAAACGCGAATACCATTCAACACATGAATTTCTAATCAACGAATGAATATCAATTCAACACATGATGGTTTTCTATAGTTTCTTTGTATAGATAAAAATGTGATTTTTATATTTAAAACGCGAATACCATTCAACACATGAATTTCTAATCAACGAATGAATATCAATTCAACACATGAAGGTTTTCTATTCAATGAATAAATATAGTTTAAGCAAATGAAAATAATTCAAACACACGAATATTATTCAAAATTTCGGCAGCATAACGGCAGGGTAGTTAAAACCGGGACCGTCCCTAGTACGGCTCCTCGCTCTACCTTAAAACCTCGCGGTTTTTGACAATGGGGATCATGCATCTAGTTCGCACGCAGGCGGCATGTATATATTTATTTCATTTCCACAAACTAATCCTATGTGGTTTCAACCAAATATTTTTCAACCACAAACGGGTATTTTTCAACCACAATCAACCAATATCAACCACAAACAATCCCAAACAATCATTCGCTATCAATCAATTTTCACAACAATTTCAACCAATAAATATCGTCCATGGTTTGTGGACGAGGGGCGTAGATATATATATATATATATATATATATAGCTATTCACTTTTATTTCAACACATATATATATAGAAAAAGAAATTGAAGAGTGAGAAATTCTCACCAATAGCTATCCAATACTACGACTCTTCCTTTATAGAAATCTTCGCCAATCTCGCCTTCGTCGCTTTCGTTGCCCGTATTCTCTACATATGTAAAGATCGAATTTTTATTATGTTATTCAATATATAAAAATCGAATTTTTACTTCGTTATTCCATATATAAAAATCGAATTTTTATTATGCTTCGATGTTCAAATCTTTTCCTTTTTAAATTTCAAATCTTTTCCTTTTTAAATTTCAAATCTTTTTCTTTTTAAATCTCAAATCTTTTTCTTTTTAAATCTCCAAAATAAAATCAGTTTTTAAACCCTTTTAAAAATCAGTTTTAAAACTTCAAAAAAATCAGTTTTTAAATCCTTTAAAAATCAGTTTTAAAACTTCAAAAAAAATCAGTTTTTAAATCCTTTAAAAATCAGTTTTAAAACTTCAAAAAAATCAGTTTTTAAATCCTTTAAAAATCAGTTTTAAAACTTCAAAAAAATCAGTTTTATAATCTTTTAAAATCAGTATTTACAGAATTAAAAATAAAAATAAAATAAAATAAAAACAACTTACATTGATCTGCGAAGAAGGGGGGTGACGGCCAGGCTCGGCGGCAGGAGGAGGAGCTGGCGAAGCGGAGGGGTCTCGAACGGTCGTGGGTGGTCTTCGGTGGTGGTGGCGTCGCGATGCTTCAGGGGGGCTCGCGAATTGGGCGTCGCGATTGGTTCAGGGGGGGTGCGATGTCACTGGCGGTTCGAGGGTGGAGCTTCGGTGGAGGCGGTCGTGGGTGGAGCTTCGGTGGAGGCGGTCGCCGATCGATTTAGGGTTTTTTTTTTTCGAACTGCAGAAAGAAAGTGAGGAGAGAGAGAGAGAAAAGGGTTTATATAAATTATTATTATTATTAAATTTCTATTTAAAAGTTGACTTTTTATTCGAAGTCGAAATGGGACCCACCGACTGTCGTCCATAGCGTTTTACCCCCATTCCGGACACAATGGGATATGTATCGCAAGCTGATTTGATCGTTACAATCAGTTCCCGTTGAATTTACATTTAAATCACTATATTGAATTTTAAACGTACATTTCAAATTACCGGGATCACATACTAACCAGAAAAATTCCAGAAAAATATTTTCTAGCTTCGTATTGACGATACGGTCCTAACAAAACTAGTTTCGTCAAATTCTGAGACCGTTTGAAAAATGGCCAATTTCCAGTCGATTAAAATCAACTGAAACTGGTCAAACGCGTTTTCCTTCGCCACGCTCACATATTGATTCGAAAAATTATGAAATTTGAAACCCAGCAATAATTTGACATCACGGACCCAACAAAAGTGGTTTCGTCGAAATCCGAGGTCGTTTGCAAAATGTCCTTTTTTAAGGGCCTGAATTCCATAGCGACTATTCAGAATTTTCAACTGGACATATCTTTTTATTCCCGCTATGAAATTTCGATTGGTCGGATTCGTTAGAAAGATATTACCAATTAGATCCTAATGTTTATGGTTTCGCTAAAATCCGGATTGTTTTGCACCCGGTACAGTCCGACAAAGTTTGAATTCAATTTTTGAAACTGCCACGCCATTTCAGGCCTTGTTTATAATTATAATTAATTATATTCGTTTTCAATCGTCGATTCAAACTCAGTTTTCATCGCCTTTATTTAAAATATTTATTTTAAATATTTAAAATCCATTATTTTAGCCAATTTAAAAATTTTAAATTGGTTCAGATTTTCTGGGTCGTTACATTCTCCGATCACTATTCTCTAAGAAAATTAAATGGCAGCTGGAATAAGAAATAGAAACTAGGGTTTTTGTTTCTTCCCAAAATCGTGTTGCTGGATTGATCAATTTTGTTTCTCTGATGCCTTCGAATCAATGGGTGCTTGATTCTTCGATTTCTTTGCTCGTCTGATTTGGGATTGCTCTCTGGCTCGATCGAAATTTGTGAGTTTTCTGAAATTTCTTGCTTTGAAATACTTGAATAGATTTTGTGGGTTTCGATCTCTTCGCCAATGATGAAAATGGTGATTAAATAGGGATTTTGAAAACCCTACAAACCCTCTGATTTCGTGATAATGGCTTGGATCTGATTGTCCCTGATTTGTGTGATTTCCTCTTATTTATTTTATTGATAAATTCGGCTGAAAAAGAATTTGATGCCTTGATTAAAGACCGTGAATTTTGTGATTGAATACTTGAAATGATTTTGCATATTTTTTGCTTGATTTAAACATCATAGTCCCCTTGAATAACTCTTGCTGAAATTGCATGTTTGGTTTTCTCTTTCCAAAAAATAGTTTTCTGATTTCTATAAATCATTTAGAAACTTGCCGAAAGTGTTGTTCATTGATTTATCTCTGCATTAACACCTCCAACCTTGACAGTATAATTCAGGATTGAAATGGACACTTGCCATGTATCAGAATCTTTGCAAATTAAACTCTTCCCAAACATCTTGCATGTTTAAAATTAACTCTTTCTTTTCAAACTAGAAATCTAATGTTAATTCTAGAATTAATTCTCCTTGAGCTTTCATACTTACCATTTTTGTCTTGTCGATTTTAATCACTTTGACTTGTTTAAAACAGTCTTGCCATTTGTTTGCTTCTCCCATGTACCACTGCATTTGTTCTCTTGAAACATTTTGTAGCTGCTGTCTTTGTCATTTGGTATTTGCAAGTTCTACTTCGACCATTGGCTTGTGCTCTTTGCTGGATCATGTATAGTAGCTACTGTAACATTTAGCTGCTATAACATTTAGTGCTCCATTGTATATTAACTTGTCAGGTTGCATTATGACTTGAAAGTTTGTTCTGCTTCATGTTTTGCTTTGAGATGAAATATGCTTGTTGCTTTGAAATGCCACATGCATTGATCTGCTGCTCCATATTTTTACACTGTCTCGGCCATTGGCTTATTGTATTCTTTATTGCATGTCCACATTAGCTTGTGCATTTGAGTGTTGCCTGAAAACATGTATGCATTTGTACACTCCACACTTGTATGTTTGCTGTTGAGTTTGTAGATCATCTTGATCATGTGGCACTGTATTACTTTTGAACTTGAATGTTCATGCAGCATCACCATTACTCGACCATCAAAAAAAAACCTGTTGTGCAAGCTTGAACACATAAATATATTTGTGTTCTTCATGTACTTGGCCATGCAAGTTTCACTTGAACTTTTTTGCACCCTCTATGTTGTACCTGTTTTGTCCCACATTACTACGTATATTTGTGCACCACTCATTTGCTACTTTAACCATGATTAAAGAACTTGCTTTGGCTTGAATCACTCCATGCTTGTTTACTTGTACTTGTTTTAGCATGCTCGAACCATTTTGAAATACCATTAAGCTTCATGTTTGAGACTTGAGAATGCTTGTCCATGTATGCTTGTGCTCGACCACATACTTAAAAAAAATATGATCTACACCATATACTTTGCTGTTTTGATGTCCATGCACTCTTAAACACTTCAATTTGCATCTTCACTATCAGATTGTTGCTTGAACATGATCAATGTATTTGGTTTGCTCGACCCTGTTTGAATATCATGTTGAAATGTATTCATTGACTTGCATTGCCATGTTTCGACTACTTTGACATGTGTTGACTGTGTTGACCATGCTGCACTGAGTCGAGATGGTCCACATGGCTACTCCTCAGTTGCACGCTGGTTGGCGAGGCAGTACACACGTGTATATTTATACACATGTGCATATGCATCCATCAGACAATATTCTGTCCCTGTACATATACAAACTGTCTGCCTAGACACAGATGAATCAGATCAAGTCATGAAAAATGATGATAAACACACCAGAAAACTGAGGCAAATAAAATTTAAAATTTAAAATTTATATTTGCATGAATTTTGAATATAAATTCTGTTCCATTTATTGTGTGTGTGTGTGTTTCTGTATATGACTGGTATGAAGACAGGACTGACGAAGAACGGTGTGAAGAAAAAAGATGAAAGACAGAAGACAGTGAAAAAAACAGTGTGTGTGAATGTATATAAGTCTGTATGTGTCAATGTGTAACTGAGTGAATGTATGTGTAGATGCAAAATGTATTGAGTTTAAGAGATGCAGTGAAGAGATTGTATTGTTTATTTGTAATAAACAAATTGTTCGAAATAAAATATTATTTTATCGTTGTCAAACAAAATTTGTTTATCGTATACTGTGTATTTACAAGTACAAATTCTGTGAAGGGATTAAATAGTGGAGTTGTAAATAATTGTACTGTTCGAGTATTTGAAATATTATATTTATATTTCAATAAAATACTATAAGAAAATAGGAATATCTATACAGTCATATTCTATTTAAATATAAATATAATATTCCTGTATGTGATGTAGAATAACAGTACGATTTCAAACACATTAATAATAATATTTATTTGGTTGTTATCATCAAACAAAAATGATATAATTGTGTATACAACACCGTTATATACAACATCTTTCTACGTAGAAGTGGTGTCATGGTATGGAACCTAGATAGTTTTACTTATGTGGATGATGGATTGTGAGGCGCCTCGGATATCAAGCCGACTAAAGCTCAGAGATAGGTCTGATAGGACTGGGAAACGTATTGCTTAGGAATAAGCAATCCTCAAAATTAAGAGAGGACCGACCTTGCAGGATCCAAGGGTTGCCCAGAATGTGTGATCCTGGGTCGTCTTGCTAGAGGTGATCCGAATAGGTAAGGTGAAACACCCCACTTCCGTTAAGGTCACTCGCAAAGGGAATGTTTTAACTTCGGTGGAATGTTATAAATAGATAGAACAGAAATTTACAAGACAGATAAAGTTGTACTTGAAAAATTTATAACTTTATTACGGCAGAAAACAAAAATAAGTTTGGTAACATCTTTCAAATCCACAATATCGGAATTCAAGTACATAAATATCAGTCTTGTACAAAAGCCTTCAGAGTACGTAATTTTAAAGCCATAATCCCCAACATAAAATCCTATAAATAGGTAGAATCAAAGCCAATAAATACTTCAAGCACTCTAGCACTCTAGCACTTCAAGAAGAGAGAAATCTAAGTCAAGCTCTTACGTTCCCAACCTGAGTACCTAGGGGGGAAACGGAAGAAAAGAGGTGAAACAAACTAAGTCAGACATACATCTGGTGAGTCCAGTGACTTTCAGCATATAAACAGATAACAATATCATGACATGTAAATAAAACTGGATGAGAGATAGCTGTAACAGGAGTAGCAGGTTAACAGAAAAAACAGAATGATATAGGCTAAGCTAAGCTCCTTACTTAGTTTTCACTTCTCTGCACTAATACAAGTATAACAGAATTAGGTGATGTCCTATTGTCTAAACAGAAAACAGAATGATCTCTTCAGAAACACGATGCTAGAAATGGGCCTTTACAACCCGAACAGAGACAAACGGTACAGAAACAGAATCAAGAACGAAATCAGAGACAGAAACAGAATAATCCTATGGAAACAGAATATTAGAGTTAGGTGTACACTAGTAATGGGCCTTTACCACCCCAACAGACGGTACCACACAGAAACAGACAGGTGTTACCACCCCAATAGAAACATATGGTAACCCAACAGAAACAGACAGAACTAAGTGTACCCTAAATTCTACCCCAAGCGATCGGCTCCCTAATACATAAATACCCTGTGCCGGCCCCACAGAAGGATGTATCACTCCCTAAATTGGCAATCTATAGACACAGAACTATTTAAAGATGTCACAGTGTCTTACATCCTCAGAGCAGACCAGATCCATGCACGCACATGACCCGGTTGGAATGCGCCATCAACACCCCTCGCCATTATCAGGGTGAACCTCTTACAATTAGTTCAGTAAGTGTGCCCGGACCCCTTTTAGTGTTGGGTCATAGTTTTGATACTAGAAAGGGTTACTGTCTAATATGGGTCTCAAACAACAGATGACACAAGTAATTATCCCTCCTAACCTTGTGTCCCTAGACTAACAGATTTCAGATTTACTTGTTTATAGATTTTAGTTGTACAAAGTTCAGACTAACTAGTTTTCAGATCAGACATACAAGTTAACAGTTTTTCAGACTGACGGATCCGATGTACAGATTAACAAGTTCCCAGACTAACGGATCAGATATATAGATTAACAGACTTACAAATTGTTTTACCTAACTTTGTATTGGGCCTACAGATTCACGAAACGGGTTTATAAGATTCATCAGTCCAGTTGTTTTAACCCTATCCACCCAACACGTTTTAGGCATCATATTTATCTTAGATTTTCATTAATTAAATATTAATGCACAGACCTCTCACATTAGGTCGGTAGCTTTTGGCCGCTGGATGTACCGGGCAGTTCCGGGCAGACTTCTGCCATAAGCCAGACCTAACCTCGTGTCTAAGCATCCTTATGCCTACGACCTCTCACATTAGACTGACAGTTTGCGGTTGTTTTTTAAGCCGGTTGGGTCCGGGCAGGCTTCCACCACAAACTGAGTCTAACCTCGTGTCTCAGCATTCTTATTTGTAGCCAAAATTTTCATTCACAGATTATGCCAATATCAGATTAATTATGCCAATTCAACAAATTAACTTATTTACAAGTTACAGCAGATTATTCAAAGTTCCATTAACATGTTTTGCTCAATTTTAGATCGAGCCTACAAATTACATACCCAAATCACAGTATTCAATTCCAACAGATCTAGCGGATTGGGCAATTTAATAGATTTAAACATATCCTAAAGTTTTATTAACATATCTTACCTAATCATAAATTAAGCCTCATTTCACATGCCCAAGTTATGGTCATAATTCTCAACATAACATATGACCAAATTTAGTTAAATTTTCCATAATACAGAATATTCTCTAAAAGCCCCAAATCATGATATACAATATGAATTATGCCAATTTATAGTCGTTGATTATCGTGTATGTCAAATATCCAAATATCCGAATTACGCGTATTCACATTAATAGTTTTCCCTATTTTAATATAGGTTTTTCAGGCCTAAGTCACATATCCTTTTTCTTCCAACTCATAGATCGTCATATAAAATATGCCCCAAATCTAGCTCTTAAATTACAACTTGTATTATGTCCTCAAAATCAGATCTTGAATTATAACATGCATTATGTCCCCAAATTACAAGTCATATGTTGTCATACATTAGTTCTCCTTCTTCCAAATCATAAACCGTCATATATAGTATGCTCAGATCTAGATCTTAAATTACAACTTATGTTGTGTTCTCAATTTAGTCATAAATTAGTTATGTCCAATTATGATTCCTTCAATATTATCCCCCAAATTTAGCGTTCGCGTGTCAATCTCTTATGAGATTTGGCTCAGGCTCGTAGTAGCCTGGCTATAGAACAGGAGGAAGGAAGAGATACAGAATAGTTACAATAATATAGATCTACACAGAAAAACAGATCTGATAAACAAGAATGAGATGGATCTACACAGAAAATCAGATCTGATAAACAAGAATAAGATAGATCTCCAATTCAGATTTATACACATGTCAAGATCATAATTAAATTTCATATCTGAAAATAACTGTACTAAAAAATCGTGGTTTAAGAAAGAGAAGACCGATTTTAGGATCTGATTTTCTGGAGTTGATTTAGCTTTCCGTTGATGTAGGCGTTGATTTGTTATCTTTATCTTCTCTTTTGAATTGATTGATTAGGGTGGAGGCTAGGTCACTTTAGGTTTTTGGAGCTTGGAGGCACCTTTACTCTTTGTTAATGAATTAGGGTTTAGGTTTAGCTATGTATATATAGATGTCAAGGATCGATTAGAGCTCTTAGATTAACCCACAAACCAACAAGACCACTAAGATGCCACATCAGACCTTAGGGCGAATCGGGCCACGGGTTGACAGTCAGACACCCTGGATCGACCCCTAGTTGACCCTGCGGCGCTCGGGTCGACTCCAAAACTGGTGCGGTTCGGCTATTCCCCCTCTTGATTCGCTGTTTTGAACTTTTTTGAATATTTATTTATTTAATTTTTTATATATATCTATATATATTTTTCTCTCATATGCGTACAAACTTCAAGGCTTAATAACATCTTCATAAGGTATCTGTTTTGTGCAAACCAAATGTCTATCTTGACCCAAAATTTTGAAACGAACATAATAGCGCAACCCGTTTCACTTAATTCTTATTCTAAAAATTTAGTATACTTTAATTTGGGAATTTTAATGTTATAATATTACGGGGTGTTACATTCTCCCCTTCTTAAAGGATTTCGTCCCCAAAATCTCCAATTTAAGAAGAATGTATCCTACTATCCAATCATCCATCTACTCAACCATCATCCACAAGCATCCATTGTGCTTAAAAGGTTTCTAATGCCGTATGACCATATGCAGAGTGTGTGTATATGTTTCTTATTTAATGCAAAATCAGGCGGTCTACTAATCCAGTTAACCACCTTAATGCAAATTATGTTAGTGCCATGAGTCCAATTATGTATGCAAGAAATCCTATTTGATACACATCATTTCTATATGAGTGTATAATTATTCATCCAAATGCAACATCCATGTGATGAGTCAATCATTTTGCATTCGCAAAAATTGAAAAATGCACACACATCCATATGCAGTATGAGAGTATTTTTGAGCCGATCTAAGGCCTAGTTTGTGTATATGCATCCGCGAGCAACCACTAGCAACCACTTGCATCCACTTGCAACCATCAAACATAACATGTCTCAAACACATGTTTACACCCATTAGTTTCTACCTAAAGGTTGAAGACTCGATCGATAGGATTCAGCCAAGTGATAGAAGCAAGTATAATTAAAACAAAAGTTTTGTTCCCATTAGACATCGGTTAAGAGAATAAATCCCTAAGTATCAACCTCGAAGACCGAAATCAACATCAGATTGACACCCAAAGAATTACTCCCGTTAAACAATGTCAAAACTGGGAATATAATTCATGCTTCGAGTGAAAACCCTATCCTTTTCAGAAATATTCAGATACTTACAGACTACTGGTACAGATCAGATTATCAAATGATTCTTAGGAAACTAAGCATGATAAAACCCCACCATATCCCACAAAAACCAGAATGTATGCGTCACAGTCAACTTAATGCTTAACACAGATACCTTCAAACCCCAACTTATCACGAACAGATGAGTCGTAACCCTTATGGGGTTTGAGACTATAGCGGGATCAGAAACAAGACTAGTATTAAAGTGCAGAGACTCAACTACAAAATTAAAATGCCAGAATGATCAGATAAGGAAATTAAACTTTCTACGGAAAATTTTCCACCTCTATCATGTACATCAACTATGAGAACATTCAACTACCTTCCAGAAGATTCTACCCTTTGCCCTTGCCTTCTGGGTTTACCCTTGATCAGATGTCCAATCTCACCGCATTGGAAACAATCAGTCTTCTTACATGTTAACAAGTCTTTTTCTAAAGTTGCCCCCATCGCGTGGAAAACCCTACGAAGCTCGAAAGAGGATTAGCCGTAGGTGAAATTACTGCGGCTACAGATGGAAGTTAGGCACTTCTTTGCCCTTCGACAGGCGCCATAGTCTCATCATGCTTACGGAACCATGTCGCGATGAGGTTACCTCCCAGAAAGCCAGGAGGCCAGGAAACTCAGAAAAGAAAGAAACAAGGATTAAACAGAAAATCAAAAGATAGATATATGGCTTTGGGGACTATGTTTTCCAAAATAAACTTTCCTTTTGAAAATACTTCCTTTTTAAAACCTTTATGAAAATAGTTTTCAAAAACTTTTTATCAAATCTGGTAACCTTCAGCTCTGATACCAAGTGAAACACCCTACTTCAGTTAAGGTCACTCGCAAAGGGAATGCCTTAACTTCGGTGGAACGTTATAAGTAAACAGAATAGAAATTTACAAGATAGATAAAGTAGCACTTGAAATTTTTATAACTTTATTACAGCAGAAAACAAAAATAAGTTTGGTTACATCTTTCAGAACCATAATATCGGAATTCAAGTACGTAAATATCAGTCTTGTACAAAAGCCTTCAGAGTACGTAATTTTAAAGCCATAATCCCCAGCAGAAAATGCCATAAATAGGTAGAATCAAAGCCAAGCAATACTTCAAGCACTCTAGCACTTCAAGCAGAGAGAAATCTAAGTCAAGCTCTTGCGTTCCCAACCTGAGTACCTAGAGGGGAAACGGAAGAAAAGAGGTGAAACAAACCAGGTCAAACATACGTCTGGTGAGTCCAGTAACTTTCAACATACAAACAGATAACATTATCATGACATGTAAATAAAATTGGAAGAGAGATAGCCATAACAGGAGTAGCAAGTTAACAGAAGAAACATAATGATATAGGCTATGCTAAGCTCCTTACTTAGTTTTCACTTCTCTGCACTAATACTAGTATAACAAAATTAGGTGTTGTCCTATTGTCTAAACAGAGAACAGAATGATCTCTTCAGAAACCCGATGCTAGAAATGGGCCTTTACCACCTGAACAGAGACAGACGGTACAGAAACAGAGTCAGGAACGAAATCAGAGATAGTAACAGAATAATCCCTATGGAAACAGAATATTAGAGTTAGGTGTACACTAGTAATGGGCCTTTACCAACCCAACAGATGGTACCACACAGAAACGGATAGGTGTCACCACCCCAACAGAAACAGACAGTACCCCAACAGAAACAGACAGAACTAAGTGTACCCTAAATTCTACCCCAAGCGGTCGACTCCCTAATACATAAATACCCTGTGTCGGCCCCATAGAAGGGTGTATCACTCCCTAAAGCGGCAACCTATAGACACGGACCTATTTACAGATGTTACGGTGTCTTACATCCTCAGAGCAGACCAGATCCATGCACGCACATGACATGGTTGGAATGCGCCATCAACACCCCTCGCTATTATCAGAGTGAACCTCTTACAATTAGTTCAATAAGCGTGCCCGGACCCCTTTTAGTGTTGGATCATAGTTTTGATACCAGAAAGGGTTACTGACTGATATGGATCCCAAACAACAGATGACATAAGTAATTATCCCTCCTAACCTTGTGTCCCAAGACTAACAGATTTCAGATTAACTTGTTTACAGATTTTAGATGTACAAAGTTCAGATTAAATAGTTTTCAGATCAGACATACAAGTTAACAGGTTTTCAGGCTGACGGATCAGATGTACAGAATAACAAGTTCTCAGACTAACGGATCAGATATATAGATTAACAGACTTATAGATTGTTTTACCTAACTTTGTATTAGGCCTACAGATTCACGAAACGGGTTTATTAGATTCACTAGTCCAGTTGTTTTAACCCTATCCACCAAACACGTTTAAGGCATCATATTTATCTTAGATTTTCATTAATTAAATATTAATGCATAGACCTCTCACATTAGGTCAGTAGCTTGTGGCCGCTGGATGTGCCGGGTGGTTCCGGGCAGACTTCTGCCATAAGCCAGACCTAAGCTCGGGCCTACGCATCCTTATGCTTATGACCTCTCACATTAGACTGACAGTTTGCGGTTGCTGGTTAAGACGGTTGGGTCCGGGCAGGCTTCCACCGCAAACTGAGTCTAACCTCGTGTCTCAGCATTCTTATTTGTAGCTAAAGTTTTCATTCACAGATTATGCCAATATCAAATTAATTATGCCAATTCAACAAATTAACTTCTTTACAAGTTGCAGCAGATTATTCAAAGTTTCATTAACATCTTTTGCTCAATTTTAGACCGAGCCTACAGATTACATACTCAAATCACAGTATTCAATTCCAACAGATCTAGCGGATTGGGCAATTTAATAGATTTAAACATATCCTAAAGTTCTATTAATATATCTTTCCTATTCATAAATTAAGCCTCATTTTACATGCCCAAATTATGGTCATAATTCTCAACATAACATATGCCCAAATTTAGTTAGATTTTCCACAATACAGAATATTCTCTAAAAGCCCCAAATCATGATATACAATATGAATTATGCCAATTTATAGCCGTTGATTACTGCGTATGTCAAATATCCCAAAATCCGAATTAGGCGTATTCACATTAATAGTTATCCCTATTTTAATATAGGTTTTTCAGGCCTAAGTCACATATCCTTTTTCTTCCAAGTCATAGATCATCATATAAAATATGCCCCAATTCTAGCTCTTAAATTATAACATGTACTATGTCCTCAAAATCAGATCTTGAATTATAACATGCATTATGTCCCCAAATTACAAGTCTTATGTTGTTATACATTAATTCTCCTTCTTCCAAATCATAAACTGTCATATATAGTATGCTTAAATCTAGATCTTAAATTACAATTTATGTTGTGTTCTCAATTTAGTCATAAATCAGTTATGTCCAACTATGCATCATTCAATATTTTCCCCAAATTTAGCGTTCGCGTGTCAATCTCTTATGAGATTTGGCTCAGGCTCGTAGTAGCCTGACTATAGAACAGAAGGAAGGAAGAGATACATAATAGTTACAATAAGATAGATCTACACAGAAAAACAGATCTGATAAACAAGAATAAGATGGATCTACACAGAAAAACAGATCTGATAAACAAGAATAAGATAGATCTCCAATTCAGATTTATACCCATGTCAAGATCATAATTAAATTTCATATCTGAAAATAACTGTACTCACAAATCGTGGTTTAAGAAAGAGAAGCACGATTCTGGGATCTGATTTTCTGGAGTTGATTTAGCTTTCCGTTGATGTAGGCATTGAATTGTTATCTTTATCTTCTCTTTTGAATTGATTGATTAGGGTGGAGGCTAGGTCACTTTAGTTTTTAGGAGCATGGAGCCACCATTCCTCTTTGCTAATGAATTAGGGTTTAGGTTTAGCTATGTATATATAGATGTCTAAGATCGATTAGAGCTCTTAGATTAACCCAGAAACCATCAGGACCACTCAGATGCTACATCAGCCCTTAGGGAGAATCGGGCCACGGGTTGGCAGTCAAGCACCCTCGATCGACCCCTAGTCGACCCAGCGGCGCTCGGGTAAACTCCAAAACTGGTGCGGTTCGGCTATTCCCCCTCCTGATTCGCTATTTTGAACTTTTCTGAATATTTATTTATTTAATGTTTTATATATATCTATATATATTTTTCTCTCATATGCATACAAACTTCAAGGCTTAATAACATCTTCATAAGGTATCCATTTTTTGCAAACCAAATGTTTATCTTGATCCAAAATTTTGAAACGAACATAATAGCGCAAGCCATTTCACTTAATTCTTCTTCTAAAAATTAAGTATACTTTAATTTGTGAATTTCAATGTTATCAAATTACGAGGTGTTACATAAGGAGACTATCCCTTGCCTTGAATCATGATGGAAATACAACCTCTAATATGACATTGTGTGATTTTAATTGTAAACCTATATGGCGATATAATATATGATACCTATGTCGTCTATGATTGATACATTTGTGTTGAAATTGTTTTTGAAACATATAGACACTAATAATAATATGAAATGATTTTTGTCTTATGCATATCAAGCATATTTGGCCTTTATAAGGTAAAAATCTATCCTCCAACTTGCGTTGCATTGTGTGACGGGACTTGAGTCCTATAATGACTACATTTTCTAAAAAGCACTGCGTTGTTTATAGATTTACTTTATTTTATGCTACGGCAATCCAATGGAGTAAACTCGTTCTGTTACGTACAACATGGTCCTGTGATTTGCCTCATTCATAAATAAGTTAACTGATTGTAGGATTTCTCATACCAGTCCCATGACTGACTCGTAGTTTGTTAGTCCCTTGCAAACTAGGGTACTCCTCTTTTTCTATACGGGCAGCCAAATGAACAGGTGATCGGCTTTCTTTTGGATATGCACCGTAGCATTGGGTGCTCTTTTGGGCTGAAGATGAAGACCTGTCCATTTATCATTTCTTTTGAACTCTTAAGCACTATCTTATGCATGTTTATTTTGATTCTGATGTATACTTATTTTCTACTTGATGAAACTTGTTATTTACTAAGTAGGATCCTGTATCTGTATAACTCTGATGTTGATGATTGCTATTATGATATGATGTGAACTATTTTCCAAATTTATGTATTATGCTATATTCGGTAATCTGTTGATGTGATTAATGTGTTATTTTCCAAAGACCGGCCTTGCCACTGTAGAGCGGGGGTTTGGTTCGCATCATTAATAGAGGCTTTTACGAAGGGGTTGAAAATATATTTTGGAGTAGCGTAAAAAGCACACAAATCGTTCTATATTGTGACATTTTGGGCAATATCTAAAATTGCAAAAGTACGGGATCGAATTTTTCGGAATTCAAAATCAAAGAAACGGATTTAGAAACCTATCATCTCATATTTGAAAGCGATGCTCACATGGAATTAAAAATCACTTTTTTCGCCCAAAAACAAGAATAGTAACCCTCCTCCTTCAACATACCATCACTCCTCATTTCGGAAACATTAACTGCCCAACTCTCAAAGTGCAAAAGGCACTCTTTACTATTATTGGTGGCTAAGACATCAATTGGGCTGATATGATCTTAAATGAATTCAAGCCCACAGAAACATCAACATGAGAAAACATTCTTTATTATGGAGTTTATCTCACTCGAATTTTCAAATGTTTCGTAGTTGATCTCAAAGGAGAAGAGTTTGTACCAAGAAAGGCGTTTGACTCCACAAATATACACCTTATGCAAATTCCACTCACTTTCAAACCTTATGAGACATTCGAAGACAAACAAGCTCGAATGCAACAAGAACAAGAGCCTATGGAAATCTAAGAAGAAGAAACATCTTTGGAAAGTGTAGAGTGTCCGCTCAACACAAGAGCAATTTCCAGAGAGACGTTTGTTCAAAATCAAGTGAAAATAGTCAAAAATCTAAAGAAGCTCAAAAGGATTCTTACCAAAACGAATAAGTTCATGGGCAAAATAGGAAGAAAAAATGGAATTTCATCTTCCTCGTCATCTGATGAAATCTAGCCTATCTAGTTTAAGTTATCTTTAGTATTTGCTTGTATTTACGTTCAAATTTCGTATTTAGTATCCCGTAATTAGTTGGATGTATTTGCTCTTTAAGAACTAATGAATGGAGTTTTATTTTATGTCAAACCATCTTTGAGTTACTGTGAAAACATTATAATTAAATATATTAATATAACATAATAAGAAATAACTTAAAATTGAAAATTTCAATTTTTTTATATAGTATGTCGACAAACATATGTCACTATGTCATCATATAACTTCCAGTTTTTCAAAATTGTTAAAAATTTAAATTCAAATAACTAACTCATGCCCATTCAAATCCAACGAATTCCAGACCCTATTTAAGCCTATTTCTTCCATAAAAATTCATTATATCATTCCTCCTTCCTCTCTAATCAATTATTAACTAAAACTGTCAAATTATGGAAAATCTAATACATAATTTGAGTTTAAATCATGATGAGACTTTGAATTCCTACAAGAACATCCTATTAATAGTACTACGAAACCAACATCATTTTGAATTAAGTCAAATAAAAATGGTAGAGCAACAAGAGAAGAACTTTGATGGCATTTGTTGGCTAATCTCTTCTCTTTTATGAGATGAAGAAAACAATCTCATTAAAGAACCACCCACAAAAGAAAATGTGATGGCCCGACTTTTTGCCCGGTTTTCGCTGGTAATTAAACCAACTAAAACCATTTATAAAGACGGATTGTTAGGGGTACTTATATATTTGCACAAAATAAAAAGAACTTTTCCGTTATCATTAAAATCATATTACATCATAGTACATCGATTACACAGCGGAAAAGATATTAAACTCAGCGGAAAAATGTGAATGCTCCAAGACATAATAGCTTCAGCCAAACAAGATTCCTTCTCCAACCAACTCCAAGACTAAATCTGCTAAGCAAACTACTAGGTTGCCCGTATAGAAATAATGGGAACCCAGAGTTTAGGTGTGGGAACAATAAACTCCAGGTCAGTCATGGGACTGGTGTGAGAACTCAAAACTTTTGTTTTTAGGGTTTATTTTAAAGTTAGCTAATTCACGTGACCACACCGCTAATGCGGAACGGGTTCATTCCATGTGAATACCAGTGCATAGAAATTCGCAATGACTTTTTGAAAATGAAACTAACATAAGGTCTTGCAGCACACACACACAATGCAAACACACACATGGGCGAGGTTTCTCCTTATGCAGTCAAAAATGCTTGATACATGAAAATCCTCTTTCGATACTATAATATAGTGCGAAAACAATTTCGAAAGTAAATGTATCAATCCCCATATACAATACTGACGTATGGTATACAATCAAAATCGTATGGGCTCGTAGCGGAGATTGGGTTTCCAACAATGACCAGGCAAAGTAACTTCCTTCCGAACCGAATTTTGAACACGTCGATAAGGATGTCCGAGGATCAACAGTGATGCTCCTCATGCCAACACAAGGTCGGGTTACCCCTTAACTGGGTAACTTAGAATACACCTGAGTATGTCATCTCCCGGTCATTACCGACCTTTCCGAGCACGCGCCAGCAACAACCACAAAAGTATATGATTTTACCACATAGGATAATACCTTGGCTCTATACCATAGGACACCTTTTATCTAGAAGGAGACGACACTCCATAACTCTGCTGCATATCTTCCTTTTTTGGCCATTTACCGAGCTGGGTGGCTTGCCGAGGTCCCGATATACACAAAGCTATGCTTAAATGAGCCATGCTTTGATCATCCAAAGCTCATCACATAAATTAAGTATGCCACATTGTCCATTCACAACACATTACTGATTTCGATCGATATATAACCTCTAAGATCATATGTCTTAAAGAAGGGTGTAAAGCAAGAGAATAAATTCTCCTCCACCCAGCAGATATATATTTAACAAAGATCAGTGCTACGTAGTTAATTACAATGTCAGACACACAATCCATACAAGTCCGTTCTGGGTCTGAACGAAATAACAAATCTGGAGTTCCTTCACATACTTTTGGGCTTGTTGCCACTTAGCTGATATAAAATTCATCTGCAAATGGGAGCTACCCATTTGAGATATTTAGCAAGTCGTCCTTACGATATGAAGGGTCTTGGTCTTCAATATCTTCAATTTCTCCACAACGTCATATAATTAGTTGGAATGGTTTCGGACATACACTGATCTCGGTGTTTCCAAATAATAAGTGCAATTTTAAAAAATACAATTATGGAACACAAAGGCTTTCAACCAAATCTTCTTCCATCTTGGATTTTGTTAAATTAAGCTTCTTTAAATCCATTCTCAAATTATAACAAAATCCATATTTAACCTTTCTCTTTTACAACACATCCCTTAAATCAAAGATAATTTAGCCTCAAAGCCTTAATTAATTTTCCTTTTGATAACTCGTTATCAAAATCCAATTTCCTTTGAAAATCCTTTGATCCATATTTCAACCATTGTTTCCAATTAAATCGGTTTTCCAACATTCAATTCTTTAATCTTAACTAAAAGATTATACTTGGTTCCCAATTTCTTATTTTTAATTTTCTTAAATAAAAGGTTAGATTAAATCCCAATTTACAATATGAATTTCTACAACTCAATCTCATTGGGTTTCAAGAATGATATTGTTGAAGATATGATCCACGACAAAACCCAAATCAATCGATATTGAGCATAAGTTACACAGAAATTATATCTACGTATATTCGATATCAATTCTCATAATCAACGAATACTAAAAGTGGAATAATGATATACTAATAATATCTTCCAAATTCCTCAAATTGTATACGTTTACACCAAAGAATTTCATATCAAATACCCGAAGATTATTTCTATCCAACTTATCCCAGTCAAATTGGGAAATCCATATCTTACTTAAAAGATTTATCCAACTCTTTGACATTAGATCTGGATAGAAATACCATCAACTTATACTTAATATTAATCTCGATATCCAACTTACACTATAAACGGAATAATGACGAACTACCTTTTAAATTTCTCAGATAGTAAGAGTCGTCATCTATCGAATTAATATCAAACAGCCGAAGATTTATCTCCAACCATATCTTATTATTTTGAATTGGAAAACCCGTTTTAATACTAAATAGATCAATTTAAATTCCATCTAAAATATTTCCAATACTTTTAAACTTTGAAAACATTCCAAAAATCATTACTTATAGTTCGGAAGATAGTTTACGATTTAAAACTTCAAAATATATTGTTTTTGAAGAAAGCGTTACAATAGCGTTTCAAAAGTGTTACAAAAGTGTTACAAAAGAGTTAACTTAACTATTTTGATCAAAATATCGTTTATATTAGCCAAAACTTAAACTTACAATTCAAAACATCTTTTCATAATTTGTAATGATTTTACAATTTTTTTCCCATATTTTTAATACATTTAAAAATAGTTGTTTATAGTTATGGTCAACAATTATTCTTACATCGACCTTTTCCAAAACGGTTTCAAACATAACTTGAAAATTATAACTCGAATTTCAAATCTGCCTTTACTCATTTGAAAGTTCTTGTTAATGGAAATCAAATGAAACGACCCAAACTTCCCCGTAAAGGAAAGTTTAGATTGCTTTGAGAACAATACACATTAGAGCACAAACTGAAGAACATTTTATTGCTGTTTACAACAATTACATCAGAGTACAAGAAAATCACAGAGTATGAATATTTATTACATAAATAGAAATACAATAATATCAGAGATTTAAATTACATTTAAATAGCAGCGGAAAAATAATACAAATATACAACTGGAAGGAATACACGGATACAGAGCTTTCCGAATACCGCTTCAGCTGTAAACCTGGATCCTGTAAATATATCTGCAAAAAGCTACTCGACTGCCCGTGTGGAAAATAAGGGCACCTGAGTTTGCCAGTGAACAAACTACTGGTCAGTCATGGGACTGGTATGAGAAATCTTACTTAACTTATCTAATAATAAGGCAAATCACAGGACCACGCCGCTAACGCGGAACGGGCTTACTCCATTGGATTGCCAGTGCATAAAATAAAGTAAAACGTTAAGCATCGCAATGCTTTTTAGGAAAATGAAACCATTATAAGACCCAAGTCCCATCACACAATGCAACGCAAACCGGAGGATAGGGTTTTACCTTATAATGGTCAAAAATGCTTGATACGATAAAACGGATTTAATATTAGTGTGTGTATATATTGGTATATATATATATTTCAAAAACATTTTTAATCATAATGTATCAATCATAGATGGCATAGTACCCCATCCTACTATGTCGCCATACTAGTTCTACAATCAAAACCGCAAGGTCTTATTGGAAATTTGATTTCCATCATGAGTTGAGGCTAGGGGCAAGCTCCTCTCCGATTCGAGACACTCTAGCAAATGCCTCAGGATCCCCCACAGTGAACCCTTGGAGCAGTAGGGTCGGTCCCCGCCTATCGGCAGTGGATTGGTTATGCCTGAACACACGTTTCCCGGTTCCTTTGAACCTATAGTATGACCACTAACGCCCTATAAAAATCCGAGGCGCCTCAAAATCCATCATCCACATAAGTAAAATGTCAGTGCTGGTAGGTCCCTGACATCACTCTAGCTAGAAAGAAACGTGTGCACTCCCTACGGTCTGTATCCCGTTTTTGACTCATACCGGGGTGTGAGGCTCGCGAAGTCACGATATACACAAAGTTATGCCGTAATAGGCTATACTTTGATCATCCCACAAGGCCCTGCTTTTCAACAAAAGCCTTGATCATTTGCATCTTGGTGTGCCACATTGACAATTCACGCCATGCGATCAATCACTATTAATATATACCAGGGTGTTAAGTAGAGAATAAATCCTCCACCACCAAACAGCCATATATTAACAGAAATCGATTTAATTTACATGGAACGAAATCCAATGTCAGACACGCATCCATTTACTAGCTTATGCTCTGGGTCTGAGCGAAAACCAAATCCGAACAATCAACAATAGTCCGGACGGCCACCACTAAAGCCCCTTCAAGGTAGCTACTCCCATCAAGGGTCTCTGTAGCAACACATCCATTCCATGTGAAGATAGTCGGTCTTCAATCACCGTCTTCATGTTCGACTCTTCATCGTCGTAGTAATTATTCGGAATGGGTTAAACCCGGTCTTCCCGAATAACTCACGTAGTTTTATAATTAAAAATCAAATACTATAAAAACACATCCAACGCCTCATTCCAATTCAGAATATTCTTTTAAATAAAATATTCACATTATCTTATCAAAAATAAATTCTTCGGATTTATTCTTAAATCTTTCTTTTAAAGATTTATTAAAAATCCAATTTGGTTTTAAATATCACAAATCATTATTCAATGATTATTTAAATTTAAGAAATAAATCTTACCCTTAACTCGATTAAAGAACTAGTGTCATTTTAAAACACCGTTCACGGTAAACCCAAAATCATCTTCCATAAAATATGGAATCTTCACAGAAATCAAATCAATATATAATCGTTATAAGTTTCTGTATCCGACCAATAATATAAATGGAATCACGGTAAAGCCTTTTAAATTCCATATGTAGTATCGATCTTTTTTTTTATAGAAGCTTATCTCAGTTATTATTAATTCAAATTCCATTCAACTCTGATTTAATATATTAAATGGGAAAACTTTAGTTTTGGAAATTTCCCATTTAAATCCTAAATAAAGATTTATAAATTCCAAACCATATTTTCACTGTCAGTTGGGTTAAAAAAAATGTCGATTAAAAACACAGTTCACAATAAACCCAACTCACATTTCATCTTATTCCAATTACTAAATATAATTGAAAACTTTTAAATAATCTTAAATTAAAGATTATTCTTTTCATATGGGGTTTAATAACAGTGTTATTTAAGACACTATTCATGACAAACCCAAATCCAATTTATTTAATTTAATTTCAATTAAATATTCACTAATTGGAAAACTTCATTAAATTTTAATTTAATGATTAATCCTAGTTAATAACTAGTGCATTTCAATAAAAATATTTATATATATATATATATATATATTTCTTTTCTTAAATATTCTTTTTCTAAGACATTTTCTAGAATATTCTTTTCTAGAATATCCTTTATTGGAATGTGACTCAATCAACAACCATATATTGTATGTGATCAACAATCATGATAAATAATTATTAAACATCCAAATGACGACCAGAGTGGTATTTATAACTGTGTGAGCTTTAAAGTAAATACCTAACGCTCATCACAGAATGTCAGTCCATCGACTGACATATAAATAAATATTGGGATTAATGTATATCCAGTATCATCCTAATACCCATGAGGGGTTTAATCCATCAAACAAATAATAGATTATTCGTGCACTTGGGCGATGTGTGAAAATTATCGTCCCAATCACATAAATAAGTTGGGTAACTTGTAAATGAGAGTGTAATATTCAAACTTGAAAATACTCAACATTATTTTTAACAGATCACACATTTCAATATCACAGCCATATATTTCAATTATTTTTATTGTGAACAAATGACAATAAAAACTAGTCTTTTAATTCAATTCTTTTATTGTAAACAATGTTACAATAAAAGGTAATCCTTTAATTCAATATGACAATAAAAACTAATATTTTATTTCAATTACCCTAAAGATGTTATCTTTATTTCTAATCTTTTCATTGTAACCAAATGACTATAAAGATATAATCCTTTTATTCTAATCCTTTCAATGGAATCTAAACTTCATTGAAAATGTAAATTTTAATGTACAATCTTTTTATTGAAAACAAAGTGTCAATAAAAAAATAATCTTTTATCTCAATCTTTTTATTGTAAACAAAATGATAGAATTATTGACTAATTCTTTTTAATGTAAACAAAATATGAATCTTGTTATAATCCTTTTAATGTAAACCAAATGTAAAATTGTGTTATAATTCCTTTTTATATAAACAAAAATGTGATAATTTTTCTTCACTAATCATGTTTTACCCAAAAATGATATTTTCTCATAACATCCTTTTTAAATGAGTAAAATGTACATTCTTGTTTAATTCTTTTTGATGAATATTAATTATATAGAAATGTATTTTTAAATGGTAACACATTCCAACCAAAGTTTTATTCTTTTAATAATTCATTTATATAACAATGTAAATTACATGTTCACAAGTTTTCAAACAAAGATTCGTTCTTTTTAAAATGACCAAAACTGATAATTTTGTCTAATCCTTTTAAATAAACAAAATGTTAAGTTTGTCAAATTCTTTTAAATGAACATAAATGAATGTTTTCAACTCATTATTTTTAATTTGTAAAATTGTATGTTTTGACACAAATAATAATGTTTTATATCACTAACATGTTTTTAACACAAAATGGTATTATACATTCCATAATCAAGTTTGTCAAAAAGTTATTTTCCGATAATCCTTACTAAATGACAAAAAAATGTGATTTTTGTAAAATCCTTATTTAATAACAAAAACGTGTACTTTGTATGATTCTTTTAAAGTGACAAAAATATTATTTCACTAATCATTCTTTTGACCAAAAATTGTTATTTTATTTCATTTCATAAAAGTGTAGTCTTTTCTATCCTTCTATTACATTATATAAAAATGTAACTTTTATCTTCTCCCTTATTACTTTATGAAGAATGCAACTTTTCTTATATTTTTATTTACATAAAAAAAATGTATTCTTTTAAGTGACCACATATTAATTAACCAATGAATCTTTTTATTTTCAAACAAGATTGATATAAAAAAAATATGGGTCTTTTCATTTCAACAAAAATTGACAATGGAAAATGAATCTTTTAATTTCAACAAAAGTTAATGTTAAGTTTGTTCTTTTTAGCGTCAACTAAATTCCAGTGTAAATTTGTCCTTTAAAATTTCAACTAAATGACCATTTTAATTTTTTATTTATCTTTTTTATAAACAAAAATGTTCCTTCTTAAAGCGAACAATTTATCCATAAAAAGGTAATCTTAAATGACTATTCTTTTATTTGTAACATATCGACGATAAACGTATGATCTTTATAACTATTTCTTTAACCATTAACCTTTCATTAATACTAAATGACCATAAAAGTGTGTTCTTCTTATTTTGAACAAATTGCCAACAAAATATGTTATTTTAGTTGAAACAATATCACCCTAAAATATATTCCTTTCTGGTTGAAACATTTTAAGCAAAAGCCATATTTTATGTAATCAAATATGGTGATATTTTGATGTAAACAATGAAAATGAAATTTTATTACAAATCTCAATAAACTATGTTCATGTATTAAATAAAAATGATATTTTTATTATATACACAAATCAGTGCTAGTGGATCTTAAATAAAAATGAGATCTTATTAAAGAGATAAATCTGTGTTTCATAGATCTAAATAAAACTGGAATGATTCCATGTTCATGGATCAAGATAGAAAGAGAAATCAACTATAAACAAAATCAATATACATCTATATCTAGCAATATGAACACCGCAATCAACACAAACAACCAATAAATTCCCATCACAACACAACAGATCTAATATCATTAAATACATACATCGATTTCAAATAGCAATAACATCATTAAATTTTAATTAATTATTAAAAATAGAAATCTCACCGAGCTTTGTAGCGGATCTAAAATTCTAATCAGTTCAGAATTGGTTCAAATCAGTCCCATCACGTAGATCTGAATTTTCTGATTCCAACGCAATTGACAGTTCGCAAAAAGGACCTCGTATGAGAGAGATACGTTAATATTTGCGTTGATTACATAATTAATAATTAAATAATTAATTAAGTGTTTAATTTCTTAACTCTTCTTCTCTGTTTTGAACAGCCGACGGTTATACACTCCAGATCGATCCCTAGGGTTCCAAACTTCACGAAACCAGAGCCCCTCGCCGATAATCGAACCTTCCCTCTCCGACGACCTCCACGTGCCGCCCCTACTCCCCTTTCTCTGATGAACTCGGCGGTCTTCATGGCCTTGGACAGGCGTTCGAATGGAGGTACTTCAGGCTCGAAGAACGCGCCAACCAGAAAATGGACGATTATGAAAACCGTACCGATTTGTAGAGCTAAGATAGTAGTTTGATTTCTGATTTGGGTTTTGCGATTTCGTTGAGTGATTTTCGAGAATGAAAGGGAGGAAGATGGGATGTTCTGGTGCATTCATTCGAATGATGGCGGCTGCGTATGAACAGAGAAAGAGGGATTAGGGTTATACGGTATTCTGAGCGTATATATAGGCTTATTTTACTCTAATTTATACTATTTAATTATTTAAATTCAAGAAAATATTTGTTTGTCCATACTAACTCCGAATCGAACCCAACGAATGGCGCCCCTAGCTAATAACCCCCGTCCCGGACACAGTGGAACACGTTTCGTAACCCAATTCGGCTGTTACGATATGTTTTTCTTTAAATTAAATTATAAATCATTTATTTATTTAATTTAAACGTACATTTTAAATTACCGGGCCTACATACTGACTCTAAAAATTACAGAAAAATTATTTCTAGTCATATTTTGATGATATGGTTCTAACAAGACTAATTTCGTCGAATTCTGAGACCGTTTGAAAAATGGCCATTTTCAGGTCGATTAAATTTGACTGAAAATGACAAAACACGTTTTCTTCTGCCACGCCCACCTATTAATTCGAAAAATTATGAAAATTGAAACCTAGCAATAATTTGACATTCCGGTTCCAACAAAAGTGGTTTTGTCGAAAACAGAGGTCGTTGGAAAAATGACTATTTTTAAAGCCAATATATTATATTAAAATATATAAAAATTCTACAACGACTTTTCTAAATTTTAAACTGGGCATGTGAGACGACCAGAACTTCCCCGTTAAGGAAAGCACGGATAGAATTGAGTACAAGACAAAATAGATCGCATACGGAAGAACATTTCATTGTTATTACAACAATTCCATCAGATACAAGAATATACAGAGTATAAATGAATAAATTACACAGAAATATCAGAGATTACAATAAATTACAAAGCAGCGGAAAATAATACAAAATCACAACTAGAAGTGATACACGGATACAGAGCTTTCCGAGCATCGTTCCAGCTGTAAATCAGGACCCTGTGAATATAAATCTGCAAAACCAAAACTACTAGCTGCCCGTGCGGAAAATAGGGGCACCCAGAGTTTAGGTTAAAACAATAAACTCCAGGTCAGTCATGTGACTGGTGTGAGAACTAAAACAGTTATTAATATTGGTTTTAAAGTTAGGTAAATCAAGGGACCACGCCGTATAACACGGAACGGGTTTCCTCCCAAGAATACCAGTGCGTAAAACAAACAGCGCAATGCTAAATAAAGAAAAATGAAGCTGTTATAAGACCCAGGTCCCATCACACAATGCAACGCAAGCCGGAGGATAGGGTTTTTACCTTATAACAGCCAAAGCATGCTTGATACGTTTAAAACACATTATTTGATACTATTATAGGTGTATAGTGTCAAAACAATTTCAATCATAAGTATCAATCATAGGCGGCATAGCTACCATCTACTATGTCGCCATACTAGGCTCTACAAATAAAACCGAAACACACGTATTGGAAATTGGATTCCGTCATGAGCCGAGGCAAGGGGCAAGCTCCTCTCCGCGTTCGAGACACTCTAGCAAATGTCCCAGGACCCCACTATGATCCTTGGATCTTCAGGGCCGGTCCTCTCTTACTTTTGAGGATTGGCAATTCCTGAACACACGTTTCCCGGTCCTTACAGACCTATATCCGAGGCGCCTCGCATTCCAACAACCACACAGGTGAAAAGTATATACATGTCAGGGCTGGTAGGTCACTGACACCACCCTAGCTAGAAAGAAACGTCGTGCTCTCCCTGCAGTCACTATCCCGTTTTTGACTCATACCGAGGTGTGAGGCTCGCGAATTCACGTTATACACAAAGCTATGCCACACAGGCCGTGCTTTGATCATCAACCACAAGACTTTGCTTTTCAACAGAAGCCCTGATCAATTGCCACTTACGCATGCCACACAGGCAATTCACTCCATGCGTTTGATATCCATCAATATATAACCCCTGAGCTCGTACGTCTCAGAGAAGGGCGTTAAGCAAGAGAATAAATTCTCCGCCGCCAAACAGATATATATTTAATAGAGATCAATCACACGGACTAAAATCCAATGTCAGACACACAGTCCATTTACAAGTCCGTTCTGGGTCTGAACGAAACCGGAGGCACTTTCCTCGCATATCCATCGATCTCCAAGTACGTCTGGACGATCACCGACTGTTTCCCTCATCTTAGGTGTACAGCCCAATCAAGATCATCAGTAATCACCCAAACGATGTGAAGACTTCCGGTCTTCAACCACCGTCTTCATCTTCGACATCTCGTCGAATCGGTTATTCAGAATGGGTATAAACCCGGCCTTTCTGAATAACCCACGTATATAATAAACGAATGTTACACAAACACAACAAACGCCTCATTCCAATTCAGAATATTCTTTTATTCACCAAATCACATTCTTAGGGAAAGGTTCCCATTAATTTTATCCAAGATAAATTCTTCTAAATTTATTCCTTAATCCTCATTTGGATATCATTTCAAACTAGTCGGGATTAACGAACCACACCGAAGTAATTATTTGCTTTATTTCCCAATCCCAACCTATATATCCCATGGAGCAAAACTGGTGATACTCCATATCTAACACCACGGTGTTATCGGTAAAATTAATTACCATTTCACGTTCAAATCTAATTAAAGATTTAACTATCGCTTTGGAGCAAAACTGGTGGTACTCCACTCTCGATCACTTTTTAGATTTGATAATTTAAATTATCAATTCACTTTTCAATCTAATTAAAGATTCATTAAAACTCCACTTAGTTTTAATCTTTTCAAAAATCAATATCCTGCCTTTAACTGGGTTAAAGAACCAATGTCTTCAAAAACACGATTCACGATAAACCAAATCACATTTGATATTAAATACAAGGCTCTGAATAGAAAATATATCGGCTTATATTCAATATCAAATTCTGAAACCAACAAATATCGTATTGGAAATAACGATATCAAATATCTTTCAAATCCCCATAACAATATTTGTATAGTCACGAAATCCAACATCGAAATATCCCGAAGATAATTTCGATTCAGCTCCGGTCCAATCCACGTATTGGAAATTATTGATTATTCTCAAAATCACTTTCAAATTCAATTTATTTATTTTAAAAAATAAATTGATTTCAATTCTAGTTCAAAACTAGTTCATTTCGATAATAATCTATTTTTATCTTTTCAAATGTGGAATTTTTCACCCCAGTTCTTTCCAATTCACATATTATAATTTTACACAAATTATAGATATTTTTAATAATTTTATCAAGGCCCGTACAGTCGATTTCCAACAACGGCCATCGAACTGCACTTATAGCGACCTTTTTCGAATTTGATTTGGACATAATTCCAAATCCAACCGTTAGATTTCAAATTTCTAATATTCATTGGAAGGCTCTTTTCGATACGAACCCAACGGTTCCGGTTTTAGGAGAATCCGACGGTCGGATCTCCCGCAATGTCCGTTTGAAATAAATGGTCGAAATTCACGAACTGCCGCGGCGCGGCGCGTTCTATTCAGGCCATTATATTATATATATAATATATATAATATATATTTCGTCGATTTCCTTTTAAAACGAATTTTAAAAATAGTTTTGAATTCGTTTCAAAAGCAATTTCAACTTCCATTTCAATTCAAATCAAAATTGAATTCTTCTCTATAAATTCGTTTTAAAATTCATTTCTATTCAATTCAAATTTCAATTCAATTTGAATTCATTTCAATTCGCTTTCAAATCAATTTGAATTCGTTTTCACTTCAATTCATTTCGAAATCCTTTTCAATTCAATTCATTTCGAAATCGTTTTCAATTCAATTCATTTCGAAATCGTTTTCAATTCAATTCATTTTGAAATCGTTTTCAATTCAATTCATTTCGAAATCGTTTTCAATTCAATTCATTTCGAAATCGTTTTCAATTCAATTCATTTCGAAATCGTTTTCAATTCAATTCATTTCGAAATCGTTTTCAATTCAATTCATTTCGAAATCGTTTTCAATTCAATTCATTTCGAAATCGTTTTCAATTCAATTCATTTCGAAATCGTTTTCAATTCAATTCATTCCTATTTTATTCAAATTCAAATTCACTTCCTATTCAATTCGAATTTTAATCTAATTCAATTGAATTTCATTTCAAAATATTTAGTTTTGAAATCACTTTTCAATATTCGTTGTAAAACGAATAAAATCGATATAAATATCGTTCACGTCAAAATAGCGCATCTCTAATCCACACGGCTTTATATATTTCAAAAACTTCTATTCAATTCAACACATGAACCTATATTTCTTTCAACTCACGACTAATCTCAACACATGAGTACTGTCAACACATCACTATTTTTATTATGTGAAATATTTTATAAAACTATGGTATCTATCGTTTGATTTTCAATTAGACTTCCACTGGGAAGTAGTTCTTATTTTAAATGTGATAAAGATGTAATTTTGATTATATAAAATATTTCACTCAACACATGCACATCGTCAACACATGACTATTTTTATATTCAACACATGAATTTTCTTTTATAATATTCCTTATTTTCCCAATTGGAATGAGGCCCAATCAATCACCATATAACGTTAATTATATGGATTCCATACCACACATGTATATAATAGCGTCGAGAAATAATCAACCATCAACCAAAGTGCACTACACTGTATAAGCATCAAATATCGATATCTAACGCTTATAACAGCCTGTCAATCAATCGATCGACATATTTGATCAATCAGGATGAGTGAACTTCAAATTTCATCCCAACACCCGTGTGGGGTTTCAAACAATCAAACACAGATTTTATTTGTGCAGTTAGGCGATGTGTAAAATTTATCAACCCAATCAATATCAGTCAAATCAGTGTATATAAACAAATCGGCCGATTTATTTATAAATATTTTATTTATTCACTTTCACGTTAAAAATTATTTTTAACGATAAAATATTCTATTTCAACACTTGAATTTCTATTCATTTCATTTACACAATAAAAATGATATTTTTATTTTTCTAACATATTTTAGAAAATTTCGGCGGCATAACGGCACGATACTAGAAACGGGACAAGGCCTAGCCTTATCCCCGGTCTAGTGAAGGCCCACGCCATTCACACATCAATCAAATCACTTTCGTTATGCAAACCACAAAATTTGGAGTAAGAGTCTAACCTAGTCTTACTCCTTCGCCTTATAACGGCGCACGTCTAGTCCTAACCAATTTATCGATTCGATTTTTCACACCATAAACCACATTCAAACCAATATCTCAATCAATCACCAAACATCCAAACAAACAAGTCCATGGTATGTGGACGGGTGTCGGGTGCTTCTAATAAGCACCGTCTGCATCCTAGTATATATATATATCTAGAAAAAGAGAATTAAGAGTGAGAAGTTCTCACCAAAAGCTATCCTAGCTCCACGGCACTTCATTGATAGAAATCTTCTTCGTTATCCCGTCTTCGTCATCTTCGCTGCCCGTAGTCACTATATATATAAAAATCACACATTTTTATATTCTGATGTTTTTAAAATAGAAATCACATTTTTATTTATTCACTTTCAATTTAAAAGTCATATATTTTATAATCACTTCATATATTAAAAATCGAATTTTTACTATGCTATTCAATATATAAAAATCGAATTTTTACTTCGAAGTTCAATATATAAAAATCACATTTTTATATCGTTTTCATCTATATAAAGATCTCGCCTTTTTAACTATAAAGATTTCTCCTTTTCAAAAATATAAAGACTTCATCTTTTCAAAAATACAGATTTCATCATTATAAAAATTACCACTTTATCTCAACGTATATAAAATAAAAATCAGATTTTTATTTCGTTACATACACAAAGATGATATTTTTATATTCTCTATCATGTAAAAATTATATTTTTAATACTTTAAAAATACAAAAGTCATATTTTTAATATTTCTATATAGTAAAGACTATATTTTTAATACTTTAAAAATATAAAAATCATATTTTTATCACTTTAAAAATATAAAGATCATACTTTTTTACCAAATAAAAATCCTATCTTCACCTTTTAAAGTTTAAAGATTTCGATTTCACCTTTTTAAATTTAAAATTCAAACCTTTTCAAAAATCAGTTTTAAATCTTAAAAATAAAAACAGTTTAATAAGCAAATAAAATTCAGTTTTTAAAACAAATAAAATTCAGATTTTAAGTAAAATAAAAAATCAGTTTTTATTACAAATAAAATTCAGTTTTTATTACAAATAAAATTCAGTTTTTATTTCTGTAAATATAAAATAAAATAAATAGATAAATAAATAAACTTACAGGGGGCTACTGGTGCGTCGGCGTCGGGGTTTCTTTGGGTTCGTCGGGCTTCAGGGGGGGGTCGCGGCGGGGCTCGCCAATGGTGCGGTCGGTTTGCGGAGGAGACGGGTGATGCGTGGTGGGCTGAGGCGGCGGCGGTTTTGTCCAGAGGGGGGGGTTCGCGGCTCGAATCGGAAGAAGAGGGAGGGGGAAGAGGCGATGGGGAAGGAGAGGGAGTTGGAGGGGCTGGTCGTCGACGGTGGGAGGGGCGGCAGTGGTCGGCGCCGCCTAGGGGCGCGCTCGATCCTTCTTCCTTTTTTTTTCTTTTTTTTCTTTTTTTTCCTATTTTGATTTCTGTAATAAATCGGGGGGGCCAAAGGTTATAGGGAGATAGAAATTTTTTTATTAATTTAATTATTTAATTATTTTCTTTTAATTCAAAAAGTCAACTTTTCCAATCGACCTCTAAAAGAGGTCCACCGCCTGTCGCCCATAGCGTTTCACCCCCATTCCGAACACAATGGGATATGTATCGTAAGCTGATTCGACTGTTTGAATCAGTTCCTGTTAAATTTACACTTAAATCGCTATATTGAATTTTCAACGTACATTCCAATTTACCGGGGTCACATACTAACTAGAAAAATTCCAGAAAAATATTTTCTAGCTTCGTATTGACGATACGGTCCTAACAAAACTAATTTCGTCGAATTCCGAGACCGTTTGAAAAATGGCCAATTTCCAGTCGATTAAAATCAACTGAAACTGGTCAAACGCGTTTTCCTTCGCCACGCTGACATATTGATTCGAAAATTTATGAAATTTGAAACCTAGCAATAACTTGACATCACGGACCCAACAAAAGTGGTTTCGTCGAAATCCGAGGTCATTTGCAAAATGTCCATTTTTAAGGGCCTGAATTCCATAGCGACTATTCAGAATTTTCAACTGGACATTTCTTATCATTTATAAAGTGAAATCTCAGTTTCTTACATCCGTTAGAAAGATATTATCAATTAGATCCTAATGTTTTTGGTTTCACTAAAATCCGGATTGTTTTGCACCCGGTACATTCAATTGAAGTTTGAAATCGAATTATCGAACTACCGCGCCATTTTCAATTCTATTTATAATTATATATAAATATTTATATTCTAACGACGACGTATATAATATATACGTCGAATTCAATTCAAAATAAATTGTTCGTCGATTTTATTTAAAATAATTCATTTTAAATATTCAAAATTCGCTAAAATCGCCAAAATAAAAATTTCAAACTGGCTCGCATTTTGCGGGTTATTACAATCTCCCCCACTTAAAACTTTTCGTCCCCGAAAAGGAACAAGGTCGAAAGTGGTTTGATTATTCAGCTCTACGATCGATCAGGCTTCCATTCTCCAACTCTTCAGTTTCTGAGAATTTTCAAAACTTCAAAAATTTGGCTAACACCCTAAATTTTCGAAAAATTTCGCCATAACCTCCCCTGCACCGGGAGCATCGGGGAATTTCAAATAGCTTCCCCGGTCCTTCAGATCTCAAAAAGAAAAAGAAAAAGCCAAGCGGCTAGCCAATAGGCTCACAAAATCATCATCACCCAAACAAAACAGGAAATTATGTAGTAAACATGTACCTATTTGTCGGGCAAACAAATTTTATTCTCTGCTCTAGCCTCCTTGCTATGACCTGTTCAATGTAAGTATATGTATATGCAAGCCAATGCGACCAATTTTCAATACAATTCAATATTTGATTATATTAGGCATAAATGGTTAAAAATTAGCAAACAATTAAACAAACAACACAAACATCAATCAATTAGTGAATTAGAGTTTCAAATTCATAATTTTGATATGTATACAAAAAATCATGTTTTGATGCCAATTCACAACAATGTATCTAACTATATAAGTTTTGGTTCTCACACCAGTCTAATGGAAATATATAGAAATCACACCTTCGAAACACGAACATAAATTCTGATGATGATATATCAATCATCAGAACCATCTCCGGGTGTCTAGAATGTGATTCTATATCTACCCAGTATATTAAAACTTCGAATATACGTTCATGACGCGTATACGCGAAATCTATATATACTCGATTGTCCATATTCAAAATAAATAAATATTCAAATACGTATAAAACGATTTAAATTTCCAAAACAAAATTGTTTTCATTTGAAAAATATACTCTTCACACTCGTTCTAGGATACTACTGATCCTATCTCTAACGAGTCACTCTAATTGGATATTACTAATCCAATATCTGATGAATTCTTTCGTATGGTTCTAATGTGTCTTGTTCTCGAGCTCTGTAAACCAAAGCTCTGATACCAAAATGAGACGACCAGAACTTCCCCGTTAAGGAAAGCACGGATAGAATTGAGTACAAGACAAAATAGATCGCATACGGAAGAACATTTCATTGTTATTACAACAATTCCATCAGATACAAGAATATACAGAGTATAAATGAATAAATTACACAGAAATATCAGAGATTACAATAAATTACAAAGCAGCGGAAAATAATACAAAATCACAACTAGAAGTGATACACGGATACAGAGCTTTCCGAGCATCGTTCCAGCTGTAAATCAGGACCCTGTGAATATAAATCTGCAAAACCAAAACTACTAGCTGCCCGTGCGGAAAATAGGGGCACCCAGAGTTTAGGTTAAAACAATAAACTCCAGGTCAGTCATGTGACTGGTGTGAGAACTAAAACAGTTATTAATATTGGTTTTAAAGTTAGGTAAATCAAGGGACCACGCCGTATAACACGGAACGGGTTTCCTCCCAAGAATACCAGTGCGTAAAACAAACAGCGCAATGCTAAATAAAGAAAAATGAAGCTGTTATAAGACCCAGGTCCCATCACACAATGCAACGCAAGCCGGAGGATAGGGTTTTTACCTTATAACAGCCAAAGCATGCTTGATACGTTTAAAACACATTATTTGATACTATTATAGGTGTATAGTGTCAAAACAATTTCAATCATAAGTATCAATCATAGGCGGCATAGCTACCATCTACTATGTCGCCATACTAGGCTCTACAAATAAAACCGAAACACACGTATTGGAAATTGGATTCCGTCATGAGCCGAGGCAAGGGGCAAGCTCCTCTCCGCGTTCGAGACACTCTAGCAAATGTCCCAGGACCCCACTATGATCCTTGGATCTTCAGGGCCGGTCCTCTCTTACTTTTGAGGATTGGCAATTCCTGAACACACGTTTCCCGGTCCTTACAGACCTATATCCGAGGCGCCTCGCATTCCAACAACCACACAGGTGAAAAGTATATACATGTCAGGGCTGGTAGGTCACTGACACCACCCTAGCTAGAAAGAAACGTCGTGCTCTCCCTGCAGTCACTATCCCGTTTTTGACTCATACCGAGGTGTGAGGCTCGCGAATTCACGTTATACACAAAGCTATGCCACACAGGCCGTGCTTTGATCATCAACCACAAGACTTTGCTTTTCAACAGAAGCCCTGATCAATTGCCACTTACGCATGCCACACAGGCAATTCACTCCATGCGTTTGATATCCATCAATATATAACCCCTGAGTTCGTACGTCTCAGAGAAGGGCGTTAAGCAAGAGAATAAATTCTCCGCCGCCAAACAGATATATATTTAATAGAGATCAATCACACGGACTAAAATCCAATGTCAGACACACAGTCCATTTACAAGTCCGTTCTGGGTCTGAACGAAACCGGAGGCACTTTCCTCGCATATCCATCGATCTCCAAGTACGTTTGGACGATCACCGACTGTTTCCCTCATCTTAGGTGTACAGCCCAATCAAGATCATCAGTAATCACCCAAACGATGTGAAGACTTCCGGTCTTCAACCACCGTCTTCATCTTCGACATCTCGTCGAATCGGTTATTCAGAATGGGTATAAACCCGGCCTTTCTGAATAACCCACGTATATAATAAACGAATGTTACACAAACACAACAAACGCCTCATTCCAATTCAGAATATTCTTTTATTCACCAAATCACATTCTTAGGGAAAGGTTCCCATTAATTTTATCCAAGATAAATTCTTCTAAATTTATTCCTTAATCCTCATTTGGATATCATTTCAAACTAGTCGGGATTAACGAACCACACCGAAGTAATTATTTGCTTTATTTCCCAATCCCAACCTATATATCCCATGGAGCAAAACTGGTGATACTCCATATCTAACACCACGGTGTTATCGGTAAAATTAATTACCATTTCACGTTCAAATCTAATTAAAGATTTAACTATCGCTTTGGAGCAAAACTGGTGGTACTCCACTCTCGATCACTTTTTAGATTTGATAATTTAAATTATCAATTCACTTTTCAATCTAATTAAAGATTCATTAAAACTCCACTTAGTTTTAATCTTTTCAAAAATCAATATCCTGCCTTTAACTGGGTTAAAGAACCAATGTCTTCAAAAACACGATTCACGATAAACCAAATCACATTTGATATTAAATACAAGGCTCTGAATAGAAAATATATCGGCTTATATTCAATATCAAATTCTGAAACCAACAAATATCGTATTGGAAATAACGATATCAAATATCTTTCAAATCCCCATAACAATATTTGTATAGTCACGAAATCCAACATCGAAATATCCCGAAGATAATTTCGATTCAGCTCCGGTCCAATCCACGTATTGGAAATTATTGATTATTCTCAAAATCACTTTCAAATTCAATTTATTTATTTTAAAAAATAAATTGATTTCAATTCTAGTTCAAAACTAGTTCATTTCGATAATAATCTATTTTTATCTTTTCAAATGTGGAATTTTTCACCCCAGTTCTTTCCAATTCACATATTATAATTTTACACAAATTATAGATATTTTTAATAATTTTATCAAGGCCCGTACAGTCGATTTCCAACAACGGCCATCGAACTGCACTTATAGCGACCTTTTTCGAATTTGATTTGGACATAATTCCAAATCCAACCGTTAGATTTCAAATTTCTAATATTCATTGGAAGGCTCTTTTCGATACGAACCCAACGGTTCCGGTTTTAGGAGAATCCGACGGTCGGATCTCCCGCAATGTCCGTTTGAAATAAATGGTCGAAATTCACGAACTGCCGCGGCGCGGCGCGTTCTATTCAGGCCATTATATTATATATATAATATATATAATATATATTTCGTCGATTTCCTTTTAAAACGAATTTTAAAAATAGTTTTGAATTCGTTTCAAAAGCAATTTCAACTTCCATTTCAATTCAAATCAAAATTGAATTCTTCTCTATAAATTCGTTTTAAAATTCATTTCTATTCAATTCAAATTTCAATTCAATTTGAATTCATTTCAATTCGCTTTCAAATCAATTTGAATTCGTTTTCACTTCAATTCATTTCGAAATCCTTTTCAATTCAATTCATTTCGAAATCGTTTTCAATTCAATTCATTTCGAAATCGTTTTCAATTCAATTCATTTCGAAATCGTTTTCAATTCAATTCATTTCGAAATCGTTTTCAATTCAATTCATTTCGAAATCGTTTTCAATTCAATTCATTTCGAAATCGTTTTCAATTCAATTCATTTCGAAATCGTTTTCAATTCAATTCATTTCGAAATCGTTTTCAATTCAATTCATTTCGAAATCGTTTTCAATTCAATTCATTCCTATTTTATTCAAATTCAAATTCACTTCCTATTCAATTCGAATTTTAATCTAATTCAATTGAATTTCATTTCAAAATATTTAGTTTTGAAATCACTTTTCAATATTCGTTGTAAAACGAATAAAATCGATATAAATATCGTTCACGTCAAAATAGCGCATCTCTAATCCACACGGCTTTATATATTTCAAAAACTTCTATTCAATTCAACACATGAACCTATATTTCTTTCAACTCACGACTAATCTCAACACATGAGTACTGTCAACACATCACTATTTTTATTATGTGAAATATTTTATAAAACTATGGTATCTATCGTTTGATTTTCAATTAGACTTCCACTGGGAAGTAGTTCTAATTTTAAATGTGATAAAGATGTAATTTTGATTATATAAAATATTTCACTCAACACATGCACATCGTCAACACATGACTATTTTTATATTCAACACATGAATTTTCTTTTATAATATTCCTTATTTTCCCAATTGGAATGAGGCCCAATCAATCACCATATAACGTTAATTATATGGATTCCATACCACACATGTATATAATAGCGTCGAGAAATAATCAACCATCAACCAAAGTGCACTACACTGTATAAGCATCAAATATCGATATCTAACGCTTATAACAGCCTGTCAATCAATCGATCGACATATTTGATCAATCAGGATGAGTGAACTTCAAATTTCATCCCAACACCCGTGTGGGGTTTCAAACAATCAAACACAGATTTTATTTGTGCAGTTGGGCGATGTGTAAAATTTATCAACCCAATCAATATCAGTCAAATCAGTGTATATAAACAAATCGGCCGATTTGTTTATAAATATTTTATTTATTCACTTTCACGTTAAAAATTATTTTTAACGATAAAATATTCTATTTCAACACTTGAATTTCTATTCATTTCATTTACACAATAAAAATGATATTTTTATTTTTCTAACATATTTTAGAAAATTTCGGCGGCATAACGGTACGATACTAGAAACGGGACAAGGCCTAGCCTTATCCCCGGTCTAGTGAAGGCCCACGCCATTCACACATCAATCAAATCACTTTCGTTATGCAAACCACAAAATTTGGAGTAAGAGTCTAACCTAGTCTTACTCCTTCGCCTTATAACGGCGCACGTCTAGTCCTAACCAATTTATCGATTCGATTTTTCACACCATAAACCACATTCAAACCAATATCTCAATCAATCACCAAACATCCAAACAAACAAGTCCATGGTATGTGGACGGGTGTCGGGTGCTTCTAATAAGCACCGTCTGCATCCTAGTATATATATATATCTAGAAAAAGAGAATTAAGAGTGAGAAGTTCTCACCAAAAGCTATCCTAGCTCCACGGCACTTCATTGATAGAAATCTTCTTCGTTATCCCGTCTTCGTCATCTTCGCTGCCCGTAGTCACTATATATATAAAAATCACACATTTTTATATTCTGATGTTTTTAAAATAGAAATCACATTTTTATTTATTCACTTTCAATTTAAAAGTCATATATTTTATAATCACTTCATATATTAAAAATCGAATTTTTACTATGCTATTCAATATATAAAAATCAAATTTTTACTTCGAAGTTCAATATATAAAAATCACATTTTTATATCGTTTTCATCTATATAAAGATCTCGCCTTTTTAACTATAAAGATTTCTCCTTTTCAAAAATATAAAGACTTCATCTTTTCAAAAATACAGATTTCATCATTATAAAAATTACCACTTTATCTCAACGTATATAAAATAAAAATCAGATTTTTATTTCGTTACATACACAAAGATGATATTTTTATATTCTCTATCATGTAAAAATTATATTTTTAATACTTTAAAAATACAAAAGTCATATTTTTAATATTTCTATATAGTAAAGACTATATTTTTAATACTTTAAAAATATAAAAATCATATTTTTATCACTTTAAAAATATAAAGATCATACTTTTTTACCAAATAAAAATCCTATCTTCACCTTTTAAAGTTTAAAGATTTCGATTTCACCTTTTTAAATTTAAAATTCAAACCTTTTCAAAAATCAGTTTTAAATCTTAAAAATAAAAACAGTTTAATAAGCAAATAAAATTCAGTTTTTAAAACAAATAAAATTCAGATTTTAAGTAAAATAAAAAATCAGTTTTTATTACAAATAAAATTCAGTTTTTATTACAAATAAAATTCAGTTTTTATTTCTGTAAATATAAAATAAAATAAATAGATAAATAAATAAACTTACAGGGGGCTACTGGTGCGTCGGCGTCGGGGTTTCTTTGGGTTCGTCGGGCTTCAGGGGGGGGTCGCGGCGGGGCTCGCCAATGGTGCGGTCGGTTTGCGGAGGAGACGGGTGATGCGTGGTGGGCTGAGGCGGCGGCGGTTTTGTCCAGAGGGGGGGGTTCGCGGCTCGAATCGGAAGAAGAGGGAGGGGGAAGAGGCGATGGGGAAGGAGAGGGAGTTGGAGGGGCTGGTCGTCGACGGTGGGAGGGGCGGCAGTGGTCGGCGCCGCCTAGGGGCGCGCTCGATCCTTCTTCCTTTTTTTTTCTTTTTTTTCTTTTTTTTCCTATTTTGATTTCTGTAATAAATCGGGGGGGCCAAAGGTTATAGGGAGATAGAAATTTTTTTATTAATTTAATTATTTAATTATTTTCTTTTAATTCAAAAAGTCAACTTTTCCAATCGACCTCTAAAAGAGGTCCACCGCCTGTCGCCCATAGCGTTTCACCCCCATTCCGAACACAATGGGATATGTATCGTAAGCTGATTCGACTGTTTGAATCAGTTCCTGTTAAATTTACACTTAAATCGCTATATTGAATTTTCAACGTACATTCCAATTTACCGGGGTCACATACTAACTAGAAAAATTCCAGAAAAATATTTTCTAGCTTCGTATTGACGATACGGTCCTAACAAAACTAATTTCGTCGAATTCCGAGACCGTTTGAAAAATGGCCAATTTCCAGTCGATTAAAATCAACTGAAACTGGTCAAACGCGTTTTCCTTCGCCACGCTGACATATTGATTCGAAAATTTATGAAATTTGAAACCTAGCAATAACTTGACATCACGGACCCAACAAAAGTGGTTTCGTCGAAATCCGAGGTCATTTGCAAAATGTCCATTTTTAAGGGCCTGAATTCCATAGCGACTATTCAGAATTTTCAACTGGACATTTCTTATCATTTATAAAGTGAAATCTCAGTTTCTTACATCCGTTAGAAAGATATTATCAATTAGATCCTAATGTTTTTGGTTTCACTAAAATCCGGATTGTTTTGCACCCGGTACATTCAATTGAAGTTTGAAATCGAATTATCGAACTACCGCGCCATTTTCAATTCTATTTATAATTATATATAAATATTTATATTCTAACGACGACGTATATAATATATACGTCGAATTCAATTCAAAATAAATTGTTCGTCGATTTTATTTAAAATAATTCATTTTAAATATTCAAAATTCGCTAAAATCGCCAAAATAAAAATTTCAAACTGGCTCGCATTTTGCGGGTTATTACAATCTCCCCCACTTAAAACTTTTCGTCCCCGAAAAGGAACAAGGTCGAAAGTGGTTTGATTATTCAGCTCTACGATCGATCAGGCTTCCATTCTCCAACTCTTCAGTTTCTGAGAATTTTCAAAACTTCAAAAATTTGGCTAACACCCTAAATTTTCGAAAAATTTCGCCATAACCTCCCCTGCACCGGGAGCATCGGGGAATTTCAAATAGCTTCCCCGGTCCTTCAGATCTCAAAAAGAAAAAGAAAAAGCCAAGCGGCTAGCCAATAGGCTCACAAAATCATCATCACCCAAACAAAACAGGAAATTATGTAGTAAACATGTACCTATTTGTCGGGCAAACAAATTTTATTCTCTGCTCTAGCCTCCTTGCTATGACCTGTTCAATGTAAGTATATGTATATGCAAGCCAATGCGACCAATTTTCAATACAATTCAATATTTGATTATATTAGGCATAAATGGTTAAAAATTAGCAAACAATTAAACAAACAACACAAACATCAATCAATTAGTGAATTAGAGTTTCAAATTCATAATTTTGATATGTATACAAAAAATCATGTTTTGATGCCAATTCACAACAATGTATCTAACTATATAAGTTTTGGTTCTCACACCAGTCTAATGGAAATATATAGAAATCACACCTTCGAAACACGAACATAAATTCTGATGATGATATATCAATCATCAGAACCATCTCCGGGTGTCTAGAATGTGATTCTATATCTACCCAGTATATTAAAACTTCGAATATACGTTCATGACGCGTATACGCGAAATCTATATATACTCGATTGTCCATATTCAAAATAAATAAATATTCAAATACGTATAAAACGATTTAAATTTCCAAAACAAAATTGTTTTCATTTGAAAAATATACTCTTCACACTCGTTCTAGGATACTACTGATCCTATCTCTAACGAGTCACTCTAATTGGATATTACTAATCCAATATCTGATGAATTCTTTCGTATGGTTCTAATGTGTCTTGTTCTCGAGCTCTGTAAACCAAAGCTCTGATACCAAAATGAGACGACCAGAACTTCCCCGTTAAGGAAAGCACGGATAGAATTGAGTACAAGACAAAATAGATCGCATACGGAAGAACATTTCATTGTTATTACAACAATTCCATCAGATACAAGAATATACAGAGTATAAATGAATAAATTACACAGAAATATCAGAGATTACAATAAATTACAAAGCAGCGGAAAATAATACAAAATCACAACTAGAAGTGATACACGGATACAGAGCTTTCCGAGCATCGTTCCAGCTGTAAATCAGGACCCTGTGAATATAAATCTGCAAAACCAAAACTACTAGCTGCCCGTGCGGAAAATAGGAGCACCCAGAGTTTAGGTTAAAACAATAAACTCCAGGTCAGTCATGTGACTGGTGTGAGAACTAAAACAGTTATTAATATTGGTTTTAAAGTTAGGTAAATCAAGGGACCACGCCGTATAACACGGAACGGGTTTCCTCCCAAGAATACCAGTGCGTAAAACAAACAGCGCAATGCTAAATAAAGAAAAATGAAGCTGTTATAAGACCCAGGTCCCATCACACAATGCAACGCAAGCCGGAGGATAGGGTTTTTACCTTATAACAGCCAAAGCATGCTTGATACGTTTAAAACACATTATTTGATACTATTATAGGTGTATAGTGTCAAAACAATTTCAATCATAAGTATCAATCATAGGCGGCATAGCTACCATCTACTATGTCGCCATACTAGGCTCTACAAATAAAACCGAAACACACGTATTGGAAATTGGATTCCGTCATGAGCCGAGGCAAGGGGCAAGCTCCTCTCCGCGTTCGAGACACTCTAGCAAATGTCCCAGGACCCCACTATGATCCTTGGATCTTCAGGGCCGGTCCTCTCTTACTTTTGAGGATTGGCAATTCCTGAACACACGTTTCCCGGTCCTTACAGACCTATATCCGAGGCGCCTCGCATTCCAACAACCACACAGGTGAAAAGTATATACATGTCAGGGCTGGTAGGTCACTAACACCACCCTAGCTAGAAAGAAACGTCGTGCTCTCCCTGCAGTCACTATCCCGTTTTTGACTCATACCGAGGTGTGAGGCTCGCGAATTCACGTTATACACAAAGCTATGCCACACAGGCCGTGCTTTGATCATCAACCACAAGACTTTGCTTTTCAACAGAAGCCCTGATCAATTGCCACTTACGCATGCCACACAGGCAATTCACTCCATGCGTTTGATATCCATCAATATATAACCCCTGAGCTCGTACGTCTCAGAGAAGGGCGTTAAGCAAGAGAATAAATTCTCCGCCGCCAAACAGATATATATTTAATAGAGATCAATCACACGGACTAAAATCCAATGTCAGACACACAGTCCATTTACAAGTCCGTTCTGGGTCTGAACGAAACCGGAGGCACTTTCCTCGCATATCCATCGATCTCCAAGTACGTCTGGACGATCACCGACTGTTTCCCTCATCTTAGGTGTACAGCCCAATCAAGATCATCAGTAATCACCCAAACGATGTGAAGACTTCCGGTCTTCAACCACCGTCTTCATCTTCGACATCTCGTCGAATCGGTTATTCAGAATGGGTATAAACCCGGCCTTTCTGAATAACCCACGTATATAATAAACGAATGTTACACAAACACAACAAACGCCTCATTCCAATTCAGAATATTCTTTTATTCACCAAATCACATTCTTAGGGAAAGGTTCCCATTAATTTTATCCAAGATAAATTCTTCTAAATTTATTCCTTAATCCTCATTTGGATATCATTTCAAACTAGTCGGGATTAACGAACCACACCGAAGTAATTATTTGCTTTATTTCCCAATCCCAACCTATATATCCCATGGAGCAAAACTGGTGATACTCCATATCTAACACCACGGTGTTATCGGTAAAATTAATTACCATTTCACGTTCAAATCTAATTAAAGATTTAACTATCGCTTTGGAGCAAAACTGGTGGTACTCCACTCTCGATCACTTTTTAGATTTGATAATTTAAATTATCAATTCACTTTTCAATCTAATTAAAGATTCATTAAAACTCCACTTAGTTTTAATCTTTTCAAAAATCAATATCCTGCCTTTAACTGGGTTAAAGAACCAATGTCTTCAAAAACACGATTCACGATAAACCAAATCACATTTGATATTAAATACAAGGCTCTGAATAGAAAATATATCGGCTTATATTCAATATCAAATTCTGAAACCAACAAATATCGTATTGGAAATAACGATATCAAATATCTTTCAAATCCCCATAACAATATTTGTATAGTCACGAAATCCAACATCGAAATATCCCGAAGATAATTTCGATTCAGCTCCGGTCCAATCCACGTATTGGAAATTATTGATTATTCTCAAAATCACTTTCAAATTCAATTTATTTATTTTAAAAAATAAATTGATTTCAATTCTAGTTCAAAACTAGTTCATTTCGATAAAAATCTATTTTTATCTTTTCAAATGTGGAATTTTTCACCCCAGTTCTTTCCAATTCACATATTATAATTTTACACAAATTATAGATATTTTTAATAATTTTATCAAGGCCCGTACAGTCGATTTCCAACAACGGCCATCGAACTGCACTTATAGCGACCTTTTTCGAATTTGATTTGGACATAATTCCAAATCCAACCGTTAGATTTCAAATTTCTAATATTCATTGGAAGGCTCTTTTCGATACGAACCCAACGGTTCCGGTTTTAGGAGAATCCGACGGTCGGATCTCCCGCAATGTCCGTTTGAAATAAATGGTCGAAATTCACGAACTGCCGCGGCGCGGCGCGTTCTATTCAGGCCATTATATTATATATATAATATATATAATATATATTTCGTCGATTTCCTTTTAAAACGAATTTTAAAAATAGTTTTGAATTCGTTTCAAAAGCAATTTCAACTTCCATTTCAATTCAAATCAAAATTGAATTCTTCTCTATAAATTCGTTTTAAAATTCATTTCTATTCAATTCAAATTTCAATTCAATTTGAATTCATTTCAATTCGCTTTCAAATCAATTTGAATTCGTTTTCACTTCAATTCATTTCGAAATCCTTTTCAATTCAATTCATTTCGAAATCGTTTTCAATTCAATTCATTTCGAAATCGTTTTCAATTCAATTCATTTCGAAATCGTTTTCAATTCAATTCATTTCGAAATCGTTTTCAATTCAATTCATTTCGAAATCGTTTTCAATTCAATTCATTTCGAAATCGTTTTCAATTCAATTCATTTCGAAATCGTTTTCAATTCAATTCATTTCGAAATCGTTTTCAATTCAATTCATTCCTATTTTATTCAAATTCAAATTCACTTCCTATTCAATTCGAATTTTAATCTAATTCAATTGAATTTCATTTCAAAATATTTAGTTTTGAAATCACTTTTCAATATTCGTTGTAAAACGAATAAAATCGATATAAATATCGTTCACGTCAAAATAGCGCATCTCTAATCCACACGGCTTTATATATTTCAAAAACTTCTATTCAATTCAACACATGAACCTATATTTCTTTCAACTCACGACTAATCTCAACACATGAGTACTGTCAACACATCACTATTTTTATTATGTGAAATATTTTATAAAACTATGGTATCTATCGTTTGATTTTCAATTAGACTTCCACTGGGAAGTAGTTCTAATTTTAAATGTGATAAAGATGTAATTTTGATTATATAAAATATTTCACTCAACACATGCACATCGTCAACACATGACTATTTTTATATTCAACACATGAATTTTCTTTTATAATATTCCTTATTTTCCCAATTGGAATGAGGCCCAATCAATCACCATATAACGTTAATTATATGGATTCCATACCACACATGTATATAATAGCGTCGAGAAATAATCAACCATCAACCAAAGTGCACTACACTGTATAAGCATCAAATATCGATATCTAACGCTTATAACAGCCTGTCAATCAATCGATCGACATATTTGATCAATCAGGATGAGTGAACTTCAAATTTCATCCCAACACCCGTGTGGGGTTTCAAACAATCAAACACAGATTTTATTTGTGCAGTTGGGCGATGTGTAAAATTTATCAACCCAATCAATATCAGTCAAATCAGTGTATATAAACAAATCGGCCGATTTGTTTATAAATATTTTATTTATTCACTTTCACGTTAAAAATTATTTTTAACGATAAAATATTCTATTTCAACACTTGAATTTCTATTCATTTCATTTACACAATAAAAATGATATTTTTATTTTTCTAACATATTTTAGAAAATTTCGGCGGCATAACGGCACGATACTAGAAACGGGACAAGGCCTAGCCTTATCCCCGGTCTAGTGAAGGCCCACGCCATTCACACATCAATCAAATCACTTTCGTTATGCAAACCACAAAATTTGGAGTAAGAGTCTAACCTAGTCTTACTCCTTCGCCTTATAACGGCGCACGTCTAGTCCTAACCAATTTATCGATTCGATTTTTCACACCATAAACCACATTCAAACCAATATCTCAATCAATCACCAAACATCCAAACAAACAAGTCCATGGTATGTGGACGGGTGTCGGGTGCTTCTAATAAGCACCGTCTGCATCCTAGTATATATATATATATCTAGAAAAAGAGAATTAAGAGTGAGAAGTTCTCACCAAAAGCTATCCTATCTCCACGGCACTTCATTGATAGAAATCTTCTTCGTTATCCCGTCTTCGTCATCTTCGCTGCCCGTAGTCACTATATATATAAAAATCACACATTTTTATATTCTGATGTTTTTAAAATAGAAATCACATTTTTATTTATTCACTTTCAATTTAAAAGTCATATATTTTATAATCACTTCATATATTAAAAATCGAATTTTTACTATGCTATTCAATATATAAAAATCGAATTTTTACTTCGAAGTTCAATATATAAAAATCACATTTTTATATCGTTTTCATCTATATAAAGATCTCGCCTTTTTAACTATAAAGATTTCTCCTTTTCAAAAATATAAAGACTTCATCTTTTCAAAAATACAGATTTCATCATTATAAAAATTACCACTTTATCTCAACGTATATAAAATAAAAATCAGATTTTTATTTCGTTACATACACAAAGATGATATTTTTATATTCTCTATCATGTAAAAATTATATTTTTAATACTTTAAAAATACAAAAGTCATATTTTTAATATTTCTATATAGTAAAGACTATATTTTTAATACTTTAAAAATATAAAAATCATATTTTTATCACTTTAAAAATATAAAGATCATACTTTTTTACCAAATAAAAATCCTATCTTCACCTTTTAAAGTTTAAAGATTTCGATTTCACCTTTTTAAATTTAAAATTCAAACCTTTTCAAAAATCAGTTTTAAATCTTAAAAATAAAAACAGTTTAATAAGCAAATAAAATTCAGTTTTTAAAACAAATAAAATTCAGATTTTAAGTAAAATAAAAAATCAGTTTTTATTACAAATAAAATTCAGTTTTTATTTCTGTAAATATAAAATAAAATAAATAGATAAATAAATAAACTTACAGGGGGCTACTGGTGCGTCGGCGTCGGGGTTTCTTTGGGTTCGTCGGGCTTCAGGGGGGGGGGGGTCGCGGCGGGGCTCGCCAATGGTGCGGTCGGTTTGCGGAGGAGACGGGTGATGCGTGGTGGGCTGAGGCGGCGGCGGTTTTGTCCAGAGGGGGGGGGTTTGCGGCTCGAATCGGAAGAAGAGGGAGGGGGAAGAGGCGATGGGGAAGGAGAGGGAGTTGGAGGGGCTGGTCGTCGACGGTGGGAGGGGCGGCAGTGGTCGGCGCCGCCTAGGGGCGCGCTCGATCCTTCTTCCTTTTTTTTTTTTTTTTTTCCTATTTTGATTTCTGTAATAAATCGGGGGGGGGGGCCAAAGGTTATAGGGAGATAGAAATTTTTTATTAATTTAATTATTTAATTATTTTCTTTTAATTCAAAAAGTCAACTTTTCCAATCGACCTCTAAAAGAGGTCCACCGCCTGCCGCCCATAGCGTTTCACCCCCATTCCGAACACAATGGGATATGTATCGTAAGCTGATTCGACTATTTGAATCAGTTCCTGTTAAATTTACACTTAAATCGCTATATTGAATTTTCAACGTACATTCCAATTTACCGGGGTCACATACTAACTAGAAAAATTCCAGAAAAATATTTTCTAGCTTCGTATTGACGATACGGTCCTAACAAAACTAATTTCGTCGAATTCCGAGACCGTTTGAAAAATGGCCAATTTCCAGTCGATTAAAATCAACTGAAACTGGTCAAACGCGTTTTCCTTCGCCACGCTCACATATTGATTCGAAAAATTATGAAATTTGAAACCTAGCAATAACTTGACATCACGGACCCAACAAAAGTGGTTTCGTCGAAATCCGAGGTCATTTGCAAAATGTCCATTTTTAAGGGCCTGAATTCCATAGCGACTATTCAGAATTTTCAACTGGACATTTCTTATCATTTATAAAGTGAAATCTCAGTTTCTTACATCCGTTAGAAAGATATTATCAATTAGATCCTAATGTTTTTGGTTTCACTAAAATCCGGATTGTTTTGCACCCGGTACATTCAATTGAAGTTTGAAATCGAATTATCGAACTACCGCGCCATTTTCAATTCTATTTATAATTATATATAAATATTTATATTCTAACGACGACGTATATAATATATACGTCGAATTCAATTCAAAATAAATTGTTCGTCGATTTTATTTAAAATAATTCATTTTAAATATTCAAAATTCGCTAAAATCGCCAAAATAAAAATTTCAAACTGGCTCGCATTTTGCGGGTTATTACAGCATGACTTTTGATTTATAAAATGAAATTTCAATTTTTCAGATTCGTTAGAAAGATATTGATGAACAGATTTAAATATTTTTGGATTCGCTCAATTCTGATTTGAAATGAATCCTATACATTCAAATTAAAGTTCAAATTCAAATTTTCAAACTGCAGCGCTGTTTTAAACTCCTTTTATAATTAAATTGAATTTATTCGTTTTAAAATAAATTTTTAGTCATTCTTATTTAAAATAAATTATTTTAAATATTAAAATACATTAAAATTCCTAAAATTAAAATTCTAAATTGGCCCCAAAATTCCGGGTCGTTACAATCGCCCCCACTTAAAATCTTTTCGTCCTCGAAAAGGAACGTAGTTAAAAGTTGTTTAATTAACCAACTTAATTAAATTTTTATTTATTGGTTTTAATAATTTTGTTAGTTAAATTAATTATCATTTCAATACTTTTATTAGTTAAACTAATAATCAAACATCACAACCAGCAGTCAATTAGGTGATTAACTTTTCAAATATATGTAACTTTTATATATAGCCAAAAATCATATTTTTAGTGCAAATCACAGCAATGTGTACTAATAAGTGTTGGTTCTCATAACAGTCAATGGAAATATATAGATATCCCACTTTCGCTACTCGAACATAAGTACTGATGATGGAGCTCCATCATCAGAATCATCTCAGGGCGACTAGAGTGTGATTCTATATCTATCCAGTATATTAAACTTCGAATATCCGTTAATTACTCGTATATTCGAAATCTTTATATACTCGATTGTCTATATTAAAATATAATAATATTCTCAAATACGTATATTTAGATAAAAATTTCAAAACTAAATTTTGTTTTTACTTTTATTTTTAAAGAAAATGATACTCTTCACACTCGTTCTAGGACTGATCCCATCTCTAACGAGTTATTCTCATTGGATATTACTAATCCAATCTCTGACGAATTCTTTCGTTCGGTTCTAATGTGTCTTTTTCTCGAGCTTTGTAAACCAAAGCTCTGATACCAACTGAAACGACCCAAACTTCCCCGTAAAGGAAAGTTTAGATTGCTTTGAGAACAATACACATTAGAGCACAAACTGAAGAACATTTTATTGCTGATTACAACAATTACATCAGAGTACAAGAAAATCACAGAGTATGAATATTTATTACATAAATAGAAATGCAATAATATCCGAGATTTAAATTACATTTAAATACAGCGGAAAAATAATACAAATATACAACTGGAAGGAATACATGGATACAGAGCTTTCCGAATTCCTCTTCAGCTGTAAACCCGGATCCTGTAAATATATCTGCAAAAAGCTACTCGACTGCCCATGTGGAAAATAAGGGCACCCGAGTTTTCCAGTGAACAAACTACAGGTCAGTCATGGGACTGGTATGAGAAATCTTACTTAACTTATCTAATAACGAGGCAAATCACAGGACCACGCCGCTAACGCGGAACGGGCTTACTCCATTGGATTGCCAGTGCATAAAATAAAGTAAAACGTTAAGCAACGCAATGCTTTTTAGGAAAATGAAACCATTATAAGACTCAAGTCCCATCACACAATGCAACGCAAACCGGAGGATAGGGTTTTTATCTTATAATGGTCAAAAGATGCTTGATACGATAAAACGGATTTAATATTAGTGTGTATATATATGGGTATATATATATATTTCAAAAACATTTTCAATCATAATGTATCAATCATAGACGAAATAGTACCCCATCCTACTATGTCGCCATACTAGTTCTACAATCAAAACCGCAAGGTCGTATTGGAAATTGGATTTCCATCATGAGTCGAGGCTAGGGGCAAGCTCCTCTCCGATTCGAGACACTCTAGCAAATGCCTCAGGATCCCCCGCAGTGAACCCTTGGAGCGGTAGGGTCGGTCCCCGCCTATCGGCAGTGGATTGGTTATGCCTGAACACACGTTTCCCGGTTCCTTTGAACCTATAGTATGACCACTAACGGCCTATAAAAATACGAGGCGCCTCAAAATCCATCATCCACACAAGTAAAATGTCAACGCTGGTAGGACCCTGACATCACTCTAGCTAGAAAGAAACGTGTGCACTCCCTACGGTCCGTATCCCGTTTTTGACTCATACCGGGGTGTGAGGCTCGCAAAGTCACGATATACACAAAGTTATCCCGTAATAGGCTATACTTTGATCATCCCACAAGGCCCTGCTTTTCAACAAAAGCCTTGATCATTTGCATCTTGGCGTGCCACATTGACAATTCACGCCATGCGATCAATCACTATTAATATATACCAGGATGTTAAGTAGAGAATAAATCCTCCACCACCAAATAGCCATACATTAACAGAAATTGATTTAATTCACATGGAACGAAATCCAATGTCAGACACGCATCCATTTACTAGCTTATGCTCTGAGTCTGAGCGAAAACCAAATCCCAACAACCAACACTAGTCCGGACGGCCACTCTGAAGCCCCTTCAAGGTAGCTACTCCCATCAAGGGTCTCTGTAGCAACACATCCATTCCATGTGAAGATCATCGGTCTTCAATCACTGTCTTCATTTTCGACTCTTCATCGTTGTAGTAATTATTCGGAATGGGTTAAACCCGGTCTTCCCGAATAACTCACATATTTTTATAATTAAAAATCAAGTACTATAAAAACACATCCAACGCCTAATTCCAATTTAGAATATTCTTTTAAATAAAATATTCACATTATCTTATCAAAGATAAATTCTTCAGATTTATTCTTAAATCATTCTTTTAAAGATTTATTAAAAATCCAATTTTGTTTTAAATATCACAAATCATTATTCAATGATTATTTAAATTTAAGAAATAAATCTTACCCTTAACTGGGTTAAAGAACTAGTGACATTTTAAAACACCGTTCACAGTAAACCCAAAATCATCTTCCATAAAATATGGAATCTTCACAGAAATCAAATCAATATATAATCGTTATAAGTTTCTGTATCTGACCAATAATATAAATGGAATAACGACAAAGCCTTTTAAATTCCATATGTAGTATCGATCTTTTTTTTACAGAAGCTTATCTCGGTTATTATTAATTCAAATTCCATTCAACTCCGATTAAATATATTAAATTAGAAAACTTTACTTTTTGAAAATTCCCATTTAAATCCTAAATAAATATTTATAAATTCCAAACCATATTTTCACTGTCAGTTGGGTTAAAGAACAAATGTCGATTAAAAACACAGTTCACAATAAACCCGACTCACATTTCATCTTATTCCAATTACTAAATATAATTGAAAACTTTTAAATAATCCTAAATTAAAGATTATTCTTTTCATATGGGGTTTAAGAACAGTGTTATTTAAGACACTATTCATGACAAACCCAAATCCAATTTATTTAATTTAATTTCAATTAAATATTCACTAATTGGAAAACTTCATTAAATTTAAATTTAATGATTAATCCTAGTTAATAACTAGTGCATTTCAATAAAAATATTTTTTTATATATATATTTCTTTTCTAAAATATTCTTTTTCTAAGACATTTTCTAAAATATTCTTTTCTAGAATATCCTTTATTGGAATGTGACTCAATCAACAACCATATATTGTATGTGATCAACAATCATGATAAATAATTATTAAACATCCAAATGACGGCCAGAGTGGAATTTATAACTGTGTGAGCATTAAAGTAAATACCTAACGCTCATCACAGACTGTGAATCCATCGATTGACATATAACTAAATATTGGGATTAGTGTGTATCCAGTATCATCCCAATACCCGTGAGGGGTTTAATCCATCAAACAAATAATAGATTATTCGTGCACTTGGGCGATGTGTGAAAATTATCGTCCCAATCACATAAAAAAGTCGGGTAACTTGTAAATGAGAGTGTAATATTCAAACTTGAAAATACTCAACTTTATATTTAACCGATCACACATTTCAATATCACAGCCATATATTTCAATTATTTTTATTGTGAACAAATGACAATAAAAACTAGTCTTTTAATTCGATTCTTTTATTGTAAACAATGTTACAATAAAAGGTAATACTTTAATTCAATATGACAATAAAAACTAATCTTTTATTTTAATTACCCTAAAGATGTTATCTTTATTTCTAATCTTTTCATTGTAACCAAATGACTATAAAGATATAATCCTTTTATTCTAATCCTTTCAATGGAATCTAAACTACATTGAAAATGTAATTTTTAATGTACAATCTTTTTATTGAAAACAAAGTGTCAATAAAAATATAACCTTTTATCTCAATCTTTTTATTGTAAACAAAATGACAGAATTGACTAATTCTTTTTAATGTAAACAAAATATGAATCTTGTTATAATCCTTTTAATGTAAATCAAATGTAAAATTGTGTTATAATTCCTTTTTATATAAACAAAAATGTGATAATATTTCTTCACTAATCATGTTTTACCCAAAAATGATATTTTCTCATAACATCCTTTTTAAATGAGTAAAATGTACATTCTTGTTTAATTCTTTTTGATGAATATTAATTATATAGAAATGTAATTTTAAATGGTAACACATTCCAACCAAAGTTTTATTCTTTTTAATAATTCATTTATATAACAATGTAAATTATATGTTCACAAGTTTTCAAACAAAGATTCATTCTTTTTAAAATGACCAAAACCGATAATTTTGTCTAATCCTTTTAAATAAACAAAATGTTAAGTTTGTCAAATTCTTTTAAATGAACAAAAATGAATGTTTTCAACTCATTCTTTTTAATTTGCAAAAATGTATGTTTTGACACAAATAATAATGTTTTTTATCACTAACATGTTTTTAACACAAAATGATATTTTACATTCTATAATCAAGTTTGTCAAAATGTTATTTTCCTATAATCCTTACTAAATGACAAAAAAATGTGATTTTTGTAAAATCCTTATTTAATAACAAAAACGTGTACTTTGTATGATTCTTTTATAGTGACAAAAATATTATTTCACTAATCATTCTTTTGATCAAAAATTGTTATTTTATTTCATTTCATAAAAGTGTAGTCTTTTCTATCCTTCTATTACATTATATAAAAATGTAACTTTTATCTTCTCCTGATTAGCACAGAAATGTGTTTATTTTTATGCTTATATCTTATCTTTATTGTATATAAATAAATGTTACTTTGGGTATTTTGTGTGTTTTTACAGGTTATTGATTAATTGTCTCCTTCGTTAAATAAAAGACCACTGATAAGAAAAAGAAGCTACTTTCCCATCTCAACAAGTTTTCAATCACGAAGGAAGCCGTAGCACATTGGTTAAGGCATGGAAATCTGTACAAGAAGACCTGGGTTCGATTCCCATCAAACTCTCTTTTTGCTGAAGAATGGAACGCGTTCACACTGCCTCCCTTGCTTTGAAGAATTTATGGAATAGTGATTTATGGTGTATATATATATATTCATATGTATGAATATATGATATACACTGATAAATATTTCAAGAATTGGAAGTATTCTTCATAGATAAATCAAAGGGAATCTTTCATTTTTACTCTTCATAAAGATGAAGATTTGATTAGACAGATGCCAATCATGATGCCAATCAATTTACCAATCAACTTCAAATCTCTTGGAAAATGCCAATCAAGTTTTTGGCGCCGTTGCCGGGGAGGTAACGATTAAATTTTATTATTTATTTAAATTCTGATTTGTGTTAGTTTTTATTATTGTTTTACTATTTTTGTTTCCTTTAATATACAGAAAAATATCTGATTTAGTGGTTTGGTTTATCAATTTGATTGGTACTGCCATCAACTGAACAGAGAAAAAAAATTCTTGAGTGGTTTGATTTGGTATTATATATTGATACTATAATGTCCATAACAAGAGGAAAAAAAACAAGTCTCAAAATTCCTTGATTTTATTTCCCATTTTCATCCAATTCCCTTCTTATATTTCTCATCTACAAGTCCCTTCCTTTCTTACAAACCATTTTTCCTCTTAAAAGAAAAAATAATAACTTGCCGTTTCTTTTTCAATTTCTTTCCCAATCTTCGTTTTCATTATTTTCCTTTTTCTTTTCATTATAGAATCTTTCCTTTCCTTCTTATAATAAAAAAAACATACAAACTTCCTATATTTCTTCACTGCCGAGACCTTTTTACCATCTGCATCAACTCCTCTTCCTTGCCACAGAACAAACCATCTCCTAACCCCATACCATCCAAACTCATACCCCTCACGCAATACCAGTCCACCTAAAACTCCATCAACATCCTCTCCGCCACTTCTACTAGCCTGAATTTCCCAACAGCCGGATTTTCGAACAATTTTACAGCAACAGTCACAACCATATTCAAAGAAACCAGCACCCAACCCCTAACACAAATCACAAAATCCATACCCACGTTCACAGTCCATAACCTACCAAGTTTCACCACTCCACCAATTCAAATCATCTCCACTACAGTAACCGCTCCTTGCAGCAACCTCAACCGTCCAAACCCTTGCAACAAATACCCACACATCATCCCACCGAACAACCAAACTCTGTTGTTCACCAAAGCCTGCAACCTACCATAACTTGACGCAAAATTTCATCTTCCATCCTCCTTCATCACGCTTAACCTCTCTCTTGAACTACCCTTCTTTCACCAAAACTTCATAATCTAGTTCAAAATCCCCCAACCAATTTCAGAACATCGCAACTTTGGTCCATCCTCACGCGAACAATTCACGTCCAGATCTGTCGCCACTTCACCACTACTTCACAAAAATTCAACACCCCTTACACCATTCTACTCCTTACTGCAATCTCCTCTAAACAACAACCTTCTCTGCTCCGAAACCCAGTCACCTTATCAGATCTCGCCATCATCACCAACCTTCATCGAATAACCCTTCAATCCCACCCCAAACCATCAGACTTTCGAACCCCAAATCCATCGAATTCGAAGATAAAAAAAACCAACTTTAAATCGCAACCCCTTACCTCTCCAAATTCAAATACAAGCACACCCTAAATTGAACTCTGAACCAGAATTCGCCAATTCAAATCAACCCGATTCGAAGCACCAGTAAGCCGATTCGAAGCATAATCAAATTTGGAAACCAATCAAATCGCGGATTTTGTGGCATGTTGATTTGAAAATAACAAAATAAAAGGGGACACGTTTGTTGTTTTGTTTTACCGATTCCGATTTGGTTGTGAAAAATTGAAAGGGGGCATCCTCTATTTTATATTGGGAAAGATGGTTTCTTTCATTGTACACGTGGCCTAGTTTGAATGCTGATGCACGTGTAATTATTGCCTTGCATTTATTTAAATTTGACAAACATTTGTTTTGCGATTTTCTTCACTAAGCACGGTCTGACTTGTTCGTGGGTGCAAGCCTGTTTAATTCAGCTTAGTTTTCCGGTTTTTGCTTCTAACTGTTAGTTTTTTTTGTTTTTTTTATTCGAGTTAGTTTTGTTTCCTTTAGTTCTAGGTTTTCTTGGCCGAGTCGGCTTATTTTTCTTTTCATTTGTTTTTATTTGTTCTCTTTTCCTGGAAAAAAAATAAAAATCAAAAAAATCAAAAAAATAAATAAAAAAAAGCCATTAACAATCAAAGGCCGAAGTGAAGGAACAGATTCAAGTGAACAAGCAAACAAAGAATTAGAAGTCGAACGGAGCGGTTGCACACCAAGTGGGGTGTGAACGCGCTAGCGCTTCCCAAATTCACTGGACGGACTGCCGATCAAGGTGAGAAGTTTTTTTAAAACTCTACAGGTGCTTTGCTGCAAAAGAAAAAAAAAATAGACAATTGTTGTAAAAAAATTCTGCAGGGGCAGCGGCTTGAATGTACAATTTTTAATTTCTGCAATTAAATTGTGTGATTGTTGTTATTTCTGCACTTTTTATTCATTCTGTTAAGGGCAATACCCCAATTCACATAAGGTGAGGGATTTCATCACCCTTTCCTTAGCCCACAAATTGCATTTCATCGTAGAATCTGACTAATAATAACGGTTAGACGTTGGACTTAAGCGAGTCACGGGCTCATCTAGGGCTTAATTGTATTGTGATAGTTGATTCATTTGGAACGAATTATTTCTTGGTGTCTAGACTACGGTAGGGAAATAGCCGTTTATAAATATTACAGTGATTCGTAAATATTATATCGGTTGTTACTCTGAAGGTACTTAAACCTTCGGCTGCATTGCTCGGGTGATTCCTGGTGCACCGATAACTCCTATCCGTTAACTGGTTGAGAAATCTTTTGATCTAAGTAATCAAACGCGTCACTTTATAATTTTGGGTTAGGAGCCATTAAGGACAGAAAATTTCATTGTAGCAGATTTCTGTGCTTGCATTTAACAACAATGAGTGAAAAAAGTGTTAGCCAACAAAATTCTCCTAGGGGTTCTCGAATCAACCAAAATTTTCCAACCGAGTTGGATTAAAATCGAGTGAATCACAACTTTCCAAACTTTGGGGATCAAAATCGAGTAAATCAAAATTTTCAAAATTTCAATATCGAAATGGATAGACCCTTATCTCTTCGTGATCGATGTTATCCAACTAGGACCGTCCAACCCTCTGTCATCGTGTTCCCATCCGTTGAAGGAAACAATTTTGAGCTAAAACATTCTTTTATCCAAGGGGTACCAAAGTTTACTGGGTCTGAAAATGCTTATGAATTTCTAAGTGAATTTGAATTGTATGCGTCCATAAAAAAATGCAACAATTGTCTAACGAATCGATCAAGCTAAGGCTAATTCCATTTGCACTACTTGAAAGCGCTAAAAGATGGCTAAATTCTCTTCCAAAACATTCTATAAGAAGTTGGGATGAATTTGTCACTGGATTCTTGAAAAAGTTTTTCCCTTTCCATAAAACTCTAAAAATTTGAACCGAAATAAATCAATTTTGTCAAAATGAGGGGGAAACTTTTTCAAAATACTTTGAAAGATTCAACCAACTATTATATAGTTGTCCTCATCATGGAATTCTAAAAGACCACTTATGTCAAATTGCATATGAAGGGCTAAACTATCAGACTAGAACTCAACTAGAATCAATGTGTGGAGGAGACTTTATGTCTAAGACGGCCGATGCAGCTTGGAAATTCTTAGAAGATTATTCTGAAAAGGACATGCAGTGGGAATCGATTCGTGTTCCCATTCGTACTTCTACTAGAGGAGTGCATGTCGTGGACCCAAGTCAAATTCCTTTAGAAAATCAAACTCCTCAAGCCGTAGAAGGGTTACCCCACTATTACTCTCAGGACCAAGCCAATGCTATAGCTCAAAATAACCCTTACTCAGCCACGTACAATCCTGGTTGGAGAAACCACCCAAATTTTTCTTGGTCAAACCCCAATAATTCGGCTAATGCATCTCACGTGCAACCCTTTATTCCAAATCCAAATTATCAAGCTCCACCTCCAATTTCTCAAACCTCTCAAACAACATCTCAATCCAAACAACCTTATAGGCACCCCAACTTTCAATCATCAAACCAATCCTCTCAACCTTCTCAACCGTCGCAAGAAATTGTGAGTTTAGAAAAACAGTTGAACTCTCACGAAGCTAAAATGAACTCACACGACGCTAAACTCGACCAAATGATGAGTATAATGAAAGAACTGATGAAAAATAACGAGAAAGGAAAGTTTCCTAGTCAACCTGAGGTGAATCCAAAATATAACTCTCGTGCTGTAAATTCTTGTGAGGACGAAAACCATAATCCAGTCAACGCTATTACAACCCTTCGATCTGGAAAGAGGATTGATAATAACGTGGGCGACCTTGACGAACCTTATAACTCGCTCTTAATGCAAAATCTTGATGATCACCCATTGGCTTTGAATACCAATTCTTCTAAACCTCCATTTTCCTCAAATGTTGGCAATCCCAACTGTTCCTCTCCTAGTGTCGGCAAACCCGACCCACCTTCGAAAAATAATGTTGGCAATACCAACATTCCATCTTCTGCAACCTTACCACCTTCTTTTTTGGATAAACCTTCTTCTTCGAATGATGAAACTCATCACAGAGTCGAAAAACCAATAGCTCCATTTTCCCATAGACTCAATAATAAGAAGAAAGCGGCAAATTTCGATAAAATTTTACAAATTTTCAAACAAGTCCATATGAACATTCCTCTTTTAGACACAATTGAACAAATTCCTCAATATGCCAAATGTCTAAAGGAATTGTGCACACAAAAACGTGCGACTAATGTCCCAAAAACCGCCTTTCTAACTGTGAATACAAGCTCTGTTCTTTCGAATCTTACCCCAGTCAAGTACAAAGACCCTGGCTGCCCTACGATTGATTGCAAAATAGGAAACACCCATATCTCTCGTGCCCTACTCGACCTTGGTGCCTGTGTCAATCTTCTTTCTTATACTGTTTGTTGTCAACTTGGGTTAGGGGAAATTAAACCAACAAACATCACTCTCCAGTTAGCCGATCGATCTGTCAAAAAGCCATTGGGAATTATCGAAGACGTCTTGATACAGATCGAACAGTTTTACTTCCCTGTCGATTTCATAGTTTTAGACATAGAGCCTGTCTCAAATCCCAAAGTTCAAATACCGTTGATTTTAGGACGGCCCTTCTTAGCAACCTCAAATGCTGTCACTAATTGTAGGAACGGTCAACTTCGACTTTCCTTCGGGCACCTAACCATTGAGCTAAACATCTTCAATCTCAACAAACAACCTAGGGATTTTGAGACCGATGAAATCGACATGATTCAAACCATAGTTGACGAAACCTCTAATGACACTTCTGAAGCCTTGAAAATGTGTCTGGAACATTTCGACTCCGATTTCGATGAACTTGAATACATTTCTGAACTAAATGAATTTCTTGACTTAAATCCTTCGTTTTCTGAATCTAACCAAGGAATGTTAACCAATGTTAACACTCAAGAACATCCTAAGTTAGATCTCAAACCCTTCCCACAAGACCTTAAGTACGCATACTTAGACTCCTCAGAAACTCTTCCCGTAATCTTGGCCTCTAATCTTACCGAGGACCCAGAAGAAAAACTCTTAGAAATTTTGCGGGAAAATAAAGACGCCTTGGGGTGGGAACTGAGCGATATAAAAGGAATTAGCCCGTCAATTATGGAACATTGCTTACATTTAGTTGATGAGGCTAAACCCACCCGTGAGGCTCAAAGGCGATTAAACCCAAAAATGAGAGAAGTGGTCAAGGAGGAGATAATCAAATGTCTAGACAATAACATCATCTATCCCATCTCTGATATTACCTGGGTGAGTCCGGTATAAGTCGTACCAAAGAAATCGGGAGTCACAGTAATCAAAAATGAAAGTAATGAGCTCGTCCCAACAAAAATCAAAACAAAATGGCGTGTGTGTATCGACTATCGAAAGCTCAACTCAGCCACACAAAAAGACCATTTTCCCTTACCTTTTATTGACCAAATGCTCGAACACTTAGCGGGTCATGAGTACTATTATTTTCTCGATGGATACTCTGGCTATAACCAAATCCCTGTTGCTTTAGAGGATCAACATAAGACCACTTTACTTGTCCCTTTGGAACCTTTGCTTATCGTCGCATGCCTTTTGGTCTTTGTAATGCCCCCGCGACTTTCCAAAGGTGTATGATGAGTATTTTCTCTGATATGGTCGAAGAATTCCTAGAAATATTCATGGATGATTTTTCAATCTATGGATCATCTTTTTCCCAATGCCTCACTCATTTAGAACTCGTCCTAAAACGTTGTAAGGAAAAATCACTCGTGCTTAATTGGGAAAAATGTCACTTCATGGTAAAAAGGGGGATAGTTCTAGGTTATGTCGTCTCCAAAGATGGCCTTGAAGTCGATAAATCTAAAATCGATTTGATTGCTAATCTGCCTCCTCCTAAGTCTGTTAAAGATGTTCATTCATTTCTTGGCCACGCAGGATTCTATAGAAGATTCATTAAGGATTTTTCAAAAATTTAAAAATCTCTCTCAAATTTACTTGCCAAAGATGTTAAGTTCGAATTCTCCAATGAATGCAAAACATCTTTTGAAACTCTTAAGTCAATCTTGACCACAGCTCCCATCATTCAACCTCCTGATTGGACTCAGCCCTTCGAACTTATGTGCGACGCTTCTGACTTTGCAATTGGAGCCATCTTAGGTCAGCGTATCGATAAACTCCCTCGAGTCATTTATTACGCTAGCAAAACCTTAAACGAGGCCCAATTGAATTACTCAACTACTGAAAAGGAATTTTTGGCAGTTGTCTTCGCTCTTGAGAAATTCAGACCATATCTCATAGGATCAAAGGTCATAGTTTACACTGACCATGCGGCCTTACGATATTTGCTTTCTAAAATGGATGCCAAGGCCCGCTTGATTCTTTGGATCCTTCTTCTTCAAGAATTCAATATAGAAATACGAGATAAAAAGGGTTCTGAGAATGTTGTAGCTGATCATCTCTCTCGAATTGTGCACAAAAATGTTGATGACCACCAAATCGATGACTATTTTCCTGACGAACAAATTCTTTCCATCTCTAACACCCCTTGGTACGCCGACATTGTGAATTATCTTGTAACACAACAAACACCCGTTGAATGGTCGAAACAAGATAAACCAAAATTTCTCTCGAAAGTTCGAAACTTCTATTGGGACGACCCATATCTTTTCAAATATTGTCCAGACCAAATCATTCGAAGGTGTGTGCCCGATCATGAACACCAAAGTATTCTCTCTTTCTCACATGACCATGCTTGTGGCGGTCATTTTGGAGCAAGAAAAACTGCTGCAAAAGTTTTGCAAAGCGGTTTTTATTGGCCCACACTGTTCTTCGAATTTTGCTCTAAATGTGAGCGATGTCAAAGAACGGGTCGAATTACTAAGCGAAACATGATGCCTCTCAACCCCATTTTAGTGATTGAGCTATTCGATGTTTGGGGAATCGATTTCATGGGACCTTTCCCTAACTCATTTGGAAATCTTTACATCTTGCTTGCGGTAGACTATGTCTCAAAATGGGTTGAAGCCATCCTGACCAAAACCAACAACAACAAGGTTGTTGTCAAATTCCTCAAAGAAAACATCTTTTCGCGCTTTGGCACACCTCAAGCTATCATTAGCGATAATGGAACTCACTTCTGTAATCGTTCTTTTGAATCCTTGCTCAAGAAGTACTCAATCACACACAAGCTGTCTACCCCTTACCATCCACAAACTAGTGGGCAAGTAGAAGTTTCCAATAGAAAAATCAAACAAATCCTTGAAAAAACCGTGAATTCCAACAGAAAAGATTAGTCCTTAAAACTGATTGGTGCACTTTGGGCTTTTCGCACTGCTTATAAAACCAATCTAGGGATGTCACCATATCAATTAGTCTTTGGAAAGGCCTGTCACTTACCTCTTGAATTAGAGCATCGTGCTCTTTGGGCCATAAAATTTTTGAATTTTGACTTAGAGAAAGACGGCTCACATTGGAAGTTACAAATTTCTGAATTAAAGGAATTAAGAAATGAGGCATATGAAAATGTGAAAATCTACAAAGAAAGAACCAAAGCCCAACACGACAAAAACATACTTCGTAAGGAATTCAACGTAGGTCAAAAAGTTCTTTTATATGACTCTAGACTTCACTTGTTTCCAGGAAAACTCAGATCTCGATGGACTGGACATTATGTTGTGAAAACAGCATATCCTCATGGAGCAGTTGAAATTGAAAATCCTAGGGATGGAAAAGTCTTCAAAGTAAATGGTCGACGACTGAAACCAGTTTTAGAATTCGAGCAATATGACGAAGATTACCTTATCGATCTTCATGAGCCTGATCATCTACCGTGAAATCAGGTGGTACACGTTCTTTTTTTTATTTTTATTTTTCATTTTTTTTTATTTTTGTTTTTCTGCCATTTTGGTCTGCATACCTTAGACAGTTGGGACACTGTCTCAATCTAGTGTGGGGGAGTCAAGTCTGCATCACATCTTCTTCATTTTTGTTAAAAAAAACACACACACAATCACACCGACACGACTCATTTTAGAGTGATACCACGAAATAAATTTACAACTTTTAGTCAGTTGATAGTATTTTTTTCTCTTAACTTAGATCAAATAAGAAATATAATGAAAAGTTTAATTTTGAGGGATAATAGTGTAACTGGTACATAGGGAGATTCTTAGGTGATGGCCATGAAATCTATTCTATATTGTAGACTTTGTTTAAATAAGTGGAGAACTTAAAATACTTATATTGGCTCTTCGAATCTTTAAAACTAAGTTGTGTTAAGTTGAATTCGCGTAACTCTCTTTTATGCTTATATTTTCAATAATAATAATAATAATAATAATAATCCAAGGGTATCCAACATTGCTTGTATATCAAGCGTTGGTGTGCAAACCCGCCAAGCTCTATCCGACACGTTGTTGACAAAGTCAGCGTTGGAATATCTTGGTCCCATTTTATGAGATTGGACACCTAAGGATTACCGACACGTTGTTGACAAAGTCAAAGTCGGCCTGCACAATCCGCCAAGCTCTTTACCCACTCTCCGTTAGTCCGCGAGACAGTGCATGGGTGGTAAACCTTGGTATTCTAAGTTAGGTGTATGTACTTAATCATAAATTTTAAAATTTTATAGAGATAGAGAATAAGCGATGATGCTCAAACATTTCTTGACCTTATTGATTTGAATAGCCATACACAAGCAAATTAGAATACCACTTTACATACTATGCCAAGCAAACTAAGAATCTATTTCATGGCTGCACTATGTTATCGACCGAACTAACTGGCCAAACTGGAATTTAACATTTGAAAACTTGATTTATATTGAAAATTTGTGACAAGTTGAGGTATCTAAAATAAAATCAACTGACTAGAAATTGTTAACTTAATTTGTAGTACCGCTTTCCTGAAATAATTTGTGTTGTCATTTTTGTTTTTATAGCTTTTTGTCTATAACCATTGCATTCATGTAGTTACATTAGATCCACACATACTGCATTTGGATTTTGTGGGTAGTATCTGCTGAAAACCCTCACGAGACACCACTCGTCCTACTAGGGACACCTAGAGGTTTAATGGCTTGTTGCATACGCTCAATGCAATCGTGTTTCCTACGAAAGTGTGACCTATCTAGTTAGTTTTTCATTTTTATTTTCTTTTTACTCGAGGACGAGTAAAAGATAATTGTAGGGGTATTTGATTAGCACAGAAATGTGTTTATTTTTATGCTTATATCTTATCTTTATTGTATATAAATAAATGCTACTTTGGATATTTTGTGTGTTTTTATTGGTCATTGATTAATTGTCTCCTTAATTAAATAAAAGACCACTGATAAGAAAAAGAAGCTACTTTCCCATCTCAACAAGTTTTCAATCACAAAGGAAGCCGTAGCACATTGGTTAAGGCATGGAAATCTGTACAGAAAGACCTGGGTTCGATTCCCATCAAACTCTCTTTTTGCTGAAGAATGGAACGCGTTCACATTGCCTCCCTTGCTTTGAAGAATTTATGGAATAGTGATTTATGGTGTATATATATATTCATATGTATGAATATATGATATACACTAATAAATATTTCAAGAATTGGAAATATTCTTCATAGATAAATCAAAGGAATCTTTCATTTTTACTCCCCATAAAGATGAAGATTTGACTAGATAGATGCCAATCATGATGCCAATCAATTTACCAATCAACTTCAAATCTCTTGGAAAATGCCAATCATATCCCTTATTACTTTAAGAAGAATGCAACTTTTCTTATATTTTTATTTACATAAAAAAATGTATTCTTTTAAGTGACACATATTAATTAACCAATGAATATTTTTATTTTCAAACAAGATTGACATAAAAAAATATGGGTCTTTTCATTTCAACAAAAATTGAGAATGGAAAATGAATCTTTTAATTTCAACAAAAGTTAATGTTAAGTTTGTTCTTTTTAATGTCAACTAAATTCCAGTGTAAAATTGTCCTTTAAAATTTCAACTAAATGACCATTTTAATTTTTTTTATATAAACAAAAATGTTCCTTCTTAAAGCGAACAACTTATCCATAAAAGGGTAATCTTAAATGACTATTCTTTTATTTGTAACATATCGACGATAAACGTATGATCTTTATAACTATTTCTTTTACCATTAACCTTTCATTAATACTAAATGACCATAAAAGTGTGTTCTTCTTATTTTGAACAAATTACCAACAAAATATGTTATTTTAGTTGAAACAATATCACCCTAAAATATATTCCTTTTTGGTTGAAACATTTTAAGCAAAAGCCATATTTTATGTAATCAAATATGGTGATATTTTGATGTAAACAATGAAAATGAAATTTTATTACAAATCTCAATAAACTATGTTCATGTATTAAATAAAAATGATATTTTATTATATACATAAAATGAGATCTTATTATAGAGATAAATCTGTGTTTCATAGATCTAAATAAAAGTGGAATGATTCCATGTTCATGGATCAAGATAGAAAGAGAAGTCAACTATAAACTAAATCAATATACATCTATATCTAGCAATATGAACACCGCAATCAACACAAACAACCAATAAATTCCCATCACAACACAACAGATCTAATATCATTAAATACATACATCGATTTCAAATAGCAATAACATCATTAAATTTTAATTAATTATTGAAAATAGAAATCTCACCGAGCTTTGTAGCGGATCTAAAATTGTAATCAGTTCAGAATTGGTTCCAATCAGTCCCATCACGTAGATCTGAATTTTCTGATTCCAACGCAATTGATGGTTCACAAAAAGAACCTCGTATGAGAGAGATACGTTAATATTTGAATTCATTACATAATTAATAATTAAATAATCAATTAAGTGTTTAATTTCTTAACTCTTCTTCTTTGTTTTGAACAGCCGATGGTTATACACTCCAGATCGATCCCTAGGGTTCCAAACTTCACGAAACCCGAGCCCCTCGCCGATGATCGAACCTTCCGTCTCCGACGACCTCCGCATGCCGCCCCTGCTCCCCTTTCTCTGATGAACTCGGCGGTCTTCATGGCCTTGGACAGGCATTCGAACGGAGATACTTCTGGCTCGAAGAACGCACCAACCAAAAAATGGACGATGATGAAACCCATACCGATTTGTAGAGCTAAGATAGTAGTTTGATTTCTGATTTAGGTTTTGCGATTTCGTTGAGTGATTTTCGAGAATGAAAGGGAGGAAGATGGGATGTTCTGGTGCATTCATTTGAATGATGGCGGCTGCGTATGAGCAGAGAGAGAGGTATTAGGGTTATACGGTATTCTGAGCGTATATATAGGCGTATTTTACTCTAATTTATACTATTTATTATTTAAATTCAAGAAAATATTTGTTTGTCCATACTAACTCCGAATCGAACCCAACGAATGGCGCCCCTAGATGATAACCCCCGTCCCGGACACAATGGAACACGTTTAGTACCCAATTCGGCTGTTACGATATGTTTTTCTTTAAATTAAATTATAAATCATTTATTTATTTAATTTAAACGTACATTTTAAATTACCGGGCCCACATAATGACTCTAAAAATTACAGAAAAATTATTTCTAGTTATGTTTTGACGATACGGTTCTAACAAGACTGATTTCGTCGAATTCTGAGACCGTTTGAAAAATGGCCATTTTCAGGTCGATTAAATTTGACCGAAACTGACAAAACACGTTTTCTTCTGCCACGCCCACCTATTAATTCAAAAAATTATGAAAATTGAAACCTAGCAATAATTTGACATTCCAGTTCCAACAAAAGTGGTTTCGTCGAAAACCGAGGTCGTTGGAAAAATGACTATTTTTAAAGCCAATATATTATATTAAAATATATATAAATTCTACAGCGACTTTTCTAAATTTTAAACTGGGCATAACTTTTGATTTATAAAACGAAATTTCAGTTTTTCAGATTCGTTAGAAAGATATTGATGAACAGATTTAAATACTTTTGGTTTCGCTCAATTCTGATTTGAAATGAATCCTGTACATTCAAATTAAAGTTCAAATGCAAATTTTCAAACTGCAGCGCTGTTTTAAACTCCTTTTATAATTAAATTGAATTTATTCATTTCAAAATAATTTTTAGTCGTTCTTATTTAAAATAAATTATTTTAAATATTAAAATCCATTAAAATTCCTAAAATTAAAATTCTAAATTGGCCCCAAAATTCCGGGTCGTTACATCAAACGTTTTTCATTTTATAGAAATCTGATTTAGATTGCAAAAATTATAAGCATTTAAAGTTTGCATCTAAAATACGTAATTTGCCATTATGCGACAAGCTCTACTTTGACCGTAATAACCTTTATTCTACGATACTTCAAAATATCTTAGGAAACCATTATATCCTTATATAACCCTTTTAAAATCATTTAAATTTACTTTCCAAATTATTTGGATCTAAAATTCAACTTTTATTTTTTTTACTTAATAAATCAATTTCCAATTCATTTCTAAATTCAAATAACTTCAAATTAATCATCCCATTCGTCGGACTAGTTAGGGATAACTAGGGAGAGCAGGAAACTTTATTTCCAAACCCAAGCCTAGACTTTATCCTCTCTGTCATCCTAGAATGTTCTGGTATTTATTTATTCATTTAAAGGACTTTATCAATATACATGAATTCATACATATGGTCTTTCCACATTATTAACCTTCAAATTCAATAATGATATTGCTTCCAATTACAAAAGAGATTTGTCGATCACCAACGTAATACCATAATTGTTGTGTCATAGAGTGTGAAAAACAACATCAGTAACCATTTAAACAACCATAGCAGCCATCATAAACATAATTAAATAAATCATAAATGTGCACAAGCGTTATAACACTAATGCTTAATAGTGTGTGTGGTCTAAACTATGCATCCATCATCCATCACAACAAACATTAATCATCATTAACCACTAATAATTCATCACTAAATTTAAATTAGTCTAAGCACTAATTAAATATATAAATTGTGGTTAAAGTTTTCCCAAATAACAGCTTTCCAAATCTTCACGGTAGGCGAGCCTAGTTGAGCGAACCGTCGGACAGTATTTCAGTGCACCGTCTACTTCACCAAAATATATATTATATAATATATACTAATCTTTCTCTCTATATATATTATAAGAGGAGGATGACGAGCTTTGGCAAGGTGGTGGTGGAAAAGAAGAAGACTTATGCCATGGAAACCATGGCCATAAGCTTTAAGAAGAAGACGAAAAGAAGAAAATTGAGTGGAATGGTTAAAAAATGGTGTGGAATGGTTAAAAAATGGAGGAAAGGCCACCTTATATAGGAATGGAGGGTTAAGGAGGTAATGACACAAAAGGGGGCAAGTATAAAACATGCATGAAAGGAGGCATGCAAAAATACAAGTGTCCTTACACTTGTCTTGAGGAGGAAAAGTGATCTTTTGGTAGCATTTCCTTTAAAATGCTATGAAAACTAAGGACAACAATTAGTTCTAATGCAAATAATTCATGTTATGGTTTGACAATTCCAATCAAACGACAAACTGTATCAATAAATCCAAACTTATTAATAATCATTCTCATTTATAATTCAAGTAAAATCTATCATATAACTTATCAAAATTATTAAATATTCTAATCCATATATATTTATATCAAATTCAAATTAAGTAATAAAAATTCCAATTTTAAATTGGTTTAAAATTCTGGATTGTTACATTCACCCCCCAACCCTTTAAAACTTTTCGTCCTTGAAAAGAAAAGGGAATCGTAATTACTTATTTTACATCTTGTAGATTTTCAGATACAAGATTAAAATTCTTTATACCAAAGCTCCCCGTTCTCATAATGGATATACTGGGTAGAATATTGTAACACACATATTTATGGATAACCATATTTACATGTCCTCCAACGGTATCTTTCAATCACCCATTATATTGGATTCATCGTTTACTGGGCCAATTACTTATACACAACCATTTACCACCTTCAAGAAAATTCAAAGTTATAAATTTATTCTCTTAGATCTTATCTTGCAAATACAATGGTTATGAAACTTATTCCTTTTCAGTTTTCAAAATTTACTATTATTTGTTACACGAAAAACTTGATCATCTCCGAACTTAGCTTGTCTAAATGTTTAAGTTCAGGTAATTTCTTCTTACTATTCCCGTTTGCCAAATATCCTTTAATCAAATTGTGAAGCTTAACTCACAAGGTACTCATGCTTACTTAAACAGTTCCTTTTTGTAAACACAATATAAATTAGAACTTATCATCTGTCCAAAATTGTCTATAATTCAATATTTTAATTCCTTATATAGTTTTTGCTATTCTCATCAATTATTCCAAATTCAAGGTTACAAAACTTATTTCCTTCAAACTTTAGAGAAACCATTTAGATTTATTTTTATTAACATCTTTAACCACCGTGGTCCTTAAACAAAATATTGTCAAATATCTTATAGTCATATTGTGAAACCGAATTCTCAAAATATTTGCATTTTAAATTTAATCAGTTGGGGAGGACCAATCAAATATCCTAATTGATTAAGTCCAAAAATTAATTTAAAAGTAATTCCCAATTCTTACTTCAAATTTTGATTTGAGTTTTCAAACTATTTATCTTCTCAAAACCATTTATATATATCACAAATGCACTTTCTTAAAACTCTTTATTGGTTTATCCCTTACAAACAAGTTTACCTAGTATAATTCTTATAACCCAATCAAATTTGCACTTTTCTATTTAATTTCACATCAATTTACCAAACAATTTCAAACACTTATCTAAATGGATTAAGTATATATTTATGTTTTAATCGGAATCATATAGTCATCCCACTTTCGAAACTCAAAAATACATAATGATTATGCTGCAGTCATCAACATAATCATCTTTAAGCGATTAGAGTGTGATTATATATCTATTTAGTTTACTTAAGACTTTGTATATACGTAAGCTAGGCGTATATTCAAAATCTTCTTATACTCGATAGTCCAACCTCAATGTCAAATACAATACTCAAATTCTAATTTTTAATTTCTAACTATATTGATTAGTTACCTTAACAAATTCGACCCAAGTTTATCGATATTTCAAAATGTTACCCAACAGTGACATTAAATCTAAAAGGCATTTGTACTCAGATCATTTTCCTAATCAGTGGAAAGGGCTTAATTACCAAGCCATAAGAATTATTTTATGTGTAATTATAATCACAAAATGTAAACTTAACCTTAATCATTTGATTAAATATCCAGGTTATAATTAACCATATATTTCCAAAATATGTTTCTTTCTTAAAATATAACTTTTCAAAACTCATTTCATAATTTAAAATATGCTCCTCAAATATAATACTCTAAAATCTCATTCTAGGGCATTACTAACCCTATCTTTAATGAGATATTATTACTCTGATAAGTCTTTCTTTTTGTTCAAATGTGTCGTACCCCATAGCTTTGTATAAACCAAAGCTCTGATACCAAATGTGATAGCCCGGTCTATTTCAACCATCGGGTAGTGACTTCTCTCCACAATGGGATTACAGTGGTACCCCAACACCTTGTTTTATGGCCAGCCTCTCAACTATTGCAGCCTCATGCCTAACCAACCCCTCTTGGGATGTGTAGAGGTAAGAGTCCCCCACTCGCCACTAAATCAAGAGCGAGAACACTTATCACGCTACCTCATGCCAAACAAGGACTGGTGTAAGAACTCAAAACATTTGTTTTTAGGGTTTATTTTAAAGTTAGGTAATTCATCGGACCACACCACTAATGCCGAACGAGTTTACTCCATGTGAATACTAGTGCATAAAATTCGCAATGACTTTTTGAAAAATGAAACTAATATAAGGTCTCGTGACACACACACAATGCAAATGCACACATGGGCGAGGTTTCTCCTTGTGCAGTCAAAAATGCTTGATACGTGAAAATCCTCTTTCAATACTATAATATAGTGTGAAAACAATTTTGAAAGAAAATGTATCAATCCTAGCCAGCATAGGTACCATATACTATACTGACGTATGGTATACAATCAAAATCGTATGGGCTCGTTGCGAAGAGTAGATTTCCAACAATGACTAGGCAAAGGAACTTTCTTCCAAACCGAATTTTGAACACCTCTAGAGGGATGTCTGAGGATCAACAGTGATGCTCCTCATGCCAACATAAGGCTGGGTTACCCCTTAACTGGATAACTTAGAGTATGCCCAATTATGTCATCTCCCGGTCGTTACCGACCTTTCCGAGCGTGCGCCAACAACAACCACAAAAGTAGATGATTTTACCACATAAGTTAATATCTGGGCTGACCATAGTACACCTTTTATCTAGAAGGAGACAACACCCCATAACCCTGCTGCATTTCTTCCTGTTTTGGCCATTTAATGGTTGTGAGGCTTGCCGAGGTCCTAGTATACACAAAGCTACGCTTAAATAAGCCATGCTTTGATCATCCAAAGCTCACCACATAACTTAAGTAAGCTAAATTGTCCATTCACAATGCATCAATGATTTCTATCGATATATAACCTCTAAGCTCATACGTCTTAGAGAAGGGTGTTGAGCAAGAGAATAAATTCTCTGCCACCAAGCAGATATATATTTAACAAAGATCGGTGCTACGTAGTCAATTACAATGTCAGACACACAATCCATGTAAGTTCGTCCTGGGTCTGAACGAAACCACAAATCCGGAATTCCTTCACATACGTTTGGGCTTTTTACCACTTAGCTGATATAAAATCCATCTGCAAATGGGGCTACCCATTTGAGACATTCAGTAAGTTGTCCTTACGATATGAAGGGTATCTGTCTTCAATACTGTCTTCAATATCTTCAGTTGCTCCACAGCGTCGTATTATTACTTGGAATGGTTTTCGGACATACATTTGTATCCCAGTCTTTCCAAATAATAAGTGCAATTTTAAAAAATACAATTACGGAACACACAAGCTTTCAAACAAATCTCCTTCCATCTTGGATTTTGTTAAATTAAGCTTCTTTAAATCCATTCTCGAATTATAACAAAATCCATATTTAACTTTTCTCTTTTACAACAAATCTCTTAAATCAAAGATAATTTGGCCTCAAAGCCTTAATTAATTTTCCATTTATAACTCGTTATCGAAACCCAGTTTCCTTTGAAAATCCTTTAATCCATATTTCAATATAGTTTCCAATTAAATCGATTTTCCAACATTCAATTCTTTAATCTTAACTAAACGATTATACTTGGTTCCCAATTTCTTATTTTTAATTTTCTCAAATCAAAGGTTTGATTAAATCCCAATTTACGATATGAGTTTCCACAACTCAATCTCATTGGGTTTCAAGAATGATATTGTTGAAGATATGATTCACGACAAAACCTAAATCAATTGATATTGAACATAAGTTAAACAGAAATTTTATCTACTTATATTTGATATCAATTCTCATAACCAACATATACTATAAGTGGAATAACGATATAATAATAATATCTTCCAAATTCCTCAATTAGTATATGTTTACACCAAAGAATTTCATATCAAATTTCCGAAGATTATTTCTATCCAACTTATCCCAATCAAATTGGGAAACCCATATCTTACTTAAAAGATTTATCTAACTCTTTAACATTAGATCTGGATAGAAATACCATCGATTTATACTTAATATTAACTCGATATCCAACTCACACTATAGATGGAATAATGGTGAACTACCTTTTAAATTCCTCAAATAGTAAGAGTCGTCATCAACCGAATTAATATCAAACATCTGAAGATTTATCTCCAACTATATCCAATTATTTAAAATTGGAAAACCCGTTTTAATATTAAATAAATCAATTTAAATACCATCTAAAATATTTCCAATACTTTTAAACCTTTGAAAACATTCCATAAATCATTACTTATAGTTCGGAAGATAATTTATGGGTTAAACTTCAAAATAGATTGTTTTTGAAGAAAGCGTTACAATAGCGTTTCAAAAGTGTTACAAAAGAGTTACAAAACAGTTATGTTAACTATTTTGATCAAACTATCGTTTATCTTAGCAAAAACATTAACTTTACCATTCAAAGCACCATTTATAAGTTGTAATGATTTTACAAATTTTTTTTCCATATTTTTAAAACATTTAAAAATAGTTGTTTATAGTTATGGTCAACAATTGTTCTTACATCAAACCTTTTCCAAAACGGTTTCAAACATAACTTGAAAATTATAACTCGAATTTAAAATCTGCTTTCATTTATTTGAAAGTTCTTGTTTATGGAAATCAAACGTTTTTCATTTTATGGAAATCCGATTTAGATTGCAAAAGTTATAAGCGTTAAAATTTTGCATCTAAAAACGTAAATTATTGTTATGCGACAGCCTCTATTTTGACCATAATAACCATTATTCTACGATACTTCAAAATATCTTAGAAAATCATTATATCCTTATATAACCCTTTTAAAATCATTTGAATATGCTTTCCAAATTATTTTGGATGTAAAATTCAACTTTTTTTTTTTTTTTTACTTAATAAATCAAATTCCAATTCATTTCTAAATTCAAATAACTTCAAATTAACCATCTCATTCGTCGGATCAGTTAGGCATAACTAGCGAGAGCAGGAAACTATATTCCCAAAACCAAGCCTAGACACTATCTTCTCTATCATCCAAGACTATTACGGTATTTATTTATTCATTTAAAGGACTTTATCAACATATATGAATTCATACATATGTTCTTTCCAAATTATTAACCTTCAAATTCAATAATGATATTGCTTCTAATTACGAAGGAGATTTGTCGATCACCAATGTGATACCATAATTGTTGTGTCATAGTGTGTGCAAAACAACATCAACAACATTTAAACATCCATACCAACCATCATCAACATAATTAAATAAATCATAACTGTGCACAAGCGTTATAACACTAACGCTTAATTGTGTGTGTGGTTTAATCTAGGCACCCATCATCCATCACAACAAGCATCAATCATCATTAACCACTAATAATTCATCACTATATTTAAATTAGTCTAACCACTAATTAAATATATAAATTGTGGTTAAAGAGTTCTCAAATAATAGCTTTCCAAATCTTCACGGTAGGCGAGCCTAATTGAGCGAACCATCGAACAGTATTTCTGCGCACCTTCTACTTCACCAAAATATATATTTCGTAATATATACTAATCTTTCTCTCTATATATATATTATAAAATTAGGAGGAGGAGGATGACGAACTTCAGCAAGGTGGTGGCAGAAAAGAAGAAGACTTATGCCATGGAAACCATGGCCATAATCTTTAAGAAGAAGATGAAAAGAAAAAAATGGAGTGGAATAGTTAAAAAATGGAGGAAAGGCCTCCTTATATAGGAATGGAGGGTTAAGGAGGTAATGGCACATAAGGGGGCAAGTGTAAAACATGCATGAAAGGAGGCATGCAAAAATACAAGTGTCCTTACACTTGTCTTTAGGATGGAAAGTGATCTTTTGGTAGCATTTCCTTTAAAATGCTATGAAAACTAAGGACAACACTTAGTTCTAATGCTACTAATTCATGTTATGGTTTGACAAATCCAATCAATCAACAAATAGTATCAATAAATCCAAACTTGTTAATAATCATCTCATTTATAATTCAAGTAAATTATATCATATAACTTATCAAAATTAATAAATATTCTAAACCACATATATTTATGTCAAATTTAAATTTAAATTCAAATTATGTAATAAAAATTCCAATTTTAAATTGGTTAAAAATTCTGGATCGTTATAGAAGATGAAGATTGGGAGGTCATCAAAAAGGATCCAATCTTTGGAGGAGATGGATAGGTAGAAGTTCCACGAGATGTTTAATTGTTTGGTATGATTTGATTAGTTTGATTTATTTGTGTAGTGTCTCGCATTTCTATCGGTTTATATTTGAATATTTAAATCAGTTTAAATATCGAATCTGTAATATAAGTGGATTTATATATTAATTAAAACATAGTTGAGCGTATAAAAATATATATTAAATATAATCGAGCTTATAACGACGCTGTAGTTCTTAATTTAACGTTCTGAACTTCGACTGACTATACAGGATCCGTTATAAATCGGATTTCTACGAAATAAGAAACGTTGGAATCTGTTGAACTATATCTTCCTAACAGAAGTGAAAAATCAAGATTCTGCATTGTAGATTGCGAGTTACGTCCAAATTAAATATTCAGAAAAGCAGCGCCATATTCGTTTATGGCCGTAACAGTTTATTTGATATATTTAAATATCGGTTTCGAATTCGGACAAGGTTCTTTTGAGACATAGTGATAATTTAATTTTTAGAATTTTACTGTGATTTTTAATTAATTTAATACGCAACTTTTTATTTGGAGTATTTTGCACCCTGTATCGATATTTCGGGGTTTCACAATATGAGTTAGTCTACCGATATTACTATATTTTTGGGATCGTGGCACCTCGCTGGACACGATGGTATTATTATTTTTGTCCGTAACTCTTTATATGTGAAAGAGATTGTTAAAAGCACGGTACGTTAAACTTTTTAATATATATAAAGCTACCTATGTTATCACCTACCAAGCTATAATGTATATGACGATATATATAACGTACATGCGCAGAACAAGGACATAAAAGCTCAATGCGGACTGACTACCTAACCATAGGATGTACATGGAAATTAAAACACTGTCACCTAAAATTTACTTGCACATGCCTACATGTTTTAAATCAATCTATAAATAACAACACACACAGATTCAACTTGTGCTTTATATTATCATCATAGACTCAATGGACACAAACACACCCTGAAATATCAAATCTGGGAAATACGCTGATGCTAGCAAATCTGTGGGGTCCAAATCTAACTATAATATATACAAGTATGTTTTAGACAGCACATGCCTGAGGATAACCTACCCCTTTGTGAACCAATTTCCGTTTACCATCCCTAGAGTCTTCAATGTCGGCAAATCAAAGAACCTATCACTTTAAATTTAGATTTGAAACAGACCGTAAAAAGCTAAATATATACGAGCAGACTAGGGGATGGATTTCATGCAGACTAGTGATGGGAGAAACAGCATGAACTTCTACATCAGCAAACCCATCCTTTCAACCAGCTACGTAACCTAAAATCTAAAGCTTAATGACTAAGTATAAGCCTATACTGCACTAAAGAGATGCAACGCTAAGAACAGCTATGATCTTTATTTTCAAACAGCTACGTTTGACAAGAAAATACATGACAGAGTAACATGCCTAAGGACCTAGCTCTACTATAAACTCCTTGGTAATGAAGTAATATCTGGCTATAAATACACGTGAGCTACCACATTCATTTCAGAAGAGAACCAAGAAACATGAGAGCTGTAATGGCTTTTTTATAAAAAAAAACAAGAAAAGGTGATGACCGAGTACATTAAAAATGGTGCAGTATATGATGCTGGAGCGTGCATCTTCATTTGAGGAAGTAGGTGGGCACGTGTTCACTGTACGTGCGAGCTAGAGACACGGTGGCGAGACTTAGAAGGGGCGTTAGAGTTCAAAGATTTGGGAAGTGGGAGGATGTTTTGTTTTTCAGGGTAACAATAGAAAATGGCGGAGCATTTTGTTATAGGTACAGGGATTCTTTTTCACAGAAGAAGAAAGAGAGCAAAAGGGTAGTAAAAGTTACAACATAAAGGAAATGTAAATTGCAGGTGAAGTGTAGTACACAGTTGAGATCGGAGTAGTACTGTTTCAGTTTTTGGATATATGGTGAGAAGAAATGCTGTAAAGAGAAGAGGAGAGATGGCAGCCGGGTATCGAAGCATGTTTGAATGGGAAGTCCGGTTTTGGAGATATGGTGGCACCGCAGGTTTACTGATGAAGTTTGGCGCAGGGTTTGGGCTAATAATACTTAGTATTGGTGAACTTTTGGTGGACGTGAGAGTTGTGTGTGTAGACGGGGACGAGGACTGTTGGATATAAAGGGATGTTTGTGAGGAGCAGGAGGGGTACGTTCATATGGGAAGAAGAACGACCAGGTTGAAATGTATATATACGTGGAGCCGTATATAATTCATTAAGGTTCAAAGTTGTGAAAATTAGACAGAGAGCGGTTTACAGAAGGAAGTGGTGTTTGAACGTGAAGACCGGAGGTACTTGTGAAATTGAAGAAATGGGGACGTCGGGTGTTACGGTGGCAAGCGCGTTGAAGTCGCATGGAAAAAGAAACAGAAAGAAACATTGGGCTGACGAAATATTAAAGAAGAGAAAATGCAGAAGAAAAAATAACGTCGGATTTATGTTTTAACAGACGCTGGTTTCATGCATGGACTGATGGAAATCAACAGACGTTTAAAACGACTGATGCAAATCGTTATTTAACGATTAATGCATGAAGGTGAGTAAATTCACTAACTCTATTCTATTTTAAAATATTATAATTATATTTTAAATATTGGTTGAACGTTGTGTGATGGTCGCTTCGGTAGATTACAATTAAATTGGTTGAATTATATATCGTTGCATATATACACATCATTGGTTGGACTGATTCCATCGATTATAATATTTCTGGTATGGAATCAGTGTTAATTGTTGACTAACATCTGTGGATGCGGAAAACGGTTGTAGGAATCCAACCGGATTCCTCAATATTTATATGTACTGTTTGTTTTATATAGATGCACTATTTGAACCCAAATGACTTTTGAAACCTTGTGTTGATATTAGCGTTGAATGGAAATTCAAACGTTTTTTTGGTTTAATCAATAGATGATATCGATTAAGGAAGTAGCAACAACCAACCATAAATGTATCATTTGTTTTAACCGCTATTGTTTTACCAAAATCCCACCGTATGCGAAGCACGTGTTTCACCATACTTACTAAATGATTTGGTAAATTGGATTCTTATATTAATAAGATTAATAAGTAAGTAGGCGGAGATTAACTTGATGATTAATAACAAGAATTTATTGTTTTAAGAACAATTAAATGAGATATTTACAAATAGATTATGGTTGATTTCATATTAAGTAAGATTAGTTAGAATCGATTATTGTTTATTTAATAGTAAATGAGATTATTTAGAAATAAATTATTATTTTTATAGTAATCGATACAAGTGAAATTATTTAGATTAATAAATGTTATTTATTCAAAATGAAAAAATTTGTTAGAATTGATTAGTGGGTTAATCATGGCTAAATATTTACCAAGCAAACTATTTGATCAATAATTGGTTATTTAATTAAATTAGATTAGGCTGATTAATCTAATGTAATAAATTAACGAATAGTTGATTTAGTTTAAATAAGATTTTAAAGTATAAAGGATTTGTCTAAAGGAGACAAAGCAAAGAGGAATGTTTAATAAGGGATTTGTCCAAGAAAGACGAAGCGGAGAGAAATGTTTAAGGATGGATTTGTATAAGCTAATGTAGATAACCAAGTTTTCAAAATAAGGATATGGCGTCATAAAACCATATTTAAAATATAGCAAGAAGCACGTTTACTGATTTTAAAGTATAAGGGGTTAGAGTTACGAACTTATATCTATTCTAAGGTAAGAACGTCATCGATCAAGGTCTGAGAGGTAATTAAAATACCCCAACTTGAACGACTTCACTATTATCGAAGGATGGTATTTTTTTGTAACGGAAAGAGATGTCAAGATTTTTGGAATAGGAAGAGATGTCAAGATTTTTGTAACGGAAAGGGATGTCAAGATTAGTTATAAAGGAGAATATTACAAGCTTATGACAAGTTTTTGAACTATAACAATAAATTAGCATTGTTGACCAAGCTTAAGCGTGATTATTAGATATAGCACTATTCCCTAGAGAGGTTTGAAACTCACTTAGCCAAGTGATAAGGAAATAATTATGTCTTTCCGAAGAAGTGATATAGTTGGATTTGGCTTTGTCGAATTGTATGTATATAATTGATAATGATATTTATTGTTAAAACCAAGTTAGTTTGATTTAATGGGATCAGTTTCTATGAGAGATAACATTCGCGGTTTAAAGTGAATTATGTTTGAAAAGCAATCATTGTAGAATTAAATAGTTATACTGGGAATTGGAAATATTTTCCAATATAAATAATGCATATACAGAAAATAAGAAGTGTGTAAAAGCGAGAAACGTTTTCGAACGTTAATGACATATGGTTTTCAAGAATATGGAAAAATAAGGGTTTATAATATTTGGAAATGTTTTCCAGAGCGTGAAGGGCTTAACGAGCTTTGAGAAAATATCTAGGAAGATATATGATATGGAAAAATATTAGAAAGGGCCAGCGATGTGTGATGTTTGAATGGATGTTGTTTTTACTTCGATAGTTAAATAACCGACTATCGAAGTGTTTTGACCATCGTTGTCAATACGGAGAGACCGGTTGGATATATTATCTAAAAACCACTCCGTATAGGCATAAGCGCTGCGAATTTGATTATGCTGAAGACAATTGAAGACGGAGTGAAATGTAAGGGTCATCATGCTCCAGAATGGTGCTTTCTGTTTGTTCAGTCCCAGGACAACTTGTATGGACGAATGTCTGACAAAGTATTCCTAACGATCACATAACGATCTTTTCAAGGTATTATGCTAGTGGTGGAGAAATTCGTTTCTCTTAGCTTTATACCCATAATATTTTTGGGAAGATCAACTAGTGATTTGACGGGTTTGACAATGTGGCATTCAAAGTGTATGGTGATCAGATGTTTTGAAAATAGACGTAGCCTCAAGCCTCACAACCGGGAAATGAAAAAAATCGGGCAGGCAGCATGGCTATGTGGGTCGCTCCCATTAGGGTGTATAATCACCTATCTAGAGAAATTCTTTTTTTTCTTAATTTATCGATTCTGCCCATTCGGGAACGGTGGTTTGAGTCCAACCGTCGGTGATATACATTCGATACACTCAAGCGAAATGAGTGGTCGGTCATGTGTGGGCCGGGTTGCAAGACGTTCTTGTTGAACCCAGGTGTATTCGCCTCTAGAGATACATCATCGGCAGGTGGTCCCACGCCTTGTCATAGTTGGAATCCAATAAGCGCCATGCGATTTTTGATTTTATACTATGTATGTAGAGCGTGAGATGCAAGCGTTCTACTATTTGGTTATTTACTTGATTAGACATTATTATAATATCATTGGATTTTGTTATCAAAATATTTTGGGTTATAGTAAGGTAAAAACCGCCCATGTTTATGTGTGGGTTGGTCTTACTATCTTTTTGTTTCAAAAGGATTTTCAAAGTTAAACCGTATGGTTGGAATTTACTCACACCAGTCCCATGACTGACCCAGAGTTTATTTTGTTTGTTTTCCCTAAACCCTTGGGTGCCCAAATTTGTATGGGAAGTCAAGTGTTTCAGGCCTTGCAGATGCACTTGGAGGAGCTGGAAACAAAAGGCTTCACCATTAGTTAGTTAGAGATTATTTCCGCTGTGATATGATGTATTGTACTCTGATAATGGTATGAATATACAATACAGATTTGTATTTCAATGTTATGTTATATAATATATTTTATTCGTTCCGCTGTGAGATTCATGTTTACTCTGACCTGCTCAGTTGTGTCCTTCTTCTTCTATTCTATTAGTTCTATCTTTCTATCTCACCCTCTAATTTCTTTCTATTAATGATCCGGTATTTTCAATGTCTGAACAGTCGACGCTGGGTTTTGTGTCGATTTTCGGAGTCGAAAATTCCCGGGTCGTTACAGTTGGTATCAGAGTTGAAGGTTAAGTGATTACCTTGGCTCTGTGGCGTGACTCGGTAGAGATAGGGTTAGTAACACCCTAGATTGAGTTTGAGTGTATATATATAAGCGCGTATTTGTAAATTTGTATAAAGACTATTTTATATTGTGTTGATTGATCTGTTGAGTGGTATATAAATTCCAGATCAACGCGTTTAGCTGACGGGGTCGATAGGGATTTATAAACGCTCGGATAGAGGAATTTGACATAGTATTGTTTTAAAATGCTGGGTAGTTAAAATATTTTTACCTAAAATATATTTTGATATAAAAGAAGTATATATCTTGAGATTATTGTAGTATATTAGATGTGTTGATCGTTATTATTGAATAAGATTATGGTTAAGATAGTTATGTAAATAACTCATCAGAACTTTTGTAATGAAATTTAGAAAATCTGATGAACTAAATCTGAATTTAAAACCAGAATTGAAATAAAACTCTAGAAACTGGGAAAGCTGTTTGAAATTGGATTTTGAATTATATAAGGAAATTTTAAGATCCTGGGTGGTTTGAAAATGTTTTTCGAACATTTTGAAGTAACTTCAAAAATCGAAATGTTTGAAAACAAGTTTTGAAAGTAGATAGTATTGAACTCACTTTGATCACTGGAAAATAATTCTGATGATGACGGCCACATTATCAGTGTTCGTTTTCGAGTTTCTAAGTGACGGATTATTACCAAAAGATTTTGTTTTTGAATTGTTTTGAGAAAACGAGTTGTTAAAAATTCAAACGTTTTGAATTTCTATTATTATATGTAAATATATATTATTTCAAACTGATTTGAATTTGAACCCAGGAATTTGAATTCTGAAATTTTAAAACTGAACTTATGGATTTAAAGGGATTGAAATGGTAAGGGTAGATAAATTAGAATTTAACTTGGCAAAGAAATTGAATATGTGAAATAAGATTTTGGATTAGAACCAAGCTGGATTATGGAATTGGATTATTAAGTAAGGAATTGGAAGAGAGATTGAAACTGAGGTTGAAATGAAATTTGGCTTAGTAAAGCGGAAGATTGATTTGAGAATGGATTGATGGAAGATCAATCACGGATGATTGGAAATTTGCTAAAGTGATAGCAAATAGAAGAGATTGAGTTGAATACCTGACAAAAAGGTACAAGTTTACATTATATTCGGGTATGAGATTGTTGAGCTACCTTGAAAAGCCATTCGGCTATTAGATTTTCTTTTGGATAGGAGAAGGCCCAGAGTGACAAGTTGATTGTAGTACCGAATAAGCTGTGCAGAGGAGATGTTGGCAAAAAAATTCTCCGAGAATTTGAGCTATTAGGAAATTTTCAGAATTTTGAAAATATTCGAAATAACGTATTAATCAGTTCAGTTGGAACTGAAATTATGAAGTAAACCAAAAAGATTTTGATCTGGATTGTAGCATTCTCCCTATCTTAGCAGTTTCGAGGACGAAATTATTTTAAGGGGGAAGGAATGTAATGTCCCACATTTCTATCGGTTTATATTTGAATATTTAAATCAGTTTAAATATCGAATCCGTAATATAAGTGGATTTATATATTAATTAAAACATGGTTGTGCGTATAAAAATATATATTAAATATAATCGAGGTTATAACGACGCTGCAGTTCTTAATTTAACGTTCTGTACTTCGACTGACTATACAGGATCCGTTATAAATCGGATTTCTGCGAAACAAGAAGCGTTGGAATCTGTTGAACTATATCTTCCTAACAGAAGTGAAAAATCACGATTCTGCATTGTAGATTGCGAGTTACGTCCAAATTAAATATTCAGAAAAGCAGCGCCATATTCGTTTATGGCCGTAACAGTTTATTTGATATATTTAAATATCGGTTTCGAATTCGGACAAGGTTCTTTTGAGACATAGTGATAATTTAATTTTTAGAATTTTACTGTGATTTTTAATTAATTTAATACGCCACTTTTTATTTGGAGTATTTTGCACCCTGTATCGATATTTCGGGGTTTCACAATATGAGTTAGTTTAACGATATTATTATATTTTTGGGATCGTGGCACCTCGCTGGACATGATGGTATTATTATTTATGTTCGTAACTCTTTATATGTGAAAAGGATTGTTAAAAGCACGGTACGTTAAACTTTTTAATATATATAAAGCTACCTATGTTATCACCTACCAAGCTATAATGTATATGACGATATATATAACGTACATCGCAGTACAAGGACATGAAAGCTCAATGCGGACTGACTACCTAACCATAGGATGTACATGGAAATTAAAACACTGTCACCTAAAATTTACTTGCACATGCCAACATGTTTTCAGTCAATCTATAAATAACAACACACACAGATTCAACTTGTGCTTTATATTGTCATCATAGACTAAATGGACACAAACACACCCTGAAATGTCAATTCTGGGAAATACGCTGATGCTAGCAAATCTGTGGAGTCCAAATCTAACTATAATATATACAAGTATGTTTTAGACAACACATGCCTGAGGATAACCTACCCCTTTGTGAACCAATTTCCGTTTACCATCCCTAGAGTCTTCAATGTCGGCAAATCAAAGATCAAATCAACCTATCACTTTAAATTTAGATTTGAAACAGACCGTAAAAAGCTAAATATATACGAGCAGACTGGGGGATGGATTTCATGCAGACTAGTGATGGGAGAAAGAGCATGAACTTCTACATCAGCAAACCCATCCTTTCAACCAGCTACGTAACCTAAAATCTAAAGCTTAATGACTAAGTATAAGCCTATACTACACTAAGGAGATGCAACGCTAAGAACAACTATGATCTTTATTTTCAAACAGCTATGTTTGACAAGAAAATACATGACAGAGTAACATGCCTAAGGACCTAGCTCTACCATAAACTCTTGGGTAATGAAGTAATCTCCAGCTATAAATACATGTGAGCAACCACATTCATTTCAGAAGAGAACCAAGTAACATGAGAGCTGTAATCGCTTTTTAAAAAAAAATGCAAGAAAAGTTGATGACCGAGTACATTAAAAATGGTGCAGTATATGATGTTGGAGCGTGCATCTTCATTTGAGGAAGTAGGTGGGCACGTGTTCATTGTACATGCGAGCTACAGACACGGTAGCGAGACTTAGAAGGGGTGTTCGAGTTCAAAGCTTTGGGAAGTGGGAGGATGTTTTGTTTTTCAGTGTAACAATTGAAAATGGCGGAGCATTTTGTTACGTGTACAGGGATTCTTTTTCACAGAAGAAGAAAGAGAGCTAAAGGGAAGTAAAAGTTACAACATAAAGGAAATGTAAATTGCAGGTGAAGTGTAGTACACAGTTGAGATCGAAGCAGTACTGTTTCGGTTTTTGGATATATGGTGAGAAGAAATGCTATAAAGAGAAGAGGAGAGATGGCAGCCGGGTATCGAAGCATGTTTGAATGGGAAGTCCGATGTTGGAGATACGGCGGCACCGCAGGTTTACTGATGAAGTTTGGTGCAGGGTTTGGGATGATAATACTTAGTATTGGTGAACTTTTGGTGGACGTGAGAGTTGTGTGTGTAGACGGGGATGAGGACTGTTGGATATAAAGGGTTGTTTGTGATGAGCAGGAGGGGTACGTTCATATGGGAAGAAGCACGAGCAGGTTGAAATGTATATATACGTGGGGCCGTATATAATTCATTAAGGCTCGAAGTTGTGAAAATTAGACAGAGAGCGGTTTACAGAAGGAAGTGGTGTTTGAACGTGAAGACCGGAGGTACTTGTGAAATTGAAGAAATGGGGACGTAGGGTGTTACGGTGGCAAGCGCATTGAAGTCGCATGGAAAAAGAAACAGAAAGAAACATTGGGATGACGAAATATTAAAGAAGAGAAAATGCTGAAGAAAAAAATAATGAATGATTTATGTTTTAACAGACGCTGATTTCATGCATGGACTGATGGAAAACAACAGACGTTTAAAATGACTGATGCAAATCGTTATTTAACGGTTAATGCGCGAAGGTGAGTAAATTCACTAACTCTGTTCTATTTTAAAATATTATACTTATATTTTAAATATTGGTTGAACGTTGTGTGATGGTCGCTTCGGTAGATTACAATTAAATTGGTTGAATTATATATATCGTTGCATATATACACATCATTGGTTGGACTGATTCCATCGATTATAATATTTCCTGGTATGGAATCAGTGTTAATTGTTGACTAACATCTGTGGATGCGGAAACTGGTTGGAGGAATCCAACCGGATTCCTCAATATTTATATGTACTGTTTGTTTTATATAGATGCACTATTTGAACCCAAATGACTTTTGAAACCTTTTGTTGATATTAGCGTCGAATGGAAATTCAAACATTATTTTGGTTTAATCAATAGACGATATCGATTAAGGAAGTAGCAACAACCAACCATAAATGTATCATTTGTTTTAACCGCTATTATTTTACCAAAATCCCACAGTGTGCAAAGCACGTGTTTCACCATACTTACTAAATGATTTGGTAAAGTGGATTCTTATATTAATAAGATTAATAAGTAAGAAGGCGGAGATTAACTTGATGATTAATAACAAGAATTTATTGTTTTAAGAACAATTAAATAAGATATTTACAAATAGATTATGGTTGATTTCATATTAAGTAAGATTAGTTAGAATCGATTATTGTTTATTTAATAGTAAATGAGATTATTTAGAAATAAATTATTATTTTTATAGTAATCGATACAAGTGAAATTATTTGGATTAATAAATGTTATTTATTCAAAATGAAAAAATTTGTTAGAATTGATTAGTGGGTTAATCATGGCTAAATATTTACCAAGCAAACTATTTTGATCAATAATTGGTTATTTAATTAAATTAGATTGGCCTGATTAATCTAATGTAATAAATTAACGAATAGTTGATTTAGTTTAAATAAGATTTTAAAGTATAAAGGATTTGTCTAAAGGAGACAAAGCAAAGAGGAATGTTTAATAAGGGGTTTGTCCAAGAAAGACGAAGCGGAGAGAAATGTTTAAGGATGGATTTGTATAAGCTAATGTAGATAACCAAGTTTTCAAAATAAGGATATGGCGTCATAAAACCATATTTAAAATATAGCAAGAAGAACGTTTACTGATTTTAAAGTATAAGGGGTTAGAGTTACGAACTTATATCTATTCTAAGGTAAGTACGTCATCGATCAAGGTCTGAGAGGTAATTAAAATACCCCAACTTGAACGACTTCACTATTATCGAAGGATGGTATTTTTTTGTAACGGAAAGAGATGTCAAGATTTTTGGAATTGGAAGAGACGTCAAGATTTTTGTAACGGAAAGGGATGTCAAGATTAGTTATAAAGGAGAATATTACAAGCGTATGACAAGTTTTTGAACTATAACAATAAATTAGCGTTGTTGACCAAGCTTAAGCGTGATTATTAGATATAGCACTATTCCCTAGAGAGGTTTGAAACTCACTTAGCCAAGTGATAAGGAAATAATTATGTCTTTCCGAAGAAGTGATATAGTTGGATTTGGTTTTGTCGAATTGTATGTATATAATCGATAATGATATTTATTGTTAAAACCAAGTTAGTTTGATTTAATGGGATCGGTTTCTATGAGAGATAACATTCGCGGTTTAAAGTGAATTATGTTTGAAAAGCAATCATTGTAGAATTAAATAGTTATATTGGGAATTGGAAATATTTTCCAATATAAATAATGCATATACAGAAAATAAGAAGTGTGTAAAAGCGAGAAATGTTTTCGAACGTTAATGACGTATGGTTTTCAAGAATATGGAAAAATAAGGGTTTATAATATTTGGAAATGTTTTCCAGAGCGTGAAGGGCTTAACGAGCTTTGAGAAAATATCTAGGAAGATATAGGAAATGGAAAAATATTAGAAAGGGCCAGCGATGTGTGATGTTTGAATGGATGTTGTTTTTACTTCGATAGTTAAATAACCGACTATCGAAGTGTTTTGACCATCGTTGTCAATACGGAGAGACTGGTTGGATATATTATCTAAAAACCACTCCGTATAGGCATAAGCGCTGCGAATTTGATTATGCTGAAGACAATTGAAGACGGAGTGAAATGTAAGGGTCGTCATGCTCCAGAATGGTGGTTTCTGTTTGTTCAGTCCCAGGACAACTTGTATGGACGAATGTCTGACAAAGTATTCCTAACGATCACATAAGACGATCTTTTCAAGGTATTATATCTGGTGGTGGAGAAATTCGTTTCTCTTAGCTTTATACCCGTAATATTTTTGGGAAGATCAACTAGTGATTTGACAGGTTTGACAATGTGGCATTCAAAGTGTATGGTGATCAGATGTTTTGAAAATAGACATAGCCTCAAGCCTCACAACCGGGAAATGACAAAAATCGGGCAGGCAGCATGGCTATGTGGGTCGCTCCCATTAGGGTGTATAATCACCTATCTAGAGAAATTCTTTTTGTTTCTTAATCTATCGATTCTTCCCATTCGGGAACGGTGGTTTGAGTCCAACCGTCGGTGATATACATTCGATACACTCAAGCGAAATGAGTGGTCGGTCATGTGTGGGCCGGGTTGCAAGACGTTCTTGTTGAACCCAGGTTTATTCGCCTCTAGAGATACATCATCGGCAGGTGGTCCCATGCCTTGTCATAGTTGGAATCCAATCTCCAATAAGCGCCATGCGATTTTTGATTTTATACTATGTATGTAGAGCGTGAGATGCAAGCGTTCTACTATTTGGTTATTTACTTGATTAGACATTATTATAATATCATTGGATTTTGATATCAAAATATTTTGGGTTATAGTAAGGTAAAAACCGCCCATGTTTATGTGTGGGTTGGTCTTACTATTATCTTTTTGTTTCAAAAGGATTTTCAAAGTTAAACCGTATGGTTGGAATTTACTCACACCAGTCCCATGACTGACCCAGAGTTTATTTTGTTTGTTTTCCCTAAACTCTTGGGTGCCCAAATTTGTACGGGCAGTCAAGTGTTTCAGGCCTTGCAGATGCACTTGGAGAAGCTGGAAACAAAAGGCTTCACCATTAGTTAGTTAGAGATTATTTCCGTTGTGATATGATGTATTGTACTCTGATAATGGTATGAATATACAATGTAAATTTGTATTTCAATGTTATGTTATATAATATATTTTATTTGTTTCGCTATGAGATTCATGTTTACTCTGACCTGCTCAGTTGTTTCCTTCTTCTTCTATTCTATTAGTTATATCTTTCTATCTCACCCTCTAATTTCTTTCTATTAATGATCCGGTATTTTCGATGTCTAAACAGTCGACGCTGGGTTTTGTGTCGATTTTCGGAGTCGAAAATTCCCAGGTCGTTACAATTTGAATTTGTTTGGATTGTTTGACTTAAAACCTATATATATATACATATATATATATGCACTAAAACATATGTAAGTGCTGCTTGGATTAGTTTGCTTGGATTTACAAAATTTGTATGTATATGAATTGATATGTTTGTAAATATTAAACATTTGGTATTGGTTTATTTTTATAGTCATGAATGTAGGGGGGTAATTTATTATAGGATATGTATAGATAGATACAGGATTCAGGGGGAGTACGTTTAGAATTTATTTTTGATAATGACAAAGGAGGAGAAATTATAAATAAGAAGAAGTTACACATAGTGTATAGAATTCATGATGACAGTGGGAGTATTAGAAGGATCAGAATCAACCAGTATGAACAGGTATGAATATTTTATAAATCAAGGTTGTCATCATCAAAAAGGTGGAGATTGTTGGAAAATGGAGTTCTGATGACAACAAACCTTATCTCAATTATCATTGAAAATAAAATATATACTAATATCTTTATCTAGAATATATGTGTATGTGTGTACATATATGTAGGATTTGTATACAGGAATTAATACCGAAGACTGTACAGTTTTAGAGTTTCAAGGTTTAGAACTTAAAGGAGATTCAAGACTCACGAGTAATCGAGAGTTCAAGATAAATATATTTATAGAGTCTAGTTTATATGTAGCATTTTAGGTTTAAATTCAAATTCTGTTTTTCAAAATCTGATTTTCAAAATTCAAAATTCAAAATGTTTTTTATCTTACTTTTGATTTCAAATATAAGTTTTAAGGTTTATGTATAAGTTTATATATATATAGTTATATGCTTTTATAGTTTTATATTTGTGTAGTTTTAAACCTTACAAGTTTATAAATATGTTTATATAATATATAATTATATTTTCATATGGTTTTATACTTTAGAATACTCATTTAGATCACTAAGTTTTAGTTCAAGAATTTCCAGATAATATATACAATTAAACACTTGAAAGTTAGTTTTAAAAATATTTCACATGTTTATGTCTACATACAACTATCATTTATTTAATTTTCAAAGGAAGTGTCTTCTCACTATTTGTAACATTCTAGAAGCATTGCAACATTTCAAATCATATAAATAGGGGTTGATTTCAAATTTTCTGATTATTCTTCTTCTCCATATTCACCCCTCTTTATCCCTACATTAATACTTCTTATTTTATTGATTTCTACACTTCTACTTTGCCTACTTCTATTCTAATTACATAAAACTTCTTCTTTTCTCACTCTCTACTCATTACTCTTTGAATTAAAGTGCTACTGAAGAGTTATAGGGCTGTTGTAATCATTTGGGAAGTGTTTAGGAAAGGATGTGTTCCTTATGGCCCTGAAATCAAGGAAAGAGAGCAGTGGTAATCTTATAGCCGTGAGATCAAGAGTGTTTGGAGTGGTGTTAACCTTATAGCCGGAAAATCAAGGGGATTGTACTTGAATATTGATAAGGAAACAAAACTCTGCACAATCCAGCATTGCGTAGGACTAGACGTAGGAGTAATCCAAACTAGTATAAAATCCGGTGTGTTCTTCCCATTTCTACATTTTATTTTTGTGTTTGTGTTCGATTCTGTTTCTTTGATCATCTCTAATGGGTGTGATTCATATAGTAAATCATATAAGTTTTATATTTTCATAAATTTCTTATAAATACTATTCACCCTCCCTCCCCCTCTAGTTTTAGTCTTGACTTAAGATCCACATTCTGCGTTCCCTAACATATATTAATCTTAGGAACTACTAAATATGTGGTGAGGAATGGTACAAATCTAGAAAAAAGAAAGGATATCGAGTTTCTTACAAGAGAATGCATAATTTACCGATCACCCTAGACTACAAAGGTTATATGCATCATCAGTCACTGCATGTCTTTTGTGAAGACACAATGTGAGAACACCAAAAGATGGAACTTTGGCACATTCATTGGATGAAGAACCATGGAAACATTTTGATAGGATGTATCCAACAATTGCCCCAGAGAGCTGTAATGTTCGACTTGGTTTATGTACAGATGGGTTTTCACCATTCTCTCGGTTTGGTAGTAAATATTCATCTTGTCCAATTATCATTACTCGTTATAATTTACCTTTGTGGATGTGTATGAAAACTCTGTATATGTTTCTCACTATTGTTTTCCTAGCCCTGATGATCCAACGCAAGGCATTGATGTTTATTTACAACCATTAATAGAAGTGTTGAAAACACTATGGTATGAAGGTATTGAAACATATGACATTTCAGAATATAATTTTCGTATGTTTTCTTTTTATGGGCTATTAATGATTTCCTAAATATGGGGTGCTTTCAGGTTGGAGTACGGCTGATCGTCTAGCTTGTCCTTATTGCATGGAAGAAACATAAGCATTTTCAATACAGTATGGGAGGAAGATATATTGGTTTGATTGGCCTTGTTTTTTTTTTTTTGCATACCAAGAATTTTTTAAAGCTAACAAAGAAGATAATAGGAAAGCACCAAAGATTTGGTTAAGTGATGAAATATACGAAATTGTAAAGAAGTATCCCAAGGTACATGAAACTGGACTACAGACTGAAATTCCTGATAAATCTGGCATTCATAATTGGTGCAAGCATAGTATATCTTGGGAGTTAGCATATTGGAAAGATCTCCTACTTCGACATAATATCGACATGATGCACAACAAAAAAATGTGTTTGATAACATGTTTAATACAGTTTGAATGTTAAGGGAAAACCAAAGGACCATTTGAACTCAAAATGTGACATAGAACACTTTGTAAACGTCCCGAACTTCATATGTGGTCCAATGACAACAAAAACCCGAAGCACGTTATGAACTAGACAACATGTAAATAAAACTTGTACTGAAATGGGTTGAGCGACTAAAATGTCCTAATGGGATTTTTCTATTATCTTAAGACATGTTAACTTTAAAAACAATAAATTGAGTTGGATGAAAAGTCATGATTGTCAAATCATGTTGGAAAATTTATTACCAGTGGTTATCAAAGAACAGTTTCCTATAAAATTTTGGGGTGTTATAATAGAGTTAACTCGATTTTATAAATAGATTTGGTTGGCAATGTTGAAAATTGATTGTTTACGTAAACTTGAAGTATAAAAAATGTTTCTTCTAGGATTATTTAATGCAATAAAGTAATTACCCATTCATTTTCCATCCAAAGCTATTCTTCGAGGTCTAGTGCAATATGGATGGATGTATCCTTTTGAGAGGTAATAGAAAATATCAATAACAATTTTGTTAGTTTAAGATTTAGACTTACAAAAGTACATATAAACTGAATTAATTTTTTAATAGGGATTTGAATCATTTAAACAAAAAAAGTACGACAAAGAACACGAGTTGAAGGTTCAATTTGCAAATCTTATCTTGAAGTGGAAGCTTCGTTCTTTTTTATCATTACTTAGGTGATCATGTAAAGTCATCATTTGTAGGTGGTCCTCATAATGGTGAAGTCATGGAACAAGATTTTTATCCGATAATATTATCTATTTTTTGGCAACATGGGCGATCTTTTAGAAAATGTGTTGAAATATGGTTAGAAGATAGAGATCACCATGTCGCACACACATATGTTCTTCTAAATTGTGTTAGATTTGTACCATTTTATAGTTATTATAAATTTCATATTTATTTCAGTTGTATCTACATCAAGTGTTAGCTAATAATAAAATCATGTATGTTTGCATTATTTACAAATCACAAAATCCATCTGGCAATCTTAGTAAAGATTCTACAAAATGGTTTTTAGGATACATCTACAGTCCAATAAATTATGACAATGATGAGGGTTTGCAAAATCTTACGCTCGGACCAAAAGAAATGTTAATACTTATCCTATATTCTTCATCAATGGATTTAAATTCAACACCAATGATCATGGTACTAAAAGATTAACATTCACCAGTGATGTATTATTCAAAGGTACTGATGATCCAAAAGTGCATAACAATTTTATGGCATCTTAACATAATTTTTAGAGTTCACATATTATGCACAACCTATTGAAAAAGTAGCTTTATTCAAGTCAACTGGTTTAGCAATGTTCCTAGTACTGGAATCAACGTGCATAAAGTTATAAGCTTATAGAAGTAAAGCATACATCACATTACTATAAGTAATCTTTTGTATTTTCCAAGAAAAATTACAAGTTTATTTTGCTCTGCGTCTATCTGTAAAAAGAGATAAAGCAGATTGTGTGAAAACCCGTAACTTCCCCGTAAAGGAAAGCGTCAGATAGTTCGAGAACAAGCCACAACAGAACGCATACAAAAGAACATTTCATCGTATATTACAACAATGCATCAGATTACAAGGATATACAGAGTATAAATGAATATTACACAGAAATATCAGAGATTTAAATTACATTTAAATACATAGCAGCGGAAAAATAATACAATACACAACTAGAATGAGATATACGGATACAAAGCTTTCCGGATATCGTTCCAGCTGTAAACCAGGATCCTATGAATATGAATCTGCAAAACCAAAACTACAAGCTGCCCGTGTCAAAATAAGGGCACCCAGAGTTTAGGTTAAAACAATAAACTCCAGGTCAGTCATGTGACTGGTGTGAGAACTAAAACAGTTAATCTTTATTTTAAAGTTAGGTAAATCAAGGGACCACGCCGTATAACACGGAACGGGTTTCCTCCCAAGAATACCAGTGCATAAAACAAACAGCGCAATGCTAAATAAAGAAAAATGAAGCTGTTATAAGACCCAGGTCCCATCACACAATGCAACGCAGCCGAGGATAGGGTTTTCCCTTATAACAGCCAAAGAATGCTTGATACGTTTAAAACAAATCGTTTGATACTATTATAAGTGCATAGTGTATAAAACAACTTCAAATCATAAGTATCAATCATAGACGGCATAAGTGCCCCATCCCACTATGTCGCCATACTAGGCTCTACAAATAAAACCGCAAAAGTCACGTATTTGGAAATTGGATTTCCATCTATGAACCGAGGCAAAAGATAGTCCTCAACCGATTCGAGACTGTCTAGCCCGAGTCTCAGGATCAGAGCTCGAGTGACCCTTGGATCGTCAGGGCCAGTCCACCGATGTGGATTAAACTTAAACCCTGAACAATCGTTTCGCCGCCCTTTGGGGCGTAAGTGAGCCAACTAAATGACTCCATCGGTTCGAGAACGACCGATCAATCCGAGGCGCCTCGCAACAGCAACAACCACATAAGTCAAACTCGTCAGGGCATGTAAAACCACTGAACGCCACTTTTTAGCTAGAAGGAAACGCATGCCCTCCCTGAGGTCCGTCTCCCGTTTTTGGTTCATACCGGGTGTGAAACTCGCGAAGTAAACGTTACACAAAGCTACGCCACAAAGGCCGTGCTTTGATCATCACCACAAGACTTTGCTTTTCAACAGAAGCCTCGATCAATTGCCACTTAGGCATGCCACACAGGCAATTCACTCCACGCGTTTGATATCCATCAATATATAACCCCTGAGCTCGTACGTCTCAGAAAAGGGCGTTAAGCAAGAGAATAAATTCTCCGCCGCCAAACAGATATATATTTAATAGAGATCAATCACACGGACTAAAATCCAATGTCAGACACACAGTCCATTTACAAGTCCGTTCTGGGGCTGAACGAAACCGGAGGCACCTAGTACCCCGCATATCCATCGATCTCCAAGTACGTCTGGACGATCACTAACTGTTTCCATCTTCTTGGGTGTACATCCCAATCAAGATCATCAGTAATTACCCAAACGACGTGAAGACTTCTGGTCTTCGTCCACCGTCTTCATCTTCGACTTATCGTCGTATCAGTTATTCAGAATGGGATAAACCCGGTCTTTCCGAATAACTCGCGTATATTTTAAATAAGTGTTACACAAACACAACATACGCCTCATTCCAATTCATCAGTCACTAACCGTAAATTAATCAAGAGAATAATTCCCCAAATATTAACCCCGAAGACCGAAACCAACATCAGATCAATATCCAGAAAACCATTCTGCTTGGCTAACCGACAGTTAGTTTCTAAATTTCACGTTCATAGGGAAAGGTTCCCATTGATTTTATCAAAGATAAATTCCTTGAATTTATTCTTTAATCTACTTTTGAATTTCGATTCAACTAGTCGGGATTAACGAAACTTACCGAAGTAATCATTTGTTTTAATTTCCCAATCCCAACCTATTTATCCCATGAAGTAAAACTGGTAATACTTCATCTCTAACACCACAGTGTTATCGGTAAATTCAATTACCATTTCACGTTCAAATCTAATTAAAGATTTAACTATCGCCTGGAGCAAAACTGGTGGTACTCCATTTTCGATCATTTCAATCTAGTTAAAGATTCATTAAAACTCCACTTAGTTTTAATCGTTAACTGGGTTAAAGAATCAGTGTCATTTAAAACACAGTTCACGATAAACCCAAAATCACATTCATTAATTATCGGGTTAAAGAACGAGTGTTATTTAAACACTGTCCACGATAAACCCAAAAATCAATATCAATTCAATTCCAATTAAATATTATTTAATTGGTACACTTCATTAAATCTAAATAAAAAGATTTAATCTTTTCTCAACTGGGTTCAAGAACAGTGTTAGTGAAGACACCATTCACGACAAACCCAAATCACATTTGATATTCAATACAAGGCTCTGAATAGAAAATATATCGGCTTATATTCAATATCAAATTCTACGATTAACAAATGTCGTATTGGAAATAACGATATAAATATATATCTTTCAAATTTCCATAACAACATCTGTATAATCACGAAATCCAACATCGAAAAATTCCGAAGACAACTTCGAATCAAATCCATTCCAATGCAATCATTGGAAATTCTGGTTATTTTTAAAACCCTTTCGAATTCAATTTATTTATTTAAAAATAAATAGAATTATAATTCTAGTTCAAAACTAGTTTACTTCAATAAAAATCTATTTTTATCTTTTCAAATATGGAGTTTTTCATCCCAATTCTTCTCAAATAATTTCTTATGATTTTACACAAATTATTACTATTTTTAATAATTTTATCAAGGCCGGTACAGTCGATTTCCATCAATGGCCATCGAACTGCACTTACAGCGACCTTTTCCAAATTTGATTTGGACGTAACTCCAAATCCAACCGATAGATTTCAAATTTCTAATATTCGTTAGAAAGCTCTTTTCGATACGAACCCAACGGTTCCGGTTTTAGGAGAATCCGACGGTCGGATCTCCCGTAATGTCCGTTTGAAATAAATGGTCGAAATTCAAGAACTGCCGCGGCGCGGCGCGTTCTATTCAGGCCATTATATTATATATATAGGGAAAGTCTAAAGGGACACAAAACATAGACACAATTGGTGACACAATGCATCTCCACCATTGGATCTTCCCATGATTTGCACCTCTCCACATAAAGACAAAATGATCCAACGGCTAATACTCTGTGTCCCTTGATTTGTGTTCAATTTTGTGTCTCAATAGCCGCTCCCATATATATAATATATATAATATATATTTCGTCGATTTCTATTTAAAACGAATTATATAAATAGTTTTAAATTCGTTTCAAAAGCAATTTCAACTTCCATTTCAAATCAAATCAAAATTGAATTCTTCTTTATAAATTCGTTTTAAAATTCATTTCTATTCAATTCAAATTTCAATTCAATTTGAATTCATTTCAATTCGCTTTCAATTCAATTTGAATTCTTTTTCAATTCAATTCATTTCGAAATCGTTTTCAATTCACTTCATTTCAAAATCGTTTTCAATTCACTTCATTTCGAAATCGTTTTCAATTCAGTTCATTTCGAAATCGTTTTCAATTCAGTTCATTTCGAAATCGTTTTCAATTCAGTTCATTTCGAAATCGTTTTCAATTCAATTCATTTCGAAATCGTTTTCAATTCAATTCATTTCGAAATCGTTTTCAATTCAATTCATTTCGAAATCGTTTTCAATTCAGTTCATTTCGAAATCGTTTTCAATTCAATTCATTTCGAAATCGTTTTCAATTCAATTCATTTTGAAATCGTTTTCAATTCAATTCATTTCGAAATGAATAAAATCGATATAAATATCGTTCACGTCAAAATGGCGTCAATCTAATCAACACGGCTTCATAAATTTCTATTTTCAAATATTCTATTTCAAATATTCCTTTTTCAAAATAGTTGTTATTATCAAATATTTCGTTCAACACATGACCAATCTCAATGGATGAGTACTGTCAACACATGAACCTTTATTTTATATTGATAACGATGTAAATTTTATTATCAAAATATTTCGTTCAACACATGACTAATCTCAACGGATGAGTACAGTCAACACATGAACCTTTATTTTATAATATTCTTTATTTTCTAAATTGGAATGAGGCCCAATCAATTACCATATAAAATTAATTATATGGATTTCCATACAACACATGTATATAATAGCATTGAAAAATAATCAACCATCAACCAAAGTGCACTACACTGCCTAAGCATCAAATATAGATATTCGACGCTTATAACAGCCTGTCAATCAATCGATCGACATATTTAATCAATCAGGATGAGTGAACTTCAAATTTCATCCCAACACCCGTGTGGGGTTTCAAACAATCAAACACAGGTTTTTATTTCTGCAGTTGGGCGATGTGTAAAATTTATCGTCCCAATCAATGTCCTTCAAATAGGTGTACACAAACAAACCGTCCGGTTTGTAAATGAATATTTTATTCTATTCACTTCCACGTTAAAACTATATTTTTAACGATAAAATATTTTATTTAACTTATGAATGCTCTATTCAGTTCATTTATTCAATGAAATGATATTTTTATTTTTCTAACATATTTTAGAAAATTTCGGCGGCATAACGGCACGATACCAGAAACGGGACGAGGGCTAGCCTTATCCCCGGTCTAGTGAAGGCCCACGCCATTCACACATCAATCAAATCCATTCATTTCACCCAACAATTCAATTTCAAATCAAATCATCTAACTAATCTATGCAACCAAACAAACAAGTCCATGGTCTGTGGACGATTGTGTCGGGTGCTACTAAGCACCGTCTGCATCCTAGTATATATATATAACTAGAGAAAAGAAAGTGAAAGGTGAGAAATTCTCACATATAGCTATCCAATCCTCTTGACTCTTCTTTGATAGAAATCTTCATCGTTGTCGCATTTTTATCATCTTCGTTGCCGTAGCCACTACATATGTAAAAACCACATTTTCACTTTGCTATTCAATATATAAAAATCGAATTTTTATTTTGCTATTCAATATATAAAAAAATCAAATTTTTACTTTGCTGTTCAATATATAAAAATCGAATTTTTACTTTGTTATTCAATATATAAAAATCGAATTTTTACTTTGCTATTCAATATATAAAAATCGAATTTTTACTTTCACGCCATATGGAAAAAAATTCTATTTTTACATTGCTACTATATAGATAAAAATTCCATTTCAAAAATATAGATTTCGCCTTTATAAAAATGAAGTTTTCGCCTTTTCTAATATGAAGTTTTCGCCTTTTCTAATATGAAGTTTTCGCCTAAAAATATACTTTTTCCTAATTAAGCAAAAATCATATTTTTACATCTTCTATATAGTAAAGATCATATTTTTAATACTTTAAAAATATAAAAATCATATTTCTACATCTTCTATATAGTAAAGATCATATTTTTAATACTTTAAAAATATAAAAATCATATTTTTATCATCACCACTATATCAAAATCCGATCTTCCTACTATAAAAACCTATATTTTCTAACTATAGAAACATAAACTTTCTAACTTAAAAATCCGATTTTTATACCATTAAAAATCCAACCTTTTTGATTATATATATCTCGTTTTCTAATTTCAAAAATCTTGCTCTTTTACAATTTAAAAATCTCGCTTCTACAAGGTTAAAAATTCAAACTTTACAAGGTTAAAAATATTAACTTTCCTACCTATAAAAGAAATAAATAAATAAATAAAATTAAAACAAATAAAGCAAAATAAATAAGGAAAATAAAATTAGAAAGAAAACTTACAGATGGAAGGAAGGGGGGGTGTATGTGCGTTCATCAGTGGGTCGGGGGGGGGGAACTGGTGGCGTGTGATTCAAGGGGGCGGCGGAGGTGAGGCGAACGGCGGCTAGGGCTTGCAGTTGCGGGGACCGAGAGGAGATGGGGGAAGAAGGGAGGAGCCGCGAGGTGGGGGTCTGGCCTGGGGAGGTCGGCGTCAGCGCGACGGTGGCGGCGAGGATGGGCGGGATCGATGAGGAGAGGCGCGATTTTTCTTCTTTCTTTTTTTTTTCTGTTTCCTATTGAATGAACTTAATCGGGGGGGCAGAGTAAAAGGGGGAAAAGGGAGAGAGGTAATTTAATTTTTTAATTTAATTTATTTTAATTGCAAAAAGTTGACTTTTACATACGACCTCAAAACGAGGTCCACCGCCTGTCGTCCATAGCGTTTCACCCCCATTCCGAACACAATGGGACATGTTTCGTATGTTGATTCGATCGTTTGAATCAGTTTCCGTTAAATTTACATTTAAATCACTTTATTGAATTTTAAACGTACATTTCAAATTACCGGGGTCACATACTAACTCTAAAAATTCTCGAAAATTATTTTCTAGCTTCGTATTGATGATACGGTCCTAACAAAACTAGTTTCGTCGAATTCTGAGACCGTTGGAAAAATGGCCAATTTCCAGTCGATTAAAATCAATTGAAACTGGTCAAATGCGTTTTCCTTTGCCACGCTCACATATTGATTCGAAAAATTATGAAATTTGAAATCTAGCAATAACTTTACATCCCGGACCCAACAAAACTGGTTTCGTCGAAATCCGAGGTCGTTTGCAAAATGCCTATTTTTAAGGGCTTGAATTCCATAGCGACTATTCAGAATTTTCAACTGGACATATCTTTTGATTCCCGCTATGAAATTTCGATTGGTCGGATTCGTTGGAAAGACATCATCAATTAGATCCTATTATTTTTGGTTTCACTAAAATCCGGATTGTTTTGCACCCGGTACATTCAATTGAAGTTTGAAATCGAATTATCGAACTACCGCGCCATTTTCAATTCTATTTATAATTATATATAATTATTTATATTCTAACGACGACGCGTATAATATATATGATCGAATTATATTCAAAATAAATTTCTCGTCGATATTATTTAAAATAATTCATTTTAAATAATCAAAATTCGCTAAAATTGCCAAAATAAAAATTTTAAACTGGCCCAGATTTTCGGGTTATTACAGATTGATATGTTGTAATTAAAACAAACGCAAGGTTTACATTTGAAGGAATTTCTATTCTGGAAGATGCAAGGTATCAAATGAATATTGAGAAAAACGATAAAATAATAATAACTAATGATATTGATTTAGTGTCTATGAATGATGAATCAAATGTTATAATAGAAGCATTCCAAAGTACAGAAGATAACGATATAGAGAACGTGACCGAGATAGAATCTGGAAACAAAGAAGAGTGATAATATTTGCTTCATTTGTTGTTTACATATATTCTGAATTTTAACTATGTTGTGAGATATGTTGTACAATTGTACGTTTTCTAATAATGAAATGATATGATGTACTAAGTTTATGAATTGATGCAGTGAACCTGTATAATGTATGTTATGTGTTTAAGATTAATGTATTTGTATGCTATTAGTTTTGTTCGATCCTGGAAATGCTAAATGATATGTGTTGTTATTATTATTATAAGAAATTGTAACAACCCTGAATTTTAGCTTGTTGGAAATGCAGTGAACCCGGAATTTTTGGTATTTAAAATAATAATGATTAAAAATTGATTTAAATCGAAGTTAGAATGAATAATTTAATTTTAATTATAATAGGAGTTAGAAATAGAGCGGTAGTTTGAAAAGTCAAACTTGAACTTTGATTGACCGTACAGGATGCAAAATTTAACGAATTTTATTGAAACCAAAAATATTAGAATCTATTTAAAAATATCTTTCTAACGAATCTGAAAAATTGAAATTCATAGCAGGAATCAAAAGTTATGCCCAGATTAAAATTTAGAAAGGTCGCTATGAAATTCATATAATATATAAAGGACAAAAATGCTACTTTTTGCATATGAAGGAATTTGGACTCGAAACCACTTCCACTGAGTTCAGAATGATGTTTCTGCATTTAAAAACAGTAAACACTTATATATTTCGAGTTTCAGAAATTAGCTATTTAAAAATGTATTTTTAATATTTAATATATACGCCTTGAAAATAGTCATTTTACAAACGACCTCCGTTTTTCGACGAAACCACTTTTCTTGGATTCGGAATGTCAAATTATTGCTAAGTTTAATTTTTCATAATTTTTAGAATAAATTTGTGGTCGTGGCAAAAAGATTTCAGTTTTGTCAATTTTGGTCAATTTTAATCGACTTGAAAAAAATGTCATTTTTCAAACGGGCTCAGAATTGAACGAAATTAATTTTCCTAGGTTCGCAACGTCAAAACATAGCTAAATATATTTTTCGGGGATTTTTGGATTTAATTTGTGGCCCCGGTGAAATTTTAAAGTACGAACTAATTAAACAGTAAATGTTTATATTTTATATTAAGGAAAAACTTATTAAAACAGTCGAATGGGCTTACGGGGCCTATTCCATTGTGTCCGAAACGGGGGTATTTGGCTAGGAACGCCATTCGTTGGGTTTGATTTGGAGTTCGTACGAATTTTGGATATTTTTCAGAATTAAATAAATTAAATATAATGGAAAAATACGGCTATAAATACCTTTGAAAATACGGAATACGACACTGTTCATTCTCCTTCTCCATCGTTTATAGCCGCCGCCCCCTTTATAACTTTCCATTTTTCTTCCTCAAATTCCCGTCAATCCATGAAGAATTAGACCAAGCTCCAGTTGAAATTTTTCTAGATCTCATCCTCCTCTTTCAATCCCGACAAATTTCACTCGAATTGGTGCACCACAGCTCGAGATACTCCAATCGAACCGCGCCGCCTTTGGAACCCTGTCGCCGCCGCCTGAGGCGACCGAACCCTCACTCCTTCCAGGCGATCATGCGCCCCTCCCACTTCTCCAATCTCCAAAAAACCACACCTAAAACCGTTGATCCAATCTTGAGAAATCTTGATTCAAAGTTTTGAACAAACATGGGTTTATACGGTGGAAATTATCTAAAAGGTTTGCTACACTTTTAAACCGTCGCTAATTCATATATTTTGTAAAAATCATAACTAATGCGTACGAACTCGAAATTGAACGATTTCAGGTGCGCCACGATCGTGAGAACGAGATCTACGCGATGACACTAACTAGACCTGATTCTGAGTAAGTTGAATTTTTGATAAATTTTGGATCTGGACAGCGCAGAACCCAATAACGATGTGAGATTTCTATTTTTGAAAAAAAAAAATTATTCTTTGTTGTTTGAATTGCATATACACATGTTTAGATAATTGAATCATTGATTGTTGTAGTTAAAATTTTATTGTTTGTTGATGGTGACTATTTGTACTACTCATGCGTGATAGATCTGGTTTTGTAAAACCAGAATTTCCCTTTTAATTTAATCTAAGTTGTACATCTGAATTCTATTCTGAATCTATGTATGAAAAATAAAAGTTTGCATTCCTTGTTAATGAAAATAAAAGATTGCAGCATGGTTGATAATTAAAAGATTTCTCATTTTTGTTTGTCAAATAAGAAGGTTTCATTTGTTGAAAGAAAGAAAAGAACTTACATTTGGTTGTTAAAAAAAATTACATAAAAAGAATTAACTTTGTTGTGTAAATTAAAAAAAAAGTTTCATTTTCATTTATTATGTTTGTAATGCAAGAACACAAACAAAAGATTTCTAACAGTATTTATATTGTTTTGTAAAAAAATGAAAAATAACATTGTTTACTCTATTTTATCGAAAGAAACTTTATTTTCATTGTTTGAAAATGAAAAGAATCGATTGTGTTTGGCAATAAAAAAAAAGAATCACTTTTGTTTGTAAATGAATCGAACCACTTTTGTTTGTAAACAAAATGGAATTTACTTTTATTAAAAGATTACACGGTCATGTGTTTATTTAAAAAGAAAAGATTCATTTTTGTTTGTAAAAAAGAAGTTACATTGGTTTTGGAAAGAGAAATTTACTTTTGTTATAATTAAAAGATTTCACTTTTGTGTGTAATGAAATAGATAACAAAAGTTCACTTTTGTGTGAAATGAAATAAAGGACATCTTGTTGTTGTTTTGAAAAAAAAAAGAAACAAATATTCATTTGATTTGTTATGGATGAAATGAAAACAAATTATACATTTGTTTTGTTAAGAATGAAAAGAATGGAAATTTACATTGATTATGTTAAAGAGGAAAAGTTACATTTTATTTAATGTAATAGATAAAAAGAGAAAAGTTTACATCTTTTATTTAATGTAATCAAAAAGAAGGAAAATTACATTTTTATAACGTAATGTAAAGATAGGAAGAGTTACATTTTTAAAATATAATAAAAGAAGTTAAAAAGAGTTACATTCTTTATAATGTAACAAAAGAGAATAAAGAAATGAATACATTTCTTTTTATATGAGGAAAAGAATACATTTTTATGCAAGTCATGAAATGAGGGAAAGGATCATATTTTTAAAATAAAAATATGCTCACATTAAAATTCTCAATTTTCAATGTAAAGTAGAAAATGATCATATTTTGAAAAGATGTATAGGTTGTCATTAGAAATCCCAATTTCAATGTAAATGTAAAATATATAAAAATATGATATGAGAATAAAAAACACCGTTTTGTTAACAAATATGATATGAGAATAAAAAAACACCGTTTTGTTAACAAATATGATATGTGAATAAAAACACCGTTTGTTAGCAAATATGATATTAGATTAAAATACCATTTTGTTAGAAAACATGTTATGTGTATTAAGATACTGTTTTGTTAGAAAACATGTTATGTGGATTAAAATACAATTTTATTAGAAAAGTCATGTTAATGGAAAATATCACAATTGTTAGAGATATTATGTTAGTATAAGAATAACACATATATTAGAAATGTTATGAGAAGATTTAAATTATCATTTTTGTTAGGAAATGATAAGTTGGGTTAAAAATATCATTTAGTTATAAAATGATGAATTACATTAAAAACACATTTTTAATGTAATATTAGAAACATAGAACAGAAATTAACATTTTTGTTCATTAAAATAGATTGAGCAAAAATACACATTCTTGTTCATTAGACAGAAATTAATATTTTGTTCGTTAAAATGGATTGGACAAAAACATATATTTGTTCATTAGAAACAAAAATAAACATTTTTGTCAAGGGAATAGAATTGAGACAAAATTCACATTTTTGTCTAAATAAAAGAGTTGAAACAAAAATGTACATTTTGTCAAATGTGGTAGTTGAAAACAAAAATAGAAAAAAAATAACATTTTTGTTAGAAGAGATTTTAATTAAAGGGAAAATTACATTTTTTTTGAATCAGGATTGTCAACAAAAATGAATGCATCACTTTTAGGCATTCTGTTGTGATGAAATTTGTATGTTAATTAAAGAATTATGCTTACTGTCATAATACACCTTAGAATTTGCGTATAAATAAAAAGGACATTTTTATTGTCAATACATATTAGAATTTGTGTATGAAATGTAAACACATTAGAATCATGTGGCGAATTCATGCAAATAAGAACATGAGTTAAAAAAAATATGAATTGAAAAAGTGTATTTTTTTTTTTACATTTCAGATGTAAATAAAAGCATAAAAGTGACATTTTAAAGAACTTACATTTTTCAGTGTAAACAAAGGAAATAAAAGATTGATTAGGAATTTACATTTTACAATGTAAATAGAATATGAAATAAATGTTACATTTTCAATATAATAATATATTGAAATATAAGTTTACATTTCTAAATGTAAATAAAATAGGGATAGAAATTTACAATTTTCAATGTAAATAATAGGATTAGAAATTTACATTTCTAAGGAATGGATTTTCGTTAGAAAAGAAAAACAATGAAACCAAATATACCTTTTGTGTAAATTGAAAGATGAAGGAAGAAAATATACATTGTTATGTTTAGGATGTGTATGGAAATTAAAACAAAAATAGCGATAGATCGTTATAAAATACTAAAAACGATATGAAATAGTTTTCAAATTTAGTATGCGAGAATTATTTGGAATGTCCGAGTTTACTCTCATTCCAAATAATGATACGACGTTCGAAGAATTGAAGACAGCGATTGAAGACCGACAATCTTCACATCGAATGGGTAACTAGTGTTGAAGCCCTTGATTGATTTGCTCCCAAGACAGGGCTAAGATGGTAGTTGTCCGGACGTAGTGTTGATTTGTACGGATTTGGCTTTTGCTCAGACTCGGAGAATAAGCTTATAAATGGAATGTGTGTCCGACATTGTACTCCTTTATATTGTATTTGTTGATTTTCTGTCGAAAGTATGAATGTTCGATGGCGGAGAATTTATTCTCTTGCTTAACACGCTTTCATATATTTCGGCAAAGGATTGGTAGTGTGATATGGAGTGACAGTGTGGCATACTAAGATGCAATGATCAAGGTTTCTTGTTGAAAAGCATAACCTTGTGGTGACGATCAAAGCGCAGCTTGAATAAGCATAGCTTTGTGTATTACGTAGTTTCATGAGCCTCACAACCCGGTGGAGTCTAAAACGGGAGAAGGGAACGTAGGGAGAGCAGCACGTTTCTTCTAGCTAGGGGTAGTGTCAGTGCTTAAACTGGATGATATTTTACTTATGTGAATGTTGGAATGAGGCGCGCCTCGGATGATAGGTCCTATAGGATCGGGAAACGTGTGTTCACGAATAACTTATCCACGAAGCTATATGTGTGGACCGGCCCTGCAGCTTTCCAAAGGTTCACTGCGGGGGATCTTGAGACATTAGCTAGAGTGTCTCGAATCGGTAAGGAGCTTCTCCCTAGCCTTGACTCATGATGGAAAACCAAATTCCCAATACGACCCTACGGATTTGATTGTATTACTAGTATGGAGGCATAGTATATGGTTGCTATGCTTCCTAGGATTGATACATTTACTTTGAAATGTTTTTAAAACATATATACACTAATAATAATATCAAATTCATTTTTATCGTACCAAGTATGTTTAATCATTATAAGGTAAAACTCTATCCTTTGGTTTACGTTGCATTGTGTGATGGGACTTGAGTCTTATGATGATTCCATTTTTCTAAAAAGCATTGCGTGGTTTTGACGATTCACTTTATTTTATGCACCGGCAATCCATTGGAATAAAACCCGTTCCGCGTTAGCAGCGTGGTCCTTGGATTTGCCTTATTACTATTAGTTAAGAATTCTCACATCAGTCCCATGACTGACCCGTTGTTTGTTTCCACCTTTGCAAACTTGGGTGCCCACTTTTCTACACGGGCAGTCGAGTAGCTTTTTGAAGATATTTATCTCTTGAGCAGGATTCTAGATCGAAGCCTAAAGCTGTGTCCAGAGCATAGAAGTCTTCCGCTGTTTATTGTATTTAATTTACTATAATTTACCTTCCGTTGTAATTTTATTCGATGTACTCTGATATTCTGTACTCTGATGTAACATTATTATGATGTTTTATAAAAGTTTGTTGTTGTTGTTCTGATGTGTTGTAGCCCAAAGTAAGCGTATCCGGCGATTTCCCGCAAGGGTGATTTTCAGGTCGTTTCATTTGGTATCAGAGCTCTGATTAGCTCAAATCTTCGGGATACAACTCGTTAAAACTGAACAAAAGACTCATCAGAGATTGGATTAGTAATATCCAATAAGAATACTCATTAGAGATAGGATCTGTAGTATCCTAGAATGAGAAGACTCATTAGAGATAGGTTTAGTGATTCCCTAGAATGAGTTGAGAGTGCCCAGTTTATAATTAACGTATTTGTGATTATATATAATCTGATTTTTGAAAAAAATGATTTTTGAATATTTAAAAGTTATAAATACTTAAAAAGCTAATCAACCAATTGGTTGATGATTATGTAGTGTAACGACCCAGCGGTTTTTCGACCTCGAAAATCGACATAAAATCACCATGTCGACTATTCAAGCATCGAAAACACTGGATTGTCATGAGAAAGAAGTTAGAGGGTGAGAATAGAAAGAAAGAAGTATTAGAATATAAGAAAGAAGAAGAACACCACATCGGAATCTCACAGCGGAACGAATAAAATATAATATAACAAATCTCTTTATACAAAAGAACTTTGTATACATACCAATCATCAGAGCATAACATATAACTGCACAGCGGAAATACTTTATATAACTAGCGGTGAAGCCTCCTGCTTCCAGCACCTGAACTCCAAGCAACCTAACCTAGAAATACACTCGGTCTGACCCGAGCACATTTGATTTAAAACAAAATACACCGGGTCAGTCTGGAATACTATCAGTGATAAATTCATAGAAACACACGCTGGTTTAACTTTGGAAAATCCCATTTGAAATAAAAGGATAATAGTAAGACTAGTCCACACATAAACACGGATGATTTTTACCTTACTATAACCCAAAACAGTTTGAAATCATAGCTTATTCTTATATTATCATAATGTCTAAATACAAATAATTAGCAATCTAGAGGAACGCTAGCATCTCACGCTCCCCATATATAGTATACAATCGAAAACCGCGAGCGCTTATTGGATATTGGATTCTAACTTGACAAAGTATGGGACCACCTGCCGATAGTGTATCTCTAGAGGTGAATACACTGGGTTCAATAAGAATGTGACGACTCCAAACCCCGTACTGACGGTGGCAAGGGTAATCTTTGGAATATAACAAATAAACAAATAACAGCAGAGCAGAATTAAATAAATACACCAGATAATGAACAAATAATACACTGGATAAACATAATCATCAGAGTTACACGGTATACAGGATCATACTTAGTACAAATACAGTTCAGCTATACATAAATGTCTACAGCGGAAATAAACATAATATGTACAATAGGAGCTGAACAGCATAAAAAGAGATAAATGATAGAATTCATCTTCAGCTCCAGCTATCCAGAAAGAGCCTGCTAATACCTGGACACAAGGCTGCCCGTGTAGAAAAAGGGGCACCCGAGTTTGCAAGTGAAACAAACTACGAGTCAGTCATGGGACTGGTATGAGAAATCTACTTAACACTTTTCAAATATGGCTAATCACAGGACCACGCCACTTTCGTGGAAAGGGTTTTCTCCATCGGATTGCCAGTGCTTTAAAACAAATAATTCTTTTAAACATAGTAATGCTTTTTATAAAAATGAAACCATTATAAGACTCAGTTCCCATCGCACAATGCAACGCAAACCGAAGGATAGAGTTTTTACGTTGTAAGGCCAAAATATGATTGATACGAATAAAACAAAAGAATTTGCTATTATTACTTGTGTTTATATATTTCAAAAACAATTTCAAATCATAACTATCAATCATAGACAGCATTAATGCCCCCATACCACTATGTCGCCATATATAGGTATACAATCAAAACCGCACAGTCACGTATTTGAAAATTGGATTTCCTTCATGAACCGAGGCAAGGGATCATCCTCACTGAATTCGAGATGCTCTAGCCTGTGTCTCAGGCAAGTACTCAGTCAAGCCTTTGGATCATCAGGGCCGGTCAACCAATGTGAATTAAAATGCCTGAACAATGCGTTTCCCCGCCCTCTGGGGCGTCAATGAGCCAACGAATGACTCCATCGGTCCCGGATCGACCGATATAACCGAGGTGCCTCGCAACAGCATCAACCACATAGGTGAAAATAATGTAAATGTCAGCCAGTTTAAGCACCGACACCACCTCTAGCTAGAAGGAAACGCATGCCCTCCCTGAGGTCCTTTCTCCCGTTTCTAGTTCATAACGGGTGTGAGGTTCGTGAATTCACGTTATACACAAAGCTATGCCACACAGGCGGTACTTTGATCATCACCACAAGACTTTGCTTTTCAACAGAATCCTTGATCACTACATCTTAGCATGCCACACAGGCAATTCACACCCTACAACTGATGGATATCAATCACACAGAATAAATTCCAATGTCAGACACACCGTCCATTTGCAAGTCCGTCCTGGGTCTGAACGAAACCAGAGGCACTCTATACATCGCAAACCCATCGATCTCCACGTACGTCTGGACGATCACCACTCATTATCCATATTTCGGGATGCCTCCCAATCAGGACATCAGTTACCATCCAAACGAGGTGAAGATCTTCGGTCTTCGACCACCGTCTTCATCTTCGATTTCTTATCGTCGATTCAGTTATTCAGAATGGGATAAACCCGGTCTTTCTGAGCAACTCACGTATATAATAAACAAGTGCAACACAAACATACATACGCATCATTTCAATTCATTAGTCGCTAACCGTAAATCTGTAAGAGAACGATTTCCCAAATATTAACCCCGTAGGCCGAAACCAACATCAGATCAAAATCCAGGAAACCACTCGACTTAGCCAACCTTCAATTAGTTCCTAAATTTCACATCCATATCATTTACAATATTTTATAATGATTTATCGCTATTTTGTTTATTTTAAAATAGCCAATTTATTCAATCGACGCTTCGGGCCATAACGTGGCCGTGGCGCTGTTTTTCTTCAGATTTGCTTTACACATATCTGAAAATCTAACCGTTGGATCTTCACAAAATTTACATCATTAGAAAGATATTTTCAAAACGAATCCAACGGTTCCAATTTCGGGAAAATCCGACGGTCTGATCTCCCGGTATAATCGTTTGAAGTTTCGATTTCAAAATACAAACTATAGCGTCGTTATTCAATTTAATATAATTATATATATATATAATCGATTCTGGCGCTATTTTTCTTCATATTTGAATTAAACATTCCAGACAATCCAACCGTTGGATCTTTACAAAGTTGGTGTCGTTGGAAAGATACTTCCAAAGTGAACCCAACGGTTGCGGTTTCGGGAAAATCCGATGGTCGGATCTCCCGCACTAATCGTTTGAAATCACGTTTTCAAAACACGAACTGCAGCTTCATTATTCAATATATTTCAATTCTATTTATATATATATCGATTCTTTGATTTCAAAACTATATTCTTTTCATACATTTGATAAAAATGATATTTTTATCTAACCGTCTTCTATTTCAACACTTCACTATTTTTAACAATTCATGTATATAATAAAAATGTGATTTTTAATGTAAAACAATTTATTTCAAAACACGACTATTTTATATAGTTCATATAGATGATAAAAATGTGATTTTTATTATAAAAATTTTTATTTTAGAACGCGAATACCATTCAACACATGAATATGATTCAACGAACGAATTTCTATTCAACACTTGAACGGTTTCTATAGTTTGTATATATATATATATATAGTAAAAATGTGATTTTTATTGTTAAAACAATTTATTTAAAATACGAATACCATTCAACACATGAATATGATTCAACGAATGAATTTATATTCAACACATGAACGGTTTCTATAGTTTGTATATATATAGTGAAAATGTGATTTTTATTGTTAAAACAATTTATTTGATTTTATTGTTAAAACAATTTATTCGAAAAACGAATACCATTCAACACATGAATTTCTATTCAATGAATGAATTTCTATTCAACACATGAAGGTTATTCAATATATGAAAATAATTCTAACACATGAATATTATTCAAAATTTCGGCAGCATAACGGCAGGGTAGTTAAAACCGGGGCCGTCCCTAGTACGGCTTCTCGCTCTACCTTAAAGCCTCGCAGCTTTTGATAATGGGGAATCATGCATCTAGTTCGCACGCAGGCGGCATGTATATTTTTTTCATTTCCACAAACTAATCCTATGTGGTTTCAACCAAATATTTCTCAACCACAAACGGGTATTTTTCAACCACAATCAATCAATTTCAACCACAAACAATTCTAATCCACCATCCGTAATCAACCAATTTTCACACCAATCACAACCAATAAATATCGTCCATGGTTTTTGGGCGAGGGAAATATATATATATATATAAGCATTTCACTTCTATTCATCACATATATAATTTTTACAACGCATATATAACGTATATATCGAACGTACAACTTATACAACGCTTGTACAAGAGGTGTACAATGCTTATATAACTCATACATCGACTATATAATTTATACATCGTCGCTTTCCATGTCGTTTATAAATTAGAAATCTCACTTTGCTTTTCGCGTTGCCAAAAATTGTAGAAGGCTCAGAAAAATATCCGGTTTCTTCTAGAATGTAGATGATGTCGTTACGGTCCCGATGTCTCCTGTTTCATCAAATTACGTTAACAAACGAAAAAGATATGATTTTTTTATTGTAAAATCAACATTCGCGATGGTTTAAAGGTGTTGAAATCACTTCAGAAAATTAAAGCCGTTACCCCACAACTCACCTTCAAAACTAGGGTCTCGATTTCGGATCAAATGGTGAAGGGTTGCGTCGATCAGAGGATGCAGCATCGAAGAGGCTGGAAAGGGCTTTCTGCACCACCTGGTGGGGTCCCCTGCGATGGCTCCTATCGGTGGCTGTGGAGCTAGAAAGGCGCTGGCTTCAGGGACCCGAAACTCGAGAAACACCACATGAGAATCGGCGAATCAGGGATGGATTGGAAGAGGACGTGGAGATCTTCAAAAAACCAAACTGGAGCGAGGTGGTTTGGTGAAGGGATTGGCCAGAACGGAGGAGAGAATGAAGAAAAAGTGGCCGCCGTCGAGATTGGGGGGGGGGGTTCTGAGGATTTTCCTTTTTTTTAATTCTGATTGGCCGGAAGCTTTTAAAAGGGGGGTTTTCCAACACGACCTCCAATCCAAACCCAATGACTGTCATCCCTAGCATTTTACTCCCATTCCGAACACAATGGGATATGTTTCGAAGGCCCATTCGAATGTTTTAGTCAGTTTTCCTTCAAATTAAAATAAAAAACATTCAATATTTAATTTGAACGTAGATTTCAATTTGCCGGGGCCACATACTGATTCTAAAAATTCCCAAAAAATAAATCCAGCTATGTTTTGATGATACGGTCCCAACAAAACTAGTTTCATCGAATTCTGAGACCGCTTAAAAAATGGCCAATTTTTGGTCGATCCAATTTAATAGAAATCAACCAAACACATTTTCCTTTGCCACGCTCACATAGTAGCTTCAAAAATTATGAAATTTGAAACCTAGCAATAATTTATCATCCTGGATCCAACAAAAGTGGTTTCGTCGAATTCCGAGGTCGTTTGCAAAATGGCCATTTTCACAGGCTATATAAATTCCATAGCGACCTTTCTGAAAATTCATTTGGCCATAACTTTTGCTTTCCGCTATGAAACTTCGATTTTTCAGATTCGTTAGAAAGGTACTCACTAACAAATTTAAATATTTTTGGTTTCACTCAAATCCGTTTTGTTTTGCACCCGGTACAGTCAGTCAAAGTTTGAATTCAAAGTATGAAACTACCCCGCCATTTCAGGCCTTATTTATAATTAGAATTAATTATATTCGTTTTCAAATGTCGATTCGAACTTACTTTTCATCGTTATTATTTAAAATATTTATTTTAAATATTTAAAATCCACTATTTTAGCCAATTTAAACATTTCAAATTGGTTCAGATTTTCCGGGTCGTTACAATCTCCCCTACTTAAAACTTTTCGTCCCCGAAAAGGAACAAAGTCGAAAGTGGTTTGATTAATCTCCTCTACATTCTATTTGGCTTCCATTCTCAAACTTTTCAGTTTCAGAGAATTTTCAAATTCTTCAAAAAAATTGGCTAACACCCGGAATTTTCGAAATTTTTTGCCATAACCTCCTTTGTACGGGGAGGGGTTTGGAAATTTATTGGGCCGTATTAGGTACCCAATAAATCCTATAAAGAATACACATATTTATAGTGATATATTATGGTGTTTACAGGGGAGCGTGTATAGATAATAACTCCAGAGAATAAATTCTCGTCACCCTATCAAAGCCTGAGGGAGTGTGTATTTTTAATTGCTCCAGAGGATAAATCCTCGTTACCTCGTCCCGTGTGGGAAATAAATAATCCATGTGCCGTATCTAATAACTAGAGAGACGTGATTATTGTGAACTCCAGACCCGGGTGGGGTTTTTTATTAATATGGCAATTTATCGTTATAATTTCATATGGTCATATCAGTCATTAGTTCAACCTGTAAAATATAGTCATCGCCATATAAGCCTCTCGCTCGTATGGTAAATCTTCCACCTCGTCACACAAGCTCCAAATTCTTATGTGGTACATGATGAAGTATGCCTATCTTCGAGAAGTATGCCATGTAGTGTAGTTCAAAATTAATTGTTACTATCCTATGGCGACGTTTATTATTACACACAGAATAACCAGCACTCTGCATCCAATGGCATTCACAGGAGTTGATATAATAATAAAATTGCGCATCCAACTCATTAAGGTTTACCTATTTGTCGGGCACGCAAATAAAATCTTTACTCAACAGCTAATCCATTTACCTGTTCAAACATATATAATGCATATGTATATATTTCTATCTATTTTTAAATCAGTTCAATGTGTGAGCTAATCGAATAAATTCTACCATTCATTCTATTATTGATTAAATTAACTATCGTTTTAATAATTTAATTAATCAAATCTACTATCACACAACACAAACAACAATCAAATTGTTTTTTAACTTTTCAAAATCATACAAATTAATTCATACACTCTTTTTAAATTAATCAGACTATAGAATTAAAAGTGCACATCCATGGAAAGAAAATAACAATAGAGTAGAGAACTAATTGGTAATGCAAAGTATGGTAAATGTACCTTGCACCGGAATCAATCAGAGATATCCACTCGGCACCTAGGATAGGCTTTCTGAATGCTCTCCTCGGTTTCCCAAGTACAATCTCGTGGATCCTCACTCCATTGCACTTTGACTAAGTGAACCTTCTTGTTCCTCAACTCTTTGGTTTCTTTGTCGATAATCTTTAGCGGCTCTCTTCTCACAGCTAATTCTGGAGTAATTTCAATATCCTGTTGAGCTGCTTCTTCCACGATCAAGTCTGGATCATGAACGTGCTTTCGAAGTTGAGATATGTGAAATACATCATGCACTCCAGGCAACCAATCAGGTAATTGAGTGAGAGTTCCAATCCGTTCTAGTATAAGGAATGGACCAATAAATCTAGGTGCTAATTTTCCAGTTTTGCCAAAGCGAATCACTCCCCTCATCGGAGAAACCTTTATATACATATAATCACCAACAGAAAAAGCCAAATCCCTTCTTCTTGAATTAGCATAGCTCTTTTGTCGGCTTTGAGCAGCGAGTAATCGTTTCTTAACGAAATCGACCTTGTCGGCAGCTTCACGAATCATATCAGGTCCTAATACAAACCTATTTCCAGGTTCAACCCAACAAGCAGGGGATCGACACGGCCTACCATACAATGCTTCGAATGGTGACATTGTCAGGCTCGCTTGGTAGCTGTTGTTATAGGAGAATTCTGCCAAATGCAAATGGTCTTGCCATGATCCACCGAAATCTAGAACACAAGCCCGCAATAGATCTTCTAGTATACGATTCACCCTCTCAGTCTGACCATCTGTTTGAGGATGATAAGCAGTGCTCAAGTTCAACTTCGTTTCCAGATCGACTTGAAATGCCTCCCAGAATTTGCTAGTTAATATTGGATCTCTATCACTAACTATACTGAGCGGCACTCCATGTTCCCTTACAATTTCCTTGAAGTATATCTGTGCCAGACTCTGAGCAGTTCTGTTTGATCTGACAGGTATGAAATGGGCGGTCTTCGTGAAGCGATCTACGATCACCCAAATACTGTCATTTCCTTTTCTGGTTCTGGGCAAACCATCAATGAAGTCCATGGAAATATGTTCCCACTTCCAACCTGGAACGTCCAGCGGTTGCAACAATCCAGCAAGTTTCTGTTGGTCGCTCTTGACTAGTTGGCAAGTAGGGCATCGACTAACATATATTGAAACGTCTCTTTTCATAGCCTTCCACCAGAATGTTCGCTTGAGATTGTTATACATTTTGGTCACACCGGGATGGATACTCAGCTTGGATTTGTGACACTCGTCTAGCACTTCCCTTTTTCGATTGACTTTAGGCTTTTTACTGACCTCAGACATCGTACTGGCCTCAGGAATATCAGTTTCCGACTCTTCTTTGTTATTAGAACAGACTTCCTCTTCGTCGCGCACCATACCTTTCTTATGGAGTTCTTCATACTGGTAAGCCATATAAATCTTTTCTGAAACAGGAAGCTTCACATTCCTCATTACACTATTCTGATATCTCCTTTGCAGGCCATAAATAAATCTCAGATTCTTCCTCTTTGGATCTTGAACCAGATGGGGAGAAAAGTGAGGAAGTTCGTTGAATTTCTTATGATATTCTGGGATGGTCATATCACCTTGTATCAGATAAGAAAATTCATCACATAACCGCTCGGTTGCTTCCGGAGGAGTAAATCTTTCTAGGAAAATGACTTTGAATCTATCCCAGGTGATATCTCCTTCTGGATTATCTTTAATAACCGAATCCCACCAAAACAAAGCTTCTTCTTTGAGTGCCCAAGACGCCAGTAATCTTTTCTGATCATCTCTCATCTTTAAACCCTCAAAGATTTTCTCTGTAGAACGGATCCAAGTTTGTGTTTCCATAATGGACTCTTTGCCTAAGAATGGTGATCCACCCAAATTTCGAAATCTCTTGAATAGAACTTCTATATCTGATTCTGGTTGCGGAAGCACAACTGGCTCATTAGATGGTCGAGTCATACGATTATTTCTTCTGTTCCTGTCACTCATTTTCTAGTGCGTCTGCAATTAGCAGACAAAGTGTCAGGTCAATAGAAAAGATATTTCAAAACATAGAGACAAATACTTGAATGTAAATGTGTCTACTGGGGTGTATTTCATTCTGCTTTACTCATACTAGGATATTACTGATCCTATCTCTAATGAGTTACTCATCCTAGAACACTACTGGTTCTATTTCTGACGAGTTCGTTCATATGTTATATTCCAGAACTAAGCTTAACCAAAGCTCTGATACCATATGTGACGACCCCAAACCCTATACTGATGGTGGCAAGGGTAATCTTTGGAATATAACACATAAACAGATAACAGCAGAGCAGAATTAAATAAATACACCAGATAATGAACAAATAATACACTGGATAAACATAATCATCAGAGTTACATGGTATACAGGATCATACTTAGTACAAATACAGTTCAGTTATACATAAATGTCTATAGCGGAAATAAACATAATATGTACAATAGAAGCTGAGCAGCATAAAAAGAGATAAATAATAGAATCCATCTTCAGCTCTAGCTATCCAGAAAGAGCTGCTAATACCTGGACATAAGGCTGCCCGTGTAGAAAAAGGGGCACCTAAGTTTGCAAGTGAAACAAACTACGAGTCAGTCATGGGACTGGTATGAGAAATCTACTTAACACTTTTCAAATATGGCTAATCACAGGACCACGCCACTTTCATGGAACGGGTTTTCTCCATCGGATTGCCAGTGCTTTAAAACAAATAATTTTTTTAAACATCGCAATACTTTTTATAAAAATGAAGCCATTATAAGACTCAGTTCCCATCACACAATGCAACGCAAACCGGAGGATAGAGTTTTTACCTTATAATGGCCAAAATATGATTGAGTGTTTATATATTTCAAAAACAATTTCAAATCATAACTATCAATCATAGATGACATTAATGCCCCATACCACTATGTCGCCATATATAGGTATACAATCAAAACCGCACAGTCACGTATTTGGAAATTGGATTTCCGTCATGAACCGAGGCAAGGGATCTTCCTCACCGAATTCGAGATGCTCTAGCCCGTGTCTCAGGCAAGTACTCAGTCAAGCCTTTGGATCGTCAGGGCCGGTCCACCGATGTGAATTAAAATGCCTGAACAATGTGTTTCCCCGCCCTATGGGGCATCAATGAGCCAACGAATGACTCCATCGGTCCCGGATCGACCGATATAACCGAGGTGCCTCGCAACAGCAATAACCACATAGGTGAAAATAATATAAATGTCAGCCGGTTTAAGCACCGACACAAACTCTAGCTAGAAGGAAATGCATGCCCTCCCTGAGGTCCTTTCTCCCGTTTCTGGTTCATACCGAGTGTGAGGTTCACGAATTCACGTACACAAAGCTATGCCACACAGGCGGTGCTTTGATCATCACCACAAGACTTTGCTTTACAACAGAAGCCTTGATCACTGCATCTTAGCTTGCCACACAGGCAATTTGCACCATGCAACTGATGGCTATCAATCACACAAAATAAATTCCAATGTCTGACACACCGTCCATTTGCAAGTCCGTCCTGGGTCTGAACGAAACCGGAGGCACTCTATACCTCACAAACCCATCGATCTCTACGTATGTCTGGACGATCACCACTCATTATCCATATTTCGGGATGCCTCCCAATCAGGACATCAGTTACCATCCAAACGAGGTGAAGATCTCCGGTCTTCGACCACCGTCTTCATCTTCGATTTCTTATCGTCAATTCAGTTATTCAGAATGGGATAAACGCAGTCTTTCTGAGCAACTCACATATATAATAAACATGTGCAACACAAACATACATACGCATCATTTCAATTCATTAGTCGCTAACCGTAAATCAGTAAGAGAACGATTTCCCAAATATTAACCCCGAAGGCCGAAACCAACATCAGATCAAAACCCAGGAAACCACTCGACTTAGCCAACCTTCAGTTAATTCCTAAATTTCACATCCATATCGTTTATAATATTTTATAACGATTTATCGCTATTTTTATTTATTTTAAAATAGCCAATTTATTCAAACGACGCTTCGGGCCATAACGTGGTCGTGGTGCTGTTTTTCTTTAGATTTGCTTTACACATATCTGAAAATCTAACCGTTGGATCTTCACAAAATTTACATCATTAGAAAGATCTTTTCAAAACGAATCCAATGGTTCTAGTTTCGGGAAAATCCGACGGTCGGATCTCCCGGTATAATCGTTTGAAGTTTCGATTTCAAAATACGAACTGCAGCGTCGTTATTCGATTTAATATAATTATATATATATATTTATAATCGATTCTAGCGCTGTTTTTCTTCAGATTTGAATTAAACATTCCAGACAATCCAACCGTTGGATCTTTACAAAGTTGGAGTCGTTGGAAAGATACTTCCAAAGCGAACCCAACGGTTGCGGTTTCGGGAAAATCCGATGGTCGGATCTCCCGCACTAATCGTTTGAAATCACGTTTTCAAAACACGAACTGCAGCTTCGTTATTCGATATGTTTCAATTCTATTTATATATATATATCGATTGTTCGATTTCAAAACTTTATTCTTTTCATACATTTGACAAAAATGATATTTTTATCTAACCGTCTTCTATTTCAACACTTCACTATTTTTAACAATTCATGTATATAATTAAAATGTGATTTTTAATGTAAAACAATTTATTTCAAAATACGACTATTTTATATAGTTCATATAGATGATAAAAAAATGATTTTTATTATAAAACAAATTATTTTAAAACGCGAATACCATTCAACACATGAATATGATTCAATGAATGGATTTCTATTCAGCACATGAACGGTTTCTATAGTTTGTATATATATAGTAAAAATGTGATTTTTATTGTTAAAACAATTTATTTAAAATACGAATACCATTCAACACATGAATATGAATCAACGAATGAATTTTTATTCAACACATGAACGATTTCTATAGTTTGTATATATATATAGTGAAAATGTGATTTTTATGGTTAAAACAATTTATTTGATTTTATTGTTAAAACAATTTATTCGAAACACGAATACCATTCAACACATGAATTTCTACTCAACGAATGAATTTCTATTCAACACATGAAGGTTATTCAATATATGAAAATAATTCTAACACATGAATATTATTCAAAATTTCGGCAGCATAACGGCAGGGTAGTTAAAACCGGGGTCGTCCCTAGTACGGCTCCTCGCTCTACCTTAAAGCCTCACAGGTTTTGACAATGGGGAATCATGCATCTAGTTCGCACGCAGGCGGCATGTATATTTTTTTCATTTCCACAAACTAATCCTATGTTGTTTCAACCAAATATTTCTCAACCACAAACGGGTATTTTTCAACCACAATCAATCAATTTCAACCACAAACAATTCTAATCAACCATTCGTAATCAACCAATTTTCACTCCAATCACAACCAATAAATATCGTCCGTGGTTTGTGGGCGAGGGGCATATATATATATATAAGCATTTCACTTCTATTCATCACATATATAATTTTTACAACGCATATATAACTTATATATCGAACGTACAACTTATACAACGCTTATACAAGAGGTGTACAATGCTAATATAACTCATACATCGACTATATAATTTATACATCGTTGTTTTCCATATCGTTTATAAATTAGAAATCTCACTTTGCTTTTCGTGTTGCCAAAAATTGTAGAAGGCTTAGAAAAATATCCGGTCTCTTCTAGAATGTAGATGATGTCTTCACGGTCCCGATATCTCCTGTTTCATCGAATTTCGTTAACAAACGAAAAAGATATGATTTTTTTATTGTAAAATCAACATTTGTGACAGTTTAAAGGTGTTGAAATCACTTCAGAAAATTAAAGCCGTAACCCCTCAACTCACCTTCAAAACTAGGGTCTCGATTTTCGATCAAATGGTGAATGGTTGCGTCGATCAGAGGATGCAGCGTCGAAGAGGCTGGAAAGGGCTTTCCCCGCCACCTGGTGGGGTCCCCTGCGATGGCTCCTATCGGCGGCGGCGGAGCTCCAAAGGCGCTGGCTTAAGGGACCCGAAACTCGAGAAACACCACATGAGAATCGGTGAATCAGGGATGGATTGGAAGAGGACGTGGAGATCTTCAAAAAACCCAACTGGAGCGAGGTGGTTTGGTGAAGGGATTGGCCAGAACGGAGGAGAGAAGGAAGAAAAAGCGGCCACCATCGAGATCGGGGGAGGGGGGTTCTGAGGATCTTCCTTTTTTTTTAAATTCTGATAGGCCGGAAGCTTTTAAAAGGGGGTTTTCCAACACGACCTCCAATCCGAACCCAACGACTGTCGTCCCTGGTATTTTACCCCCATTCCGAACACAATGGGATATGTTTCGAAGGCCCATTCGAATGTTTTAGTCAATTTTCCTTCAAATTTAAATATAAAACATTCAATATTTAATTTGAACGTATATTTCAATTTGTCGGGGCCAAATACTGATTCTAAAAATTCCCGAAAAATAAATCCAGCTATATTTTGACAACACGGTCCCAACAAAACTGGTTTCGTCGAATTCTGAGACCGTTTCAAAATTGGCCCATTTCTGGTCGATCCAATTTAATAGAAATCGACCAAACACATTTTCCTTTGCCAGCTCACATAGTAGCTTCAAAAATTATGAAATTTGAAACATAGCAATAATTTATCATCCCGAATCCAACAAAAGTGGTTTCGTCGAATTCCGAGGTCGTTTGCAAAATGGCCATTTTCACGGGCTAAATAAATTCCATAGCGACCTTTCTGAAAATTCATTTGGCCATAACTTTTGCTTTCCGCTATGAAACTTCGATTTTTCAGATTCGTTAGAAAGGTATTCACTAACAGATTTAAATATTTTTTGTTTCACTCAAATCCGTTATGTTTTGCACCCAGTACAGTCAGTCAAAGTTTGAATTCAAATTTTGAAACTACCACGCCATTTCAGGACTTATTTATAATTAGAATTAATTATATTCGTTTTTAAATGCCGATATGAACTTACTTTTCATCGTTATTATTTAAAATATTTATTTTAAATATTTAAAATCCACTATTTTAGCCAATTAAAAATATTTAAATTGGTTTAGATTTTCCGGGTCGTTACAAAGAACGTCTTTCAACCCGGCCCTCACATGACCAACCACTCATTTCTCTTGAGTGTATCGAATGTATATCACCGACGGTTGGGATCAGCAACCGCCTCCCGAAAAGGGACAGCATCGAAATATAGATTAAATAAGCAAATAGATTTTCTCTAGATAGGTGATCATACATCCCAATGGGAGCGACCCACATAACCATGCTGCCTGCCCGATTTTTGTCATTTCCCGGTTGATGAGGCTTGAGGTCAGAACTTAACTTTAAAACATCTGGTCATCATTCACTTTGAATGCCACATCGTCAGATCCGCCAGATCACACTTATTGATGTCCACCAAAAATACTCTAGTTTATTTGGCTAGAGAATAACCATTTCTCCGCCATCAACTATGGTATGTTTGGAGAAATCAACTCATGTAATTCCTTTTGGAAATACTCTGTCATACATCCGTCCATACAAGTCATCCAGGAACAGGATGAACCGAAGGTACCCTCCTACTGCATCTCATATAAGAATCACCCCATTGATCAGTAGCGAGAAGTCCTTGCAACCCGTTGAGTCCAACCACGACAGAATCACAGCTTATCTCTGCTTGCAAGGCAGAGAATATTATTGGTCCTTCCGTTTATTAAATTCTACGGTCTTCAATGATCCATCTCGATCATCTTCTGATCTCTTCACGTATTTGTTGGCCGGAATGGTTTTCGAATATAAATTCGATCCCGGTCTTTCCATACCAACGATCGTATTGGACAGATTTGTTAGTCGGTGATTTAACTATCAAAATATTTAGTGTTTCAAACATGACAACCCAATGAGTTTACTGGTTCAATATTCATCATTACTTGGCCCTTTTAAAATTTAAAACAAACTAATTGAATTCTGCTTAATTTAGACTTCTAACCCTTTTAATAATTTAAAATACGATAATTGAATTCTTACTTAATGTACTAATGGTATAAACCAAATTTCCTCTGATTAACTTTGACTGATTTACTTTGATAGATTAACTCTAACTTGACTACTCGACTTATTAAACTCACTAGACTAACTAATATTTCGACTTACTCCATTCGCTTGACTCTAGATCGCAGCGATCACAATGGTTACGCCTGATTCCCTCAGGAAACATCCGACCATCGTAGGCTATCTGCAGCCCTGCGAATTACGCTAGCAGTCGTACGCAATGGTAACTCTTCTTGAATAACTACGTTTGACTAACTCTTTTCAAATACTATATTCAATCAACTCTAATTGAATAATGATATGTTTAATAAAATTTGAAATCACTATTCTTATTTCTTTTGAAACTAATATTTCAATATTATATATTTTCCAAAACCTTGCATTAGAGTTTAATATTCCTCGTATGGGGTAAAACAAATTCTCAACAACTTTACTCGCTCCAACTAATACCATTCCTTGATAATAGTGAAGCCAACCAAGTTGGGGTATTTTAGTTACCTCTTAGACCTTGATCGACGACGTTCTTACCTTAGAATAATATTAGTTTAATCACTAACATCAAAATCCCATTTCCCTTTTTGGGTTTCAAATCTGGTCTTTAAAACCATCCCTTTATTTGAAATCCTTGTTTAAAGTCTTTTTACTTAATTTCCTTATTTAAGTAAACATCCCTTAAACACCACTAAATCTTCAAATATTCTTTCACAAATAACCCCTTGGTTCATAATATAAACCCTCGACAAATAATTTTGATTCCATCTATTTATACCTATTTATAATGACTTTTATCGCCCTTTGGTTAAACCTCATTGTCAATTAATCACCTGTTAATTGAATTCACTTTTATCAATCTTGTTTGGAAACTTGGATTTATAAATCACTTTAATAAAATTCTTATTTGGTTTTCTTAGCGACGCTTAACCATTTCTTAATTAAATACCGATCAAAAATCATTTCTTTAAATATTATCAATTTAGAAATAATCATCTTTAACATTTACTATATTAAAAATAGTTAACTTTGCTTTTAACCAAATATAGGGTAACTATTACCTTTGAAATCTCATTAAAGAATAGTTCATCTTATTAACACTAATAATCCGATAATTACTTTAACTTATAGCTAACCAAAGGTTAACTAACCTTAACACCCTTTGTTAAATATGACGAATATTTAGAAAATTCAAAGAATCAAATTAATCCCATTATCGGCATCAGTTAAAAACATTTGGTTTTGCCGACCTTACATCTCAGTTTACCATTAACTGAATCCTCTTGTCATTTCCCCTTTTTGAATTAATCAAACAAATTAACTAATTTTAAAAACACGATTTAATTGTTTTAAAACAATTATTCTATTTTTCCAGCCCGTAAGTAAATTCTGTGGGTTTCCTCTGCTTTTAAACTAGTATAACCATTTAATTAATCCTTCTTATAACCAATTTAAAATACTTATTTATAAATTATAATTTAATTATTTATATAGACTAATTTTAAATCTTTAAATTCAGTTATAAAATAATTTATAACTGTAAACAACGTCAATTTTCTTAACAGTAAACCGACGTTTAAAACAATATAATTTAGGCCATTCCAGCCAATCACTTAGTCAACATAATCGGTTGATTTTAAACACAACCACGATGAATATATACATTCAACTATCAGCATTCGAACAAGTTTTGGTGTCAGTCAGGGTGAACAATGCATATATATGCACAACAAACAAAGGTACAGTTTATTTGAGGAATCCGGTCGGATCCCTCTAACCTGTCCTTCTCTGCATCACAGATATCAGTTGATAAAAATATACGAATTAAATAAATAACGGAATATAAATAACTGCAACCAATCAAACATAACAACCAATTAGCATCCATCGCGTCCAATCAACCAATTTATACTGTAAATGGTGAATTATATTTTTCTATGGATCTACCATATCATAGTATTCCAGAAGGTGTGAGAATTAACTCACCAGATTTATACGGTTGGCGGTTGACGCGTTTGTTGCTTTTAATTTGAGTCGAACATCCAAAATTGGCTCAATTTCAACAGCGTCAGATTGACTCCTAGTCAGTGCCATCGGATAGGTCTTGTCTCTGCGATCCTAATGGATCCAGTTTCGTCAGATTTCGTTATCATATGACCAAGATATGCTAGTTTAAATTTTTACTATAATATATGATTATTAATTAACTAATTAATATTTTAATTAAATAATTAAAAATCCATTTACCTTAATTACCGTTAACATTAATGATTAGGCATAATCATTCCACGTCAGCTCTCCTGGTTGGCCTCACACGTTTTCTTTGCTCGTCCTCAAAGAAACCCAACGTCTTCTTCTTCCCCCTTGACTTTGCCAATAACCGAAAATAAAAATCCACCCATCCCCGACGCCAGGCACCACCGTATCCCACAACTCCGATGCCACAAGGACCATCGTTCCATCCTCTTCATACGCCCTGAGGCTGCCGACCAGCCCTGCACCAATTCGCCAGATCCCGTCCATTTCCTATTTCCGTTCGTCTTGGAATCCCCTCCGCCACAGACTATGCTGGACCACCAGACCACCTCCGTTGGAACCACCATCCAACCCCGCAACTTCCCCTTCAGACCCGCGACCACCACGATGACCAGATCCCCCAGAATCAACCCAGAACCGGCCACAACAAAAAGAAACAACCCCAAAACTGAACACCTCCGATCATCTTCCAAATTCTTCCACCTCCGACCCCCAGAGACCACGCCACAACCGCCAAAACGAAGCAGAATACAAAAGACCCAAGGCCTCGTTTACTGAAATCAACCCATTCTCCTCAATTTTGGCCACGAACGAAAGTCATTTTCTGCTATTTAACCCCGATTCCGGCCACCACACTCGAAATACCACCCCAACTTTTTACTGTAGGTAGATATCGTCCCGATCTATCATTTCCGTTCAGGTTGCCATAGGAAATTCCTTACCAATTTCAAGATATAAATTGATTTGTGAATTTGGACTTTTTTGCAAAATTACATGGAAGAAGATGAAGTTAGGCTGGAAATTCTGATTAAAGGGGGTATATATAGTGTAGGGAAAATATATTTTAAGTTGATTTGACAAGCGACGCTGACTGACGATTTTTATTTCGTACCTATCGCTATTTCGAACATTGTTTATTCGCTGTTGCGCTCATGTACGAAACCCATTCGAGACGCGACTGGACGGCATAGTGTATTTTGACGATACGGTCCTAAGGAAACTTGTTTCGTCGAATTCCGAGTTCGTTTGCTCGAATGGCCCTCGTTCATGTTCAAATGGTCGTTTATTATTTGTATTTTATTTTGCCACGCTCATAAATTAACCCCGATTGACGCACAACTTGAAATCTAGCAATAATATACTGTTGCGGTCCCAATAAAATTTGTTTCATCGAAAACAGAGGTCATTTGAAAAATGGCCCTTTTTTTAACTGGCCAATCCAAATAAAATAAACCAATTTTAAAATACCTCAATATAATATTATTAAAATATCGAAATTAGCCATACATGAGCAGAATACCGTATACTACCACAATAAAATATTTAATTCGAAGCCAAAACGATATTTAAAATATTTAAAAACCCTTTATTCTATATAAGTATAGCGCTATATATATAAAGGAAATTCCATAGTGTTTTTTCCAAAATTTGATTTGGACATAAAATAAAATCTATACGCCGAAAACTGGATTTTTCTCTTCCATTGGAAAGATATCGTCAAACCCGTCCCGACGTTTCTTGTTTCGAGGAAATCCGACTTATTTTGAACCTGGTACGACCAATTGAAGTTCAAAATGCCAAAACGCGAACTACCGCACCGCTGCAGCTTGTTATTTAATTAAATTATAAACCATATATATTCCGTTGTCGTTTCCAACCGAAATCGTCTCTATAATTTCAGCAAAAACAATATTAATCTATTTTATATTGCTCGATCCCAATATATTGCCAATTCCACATTTTCCCATATTATGGAAATTAAATTATTATTTTATTATTTATTTAAATAATATATTCAAAATATAATCGTTAAATTCGATTATTTAAATTCAAACCCATATTTTAAACAATTAAAATAATTAAAATAATCCAAATAAATAAGCAGAAAAACACGGGTCGTTGCATTCCTTCCCCCATAAAATAATTACCTTCTCGAAATTGCTAAGGTAGAAAGAATGCCGTCAACTATTATCTTTTCCAACGGATTTTCTTTTTAAACCTCGAATTTATTTTCAAACAGACCCAATTGGATTTTAAAACCAATTTATTTCAAATAAAGAATTTCCCAGAAAATCTTCAAAAAATTTCTAATACCTTAAATTTTGGAAAAAATTTCGGTAGAGTCTCCCCTGCACGGAGGACCATCTGCAAAATTGCAGGTTCAAGGAATATATATATCTCGACTCTCATGGTCGGAAAAATCCAAAATTCAAACCCAAAATCCAAACAAAACCAAAATTTTCATATTTGCGTAGGTGTACCTTTCAGCGAGCGTTTATGCGATAAATGATAATTTATTCTTGAGCTTGCTTAGTCATACTGCAGCTCTATTCTCAATCTGGATTCAATTAACTCCAGAATTTCTCTCTTGATCGGATTTTAAAGTTGAATTGGCACTTCAGCACCTGTTCTCTCAAGCCACTTGAATTCATTAGTCCATAAAACAATAACAATAAGGTTCAAACATCCATATTCTACATATCATCCACACCACACACAATTTAATCCACATGGGATTTATAACCAAGCTATAACAATCCATTTATCTCTTATAATTATCTGTTCAAATTTATTTAACTGGATTGATTTATTCGAATGATTTATTTCATATTGGTTTTAAACAAATTGATTCATGTTCAAGTTCATTCATCGAGCACACCATCCAAACATATCACACACATTAACATCAACAAATCCAAATAATTTGCCCATAATATAATGATTTGTGAAAATCATTACCTTTATTATTTTATAAATAAACCAGGCAAAATAATTTCAAAAATAATTTCAACATAAAATCACAAATACGTGCTCTCATATATATATCCAGACTCAATCTAGGGTATTTCTAACCCCATCTCTCTTGAGTCACACCACAGATCCAAGGTTATCATTAACCAATAGCTTTGATACCACTGTAACGACCCAGCGGTTTTTCGACCTCGAAAAACAACATAAAATCACCATGTCGACTATTCAAGCATCGAAAAGACTGGATTGTCATGAGAAAGAAGTTAGAGGGTGAGAATAGAAAGAAAAAAGTATTAGAATAGAAGAAAGAAGAAGAACATCACATCGGAATCTCACAGCGGAACGAATAAAATATAATATGACAAATCTCTTTATACAAAAGAACTTTGTATACATACCAATCATCAAAGCATAACATATAACTGCACAGCGGAAATATTTTATATAACTAGCGGTGAAGCCTCCTGCTTCCAGAACCTGAACTCCAAGCAAACCTAACCTGGAAATACACTCGGTCTGACCAGAGCACATTTGATTTAAAACGAAATACACCGGGTCGGTCTGGAATACTATCAGTGATAAATTCACAGAAACACACACTGGTTTAACTTTGGAAAATCCCTTTTGAAATAAAAGGATAATGTAAGACCAGTCCACAAATAAACACGGATGGTTTTTACCTTACTATAACCCAAAACAATTTGAAATCATAGCTTATTCTGATATTATCATAATGTCTAAATACAAATAATTAGCAATCTAGAGGAACGCTTGCATCTCACGCTCCCCATATATTGTATACAATCGAAAACCGCGGGCGCTTATTGGATATTGGATTCCAACTTGACAAGGTATGGGACCACCTGCCGATAGTGTATCTCTAGAGGCGAATACACTGGGTTCAACAAGAACGTCTTGCAACCCGGCCCTCACATGATTGACCACTCATTTCTGTTGAGTGTATCAAATGTATATCACCGACGGTTGGGATCAACAACCGCCTCCGGAAAAGGGACAACATCGAAATATAGATTAAAGAAGCAAATAGATTTTCTCTAGATACGTGATCATACATCCTAATGGGATCGACCCACATAGCCATGCTGCCTGCCCGATTTTTGTCATTTCCCGGTTGATGATGCTTGAGGTCAGAACATAACATTAAAACATCTGGTCATCATTCACTTTGAATGCTACATCATCAGATCCGCCAGATCAGACTTGATTGACGTCCACCAAAAATACTCTAGTTTATTTGGTTAGAGAATAACCATTTCTCCGCCATCAACTATGGTACGTTTGGAGAAATCAACTCATGTAATTCCTTTTGGAAATACTCTGTCATACATCCGTCCATACAAGTCATCCAGGAACTGGATGAACCGAAGGTACTCTCCTACTGCATCTCATATAGGAATCACCCCATGGATCAGTAGCAAGAAGACCTTGAAACCCGTAGAGTCCAACTACGACAGAATCACAGCTTATCTCTGCTTGCAAGGCAGAGAATATTAGTGGTCCTTCCATTTATGAAATTCTACGGTCTTCAATGCTCCATCTCGGTCATCTTCTGATCTCTTCACGTATTTGTTTGCCGGAATGGTTTTCGAATATAAATTTGATCCCGGTCTTTCCGTACCAACAATCGTATTGGACAGATTTGATAGTTGGTGATTTATCTATCAAAATATATAGTGTTTCAAACATGACAACCCAATGAGTTTACTGGTTCAATATTCATCATTACTTGGCCCTTCTAAAATATAAAACAAACTAATTCAATTCTGCTTAATTTAGACTTCTAACCCTTTTAATATTTTAAAATACGATAATTGAATTCATACTTAATATACTAATGATATAAACCAAATTTCCTCTGATTAACTTTGACTGATTTACTTTGATAGATTAACACTAACTTGACTACTCGACTTATTAAACTCACTGGACCAACTTGTATTTCAACTTACTCCATTCGCTTGACCCTAGATCGCAGCGATCACAATGGTTACACCTAATTCCCTCAGGAAACATCCGACCGTCATAGGCTATCTGCAGCCCTGCGAATTACGCTAGCAGTCGTACGCAATGGTAACTCTTCCTGAATAACTACGTTTGATTAACTCTTTTAAAATACTATATTAAATCAACTCTAATTGAATAATGATATGTTTAATAAAATTTGAAATCATTATTCTTATTTCTTTTGAAACTAATATTTCAATATTATATATTTTCCAAAACCTTGCATTAGAGTTCAATATTCCTCGTATAGGGTAAAACAAATTCTCAACACCTTTACTCGCTCCAACTAATACCATTCCTTGATAATAGTGAAGCCAACCAAGTTGGGGTATTTTAGTTACCTCTCAGACCTTGATCGACGACGTTCTTACCTTAGAATAATATTAGTTTAATCACTAACATCAAAATCCCATTTCCCTTTTTGGGTTTCAAATCTGGTCTTTAAAACCATCCCTTTATTTGAAATCCTCGTTTAAAGTCTTTTTACTTAATTTCCTTATTTAAGTAAACATCCCTTAAACACCACTAAATCTTCAAATATTCTTTCACAAATAACCCCTTGGTTCATAATATAAACCCTCGACAAATAATTTTGATTCCATCTATTTATACCTATTTATAAGGACTTTTATCGCCCTTTGGTTAAACCTCATTGTCAATTAATCACCTGTTAATTGAATTCCCTTTTATCAATCTTGTTTAGAAACTTGGATTTATAAATCTCTTTAATAAAAATTTTATTTGGTTTTCTTAGCGATGCTTAACCATTACTTAATTAAATATCGATCAAAAATCATTTCTTTAATTACTATCAATTTAAAAATAATCATCTTTAACATTAACTATATTAAAAATAGTTAACTCTGCTATTAACCAAAGATAGGATAACTATTACCTTTGAAATCTCATTAAAGAATAATTCATCTTATTAACACTAACAATCCGATAATTACTTTAACTTATAGTTAACCAAAGGTTAACTAAACTTAACACCCTTTGTTAAATATGACGAATATTTAGAAAATTCAAAGAATCGAATTAATCCCATTATCGGCATCAGTTAAAAACAGTTGGTTTTGTCGACCTTACATCTCAGTTAACCATTAACTGAATCCTCTTGTCATTTCCCCTTTTTGAATTAATCAAACAACTTAATTAATTTTAAAAACACGATTTAATTGTTTTAAAACAATTATTCTATTTTTCCAACCCGTAAGTAAATTTTGTGGGTTTCCTCTGCTTTTAAAGTAGTATAACCATTTAAATAGTCCTTCTTATAACCAATTTAAAATACTTATTTATAAATTATAATTTAATTATTTATATAGACTAATTTCAAATCTTTAAATTCAGTTATAAAATAATTTATAACTGTATACAACGTTAATTTTCTTAACAGTAAACCGACGTTTAAAACAATATAATTTAGGCCACTCCTGCCAATCACTCAGTCAACATAATCGGTTGATTTTAAACACAACCACGATGAATATATACATTCAACTATCACCATTCGAACAAGTTTTGGTGTCAGTCAGGGTGAACAATGCATATATATGCACAACAAACAAAGGTACAGTTTATTTGAGGAATCCGGTCGGATCCCTCCAACATGTCCTTCTCTACATCACAGATATCAGTTGATAAAAATATATGAATTAAATAAATAACGGAATATAAATAACTGCAACCAATCAACCATAACAACCAATTTGCATCCATCACGTCCAATCAACCAATTTATACTATAAATGGTCAATTATATTTTTCTATGGATCTACCATATCACAGTATTCCAGAAGCTGTGAGAATTAACTCACCAGATTTATATGGTTGGCAGTTGACGCGTTTGTTGCTTTTAATTTGAGTCGAACGTCCAAAATTGGCTCAAATTTCAACGGCATCAGATTGACTCCTAGTCAGTGCCATCGGATAAGTCTCGTCCCTTCGATCCCAACGGATCCAGTTTCGTCAGATTTCGTTATCGTATGACCAAGATATGCTAGTTTAAAGTTTGACTATAATATACGATTATTAATTAACTAATTAATACTTTGATTAAATAATTAAAAATCCATTTACCTTAATTACCGTTAACACTAATGATTAGGCATAATCATTCCACGTCATCTCCCCTGGTTGGCCTCACGCGTTTTTTTTTTGCTCGTCCTCAAAGACACCCGACATCTTCTTCTTCCTCATTGACTTTGCCAATAACCTAAAATAAAAATCCACCCACCCCCAACGCCAGGCACCACCGTATCCCACATCTCTGACGCCACCAGGACCGCTATTCCATCATCTTCCTACGCCCTGAGTCTCGCCGACCAGCCCTGCACCAATTCGCCAGAACTCGTCCATTTCCTATTTCCGTTCATCTTGGAATCCCCGCCGCCACAGACTGAGCTGGACCACCAGACCACCTCCGTTGGAACCACCATCCAACCCCGTAACTTCCCTTTCAGACCCGCGACCACCACGATGACCAGATCCCCCGGAATCAACCCAGAACCGGCCACAACAAAAAGAAACAACCCCAAAACTGAACACCTCCGATCATCTTCCAATTTCTTCCACCTCCGACCACCAGAGACCACGCCACCACCGCCAAAACGAAGCTGAAACTCTCCTCTACAAAAGCCCCAAGGCCTAGCCTACTTAAATCAACCTATTCTCCTCAATTTTGGCCACAAACAAAAGTCATTTTCTGCTGTTTAACCCCGATTCCGGCCACCACACTCGACAATAACACCCCAACTTTTTACTGTAGGTAGATATCGTCCCGATCTATCATTTCCCTTCAGGTTGCCATAGGAAATTCCTTACCGATTTCAAGATATAAATTGATTTGTGAATTTGGACTTTTTTGCAAAATTACATAGAAGAAGATGAAGTTAGGCTGGAAATTCTGATTAAAGGGGGTATATATAGTGTAGGGAAAATATATTTTAAGTTGATTTGACGAGCGACGCAGACTAACGATTTTTATTTCGTACCTATCGCTATTTCGAACATCGTTTATTCGCTGCTGCGCTTACATATGAACCCCGTTCGAGACACGACTGGACGACATAGTATATTTTGACGATACGGTCCTAACGAAACTTGTTTCGTCGAATTCCGAGTTCGTTTGATCGAATGGCCCTCGTTCATGTTCAAATGGTCGTTTATTATTTGTATTTTATTTTTCCACGCTCATAAATTAATCCTGATTGACACGCAACTTGAAATCTAGTAATAATATACTGTTGCGGTCCCAATAAAATTTGTTCCGTTGAAAACAGAGGTCATTTGAAAAATGGCCCTTTTTTAACTGGCCAATCCAAAGAAAATAAACCAATTTTAAAATACCTCAATATAATATTATTAAAATTTCGAAATTAGCCATACATGACCAGAATATCGTATACTACCACAATAAAATATTCCGGGTTAAATTCCAAGCCAAAAATATTTAAAAACCCTTTATTCTATATAAATATAGCGCTATATATATAAAGGAAATTCCATAGCGTTTTTTCCAAAATTTGATTTGGACATAAAATAAAATCTATACGAAGAAAACTGGATTTTACTCTGCCATTGTAAAGATATCGTCAAACCGGTCCCGACGTTTTTTGTTTCGAGGAAATCTGACTTATTTTGAACCTGGTACGACCAATTTAAGTTCAAAACGCCAAAACGCGAACTACCGCGCCGCTGCAGCTCGTTATTTAATTAAACTATAAACCATATATATTCCATTGTTGTTTCCAACCGAAATCGTCTCTTTAATTTCAGGAAAAACAATATTAACCTATTTTATATTACTAGATCCCAATATATTGCCAATTCCACATTTTCCCATATTATGGAAATTAAATTATTATTTTATTATTTATTTAAATAACATATTCAAAATATAATCGTTAAATTCGATTATTTAAATTCAAACCCATATTTTAAACAATTAAAATAATTAAAATAATCCAAATAAATAAGCAGAAAAACACGGGTCGTTACATGTAGTGTAATTATTAGTTCAACTAATAAAATTATAGAAACTAATTGAGAAAAAATAAATAAAAATGAGTTAATTTATTAAATAACGTTTAGCTTCGTTCCTTTGCGAGGACGAAAAGTTTTTAAGTGGGGGAGACTGTAACAACCCTGAATTTTGGGGTAAATTTAAAAATTGATATTAAGTAATTTTAATGAGTTTTTGGTATTTAAAATAATTTATTTAAAATAATAATGATTAAAAATTGATTTAAATCGAAGTTAGAATGAATAATTTAATTTTAATTATAATAGGAGTTAGAAATAGAGCGGTAGTTTGAAAAGTCAAACTTGAACTTTGACTGACCGTACAGGATGCAAAATTTAACGAATTTTAGTGAAACCAAAAATATTATAATCTATTTAAAATATCTTTCTAACGAATCTGAAAAATTGAAATTTCATAGCAGGAATCAAAAGTTATGCCCAGATTAAAATTTAGAAAGGTTGCTATGAAATTTATATAATATATAAAGGTCAAAAATGCTACTTTTTGCATATGAAGGAATTTGGACTAGAAACCACTTCCATTGAGTTCAAAATGATGTTTCTTCATTTAAAAACAGTAAACACTTATATATTTCGAGTTCCGAAAATTATTTGTTCAAAAATGTATTTTTAATATTTAATATATACGCCTTGAAAATAGTCATTTTACAAACTACCTCCGTTTTCGACGAAACCACTTTTGTTGGATTCAAAATATCAAATTATTTCTAAGTTTAATTTTTCATAATTTTTAGAATAAATTTGTGGCCGTGGCAAAACGATTTCGGTTTTGTCAATTTTTGTCAATTTTAATAGACTTGAAAAATGTCATTTTACAAACGGGCTCAGAATTGAACGAAATTAATTTTCCTAGGTCTGCAGCGTCAAAACATACCTAAATATATTTTCCGGGAATTTTTGGAGTTAATTTGTGGCCCCGGTGAAATTTTAAAGTACGAACTAATTAAACAGTAAATGTTTATATTTTAAATTAAGGAAAACTTATTAAAACAGTCGAATGGGCTTACGGGACCTATTCCATTATGTCCGGAATGGGGGTATTTGGCTAGGAACACCATTCGTTGGGTTCGATTTGGAGTTCGTACGAATTTTGGATATTTTTCAGAATTAAATAAATTAAATAAAATGGAAAAAATACGGCTATAAATACCTTTGAAAATACGGAATACGACACTATTCATTCTCCTTCTCCATCGTTTTTAGCCGCCGCCCCCTTTATTACTTACGATTTTTCTTCCTCAAATTCCCGTCAATCCATGAAGAATTAGACCAAGCCCCAGTTTAACTTTTTCTAGATCTCCTCCTCCTCTTTCAATCCCGACAAGTTTCACCCGAATTGGTGCACCACAGCTCGAGATACTCCAATCGAACCGCGCCGCCTTTGGACCCCCGCCGCCGCCGCTTGAGGCGACCGAACCCTCACTCCTTCCAGGCGATCATGCGCCCCTCCCCCCTCTCCAATCTACAACAAACCACACCTAAAACCGTTGATCCAATCTCGAGAAATCTTGATTCAAAGTTTTGAACAAACATGGGTTTATACGGTGGAAATATCAGAAAGGTTTGTTACACTTTTAAACCGTGTCTAATTCATTTATTTTGTAAAAATCATAACTAATGCGTACGAACTCGAAATTGAACGATTTCAGGTGCACCACGATCGTGAGAACGAGATCTACGCGATGACACTAACTAGACCTGATTTTGAGCAAGTTGAATTTTTGACAAATTTTGGATCTGAACAGCGCAGAACCTAATAACGATGTGAGATTTCTATTTTTGAAAATATATTTTATTCTTTGTTGTTTGAATTGCATATACACATGTTTAGATAATTGGATCATTGATTATTGTACTTAAAATTTTATTGCTTGTTGATGGTGACTGTTTGTACTACTCATGTGTGATAGATCTGGTTTTGTAAAACCAGAATTTCCCTTCTAATTTAATCTAAGTTGTAGATCTGAATTCTATTCTGAATCTATGTATGAAAAATAAAATTTTGCAATCCTTGTTAATGAAAATAAAAGATTGCAGCATTGTTGATAATTAAAAGATTTCTCATTTTTGTTTGTTAAATAAGAAGGTTTCATTTGTTGAAAGAAAGAAAAGAACTTACATTTGGTTGTTAAAAAGAATTAACTTTGTTGTGTAAATTAAAAAAAAGTTTCGTTTTCTTTTATTATGTTTGTAATGCAAGAACACAAACAAAAGATTTATAATAGTATTTATATTGTTTTGTAGAAAAAAAATGAAAAATAACATTGTTTACTCTATTTTATCAAAAGAAACTTTATTTTCATTGTTTGAAAATGAAAAGAATCGATTGTGTTTGGCAATAAAAAAAAAAGTATCACTTTTGTTTGTAAATGAATCGAACCACTTTTGTTTGTAAACAAAATGGAATTTACTTTTGTTAAAAGATTACACCATCATGTGTTTATTTAAAAAGAAAAGATTCATTTTTGTTTGTAAAAAAGAAGTTACATTGGTTTTGGAAAGAGAAATTTACTTTTGTTATAATTAAAAGATTTCACTTTTGTGTGTAATGAAATAGATAACAAAAGTTCACTTTTGTGTGAAATGAAATAAAGGACATCTTGTTGTTGTTTTGAAAAAAAAAATTATTCATTTGATTTGTTATGGATGAAAAGAAAACAAATATTCATTTGTTTTGTTAAGAATGAAAAGAATGGAAATTTACATTGATTATGTTAAAGAGGAAAAGTTACATTTTATTTAATGTAATGGATAAAAAGAGAAAAGTTTACATCTTTTATTTAATGTAATCAAAAAGAAGGAAAATTACATTTTTATAACAGAATGTAAAGATAGGAAGAGTTACATTTTTATAATGTAATAAAAGAAGTTAAAAAGAGTTACATTCTTTATAATGTAATAAAAGAGAATAAAGAAAATAATACATTTCTTTTTATATGAGGAAAAGAATACATTTTTATGCAAGTCATGAAACGAGGGAAAGGACCATATTTTTAAAATAAAAATATGCTCACATTAAAAATCTCAATTTTCAATGTAAAGTAGAAAATGATCATATTTTGAAAAGAAGTATAGGTTGTCATTGGAAATCCCAATTTCAATGTAAATGTAAAATATATAAAAATATGATATGAGAATAAAAAAACACCGTTTTGTTAACAAATATGATATGAGAATAAAAAAACACTGTTTTGTTAACAAATAGGATATCAGAATAAAAACACCATTTGTTAGCAAATATGATATTAGATTAAAATACCGTTTTGTTAGAAAACATGTTATGTGAATTAAGATACTGTTTTGTTAGAAAACATGTTATGTGGATTAAAATACCATTTTATTAGAAAAGTCGTGTTAATGGAAAATATCACAATTGTTAGAAATATTATGTTAGTATAAGAATAGCACATATAATAGAAATATTATGATAAGATTTAAATTATCATTTTTATTAGGAAATGATAAGTTGGGTTAAAAATATCATTTAGTTAAAAATGATGAATTACATTAAAAAACACATTTTTAATGTAATATTAGAAACATAGAACAGAAATTAACATTTTTGTTCATTAAAATAGATTGAGCAAAAATACACATTCTTGTTCATTAGACAGAAATTAATATTTTGTTCGTTAAAATGGATTGGACAAAAATATATATTTGTTCATTAGAAACAAAAATAAACATTTTTGTCAAGGGAATAGAATTGAGAAAAATTCACATTTTTGTCTAAATAAAAGAGTTGAAACAAAAATGTACATTTTGTCAAATGTGGTAGTTGAAAACAAAAATAGAAAAAAAATTACATTTTTGTTAGAAGAGATTTGAATTAAAGGAAAAATTACATTTTGTTGAACCAGAATTGTCAACAAAAATGAATGCATCACTTTTAGGTAGTCTGTTGTGATGAAATTTGTATGTTAATTAAAGAATGATGCTTACTATCATAATACACATTAGAATTTGTGTATAAATAAAAAGGACATTTTTATTGTCAATACATATTAGAATTTGTGTATGAAATGTAAACAAATTAGAATCATGTGGCAAATTCATGCAAATAAAAACAAGAGTTAAAAAAATATGAATATAAAAAGTGTATTTTTATTTACATTTTAGATGTAAATAAAAGCATAGAAATAAAAGTGACATTTTAAAGAATTTACATTTTTCAATGTAAACAAAGGAAATAAAAGAATGATTAGGAATTTACATTTTCAAATGTAAATAGAATATGAAATAAACGTTACATTTTCAATATAATAATATATTGAAATATAAGTTTACATTTCTAAATGTAAATAAAATAGGGGTAAAAATTTACATTTTTCAATGTAAATAATAGGATTAGAAATTTACATTTCTAAGGAATGGATTTTCATTAGAAAAGAAAAACAATGAAACCAAATATACATTTTGTGTAAATTGAAAAATAAAGGAAGAAAATATACATTGTTATGTTTAGGATGTGTATGTAAATTGAAATAAAAATAGTGATAGATCGTTATAAAATATTAACAACGATATGAAATGGTTTTCAAATTTAATATGCGAGAATTATTTGGAAGGTCCGAGTTTACTCTCATTCCAAATAATGATACGACGTTCGAAGAATTGAAGACGGCGATTGAAGACCGAAGATCTTCACATCGAATGGGTAACTAGTGTTGAAGCACTTGATTGATTTGCTCCCAAGACGGGGCTAAGATGGTAGTTGTCCGGACGTAGTGTTGATTTGTACGAATTTGGCTTTCGCTTAGACCCAGAGCATAAGCTTATAAATGAAATGTGTGTCCGACATTGTACTCCTTTATATTGTATTTGTTGATTTTCTATCGAATGTATGAATGTTTGGTGGCGGATAATTTATTCTCTTGCTTAACACCCTTTCATATATTTCAGCAAAGGATTGGTAGTGTGATATGGAGTGACAGTGTGGCATACTAAGATGCAATGATCAAGGTTTCTTGTTGAAAAGCAGAACCTTGTGGTGACGATTAAAGCAAAACTTGAATAAGCATAGCTTTTTGTATTACGTAGCTTCACGAGCCTCACAACCCGGTGGAGTCTAAAACGGGAGAGGGGAACGCAGGGAGAGCAGCACGTTTCTTTCTCGCTAGGGGTATTTTCAGTGCTTAAACTGGCTGATATTTAACTTATATGGATGTTGGAATGAGGCGCGCCTCGGATGATAGGTCCTATAGGATCCGGAAACGAGTGTTCAGGAATAACTAATCCACGAAGCTATATGTGAGGACCAGCCCTGCAGCTTTCCAAGGGTTCACTGCGGGGGATCCTGAGACATTAGCTAGAGTGTCTCGAATCGGTAAGGGGCTCCTCCCTAGCCTTGACTCATGATGGAAAACCAAATTCCCAATACGACCCTACGGATTTGGTTGTATTACTAGTATGGAGGCATAGTATATGGTAGCTATGCTTCCTAGGATTGATACATTTAATTTGAAATGTGTTTAAAACATATATACACTAATAATAATATCAAATTCGTTTTTATTGTACCAAGAATGTTTAATCATCATAAGGTAAAACTTTATCCTCTGGTTTGCGTTACATTGTGTGATGGGACTTGAGTCTTATGATGATTCCATTTTTCTAAAAAGCATTGCGTTGTTTTGACGATTCACTTTATTTTATGCACCGGCAACCCATTGGAATAAAACCCATTCTGCGTTAGCGGCATGGACCTTGGATTTGCCTTATTACTATTAGTTAAATTAGTTCAGAATTCTCACACCAGTCCCATGACTGACTCGTTGTTTGTTTCCACCTTTACAAACTCGGGTGCCCTCTTTTCTACCCGGGCAGTCGAGTAGCTTTTTGCAGATATTTATCTCTTGAGCAGGATTCTGGATCGAAGCCTAAAGCTGTGTCCAGAGCATAGAAGTCTTCCGCTGTTTATTGTATTTAATTTACTATAATTTATCTTCCGCTGTAATTTTATTCGATGTACTCTGATATTATGTACTCTGATGTAACATTATTATGATGTTTTATAAAAGTCTGTTGTTGTTGTTATGATGTTGTTGCATTCCAAAAGTTAACGTATTCGGGTTTTGAATGGTCTTAGTCGATTTTGCGATCGATCGGGTCGGGCGAAACCAGGGTCGTTACATAAATGATATACTTGTGATAGATATGTCTTCTTGACGACGGCATGCCCACTCTTTAGATGCAGATGTGAGCGGTACAACACCGGATTTACATCCGGTTGCAGAGCTTGTCCCCAAGAGTGCAGGATAAGTATCTAATTTGGTAAATTTTTATTATTTAAATTTTGTTAAATGCTTACATCATATTTTCTGTAGAAGTTTTGAGATCCAGTCAGTAGATTTTATTTTTTCTGTTTCTAGATCAGACTATATCAATAGGTTGATAGGTTGTTGGCTTAATTGGGACGACATTCCTTCTCAGATCTAGAATCTTATCCTTGTCAGTATTCTTGTAACACCCATAAATTTATAGGACACTAAAATGATAAATTAAAGAATTACTAAATTAAATATTGGGAATTAAGTAAAACGAACTGAGCCATTGCGTTCATCTCGGAATTTTGCTTAAGATAGACTCCGAGTTCACATAAAACGGACATCGTATGAAGAAGTTATTAAGCCTAGAAGTTTTTATACGTATAAGAGAAATATATGTAAACAAACATTATTTGGAATTCAAAATAATCTGAAAACCAGAGGCGGGAAGGCGCGGGAATTCGACCCATTTGGGGTCGACCCCATACCCTATAGGTGTCGACCCATGGGTCGACACCTATGTCGCTGTATGCATATTCTGTTAGTATGGCCAATTCTATCCTCGTATGCCAGTTTTATTTACTATGCATATTCTTGTTCTCTTCTCTCCCTATTTCCCTTCTTGTTTTTATAACCAAGCTACCTTCGAGCCTAGGTCTATTATTGGAATACGCGAACGCACGAAATTGGGAACGAATGGGAATAATTAATTTGGGGGCATAATTCATACTGTAAAACATGATTAGGAATTTTAGGGATAATTTGTACCGTGAACCAAAATTTGGGAATTGGGGGCATGATCTATATCTTAATCTAAACCTTAATTTGGGGCATAACTTTTATCATAAATCAGACGAGGATTTGGGACATAATAATCATGAAAATTGGTTACTAATGAAAATTCCTAGATGTACAGTAATTAGAAACTGTAACTGCGCTTAGACACAAGGTTAGATTACATTTGTGGTAGAAGTCTGCCTGGAACCGCCCGACATATCCAGCGTCCACAAGTGGTAAATCTAATGTGAGGGGTCTAAGTGCATAAACAAGTAATAGTGCTAAGACACGAGGTTAAGTCCAACTTGTGGAAGATGTCTGCCCGAACCCAACCGGCATATCCAACATCCACAAGTGGTAGACTCAATGTGGGGGGGAATAGCGCAATAATAACCATAAATAAATGGATAGTGATAAACTTGTAATACTTAACATGTTTGAATCCATAAGGATTACATGAACCTGTCAACTTGAGTAGGGGTTAAGTAACCTTGCTTGAATTAGTGGGAGGGTTAAGTTAATCTTGTTAAATATGTGGGGACGGGTTATACATGTAAACCCGACAAAGTTAACCTGTTGAAGTTATGCAATCTTGTTAAAATGGTAGACAAAACCTGTTGAAATCCTAGTAGTGGGGATGCAAGCTTAGGGGAAGCTTGTATCATCCGTAGTGTGGAACCTGTATCAGTCAGTAACCTATATTGGTATCAAACGAAGAACCCGAAACAAGGTCAGGGTCAGGGCATGCTTACTAAGCTAGTTGTAAGAGTCCATCTAAGGGATGGTGCGAGCGATGCATTCCGATAGGGTCATGTGCGTGCATGGGTCCGGTCTAGGGAGGTTAAGACATTGTGACACTTGTAGATATGGTTTGTGCACATCTTGTAAACAAAGGGTTGCCACTTTAGGAAGTGATACATCCTGCTGGTGGGCCAGTATAGGGTATCTATGAGTTGGAGAGCCGATCGACTGGGGTACTAATTATGGTACATCTAGTCTTGCTTGTTTAGGAGACCGTTATTATCGTTGGGGTAAATACCTATCAGTTCTTGTAACACCTCGTATTTTCTGTGAATATTAAATTTAACAAATCTAGGAACACTTAATTTTTAGAAGAAGAATTGGATGAAACGGGTTACACCATTGCGTTCATCTTTGCGTGAATCGGACTCCGTATAAAGAAGTAATGGAGGTTATAAGTTTTCAAGTTTGTGCAGAAATTAAATTAAAAATAATAATTAAATAATCAATTTAGATTCGAATTTCAAAACTTCAGAAAACAGCCGAGCGGGAAATTTCCCGCTCAGGGGTGTCGACCCCCTCAGGGGGTGTCGACATATGTGCCGACCCCCCCCCCCCCTCCCACCAGGGGTGTTGACGCCCCCCCTCTGTAGGGTCGACACCTATGAACTGATCTGGACATTGACGATTTTCTGAGTCATAAGGCTACGTGGCGGCTTCTGATTGGCCTGATGACGCATTTTCTTGGACTAGACGACTCTGATAACTCCTAGGTTGATCTAAAGGCCCATATTAATCCTAAACTTCTATATAATCACCTCAAACCTTAACCCTAAACCTCACAATCTCATTCTATGAAGCCATCAAGCTGTCCATCCCTAAGCTAGCCTAGCCTCCATCTTCTCCAAACTAGAAATCAAGTTAGAAAGCTCAACACCAAATCCAAACTAGAGAATCAAACGTCTTCATCAAAGGATAAGCTTAAAAAATTCAGAAATCAGATCCCAGAATACATGATCCGTTCTTTTTCTGTAAGTTCAATTATTATTCCGATTTGAACTCCTAATAGAATTCATGACTGTAATAATCGGATCTAAAACTATGCCTAATTCTAATTCATGCTTATCATTTTGTCAAATCTGATTTGCCTATGCCTATGAGACTATTATGATTGATGTAGTGAAACCTATCATGCCTATGAGACTGTTGTGGCTGACATAATGAAACCTATCATGCCTATGAGACTGTTGTGATTGAGATAATGGAACCTATCATGCCTATGAGACTGTTGTGATTGATATGATGGAACCTACATGTTGTACATCCTATGCCTATGAGGCTATTGTGATTAATATAATGGGACTTATCGTGTTGTACATCAAAATTAGAGATTCTCTTAAGTCCAATTCTATCTAATCTCTATACCTATGGTGTAAATTGCTCAGCTTATTGTTAATGTACAACATGCCTACTGGAAACATGATTCTTAAATTGTTTACACCTTTATATGCCTATTTTTCCTTATGTCAATTCTTATGCTCCTTCTCTATTTTTCCCCTTTTTATTTTCTTTTATGAATACTAGGTTCATTCAAAACTTAGATTGAATCTCGTTGTACGTGCGATTATAACGTGAGAAAGTTGGGTATAATTTAATTAAGTAAATTTTGGGCATAACAAGTGAATGTGGCATAAAACTTGTACTGGCTACACTTTGGGAATATTGAAAACAAGATGAACATATGACAAATATGTAAATTGGCTAAAGATGAACATGCCTAACCCGAGGTTAGATTGAGTTGCAGTGTAAGACTGCCCAGAACCGCCCGGCGCATCCAGCAAACGCAACAATATAGATCTAATGTGAGAGGTTAGCACATTAAGCCAAAAAACATGAGTTTAGATTGAGTTGTGGTGTAAGACTGGCCGGAACCGCCCGATACATCCAGCGACCGCAACAATATAGATCTAATGTGAGAGGTTGGTGCTTTAAAGAATGAATTAAAGCTAAGGGACGAACAAGCTAAGAATGGTAGGGTTAAGTTAATTAAGGCAACACTTAACCAATACAACATGTTAATTAAACAGATGGGCGGGGTTAGGTTAATTTGAGAACACTTAACCGTTATAACATGTTGATTAGGAAACCCTAGTAATGGGGGCCCATTTCAGTAGTAACCCACATAGATGTATCACGGTACCCTGAACTAGGCAGGGTGGGGCACAATTACTAGGCTGATTATAAGCGGTCAAAATAGCGCCGGGTGGTACAGCAGTGTAGGTTCCGGCGGAGTATGGGTGTGCATGTACTCCGGAGTGGAAAAATCAGGCACTAGGCATTAGTATTATACACTGTGTATCTTGAATTTGCGTCGGATTTCCACCATAGGTTATTGATACACACCATAGCTGGACCAGCACAGGTATCTACAATCAAGAGGGGTCGAATGACACAAGTAATAAATGCATGCAAGTAGAAGCCGATCAGAAAAGGGATCACTTTGTTATGAACACATGATGGTAGTTAAAACATTTGTTAGTAGGTGCAGAGAATTGGAAATGAGTGCCCTAGTATATTCAGTTTATCTTGCCTTATCTTATGTTATCTTATTGCTATGGTATTTTCCTATGTTTAGTTTATTCATGTCATGATTCTTTTACCACTTTACATGCTGAATGATCACTGGACTTACCAGGCTTATGTCTGACCCGTTTTCTTTCGCCTTCTTTTCTTCCGTTCCTCCCCCTAGGTCCTCAGGGAGGGAATACTTCAGCCTGGTGCAGATCTTTTCCAACTTGAAAAGAGTAGATGTGTTGCTTGGATTCTCTTTTCTTGGGCTATGGTGGTGGTTACACTTTTATTGGGGATTTATGCTGCTTTACTACTGTTTTGTGCTTCTTTATGTACTTGGAGTTTTAAATCAAGACAGATGTTTTATTGTAATAATTTAGAAGTTGGGTTTTGAGACAATGCTTGTAATGCTTTGACTGAACCATACTATTTGAGAAATGATTTCAGTTTTCCGCTGTTTATGTGTCTGTCTTGTAAATTATCTGTGCCTTTTACCTAAAATGCTTCAGCAAAGTTAATGCATTCCCTTTTTGAGTTACCTTAACGGAGGTGGGGTATTTCACTTGGTATCAGAGCGATGGTTTACCAGATCAGATAAAAGTTTTGAAAACTATTTTCAAAAACATGTTTAAAGAAGCATTTTAAAGTAAAGTGTTGTTTTATTTTAAAGGCATAATTTCCAAAGCCATATGCACTATCTTTCTATCCTTTGTTTTGAACCTTTTCTTTTCGTTTCAGCATGTTTGGGGATCTTAATCTTCCCGAGGGCGTACCGATACCTGGATGGTTCAAAAGGTATCTGGAGGCTAGGGCTAATAACGCAGGCCCAGCAGACGTTCCTCCTCCCCCAGCTGCAACCGTTCCTCCTACTCCATGCGTGAATGCTTTCTCGAAGATATGTAGAGACTTTCGAGCTATGGGTGGAAACAACTTTAACGGGACTGAGTCATTTGTGGAAGCAAGAAACTGGCTCAATGAAATAGAAGATTTGTTTGTTATCTTCGAAGTGGATGATAGGTAGAAGATACAATTGGCTGTATAGCTACTTAAGGACGAAGCCTCTTACTGGTGGGAAGTTACTAATGCTGAGAGACCAGTTGAAACTTGGGAGGATTTCAGAATAAGATTTGAAATGAAGTTCCTCTCGCAAGTTGAACGAATCCTACAGATGGAGAAGTTCTTAGCACTCAAACAGGGAAGCCTATCGGTTAGGGAATACGTCAACCAATTCAACCAGCTGGCTAGATTCGGACTAGAGTTAGTAAACACTCCACATAAAAAGGCTCTCTGATTCATTAAAGGGTTAAATGAGCCACTGCACAGCCTAGCTATGTCCCATATACCTATGGGTGCGACTTTTGAGAGACTGGACGACATGGCATTATTATAGGAGGACGCCAAGAATGGAAAGAAAGAGGCAAAGGTGGAAGAACCTCTAGACAAGAAAGTGAAGGGATCGCAAAATCAGAAGACGGATTCCAAGAAAGGCGGGAAGAATAACAAATCCCGTGACAAGAGGAAGTGTAAATTTTGTGGCAAACCTGGACATCTGATTAAGGAATGCCAAAAGAAGAAAAGGAAGATGGGCGGTTGCTTTCAATGCGGCGAGACAGGACATATGGCTAAGGATTGCCCAAAAAGGAAAGGGCAAGGGCGGAGGACTGGATCTACTTCTGGAAGGCAGATTCACGCTCTCATTGCACCTCCGCAAGAAAGAGGTAGAAATATTTCTGTTGAGAGTTTAGTTTATCTTTCTGATCATCCAGTTTGTACTCTTTTTGATTCTAGCGCATCGCACTCTTTTATATCTATTGCTTTAGTTGAATCTCTGCTACCTAGATACCAGTATAGTAGAAGATCCCATGGTTGTTTCAAATCCAATTGGGGGTTTGGCTTATTTGTCAATGATTTGTTTGGATTTGGAAATCTCTATACTAAGCACTGGGTTTAGATGTAATGCTTATGTTTTGGGTTTCACGGGCTGTGGGTTGATTCTAGGCATGGATTGGTTATCCAGTAATGGTGCCATCCTCGATTGTGAAAGGAAAGCGGTTAGACTTATGACTCGCCTCGGTAACACTCTCGAAATCTCTTGTAATCCTATGAACTCTGTTATGCTTAGCTATTTAGAATCTCTTGATGCATCTGTTGTAAACTTGCATTCTGTTAGAGTAGTCCGTGAATACTCGGATGTCTTTGAAGATGTGAAGGGTTTACCTCCGAAGCGAGAGATAGACATCCGCATATACCTTGTTAATAATGCAAAATCTGTTGCTTTACCCATTAGACACATGGATCCAAGGGAAAGGAAAGATCTCAGTAAGCAAGTTGAAGAGTTGCTTGAAAAGGGGTTCATAAGGAGGAGTATTTCTGAATGGGGTGCTCCAGTGGTGTTTGCAACAAAAGGGATGGTTCACTTCGCCTATGCGTGGACTATAAGGAGCTAAACAAGCTGACCAAGAAGAATAGGCACCCACTTCCTAGAATAGATGACTTGTTCGACCATCTCGTAGGTGCTTCGGTTTTCTCCCAACTAGATCTGGCCACCGGATTTCATTAGCTAAGAGTGGCTAAAGACATCATAGATAGGACCGCGTTCAGGACCCTAAATGGTTTCTTTGAATGGCTTGTCATGCCTTTCGGCTTGACAAGCGCACCTGCCTATTTCGTAGACTTGACGAGTAGGGTATTCAAAGAGTTCCTTAATAAATTTGTAGTGGCCTTCATGGACGACATTTTGATTTTCTCAAAGAGTGAGGAAGAACATGATTTTTATTTAAAGGAAGTTATGGATACTCTTTGTGCACATCAGCTGAAAGCAAAATTCTCCAAATGTCATTTTTGGAGAAATGAAGTAAGATTTTTTGGACATGTGGTCTCCAAAGAGGGGATAGCCGTGGATCCCGCAAAAGTAGTTGCGGTGCAAGATTGGAAGATTCCACATAATGCAACCGAAGTACGAAGTTTTCTCGGGCTAGCAACCTATTACAGAAAGTTCATTAAGGTCTTTGCAAAGATCTCAGCCCCACTTACTAGGTTGACGAAGAAGAACCAAGCTTTTGCTTGGATTTGGATTGTGTTGTTGCTTTCCAATGACTGAAAAAGGGCTCTGACAACAACCCCAGTTCTAAGATAGCCTAATGGAGTAAGATGTTTATAGTATACACAGACGCATGCGGTACAAGATTGGGCATTGTCTTGATGCAAGAGGGCAAAGTAATTTGTTATGGGGGAAGGCAGTTGAAGGTACATGAGAAGAACTACCCAACTCATGATTTAGAACTAGCTGCCATTTTTTTCGCTCTTAAGTCATGGCGTCATTACCTACTAGGAGAAAGGTTTGAATTGTTTACTAACCATAAATCATTAAAATATCTTTTCTCACAAAAAGATCTTAACTTAAGACAACAAAGGTGGATGGAATTTCTTGCCTCATACGATTTTGAGATTGCTTATACCCCTGGCAAGGGCAATGTGGTAGTAAACGCCTTAAGTAGGAAAAAGCTGACCTTAAGTCCTCTCTTTGTAGAAAGGCAGAGCTTGGAGTACATGGCAAACTTTGACTTTAGACCCTCCTTTGAATTCGTACCTGGTTTGTAAGCATCGCTAGAGGTGCGGCCTACTCTTTTGGACTCAATAGGAACCATGCAATGTGAAGTGCAATGTGAAGACCCTCAGCTAGTTGATGTGATGGATAAGCTAATTAGAGGTGAGACTTCTAGTCACCTCAATAGATACTCCATCGATGAAAAGGGTTTGGTTGAAACGGGACGGAAGACTATGTGTCCCACAAGCAAGGGATTTGGTGAAAACCGTTCTCGAAGAAGCACACCATTCTAAGTTGACCATACACCCAGGTGGGGACAAGATGTATAAAGACATAAAAAAGGTTTTCTTCTGGAATGGCATGAAGAAGGATGTAGCTGAGTTTGTCTCCAAATGCTTGATATGCCAACAAGTCAAGGCAGAGCAGAAGAAGCCTGGTGGTCTGCTTCATCCTCTAGAGATCCCACAGTGGAAATAGGACAGCATTTCGATGGACTTTATTGACGGGTTGCCTTGGTCAAGAAGGGGCAATACCAGTATTTGGGTAATAGTGGATATGCTCACTAAAAGCGCTCACTTTATACCTGTTAAGAGTAGGAGGACTGCCTCATTGTTAACATCCATTTATCTTAAAGAGGTGGTTCGACTACATGGAATACCCTCTAGCATAGTAAGTGATCGAGATCCTATCTTTACGAGCGAGTTTTAGAAGAGTTTGCAAGAGGCTGTTGTAACACCCCTCCTCCATTAAGGTCACTCACAAAGGGAATTCCTTAACTTCAGTGGAGCGTTTTTGGTAAACAGACACAGAATATCACAAGACAGATATAAAAATTTTGCAGTGGAAAATAAACAACTTTATTAAATAACCAAAATACTTTGTTACATAATACCATGAGTCATAAAACCATTACAACAAAACACTTCTGTCTTACATCATCAGAGTACATAGATATTTAAAAGAAAAACATCATTCCCCATATTAAAGAGCAAGCCATATAAGAGACAGAGACTCGAGCATTACTTCAGAAGTAGCTCCTAGAAGATGATATCCAAATCCTGACTAAACCTGGGTGTTTCCTCCCTGAGAACCTAGTAGGGAAACGGAAGAAAAGAGGCAAAACAAACTAGGTCAGACATACGTCTGGTGAGTCCAGTAACTTTTAGCCAGTAAATAAATAAAGGTAAACATGACAGGCATACAAAGTGGATAAGAGGGTTCACGGTACAGATGGCGGTTATGACAGGACAAATAAGGTAAGATGTATGCTTCACTACAAACTACTATGCATTATTACTAGTCAAATCAAGATGGAATGATCTCTTCCGCTAATGATAACGATGGTGGTAGTTTCGTGTATTCCTAGCTGCTGTCATAGGTGTCGCCTGCTCCTATCTCAACTAGTCGTACCCACTACCCTCCTACTATAAATTGGTAGACTTAGGGCATACGTTCGGGTATACCCTAACAACTACCCTAATCGATCGGCTTCCTACTCTGTAGATACCCTGTGAGGATCCCACAACTAGGGGGTATCACTTACTTAAAGTGGCAACCTAAGGTGTGCACAGTTATACCTATTGGTGTCACGGTCGTCTTGTCACCCTCTGCCCGGCCCATGCACGCACATGTCCCTGGTCGGTTTGCGCCGCCCACACCATCCGTCTTATTTTGGATCTCTTACAATCAATCAGTAAGCGTGCCCCTTCCCCGCCTAGTACAGAGTTCTTTACTTTAGTACCCCTCTGGGTTACTGATTGAAATGGGTCCCACACAACATGATACAAGTTCTCCCCTATGTCTTGTATCCACACTAGGTTTTCTACTGACTATGTATACCCTAAGGTGTCTTTAATTACATATCCCTCAATCAGTTATGCGTACCTATAGGTGTCTTTAATGCATAACCCCTATTTTACCTATCGGTTATGCGTACCTGTAGGTGTCTTTAATACATAACTCTATCTATTCACATTAGTTATGCGTACCCCTAAGGGTATCTTTAATACATAACTTTACTATCTTTCCCCAGTTATGTATACCATTAGGTGTCTTTAATTACATAACCCTTTTTATCCGGTTAAGTTTGTGGGCCTATATGTATTAATATTACCCACCTACCCTTCAGTTGTACTTAACCCTCCCACTGATTTAATCCTATTTATTTAATGGTTAAGTTTGTGGGCCTATATATATTAATATTACCCACCTACCCATCAGTTGTACTTAACCCACCCACAATCCAATTCGTTTTACTTAACCCTAACTTATGTTTATCATCATACAGTCCATATGTATTAAGTTAGGTTAAGTAGTCTTTAATCAACATTAATTAATTATTGAGACAACTAATCGTATTTAAAATGCCACCCAAGGCTGCCACCTAACCCCTCATATCCCACTACATGTTTATCTAGTTAAGTGTTTCTTAATTCATTAAGACCGTAACCTTATAAAGACCTCTCACATTAGACTAGCATTTGTGGCAACTGGATTTGTCGGGCGTGTCCGGGCAGCTTACACCACAAAAGAGACTAACCCCGTGTCTTTACAACTGTTTCGTATTTAATTTATGCCTAAGACCTCTCACATTGGACTGGCATTTGTGGCAGCTGGATTTGCCGAGCGGGTCCGGGCAGTCTTACACCACAAAAGAGCCTAACCTCGTGTCTTAGACGATTAATTACTCCTAATTAATCATTCCCCAATTTGAATTAATTTCCCTATTCAAATTATCAATCAATTCCAAATTTAACTATGGCCATAATTGACTCAATTATGTCCATCTATTTATGGTATTTAAAATCATACCAATTTCATCATAAATTTATTTTATGCCATTTAAGGCATTTATGCCAATTAAATCTTTAGACTTCAATTGCTTAAAAATTCCTCTTTTGATTAATTAAGCTAATTAATTAACCCTTTCCTTTTTATAGGTGTCATTACCTATTTTATTAACAATTTGAATTTCCTATCCATAGATGGTCATATTCAAATTATAGCATTTTTACCCAATTTTACCCATGTCATAATAGGTAGTTATTCATATGTTTCCCTACTAAAATCATGTGCCCAATTTACATAAACACTATGTAAATTATGCCTATTACAAATTTCCCCTTTTTGCCCGTTTCTAGACTAGCGTAACCGTTTGCGTTTTTGGCGTCATCGAGGCTACAAAGTAGTCTCACCATAACAATAAAATAAAGGGAATGACAAGGTTATAGTTTTCAGTACAACTTTGGCATAAGCATGACAACTAGGGAAAATGACATGATAACTTCGCATATAATGATTCACCGCAAAATTAACAACTTGCATAGATGCAACATAACAAATTGCATAGGTTCATGAATTAACAACATAATAGGTTCATGATTCACAACATAACAACTTGCATAGGTAACTTGCATGGGTTCATGAATTAACAACATAATTAACAACTCACATAGATTCATGATTTACAACATGTTTAACAACTTGCATAACATAACAACTTGCATAGTTTTATGTATAATAACTTGCATAGGTTCATGTATAATAACTTGTATAGGTGACTTGCATGAACTCATAACAATTTACATAGGTTCATGATAACAACTTGCATAGATTCATAGTAACAACTTGCATAGATTCATGATAGCAACTTGCATAGATTCATGATAATGACTTGCATAGATTCATAGTAACAACTTGCATATCTACGAACAACATATACCCAAATCATAGTCTACCATGATTCACTTATATTTATTTAAACCTAAAAGTGACTAGAACTCACCGAAAAATGGGTCTTGAGTTCTGGGATCTGAATTTTGTAATTGATTAGCGTTCCCTTGATGTAGGAAATTTCGTTATTGTAGTTTTAGGCTTGATTTGATTTGAATTGAGTTGCTTTACTTTGCTTCTAATTGGTGGCGGCTACTCTAGGGTTTGGAGTGACAACATGACGACCATTGATCTAATTTTGATTTGATTTTAGGGTTTGAGTCTACATGTCTTTTTACAGAGTTTAGGATTAGTTTAGGCCGTCCGATCAACCCAGAATTAATCCCAGTCAATCAGAGCAGATCAAAAAGCCTAACGAGTCAGCATCTAATCACTAACAGGTCATTAAACTAATCTGCCCGGGGGGAGGGGGGAGGTTGACCCCCAGGTCGACCCTATGGTCGACCTGGTTAGGGCAGGTCAACCCCCAGGTCGACCCTATGGTCGACCTGGCCCTGGCGGGAATTTTCCCGCCTAGCCCATCTGACTCTGAATTTTGAAATCTGTTTTGAATTTTCTGAAATTTTCGATGGCCATAACTTCTTCATACGAAGTCGAATTCATGCAAACTCGGACTCTATCTCAACCAGAATTCCGAGATGAACACAATGGCGCGACCCATTTCCCTTAATTCCCACATTTGAAATTAGGTATTCTAAAATTTATTAACATTAATATTAAAATTAAGGGGTGTTACAGCTGTAGGCACACATCTATGCTTAAGCACTGCCTATCACCCTCAAATCGATGGTCAGACGGAAAGGGTAAACAGAGTATTAGAAGATCTTTTGAGACTGTGCATTCTCGATTTTGGAGGAACATGGGAGGATCATCTTCCTTTGGTGGAGTTCGCCTACAACAATAGCTACCAAGCCACCATAGGCATGGCACCCTTTGAGGCTTTATATGGAAGACCATGCCGATCACCAACTTGTTGGTGGGAGTCTGTAACACCCCGAATTTTCTGTTAACTATAACTTAACAAATTAAAGTATAATTAATTCTAAATGATGGAATTAAGGAAAATGGGTTATGCCATTGCGTTCGTCTCGGAATTCTGCTTAAGATAGAGCCCGAGTTTGCGTAAAACAGATAACATATGAAGAAGATATGGACGAACGAAGTTGGGCAGAAAACTAGAAACGGGTCAGAATGTACTGGCGCACTTGGGAAGTGCGCCAGAACAAAATTGCATCGGCGCACTTGCGAAGTGAGCCAGTACAAATTTGCACTGGCGCACCTGCCAAGTGTGCCCAGGCCAGAAAACTGGCTTGGTCAGGCCCTGGCTGGCCTGGTCGGGTTCTGGTCGATTTCTGAGGCATGACTGAGTCACTAGGGCTTACATGTCGCTTTCTGATTGGCTTCTCTTGAGATGGATGGTCTAGATTCACTCTAGCTTCATCGACGGCTCTAATCAGTTTAAAATTCTATAAATACAACTCAAGTCTAAACCTAAATTCACACAAATAATATAGAACTAAAGCCGTCATGCTGCTGGAAAGAAGCTAGGAGTGGCCGTCAGTTAGAAAGCTTAGAGACAAGCCAATACTAAAGTAAAACACGAATCAAAACAACGTTAGTCTACCCAAAGGAAAGCGTATCAAATTCAGAATTCAGAATCCAGAATCCAAGTTCGTCGTTCGTTGTAAGTATAGTGATTTTTTCGATGAGAATAAAACTAAGACTTGATTCGATGTAAATTGGAAGTGGAATTGTGCAATTATGTAACGACGATGTTAATTCATATCTATGTATTAAAATGATTGTGTTGCAAATGAAATTGGTATGTTTGTGGTATAATTAAGATTGATGTTGATCCTATTGTACTTTTAGAATGACAACAACATCACAAGCAAGTTGTATAGTTCATGTTTATGTGATTATATGGGTTATTTGTGATTAGAACCTCATGTATATACTTTGTGCTAGAACCTTTATGCCTAAATGGTTATGTTCATATACATGTCCCTATGTTTATACAAAAGTTGCAAGTTCCTAATTGGATCCATGTTAAGATCCACTTTAGTACATGTTTAATGTTGTAATTAGATATGCGATTGGATCTAGTTCACACCCTTGTCATAAAGTTATACATATTTATGAAAATGCCATATTCTTGTCATATGCTAGTAATGTTCGATGTTATGCCTAGATCCAAAAACAAGTTTAGACTTATGTTATCTAAGTCATAGGCTAAATTATGTGACACCTATTTGGATAAATACCTATTTCAATGCAAGTTCACATACACGTTGATTTAGGCTATGTTGCAAGTTCACATTCATGTTGACTATTTTGCAAGTTCACACCTATGATGTTCATATTGACTTTGCCAATGCCAAGTTTACACCTATATCATGTTTATGTTTATGAATTCCCTTGTGCCAATTTGTATACGCTAAATTAGGCTAAGTTTTTAGCCTAATATTATATGTTAAAAACTATGTGAACGAAAATTAGGCTAAGATTGTTAGCCTAATGTTTAAACGGGGTAACGTTGGGAATATTAGAAAACTTGTCATAAAAATATATGAAATTGGCATGTTCGCCACATGCCAAAATTGGTGGCATTTAAATGGTATAAATTCTTTATATCAAAAATGTTAAACTTGGAAAGTGGGCCACAGCATTTAATTGTTGACAAATTTACATACATTAAGTGATAAAGACAAATATGTAAATTTAGAAAATACGAGTATGCTTAACACGAGGTTGGATTGAGTTGTGATGTAAACCTGCCCGGTCCCGCCCGGCTGTCCAGTAGTCACAATAATACCTATTGAATGTGGGTGGTTAAGCATTGAGCCCAATAAAGACCCGAGGTTAGACTGAGTTACGGTGTAAATTTGCCCGGAGCCGACCGGCACATTAAGTAACTGTAACAATATCTGGCTAATGTGAGTGGTCGGTGCTTTAAAAAGCTAAGGATAGACAAGTCAGGATGGTAGGGTTAAGTTAACTAAAAACACTTAACCAATTCAACATGTTAATTAAACTGATGGGTGGGGTTAGGTAAATACAGACACTTAACCACTTAACATGTTTGACTAGAAAACCCTAGTAACCAGGACCCATTTCAGCAGTAACCCAATTAGGTATCATGGTACCCTGAAACTAGGCAGGGTGGGGCACGATTACTGGGCTGATTGTAAGCGGTCAAAAGCGAAGGCGGTGGGTGCAACAGTGTGGGTTCTAACGGAGTGCGGGCGTGCACACACTTCGGAGCAGACAAACAGGGCACTAGGGGCACTAGTAGTATAACCTATGCATCTCTGGTTTTGTGTCGGGTCGCCACCATGGGACTTGATACACCCCATGGTGGGGCCAGCATAGGTATCTGCAATCTTTGCGGGTCGTAAGACACAGATGATTATGCGAGTAGGAGCCGATCTTTAGAAAAGGGGATCACTTTACCTCCAGCATGGGGTGACAGTTAAGATAATAATACAAGTAGGTGCAGAGATATAGTATGGGGTGCGATAGTATATTCGATTCAAACTGCTTTGTCTTAGTTTATGACATTCTCCTATTTCCAGTTTACACTTATCATGCCCTTATTCTTATTCTCATACTGAAGAGTCACTAGACTTGCCAGGCTTTATGTCTGACCCTATTTTCTTTCATCTTCTTTTCTTCCGTTCCCTCCCCCAGGTCCACAGGGAGGAAACAACTCAGCTTAGTCAGAATCTTTGCAAGCTTCAAGATAGTTGATGTACGGTTTGGACTCTCTTGCTTTGGCTATGGCTATTGGACACAATCATGGGGATTTATGCAGTTTTAATTATGTTTTATGCTTCTTTATTTAATAACCAAGACAGAAATGATGATGTAATGTTTTTGGGAGTTATTATGTGACAGTTATGGAAATGTTTTGTATGAACACGTATTTTATGAAATAAAAAGTCTGTTTGTTTTCCGCTGCTTATATATATGTGTTTATATCTATCTTGTGTTTTATCTGTGACTTTTACTTACAAACCTCCACCAAAGTTAAGGTAGTCCCTTGTGAGTGACCTTAATGGAGGGTGGGGTGTTTCACTTGGTATCAGAGCATAGATTTACCAGACTAGACAAAAGTTTTTGAATTTTTTTTCAAAAATAAGTTTAAAGAAGCAATGTTTTCAAGAAAAGTGTTGTTTTTTTTAAGCATAATTCCCCAAAAGCCATATGAACTATCTCTCTATCCTTTTGTCTTGAATCTTTCCTTTTCGTTTCAGCATGTCTGGGGACCTTACTCCCCAAATACAGACGCTTTTACTCCTCCTCCTTCTCTACGTGAAACAGCAAGCGAAAGAATCGCAGAACAAGAAGACGGATAATAGTCAAGGAGGAAAGGACCATAAAAATAATAACAAGGCACGTGAGAAAAGGAAATGTTATTTCTGTGGCATTGTTGGGCATATGGTCCAGGATTGTAGAAAGAAGAAGATGAAGATGGGAGCATGCTTTCAGTGTGGTGATATTGGACATATCAGCCAGAACTTCCCTAAGAACCAAGGGCAAGGCCCGCAAGCAGGACCCTCTGGGGGTACATCTTTCACTTCTTCTCCTGGATGCTTTGTTTTATCCTGCTTATCTTCTCAATCCTAACTTGAGAACCTTAGGTAGAAATATTTCCGTAGAAAGCTTGGTTTATCTTTATGATCATCCAGTTCGCACTCTCTTTGATTCTGGTGCATCACACTCCTTTATTTCATCTGCATTAGTAGAATCTCTGCACCTAGACACTAGTATGGTAGAAGATTCCTTGGTTGTATCAAATCCGATTGGGGGCTCGGCTTATTTGTCGATGGTTTGCTTGGATTTGAAAATCTCTATTCTAAGTGTTGAATTTAGGTGTAGTGCCTTTGTTTTGGGCTTCTCAGGATATGGACTGATCTTAGGCATTGACTGGTTATCCAGTAACGGTGCCATTCTTGATTGTGAGAAGAGAGTGGTTAGGCTCTTGACTCGGCTCGGTAACACTCTAGAAATTTCTTGTAATCCCTTGAATGCTGTTATGCTTAGATATCTAGAGTCGCTTGATGCTTCTGTTGAGAATTTGCAATCGGTTAGAGTAGTCCGGGAATATCCGGATGTCTTTGAAGGGGTGAAAGGCTTACCTCCGAAGCGGGAAATAGACTTCCGCATATATCTTGTTGATAATGCAAAGCCCGTAGCTCTGCCTGTTAGACACATGGCTCCAAAGGAGAGAAAGGAGCTCAGTAAGCAAGTTAAGGAGCTTCTCGGGAAGGGGTTTATAAGGCGGAGTATCTCGGAATGGGGTGCTCCAGTGGTGTTCGCCACCAAAGCAGATGGTTCACTACGTCTTTGTGTGGACTATAGGGAGCTAAACAAGCTGACTAAAAAGAATAGACACCCGCTTCCTAGAATAGACGATCTATTTGATCAGCTTGTAGGTGCGTCGGTCTTCTCCCAACTTGATCTAGCTACTGGATTCCATCAGCTAAGGGAAGCTGAAGATAGTATTGATAAAACGGCGTTTAGAACCCCAGATGGTTTCTTCGAGTGGCTTGTCATGCCTTTCGGTTTGACAAACGCACCCGCTTATTTCGTGGACCTAATGAGTAGGGTGTTCAGAGAATTCCTCAATAAGTTCGTGGTAGTCTTCGTAGACGACATTTTGATCTTCTCAAAGAATGAGGAAGAACATGCTCAGCATCTGAAAGAGATCATGGATACTCTCCGTGCACATCAGCTAAAAGCCAAATTCTCCAAGTGCCACTTTTGGAGAGAACAAGTAAGATTTCTTGGACATATAGTGTCCAAAGAGGGGTTAGCTGTGGACCCCGCGAAAGTGGTGGCAGTGCAAGATTAGAAGACACCAAGAAATGCAACTAAAGTCCGAAGCTTTCTTGGGCTAGCCGGTATTTACCGAAAGTTCATTAGGGATTTCACGAAAATCTCAGCTCCACTCACAAGGCTAACAAAGAAGAATCTGGCGTTCACTTGGGATTTGGATTGCGGGTTTGCTTTCCAACGATTAAAAAGGGCTCTCACAACAGCCCCAGTTCTGACTTTGCCGGATGGAAACAAAATGTTCACAGTATATACGGATGCTTGTGGTACGGGGCTAGGCGTTGTTCTGATGCAAGAAGGGAGGGTAGTAGCTTATGGTGGAAGACAATTGAAAGTGCACGAAAAGAACTACCCAACCCATGATCTTGAGTTGGCCGCCATTGTCTTATCTCCTAGGTGAGAAGTTCGAAATATATACTAACCATAAATCGTTGAAGTATCTTTTCTCATAGAAATATCTTAACTTGAGGCCGCAAATGTAGATGGAGTTCCTTGCCTCATATGACTTTGAAATTTCCTATACTCCTGGCAAAGGCAACGTAGTAGCAGACGCATTGAGCAGAAAGAAGCTGAACCTAAGCCCTCTCTTTGTAGAAAGGCAAATCTTGGAGTATATAGCTAGTTTTGACTTTAGGCCCTCCTCAGATTTTATACCTGGTTTATTGGCATCCCTAGAAGTACGGCCCACTCTATTAGACTCGATAGGGGCCGCACAACGTGAAGACCCGCAGCTTGTAGATGTGATCGATAAACTAATTAGGGGTGAAACTTCCAGTCACCTCAATAGTTACTCCATCGATGTTAAGGGTTGGCTGAGACGGGATGGAAGGCTATGCGTCCCACAAGCTAGAGATTTAGTGAAGAAGGTTCTTAAGGAGGCACATCATTCCAAGATGACAATACACCCAGGTGGAGACAAAATGTACAAGGACGTAAAGAGAGTTCTCTATTGGAGCAACATGAGAAGGACGTGGCTGTAACAACCCGTGTTTTTATAATGTGTTATAACCATAAATCAAGGAAGAATTAATTTTTAAAATAAGAATCAAGGGAAAGGGGTTACGTCATTGCATTCATCTTGAAATTCTACTTGGAAACGAGTCCGAGTTTTCGAAAATCAGAGCCCGTATGACCAAGTTATGACCTTTCGAAGTCTTCGGAAGTTTTCAAGTTCAAAACAGCTCAATTCGAATTCAAAATTCGAAATTCAAACCTCAGAATGGACTGGGCGGGAAATTTCCCGCCCAGGACCAGGTCGACCTGGGGGTCGACTATGTAGTCGACCTACCCAGGACTAGGTCGACCATAGTGTCGACCTGGGGGTCGACCTGGTGGCCGAGTCCACCTTTCAAGCTGGATTCACTCTGATGTTTCTGGCCTTGTTTCTGTCTACATTCGTTGACCTGACCCTATAAATACAGCCCCTAACACTAGTCTCTCTACACAAAATTCTTTCTGACCTTATGCTGCTCTAATTCTGGTTGAAAAGTTAGAGAGGCTACTTCTTCTACATCGAAACTACGTTGCTGATTTGGGGATTTCTATTAGGACTTGACTAAGCATATAAAGATTCAACATCGACTCTCTTTTTTCTAATTCTCGAACCACGATCTGTAAGCCCTGGTTATTTTTAGATTTAAACTGTAAATGTAATATGAATATGATGTAAATTGAAATTGGACCTATGTATGATGCATGTTTTACATCCATTCTTGTTCATCTTGGATCTTGACTTTTGGATATATTACTATGACACTGATTTGTGGCTTATTCATGTTGTAAATCAAAAAGAGAGACCCCTTATATTATCGTGTTAAATTCTGCTATTAGTCACAAGTTTATGACTATCACCTTATGTCAATCGTTACCATGACTATACTATCACCTTATGTCAATCGTTACCATGACTATACTATTCCCTTATGTCAACAATTACCATGACTATACTATCACCTTATGACAACTATTATCTTGACTAGTACCTTATTTTGCTAGATTTGGAATCTTTATGTTTGAGGCCAATATTTCGTATAGCAGTAATGTTATAATCTTTTATCTCAAGTCATACCATGCTATGCTAGTAATCACCTTTGCCACCTTATACCAGTCCCTTTTCATGTTATTCCCTAATTAGACTTATTTGTATCGATTCGAGCTTATGTGCGATGGGAATACGATTTGGGTAGATTAGGTAAATCATAAATTGGCTTTGAACATGAACGTTATTATAAATTGAACCTGGATATGGACATGAACTTGACACGATTTGACATGAAGCATGACATGAAAACTCGACATGAATTTTGACAAGAAAACTTGAACGTGGGTATGACAATTAGATAAACTTGAAAATGGACAACTCGAGGTTGGGTTGAGTTTGCAGCGTAAATCTGCCCGGAACCGCCCGGCAAATCCAGTGACTGCAAACAATAGGATCCAATGTGGGTAGTTGGTCATATCGCTTGAAAAACCCGAGGTTAGACTATGTTGTGGTGTAAATCTGCCCGGAACCGCCCGGCAAATCCAGTGACCACAACAGTTAGTCTAATGTGAGAGATTGGGGTGCATTAATGAATTTATGCCACATGATAGGGTTAAGTCATGAACCACTTGAATATACTTAACCAACTTGACACGATGATTTGATAGGGTTAAGTCATGAACCGCTTGAACACACTTAACCAACTTGATACATGATTTGGATAGGGTTAAGTCACGAATTTGAATGAAAACACTTAACCCATTAGAAACCCTAGTTACGCGATCCTTTTCAGCAGTAACCCACTTAGATGTATCACGATACCCTGGGACTAGGAAAGGTGGGGCACGATTACTGGGCTAATTATTAGCAACCAGAACGACGACTGAGTAGGTGCGCCATTGTAGGTTCAGGCGGACTATGGTCGTGCACGTAGTCCGGAGTTGAAAAAGCCGGCATTGGGCACCCATAGATTTACACTGTGCGTGCTTGATTCGTGTCGATGGTTGGCACCACAGGACTTGATACACCCTATGGTGGACCTAGCACAGGTAACTACATTTCAGGATAGGGTTGTATGACATAGACACATGACGAGCTAGAACTTGTAGGGAGCCGATCGATTAGTAGATCGTACCATAGGACCCCGTAATGGGTCACTTCAGGATATTGGGCCAAGGGATCATTTCACGATTAATACTTGACATGGCTATGAACACTAGTACAGATGGTGCAGCGAATCTCGAATATGCGATGCTAGACTTGACTTATCCTGTTATCTTAATTATCTTACCAGTTCTGTTATCATCCTTATGTTTAATTCCATTTTTCACATATCATGTTACCTTTACTAGTTTTCATACTGAAAGTCGCTAGGGCTTACCAGTCTTTATGACTGACCCTTTTTCTTTTGCCTCTTTATCTTTCGTTCCCCCCTCCCCCTCCCGGTTCTCAGGGTGGAAACACTAGCTCTTAGCTTGGATTTAGCTTGCTTTCTAACAGCTCATGTACGGTTTGGTCTTGGGCTATGCTATGGCTGCTTCTGCTTATAGGGAATAATTTATTTTTGTTATCTTAAGTTTATGCCTCTTTATTTGGAACCTGATGTAATGGAATAATTTGTACCTTGGATATATGAGGTTTTGACTCTTTTTCTTGAAAGAAATAAAAAGTTGGTTTTTAATTTCTACCGCTGCTTTATTTATGTTCTACCTTGTGATATCTCTGTGTATGTTTACCTAGATAATACTCCACCAAAACTAGTGCATTCCCTTTGTGAGTGACCCTAGCGGAGGTGGGGTGTTACACTTGGTATCAGAGAAGAAGGTTACCAGGCTAGGCAAAAGTTTTAAAAATCTTCTGAAACTATTTTCGAAACCATTTATAAAGAAGCATTTTTTAAGAAAAGTTTTATGTTTAAAAAGGTTATTCCCCAAAAGCCATTAGCACTTTCCTTTGTTTCCTCGTTTGAATCTTTTCTTTTCGTTTTTCAGCATGGCTGATCTTAACCTGCCTGAGGGAATACCCGTGCCTGGATGGTTCCGAAGGTACTTAGACGCCAAGGACAACAACGCGGGCACGACAGACATCCCTCCTCCCCCTCCCCCAGTGGCTGCGGTTCCTCCTCATCCTGGTACCGCCTTTGCCAAAATATGCAAAGACTTTAAAGCAATGGGCGGCAAGAATTTCGTTGGAACTGAAACCTTTGTTGAGGCACGAAACTAGCTAAAGGAAACTGAAGACTTGTTCATTATCTTTGATGTGGAGGACCATAGGAAAATTCAGTTGGCAGCATGGTTGTTGAAAGAGGAAGCAGCATTTTGGTGGGAGGTCACCAACGCTACCAGGCCAGTTGAGACTTGGGCAGACTTTAGAGAGAAGTTTAGGCTTAAATTCTTATCGTCAGCAGAAGAGAACCTTCAAATAGAGAGGTTCCTAGCACTCAAGCAAGGGGACATGTCTATTAGGGAGTACGTGAATAAGTTTAATCAGCTTGCTCGGTTCGGTTTGGATTTGGTCAACACACCCCAAAAAAAGGTTGTACGCTTTGCTCGAGGATTGAACGAGCCACTACACTGTTTGGCCATAACTCATATACCCATGGGGGGACCTTTGAAAGCTTGGTGGATATGGCTCTACTTCATGAGGAAGACAAGAATAGCAAGAAGGAGGTTAAGCCTAATGAGACTCATAATAAGAAAGCTGACTTCAAGAAGGGGGGTAACAAGAATAACAAGGGCAACAACAAACCACGTGAGGCGAGGAAGTGCAACTTTTGTGGTATTACGGGACATCTAGCTAAAGACTATAGAAAGAAGAAAAGAAAGTTGGGTCAATGCTTTCATTGTGGGGATACTGGACACATCAGCAAGGATTGCCCTAAGAAGCAGGGACAGGGGCAAGGGCAGACCCAACGAGCAGGACCTTCTGGAGGGCAGTTGCATGCTCTTAACACCACTCCAGCTCTTGACCGAGGTAGTAATATTTCCGTAGAAATCCTTGTTTACATTTCTGACTTTCCTGTTCGAACCTTATTTGACTCTGGCGCATGGCATACTTTTATTTCTTCTGATATTGTTGAAAATATGCACATAAGTACTAGTCTGGTTGAGGATCCTGTTATAGTTTCGAATCCAATTGGAGGCTCCTCCCATTTATCTATGATGTGTGTGGATTTGAGGATCTCTATCTTAAGCGTAGAATTCACGTGTAATGCTTATGTTCTCGGATTTATGGGATACGGTTTGATCCTAGGTATGGATTGGGTGTCCGATTATGGAGCCATTCTTGATTGTGAACAAAGGGTAGTGAGGCTCATGACTCGCCTTGGTAATACCCTTGAAATTTCTTGTAACCCTAAGGGTCCGGTCATGTTTTGTTATCTTGAATCCCTTGACTCGTCCGACGATAATTTGCAATCTGTAAGAGTGGTCCGAGAATATCCAGATGTCTTTGATGAAGTGAGCAGGTTACCCTCCTAAACGCGAGATAGACTTCCGAATTTATCTTGTTGATAATGCCAAGCCAGTTTCAATACCCATTAGGCACATGGCTCCGCGAGAAAGAAGAGAGCTCAGTAAACAAGTTAATGAGTTGCTTGAGAAAAATTTCATAAGGCGAAGCATTTCTGAATGGGGTGCTCCGGTGGTATTCGCTACTAAGGAGGATGGATTGCTTCGTCTATGCGTAGATTATCGTGAGTTAAACAAGCTGACAAAGAAAAATAGGCACCCACTACCAAGAATCGATGATCTGTTTGACCAGCTTGTGGGAGCATCTGTTTTCTCTCAACTCGATCTAGCCACAGGATTCCATCAGCTTAGAGTGGCTGAGGATAGCATTGACAAACTGCGTTTAGGACTCCAGATGGGTTATTCGAATGGCTCGTCATGCCATTTGGGTTAACGAATGAACCTGCATACTTTGTGGACTTGATGAGTAGGGTGTTTCGGGAGTTCCTTAACAAGTTTGTGGTAGTTTTCGTGAATGATATTTTGATCTTCTCAAAAGATGAAGAATAGCATGCTAGACATCTCAAGGAAGTCATGGAAACACTTAGAGCACACCAGTTAAAGGCTAAGTTTTCCAAATGCCATTTTTGGAGGAAGTCCGGTTCCTTGGACACGTAGTTTCTAAGCAAGGCATAGCCGTGGACCCCGCAAAGGTAGTTGTGGTACAGGACTAGAAAATTCCTAAGAATGCAACGGAGGTGAGGAGCTTTCTCGGTTTGGCGGGCTACTACAGGAAGTTCATTAAGGACTTCGCTAAGATTTCAGCCCCTCTTACTAAGTTAACAAAGAAGAACCTAGCTTTTACATGGGACATAGAATGTGACGCTGCTTTTCAGAGACTTAAGAGAGCCCTCACCACAACTCCAGTTTTGGCATTACCCGATGGAGGTAAGATGTTTACAGTGTACACAAATGCGTGCGACACAGGATTAGGTGCTGTCCTAATGCAAGAAGGAAGAGTAATATGCTACGGGGGCAGACAACTTAAAGTTCATGAGAAAAACTATCCCACGCATGACTTGGAGTTGGCCGCGATTGTTTTTGCACTTAAAGCTTGGCGCCATTATCTTCTAGGGGAGAGGTTCGAGTTGTATACCGACCACAAATCGCTTAAGTACCTCTTCTCACAGAAAGATTTGAATCTGAGGCAACAGCGGTGGATGGAGTTCTTGGCATCATATGACTTTGATATAGCCTATACCCCTGGCAAGGGTAATGTGGTGGCGGATGCGCTAAGTAGAAAAAGGTTGACTTTGAGCCCCTTGTTTGTTGAAAGGAAAAGCCTTGAGTTTATAGCAACCTTTGATTTTACACCTGCTGTTGAATCATTGACTGCTACGTTAGCTTCTCTTGAGTTAAGACCTACACTTCTAGATCAAGTAGGGACTTCACAGAAGGAAGACCCACAGATAGTCGAAATCATGGACAAGCTGGTTAGTGGTGAGACGTCAAGTCACGTTAGTAGGTATGCCATATATGACAAGGGATGGCTAAGGCGCGATGGAAGGCTATGTGTCCCACAAGTGGGAGAGCTAGTAAGGAAAGTTCTCGAAGAAGCGCACCACTCAAAGATGACTATACATCCCGGAGGGGATAAGATGTACAAGGATATGAAATGCATTTCCTTTTGGGATGGAATGAAAAAGGACGTGGTAGAGTTCGTTTCGAAGTGCATGGTGTGCCAACAAGTAAAGGTCGAGTCGAAGAAGCCCGGTGGGCTATTACATCCTTTGGAGGTTCCGCAATGGAAATTGGAGAGTATCTCGATGGATTTCGTGGATGGACTGCCTAGGTCAAGGAAGGGAAATAATAGCATATGGGTCATAGTTGATAGACTCACGAAAAGTGCTCACTTCATTCCAGTGAAAAGCAAGAGGACCGCATCATGGCTAGCGCCTATTTACCTTCGAGAGATATTATGGTTGCATGCAGTTCCTTGTAGTATAGTTAGTGATCGTGACCCGACTTTTACTAGCCAGTTTTGGAATAGTCTGCAAGAAGCAATGGGTAAACGACTGAACTTGAGCACGGCCTATCACCCACAGACGGATGGACAAACCGAAAGGGTAAATAGGGTACTAGAAGATCTCCTGAGGCTATGCATTCTTGACTTTGGCGGCACTTGGGAAGACCATCTTCCTCTCGTGGAGTTTGCATATAACAATAGTTACCAAGCTAGCATCGGAATGGCACCGTTCGAAGCCCTGTATGGAAGGTCGTGCAAATCGCCAACTTGTCGGTGGGAGACGACAGACAGACTTATACTTGGGCCCGACATGATAAGGGACACTTCTGAGAAGATTGAGTTGATACGAAGACGGATGAAAACGGCCAAAGATAGACAGAAATCTTATGCGGACCAGAGAAGGACAGACCTAGAGTTCGAAGTCGGGGATATGGTTTTTATAAAAGTTTCTCTGTTACGCAATATAGTTCGTTTCGGAGCAGTTGGAAAGCTAGCACCAAGGTTCGTAGGATTGTTCCCTATCACTGAGAGGATTGGACGGATGGCCTATAAGGTAGACTTACCCGAGAAGCTGGCTGGGGTGCACAATGTCTTTCACGTCTCGCATCTCCGGAAGTGCTTGCATGAGTCAGCCGAAGTGGTTAAGCCAAGCATCCTTGAAGACGTAGAGGTGGAAAAAGAAGCAACATTGAGGCGAGTTCCGATTCGTATCTTAGGAATGGAGATTAAGAAGCTAAGGAATCAAGAAGTCAAGCTAGTTAAAGTGCAGTGGAGTGAAACCCAAGAAGACGCAACCTGGGAAACCGAAGAGAAGATATGCGCGCTTTACCCATTTCTTTTTTAGGGTACATTCTCGATCTCTTTTTCCTATAAACTTGAAAACCTTTTTGTATCATGCTTCTACTACCTACGTTTGTCTTGTTATCTTCTCAATCTTATCTTGAGAACCTTAGGTAGAACCATATGGATGTAAACATGTGATTAAAACATGTTATGGTTGATGTTTGCAAGTGGTTGCAAGTGGTTGCTAGTTGATGCATGACACACATTAGGCACTAGATTGGCTCAGTCACATTTTCATGTTGCATATGCATGAGTGCTTATACTTGTACATGGATGGAACTTGTTATGCTATCACTTGGATGTTGCATATGAATGAATGTTTGTGCACTCATGTAGAGATTATAAACTATGTTAGGAATTTGCATACATGTTGGATTCATTACATTAACATATTTTGCATTAAGGAGGTTTACTGAATCAGTAACCGCCGGATCTTTTGCATTAGATAAGTACATATACACACACTTTCTGCATATGTTCATACAACACTAGAAATCTTTTAAGGACAATGGTTGCCTGTGGATGATGCTTTGAGTAGATGGATGATTGGAAGGTAGGATATATTCTCCCTAACTCAGAGATTTCGGGGACGAAATCCTTTAAAGGGGGAGAATGTAACAACCCGTGTTTTTATAACGTGTTATAACAATAAATCAAGGCAGAATTAATTTTTAAAATAAGAATCAAGGGAAACGGGTTACGCCATTGCGTTCATCTCGAATTTCTGCTTGGAAACGAGTCCAAGTTTTCGAAAATCGGAGCATGTATGACCAAGTTATGACCTCTCGAAGTTTTCAAGTTCAAAACAGCTCAATTCAAATTCAAAATTCGAAATTCAAACCTCAGAATGGACTGGGCGGGAAATTTCCCGCCCAGGACTAGGTCGACCTGGGGGTCGACTATGTAGTCGACCTACCCAGGACCAGGTCGACCATAGTGTCGACCTGGGGGTCAACCTGGTGGCCGAGTCCACCTTTGAAGCTGGATTCACTCTAATGTTTCTGGCCTTGTTTCTGTCTACATTCGTTGACCTGAATCTATAAATACAGCCCCTAACACTAGTCTCTCTACACAAAATTCTTTCTGACCTTATGCTGCTCTAATTCTGGTTGAAAAGTTAGAGAGACTACTTCTTCTATGTCAAAACTACGTTGCTGATTTGGGGATTTCTATTAGGACTTGACTAAGCATATAAAGAATCAACATCGACTCTCTTTTTTCTAATTCCCAAACCACGATCTGTAAGCCCCAGTTATTTTTAAATTTAAACGGTAAATGTAATATGAATATGATGTAAATTGAAATTGGACCTATGTATGATGCATGTTTTACATCCATTCTTGTTCATCTTGGATCTTGACTTTTGGATATATTACTATGACACTGATTTGGGGCCTATTCATGTTGTAAATCAAAAAGAGAAACCCCTCATATTATCATGTTGAATTCTGCTATTAGTCACAAGTTTATGACTATCACCTTATGTCAATCGTTACCACGACTTTACTATTCCCTTATGTCAACCATTACCATGACTATACTATCACCTTATGACAACTGTTATCTTGACTAGTACCTTATTTTGCTAGATTTGGAATCTTTATGTTTGAGGCCAATATTCCATATACCAGTATTGTTATAATCTTTTATCTCAAGTCATACCATGCTATGCTAGTAATCACCTTTGCCACCTTATACCCGTCCCTTTTTATGTTATTCCCTAATTAGACTTATTTGTATCGATTCGAGCTTATGTGCGATTGGAATACGATTTTGGTAGATTAGATAAATCATAAATTGGCTTTGAACATGAATGTTATTATAACTTGAACCTGGATATGGACATGAACTTGACACGATTTGACATGAACCTGGATATGGACATGAACTTGACACAATTAGATAAACTTGGAAATGGCCAACTCGAGGTTGGGTTGAGTTTGCAATGTAAATCTGCCCGGAACCACCCGGCAAATCCAGTGACTACAAACAATAGGATCCAATGTGGGTAGTTGGTCATATCACACGAAAAACCCGAGGTTAGACTATGTTGTGGTGTAAATCTGCCTGGAACCGCCCGGCAAATCCAGTGACCACAACAGTTAGTCTAATGTGAGAGATTGGGGTGCATTAATGAATTTATGCCACATGATAGGGTTAAGTCATGAACCACTTGAATATACTTAACCAACTTGACACGATGATTTGATAGGGTTAAGTCATGAACCGCTTGAACACACTTAACCAACTTGATACATGATTTGGATAGGGTTAAGTCACGAATTTGAATGACAACACTTAACCCATTAGAAACCCTAGTTATGCGGTCCTTTTTAGCAGTAACCCACTTAGATGTATCACGATGCCCTGGGACTAGGCAGCATGGGGCACGATTACTGGGCTGATTGTAAGCGACCAGAACGACGGCTGAGTAGGTGCGCCATTGTAGGTTCAGGCGGACTATGGTCGTGCACGTAGTCCGGAGTTGAAAAAGCAAGCATTGGGCACCCGTAGATTTACACTGTGTGTGCTTGATTCGTGTCGATGGTTGGCACCATAGAACTTGATACACCCTATGGTGGACCTAGCACATGTAACTACATTTCAGGATAGGGCCGTATGACACAGACACTTGACGAGCTAGAACTTGTAGGGAGTCGATCGATTAGTAGATCATACCATAGGACCCCATAATGTGTCACTTCATGATATTGGGCCAAGGGATCATTTCACGATTAATACTTGACATGGGTATGAACACTAGTACAGATGGTGCAGCGAATCTCGAATATGTGATGCTAGACTTGACTTATCCTGTTATCTTAATTATCTTACCAGTTCCGTTATCATCCTTATGTTTAATTCCAGTTTTCACATATCATGTTACCTTTACTAGTTTTCATACTGAAAGTCACTAGGGCTTACCAGTCTTTATAACTGACCCTTTTTCTTTCGCCTCTTTTTCTTTCGTTTTTCCCCCCAGGTTCTCAGGGAGGAAACACTAGCTCTTAGCTTGGATTAGCTTGCTTTCTGACAGCTCATATACGGTTTGGTCTTGGGCTATGTTATGGCTGCTTATGCTTACGGGGAATAATTTACTTTTGTTATCATAAGTTTATGCTTCTTTATTTGGAACCTGATGTAATGGAATAATTTGTACCTTGGATATATGAGGTTTTGACTCTTTTTCTTGAAAGAAATAAAAAGTTGGTTTTTAATTTCTACCGTTGCTTTATTTATGTTCTACCTTGTGATATCTTTGTGTATGTTTACCTAGATAATACTCCACCAAAACTAGTGCATTCCCTTTGTGAGTGACCCTAGCGGAGGTGGGGTGTTACAGTGGCAGATTTCGTTTCTTAGTGCGTGACAAGCCAACAAGTCAAGGCAGAACAGGAGAAGCCTGGAGGACTGCTTCATCCTCTAGAATTCTCGCAATGGAAGCGGGATAGCATTTCAATGGACTTCATTGACGGGTTGCCTAGGTCAAGAAGAGGCAATTCTAGCATTTGGGTAATAGTGGACAGGCTTACTAAAAGTGCCCGCTTTGTACCTATCAAAAGTAGAAGGACTGCTTCGTCTCTAGCTTCTCTTTACCTCAAAGAAATAGTTAGACTCTATGGAATACCCTCCAGCATAGTGAGTGACAGAGATCACATCTTCACGAGCAAATTTTGGTGGAGTCTGCAAGAAGTTGTCGGCACACAGTTATGCTTAAGCACGGCCTATCACCCCCAAACTGATGGTCAGACAGAAAGGGTGAATAGAGTACTAGAAGATCTTCTAAGACTGTGCGTTCTTGACTTCGGAGGGACTTGGGAGGATCACCTTTCTTTAGTGGAATTCGCCTATAACAAAAGTTACTAAGCCACCATCGGTATGGAGCCCTTCGAAGCTTTGTATGGAAGACCTTGCCAATCACCAACTTGTTGGTGGGAGTCTACCGACAAGATTATACTTGGGCCAGACATGATTAGAGAGACTTCAGAAAAAGTGGACTTGATACGAAGGAGAATTAAGACGGCCCAAGATAGACAAAAATCCTACACCGACAAAAGAAGGACTGACCTTGAGTTTGAGGTTGTGGATAGGGTTTTCCTTAAGGTATCTCCCTTAAGTAACGTCGTTCGCTTTGCATCCACGGGAAAGCTAGCACCAAGATTTGTAGGACCGTTCCCTATCATCGAGAAGATTGGGAAGATGGCTTATAGAGTAGACCTGCCTGAAAGGTAGGCTGGAATTCACAACGTCTTTCACGTTTCTCATCTCCGAAAATGTCTACATGAATCAGCGGAAGTGGTGGAGCCAAGCATTTTAGAAGAAGCCGAAGTGGAACGCGAAGCAACTATTAGGAAAATTCCAACTTGAATCATAGGAACTGAAGTGAAAAAGCTACGCAACCGCGAAGCCAAGCTCGTTAATGTTCAGTGGAGCGACGCCGAGGAAGACTGAGGACAGAATACGCGCACCCTACCCTTTTCTTTTTGAGGGTACATCTTTGATCTCTCTTTTTCCTTAAGTTGTGCTTGTATCTATCTTTTTAGGTATATCTCCTCAATATTATCCTTTATCCTTAGGTAGAAACCCCTTTGGATGTAAAAATGTATTTGAAACATGTTATGGTTGATGGCTGCAAGTGGTTGCTAGTGATTGATAGTGGTTGCTCGTGGATGCATATACACACACACCCTAGGTTTTAGATCGGCTCAGCAATTCATACTGCATATGCATATATGTATTCATATTTGTATGTGGTTGAAACTTGGTATGTTGTCATATGGATGTCGCATTTGTATTGATGGTTGCACACTCATGTAGAATTATGAGTAAGGACAAATTTGCATACATAATGGATTCATGACACTTACATGATTTGCATTAAGGAGGTCAACTGGATCAGTAGACCGCCTGATTTTGCATTAGTTAAGGACATATACACACACTGTGCGTATAATCATAAAGCATTAGAAGTCTTTTAAGGACAATGGACGCATGTGTTTGTTGGTTGAGTAGATGGACGATCGGATGTTAGAACGTACGTTCTCCTAGACTTGAAGATTTCGGGGACGAAATCCTTTAAGGAGGGGAGAATGTAACACCTCGAATTTTCTATTAATTGTAACTTAACAAATTAAATTATAATTAATTCTAAATGATGGAATTAAGGGAAATGGGTTATGCCATTGCGTTCTTCTCGGAATTCTGCTTGAGATAGAGTCCGAGTTTGCGTAAAACGGATACCGTATGAAGAAGATATGGACGAACGAAGTTGGGCAGAAAAGCAGAAACGGGTCAGAATGTACTGGCGCACTTGGGAAGTACGCCAGAACAAAATTGCACTGGCGCACATGGGAAGTGCGTCAGTACAAATTTGCACCGGCGCACATGCCAAGTGCGCCCAGGCCAGAAAACTGGCTTGGTCAGGACCTGACGGGCCTGGTCGGGTTCTGGTCAATTTCTGAGGATTGGCTGAGTCACTAGGGCTTACATGTCGCTTTCTGATTGGCTTCTCTTGAGATGGATGGTCCGGATTCACTCTAGCTTCATCGACGGCTCTAATCAGTTTAAAATTCTATAAATACAACTCAAGCCTAAACCTAAATTCATACAAATAATATAGAACTAAAGCCGTCATGTTGCTGGAAAGAAGCTAGGAGTGGTCGTCAGTTAGAAAGCTTAGAGACAAGCCAATACTAAAGTAAAACACGAATCAAAACAACGTTAGTCTACCAAAAGGAAAGCATATCAAATTCAGAATTCAGAATTCAGAATCCAGAATCCAAGTTCATCTTTCGTTGTAAGTATAATGATTTTTCCGATGAGAATAAAACTAAGATTTGATTCGATGTAAATTGGAAGTGGAATTGTGCTATTATGTAACGACGATGTTAATTCATATCTATGTATTGAAATGATTGTGTTGCGAATGAAATTGGGATGTTTGTGGTATAATTAAGATTGATGTTGATCCTATTGTACTTTTAGAATGACAACAACATCACAAGCAAGTTGTATAGTTCATGTTTATATGATTATATAGGTTATTTGTGATTAGAACCTCATGTATATACTTTATGCTATAACTTTTATGCCTAAATGGTTATGTTCATATACATGTCCCTATGTTTATACAAAAGTTGCAAGTTCCTAATTGGATCCATGTCAAGATCCACTTTAGTACATGTTTCATGTTGTAATTAGATGTGCGATTGGATCTAGTTCACACCCTTGTCATAAAGTTATACATATTTATGAAAATGCCATATTCTTGTCATATGCTAGTGATGTTCGATGTTATGCCTAGATCCAAAAACAAGTTTAGACTTATGTTATCTAAGTCATATGCTAAATTATGTGACACCTATTTGGATAAATACCTATTTCAATGCAAGTTCGCATATACGTTGATTTAGGCTATGTTGCAAGTTCACATTCATGTTGACTTTTTTGCAAGTTCACACCTATGATGTTCATATTGACTTTGCCAATGCCAAGTTTACACCTATGTCATGTTTATGTTTATGAATTCCCTTGTGCCAACTTGTATGTGCTAAATTAGGCTAAGTTTTTAGCCTAATATTATATGTTAAAAACTAGGCGAACGAAAATTAGGCTTAGATTGTTAGCCTAATGTTTAAACGGGGTAACGTTGGGAATATTAGAAAACTTGTCATAAAAATATGTGAAATTGACATGTCTGTCACATGCCAAAATTGGTGGCATTTAAACGGTATAAATTCTTTATACCAAAAATGTTAAACTTGGAAAGTGGGCCACAACATTTAATTGTTGACAAATTTAAATATATTAAGTGATAAAGACAAATATGTAAATTTAGAAAATACGAGTATGCTTAACACGAGGTTGGATTGAGTTGTGATGTAAACCTGCCTGAACCCGCCCGACTGTCCAGTAGTCACAACAATACCTATCCAATGTGGGTGGTTAAGCATTGAGCCCAATAAAGACACGAGGTTAGACTGAGTTACGGTGTAAATCTGCCCGAAGCCGACCGGCACATCTAGTAATCGTAACAATATTTGTCTAATGTGAGTGGTCGGTGCTTTAAAAAGCTAAGGACAGACAAGTAGGGATGGTAGGGTTAAGTTAACTAAAAACACTTAACCAATTCAACATGTTAATTAAACTGATGGGTGGGGTTAGGTAAATACAGACAATTAACCACTTAACATGTTTGACTAGAAAACCCTAGTAACGGGGACCCATTTCAGCAGTAACCCAATTAGGTATCATGGTACCCTGAAACTAGGCAGGGTGGGGCACGATTACTGGGATGATTGTAAGCGGTCAAAAGCGACGGCGGTGGGTGCAACAGTGTGGGTTCTAACGGAGTGCGGGCGTGCACACACTTCGGAGCAGACAAACAGGGCACGGGGGGCACCAGTAGTATAACCTATGCATCTCTGGTTTTGTGTCGGGTCGCCACCATGGGACTTGATGCACCCCATGGTGTGGCCAGCATAGGTGTCTACAATCTTTGGGGGCCGTAAGACACAGATGATTATGCGAGTAGGAGCCTATCTTTAGAAAAGGGGATCACTTTACCTCCAGCATGGGGTGACAGTTAAGATAATACAAGTAGGTGCAGAGATATAGTATGGGATGCGATAGTATATTCGATTCAAACTGCTTTGTCTTAGTTTATGCCATTCTCCTATTTCCAATTTATACTTATCATGCCCTTATTCTTATTCTCATACTGAAGAGTCACTAGACTTACCAGGCTTTATGTCTGATCCTATTTTCTTTCGTCTTCTTTTCTTCCGTCCCCCCCCCCCCGGTCCACAGGGAGGAAACAACTCAGCTTAGTCAGAATCTTTGCAATCTTCAAGATAGTTGATGTACGGTTTGGACTCTCTTGCTTTGGCTATGGCTGTTGGACACAATCATGGGGATTTATGTAGTTTTAATTATGTTTTATGCTTCTTTATTTAATAACCAAGACAGAAATGATGATGTAATATTTTTGGGAGTTATTATGTGACAGTTATGGAAATGTTTTGTATGAACACGTATTTTATGAAATAAAAAGTCTGTTTGTTTTCCGCTGCTTATATATATGTGTTTATATCTGTCTTGTGTTTTATCTGTGACTTTTACTTACAAACCTCCACCAAAGTTAAGGCAGTCCCTTGTGAGTGACCTTAATGGAGGGTGGGGTGTTTCAGAGTCTACAGACAAGCTCGTATTTTGGTCTGACATGATCAGAGAAGATGTAGAGAAGGCGGACTTGATATGAAGACGAATGAAGACCACACAAGATAGACAGATGTCCTACGCTGATAAAAGAAGGACCGACCTTGAGTTTAAGGTTGGAGACAGAGTTTTTCTTAAAGTATCTCATTTGAAGAATGTCGTTCGCTTTGGGTCCGTAGGAAAATTGGCACCAAGATTTGTAGGGTCGTTTCCTATCATTGAGAGGATTGGGAAGATGGCTTATAAAGTAGAGCTTTTCGAAAGATTGGCTGGAGTTCATAATGTTTTTCATGTCTCTCATCTACAGAAGTGCTTACATGAGTCCGCGGAAGTTGTGGAGCTGAGCATACTAGAGGAAGTAGAAGTGGAGCGAGAAGCGACGGTGATAAGAGTTCCAACTCGTATCTTGGGTGCAGAAGTTAAAAAGCTACGCAATCGTGAGGTCAAGCTAGTTAAAGTACAGTGGAGTGATGCTGAAGGAGATGCGACTTGGGAGACTGAAGGCAAGATAAGCGCATCCTACCCTTTTCTTTTTGGGGGTACATCCTTGATCTCTTTTTCCATAAGTTTATGCATGCTTGTATCGATCTCTTAAGTATATCTCCTCAGTCCTATTCTTGATCCTTAGGTAGAAACCAATGAATGTAAACATGTATTTGAAACATGTTATGATTGATGGTTGCAAATGGTTGCAAATGGTTGCAAGTGGTTGCTAGTGGTTCCTCGTGGATGCATACACACACACACTAGGTACTAGATCGACTCAGTCACTTTCATATTGCATATGCATGTATGTATTTATATATGGATTGAAACTTGATGTGTTATCATGTGGACATTGCATTTGTATGAATGATTGTACACTCATGTAGAAGTTATATAATACGAATAGGACTAATTGCATACATGATGGACTCATTGCACTGACATGATTCGCATTAAGGAGGTCAACTGAATCGGTAGACCGCCTGATTTTACATTAGATAAGGACATATACACATGTTATGCTTATGATCATGAAAGCATTATAAATCTTCTTAAGGACAATGGATGCCTGTGATTGATGGTTGAGTAGATGGATGTTGGATGTTAGGATACATTCTTCTTAAATTAGAGATTTCGGGGATGAAATCATTTAAGGAGGGGAGAATGTAACACCCCGTTTTTTCTGTGAATATTAAATTTAGCAAACCTAAGAATACTTAACTTTTAGAAGAAGAATTGGGTGAAACGGGTTACGCCATTGTGGTCGTCTCGGAATTCTGCTTGAGATAGAGTCCTAGTTTGCGTGAATCGTAATTGTGGCGACCCGAATTACCCCATGAAGGAAAGAACAGATTGTTTTAAGGACAAGACGAATCAGAACAAAAACAAAAAAACATTTCATTGTTTATTACAACAATTTCCATCAGATACAAGAATATACAGGGTATGAATAAATATTACACATCAGAGATTAAAATACATTACATAGCAGTAGAAAAATAATACAAAACACAACTAAAGGAGACAAACGGATACAGAGCTTTTCGAATATCATTCCAGTTGTAAACCAGGATCTTGTGAATATAAATCTGCAAAACCAAAACTACTACATGCCCGTGTGGAAAATAAGGGCACCCAGAGTTTAGGTTAAACAATAAACTCCAGGTCAGTCATGTGACTGGTGTGAGAACTAAAACAGTTATTTAAAACATTACTTTAAAAGAGAGTAATTCAAGGGACCACGTCGTATAACACGGAACGGGTTTCCTCCCAAGAATACTAGTGCATAGTGTTTACACCAAAAATGGTCTAAACACCCAAGGTACTAAACTGTACTTCACCAATTTGGTAAGAAATAAATGAAGTCGTGTTTAATCAACAATAAAAAGTGAAAAATGCAAAAAAGTAAAGTAGAGATGAGATTTAGAGTGGTTCAACCGTTAATGAGGTCCACGACCACTATAAAGGTGATTTCCTACCTTATAATGATAATTACAGAACACATCAACTCTCTCTTTTCATACATCTCTATACCCGCTCAATATACCGTCATTAATATATTTCAATCTAAGGAGTTATACAAAAGAATAGCGGAATTTGGGGAGAAGAAGGATGGATGAATGATTGAGAAGATGGGTGTCTTCGTTTTCCTTCATCGTGAAATTATGCTTGATGCCATGGCTGAATCTATGGTTGAGGATAAAGTTTGGCAGCACTTCGTGGTTTTTCAAAGCCGATCCCCTTTACGTTGGTAGTCATGGTCTATTTATAGATGAACTCCCCTTGGTAAACAACTTGGAATTCCTTTATCCACGTTGTGGATCATCCATTTTGCTAATTACGATCATGCCACCACCTAGTTGTAGCCAGCTGTCTGTGGCTGTATCCAGTTATCATGTGCGAGGGCCTCGTTGGAATGAGTATCTTGAATAGCTGAGCGGGTCCATGTAAGCAAGCGTCCCATGAGTGCCTCAAGAGATTTTGTAAGAGCGGGATGCGGGTTTGGAGTCGAGTCTCCTTTGGCCCTTGTGCGTCCGTTATTCTCGGTCCAAGGGCGCTTGTCTTCGTGCTGCCTTTGTATGTCGCTTTTTGGCTTCGAGGCTTTGTTATGAGGTCGCTCCTGCTTAGGTTGAGAGGGCGACTTGCCTCATTTTAGTGTTTGAGCAGTTCTTAAGTTATGCGACCTTTATCTTTATCGGGTCGTACTTCTTATAATATGTTATACTGTTATCTTCGGATGCAGTGGTTGACTTAACCTGCCTTGGGTTCGATATTTGGATCTTGCTTTGTGCGGGTGCATCGTGCACGGCCGGCCCTGACGACATCCGCCTTGTACCCTTTACCTAATGTGCGCATGAATTTTTTGGGATTAACACTTGCCCCTCGAAGTCCGTGATTTCTTTTGTGTATGGAATCGTGGGTTTCGACGTATTTGATCGCACATTGGTTGGTGGGTTTGTGCTGACTTGTTGAGGGCTCAGTCGTGCCAATCATTTAGATTACTTCATCATCGTTGATCGATATTGTCTTTTCCTATGAGCGAGAGGCTCGATGTATCTTTTTGATTACTGTGCGAATGGCTGAATTTTAAGAGGCCAATGGAAATCTGAAGAGACACTTTTGTGTAATTGAGTACTAGGTTGACATGGTAAGAATGCCCTGGATGGATTGATTCCAATGTTCTATGCCCTCATAGATAGCTCACATTTCCAAAACTTAGACATTTTGACAATTTCTTGTTTTTGGGCGTTTGGCGAACATTTCTCGGGTATGCTAAACCAGATCACTAGATCCTAATTGAGCTGTCACATCATAAAAAGGGGCTTTTAGTCCTCTTAAGTATTGCTTCTTCATTTTCCCGCTTTCATATCTCTCCAATAAATCCATTTTAATGGCGATTTCATCGTAGAAGACCCCGTTGTTGCCTTTTGGGCCTTCGATTCTCTTTACTTAGTTGATCGTGTCTCCTGTCCTCCTTTAGTCGGCGATTTCCTTCAACTTCATTTTCCGGCTACAATGCTCCTTTCTTCAAGTTGAATTTCACTCGTAAGTGAATTCCCCCCGTCCCCTTTTATTTATGATTTTGGGTTAATTCTTTTAATTGCACGAGGAAGGATTCTCAATTGGCAACACCGAATTGCTGAAATCGATGGTTGCGATATTGGAGAAGTGTTGATTTGACTTGGTATGTGCTTTGACTTTGGGTGGAATCCTTTGGTGATGACTTTAGCCCTTTTTTATGCTGGCAAGTCATTTTCTGAAATGGCTAAGAAACAACACTTTTTAATTCATCGTGCCTTAACTGGCCATTCAGTGGAATAGCCATGTCGTGGCAGTACTTCTGCTTTTCCTTTGACTCTTAACCATTCAGTTTGTCATTTCTTTTTAAGCATACTTATACGTGCTGACATATGACTAACTGCCTGTTCATCTCAATCCCAGTTAATTCGTTATGTTTGGGGAATGAGAGAATCTGGATCGGGCAAGTGAGGTTGGCCCGGCTACTGGTGTTGGTTTGGCTGTTAGTCAGACTCATCCCCAACCTCGCTTTTTTGATGGGGTGGCGGCCGATTGCCGCAAATCGACTCTTTCTTTTGATCAGTTTTTACAAATGTGCAATCACTTTGGGTTTTCATAAGATGAAACCAGATTTCCCAGAAAGGGGGAGCTGGCAGATTGTCCGCCCTCCGGGTATGTAGCGGTCAATTATCACATGCTGTCCAGTGGGGCGATTCCCCCCTTCAATCCTTATCTGGAGTCGGTTTTGCGGCAACTGGCCATTGCCCCGTATCAGTTGCACCCAAGTGGGTATAAAATCTCGCTTGTGCTGTACATACAATTCATGAAGGTCCGACATCGGGAACCTATGTTTGCGGATATTTGCTCTTTATATACCTTTAAGAAGAGGGAGGTAGACAGTTCCTCATTCTTTTTTATGGAGAGTATGCATGATAGAATTATCACTGGTTTGACGGATGGAGATAAGGGGTTCCCTGATCAATATTTCTTTGTCCACTATCCTGCTAGTTTTAACGGACGATGGACCGAAGGAGGTAATTATACCTTTGCTCCTGGAGTTCTTATTCCTTTTCTCTTTCTCATCCGGCTTTTTTTTAACTTTTGTAGTGATCCCTTCTATTGTGGGACTTTCCTTGGATCAAGGCCTCCTTAATTCTTTAATTTCTATTGACAAAAGGGAAAGAAGCAGAGAGGTGTTGCTTTCAGAGGAAAACCTCCGTAAGTACCAATTAATTTGCCCTACACGATCTCTTGGAAAAGCTTCTGTGCACTCCCAAAGTCCTGCTGGCAAGCCTTTTAAAGTGATGCATTTAATCCCTGATGTGAGCGATCGACCTCCGTTGCCGATTACTGAAGGGGGTGATAAGAGAGTTGACAAGAACATATATGATTTGAGGGTCAATGTAACTTCTGGATCGACCGTGGGAAGTTCCAATTGTCCTGTTATTCAGGCGGAGGGTTCCTCAGGGATATTAGGAGACTTTGGAGATTTGGACTCTGCCGAGTATTTGAGCCAAGGTGATGCGGTGATGTCTAACCCCGTTGTACCTGACATGGGAGGAATGCGACGGCCCGCTCGGCGTCCTGAGAAAGCCCCTGTTTTCATAGCTTCCCATAGAACTGGTTTTGTTACTATTTTACTTGTGGCATAATTTCCCATTAATTTGATAACCTCTGAATGCTTGCTGAACTCATATTTTATTCATTTCCCAGGTGTGAATTCAGACTGCTCATTGTCAGATAGTTTCTTCCAACAAGCTGATCTTACTGATCCATGAAGCCTCTTACAGTCTTTTCTTTTCGGCTATTCAAAGCACCCCAATTATCCTCAAGTTTTCTGGCCCAACATATTTCTGATCCTTCCATGGTTGATTCTTTAAGGCATGAGGGACTTGATCAGGCTAAGATGCTTGCACCGATTAAACCTTCTGCAAGATCTATTGTCCCGACTCCTGCTCAAATTCAAATAATACGTGATCGTCCACCTTATAAGGTCCCTCCAGGCAATTCAATGCTTAAGGAGCGCTTCAGCGGTTGGGACCTGAGGGGAATGCATTTCGATCTGGATTTACAATCCCACGACAGGCAGAATGTTAGGAAGAATTTGGATGCCATAAAAAGTGGCGTGAGCAATCAACTTGGTGTTATTAAGGATCAGCTCGAGACACAATTGAATCTGGTGATGAAAGACGTTGATAAGCGACTGGAGCATTGGGCCAAATTTGGTTACGAGTTCCAAGGATTGAATGCTCGACACCTTGACCATATCGAAACCTTGGAAAATGACAAAGCTGGTCTTATCCACTTGATTAAATCCCAGGAATCTGAGATGACTTCTTTAAGGAGCGATCATGCTAAAGTGAGCAGCTTAGAGGCTAGAAATGTCGAGCTCAAGAAGGAGTTGGAGGGTGTATGAGCGCTGCTTTTAGAGGCTCAATCTGCTCGAAAAATTTCTGAGCGTCATATGGCCTTAGAAAAACAGGCTTTGATTTCTTTAGAACAGGAGAACATGGCTCTGGAAGGCCGACTTGCTTCCCAGAGTGAAACCCTTAGAACCTTTGAAAAGGATACGATCAAGTTGCAAAAAGATCTTGATGAAGTTAGAAATGGAATTGACAATACACTGTTCCAATTTTATGTTTGCAATGTCATGAGTTGTGGAAGCTTGAGTTACTTGGACAAGGATTTTCCGCGAACTTTGGCCCTTGTTTGGGAGCGAATACTCTCGTATTCCAATGATGTTGACGATGAGTTCCTTCAAGAACAGCTTTTAGAAGAGAGGGATCGTGAGGCTCTAGTTAAAGTTAGGAAGATTTTGATGAACGGGCGAGTTCAGTCGCTTAGAAGAGAGTGTTCAAACGCTATGGTTCCTTGTGCCCCACCTGACTCCACCAGGGTTGATGCTTCGAGCTCCCTTACTCCCCCAATGGATCGCTCTTCCTTGGATGTTGCTAGAGCTCAACCCATTATTGAGTGTCCATATCAAGAAAATGTTGTGGCATAGTGCGCGAGTCACGACTGCACTTCTTTAAACGCGGACAATTGTGGACCTAACTTCGTATGTCCAGCAGCTTCAGGTAAAATTGACGTCTATCAATCTGCCTCGGGTCTGGATTTTCTTATTTCTTCGCCTGGGGTTGCTGAGTTAAGTGCTTGTTCCCCTTTTACATCAGGCGTGTTTTCGACCTCTTCTTTAGTTGCTTGCGGCGTTGCTTCCCAGCCTGCTATCATTGACTCTGTTTTGGTCTCCACCAGCATTAATCCTTCTACCATACCTTCATCAGATGACCCACTTTTACCTGATGCGTCCGATCCGGATGATGAGGACGAGACTTGTAATACCAAGGCTGTGTCCACCCTGAAACGCAAAAGAAACTAACTGGTCAATGATTGAAGACCATACATCTTTTCCCTTTGATGACTTTTTGTGTAGCTGGATCAGCAAAAGCCTGAACAATTGGACCATCCTTCCCTGCATAAAAATAGCACTTGCGATCATTACGGTCTGATTTCAGTTTATTTTCTTTTACTTATCATGTACTTAGACCGATTGTTTATGCGAGTGTCGGTCCTCGTTTAATATTTTACATTTGTGGACATACGTTTGTATCGCTTAGGGGCTATCATAGTTACTTATGAGTTGTCGTACTTTTAGTTTGTTGTTCGAGCAAATCTTATCGTTCGAACAGTTCTCGCAACGAGGTTATAACTAGGCTATGGTATGCTTTGAGTGGGCATTGGTGGTTGTTTACACAATGGTTATGTCCCCATACCAAAGATCTTTTTACTTTCGTAGATTCTGTTGATTCTGCATCGTAATTTGGTTAATTTATTATTTCTTAGAAGTAACGTGTGGTTATTATGTGTTTTCTTTTGGATGCCCCCATGGGAGGTCTTGGGTTTCAGTTTCGACCCAATTTTGATCCCGTCAGTCCTGATTTTTCTAGGACTGAAAGACCTTATTGGATACCCGTAAATGGCTAGGATTTCTGATACCCCCTTTCGGCTAGGATTTCTGCTGTTATAGTCCATTCTTGGCTCTGTTTGACTTGGTTAACAACAAAGAATAAGGATGGCCACCTCCTTTCGGTAGGGTTTTTGTTTTGTGCTGGTCCTTCCAGCGTGTTTTGTCAGTCCTTCCGACACTAGGGCTGATGTTTCCAGCCTAGGTATTCTATCCGTGGGACATTTTTATCGTTTCCCTTGTACCTTTTTATTATTTTAGAAAAGCCTGATGTCAGTTTCTCCAGCAAATGCTTGCTTAGGGAAGGTCCACCTTTTGGCTTGTTGTTTGTCTTTAGGCAGCACATCCGGTTGAGATGACACGCCCTTGCATCTGATTTGGTTTGCATGTCTCTCGCGATGCTTTCGATTCATTTTAATTAAGATATGCTTTAAGAAATTTCCATTTGCACTTAGGATGGTATGATTAACTGCTTCTATCATGCCTACATTTGAAAAAATTAGTTTTCAGTGTACGGCGATAAGTACAGTGCTCAAGTAGGCACACAATAGCTTTCTTTGCATATGGCATTTGTAAGTGATTTATTGCCAAACATGAATATAGTTAGTGGCAAAACAAAGTAGAATGACTACTACTTCTTAAGCAAACAGAATACAAAAGAAAAACTGAATAATAAGGAGAAATCTCGGGAATTCTAGTTCAAAATTCCTTGATTGGGAAACCAGTTGTTGATCCTTAGTCACACGTCAATTCCGGGCTAGTTTTGGCCCTTTCCATGAAGAGTTCGATGCCCCTTGTTTGCAGAGAGCCATGACAGTGGCCTCGTACATATTGTTGTAAATGGTTCTTTCTGACTAGTCTTTCGATTAGCGACTTCAAATACCTGCATTCATTTGTATTGTGTCCTGGTTGGTCATGGAATTTTGACAGAACCTTCCTGATTTGATTGTAGAATTTTTGACTTGCATCCGTTCCAGGATTGGGTAATTTATAGTGTCCCTCCTTGCCCTGAAGATATTCTCTATGGTGTCATTGAGGGAGGTGAATTCGGAATTCTTGAAAAAACGCGGCCTCCTTCTGCGCTGTTTGATCTCGCCTATTGCACCTAAGATACGCTTTCGCTTTTCATCTCGTTTCGGGGAACGAGCGCTTTTCGCCTTGCCGGGTCTTTGCCAGGGTCCATAACTGTAACAATTAATTTCCGGAATGGAGCGTTCCTATTCAGCAGAATATTCCATTTTGCTTGCACGACTTGTTTGAGCGAACGGATCATCAATTACACCTGATGCAGCTTTTATGCCAGAGGCCTGGATAACGAACATTGACTCGATCTTCTTTATCAATGCGTCGTTTGCAATAGTTATTTGATCCGTTATCCCTGTCATTGCTTCCTCCAGTTCCCTTCTGGTTATGGCCGCCGCGACTTGTAACGGTTCCTTTTCTCCGTAACGGATGGTAGGTGACGTGTCAGCGCCAGAGACATCATCAATTTGGTCTGCAGCAACTTCTCTTAGCATGCTCATGATCCTAGGTACAATGTTTCCCAGAAAATCTCATCAGATCTGAATGGGAAGAGAAACCAACATGGCCCAACGGTGGGCGCCAAAATGTTTACACCAAAAATGGTCTAAACACCCAAGGTACTAAACTGTACTTCACCAATTCAGTAAGAAATAAATAGAGCCGTATTTAATCAGCAATAAAAAGTGAAAAATGCGAAAAAGTAAAGTAGAGACGACATAGAGTGGTTCAGCCGTTAATGAGGCCTACGTCCACTATGAAGGTGATTTCCTGCCTTATAATGATAATTACAGAACACATCAACTCTCTCTTTTCATACATCTCTATACCCGCTCAATATACCCTCATTAATATATTTCAATCTAAGGAGTTATACAAAAGAATAACAGAATTTGGGGAGAAGAAGGATGGATGAATGATTGAGAAAATGGGTGTCTTCGTTTTCCTTCATCATGAAACTGGGCTTGACGCCATGGCTGAATCTGTGGTTGAGGATGAATTTTGCCAGCACTTTGTGGTTTTCGAACCCGATCCCCTTTACGTTGGTAGTCATGGTCTATTTATAGATGAACTCCCCTTGGTAAACAACTTGGAATTCCTTTATCCAGGCTGTGGATCGTCCATTTTGCTAATTACGACCATGCCACCGGCTAGTTGTAGCCAGCTGTCTGTGGTTGTATCCAGTTATCATGTGCGAGCGGCTCATTGGAAAGAGTATCTTGAATAGCTTAGCGGGTCCATGTAAGTGATCGTCCCATGAGCGCCTCAAGAGATTTTGTAAGAGCGGGATGCGGGTTTGGAGTCGAGTCTCCTTTGCCCCTTGTACGTCCGTCCTTCTCTGTCCAAGGGCGCTTGTCTTCGTGCTGCCTTTATATGTCGCTTTTTGGCTTTGAGGCTTTGTTATGAGGTCGCTCCTGCTTAGGTTGAGTGGGCGACTTGCCTCATTTTAGTGTTTGAGTGGTTCTTAAGTTATGCGACCTTTATCTTTATCGGGTCGTACTTCTTATAATATGTTATACTGTTATCTTCGGATGCAGTGGTTGACTTGACCTGCCATGGGTTTGATATTTGGATCTTGATTTGTGCGGGTGCATCGTGCACGGCCGACCCTGACGACATCCTCCTTGTACCCTTTACCTAATGTGCGCATGAATTTTTTGGGATTAACAAATAGGATAAACAGCGCAATGCTTTTTGGAAAAATGAAGCTATTATAAGACCCATGTCCCATCACACAATGCAACGCAAGCCGGAGGATAGGGTTTTCCCTTATAATAGCCAAAAATGCTTGGTACGTTTAAAACAAATCATTTTGATACTATTATAGTGTAAAGTATATGAAAACAACTTCAAATATAAATGTATCAATCATAGGCGGCATGGGTACCATCTATCATGTCGCCAATACTAGGCTCTACAATTAAAATCGAAATGTCACGTATTGGAAATTGGATTTCCGTCATGAGTCAAGGAATGGGGCAAGCTCCTCATCGGATTCGAAACACTCAAGCAAATGCCTCAGGATTCCCTACAGAGAACCCTTGGAATCGGCTGGGCCGGTCCACACTTACGTTAGTTGATTGGCAATTCCTGAACACACGTTTCCCGATCCTATCAGACCTATCCATCGGCTCTGAAGAGACCGATATATCTGAGGCGCCTCGCATTCCAACATCCACAAAAGTATTATAATCAACAATGTTAGGGCTAGTAAAACGCTGACACCACCCATAGCTAGAAAGAAACATCGTGTTCTCCCAGTGGTCCTTATCCCGTTTTTAACTCATACCGAGGTGTAAGGCTCGCGAATTAACCCTATACAAAAAGCTACGTTGTATCAAAGCCGTGCTTTGATCATCAACCACAAGACTATGCTTTTCAAGAAAAGCCTTGATCTCTATATCTCAGCATGCCACACAGGCAATTCATGCCATGCGACTGATATCTATCGATATATAACCTCTGAGCTCGTACGTCTCAGAGAAGGGCGTTAAGCAAGAGAATAAATTATCCGCTGCCAAACAGATATATATTTAATAGAAATCAATCAACACAGAATAAAATCCAATGTTAGACACACAATCCATATATAAGTCCGTTCTGGGTCTGAACGAAACCAGAGGCACCTTATTCCTCGTCACGTATGTCCAATACAGAAGTGAGGTCCTCGCATATCCATCGATCTCCAAGTACGTCTGGACGATCACCACTTATTACCTCGTCTTGGGTGTACAGCCCAATCAAGACATCAATAATCATCCAAACGATGTGAAGACCTCCGGTCTTCAACCACCGTCTTCATTGTCGACTTATCGTCGAAACAGTTATTCAGAATGAGTATAAACCCGGCCTTTCCGAATAACTCGCATATATAATAAACAAGTGCTACAACAACACAACATATGCCTTATTCCAATTCTGAACATTCTTTTATTCAAATATTAACATTCTTTGGGAAAGGTTCCCATTAATTTTATCAAAGATAAATTCTTTAAAATTTATTCTTTAATCTTCCTTTGGATGTCATTCAAACCATATTAAGGTTTTCCAAACTAGTCGGGACTAGCGAACTACACCGACGTAATCATTTAATTTCCCAATCCCAACCTATTCATCCCATGGAGCAAAACTGGTATTACCCCATAACTAACACCACGGTGTTATCGGTAAATTAATTACCATTTCCTGTTCAAATCTAAATAAAGATTTAACTATCGCTAGGAGAAAAACTGGCGATACTCCATTCTCGATCATTTCCCAAATTTCATAATTTTTATTATCATTTCCCATTTTCAATCTATTTAAAGATTCATTAAAACTCCACTTGGTTTTAATCTTCCCAAAAATCAATATTAATGATTATTTGACTTGGGAAATCATATCCTGTCTTTAACTGGGTTAAAGAACCAATGTCATTTAAAGCACGGTTCACGATAAACCCAAAATCACATTCCATTCCATCAGCCTCTAACCGTAAATTAGCAAGAGAACAATTCCCTAAGTATTAATTTCGAAGGCTGAAACCAACATCAGATCAATACCGAGGAAACCATTTAACTTAACTAATCTCTAGCTAGTTTTTGATTCTCTTAACTCCATTGTTAATCGGGTTAAAGAACCAGTGTTAATTAAAACACCATTAACGATAAACCCAAAGACCAATTTCAACTCAATTCCAATTAAATATATTAAATTGGAAAACTTTACTTTGGAAAATTCCCGTTAAATCCTAACAAAAAAATTTATAAATTCCAAATCTCATTTCATTGTAAACCGAGTTAAAGAACGAATGTCATTAAAATCACAGTTCACAACAAACCCAAAATCCCATCAGTCTCTAACCGTAAATTAGTAAGAGAACAATTCCCTAAGTATTAACCCCGAAGGCTGAAACCAACATCAGATCAATACCCAGGAAATCATTCAACTTAACTAATCTCTAGTCAGTTTCTAATTTTCTTAACTCCATTCGGTTCAAGAAAAGTATCCTTAAAGATACCATTCACGACAAACCCAAAATCCAATTTGATATTAAATAAAAGGTTGTGAATAGAAAATATATTGGCTTATATTCAATATCAAATTCTGAAACCAACAAATATCGTATTGGAATAACGATATATATATCTTCCAAATTCCTCCACAATATCCGTACAATCACGAAATCCAATATCGAAATATTCTTACAATAATTTCGATTTAAATCCATTCCAATTCATATAATGGAAATTCTGGTTATTTTTAAAACCACTTCAATTCCAATTTAATTAAAAATATTGGATTATACTTCTAGTTCATAACTAGTTCATTTCGATAAAAATATATTGTTATCTTTTCAAATATGGAATCTTTCATCCCAATTCTTTCCAAATCATTTATTATGATTTTACACAAGTTATTGATATTTTTAATAACTTTATCAAGGCCCATATAGTCGATTTCCATAAACGGCCATCGAACTGCACTTACATCGACCTTATCTAAATTTTATTTGGACATAATTTCAAATCCAACTGTTAGATTTCAATTCCCTCATATTCGTTAGAAAGCACTTTTCGATATGAACCCAACGGTTCCAGTTTTAAGAGAATCCGACGGTCGGATCTCCCGTAATGTCCATTCGAAGTCAATGGTCGAAAGTTACGAACTGCCCCGGCGCGGCGCGTTCTGTTCAGGCCATTATATATATATAATATATTATACAAATTTTGTTGATTTTCATTTTAAAACATATTTTATGAATCGTTTTAAATTCGTTTTCAAAACGATTTCAACTTCATATTCAATTTCAAATCAAAATTGAATATTCCATATCATCGATATATAAATGATAATATTTTCAAAACATTATATTTCGAAATCATTTCCTTTTCAATATACATGATAAAAATGAATAAAATCAATATAAATATCGTTTACGTCAAAATGGTGTTAATCTAATCAACACGGCTTTATATATTTAAATATTTTCATGTCCATCCCAAATCGGACATCAAAATCAGATTTTGATCTATTCTTGAATATTATTTTAAAATATTCATTATTTTAAAATATTTATTCTTTCTAAAATGGAATCAGACATAGTCAATCACCATATAATGTGATTATATGGATTTCATACAACACATTTACACAACAACAATGATACACAATCAACCATCATCCAGAGTGCATTCTACACTGCATAAGCATCAAATATAAATATTTAACGCTTACATCAGCCTGTCAGTCAATCGATCGACGTACAACTAATTATTTGGATCAGTGTGTGTCCAATATCATCCCAATACCCATGTGGGGTTTTCAAACAACAAACACAAATTTATTTGTGCAGTTGCGCGATGTGTAAAATTTATCGTCCCGATCAATATCAGTCAAATGTGGGTACAAAAACAAATTGTCTGATTTGTTTATGAATATTTATTTTATTCATATACACAATTAAAAAAATTATATTTTTAACTATGTTCGACCCCCAGGTCGACACTATGGTCGACCTGGTCCCTGGGAGGTCGACACTATGGTCGACCCCCCGGTCGACCTGGTCTTGGGTGGGAAATTTCCCGCCCAGCCTGTTCTGGGTTTTGAATTCGAATTTGAATTCGAATTTCGAGCTGTTTTTCTGTTCTGAAAATCCTTGAAACTTCGAAGGGTCATATCTCCCTCATACGGACTCCGTTTCTCGAAAACTTGGACTCGTTTCCAAGTAGAATTTCGAGACGAACGCAATGGTGTAACCCATTTTCCTTGATTCTTATTTTAAAATTTAATTATACTTTAATTTGCAAAACTTAATTTTACAGAATTACGGCGTGTTACAGGGTGGGTTAAGTTAGCATGAATGGATAGCACTTAACCAATATTACATGAACAAATTGTATAAGGTTAAGGAAAGCTTTACAAATAATACATATTGACTTGGTAAATGGGACGGTTAAGTAAACCTTGGGTAGGTGGGTAATATAGGCCCAGAAACTTAACCGTTAAATAAACATGTTTAAATCAATAGGAGGGTTAAGTACATCTCGTGTAGGTGGGTAATATTTGTGTACATAGGCCTACAAACTTAAGCAGTAGGAAACCCTAGTAACGGGGACCCATTTCAGTAGTAATCCACATAGATGTATCATGGTACCCTGAGCTAGGTAGGGTGGGGCATGATTACAGGGCTGATTATAAGCAGTCAAAGTAGCGGTAGGTGGTGCAGCAGTGTAGGTTCCGATGGGATCACGGGCGTGCACGTATTCCGGAGTGGAAGAATTAGCCGGGGCATCAGTAGATATAAAGTTGCGCATCTTGATCGTGTTGGGTTGCCACCTTAGGGCTTGATACACCCTACGGTGGGACCAGCACAGGTATCTACAAGCAAAGGGTCGAGCGACACAAACTAGAACTAGATCGATACGAGTAGGAGCCAATCGGTTAAGGTAGTAAGGATACATCTAACATCTTCATGGCAATTAGGCTGATTGAGGTAAGATCGTTATACTAGATGTATACCTGAAGGCTATCACAATTGCGAGGTTGGTATCAACTTATTATATAACACAGAATACTAGTTGGGATACTAGTAGGGAATACAAATCATTCTATAAAAGACACTAGTTAGGATAATAGTTAGTTGGTGCAGAGATATAAAAATCAGAATAACGGGATAGTAGCGAAGCAGAGAAAGAGTAGAAGCGCATTCGGCTTATCTTGCCTTATCATATCTTATGCTAATCTTATGTTATCCCTGTTATCACTGTATTGTCTTATATTCAGTTTAGTCATGTCATGTTACTTTTACCTATTTACATACTGAAAGTCACTGGACTTACCAGAATTATGTCTGACCTAGTTTGTTTCGCCTCTTTTCTTTCGTTCCTCCCCCCCCCCCCCCATAGGTAGTCTGGGAGGGAATAGCTCAGCTTAGTTTGGACCGTTTCTTTTTCCAAGCTTGAAGATAGTCGACGTATTGCTTTGGACTCTCTTTTCCACTGCTATGGCTGGCTCGTGCTTTATTAGGGAATATCATTGTCATTTTATGCTTCTTTATTTTGTTAAACATGACAGATACTTCGTTGTAATGGGTATTGGTGTTTTGGTGTTGGAAAAACTGTTGTTTTATCAATGAAGTAAATTTTTATTTATTTTCTGCTGCTTTATTTGTTTGTCTTGCAATTTATATGCATCTTTTACCTATATCGCTCCACTGAAGTTAATGCATTCCCTTTGTGAGTGACATTAATGGAGGTGGGGTGTTTCAAAAATCCAATGTCAGACACACAATCCATTTACAAATCTGTTAGGAGTCTGAACGAAACCGGAGGCACCTTATTCCTCGTCCCGTATGTCCAATATAGGAGAGAGGTCCTTGCATATCCATCGATCTCCAAGTACGTCTGGACATCACCACTTATTGCCTCGTCTTGGGTGTACAGCCCAATCAAGACATCAGTAATCATCCAAACGATGTGAAGACCTCTGGTCTTCAACCACCGTCTTCTTCGTCGACTTATCGTTGAAACAATTATTCAGAATGGGTATAAACCCAGCCTTTCTGAATAACTCGCGTTTATAATAAACAAGTGCTACTACAACACAACATACGCCTCATTCCAATTCTGAATATTCTTTTATTCAAATATTCACATTCTTTAGGAAAGGTTCCCATTAATTTTATCAAAGATAAATTCTTTTAAATTTATTCTTTAATCTTCCTTTCGATGTTATTCAAACCATATTAAGGTTTTCCAAACTAGTCGGGATTAGCGAACTACACTGAAGTAATCATTTATTTAATTTCCTACTCCTAACCTATTCATCCCATGGAGCAAAACTGGTATTACCCCATAACTAACACCACGGTGTTATCAGTGAACTAATTACCATTTCGCGTTCAAATCTAATTAAAGATTTAACTATCGCTTGGAGCAAAACTGGCGATACTCCATTCTCGATTATTTCCCAAATTTATTAATTTAAATTATCAATTCCCATTTTCAATCTATTTAAGGATTCAGTAAAACTCCACTTGGTTTTAATCTTCCTAAAAATTAATATTAATGATTATTTAACTTGGGAAATCATATCCTGTTTTTAACTGGGTTAAAGTACCAATGTCATTTAAAACACGGTTCACAATAAATCCAAAATCACATTCCATCAGCCTCTGATTGTAAATTAGCAAGTGAACAATTCGCTAAGTATTAACTCTGAAGGCCGAAACCAACATCAGATCAATACCCAGGAAACCATTCAACTTAACTAATCTCTAGTTAGTTTCTGATTCTCTTAACTCCATTGTTAATTGGGTTAAAGAACCATTGTTATTTAAAACACCGTTCACGATAAACCCAAAGACCAATTTCAATTCAATTCCAATTAAATATATTAAATTGTAAAACTTTACTTTGGAAAATTCCCGTTAAATCTTAATAAAAAGATTTATAAATTCCAAATCTCATTTCACTGTAAACCGGGTTAAAGAACGAATGTCGTTAAAAATACAGTTCAGAACAAACCCAAAATCCCATCAGTCTCTAACCGTAAATTAGTAAGAGAACAATTTCCTAAGTATTAACCCCGAAGGCCGAAACCAACATCAGATCAATACCCAGGAAACCATTTAACTTAACTAATCTCTAGTCAGTTTCTAATTTTCTTAACTCCATCCGGTTCAAGAACAGTATTATTAAAGATACCATTCACGACAAACCCAAAATCCAATTTGATATTAAATACAAGGCTCTGAATAGAAAATATATCAGGTTATATTCAATATCAAATTCTGAAACCAACAAATATCGTATTGGAATAACGATAAATATGTGTATATATATATATATATATCTTCTAAATTCCTCCACAATATCCATATAATCACGAAATCCAATATCGAAATATTCCAAAGATAATTTCGATTCAAATACATTCCAATTCATATATTGGAAATTCTGGTAATTTTTAAAACCATTTCAAATCCAATTTATTTATTTAAAAATATTGGATTATAATTCTAGTTCATAACTAGTTCATTTCGATAAAAATATATTTTTATCTTTTCAAATATGGAATCTTAGATCCCAATTCTTTCCAAATCATTTATTATGATTTTACACAAATTATTGATATTTTTAATAATTTTATCAAGGCACGTACAGTCGATTTTCATAAACGGCCATCGAACTACACTTACACCGACCTTTTTCAAATTTGATTTGGACATAATTCCAAATACAACCGTTAGATTTCAATTCTCTCATATTTTTTAGAAATCTCTTTTCAATACGAATCCAATGGTTCTGTTTTAGGAGAATCCGATGGTCGGATCTCCCGTAATGTCCGTTCGAAGTCAATGGTCGAAATTCACGAATTGCCGCGGCGCGACGCGTTCTTTTCAGGCCATATATATTATATATATATATATATAATATTATGTATATTTCATCGATTTACATTTTAAAACATATTTTATAAATCGTTTTAAATTCGTTTTCAAAACGATTTCAACTTCATATTCAATTTCAAATCAAAATTGAATATTCCATATCATCGATATATAAATGATAATATTTTCAAAACATTATATTTCGAAATCATTTCCTTTTCAATATTCATTATAAAAATGAATAAAATCGATATGAATATCGTTTAAGTCAAAATGATGTTAATCTAATTAACACGGCTTTATATATTTAAATATTTTCGTGTCCATCCCAAACCGGACATCAAAATCAAATTTTGATCTATTCCTGAATATTATTTTAAAATATTCATTATTTTAAAATATTCCTTATTTTAAAATATTTATTCTTTCTGAACTGGAATCAGACACAGTCAATTACCATATAATGTGATCATATGGATTTCATACAACACATTTACACAATAACAATGATACACAATCAACCATCATCCAGAGTACATTCTACACTGCATAAGCATTAAATATAAATATTTAACGCTTACAACAGCCTGTCAATCAATCGATCGACATACAACTAATTATTGGAATTAGTGTGTGTCCAATAACAACCCAATACCCGTGTGGGGTTTTCAAACAACAAAAACAGATTTATTTGTGCAGTTGGGCGATGTGTAAAATTTATCCTCCCGATCAATATCAGTCAAATGTGGGTACATAAACAAATCATCCATTTGATTTGTGAATATTTATTTTATTCAAATGCACATTTGAAAAAAAAAATATTTTTAACTATAAAATATTAATTTCCATTCACATCACACAATCAATTTTCACAACACAAACAAACAAGTCGTTCATGGTCTGTGGACGACGGGTGTCGGGTGCTGCTAAGCACCGTCTACATCCTAGTATATATTTTAACTAGAAAATAAAATAAAAGTTAGAAGTTCTCACCATTGGGATCCACTCCATCATTCTTTGAAGGACGATTTGGATTTGCCCAAAATTCCAATGCGATTTTTCCAGCAGTTCATAGTAAAAATAGCATTTTTAATATAATGTTTATTTTAAAAATCATATTTTTATAATGGCACTTCATATATAAAAAACATATATTTTTACAACGCTTCTTTCTATATAAAATTATATTTTTATATCTCTACTTCTCATATAAAGATTGAATTTTTATTTCTACTTCATATATGTAAAAAAAAAAATCAAATTTTTTATCGCTACTTCATATATGTAAAAATTGAAATTTTATACTGATACTTTATATTAAAAAAACCCAATTTTTATACCACTACTTCCAAAATGAAAATCTAAATTTTCTACAATGAAAAATCTGATTTTTCTACAATGAAAAATCCAATTTTTCTTCTATTAAAAATCAAACCTTTTTAATGAATAGAATCAAATCTTTATATATTTAAAAACCTAATCCTTTCGTATTTAAAACTCTAATCTTTTTATTATTCATCTAACTAAAAATCATTCAAAATATCATATGCGAAAAAATCAAATTTTTATTCCAAATCCTATGTATAAAAATACTATTTTTATTTAACTAAAAATCCTAACTTTATACATTACAACATATACTAAAGGTTAGATTATTTTTCTATATAAAAACTGAAAGGAAATTAAATAAAATAGTAAAAAAAAAAACTCACCGTTTTTTTCTCAGAAGGGGGTGGAAATTTGGAGATCGAACTAGAGGGGGGTCGCTAGCGACGCAAGGAGGCAGAGGGTTCGGCGAGGGTGATCAGGTGGCAGAGCTTCCCTAGTCGCGGCGGTTTACAGAAAAAGGGGGGGCTAAGGTTTCAGGGTTTCACAAGAAGAGGCGCGAGGGGGTGCTGGGGGAGGGGACGGTGGAGCATCGGAGGCGGGGCCGGAGCTTGGGCGACGCGATGGGGGAGGTCCGTTTGGAGGGAGCGGCGCGCGATTTTATTTTGATTTATTATTTTTTTCTTCTTTTCTGGAAAAAGTCGGGGAGAGATAATGAGAAGAGAGAGAAATGTTTGACCCAATATATATAAATATGTTTTTAAATTAATTTAATTCTAAAAGGTTACTTTTTAATTCAAACTCCAAATGGGACCCAACGACTATCATCCATAACTAATTACCCCCATTTCGAACACAATGGGATATGTATCATAAGCCAGTTTAGTTGTTCCGGCCGGTTTCCGTCAAAATCAAAATATAAATCTATATTTTGAATTTGAACGCACATTTCCATTTACCGGGGCCACATACTGACTTTAAAAATTCCCGAAAAATATTTTCTAGCTTCGTATTGATGATATGGTTCTAACAAAACTAATTTTGTCAAATTTTGAGACAGTTTGAAAAATGGTCATTTTCTGGTCAATCCAAATTGACTAAAACTATCAAAACAAGTTTTCTTCTGCCACGCTCACATATTAATCCCAAAAAATGAATTTTGGAATTTAGCAATAACTTGGTATCCCGGATCCAACAAAAGCGGTTTCGTCGAAAACGGAGGCCGTTTGCAAAATTTCCATTTTTAAGGGCTAAAATTCCATAGCGACTATTCTGAATTTTCCACAGGGCATATCTTTTTATTCCCGCTATGAAATTTCAATTTTTCGTATTCGTTGGAAAGATATTTTCAAATAGATTCTAATATTTTTGGTTTCGCTAAAATGCGGTTAATTTTGAATCCTATACAATCATTTGAAATTTGAAATCGAATTTTCAAACTACCGCGCCATTTTCAGTTCCTTTTATAATAAAAATAAATATTTATATTCTAACTATGATTCAAATAAATATATACATTCCAATTCTATTCAAAATAAATTTCTCATCGTTATTATTTAAAATAATTTATTATAAATATACAAAATTCATTAAAATTTCCAAAATAAAAAAAATTATATTGGTTCAAATTTTCCGGGTGTTACAATCGGACTCCGTATGACGAAGTTATGGAGGTTAGAAGTTTTCAAGTTTATGCAGAAATTAAATTAAAGTAATAATTAAATAATCAATTCAGATTCGAATTTCAAGACTTTATAAAACACTTGAGCGGGAAATTTCCCGCTCAGGGGTGTCGACATAGGCCTGGGGTCGACATGGGTGTCGACCCCCTCTCCCTGTAGGGTCGACACCTACGAACTGATTTGGACAGTGACGATTTTCTGAGTCATAGGGCTACGTGGCTACTTCTGATTGGCCTGATGACGCATTTTCTTGGACTATACGGCTCTGATAACTCCTAGGTTGATCTAAAGGCCCATATTAATCCTAAACTTCTATATAATCACCTCAAACCTTAACCCTAAACCTCACAATCTCATTCTATAAAGCCGTCATGTTGTCCATCCCTAAGCTAGCCTAGCCTCCATCTTCTCCAAACTAGAAATCAAGTTAGAAAGCTCCAAACCAAATCCAACTAGAGGTCAAACGTCTACATCAAAGGATAAGCTTAAAATTCAGAAATCAGATCCCAGAATACAAGATCCGTTCTTTTTCTGTAAAGTTCAGTTATTATTCCAATTTGAACACCTAATAGAATTCATGACTATAATAATTAGATTTAGAACTATGCCTAATTATAATTCATGCTTATCCTTTTGTCAAATATGAGTTGCCTATGCCTATGAGACTATTGTGATTGATATAGTGAAACCTATCATGCCTGTGAGACTGTTGTGACTGACATAATGAAACCTATCATGCCTATGAGACTATTGTGATTGACATAATGGAACCTATCAAACCTATGAGACTGTTATGATTGATATGATGGAACCTACATGTTGTACATCCTATGCCTATGAGGCTATTGTGATTGATATAATGGGACTTATCATGTTGTACATCAAAATTAGAGATTCTCTTAAGTCCAATTCTATCTAATCTTTATACCTATGGTGTAAATTGCTCAGCTAATTGTTAATGTACAACATGCCTATTGGAAACATGATTCTTGAATTGGGTACACCTTTACATGCCTATTTTTCCTTATGTCAATTCTTATGCTCCTTCTCTATTTTTCCCCTTTTTATTTTCTTTTATGAATACTAAGTTCATTCAGAACTTAGATTGTATCTCGTTGTACGTGCGATTATAATTCGGGAAAGTGGGTATAATTTAATTAAGTAAATTTTGGGCATAACAAGTGAATGTGGTATAAAACTTGTACTGACTACACTTTGGGAATATTGAAAAGAAGATGAACATATGACAAGTATGTAAACTGGCTAAAGATGAACATGCCTAACCCGAGGTTAGATTGAGTTGCGGTGTAAGACTTCCCGGAATCGCCTGGCAAATCCAACGACCGCAACAATATAGACCTAATGTGAGAGGTTAGTGCATTAAGCCCTAAAACCCGAGGTTAGATTGAGTTGTGGTGTAAGATTGTCCGGAACCGCCCGGCACATCCAGTGACCGCAACAATATAGATCTAATGTGAGAGGTTGGTGCTTTAAAGAATGAATTAAAGCTAAGGGACGAACATGCTAAGAATGGTAGGGTTAAGTTAATTAAGGCAACACTTAACCAATACAACATGTTAATTAAACAGATGGGCGGGGTTAGGTTAATTTGGGAACACTTAACCGTTGTAACATGTTGATTAGGAAACCCTAGTAATGGGGATCCATTTCAGCAGTAACCCACATAGATTTATCACGGTACCCTGAACTAGGCAGGGTGGGGCATGATTACTATGCTGATTATAAGCAGTCAAAATAGCGGTGGGTGGTGCAGCAGTATAGGTTCCGGCAGAGTATGGGTGTGCACGTACTCTGGAGTGGAAAAATCAGGCACTTGGCATCAGTAGTATACACTGTGCATCTTGAATTTGTGTCGGGTTGCCACCCTAGGAATTGATACACCCCATGGCGGGACCAGTACTGGTCTACAATCAAGTGGGGCCGAATGACACAAGTAATAAATGCATGCGAGTAGAAGCCGATCAGAAAAGGGATCACTTTGTTATGAACACATGATGGTAGTTGAAACATTCGTTAGTAGGTGAAGAGAAATGGAAATGAGTGTGATAGTATATTCAGTTGATCTTGCCTTATCTTATGTTATCTTATTGCTATGATATTGTCCTATGTTCAGTTTATTCATGTCATGATTCTTTTAGCTTTTTATATGCTGAATGATCACTGGACTTACCAGGCTTATGTCTGACCCGTTTTCTTTTGCCTTCTTTTCTTCCGTCCCCCCCCCCCCCCCAGGTCCATAGGGAGGGAATACTTCAGCTTAGTGCAGACCTTTTCCAGCTTAAAGAAAGTAGATTTATTGCTTGGATTCTCTTTTCTTGGGATATGGCTATGGTTACACTTTTATTGGGGATTTATGCTGCTTTACTACTATTTTATGTTTCTTTATGTACTTGGAGTTTTAAATCAAGACAGGTGCTTTATTTTAATAATTTATAAGTTGGGTTTGGAGACAATGCTTGTAATGTTTTGACTGAATCATGCTATTTGAGAAATGATTTTAGTTTCCTGCTGTTTATATGTCTGTCCTATAAATTATCTGTTCCTTTTACCTAAAATGCTTCACCAAAGTTAATGCATTCCCATTGTGAGTGACCTTAACGTAGGTGGGGTGTTTCAGTTCTATTGGGCTACCTGTTACTGTATGGGGTAAAACCTCTCACTAGAATACACCTAAGTCGAACATCTTGTACTTGTTGGGATCATATTGTTCTTGTTATACTAGTATTGGTGCACAGAAAAGTATTAGAGAAGCGTAATACAGGTTCTGTTCTGTTTATCATTTTTACCTTGTTATGCATGCCTTATGAAACTATTATCTCTCTCCAACTTTTATGCACATCATGATGCTTTGACTTATTTATATACTAAAAGTAACTTGACTCGCCAAACTTTATGTCTGGCCCATTTTTTTCCTCTTCTCTCTTTTCTGTTTCCCTCCCACTAGGTTCTCAAGGTGGCAATACTTAGGTTTGATCAGGATTCTTCTTTCAGTCTGCTTGGAGCTACTTAGATGTACTGCTTGATTTCGTATCTCCTCTACTATGGCTATATTTCGGGGACTATGCTCTTTTTATATATTATTGTACTCTGGTGAGGATTTTTGTACAAGACAGAAGTTTTATGTTTTCAGTATTCGAGACTTATTATATAATTGAGTTTGAACCATGAAGCTTTTTTATTTAATAAAGTTTCAATTCCGTTGTTATTTTATATATGTCTTGTAATGTTTCTGTTTACCTATAACGCTTCACGAAACTTAATGCATTCTGTTAAAGAGTGACATTAACGGACATGGGGTGTCACATTTGGTATCAAAGCTGAAGATTACCAGATCGGATAAAAGATTCTGAAAATTGTTTCCAAAAAGGTTTTAAAAGAAAACATTTTTAAAAGAAAAGTCTGTATTGAAAATCGTATTCCCTAAAGCCATATGAAATATCTTTCGATTCTCTGTTTGAATCCCTTTTTCCTTTTCTTTTCAGCATGTATGGGAAACCTAATATTCCTGAGGGCATTCAGATACCGACTTGGTTTCGTAGGTATTTGGAGGCTACGACACCAGCCGTAGGCTAAGCAGACGCTATTCCGCCAGCTGTAGCCATTGTTTCTCCTACTCTGTGTGCTGATAATTTCTCTAAGATATGCAAAGATTTCCATGCTATGAGTGGAAAGCCATTCCGAGAAACTGAGACTTCTGTAGAAGTAAGGAATTGGCTCAAAGAGAGGGAGGATTTATTTGGAATTTTTGAAGTTGACGATCGTAGGAAGATTCAGTTAGCCGTTTGGCAGCTAAAAGAGGAGGCTTCATTTTGGTGGGAAGTGACGCAAGCAGGGCGTCCAGTGGAGACTTGGGATGATTTCCATCAGGTATTCGAAATGAAGTTTCTTTCTCAAGCCGAACAAAGTATGCAAATGGAAAGGATTTTGGCGCTTAAGCGAGGAGGTATGTCTGTTAGAGAGTATGTTTATAAGTTTAATCAATTGGCAAGGTTTGGAACTACTAGATACCACGCACAAGAAATCTTTGAGGTTTGCTGTAGGATTGAATGAACCCCTCCATCGGTTGGCTATGTCTCATATTTTGATGGGAGCAACTTTTGAGAAACTCGTTGATATGGCATTAATGCACGAGGAAGATAAAGGCAAAAAGAAAGAAGCTAGGGTTGAGGAAACACAAAACAAGAAAGTGTGGCACAAGAAAGAACAAAAGCAACAAAAGAAGGGCGGTAAGAATGGCAAAGCTCGAGATAAGAGGAAATGTCATCATTGCGTACGTGAAGGTCATGTGATCAAGGATTGTAAGAAAAGAAATAACACTTGTTTCCATTGTGGAGAAGTCGGACATCTTGTTAAGGATTTCCCGAAGAAGCAAGGACAGGATCAAAGGGCTGGATCTTCTGGACGGCAGGTGCATGCTCTTATGGCCAGTGCGCCAGATAGATGTAGGAATATTTCTGAATGTTTTATTTCTCTTTCCAATCATCCAATTAGAACTCTTTTTGATTCTAGAGCTTCGCATTCTTTTATATCTGATTTGGTGATTAAGTCTCTGCACCTTAGTACTAGTATGGTTTTGGATCCCATTGTTGTCTCAAACCTCATTGGTGGTATGGCTCGTTTGTCTATGATTTGTCGGGGTTTGAGAATATTTGTGTTAGGCATCGAGTTTGATTGCGACGCATATGTGCTTGGTTTCATGGGTTATGGTTTGATTCTAGGGATGGATTGGCTAGCCATGTATAGTGTCATTCTAGATTGTGACAGGAGGGTCGTTAGACTTTGGACTTGCTGTAGAAGGACCCTCGAGATTTTTTGTGACCCTAAAGGATTTTCCATGCTTAGTTTCCTAGATTCGTTCGATGCATCTATCGATGATCTACGATCTATACCTGTAGTTTACGTGTTTCCTAATGTTTTGGAGGAGGTTCGAGGACTACCTCCGAGGCGTGAGATTGATTTTCGTATATACTTAATGGACAATGCAAAGCCAGTTGCATTGCCTGTGCGCCATATGGCTCCAAGAGTAGGGGAGCTACTTGAGAAAGGGTTTATTAGGCGAACCATATCTGAATGGAGTGCTCTAGTGGTATTTTCCACTAAGGAGGATGGTTCACTTTGCTTATGTGTGCGTCATAGAGAGTTGAATAAACTCACTAAGAAGAAGAATAGGAACCCACTTTCGAGGATAGATGATCTGTTTGACCAGCTTGTTGGTGCATCAGTTTTCATTCAGTTAGACTTGGCCATGGGGTTTCATCAGTTGAGGGTGGCCTAGGACAGTATAGACAAGACCTCTTTTAGAACTCTAGATGGGTTCTTCGAGTAGCTCGTCATGCCTTTTGGGTTGACGAATGCACCCGCCTATTTTATTGATCTAATGAGTATGGTGTTTCGGGAGTTTCTAAATAAGTTCATTGTGGTCTTTATTGATGACATCTTGATTTTCTCGAAGAACGAGGAAGAGCATGCTCTACACTTAAGGGAGGTTTTGAAAACTCACCGTGCAAACCAGCTTAAAGCAAAATTCTCCAAATGTCATTTTTGGGGAAAAGAAGTGAGATTTCCACGGCATGTGTTCTCTAAAGATGGGATAGCAGTAGATCCTGCGAAGGTAGTTGTGGTTCTAGATTGGCAGGTCCTAAAGAATGCAACGAAGGTGAGGATTTTACTTGGTTTAGCAGGCTATTATAGGAAGTTCATTAAGGACTTCATAGAGATGTCAGCCCCACTCACTAGACCAACGAAGAAGAATCTGACATTTTCTTGGAGTATAGACTGTGAGGATGCTTTCAAGCAATTGAAGAGGGCTCTGACAACAGCCCAGTCTTGACCTTGCCTGAAGGGAACAAAATGTTCATAGTATACACCGATGCATGTGGTACAGGGCTTGGTGAGGTTCTAATCCAAGAGGGAAGGGTTTTTATGTTATGGAGGTAGACAGTTAAGAGTTCATGAGAAGAACTACCCTACTCATGACTTAGAGTTAGTTGCCATAGTATTCACACTTAAGACTTGGCGCCATTATCTACTAGGAGAGAAGTTTGAGTTGTACACCGATCATAAATCTCTCAAGTACATGTTCTTGCAAAAGGATCTCAATTTAAGGAAACAAAGATGGATGGAGTTCCACAGCTATGACTTTGAGATTGCTTATACCCCTAGCAAGGGTAATGTGGTGGCAGACGCATTGAGTAGGCAGAGGATGACATTGAGTCCTCTGTTTGTGGAGAGGAAAAGCTTGGAGTTTATATCAACTTTTGATTTTAGACCCTCCACCGAGTTTACACCTGGTTTATTGGCATCATTAGAGGTGCAACCTACTCTGTTGGACCAGATAGGAACTTCGTAGCGAGATGACCCGCAGCTAGCAGATATCATGGATAGGCTTAATAGAGGGGAGACTTCTAGTCACCTCAGTAGATATTCCACGGATGATAGAGGGTGGTTGCGACGAGATTGAAGGCTTTGTGTTCCCCGAGTTGGGAGTTTGTTGAAGACAGCCCTTGAGGAAGCCTACCATTCTACGATGATTATTCATCCTGGTGGTGATAAGATGTATAAGGATATGAAGAGGGTTTTCTTTTGGACTGGGATGAAGAAAGATGTAGCAGAAATTGTTTCTCGATGTTTGATTTTCCAGCAAGTCAAAGCTGAGTAAAGGAAGCCCAGTGGTTGATTCATCCTTTAGAAGTCCCACAGTGGAAGTGGGAGAGCGTCTCTACGGATTTCATTGATGGTTTTCCTAGATCGAGGAAAGGCAACACCAGTATTTGGCTTGTAGTTGACAGGCTTACTAAGAGCGCTCATTTCATCCCTATTAAGAGTAAGAGGACAACAGCATGGTTAGCAGCAGTTTATCTTCGTGAGATAGTCCATCTACATGGAGTACCTTCCAGTATTGTGAGTGATCATGACTCCATATTCACCAGTGAGTTTTGGAGGAGCTTGTAAGAAGCATTAGGTACACAGTTGTGTTTGAGCACCGCTTATCACCCTCAAACCAATGGACAAACGGAGAGGGTGAATAAAGTTCTTAAGGATCTTTTAAGACTGTGTATCCTAGACTTCGGAGGGACTTGGGAAGAGCATCTTCCTTTGGTAGAGTTCGCCTACAACAACAGTTACCAAGCTAGTATTGGCATGGAACCCTTCGAAGCATTGTACGGACGACCCTGTAGATCACCAACATGTTGGTGGGAGTCCACAGAAAGGCTTCTACTTGGACTTGAGATGATTAGGGAGACATCAGAGAAGATTGATCTTATTCGCAGGCGTATGAAGACAGCTCAGGACAAGAAGAAGTCCTACGCAGATAGGGGAAGGACTGACATTGAGTTTTTGGTAGGGGATATGGTTTTTATCAAGATATTACCTTTGAGGTATATGGTTTGTTTTGGATCAATAAGTAAATTGGCACCAAGGTTTGTTGGGACATTTTTCATAACAGAAAGGATTGGCCAAATGGCCTATAGAGTAAAGCTACTAGAGAGATTGTCCGGCATTCATGATGTTTTCCACGTTTCTCATTTACGAAAGTGCTTGCATGATACCGCAGAAGTAGTTGAGCCGAGTATGATTGTGGAAGTATAGGTGGAATGGGAGGCGATAGTTAGACGAGAGTTCCTATCCGTATTCTTGGATCAGAGGTTAAAAAGCTATGCAACTGAGAGGTTAAGTTGATGAAAGTTCACTGGGGAGATAACCAAGAGGATGCAACTTGGGAGACTAAAGACAAAATTCAAGCTTCATACCCTTTTCTTTTAAGGGTATGTTCTTAACTTCCTTTCGAAAGATTTTATTCATGCTTGTTTCTATCGTTTAAGTATATGCTATTGATCCAATCTTCGACCTTTAGGTAGTAACCCCATGAATGTAAACATGTGTTTGAGACATGTTATGTATGATGGATGCAAGTAATAGCTAGTGGTTGCTCGTGGATGCATATACACACACATTAGGCACTAGATCGTCTCAATCACTCTCATACTGCATACGAATGTGTGTGCATTTTTCTTCTTTTAATGGATAAAAGTGGGTGTATAATCATATGGATGTTGCATTTGGGTGAATGATTGCGCACACATATAGAACTTACATAATAAGTAGGATTATTTTCATGCATGATTGAATTCATGACACTTACATGAATTGCATTAAGGAGGTCAATTGAATTAGTTTACCGCCTAATCTTTCGCATTACAATAGGGACATATACACACACCTTTGCATATGTTCATATAAGCATTAGAAATCTTTTAAGGACAATGGATGTCTGTGATTGGTGGATGAGTAGATGGATAATGGATGTTAGGATATACATTCTTCTTAACTTAGAAATTTAGGGAACGAAATCGTTTAATGTAGGGGAGAATGTAACACCCCGTAATTTTATATGATGCTAAAATGATGAATTAAAGTATACTTAAATTAAATATTGGGAATTAAGTAAAATGGACTGCGTCATTGCATTCATCTTGGAATTTTGCTTAAGATAGACTTCGAGTTTGCATAAAATGGACATCGTATGAAGAAGTTATTAAGCCTAGAAGTTTGTATACGTATAAGAGAAATATATGCAAACAAACATTATAAAGAATATAAAATAATCTGAAAACCAAAGGTGGTAAGGCGCAGAAATTCGGCATGTTAGGGGTCGATCCTGTGCCCTATGGGTGTCGACCCATGGGTCAACCCCACAACAGGGGTGTCGACCCCTATCTCGACCCCTCCCCCCAACCCCTCCCCCACCCCCGGATGATTCGTTTGTTGGTGGCTATATAAAGGACCTTAATCCGATTATTTTATTCATCTAAATCAATGATGACAACGAGGTGCTGCCCCAACTCAGTTTGATCTAGCCTATTCTTCTTCAAACAACAAGTTATACATAATTAAGGACATGTGCTACAACATCTACGATCAATCCTCTATTCTTTAGTTCCAATCACAGTGAGTTTATGTTGCTTTTAGATATAAACACCTAAAAATGTAATTTTGATATTTTTATAAATTTGGATCTAAGTCTATACATGTTAGTAACCTGAATCATAAAGATCTTCCATTACTTGTACACCTAACTTGCTGCTTAGATATCGTATGTCTATTCATGATATCCACATTCTGTTAGTTTGCCTGATCGTGTCACTGTATGCCTACTCTGTTATTATGACCAATTTTATCCTCATATGCCAGTTTTATTTACTATGCTTATTCTTTTTCTCTTCTCTCCCTTTTTCCCTTTTCGTTTTTATGCCTAGGCTACCTTCGAGCCTAGGCCTATGCTAGAATACGCGAACGCATGAAATTGGGAATGATTAGGAATGATTCATTTGGGGCATAATTCATATTGTAAAATATGATTGGAAATTTTAGGCATATTTTGTACCTTGGCCAAAAGTTGGGATTTAGGGGCATGATCTAAATCTTAATATGGGTCATAACTTGTATCGTAAATCAGACGGGGATTTGGGGCATAATAATCATGAAAATTGGTTAGTAATGAAAATGCCTAGATGTACAGTAATTGTAAACTATAATCGTCCTTAGACATGAGGTTAGGTTACATCTATGGTAGAAGTCTGCCCGGAACCGCATGGCATATCCAGCGTCCACAAGTGGTACATCTAATATGGGGTGTTTAAGTGCATAAACACGTAACGGTGCTAAGACAGAGGTTAAGTCCGACTTGTGGAAGCAGTCTTCCCAGACCCAACCGACATATTCAGCACATACAAGTGGTAGACTTAATGTAGGGGGTCTAGCGCATTAATAACCATAAATGAATCATTGGTGATAAACTTGTAATACTTAACCTATTTGAATCCATAAGGATTACATGAACCTATCATCTTGAGTAGGAGATAAGTAAGCTTGCTTGAATCAGTGGAGGGTTAACTTAATCTTGTTAAATATGTGGGGAAGTGTTATACATATAAACCCGGCAAATTCAACCTGTTGGGGTTATGCAATCTTGTTAAATTGGTAGGCATAACCTGTTGAAATCCTACTAGTGAGAATGCAAGCCTAGGGGGAAGCTTGTATCATTCAGAGATTGGGACCCGTATCAGTCAGTAACCTATATTGGTATCAAATGGAGAACCCCGAACTAGGTGGGGTCATGGCATATTTACTAAGTTGGTTGTAAGAGGTCCATCTAAGGGACCGTGTGGTCGGCGCATTCCAACGGGGTCATGTGCATGCATAGGTCCAGTCCAGGGAGGTTAAGACGTCAAGACACCTGTAAATATGGCTTGTGCACATATTGTAAACAAAGGGTTGCCACTTTAGGAAGTGATACATCCTACTTTGGGCCCGACACAGGGTATCTATGAGTTAGAGAGCCAATCGATTGGGGTAGTAATTAGGGTACATCTAGTCTTGCTTGTTTAAGAGCCCATTAGTATCGTTGGTGGTAACACCTGTCAGTCATGCTAGGCTACCTGTTATTGTATGGGGTAAAACCTCTCACTAGAATACACCTAAGTCTACCATCTTGTACTTGTTGGGATCATCTTGTTCTTGTTATACTAGTATTGGTGCAGAGAAAAGTATTAGATAAGCGCAATACATGTTCTGTTATGTTTATCCTGTTTACCTTGTTATACCTGCCTTATGACACTGTTATCTCTCTCCAACTATGTGCCTGTCATGATGCTTTTACTTATTTATATTCTAAAAGCAACTAGACTCGCTAGACTTTATATCTGACCCATTTTGTTTCCTCTTCTCTCCGTTCCATCCCCCCTCCCTTAGGTTCTCAAGGTGGGAATACTCAGGCTTGATCAGGATTCTTCTTTCATTCTTCTTGGAGCTACTTAGATGTACTGCTTGATTTCGTATCTCCTATACTGTGGCTATATTTTGGGGATTATGCTCTTTTTATGTATTATTGTAATCTGATGAGGATTTTTGTACAAGACAGAAGTTTTATGTTTTCAGTATTCCAGACTTATTATGTAATTGAGTTTGAACCACGAAGCTTTTATATTTAATAAAGTTTTAATTATGTTGTTATTTTATATATGTCTTTTTTCTGTTTACCTATAACGCTTCACGAAACTTAATGCATTTTGTTAAAGAGTGACATTAACGGATGTGGGGTGTCACAATTCTAGAAAGTATAAATTTATTTTTCATTTTAATTTATATAAAATACGTAATACAGTTCTTTTATATGTAGGTTTCTGTTTGGTTTCATCCCGAATATATGGATGTGTTTCTCAAGCATTAGAACAAGAAGATCAAAAGGAACATTAAAGACATCCTCACTAAAGGAAAAAAAGTATGTAAAGAAGCCTCAATGTATGAGCGAGCAGGTTTGATTTTGTTTTCTTCGAGCTTGGGAGAGTCCTGGGGCAAGGATAAGTTATTTGAACTCATTTTTAATTTCATTTTTGTTTCATGTTTCGTATATTAATTAAGTTAATCGTATAATCAAATTTACAAGAGGTTTTAGAGTGAAACCAGGCAAACAAGAATAAAAATCCTTCTTTCCACTGGAGTGGATCTAAGTTGTTCTCACAACGTATGATAAATTTTATTAATAAGTAGTTATAACCTTGTTTAATCATATTGGTAAATTTCGACTTATATTATATCATTTTAGCTGTCAACTTTCCAACGAGAGCCTATGCTTGCTGAGGTGTTTACCCAGACTCACGCGGTCGAGTAGATGGACTAGAAGGGTAACACCTCATATACTTGCATGGACATTAAGCCCGAGTGCTTGATGGTAAGCATTCGCAATATTTTGTATTTGACCTTGTTCATTTGAAATTGAATATTTAATTTGTGAATTAATTATTCTCTATCGCAGGAGAGAAACCAAGCGGAGATCGCTCGAGTGACGCAGTCCTTTGGTCGGCAGCCAGCCCTAAAGGAGCGCAATCAGATCTGGGACGCCATCACTGACCCTCCTACCCAGAATAGACGCTACAGTTTCAGAAACATATAGGTAAATTGTTTCTTAAATAAGTTTGAATTGTTATTTAATCCTGAATTCTAGTAGTGGAAAATCCATAACTGTTCTAAGTATACATTTTTTACCAAGAAATATATATTGACAATCCAAGAATGTGCACATCTATAATACTTAATTTATTAATTAATTGTACAGATTAAAATCTACCACTATTACATGCCAAAAGAACTTATAAATTAAATCACTATTGATGTTGACATTTTAATTTCACAAAGTTGAACATATAAATTAAATATAATTAGTCGCACAATGGTAGTTGGTAATTTTATAATTTAAACTTTGGATGAGTGTATATGATGTAATATAGGTCAAAATTCTTTGAAACAAGAATCTTCTGAACATATTGGATTATACTTTTCTAATGGAATAGTAAATTTGAGAATCCATCTAGTAGATTTCGGATTATGTCATAACCAAATTTCTAGAAAAATCAAGGTATGCTTTTGAACACAATTATTTATTTAATCTTAAGAAAATAAAATATGAATTTTCATAAATAAAATATACCTAGTGGATATATTGACCTGTAGTGAATTTGGACATGAGATGGTTATGTGTTGATTACTTATGATTATATGTAATGTTTTGTGTTGTTTGACTTTATTACATCAACCTTGATGATACATAGAATAATATAAATTAAAACTCATACTATAATATATACTACTGGTAGCGATGATCCTGGCCACTTACAGGAGATTCCATTAGGAGAAGGAGATTTCCATGCTCCGTCACCATATGGCTGAGGTGTAGGGTTGGAGGAAGAGGTGACTGACTGTCATGCTTGATGAGCGACTGACTGTCATGCTTGATGAGCGGATTGCTGCATTTTTATCTAAGCATGGGAGGATGCCTGGTGATGAGACTGGGTCGGGTGATGGGAATGATGAGGAGGATGATGATGGAGATGAGTAGGTACTTGTCTTTTTTGACATTTTGTAGCATTTGCAAATATAATCATATGATGGTTATGGGTTTATTTTGTTATTAATGGTTTGTGGACATGATGCTGGTTTTCGGATATGATGTTGTAGATATGGTTTTCTATGATGGTTGTAGATGTAATGGTTTGTTATGGAATATTTAATGTTGTTATTTATGGTTTATTAGTTATTTTATGGTATATGAGTTGGTTTATTATATATATGTTGGTTTGTGCTATGAATTTGAGTAAATATGTCATTCTGGGTCATGAAATTGATCGTATATGAGTTGTGGAATGAATATATATGTATATGTGTGGTTTGAGGGAAGCATAGTGGATAAGAAATAGAAAAAATATTCAGATTAGCGACAGCTAGCAACGGCTGGCAACTGCTTACCAATCATGTTAAGATACGGTTAGCGATGGCTAGCTACGGCCTGCAGTTCCATTATAGCTACGGTTGGCAACGGCAAATTACGACATCTTTGCTACGGTTGGCGACGGAAAATTACGATCTCTTTGCTACGGTTGGCGATGGCTTGTGATGAACACAAGATGGACCATAAAAACCCATATGGCCATATTTTTCGTTGCTAACCGTAGCAAGTTAGGTGATCGAGCTATCGCTAGAAATGACACTATTTTGTTAGCGTCAGGTTATATAACGACTTTTAGCTATGACTTCTTACGGTCACCGACGGCAAAAACCCATCGCTATCCGATGTCGTTAGAACATTTTATTTTTGAACATTAGGTGTATTATTTTTTATTCCATCTTAAATAGATAAACATGTGTAGATATCCAGTTTCGTATGATCCAATATTGAAAATATCACTTTTATCGAAAGCTGATTCTTGTTAATTCTCTCTAATGAAAAGTCCAAATATCCTATTTCTGAAAATGAACTTTAAAAATATGTTTAACATTATTAATTATGGCATAAATCATGATTATTTATGTTTAATATTCCTATATCTGAATAATTAAGATAAATTAGATATCCAGCTCCAAATGATAAAATTATGCGATGTTACACATCATCCATAGACTTTCTCCACTTTTCATCTCCGACAGCCTACTCAAAAGTAATTGGTTTAGTATCGTCTAGTGAGACGGCATATATATTGGGTTAAAGATACCACTCTTTGATCTAGTTATCATATGGTGTCCTATTTTTGTTTGATTTTGTTATAGATCTTGATAACAAGTTGATTCACTACTAAGTGACTGATTATCATCATTTCTTTTTGTTTGTTGAATGTGTTGAAGTAAGTATGGACTGATTATGAGAATCAGTTGAATTATAACTTGATCTTGTGCTTGAGATGTTGAGTGGTCCTCTGATTTCTCCTTATATATTGTAACACGTTTCATATCAGTTCATTCTGATAGTACTGGTATTAATTAGGTAAACAACATTGAATTACATAACCTTTGCCTAGTTTTAACTTTTGTACAAAAGGAAATACGTTATCATTAAGCATAGCATGTCTTGATATGAATAATATACCATTACTATAAGGCACTATAACCTTTTTAATTGCTTGTATATCCTAAAAAAGTACATGGACTTGATCTGAAGCTTGTTTTGTTTCTATTATATAGTCTAAGACATGGAAAACATAAACAACGAAATGCTCCTTAAATTTTGATAGTTTGGTTTAATTCCAAACAACATTTCATGAGACATTTTTGCTTTAGAATTTTGGTAGGAAATATACCGATAGGTTATACTAATGTAGCAAATGTCGTCTTCTAATATTTCATTGGTAATGGCCCATTATAGTATTAATCTTGTTTCAATAATATGTTTATGCTTTCTTCAGACTATGCTATTTTATTCAAAAACATGGTTAATGTAATTCAATTATTATCCATTTTTCTTGGAAAAAAATCAATGATTTAATTCCAGTACCATCATCAGTTTGCATAACTTAAACACTATAGTTATTTTTTTTTCAACCAGTGTTACAAACTATACTACTACATTATACTTTTCTGACTTTGTTTGAGAAAATAGAGCAAAGTATATCTTGAATAAGCATCTAAAAAGGGAAGATAGTGCCCTCACCCATGATCTGAATTCGATGGCGCTGGTCCCCATAAATCTACTGCTTTAACTCAAGTTGTTTGTTGTAAATAGTATCAGATTCACTAAATAAGAGTTTATGAATTTTAGCAAGTTGACACTACGTGTATACATACGGTAGCGGTAAATTCTCAAATGAAATATTGCCTTTCAATATTTGTTTTACAATTTTGTTATTGGGATGTCCCAGTTTAAATGCCAAACATCTACTATGTTTCTTCCAGTCATTACATTGGGACTTATGTTATTGCATTAACTTCTCTTATTAATAGCATTTTTTTACTTCAAAGAGTTGAATTTGTACATCCCCTATCCAATCTACAGCGTAACAGTCCATCTTAACTTAGTGAATCTTTTAGTAAACAAAATTTTGGGTGAAACTTAAAGTACACATTATTGTCATTGACAAACTGAGAAACACGTGTTAATTTTTTTATTAATTTAGGTACTCTCTATAAGCTGTTATGATGGAGTTTCCATTTACCTTTGATATTACCATTTTCAACATGTGATATAATTATAGCTTCACCATTACCCATATGAATAATTTGCATGCTTGAGTAGTTTGTTACCAAGATTAAGATTCTAGAGATAGTTTGTGATGTGATTAGTAGCACCATAGTTTGTGTACCATTCATAAACATTTATACCTTCTCGTATGACTGAATCATCGAAATTTCCGGTTTGCATCTTGCATTTCTATACTGCTTCTAAACTGTTGATTCGGTTGCTTCATGTTAATGTTTGTTACATTATGTCCAGATTGATTCTGCTATATCACATTAAACTCTGAATTAAATCTGAGGGATCATATGCTTGTTATATGCCCAAACTTCTCACATATTTGACATTTAACTCTGTTATTGTTATTTCATCTACTTCTTCCCTTACCCATTGTGATTGATTACCTTTTTTGGTTTTGAACTTCTTGTTTATCTAGTTGTCTTTTGATGTTGTGACATGTTCCCCAATTTAGCGTCGAACTACCGAAGACTTGAAGACGTTTGCGTAAGTTTTCAAGATATGAAATCAAATTTCATATCCCCACATACTTGGGGATTTTTCCTCAAGCTTCAACTTTGCATCTTGGAGTTAACACTCGTTATTCCAAAAATCTAAGTTTTTAGGATATGAAAATCCATTTCGTATCCCCAAACACCATCGAATATCCAAGATATGAAAAACTTATTTTGCATCCCCCCGTGCTCAGGCTATTTTCCTTCCGGAGAAAAAGGGGAAGAAGAAGGAGAGAATAACTCGGGATCAACATTTCAAGGATCGAAATTCATGGATAGGTACTCATTAGGGCATGCACTTCAAGATTTGTATACATGAAGTTCAAACCTAGCTACGATCACATTCACTTGTTTTCAAAGCCTCAGCTGTTGAGTCAAACTCAAGTCAACAACCACTTACGTACTCATCAAATGCTTAGTCATCCAACTGCACAAATTTAGCACACGAGCTCAATCCCGCTTCGAAAACAAACCTATGTGATCGTATGCCCAAACATACCAACTTTATTATGTTTTATGTTACAACTTTGATCATATCGCACAAAACCACATTCAAAACACGTGAGTGTATACGTGACTCTACGCCAACAATGACTCGTTTACATTCCGATGTAAGCGGGAGCTAGCCACTAACGTTTAATTTCTTGAATCGACTGAGATTAGACGTCCACCTGAGAAATCAGACCAGTTCCATCTCTGGCAACATAGTTCAGATTAGCCAAAACCATCGACGATGGTGGAACTTCACACTTATACCAATGATCTTCAACAAAGCATCTCAATCACTATGAAGTAGCATTACCTCCTAGTATACTTCTCTATGGAAAGGTCACCACCATTCTCTACGCATGGCATGGAGATCTTTCCAGATATCAACAGACTTGTCTCGATTCAAAGAACATCATGTTACATAGGACATACTTTGGGGGGCAAATGTTATGCAATCTTTTGACCATCCTATCAGAAGCAGTCCAGGCCCATACGACTCGGTCCATCGCGTGGTTAAACGACTCAGAAGTATAGTCCAAACACCCAGTGACTAAGCCCAGATGGAGTCGCATAAGTATGGTCATCTCGCCACATCAAGACTTCTCTCAAATGACTAAGTGTTTTGGGATCAGTATGAACCATCCTTCATAATGATCATTAAGTATCCCCAAACTCCAAACAACTCAATAAATTTTCCTAACACTCCTGGATCGTTATTAATGCTTTCATATCCCCGGATCGACATTTCCAGTTCATATCTCCACTTCTTACCTTGATCAGTGTAACCCCCCAAAAGCTCCTAAATCAACAATTTCGTATCCCTGTTGACCGATGGAAATCTGTATCCCCTTAGAGCTTCCCGGATCGGTGCGAAGCACGAACTGTACGAGATGGGTGTATACCTCAACACCAACACCCATTCAAACTTCAACCTGATCCCTCAAGCTTTTTCCAACCAAAATCCACCATAAAGCAGAACGGAGGAAGGAGATAGGCTCGCCACAATCGAACCCTTGAAACAACAAGTGTTTCTTGATCGGTAGTGATATTTGAATCCTGATACATAGGGTTTCATGCACGTGCATCTCGAGCTCCTTCCTTTTACTTGCTCTTACTTGCTCCTCTCTCCTACAAATACCCCTTTCTGATACGAAAATGGGGTTGTCTCTTTGACACTTGGCTTCTACTTGGAGATTTTGCACTTGGAAAAAATTTTGCACTCTTGGCCACCCTTGGGAACTTCAGGAAGAAGAAGTTCAGCCCCTTCTTTGGCTTTTTTTTCATGGCTTCCTCAACACTTTGAAGCTCCTCCTTCCTTCCTGCAAGCTTTGTACCCCATTTGTAACCACTTATTTATATTAAATTAGGTTAGTGGGTGGAGAGAGTTTGTGGGAGGAGAGAGAACCAGAAATGTGTGGTGGAAATCAGGGGGCTATAGGGATGATGCACTATTTGGGGTGTTGTTGATCATATACACACACACATACACACACACACACAGATATATGTATATATATCGCACCCTTTTTTGTGGCATTCCTTTTGCACCCAGATAGTAGCCACTAGTTTATATTTAAATAAGTGAATATTAGAGCCACGTCCTTAAAATGGAATATGGTTTGAACGGCATCCTTGCCTAAAGATTCATATAAAGCGGGTCCCCGTTTTTGGTTGCTTCATGTTTTTTAACAGTTTTTAGTGCTACTGTATAACTATTTTTACAAATATTCAATGGAGTAATCTACAAAAAAAATCTACAAATCATCAATTATAGTGAATAATTGCTGATATGTCAGCAATTATTCATCCTGAATTTTAGTTGAAAATCGGAATGAATAAGACTAATATATCAACAATTATTGTATATGATTGCTGATATATCAGCAACTATACTTAATTTTTTTGCACGAATGAATGGATTATTTTTGATGTATTAGCAATTATTGTGTATAATTGTTGATATATCAGCATTATATCAAAGTGATGAAAGGCTTATAAATATGTGCTGATATATCTGCAATTATTGTGTATAATTGTTGATATATCTGTATATTTAAAATTGATGTATAACTAAAAAAATAGAAGGCGAATGAAAAATTGCAGCAAAGACTGCAATTATTACTATAAATTGCTGATATCACAGCAATTGTTTTGTAGTTGATGCAAATATTTGGAAAATTTACTAAAATATCAACAACAATTGCAAATAGTTGCATTATTTACTGCAATATACTTGATGGAGCGTGCATTTTTTTTGATTCATTTTTTGTAGTTTTAATGCATGAAAACGATGATAATTATGTATTGAATTTAATTTTGAATTTTCGTGATTTTTTGATGATTTTGGAAAAATAGGGACCTAGTTTACAAATTTTTAAGACAAGGAGTTTTTGTATATTTTGAAACCTATTAGGGACTTGAGACAAAACTAACCCTTTAAATAATGTGGGAGGGGAGAGAGTAATTGGGTGGAGAGAGAAAGATGATTGTGTGCTGGAAATTAGGAGAGTCAAAGGTGTGATGCACCATTTTGGGTGCTCTTGATCTTATGATATATACATATGTAAATGTATGTATATATGTGTGTGTATATATATGTGTGTGTATATGAAAAGTCTATTCATAAACTAAAAATAGACATAAACGGTGACACAATGAATCTCCACCATCAAATTACCCCCTTGATTTCCACTTCTCATGTGAATAAAAAATGATCCAATGGTCCTAATTGTGTGTTCCCTGATTTATATCTATTTTATTTTTTTAAATAGCCGCCCTCAAAACGATCCAATCGTATCCTTCCCCTTTTGTTCCCATTCTTCTACTTCAAATGTTCAAACCCAGAATCCTAACCCTAAAAAAAATCAAAACCAAATTATTTTCCAATAATTCTCAGTTTTTATTTCAAATATGGCAAGCTCTTCATCACACGAACAAGCTATAGTTAATAATTTCAGCAATTTTTCTCTGGGTTTTTCAAAATTTAGGTTAAGGGTTTTATGGATTTCCAACAATTTAGGGCTTGATGATTGATTGCATAGAGATACTCTAAAAACTGCTTGTAAAATGAATAAATTACGAGCAAATCAGCAATGTGAACTTATGGCTTGATGAATGAATGCGTAGAGATATAAGTTAGGGCTTGTTGAATGAATGTATAGAGTAATTTTTCTCTTATTTTCTCTTGTTTCGATTGAATTATCATGGAAGTTAATTATTTGTGGAAAATTGAAGATGGGTAGTTGTGTATATGTTTTGGGAAAACATAATATCAAAATTTTTAGCATTGAATTATTTTAGATTATGCGGAGATGTCGCTTGGACCTGTAAACGGGAGCGTCTTGTTCTTGCAGCCGCAACATCGTTCAGGCAATGTGAATTTGATGGCAGTAATCAAATATATATTTTGAATATACATGTGTGTATTAACCAATTGAAAAACCAATTTTGTTAATGGTTAGCAGAACAAAAAACCTGTTATTACCATCGAGCACTCATCTTTGTTAAAGCTCGTCGATTCGAAACATGCGGGTGTGTTAGCGCTAGTTGCACGAGATGGCTTTCATTTGGTACATTAGTTCAGATACATACAACTTGACCTCCATCTTATCACGGCTTTACTTGGTCGATGGAGATCGGAGACATCGTCATTTCACCTTCGATGCAGTGAAATGACGATCACACTGGCTGACGTAGCGGTATTGCTCGGTATACCCATCGATGGACGTGCATTCACCAATCCAGAACCCGCGGATTATGCTGAGATGTGTGTGAGACTGCTAGGCTTATCTCTGCCAGGTGATCAGTGGTGGGGCTCGAGAAGATTAATATGAAGTGGTTTAGGGATCAGCTAGCGGGTGACATTCCTGCGAATGTTTCTCAAGTACAGATAGAGCAGCGTGCGCGAGCTATTATGATCCACATTATCATGTCTCGTTTGGTATGTGACCATTCGAAATCTCGGGTATGGCTCAGATGGCTTCATTATTTGGAGGACTTCGATCTATGCCGTCAGTATGCTTGGGGTAGCGCCATGCTGGGATTCACATATGCGGAGCTATCACGGATGGCTTTATAGCGCGGCGATTCCACTGGAGGCTGCCTAACATTGTTGTAGGTATTACAATTACAAATCATTCATTTTCATGAATATTACTTTATCGTTGTAATTCATGTTTTATTATATGTATACTCGTATGCAGATTTGGTCTTGGGGATATCTCCCGATTAGAAAAATAACTATGAAGCGATCGGATGTTGATGTATCTTTGCTTTATGCTGGGAGGTACTATTACGAGAATTCTAAATTGTACATATTTAATTTTAAAATGCGATAATAAATAGTCAGTGTTCTTAGTAGGTGGGTTGTTCCGAAGAGCACGTTGTCATCGCCTAGCCGCAATGTTAAGTTCTATCGTAACGAGTTCGATGTACTTGATTATGATTATGTTTCATAGAACCCTACACAGACGTAGTTCCTCATCTACCACAATTGTGCATTGCATCTTTCCAGCTTTGGAGAGCGCATGTGCCTTTAATTTGTTTTGGGGACGTTGCGTATCATCTTCTGGATAAAGCGATGAGACAGTTCGGCTTGATGCATCATATTCCCGAGTAACCCCCGCACTACATGATTGATGCCACGAACATAGAGGCCTATCAATTGGAAATCAATTCATGGAACCAGCTCTACGGGTATATGCAAGAGGAAAGTGATGCAAGATAAGTGATTTGGGTTATTACACATGGTATCTGAGTATCACTCGCCGGTATATTATTCTTGCCATAGACCCTCCTCTAGATGTTCCTCAAGACAGAGAACCGTACAACCCTAAAGCGTCGCTTGAGCGAAATGTGGTACGTACACTTTCTTGTGACTGCCATGGCTTTGTACATTGGTATTTTGTGTTTTTGTTCATGTGTGTACTTATGTTGAACTTCATAATGTGTGTTTTACAGTCCAATGAAATTTACCATGTGGCCGAGTTGGTTGATGAGCTAGCGCAGTAGGTACCAAAGCCATCGAAGGCAAAGTGCATGAGCATTAAATGCATTCTCCGGTCGAATTTGGGGAAGAACAAGCTTGCAAGACCGCCATCGATCCATCTCAACCTCCTGCTCCTCTTACTCGTAAGTCCGCCCGTATAGACAAGGTAAAAGGTCTAGCTTCATCTTCTCAACCGTCAAAAACGGTGATCGTGTTAGAAAATTTTCAAAACATTGATTTTGGGCTTGGGTTTGTTTTTGAAGAGAGAATCAAGAAAGAATGAAGGAAGAGGAAGTGTATTTGTCCCACACTGTAGAATGTATAAGGGTTTGCCTCTATATATGTAATAGCTTGATGTATCATATCAAAAGAAAGAAGAAAAGGGAGAGATGAAGCAATGGCATGAACATAGCTTGTATATTAATATTTAAAAGATCAAAAGATGGGCCTTGGGGCTCTTGGGGTCCCATGATCACTTGGTCTTCAGGATGCCAATGGGTAACGGACCGTTGTATTTTTAAATTAAGGTATCACGCGCATTTGGAACGCTTTGAAGCATTGCAAATCTAAAGGGGCACATCTATTTAAATTCGAACGGATAAGACCATTGCAATTAACAGTCATGCCAGTTCATGAAGAGACGCATCCATCTCCAGGCTACAAATAGCTATGCCCTGAAACTATTTCGAACACTTCGAGATTTCATCTTCTTCCTCTCCTGCATTCTGCCTTTGCCACACTGTTAAGGCGTTGCAAATTTCATGTTTTGTGACATCTGAGTGGCGTTGTAGATCTGTTTCTTCTTACTCTCTTCGTTCTGTTCTTAAATTGCATCATCAGAATCTAAATTTCTAGAGTGTTCTTGGTCGAATCAAAGTCGTACAAACTTTGAATCCGATTTCGTTGTTCCAAGGCTTTATTGAATCCTGAAAGTCAATGGAAGATAATCCATTTGTACCTGGTGGATTGAATAATTGACTAAAAGAATTTGCTCCGCAAATCCTTAAAGCCTAAAGTGCGACATTCATATGACTGTTATCATCATCCAATGGCCTCACATGGCAAAATCCCCAACAAATTTTCAGACAATATCTTCAATCATGGAAGGTTTGTGCGCACTCCAAGTGATGAATCAGCATTTGACGAAATTGGAGCGTTTTGATGGCAAAAACTTTACTCGTTGGCAAGAGAGAATGAAGTTCTTCCTGATCACTGTCAAATTATTCTACATTTTGGAAGATGAATGGAAGATATACCATGGTAAACCGCTGACGAGGATGTTGCTCTGAAAGAAAAACATGAAAAGTGCAAAGAGGATGATTTTCTATGTAGAGGGAACATTATGAATGCAATGTGTACTCCAGTCTACAATGCTCATAGGACCTTGGAAACTTCAAAGGAACTTTGTACTGGACTTCTTTGGAGAGAAAGTATCGCATATCTGAGGCAAGTAATAAAAATTTTCTTATTTGTAATTTTATGGATTTCAAAATGGTCGCCAACAAGTCCATAGTTGGACAAGTAAGTGAAATACTACTGTTGGTGAATCAACTTAAAGATGCCGGTATTGATCTCCCTGAATCTTTTGTTGTTGGAGTTGTTATCTCGAGATTCCCGGATTCTTGGAATGATTATAAGAAAAAATTAAAACATGCAAAAACGGCTTATGATTTAGACGGTCTATAACGTCATCTTCGTATTGAAGAGGATTCTCGTAAACGCGGACTAGATGATAATCCGCAGACTGAGTCTCAAGCTAAGGAAAATAATGTTGAAATTATTGATAAATTAAAGCCTAAGAATGAGACATAGTTTAAGAAGAATAGTAATTCCAAGAACAAAAAGAAGGGTGCCTGTTACTATTGTAACAAACCCAACCACTATGCCCAAGACTATCGTCTTCGGAAGAAACAACAAAAAGCGAATGTGGTCGATGAAAAGATTGTGGCTATCGTACAAGAGGCAAACTCCGTTAGTGGCATTGATAATGATTGGTGGCTCGATATTGAAGCAACATTTCATGTTTGCAAAGATCGTAATCTGTTCAAGACTAACAAAGAGAATAATGGAGAATCCAGCGAAGTTACTGACGCAAATAAAGTTGCAAGCAAAGTTCTGGGAAAAGTCACAATTGAACTTACACTCACCTCTGGGAAAGTTCTTACATTAGCTAATGTATTTTATGTACCCGATATGCGTAAGAATTTGGTTTCTAGATACCTTCTTAATAAAGGAGGATTCAAGATGGTGTATGAGTCTGATAAGTTAGTGTTGTCCAAGAACAACAAATTTATTGGACAGGGATATTCTTGTAGCGGCATGATTAAGTTGAATCTAATGAAGAAATCTTCTGCTTATATTATTGATTCTTTTAATTTATGGCATGGTAGATTAGGACATTTTAATTATAAGTCTCTTAGAAATATGCATAAATTAGGATTAATTTCTGATTGTGATTTTGATTCCATCCCTAAATGTGAAATTTGTGTTCAAGCAAAATTACACTGGAAATCCTTTAAATATGTAGAAAGGAAAACTGGTTTGCTTGATTTGGTATATAGTGATGTGGGTGACTTAAAGAGTAATATCACCTATTGTGGTAACCAATACTATATAACATTTATTGATGCATATACTAGATATGCGTATATATATATAATGAAATCGGAAGATGAGGCCTTTGATAAGTTCAAAATTTGCAAAGCAGAAGTCGAAACACAATTTGGAGTTAAGATTAAAGTTTACATTCAGATCGTGGTGGTGAATATTTTTCAATGAGTTTACTTTGTTTTGCAAAAAAAATGGTATAATTCACCAGTGTATCGCTTCATATACACCACAACAAAATGGTGTTGCTGAAAGGAAAAATAGAACTTTAATAGAAATGGTTAACGCCATGCTCATAAGTTCGAATTTACCTTATAAATTATGGGGTGATGCTATGTTATCTGCATGTTACATTTTAAATAGAGTACCACTTAAAAAGAATAATATTTCACCTTATGAATTATGGTTCAACAGAAAACCTAATCTTACTAGACTTAAAGTTTGGGGTTGTTTTGCATACGTTAGAAAACCTAACCCAAAAGGACCAAAGTGAGGTAATAGAGCATTTAAGTGTATTTTTATAGGATATTCTCTTAATGGGATAACTTATACGTTCCTTATTCTTGACACGTTAGAAATTATAGAATCTGTAGATGTAGAATTCTTTTAAAATCAAGCTATTGAGAATCCACTGAGACCGTCTAGTCCGCCACCAACTGTGACTAATGATTCCAATGATTATGCTCCTGCTCAAAACAGCAAGGAAGTGTTTGTACCAGATAATAGTACTGAACACAGGAGAAGTAAAAGAGCGAGAATAGAGGACTATGTTCCTGACTTCATAACATATCTCGTAGAAGCCAATAAGGACGAAGTGCTTAACATGACAAAATATGTAATAAACGTCGATGATGATCCCAAAACTTATTCTGTGGCTATGAGTTGTAGAGATTCTAATTTCTGGAAATAAGCTATCAATGATGAAATGAATTCAATAATGTTAAACCAAATTTGGGTTTTATCTGATTACCTCCTGGTGCTAAATCTATAGGATGTAAATGGATATTCAAGAAAAAGTTGAATACAAATGGATCCATTGATAAGTTTAAAGCCATATTAGTCGCTAAGGGATATAAATAAAGTAAAGGAGTAGATTATTTTGATACATATGCTCCAGTTGCTCGCATATCTTCCATACGCTGTTTAATAGCACTTACATCAATTCATAACTTGGTCATACATCAAATGGATGTAAAGACAGCTTTTCTAAATGGAGATTTATAAGAAGAGACATACATGGAACAACATGAAGGTTTTATAACCCCAGGCCAAGAAAAGAAAGTTTGCAAATTAGTCAAATCTCTTTATGGCCTGAAGCAAGGTTCCATGCCATAGCATGAGAAGTTTGATAAAGTTGCACTGTCATTTGGATTCAATGTTAATTGTAACACCCCGAATTTTGGGTTAAAACTAAAATTCACTAATTACAGGATAAATAATCTCAGATGTGGGAATTAGGGGAAACGGGCTGCATCATTGCGTTCGTCTCGGAAAAATACGCAAAATAGAGTCCGAGTTTTCGAAAATCGGAGTCCGTATGGCCCAGTTATGGCCCGATGAAGTTTGCAGAAAATTCAAAACTAAAAACAGATTTAAAAATTTAAAATTCAGATTTGAAATGGAACAGGCGGGGCCAGGCGGGAAGATCCCCGCCCTACCCATGTCGACAGGGCTGTCGACAGGCCTGTCGACAGGGGGGTCGACTTGCCTGTCGACTTGCCTGTCGACAGGGGTGCGGCGTCCAGAGAACCTGGGTGCACCAGGTTGCACCAGGTTGGGTTCTAGGCTGGCTTGGAGGGCTGGTTCTAGAGATTTCCTAAATCTAAGGGTCCTAACCTAATCTAGGGTTAATCTAAGGGCCTAAAACACTCACCTAATCCTATAAATAAGACCCCAACCCTACCCTAATTCATTCATAATTAAGTCTTGTAACTAAACTATGGCAAAATGAAATTTGAGCATGGCCTCCACTAGTTCATGAAGGAAGTTGCAAGCAAATCACTCTCTAATCAATCTCTAATCATCACCATCTTCATATTTAGCAACTAATTCCACTTCATAAGTTTGCTAAGCTTGGGTTTGGTGAGTTTCTATCACTTTAACATCAATTGTTAAAGTAAGTAGATTGGGTGTAATGAGACTTATGGTCTTAAATGCGGATTAGTGAGTTTGAATCATTTGTAATGATATGTTACTCTATGTTTTCCTATGTTTATGCATAATTTACAAGTGGGTTTATGCATGTTTGATAAGTTGGTTTATGCATGCTTAATAAGTTGGTTTATGCATAATTAACAAGTGGGTTTATGCATATTTAATAAGTGGATTTATGCATGTTTAACAAAGTGAGTTATGCAAGTTCATATGCAAGTCATGTATATGTTTAAATGCAAGTTTAACATGATATGCAAGTTATGCATGCTTATGCAAGTATATGAATGTTTATGCAAGATATGTATATGCTTAAATGACATGATATGCAAGTTATGCATGCTTATGCAAGTATGTGAATGCTTATGCAAGTATGTGAATGCTTATGCAAGTATGTGAATGCTTATGCAAGTATGTGAATGCTTATGCAAGTATATGAATGCTTATGCAAGTTATGTGTATGCTTAAATGCATGTTTAACATGTTATGCAAGTTATGAGAATGCTTATATGCAAGTTCAACATGTTATGCAAGATATGTGTATGATAATATGCAAGTTTGGGTTAAATGTAGTTGGGTTAATATATGCTCATATATGCAAGTTGACATCCTCTTAACCCATGACAAAGTTATATGCTAAACCCATGATATTTGTGATGGATCTTCCCCTTTATTATGTCATGAAATGAGAACGATTTACGTGGGGAACGATGGGGTTGGTAAATATGTTAATAAAGGTATGATTGGGTATGATTAAGCATACCATAAAAATAAATTACCATAAGTGGGAATTTACCTATTGAGTTAGGTCTACCCCATGGGAATTTACCTATTGAGTTAGGTCTACCCATGTTATGGAAAACTTGATATTAATTAGGGATAATTAATATGGGGGTGATTAATTAGGTGTAATTAATCGACTAAGACACGAGGTTGGACTCATTTGTAGTGTAAAACTGCCCGGACCCGACCGGCTTAACCAGTTGCTACAAATGTTAGCCCAATGTGAGAGGTCTTAGCCATAAATTAAATACGTGATTAAAGTAAAGACACGAGGTTAGGCTCTGTTATGACGTAAGACTGCCTGGACTCTACCGGCTTAACCAGGCGGTCATAACAGCCAGTCTAATGTGGGAGGTCTTTATGGGAGATCACGGTCTTAATTAATTAAGAAACACTTAACCATATTAGCATGTAGTGGGACATGAGGGGTTAAGTGGGTGCCTTGGGTGGCATGTGGAAATTCAGTGGTTGCCTTGGGTGGCATGTGGAATCTAGTGGGTTGCCTTGGGTGGCAATAGAAAATACGATTAGAATACTTAACCAAGTGGAAACATGTAATTAAACATGATTAAAGGGTTAAGTGGGATACACTAGATATGTGACAAGCTTAGGTGGGTAGCTTGTGGGGGCCCATTTCAACCAATATCCCAAACGTATCTTTGTGGGCTCGACCCATGTCGAGTGACGGGACACGCATATTGGGCTTGATTATAAGAGGCCAAAACGGGTTAGCGGTGGCAACGCAAGTCCAACGGGTTTCATATGCGTGTGTGGGCCCGGGCTGGTAGATAAGCCGTTGTTGCATCGTGTAGATATAAAGCCGTGCACCGTTGATAGTATTGGGTTGCCACTTTAGGGGAGTGATACACCCCACTGTGGGACCAGCACGGGTATCTACGGTAGGGAGCCGATCGCTTGGGGAGTAGTGGGTACACCTAATGAAGATAGGGGCAGACGGCACCTATGTAGGGGTACAAGAAACTACTGGGTAAGAATTACTGAGTACACCTAGTGGAGATAGGGGCAGACGGCACCTATGTAGTGGGCTAGGAGTACACGAAACTACTGGGGAAATGAAACACCCCACCTCCGTTAGGGTCACTCTCAAAGGGAATGCCCTAATTTTGGTGGAGGTTTATAAGTATAAGTCACAGATATACAAGACAGATATAAGAACACATATTTGTAAACAGCGGAAAAACAACAACTTTTATTTCATAAAAGCAAATACGTGTTACAAAACATCACCATGATTGTCTTACATTTTTTTCCAAAAACATAACATAACACTTTCATAATCTGTCTTGAGTACATTATTTAAAGAAGCATAAATAAAGCATAGATAAACTGCAAAAGTCCCCATAGTGGATTGTCCAAAGCCATAGTTCAAAACAGGAAAGTCCAAGCAATACATTTCTCTTCTTCAAGCTGGATGTTGAGGTTGGTCAAGCTGCTGTGTTCCCTCCCTGAGGACCTGGGGGGGGAAACGGAAGAAAGAAGACGAAAGAAAAGTAGAGTCAGACATAAAGCCTGAGTAAGTCTAGTACTATTTCGTCTATGAATAAAGAACTGGGTATGATAAGTATAAACAAGAAGTGGGCAAACACTATAAACTTGGTTAAGTTGTCTAGGGTCGAATATACTATCGTACCCCATATTAATCTCTGAACCCATATAAACTAGTTTCCAACTGGCACCCCACAATCAGGGTGATGTGATCCATTCTATGATGATCGGCTCCTACTCGCATAGTTACATGTGTCTTACGGCCCCCGATGTTGTAGTTACCTATGCTGGTCCCACCATGGGGTGTATCAAGTCCCATAGTGGCAACCCGACACAACCTTAGAGTGCACAGGTATGCTACTGGTGTCCAGTGCCTTATTTTTCTGCGCCGGAGTGTGTGCACGCCCGCACTCCGTTAGAACCTACACTGCTACACCACCGCCGTCGCTTTGACCTCTTACAATCAGCCCAGAAATCGTGCCCCACCCTGCCTAGTTTCAGGGTATCCTGATACACCTTTTAGGGTTACTGCTGAAAAGGGTCCCCCGTTACTAGGTTTTCTATCTCTAGCCAACATGCTAAGTTGGTTAAGTGTTTCCTAACCTAACCCCACCAGTCCGTTTAGTTTAGCATGTTCCATTTTGATTAAGTCTTTAGTTCACTTAATCCTAACAATCCTGACTCAGCCTTAATTGTCTTATTAAGGTCCTGACCTCTCACATTAGACAGGTATTGTTGTGGCTGCCTGTTGCCGGTTGGTTCCGGGCAGTCTTACGCCACAACTCAGTCTAACCTCGGGTCCTTGCTGGGCTCCATGTTTAACCTCCCACATTGGATAGGTATTGTTGTGACTACTGGACAGCCGGGCGGTTCCGGGCAGGTTTACATCACAACTCAATCCAACCTCGGGTTAAACACATCGTATGTTCTACATTTACATATTTTGTCATTCTTCTTTATTTCTTATATGTAAATATTTGCGGCCCATTATTAAGTTAATGGTGTAAAGGTTACACCAATCACGGGCCCAACCCATACTTGAATTTGGGCCCTTCTATTTTATATTTTCATTCATTAATTAATTTTAACCCAACGTTATTTTCCCCCGTTTTTACACGTCCGTTTATATATATATTGGGCTTAGCCTTTTAAAGCCCAATTTAGCCATGTGAAAAGGGGAGGCTTAAAGCGTGATTACATACACAAAGAGGGGAAGGTGAGCGCATGAACTTGCAATATGACGTTGGGAATACAAAATAGAAACTGGTGTACTTGCATATATATACTTTGGTCATAAAGCATAGGTGACATGAACCAAACCATGTGAACTTGTAGTTGAGATAAGAGTCTAAATTGGGTATCATTATTGACACATAGTCATAACTACAACATGAACCTATACTTTTGTTTATGCATAATGTCAAACATAAGCATGGCATAAATTTTCTAACATAAGCATGGCCTAATGTCAAACATAAGCATGGCATAAATATTTCTAACATAAGCATGGCATAATGTCAAACATAAGCATGGCATAAATATTTCTAGCATAAACATGGCATAATGTCAAACATAAGCATGGCATAGGTATAGTTAAATTTGTTCATGGCATAAATATAAACAAGTCATGTTCATACGGTTTCTACATGTTTACAAAGGGGATACTTTGTTACTAACAAAAGCATAGTTCAACTTAATCATGATTTAAGTCTAATCACATAACGATGGTATAAACATACTTATGCATAAATATTCCTAAACATGGTGTTTGCTTTAAACTTGCAAAAAAGGGATTTTTGAGTCTAACCTAGCCATGTCTCGCATATGTTATCATATAATTCTTTTAAACAAGATAGACTTAATCATGGATTTCAATTATGCCAAATATCATTCATAGCCTAGCCATATTCATAAGTTTGCAAATAAGTTCTTTAGTACAAAAGCATGACTTAGTACATGATGCCAAATTCTCAATATAATTTCATATGGATGATAATAACCAAACTTGTTCTAATTACATACAAAATGATTTATGCACAAAAATATACATCATGATGGCATAGTAGCAAAACCCCAAACTTGCATGAATTTAAATCAACTACATACATGTAGCTTCAACATAGGTCACATAATTTGCGAATATTCCAAACGTATATTTGCATAGAACTACCGCATGTAGTTCTTTATAATTGAATGACATAATTCAGAATATCCAATCGTATATAAATTGATAAGAACGCACAAATATGAATTTCATTACCACAATTCAAGCATACATATCTACACAATCATTTGTTCATACCAAAGTAATACTCTACTTACAATGGTGTGATGAATTCTCTAATTAAGAGATTGAAGACGCAAATTCCTTTGTTGAATTGATTTGATTTAGGTCTCTTTAAGCTTTAGAATTTTCCTCCTAATCCTCTCTCTAGTTGGCGGCTACCTCTAGTCGTTCCTCGGCAACATGGCGGCTATGTTCTTAATTTTTGAATGAATAGATTAGGGTTTAGTCTAGGGTTGTTTATATAGAGGTTAGGAACTGATTAGGACCCTTGATGTTGCTAGGTTAGATCGTAGCCATTCATTCGATAGAGAGACCAATTAAAACTTGCCACCTAGCCCTAGTGACAAAGCAGACCACAGAAAATCGGAGGAACACAGACCTGGCCAGCCAGGTTGACTGGGCTCGACCAGGTCGATACCCCTGTCGACAGGGCTGTCGACAGCCCTGTCGACATGGGTAGCCCAGGTCGACAGCCCAGTCGACCTGGGTGGCCCAGGCGGGTGTTCTTCCACCCTGGCCCGTTGGGCCCTACTTCGGAATATTTAATTATTTAATTCTGTTTGAATTTTAAATTTAATTCAAAACTTCCGAAGGCCATATCTTCTTCATACGGACTCCGTTTTTCGAAAACTCGGACTCTATTTCGCGTATTTTTCCGAGACGAACGCAATGGCGTATCCCGTTCCCCTTAGTTCTTTGATTTCAGATTAATTATACTTTAATTTGTTAATTTCACAGTTATAGAATTTTCGGGGTGTTACATTCTCCCCCACTTAAAAGGATTTCGTCCCCGAAATCTTCAAGTTAGGAGGAATGTATATCCTAACATCCAAACATCCATCTACTCATCCATCAAACACGAGCATCCATTGTCCTTAAAAGATTTCTAATGCTTCATGATCATATGCGAAGTGTGTGTGTACATGTACTTATCTAATGCAAAATCAGGCGGTCTACTGATTCAGTTGACCTCCTTAATGCAACTTATGTAAGTGCCATGAATCCATTATGTATGCAAATTTTCCTATTCTTGATTCTACATGAGTGCACAATCATTCAATACAAATGCAGCATCCACATGACAACACATTACAGTTCAACCACATACGAATGCAAACATATATGCATATGCAATATGAAGTGACTGAGCCGATCTAAAACCTAGATTGTGTGTGTATATGCAACCACGAGCAACCACTAGCAATCACTTGCAACCACTTGCAACCACCATACATAACATGTTTCAACTACATGTTTTCATCCAAAAAGATTCTATCTAAAAGATACGGTCGAGGAAATATACCTAAAAAGATAGATAAAAGCGCAACTTAAGGAAAAGGAAAGATCAAGGATGTACCCTCGAAAAGAAAAGGGTAGGCAGTGCGTATTCTAGCTTCAGTTTCCCAAGTCGCGTCTCCCTCGGCGTCGCTCCACCGAACTTTGACGAGCTTGACTTCGCGGTTGCGTAGCTTCTTCACTTCCGTTCCTAAGATGCGGGTTGGAATTCTCCTTATGGTTGCTTCGCGTTCCACTTCGGCCTCTTCGAGGATATTTGGCTCTACCACTTCAGCAGACTCATGTAGATATTTTCGAAGATATGAAACGTGAAAAACGTTGTGGACTCCGGCCAATTTTTCGGGTAGCTCTAATCTATAGGTCATTTTCCAAATTTTCTCAATGAGAGGAAATGGTCCTACCTAAAGGTATAGTCGAATGATAGAAACAAGTAAAAACTTTGTGCCCATTAGGCAATGTCAAAACTGGAAATCTATGCCACATATATATTGATTAGGAGAAGAACTCTCTAAGCATCAGCCCCGAAGACCGAAATCAACATCAGACTGACACCCAAAGAATTACTCGACCCAACCATCATATATGATTCTAGGAAACTAAGCATGATGGACTCCTTTTAGGTCACAAGGGAGTCCCTTCCTAAGACCAATCTGTATCGTATAAAACCCAAAAAGTTTGGTCAATCCAACGAACACCCTCAAGCCCCAACATGTGTTACTAACAGATGAGTCATACTCCCTACGGGGTTTGCAATAGAAATCGGATTAAAAATGGGACCGAGAGGATATACACGAAAGATAGCATGCAAGTGAACTTTACAGGAAGAGAGGGATCAAGGATATACTCTTAAGAAGAGATATTATGCACGAATCTAGTCTTCAATCTTCTAAGTCGCATTTCCTTGAGCTTAACTCCATTATGCTTTGTCCGTCTTTAACTTCACAATTTCGTAGCTTCTTAATTCTTGTTTCCAAAAATAGGAGTTGGACCCTATTTCACTATTGCCTCTTGTTCCTCTTTCACTTACTCTACTTCTAATATACTTGGCTCAAGCCTAATTGCGTACTCATGGTTCCATGCAAGCTCTCCAAAATTCACTAGTGAATCTTGGATCCTGTTAACTTAATATAAGGTATTCCACATAGATGAATTATCTCTAGAAAATAAACAAATGTCAACTATGTTGCCAAATGTACTTACTAAGGTGATTCTCCACAACTCATTCATAAGCGAAATGAACTTTCTGCCTTAGTGGCGAACACTACTGGAGCGCCCTATTCTGAAATGCTCCTCCTAATGAACCCCTTTTCTAGAAGCTCTTTAATCTATTTACTGAGCTCTTTCCTTTCTCGGGCAACGCAACGGGCTTTGCATTATCTACAAGATATATGCGGAAGTCTATTTCCCGCTTCGGAGGCAAGCCCTTCACCTCTTCGAAGACATCCGGATATTCCCGGACCATTCTAACTGATTGCAAATTTTCAACAGAGGCATCTAGCGATTCAAGATAACTAAGCATAACCGCATACGAGGGATTACAAGAAATTTCCAAAGTATTACCGAGCTGGGTTAGGAGCCTAACATCCCTTTTCTCACAATCAAGGATGGCCCCATTACTGGATAACCAATCCATACCCAAAATCAAACCATAACCCGAAAAGCCCAAAACAAAGGCACTACATTCAAATTCTACACTTAGAATAGAAATTTTCAATCCCACACAGATCATAGACAAATGAGCTGGGCCCCCAATTGGGTTTGAAACAATTAAGGGGTCCTCTACCATACTAGTTCTTAGGTGCAGAGATTCTACTAAAGCAGACGAGATAAAGGAGTGTGATGCGCCAGAATCAAATAAAGTGCGAACGGGGTGATCATAAAGATAAACTACACTTTCTACAGAAGTATTTATACCTCGTTGTTGCAATGGTGGCGCTTCTAGCACATGAACCTGTGCCCCTGGGGTGGATCCAGTGCCCTGCCCCTGTCCTCGTTTCTTTGGGCAGTCCTTAGCCCTATGGCCTGTCTCACCGCAAGAAAAGCACCCACCATTCTCCTTGGCCTTCTTTTTCCGGCAGTCCTTTACTAAGTGCCCCACTTTGCCACAGAAATTACACTTCCTCTTCTCTTTGTTGCCTTTCCCGCCTTTCTTAAAGTCTGTCTTCTTAGGCTGCAAACCCTCTTTCTTCCCTTGAGAGCTTTCTGCCTTTGCCTCCTTCTTGCCCTTGTCCTCTTCATTCAGCAATGCCATTTGCACCAATCTTTCATACGTGGCCCCCATGGGTATATGGGTCATGGCCAAACTGTGTAATGGCTCATTTAACCCTTTGACGAAACGGAGAGCCTTCTTGTGCGGGGTGTTGACTAGGTCAAGCCCAAACCTAGCTAGCTCATCGAACTGATTCACATACTCTCTGACTGTCTTGTCCCCTTGCTTAAGAAATAAGAATTTTTCCAACTGCAAACTTCTTTCCGCATCTGAGAGAAATTTAGTCTCAAACCTTGCCCTAAAGTCCTCCCACGTCTCCACTGGTCTTTCAGCATTAGTGACTTCCCACCAGTAGGAAGCCTCGCCCTTCAATAGCCACACTGCCAATTGTACTTTTTGTCTATCCTCTACCTCAAAGATGATGAATAGGTCCTCAGTTTCTTTCAGCCAATTCCTAGCTGCTACGAAGGACTCAGTTCCATGGAAATCCTTTCCTCCCATGGCTTTAAAATCTTTACATATCTTGGCAAAAGCGTTTCCCCGAGGAGGAGGTGGAGGAAAAGGTGCCGCTGCAGCTGGATGATTTCCTTCAGCTGGGGGAGGAGGAACGGTAGGACCTAGCTGAGTGGCCCTAGCTTCTAAGAACCGTCTAAACCAACCAGGTATTGGCACTCCTTCCGGCAAGTTAAGTTCTTGGGACATGCTGAAACAAAAAGGATAGATTCAAAACGAAGGATAAGAGATAGTACCTATGGCTTTGGGGAGTGGACTTTGCCTTTTTAAAATGAAATAATATTTTTCTTTTAAAAATGCTTCTTTAAATTTCCTTTTTGAAAAATAAATTTTCAAAACTTTTTATCTTATCTAGTAAACCTATGGCTCTGATACCAAGTGAAACACCCCACCTCCGTTAGGGTCACTCTCAAAGGGAATGCCCTAATTTTGGTGGAGGTTTATAAGTATAAGTCACAGATATACAAGACAGATATAAGAACACATATTTGTAAACAGCGGAAAAACAACAACTTTTATTTCATAAAAGCAAATACGTGTTACAAAACATCACCATGATTGTCTTACATTTTTTTCCAAAAACATAACATAACACTTTCATAATCTGTCTTGAGTACATTATTTAAAGAAGCATAAATAAAGCATAGATAAACTGCAAAAGTCCCCATAGTGGATTGTCCAAAGCCATAGTTCAAAACAGGAAAGTCCAAGCAATACATTTCTCTTCTTCAAGCTGGATGTTGAGGTTGGTCAAGCTGCTGTGTTCCCTCCCTGAGGACCTGGGGGGGAAACGGAAGAAAGAAGACGAAAGAAAAGTAGAGTCAGACATAAAGCCTGAGTAAGTCTAGTACTATTTCGTCTATGAATAAAGAACTGGGTATGATAAGTATAAACAAGAAGTGGGCAAACACTATAAACTTGGTTAAGTTGTCTAGGGTCGAATATACTATCGTACCCCATATTAATCTCTGAACCCATATAAACTAGTTTCCAACTGGCACCCCACAATCAGGGTGATGTGATCCATTCTATGATGATCGGCTCCTACTCGCATAGTTACATGTGTCTTACGGCCCCCGATGTTGTAGTTACCTATGCTGGTCCCACCATGGGGTGTATCAAGTCCCATAGTGGCAACCCGACACAACCTTAGAGTGCACAGGTATGCTACTGGTGTCCAGTGCCTTATTTTTCTGCGCCGGAGTGTGTGCACGCCCGCACTCCGTTAGAACCTACACTGCTACACCACCGCCGTCGCTTTGACCTCTTACAATCAGCCCAGAAATCGTGCCCCACCCTGCCTAGTTTCAGGGTATCCTGATACACCTTTTAGGGTTACTGCTGAAAAGGGTCCCCCGTTACTAGGTTTTCTATCTCTAGCCAACATGCTAAGTTGGTTAAGTGTTTCCTAACCTAACCCCACCAGTCCGTTTAGTTTAGCATGTTCCATTTTGATTAAGTCTTTAGTTCACTTAATCCTAACAATCCTGACTCAGCCTTAATTGTCTTATTAAGGCCCTGACCTCTCACATTAGACAGGTATTGTTGTGGCTGCCTGTTGCCGGTTGGTTCCGGGCAGTCTTACGCCACAACTCAGTCTAACCTCGGGTCCTTGCTGGGCTCCATGTTTAACCTCCCACATTGGATAGGTATTGTTGTGACTACTGGACAGCCGGGCGGTTCCGGGCAGGTTTACATCACAACTCAATCCAACCTCGGGTTAAACACATCGTATGTTCTACATTTACATATTTTGTCATTCTTCTTTATTTCTTATATGTAAATATTTGCGGCCCATTATTAAGTTAATGGTGTAAAGGTTACACCAATCACGGGCCCAACCCATACTTGAATTTGGGCCCTTCTATTTTATATTTTCATTCATTAATTAATTTTAACCCAACGTTATTTTCCCCCGTTTTTACACGTCCGTTTATATATATATTGGGCTTAGCCTTTTAAAGCCCAATTTAGCCATGCGAAAAGGGGAGGCTTAAAGCGTGATTACATACACAAAGAGGGGAAGGTGAGCGCATGAACTTGCAATATGACGTTGGGAATACAAAATAGAAACTGGTGTACTTGCATATATATACTTTGGTCATAAAGCATAGGTGACATGAACCAAACCATGTGAACTTGTAGTTGAGATAAGAGTCTAAATTGGGTATCATTATTGACACATAGTCATAACTACAACATGAACCTATACTTTTGTTTATGCATAATGTCAAACATAAGCATGGCATAAATTTTCTAACATAAGCATGGCCTAATGTCAAACATAAGCATGGCATAAATATTTCTAACATAAGCATGGCATAATGTCAAACATAAGCATGGCATAAATATTTCTAGCATAAACATGGCATAATGTCAAACATAAGCATGGCATAGGTATAGTTAAATTTGTTCATGGCATAAATATAAACAAGTCATGTTCATACGGTTTCTACATGTTTACAAAGGGGATACTTTGTTACTAACAAAAGCATAGTTCAACTTAATCATGATTTAAGTCTAATCACATAACGATGGTATAAACATACTTATGCATAAATATTCCTAAACATGGTGTTTGCTTTAAACTTGCAAAAAAGGGATTTTTGAGTCTAACCTAGCCATGTCTCGCATATGTTATCATATAATTCTTTTAAACAAGATAGACTTAATCATGGATTTCAATTATGCCAAATATCATTCATAGCCTAGCCATATTCATAAGTTTGCAAATAAGTTCTTTAGTACAAAAGCATGACTTAGTACATGATGCCAAATTCTCAATATAATTTCATATGGATGATAATAACCAAACTTGTTCTAATTACATACAAAATGATTTATGCACAAAAATATACATCATGATGGCATAGTAGCAAAACCCCAAACTTGCATGAATTTAAATCAACTACATACATGTAGCTTCAACATAGGTCACATAATTTGCGAATATTCCAAACGTATATTTGCATAGAACTACCGCATGTAGTTCTTTATAATTGAATGACATAATTCAGAATATCCAATCGTATATAAATTGATAAGAACGCACAAATATGAATTTCATTACCACAATTCAAGCATACATATCTACACAATCATTTGTTCATACCAAAGTAATACTCTACTTACAATGGTGTGATGAATTCTCTAATTAAGAGATTGAAGACGCAAATTCCTTTGTTGAATTGATTTGATTTAGGTCTCTTTAAGCTTTAGAATTTTCCTCCTAATCCTCTCTCTAGTTGGCGGCTACCTCTAGTCGTTCCTCGGCAACATGGCGGCTATGTTCTTAATTTTTGAATGAATAGATTAGGGTTTAGTCTAGGGTTGTTTATATAGAGGTTAGGAACTGATTAGGACCCTTGATGTTGCTAGGTTAGATCGTAGCCATTCATTCGATAGAGAGACCAATTAAAACTTGCCACCTAGCCCTAGTGACAAAGCAGACCACAGAAAATCGGAGGAACACAGACCTGGCCAGCCAGGTTGACTGGGCTCGACCAGGTCGATACCCCTGTCGACAGGGCTGTCGACAGCCCTGTCGACATGGGTAGCCCAGGTCGACAGCCCAGTCGACCTGGGTGGCCCAGGCGGGTGTTCTTCCACCCTGGCCCGTTGGGCCCTACTTCGGAATATTTAATTATTTAATTCTGTTTGAGTTTTAAATTTAATTCAAAACTTCCGAAGGCCATATCTTCTTCATACGGACTCCGTTTTTCGAAAACTCGGACTCTATTTCGCGTATTTTTCCGAGACGAACGCAATGGCGTATCCCGTTCCCCTTAGTTCTTTGATTTCAGATTAATTATACTTTAATTTGTTAATTTCACAGTTATAGAATTTTCGGGGTGTTACAGGAAATTTTCTAAGTCCTTGGAGGGATCAATCTTTAAGTAGGAATGACTGGTGTGGTGCAGTTAGTAATTATCCATGGGTGGGTAGATGCGTCCTTACGGTTACCTTAGTTTATCCTAAGTCTACCAAGCTGCTTAGTGTAGCCATTCATCCCCAGATATTACCGTAGGTCAAGTTTATGTCTTCTCTGATTACTTTAATGATTGTATTGTTAAAGTTATAGGACTCACTCAGACTTATGTCTGACCCCGTTGTTTTTATCTTTTTCCCAACCCTCAGGTCCTACGGTGGATCCTAGCAGTAGTGGAGCTTGATCGGATTTCTGTTCCAGTCTTTACGAGCTTGGATAGATGTAAAGCTCCAGTTATCCAGTTATCTTTTCTTTTGTTCTGGCTATTGTATGACCGAGTGGGATTATGTACTTCTTTATTTTGATGGATATTGTACTTGACTTTTATCGTGGTTTTATGATGTAACCAGACATGTTTATTTCCGCTGTTATGAGATGATGTTTTAAAATTTCAAGTACTATTTATATCTGTCTTGTTGTAATTTTTCTGTTCTATATTCACTAAAATACTCCACCGATGCTATGGCATTCCCTTATGAGTGACCATAGCGGGCGTGGGGTGTTACATTAATGATGCAGGTAAATGTATTTACAACAAATCGGATAACAACAGTTATGTTATAATATGTTTATACGTTGATGACATGCTAATATTTGGTTCCAATATATCATGTGTGAATGGAACTATGAAGTTTCTATCTTCTAAATTTGATATGAAAGTTCTAGGAGAGGCTGGTGTAATTTTAGGAATTAAAATCGTTAGGAAAGCGTGGGAGTTATTGCTAATCCAATCTCATTACATTGAGAAGTTCCTAAAGAAGTATAGTCATTATGATGACAAACTAACACCAACCCCTTTAGCTCCAAGTATCAAATTAGAAATGAACACTGGACATACCATTTCTCAACTTGAGTATTCTAGTGTTATTGGGAGTCTTATGTATGTCATGGATTGCACTAGACCCGACATCACACATGTTATAAGTTTATTGTGTCGATTTACAAGTAACTCAGGTTTCAAACACTGGAAAGCCATTTCCAGAAGGGACCATTAACTATTGTTTATCTTATAAAGGATATCCTGCTATAATAGAATGATATAGTGATGCAACCTAGAACAATGTAGAATCCAAATCCAAGTCTACGACTGGAAGGATATTTACATTAGGAGGCGCTGCTATATCTTGGGCTTCCAAGAAGCAGACCTGTATATCTGATTTAACTATATTGTCAGAATTGATTGTATTAGCAGATGCATATAAGGAAGCTTAGGAATTTGTCAATGGAAATCCCATTGTGGAAGAAGTCATCTCCAGCAGTCTTGGTTAACTGTGATAATCAAGCAACGATATATAATGTCTCCAACAAGACATATAATGGAAAGTCTAGACATGTGAGTCTAAGACATCAGATGATAAGGCAGTTACTCAAAAGTGGAGTTATAACTGTTGACTGCATAGAAATGAAGAAAAACTTAGGTGGCCCACTTAAAATAGGCCTTCCAAAGGCTATGTTTTCAATAAAGTCAAAAGAAATGGGACTAATGTAACACCTCGTAATTTTAAAATGGGACATAAGAGATAATTAAAGAATAATTAATATTAAAAGAAGCATTAGATGATACAGGTTACGCCATTGCGTTCGTCTTGGAATTTTGCTTGAGATAGAGTCCGAGTTTGTGTGAATCGGACTCCGTATGAAGAAGTTATGGAGGTTAGAATATTTCAAGTTTAAGTAGAAAGTAAATATAAATAATAATTAAAATCAAAAACCAATTTAAAATTCAAAATTTGGACCAAACAGGCTGAGCGAGAAATTTCCCGCTCAGGGTGTCGACCCATCCCCCCCCCCCCCCCCGGGAGGGGGAGTCGACAAAGGTGTATAACCCCCTATAGGGGAGTCGACATAGGTGTCGACCCCCCTGTAGGGAGTCGACCCCTTTTGAGACCCAGACCCAGTGATGAATTTTTATAGCCCTAAGCTGATGTGGTCTTCACTGATTGGCCGATGACTAATTTCTGAGGTATTAGGGCTTATGTGTCGTGATATTGTTGGCTGGATGACACATCTCTTTGGTTTGATGGCTCTGATTTCTCCTAGACTAGTCTAAAGGCTAGAATTAATCCTATACTTCTATATATACATCTCTAAACCTAAACACTAATTCATAACAATTCCTTATGATGCATCTATGCTGCTGAACTCTCAATTTTCTTAACCGCCGCCTTTAAAACCTAAATCATATTAGGAGTTCTTCATCAACAATCAACTTTGAAGCTTAATCAACATCAAATTAGAGTTTCTGCAACAACAACGATTCAATTATCTTTTTTTAATCCTAGCAATGAAGTTCACGTTATTTTCAGAATTGAATACCTAATTGTAACCTTGACTTGTAATAAAATGAATCGAAGTCTATGCCTGATTGTAAGATAATCTTTTTAGATTTATCTCTATCCTTCTATTGAATCTATGATTTTACATGCCTAAGAAGTTATTATATCGATTCAATCATGCCTATCTTTGTTGAACTTCGGATATATATAGATCCTTTTAGGTTCATGATGTCATTCATATCCGGTTTATATGTCTACGAGGTTATTTCTATCAGTTTATATCAGATCTATATTTGTTATACCTCAATTCTAACGGATCTGTAATCCTTTTAGATCCATAATGTTATATTTGACAGATCTATCATTATAATGCATGTTTTTATGCCTACTCTCATTTATGTTCCTTCTTTCTTCCCCCTTTATTTTATGAATCTAGATTAACCTAGAATCTAGACTGAATCTTATTATACGTGCGATTGGAATAAGGGGAAATAATCTATTTGGTAATAGTGAAACATAATTTGTAACTTGTGATTTGGGGAAAAATTGTTATTGTTGCAAACTTGGGGTAAATTGGAATATTAAATCTAGATTGGGCATAATTATTGGTTGGGACGCCAAGCCTAATGTATATTGCGATTTTGGGGCATGACTATTATTGCAAATTTGGGAAGATTGGGTGTTTGAGTAATAACTTGTAATTGAATTTGTTGGGCATAACTTGGAAATTGGAACATGACTAGTTTTGTGAATTTTGGATAATTAGCATATAAGATCTGGACTTGGACATGTATAGTAAATATGTAAATTAGCTAAAGATGAACGTGCCTAACCCGAGGTTAGATTGAGTTGCGGTGTAAGACTGCTCGAAACCGCCCGGCACATCCAACGACCGCAACAATATAGATCTAATGTGAGAGGTTAGAACATTAAGCTCAAAACCCAAGGTTAGAATGAGTTTGCAGTAGATGTATGCCTGGAACCGCCCGGCACATCCAGCAACCACAAACAACAGTTCAAATGTGAGTGGTTGAGGCATTAATGAATGAATTAATGCTAATTAAACGGACATGCTAAGAATGGTACGGGTAAGTTAACACAAGAAGGCAACACTTAACCAATGTAACATGACAAGTGGTAGGGTTAAGTAACACAAGAGGGCAACACTTAACCAGTGTAACATGACAAGTGATAGGGTTAAGTAACACAAGAGGGCAACACTTAACCAATGTAACATGACAAGTGGTAGGGTTAAGTTAACACTTAACCAATGAACGAGTGGGGTTAAGTTAATGGGAAACATTTAACCAATAAAACATGATGAACGAACGGGGTTAAGCTAAGGGGAAACACTTAGCCAATATAATATGATGAGTGAACAGGGTTAAGTTAATAGAAAACACTTAACCAATTACAATATGATGAATGAGAAGGGTTAAGTTAATAATTAAGAAACACTTAACCAACATGACATAACATGTGGATGGGTTAAGTTAATTTGAATGGGTGGATAATACTTAGCCAATTTGGGGGGTATACGACTAGACCCTAGGAAACCCTAGTAATGGGGACCCATTCAAAAGTAACCCACATAGATGTATCACGGTACCCTGAACTAGGCAGGGTGGGGCACGATTACTGGGCTGATTATAAGTGGTCAAAATAACGGCAGGTGGTGCAGCAATGTAGGTTCCGGCGGAGTATGGGAGTGCACGTACTACGGAGTGGATAAAGCAGGCATTGGGCATCAGTAGTGTACACTGTGCATCTTGAATCGTGTCGGTTCGCTGTCATAGGGATTGATACACCTTATGATGGGACCAGCACAGGGTATCTACATGCAAGAGAGGGCCGAATGACACAGACACACGCAAAAATAATACAAACAGGGAGCCGATCGATAGGGTAGTAAGGGTACATCAAACATCTTCATAGCAATTAGGCTAGTTGAGGTAAGATCCTCATACTAGATGTACACCTGACGGCTACCACTATTACGAGGTTGGGATCACCTTATTTTATAACACAAGATACTAATTGGGACACTAGTAGGGGATACGGATCCTTTTTCACAAGATATTAGTTGGGACACTAGTAGGGAATACGAATCATTCAATAAAGGAAACTAGTCGGGTGGTGCATAGAAATTAGGAAATCAAAGAAAGAACCAAAGCGCATTCAGTGTATCTTACCTTGTCATATCTAACGATCATAATTTGTTGTCTTGGTATGCTTATCATCATGGTTGGTATCCAGTTTATTCATGTCATGATGCTTTTATCTATTTACATGCTGAAAGTCACTAGACTTACCAGGCTTTATGTCTGACCCGTTTTCTTTCGCCTTCTATTCTTCCGTCCCCCCCCCCTCAGGTTCAAAGGGAAGGAATATCCCCACTTAGCTCAGTTTTCTTTCCAAGCTCGAAGATAGTCGATGTATTTATTTAGACTCTCTTTCCTACTGCTATGTCTAGCTCATGCTTTATTGGGGAATATCATTGTCATTTTATGCTTCTTTATTTTGTTAAACAAGACATATGCTTTGTTGTAATGGGTATAGGTGTTTTGGTGCTGTAAAACAATCTTTGTACAAGCTGTTTTACCAAGCTGTTGTGTTATCAATAAAGTACAGTTTTATTTATTTTGCGTTGTTTAAATTTGTCTGTTTTGTAATTTATCTATTCTATACACTTATGACGCTCCACTAAAGTTAATGCATTCCCATTGTGAGTGACCTTAACGGAGGTGGAGTGTTACACGTGGTATCAGAGCTGAAGGTTACCAGAATACACTACAAGAAAATAGGGTCTTTACCTACCAATTTTAAGCGTAGGTAAAACTAACATAATAGTGGGTAATGTATTTTAGCTACAAATATTAAATTGGTAGAAATTGGTAGGTAAAGCTTAGTAGAGAAATACCTTTACCTACCCTTGTTGATATTGGTAGGTAATAGAATCAATGGACCCCACTACATTATGACTCAAATGATGAGTCATCAGCAGATATGTTTGATGATGTGTCATCCTACGTGGCTACTGATATGGCTGATGATGTGTCATCTTGCATGGTTGCTGACATTATTGTCGTAGAAATATACACATGACATATATTAATGCCGACACTTGGCATTTAATGGTTGGTTCATGTGTCAAACAATAATTTGTCCATGTGTCATCATTTTATTAGTGCACGTGGCACCATTTTTTAGGTCACATGGCATTATTTGATTAGTTCATGTGGAATTATCTGATTTGCCACGTGGCATTATGTCATTGGTCAACATCATATAACGTTATTTTTTTTAAAAAATTTGCTATTTTTGATTTGTTTATGGCCGTTACGAATTTGCATATTTTTAAAAAATATATATTTTACTATTTACTCTTTTACAACACCAAATTCATTTAATTATTTTATCAATATAAAAATTTGCAAATTTAACATAATATCACAACAGAAAGATCATTAAACCAAATATATTTTTATAGATACAACACAAAGACCAAAGTTAACAAGTTTTGAAATAACAACTGTATGTTACACTTCAAAGTTCAGCAGCAATAGCAAAAATAATATTACAAAATGTATTACATAGTTCACAAGCATATTAATCTATACGTAATACATAGTACAATGCAAAGATCTGTCCTTAATCGGTACATAGTTCATTGCCTTGAAGCCTTCCTCCATATTGGCTCTTGCTTTTATCATTTCTTTTGCATCAGCTGCTTTCAATAACTAGAGTATTCATTTCTCCAACCCCTGCAAAGAAAAAATAAATAAAACTTGAGTATTTATGATAACATTATCATATATCAAATCACCTACAATAGTTTGTCGGTCCATGCTCAAATTGTTATTTGTCATAATATATGGTTAATTGTATAACTGGAAAACAACCACTATCATAGTATACGATTAACTGCTTTACTCTAAGTTGAATTTGAGTGTGTGCTCTAAGTTGAATTTGAGCGTGTGCATTGTAAATATTGGAAAGTCTTCTTCTACCAGGTAACATAGCTGAGAAGAGTATCAAAAATCATTAAATAAAGGCTCTTCGGGGACATCTGATAAAAAAAAATCATTAAATAATGGATATTGGGAATTAATATTATAATGAATATTTGATAAAAAAGGGATGAATATACAATGATATATATATATATATCACTTTGATCATGTACACAAATGAATCTTTTTTTGTAATTTGGCAGGCACGTATAATAGTCAGTAAAAACTTTTAAATATTCACTTAGATGAATTAAATAGGGGGCAGTTTAGTCAGTTCAAAAACTGCTTCACTTGGAAAGTTTTTTTTTCCGCCTATAACATGCCAAAGGAAATATCATAACAAGCCGACTTCTCCAAGGAGAGTGAAGTTTACACAATGAAAAAATAGATAAACTATCTTAGAATTACATTACAAGCCAAAGGAAATATCATAACAAGCCGACTTCTCCAAGGAGAGTGAAGTTTACACAATGAAAAAATAGATAAACTATCTTAGAATTACATTACAAGCCAACAACATAACAAATTGAAGATACTGTGGCAACTTACATAACCAAAACACAATATCACCACAACTCAATGCTTGACATACCGCAAAAACTAACTTGTAACCTGCATTAAACTAACCAAGGAAGCATTATTAGAAACTATTTCATCAAGTAGAAAACTTCTTGTAATATTTATGACCGTAAGAGACTACCTTTACCATTTTCCCAAAAAAACGAAACCTTACCAAATAAACAGATCAAATAAGGAGGACGGAAGAGCCAAGTCGCTAAAGCCAAACCTCAAAACATTTAATTGAGTACAAAACCAGTCCCGGGCCTAACTTGCAATGAGCGGCGAAGCACCAAAACGCAAGGAGCAGCCTAGCACGTGGATAACTTGATTAAAGCCCAAACCAAGGTCTCTAACCCAGAGCAGTGAGACGGAGAGGGCAAGGTCGCTATTGTTGCTAGCAATGTGTAGGATATAGAAGACGAACTCCAGCGAAAGAGAGGAGGCAAGGGGTTTTGAGGACTTGAAACGGATGAGGATGCTAACCAACTGAATCAGTTAACACTCGACAAACCAGATCTGGAGGCGGATGCTCGAATTAAAGGGGGTAAATGGTGAAAGAGATACACAATCCAAAATAAAGAAGAGGGAAACTAAGTTAGGGGAAGATGGGGATGTTGAAAAGAGGAAAGAAATGAACGAAGATGAGAATTGATTTCCACAGGCGCTCGGATAGTATTTGCGTGATTGCAGGGATAATTAGTAAAGAGGGAGGATATTCTATTTTTTGAAAATTATAAGATATATAGGAAAGTATATGCGTGATTACAGGGATAATTAGTAAAGATTTACTGTATATTTTATTTGAAGATTTACTTTGTGTGAATATGTTATCTTAACCAGTATTAATAGACAATAAATATTTACTCTTATCATACATAAGACCGACTGTTTATAATACTTATTAGGCAATAAATATTTATTTATCATATATAAGACTGACGGTACATGATACTTAAAAAAAAAGACTTCACAAATACTTTGAACACAAATTAAACGATTGGAATATTTCATTTCTTGGAATATTTCATTTCTTTGAATATTTCATTCCTTAAAAAAAAGAATTCACAAATACCTTGAGCACAAAGTAAACGATTAGGATAGATCTAAAGAGTAAACTTTCTTTGCAAAATTAATTTTGACATGATTTTATTAAATCTTAATATATATCACTAAAATATAGGATCTGACATATAAAAACTTTCATTTAACAATATTATCAAATCTTAATATATATCACTTTAAATTAGGATCTAATAAATACATTTAATTTACAAATTCATTTTTCATTATTATATAATAATAGAAATAGTGATTCGAACTTTAAAAATAATAGATATTGAAACTTAGATATAAAAAATAAAATCACATGATTTTAACGTAAAAACATATATTTTAATCATTTTATTTATTTATTAATAGTTGTAATATGTTTTGTATCACATTTTTTTGCTGTCAACGTGAACTACCAAAATTGTACCTCCGTAGATATTATCAAATCACCTTAAAATTAGGGCCTACTCTATATATGTTATCAAATTTCCTTCAACGTATGATCTAATTAATAAGCTTTATTTATAAATTCAAAACTCCTTTCTACGTATATTTCCAAATCTTAATATTCCTTAAAAGTAGATCTAATATCAAATCTAGGAATTAATATCTCTTAAATACATGATATAAAATTTAGTTTTCTTTACAAATTCAAAACATATGTATGCGATAACTTAAAAACTTTGATATAACAATTAAACTTTATTTACTAATTAAAAACAATCATCTAAAAATATTATTAAAGCTTATTACTTAAAAATAGATCTAAAGAGTAAAATTTCTTTGCAAAATTAATTTTAATGTGATTTTATTAAATCTTAATATATTTAAAGCTTATTACTTATATATAGATATAAAGGGTAAACTTTCTTTGCAAAATTAATTTTAAGGTGATTTTATTAAATCTTAATATATTTCACTAAAATATAGGATCTGACATATAAAAATGTTCATTTAACAATATTATCAAATCTTAATATATATCACTTAAAATTAGGATCTAACAAATAAACTTAATTTACAAATCATTTTTCATTATATAATAACAGAAATAGTGATTCAAACTTTAAAAACAATTGATATTGAAACTAACATATAAAAAATAAAACCATATGATTTTAACATAAAATATATACGTAAATCATTTTATTTTAAATGTGTTAAACATATAAGATTTGCAAAGAAAATAACTCATGCGCGAAGCACATGTCGTAACGTTCGTAATAAATATTTGCCATCAAGATTATTGTTATTTATTCGTAGTGGCAGTTTCTATGATTTAATACTATGGCCAATCAAAAGAGACTACGTGGATTGAGGCCACAAAAGATATCGTGTGGATTGAAATTTGTACCGTTAGATTTGATTTAAAATAAGTTGTTAAATTTATAGCCAGAGAGGATGGTGTGGATTGCTTCTCTGCAACAAACTAGAGAAATATGTTTTAATCATTTCAGATGATGACATGTTAGTGTGAAAATGTGAAACATTTTAGAAAAAAAAATAAAGTTAAAACTTTTGTAGTCAATTGTTTAGAAAAAAAATACAATGTATGATAAGGTATTAACGATTGGTTATTTAATATTAATTATTTACAATTTAATTATTGTTTATCAATTCATTAATTGTTAATTATTTCATATTCCAAAATAATTGTTAATAATTCATAAAGAAATGATTTTACAAAAAAACATTGTTAGGATATGTAAACGAAATCTTCATTTCCAAAAAACGGCTAGAATATACTTTTTTGACAAATCATCACACAACTCAGCATTATTTTTAACGAAAGGTTAAAATGATATAAGAAAAATGTAGAGGCTTATCGCAAAAAAACACTCCCTTCTGGATATGTGTAGATAATACATTTTACCTACCTATAACTATTGGTAGATAATAATACTTCAACAATTCTATAACATTGACAATATTTACCTACCAATAGATTTTACCACTGAATGTTGGTAGATAAAGGTTCTCTTTACCTACCCATATTTATTGGTAGGTAAAATATTGGTAGGTAAAGGTCATATTTCTTGTAGTGATAGATAAAGGATTTTGAAACCCGTTTTCAAAAGCATTTTTACAAATAAGTATTTTCAAAAACATGATTTAAAGAAGCGTTTTTCAAGAGAAAAGTATTGTTTTAAAAAAAGTCATATTCCCTAAAGCTATATGCACTATCGTTGGATTCTCTGTATGAATCTCTTTTTCCTTTCTTTTTGGCATAGTTTCGAAAGCATACGACACATGTTGGGGGTGAAGTAGTGCCCAACCTCCATCTGTAGCCGCAGTAATTTCACTTGCGACTAATCTTCTTTCAAGCTTTGTAGGTTGCCGTGCGATGGAGGTAGTTTCGAGAAACTTGTCAACAAGCTACATAAGGATAGTAAGGATAAGAATAAGGGAGTTTTGGCTAAGGAGCACAAGCCCAAGGATAAGAAGCTTGTTGATATGGCTTAATCCACGAAGAAGGAGAAAGGTGAAAAGAAAGGGGCCAAAGTGGAAGAATCACAAACAAGGGATTGGAATATAAGAAGAATGGAAGAAGTAATAGATCCTACGATAAGAGGGAGTGTCTTTTCTATGGTATAGCACGTCATTTAATTATAGGAAGAAGAAGATAGATGGTTGTTTTCAATATGGTGAAGCAGGGCATCTTATCAAGGATTGCCGAAGGACAAGGACAAGGGCAAAGGACATAATCTTCTAGCGGGCAATTGCATGCTCTCACTACTAGTGTACCTAAGAGAGGTAGGAACGTTTCTGTTGAGAGTTTAGTTTTTATTTTCAATCATCCTGTTAGAACCTTGTTCGATTCCGGCACTTCATATTCTTTTCTCTCTACTTCCATAGTTGAGTCTCTGCACCTTAGTACTAGTATAGTAGAAGATCCCATTATTGTCTCAAATCCAATTGATGGTTCGGCTCATTTATCTATGATTTGTTTGGATTTGGGAATATCTAGACTAAACGTTGAGTTGAGATATAAAGAATACTTAATTTTAAAAGTGGAAATATGCATATATATATAATATACATAGATATATTAAAGAGAAAAATTAAATAATGGCAATAAATATTTCATGTAATAAGTTAATTAAGTGCAATACATGAAATGGAAAGAAACGCATGCGAACAATTAAAAAAATTGAAGAGTTTCATGAATTTGGTCATGAAATTAGCGTCATTGCATTCGTGGTGATTTTCTAGTCAGTTTAGACCTATGGTTTGCAGAAAACCGATTTAAAATAAAGAAGATATCTTTAAATTAAATATTGCAGCAAAACATGAAAAAGAGGAATGAGAAAAGAATAATGTTTAGCATTGTCCTAAGGTTTGTAAGCAAAATACTTAGTAGCTCAATTGGTTAGAACATGTGACTTTCATATAAGAGGTACAGAGTTCGATCCCCGTCAGCACCATATTTTTGTTTTAGGGGAATGGCAAAAAACTGGCTTAGTGTGAACGCAGTTCAAAAAGTGGTTTAGTGTGAAATAGTTAATTAGGAAGATAGATAATATATATATAGAAAATATATATACATATATATATGACATGTACGCATCATGTGGTGCACGTGGCGCATTTTTGTTGGTCAAGGATTGTTTTTTTTTTTTTTTGAACGTGGCCTTCTCTGATTGGCCAATGATTGGTTTCTGAGGTATTAGGGCATATGTGTCATGCTACGGTTGGCTGGATGACACATCTCTTTGGTTTGATGGCTCTGATTTCTCCTAGACTAATTTAAAGGCTAGAATTAAACCTAGACTTTTATATAATCACCCCAAACCTCAACCCTAGAACTCATTCTATGAAGTCGTCATGTTGTTCGTCTACAAACTAGCCTAGCCACCATTCATCTACCCCAAACTAGAGAATCAAATTCAGACTAGGAATCAATTAGAAGAACTAGAGAATCAAACGTCTACATCAAAAGATAGCTTTTCAAATTCAGAAATCAGATCCCAGAAATCAAGATCCATCCTTTTTTCTGTAAGTACAGTTATTGTTTAGATGTGAACATCTAATAAGAAATCATGATTGTAATAACTAGATCTAGAACTATGCCTAATTCTATTCATGCATATCCTTTTGTCGATTCTGAATTGCTTATGCCTATTGGACTGTTGTGACTGACATAGTAAAGCCTATCATGCCTATTGGACTGTTGTGAGTGACATATTAAAGCCTATCATGCCTATTGGAGTGTTATGACTGACATATTAAAACCTATCATGCCTATTGGACTGTTGTGACTGACATAGTAAAACCTATTACGCCAATGAGACTATTGGGGACTGATACCAATGAACCTATCATGTTGTATTAAATTTGTGGTTCTTTTATGTATGTAAGTTACATGCTAAGTTATGTTCATACATGTTATATATTAGATCCAAGCTAGTACCCATGTTTGAGATCTATATAAGTTCATGTTTATACAACCAAACTTATGCTAGTTCGCACGTTAATTGGATCTAATTAAATGCAAGATCACGCCTATATGCTTAATTAAGTCTATGTCGTTCTATCCCAAATTTATACTACGCATGTTGATCTATATTATTTATGCCTGTTGGAATGTTACATGTCCCTTTCTTTTCCCTTTTATTTATAACTTAGGCTAATTTGCGAGCCTAACGTTCTGTGTGAATTATGTGAACGGATAACGGGGGAGACCTTGGGGAAAAAATATTAAACTACATGCTATTGGCATAAATTGGCTCATAATCATGTAAATGATTAGTATCATGAAATGGTAGAATTTGTATACCTAGAATTATGGACATAATTTAAAGGGAAAATGGGGCATGACGTGAATTGACAACACTTGTGGATAATTTACATATGAACATAAATTGTAAATATCTAAGTGGCTAAAAGATGAACATGCCTAACCTGAGGTTAGATTGAGTTGCGGTGTAAAACTGCCCGAAATCGCCCGGCACATCCAGTAACCGCAACAACACAGATCTAATGTGAGAGGTTAGTGCATTTAGCCCAAAACCCAAGGTTAGAATGAGTTTGCGTTAGAAGTCTGCCCGGAACCGCCCGGCACATCCAGCAACTGCAAACAACAGTTCTAATGTGAGAGGTTGGGGCATTAATAAATTAATTAATGCCAATAATCAGACATGCTAAGAATGGTAAGGTTAAGCAACATATGAATAGGCAACACTTAACCAATACAACATGTTAATTAGACAAGAAGGTGGGGTTAAGTAAATTTAGAACACTTAACCGTCATAACATGTTAATTAGACAAGAAGGTGGGGTTAAGTGAATTTAGAACACTTAACTGTTATAACAAGTTAATTAGACAAGAAGGTAGGGTAAAGTAAATTTAGAACACTTAACTGTTATAACATGTTAATTAGACAAGAAGGTGGAGTTAAGTAAATTTAGAACACTTAACCGTTATAACATGATGAACGAGTGGGGTTAAGTTAAGGGGAAACACTTAACCAATATAACATGATGAATGAATCGGGTTAAGTTAGTAAGAAACACTTAACCAATACAACATCATGTGCGGGGAGGTTAAGTTAACATGAATGGACTGCACTTAACCAATATTACATGAACAAAGTGGATAGGGTTAAGGCAAGCTTAACCAATAATACAGATTGACTTGATAAGTAGGGCGGTTAAGTAAACTTTGGGTAGGCGAGTAATATTAGTATATATAGGCCCACAAACTTAACCGTTAAATAAACATGTTTGAATCAGTGGGAGGGTTAAGTACATCTCGTGTAGGTGGGTAATATTTGTATATATAGGCCCACAAACTTAACCAGTAGGAAACCCTAGTAACGGGGGCCCATTTCAGCAGTAACCCACATAGATGTATCACGGTACCCTGAATAAGGCAGGGTGGGGCACGATTACTGGGATGATTATAAGTGGTCAAAATAGTGGTAGGGGTGTAGCAGTGTAGTTTCGATGGAGTATGAGCGTGCACGTGCTCCAGAGTGGAAAAGCAAGCACTGGGCATCAGTAGTATACACCGTGCTTCTTGAATCGTGCCGGGTTGCTATCATAGGGATTGATACACCTTATGGTGGGACCAGCACAGGGTATCTACATGCAAGAGAGGGCCGACTGGCACAGACACAAGGAAAATTAATACAAGTAGGGAGACGATCGATAAGGTAGTAAGGGTACATACAACATCTTTATGGCAATTAGGCTGATTGAGGTAAGATCCTTATACTAGATGTACACCTGAAGGCTACCACAATTACGTGGGTGGGATTACCTTATTTTATAACACAGGATACTAGTTGGGACACTAGTAGGGGATACAGATCCTTTTTCACAAGATACTAATGGGACACTAGTAGGGGATACAGATCATTCTATAAAAGACACTAGTTAGGATACTGGTTAGTTGGTGCAGAGAAAATAGGAGATCAGAGATATAAAAATCAGAAAAACGGGGTAGTAGCGAAGCAAAGAAAGAGTAGAGGCACATTCAGTTTATCTTGCCTTGTCATATCTTATGCTAATCTTAGGTTATCTTGTTATCCCTATTATCACGGTATTGTCTTATATTTAGTATATTCATGTCATGTTACTATTACCTGTTTACATACTGAAAATCACTGGACTTACTAGACTTATGTCTGACCTAGTTTTGTTTCGCCTCTTTTCTTCCATTCCCCCCCCCCCCCCAGGTAGCCAGGGAGGGAATAACCCAGCATAGTTTGAATCGTTTCTCTTTCCAAGCTCGAAGATAGTCGACGTATTGCTTTAGACTCTCTTTTCCACTACTATGTTTTGCTCAAGCTTTATTGGGGAATATCATTGTCGCTTTAGGCTTCTTTATTTTATTAAACAAGACAGATACTTTGTTGTACTGGGTATTGGTGTTTTGGTGTTAGAAAACAATCTTTGTACAAGCTGTTTTACCAAGCTGGTTTTTTATCAATGAAGTAAAGTTTTTATTCTTTTCCGCTGCTTTATTTGTCTGTCTTGTAATTTATCTGCATCTTTTACCTATAACTCTTCACTAAAGTTAATGCATTCCCTTTGTGAGTGACATTAATGGAGTTGAGGTGTTACACTTGGTATCAGAGCAGAAGGTTACCGGATCAGATAAAAGATTTGAAAAATTATTTTCAAGGCGGTTTTAAAAGAAACATTTTCAAAAGAACAGTTTTGTTTTAAAGGCATATTCCCCAAAGCCATATGCATTATCTTTTGATCCTCTGTGTGAATCCTTATTTCCTTCTTTCTTGAGTCTCCGGGGCTCCTGGCTTTCTGGGAGGTAAACTCATCGCCGCATGGTTCCATAGGCTTGATGAGGCTATGACACCTGTGAAAGGGAGAAGAAGTGCCCAACTTCCATCTATAGCCGTTGTAGTTTCGCCTGCGGCTAATTTTCTTTCAAGCTTTGTAGGGTTTTCTATGCGATGGAGGCAGCTTTAAAGAGACTTGTCAACAAGTTACACAAAGATGGCAAAGATTAGAATAAGAGAGGCTAAGGAACACAACCCAAGGATGAGAAACTCATGGATATGGACTTGGTTCATGGAGGAGGAAAGAGTTGAAAAATCTAAGACAAGAGGAAGTGTCGTTATTATGGTATAACGGGTCATATAATTAAGGACAAGGGCAAGAACAAAGGACAGGGTTTTCAGGAGGGCAAGTGCATGCTCTCACTGCCAGCGTACTTGAGAGAGAGGTAGTAGAGTTTCTGTTGAAAAAGCCTAGTTTTTTTTTGATCATCTTGTTAGTACTCTTTTTGATTTTAGTGCTTCACATTCGTTTATATCTGCTTCAATAGTTGAGTCTCTACACCTTAGTGCTTGTATAGTAGAAGATCCCATTATTGTCTCAAATCCAATTGATGGTTCGACTCATTTATCTTTGGTTTGTAAGGATTTGAGAATATCTATATTAAGTATTGAGTCTAAGTGTAATGCTTATGTTTTTGGTTTCATGGACTATGGGTTGATTCTAGGCATGAATTGGTTAGCTAGTAATTGTGAAAGGAGGGTAGTTAGACTTTCGACTTTCCTTGGGAATACCCTCGAGATTTCGCACGATCCTAAGGGATCAGTTTGTCTTAGCTATATAGAATCACTTGATGCATCTATTGACGATTTGCGATCCGTTGGAGTAGTCCATGAGTACGCAGATGTTTTTGATTAGGTTAGGGGTTTGTCCCCTAAAATGCGAGATAGACTTCCGAGTATATCTAGTTGACAATGCAAAACCAGTTGCATTACTTGTACAACACATGAATCCAAGGGAAAGGAAGGGCTCAGTAAACAAGTAAAAGAGTTACTTGAAAAAGGGTTCATAAGGCGAAGCATTTCTGAGTGGGGTGCTCTAGTCGTTTTCGTTACAAAGGCGGATGGTTCACTTTGCTTGTGCATAGATGATATTTTGGAATGAGGAAGAACATGCTTTGCATCTAAGGGAAGTCTCATATACCCTCCAAGTGCATCAATTTAAGGCGAAGTTCTCCAAAAATGCCATTTTTGGAGAGAAGAAGTTAGGTTTCTAGGACATGTGGCGTCCAAAGAAGGGATGGCAGTAGATCCCGCAAAAGTAGTTGCGGTGCAAGACTAGAAGGTCCTAAGGAATGCAACAGATGTAAGAAGCTTTCTTGGACTAGCGGGCAAATATAGGAAGTTCATTAAGGACTTTGCGAAGGTATTAGCCCCACTTACAAGATTGACGAAGAAAAATCTAACCTTTGCTCGGGATATTGGTTGTGATATCTCTTTCCAACAATCGAAGAGGGCTCTTACAACGACCCCAATTTTGACTTTTACCTTACGGTAGTAAAAGGCTTACGATACACACGGATGCATGCGGCACAGACTAGGAAACATTTTGATGTAAGGGTAAGGTCATAGCGGATGCCTTAAGAAGAAAAAGGTTGACTTCAAGTCCTCTTTATGTGAAAAGGAAAAGTCCAGAATACATATCAAACCTTTATTTTAGAACCTTCGGTTAAGTTAGTAGTCGCGCTAGGAGTAAGACCTATGCTTTTAAATTAAGTAGGGACTTCACAAAGAAAAGACTCTCAGATAGCTGACGCAATGGATAAATTAAGTAGAGAAGAGACCACTAGTTACCTTAATAAGTAAGCTTGCAAGAAGCCATGAGTACACAGTTATGTTTGAGCACCGCTTATCATCCTCTGACAGAAAGGGTGAATGAGATTTTGGAAGACCTTTTGAGGAAATGTTAGCATGACACAACAGAAGTTGTAGTGCCAAGTATACTATAAGAAGAAACGGTAGAACGAGAGGCGACAATGAAATGAGTTTCAATGCATATTCTGGAAATAGAAATTAAGAAGCTACGCAATCGTGAAGTTAAGACAGTCAGAGAAATATGGAGTAAAGCTCAAGAAGATGTGACTTAGAAGACTGAAGACTAGATACGCGCATCAAACCCTTCTTGAGGGTATATCCTTGATCTCTCTTTTTTTGTTAAGTTTATTTGCTAGTCTTTATCTTTTAAGTATATCCTCTCAGTCCAATCCTCGATCCTTAGGTAGAAACCAATGGATGTAAACATGTATTTGAAACATGTTATGATTGATGGTTGCAAGTGGTTGCAAGTGGTTGCTAGTGGTTGCTCGTGGATGCATATACGCACACACTATGTACTAGATCGGCTTAGTCACTTTCATATTGCATATGCATATATGTGTATATATATGGATTGAAACTTGATGCATTATCATATGGATGTTGCATTTGTATGAATGATTGAGCACTTATGTAGAAGTTGTAAAGTACGATTAGGAATAATTGCATACATGATGGACTCATAGCACTGACATAATTTGCATTAAGGAGGTCAACTGAATCAGTAGACCGCCTGATTTTGCATTAGATAAGGGCATGTACACATATTATGCATATGATCATGAAAGATAAAAATCTTTTTAAGGATAATGGATGCCTATGATTGATGGTTGAGTAGAGGGATGTTGAATGTTAGGATACACTCTTAAAAATTTCGGGGGCGAAATCCTTTAAAGGAGGGGAGAATGTAGCACCCCATATTTATTGTGAGTGTTAAAGTAACGAATTAAAGAATACTTAATTTTAAAAGTGGAAATATGCATATATATTATATACATAGATATATATTTAAGAGAAAAATTAAATAATGATAATAAATATTTCATGTAATAAGTTAATTAAGTGCAATACATGAAATGGGAAGAAACGCTTGCGAACAACTAAAAAGAAAAATTTGAAGAGCTTCGGGAATTTGGTCACAAAATTAGATTCACTGCGTTCGTGGCGATTTTCTAGTCAACTTAGACCTATGGTTTGCAGAAACCGATTTAAAATGAAGAAGATATCTTTAAATTAAATATTGCAGCAAAACACGAAAAAGAGGAATGAGAAAAGAATAATGTTTAGCATTGTCCTAAGGTTTGTAAGAAAAATACTTAGTAGCTCATTTGGTTAGAATATGTGACTTGCATACTAGAGGTACAGAGTTCGATCCTCGCCAGCGCCATATTTTTGTTTTATGGGAATGACTAAAAAGTGGCTTAGTGTGAATGCAGTTCAAAAAGTGGTTTAGTGTGAAAATGGTTAATTGGGAAGATATATAAAAAAATATAAATATATATAGAATATATATATACATATATATGATGTGTACGCATCATGTGGCGCACGAGGCGCATTTTTGTTGGTCAAGGATTATTATTTTTTAACGTGGCCTTCTCTGATTGACCAATGATTGATTTCTGAGGTATTAGGGCATATGTGTCATGCTACGGTTGGCTGGATGACACATCTCTTTGGTTTAATGTCTCTGATTTCTCCTAGACTAATCTAAAGGCTAGAATTAAATCTAGACTTCTATATAATTACCCCAAACCTCAACCCCAGAACTCATTCTATGAAGTCGTCATGCTGTTCATCTACAAACTGGCCTAGCCTCCATTCATCTACCCCAAACTAGAGAATCAAATTCAAACTAGGAATCAATTAGAAGAACTAGATAATCAAACGTCTACATCAAAGTATAGCTTTTCATATTCAGAAATCAGATCCTAGAAATCAAGATCCGTCCTTTTTTCTGTAAGTACAATTATTGTTTAGATGTGAACACCTAATAAGAAATCATGACTGTAATAACGGATCTAGAACTACGCCTAATTCTTTTCATGTCTATCCTTTTGTCAATTCTTAATTGCTTATGCCTATTGGACTATTGTGACTGACATAGTAAAGCCTACCATGCCTATTGGACTGTTGTTACCGACATAGTAAAGCCTATCATGCCTATTGAACTGTTATGACTGACGTAGTAAAACCTATCATGCCTATTGGACTGTTGTGACTGACATAGTAAAACCTGTTACGCCTATGAGACTATTGGGGAATGATACCATTGAACCAATCATGTTGTATTAAATTTGTGGTTCTTTTATGTATGTAAGTTACATGCTAAGTTATGTTCATACATGTTATATGTTAGATCCAAGCTAGTACCCATGTTTGAGATCTATATAAGTTCGTGTTTATACAATCAAACTTATGCTAGTTTGCATGATAATTGGATCTAATTTAAATGCAAGATCACGCCTATATGCTTAATTAAGTTTATGTCGTTCTATCCCAAATTTATACTACGCATATTGATCTATATTGTTTATGCATGTTGGAATGTTACATGTCCTTTTCTTTTCCCTTTTGTTTATAAGTTAGGCTAATTTGCGAGCCTAATGTTCTATGTGAATTATGCGAACGAATAACGGGGGAGACGTTGGGGAAAAATATTAAACTACATGCTATTGGCATAAATTGGCTCATAATCATGTAAATGATTAGTAGCATGAAATGGTAGAATTTGTATACCTAGAATTATGGACATAAGTTAAAGGGTAAATGGGGCATGACTTGAATTGACAACACTTGTGGATAATTTACATATGAACATAAATTGTAAATAGTAAAGTGGCTAAGAGATGAACATGTCTAACCTGAGGTTAGATTGAGTTGCGATGTAAAACTGCCCGGAACCTCCCGGCACATCCAGTAACCGCAACAACATCGATCTAATGTGAGAGGTTAGTGCATTTAGCCCAAACCCAAGGTTAGAATGAGTTTGCGGTGGAAGTCTGCCCCGAACCGCCCGGCACATCCAGCAACCGCAAACAACAGTTCTAATGTGAGAGGTTGGGTCATTAATAAATTAATTAATGCCAATAAACAGACATGCTAAGAACGGTAAGGTTAAGTAACATATGAATAGGAGACACTTAACCAAAAGAACAAGTTCTTTAGACAAGAAGGTAGGGGGTCAAGTGAATTTAGAACACTTAACCGTCATAACATGTTAATTAGGCAAGAAGGTGGGGTTAAGTAAATTTAGAATGCTTAACCGTTATAACATGTTAATTAGACAAGAAGGTGAGGTTAAGTAAATTTAGAACACTTAACTGTTATAACATGTTAATTAGACAAGAAGGTAGGGTTAAGTAAATTTAGAACACTTAATTGTTATAACATGATGAACGAGTGGGATTAAGTTAAGGGGAAACACTTAACCAATATAACATGATGAATGAATAGGGTTAAGTTAATAGGAAATACTTAACCAATACAACATGATGTGTGGGGAGGTTAAGTTAACATGAATGGACAGCACTTAACCAATATTACATGAACAAAGTGGATAGGGTTAAGGCAAGCTTAACCAATAATACAGATTGACTTGATAAGTAGGAGGGTTAAGTAAACTTTGGGTAGGTGGGTAATATTAGTACATATAGGCCCACAAACTTAACTGTTAAATAAACATGTTTGAATCAGTGGGAGGGTTAAGTACATTTCGTGTAGGTGTGTAATATTTGTATACATAAGCCCACAAACTTAACCAGTAGGAAACCCTAGTAACGGGGACCCATTTCAGTAGTAACCCACATAGATGTATCACGGTACCCTGAATTAGGCAGGGTGGGGCACGATTACTGGGTTGATTAAAGCGGTCAAAATGGGAGCAGGGGGTGCAGCAGTGTAGTTCCGATGGAGTATGGGCGTGCACGTGATTCGGAGTGGAAAAGCAAGCACTGGGCATCAGTAGTATACACTATGCATCTTGAATCGTGTCGGGTTACTATCATAGGGATTGATACACCTTATGGTGGGATCAGCACAGGGTATCGACATGCAAGAGAGGGCCGATTGACACTGACACAAGGAAAATTAATACAAGTAGGGAGCCGATCGATAGGGTAGTAAGGGTACATCTAACATCTTCATGGAAATTAGGCTGATTGAGGTAAGATCCTCATACTAGATGTACACTTGAAGGCTACCACAATTGCGAGGGCGGGATCACCTTATTATATAACACATGACACTAGTTAGGACACTAGTAGGGGATACAGATCCTTTTTCACAGGTTACTGGTGGGACACTAGTAGGGGATACAGATCATTCTATAAATGACACTAGTTAGGATATTGGTTAGTTGGTGCAGAGAAAATAGGAGATCAGAGATAAAAAATTCAGAATAACGGGGTAGTAGCGAAGCAGAGAAAGAGTAGAAGCGCATTTGGTTTATCTTGCCTTATCATATCTTATGCTAGTCTTAGGTTATCTTGTTATCCCTGCTATCACGGTATTGTCTTATATTCAGTTTATTCATGTCATGTTACTATTACCTGTTTACATACTGAAAATCACTGGACTTGCCAGACTTATGTCTGACCTATTTTTGTTTCGCCTCTTTTCTTCCGTTCCCCTCCCCTCCAGGTAGCCAGGGAGGGAATAGCTCGGCTTAGTTTGGACCATTTCTCTTTCCAAGCTCTAAGATAGTCGATGTATTACTTTGGACTCTCTTTTCCACTGCTATGGCTGGCTCATACTTTATTAGGGAATATCATTGTCATTAGGCTTCTTTATTTTATTAAACAAGACAGATACTTTGTTGTACTGGGTATTGGTGTTTTGGTGTTAGAAAACAATCTTTGTACAAGCTGTTTTACCAAGTTGTTGTTTTATCAATGAAGTGAAGTTTTTATTCTTTTTCGCTACTTTATTTGTTTGTCTTGTAATTTATCTGCGTCTTTTACCTATAACTCTTCACCGAAGTTAATGCATTCCCTTTGTGAGTGACATTAATGGAGGTGGGGTGTTACATTTTTGGTTTCATGGGCTATGGGTTGATTCTAAGGATGGATTGGTTATCAAGTAATGGTGTCGTTCTCAATTGTGAACGGAGGGTAGTTAGACTTTTGACTCGCCTCGATAATACCCTCGAAATATCGTGTTACCCTAAGGGTTCCGTCATGCTTAGTTACCTAGAATCTCTTGATACATCTGTTGATAATTTGCAATCTGTTCAAGTAGTCCATGAGTATCCCGATGTCTTTGATGAAGTGAAGGGTTTACCCCCAAAACGTGAAATAGATTTCCGCATATACTTGGTTGATAACACCAACCCAGTTGCATTACCCGTACGACACATGGCTCCTAGGGAGAGGAAGGAGCTCAGCAAGCAAGTTAAAGAGTTGCTTGAAAAGGGGTTTATTAAGTGAAGTATTTCTGAATGGGGTACTCCAGTAGTGTTCGCTACTAAGGTGGATGGTTCACTTCGCTTATACGTGGATTTTAGAGAATTAAACAAGCTGACTAAGAAAAATAGGCACCCACTTCCAAGATAGATGGTTTGTTTGACCAACTTGTTGGTGCGTATGTTTCCTCCTAACTAGATTTAGTTATAGGGTTTCACCCGCTAAGGGTAGGTGAGGACAGTATGGACAATACTGCTTTTAGGACCCCTGACGGTTTCTTTGAGTAGCTCGTCACCTTTCGGTTTGACGAATGCACCTGCTTATTTTGTTGACTTGATAAGTAGGGTGTTTAGGGAGTTCCTTAATAAGTTGTAGTAGTCTTCGTGGACGATGTCTTGATTTTCTCAAAGAACGTGCTCTACATTTAAGAGAAGTCATGGATATACTTCGAGCACATCAACTTAAGGCGAAGTTCTCTAAAATGTCATTTTTGGAGAGAAGAAGTAAAGTTTCTAGGACATATGGTGTCCAAAGAAGGGATAGCAGTAGATCCCTCAAAAGTAATTGCGGTGCAATGCCGAAAGGTCCCAAGGAATGCAACAAGAGTAAGAAGCTTTCTTGGACTAGCGGGTTAATATAGGAAGTTCATTAAGAACTTTGCGAAGGTATTAGCCCCACTTACTGGATTAACAAAGAAGAATCTAACATTTGCCCGGGATATTGATTGTGATGTCGCTTTACAACGATCGAAGAGGGCCCTTACAACGGTCCCAGTTTTGATTTTTACCTTATGGTAGTAAAAGGTTTACAGTAAACATCGATGCATGCAGCACGAGACTAGACGCCATTTTGATGTGAAAAGGAAGGGTAAGGTCATAGCGGATGCCTTAAGAAGTAAAAGGTTGACTTTAAGTCCTCTTTATGTGTAATGACCCGCATTGTCAGAGGTGTTATAATTAATTTATTTAACTATATAAATAGTGATTTAGGGAATTAAATGGTCGTTAATTTAATAATAGGGAATATTTAATTAAATTAAATAATTAAATAATATATTTAATTCGGAAATAATCAAAAATATTGGAAATCACAATATTCTGTGAACGGGGTCGTCCCTTAGATTTAATTCAGCCTAGAGTTGAATTATATTGAAGAGTATATTCAATCGACGACATGTTGAACGTATAATTATATTATAATTAAAAACGAGCTTGAAATGGCGTTGCAGTTCGCGATTTGGCGATTTGAACTTCAACTGAATGTACAGGATTCGTTTTAAGCCGGATTTCTGTGAAACAAGAAACGTGTGGAGCTGGTGGAGTATATCTTTCTAGTGGAAGAGAAAAATCGGGATTTCGTCGTGTAGATTTTGATTTACGTCCAAATCAAATTTCAGAAAAGTCGCTGTAGAATTCCTTTATAATTTGCGATGCCTTATATACGTTATAAAAAAGATTTTCAGTATAAACTGAATACCGGGATAATCTGGAATCTGAAATATCAAGCTGTGAATTCTGGTATGATATTCTGGAGCTGTACGATATCATATGTGAAGATATATGATAATATAAATTTATTTATATTTAATTTAATAATATTTAAATATATTTATATATTTAAATGGGTCATCCAGAGCGTTAAAAATAACCACTTTTGCAAACGAAGTCGGAATTCGACGAAACCAGTTTTGTTGGATCCGCAATGTCAAATTATTGCTAGATTTCCAGTTTCGTGATTTTTAGAGTCACTGTGTGGTCGTACGGATTTTTAGAGTGAGAAACAGTCAGTATTTTGACAGTTAAAAATACGCCGTGTGAGGATACGGAGTCGGAATTCGACGAAATCAGTTTCGTTGGGACCGTAATGTCGAACTCTAGCTGATTGTCTAGTTTCGTGATTTTTGAGTATCGTGTGTGATCACACGAATTTTTAGAAAATGATAACGAATATAAAATGAATATTTAACTAAAATATCTCAACACAAATAAATATCTAGATATTTTTCTAACCGTATATATACCCCTTACCTTCCTAAAACCTAGTCCACTCCACAGTCAAAGCAAATTCCGCAGTCATCACTTCTTCAAAAATCAAACCAAAACATTCCTCTTTGAAAATCAATGGATATCCAAATAAAACTCTACAAATCAATAGACCTATATATTTGAGTTTCTAGGAAGCCGTTCTTCAGTTTCATACCAGTTTCCAGCCTTTCGAACAGGGAGAATGCGATGACGGGTTTCTACAGAAAACCTAGGGCATCGACTAATCAACAAGGGAAGCGATTAAATGGTGTTTAGGCATCGGATTCTTGCTCATAGCATGGAATAGTTTTGATTTTGTAATTTTGGGATTTTCTGGTAATAAAAAGTGACGCACGATTCTGTAGGGGGTGTGCGCGAGGTCCTGTTGCCGCTGCTGGTAACTGGGACTCGAAGTCCGTGGTTTCAGTATGGGTTGAAGCGGATTTTGGAGAGTCAGAATGTGGTATGTTTGTTTTGGATGTTAGTGGAGAAGAGTGGGAGTTTGTATCCAAGAAGATGGCGCAATGGCCTTCAAGAATGGAGCAGCGTTCAATCGGGGAAGAAAGCAAGATGTTCGGACCTGGTAAATGTAAGGAGAATGGGCTTTTCCATTTTGATAAGGCCCAGTTTTGAAAAGAAGCTAAATTAGTTTAAAGTTTAATATAAATCATGAAGTGTAGATGAACGCGAATGGTTAAAGAGGAGCAGCATTTCGTAGAGAAGGTGAGGAATGAGTTTAAGCGCTGGTTTGGATTTTATAAAAGTCACAAAGCTGCTGCGAACCCTATATTGTGGAAGAATGAAAATTTGAGAGGACGGTATGAGAAGAGGGAGTTTTAAATGAAGAGTTTTAATGATGTTATTGGATTGAAAAATCATTGGTTTGTGATGGAAGAATCGTTTGTGTTTCAAAGAAGAGGAGACCAGATTTAGTTCAGGAAGAAGAAAGGGTCAAGGGCTTGTAACGTATGCGGGCCTGGTACTTTTAATCTGGAAATGGGTTGGCATGTGAAAATGGGTAAAGGCCCATCTTAAAATATTAGTTTTATTTAAGTTCAAATAAATTAATGTATTAACTCAAATTCATCATATCTTATTCATGTGTTAACGGAATTTAGAATGGTCGGATCCGACAGGATCGTATGAACGGACACTACTCTGGATTGGGTTTGGAATGGTCTGGATTTATGACAAAGTGTAACGTCAGTTCAGGATCAACCAACGATTTTCGTTATTTAACGATAATCGACAATGTGAGTAAAACTCACCAACTCTGAACAGTTATATTTTTATAATGTATTTTTAGAACTGTTAATCATCTGTTGATTGTTGTGTGTTGATTGTTTGATTGAACTGCTAGTCAGTTAGTTAAATTTCTATATTGATTCTTTTTAACAGAATATATCATATGGAACTGAAAGTGATGTTATCTATATTGTCTAACATCTGTGATGCAGGGAAACAGGTTGGAGGAATCCGACTGGATTCCTCAACAGTTATTTTATTGTTTTTCATATATTTTAATATATGATGTGAATTATAACATGTTGATTGTGTGTGTATGGACGAGATTAGACATCGTGATTTGATATGATTGAATACCATGACATACCGGAATGTAGACAAAGGAGATTTTTCAAAGTGATATTGAAAATAAGAGATATTTATAAAATGGGATATTTATAAATAAGAGATATTTATAAAGTGGAATATTTATAAATAAGAAATGTTTATAAATTGGAATATTTATAAATAGGAGATATTCAAAAAGGAAATAATTACAAACCATTTTCTTTTTGAATGGAAAGGCCTGTGTGGCGAGTTTGGGGATTTTCCCGATGCTTCCGGTACAAAGGAGGTTATGGCGAATTTTCCAGAGAATTTAAGGAGTTAGAATATTTCAAGAATAAATTTGAAAAGGAAATATTTGTAAACCATTTACAAATAGAATTGGAAATGGAAGATTATAAAAAGGAAATCATTTTTAAAGTGTAGAACCGTTATTTAAAAGTAAATCTTTTCAAATGAATAAAACGTTGTTAAAAAGGAAATCTTTATAAAGTGAATAAAGTAAATCGAATATAGACATTCGAAAGGAGTTAATCGAATATGGTATTAAGTTAGTTAATCGAATATAGACATTCGAAAGGAGTTAATCGAATATGGTATTCGAAGTTAGTTAATCGAATATAGACATTCGAAAGGAGTTAATCGAATATGGTATTCGAAGTTAGTAACTCAAATATGGTATTCGAAAGTTAGTTAATCGAATATGTTATTCGAAAGGGGTTAGTCAAGTCGAGTTAGTCAAATAGAGTTAACCAGTTAGAGTTAATCAGTTAGAGTTAACCAGTTAGAGTTAATCAGTTAGAGTTAACCAGTTAGAGTTAATCAGTTAGAGTTAACCAGTTAGAGTTAATCAGTTAGAGTTAACCCGTTGGAGTTAATTAGTTAGAGTTAATCAGTTAGAGTTAACCAGTTAGAGTTAACCAGTTAGAGTTAATCAGTTAGAGTTAACCAGTTAGAGTTAATCAGTTAGAGTTAACCAGTTAGAGTTAATCAGTTAGAGTTAACTAGTTGGAGTTAATTAGTTAGAGTTAATCGATTTGAGTTAAAATGAACTAGAGTTAATCAAATATTGTTATTTGAGACAGAGTTAGTCAAACATAGTAGTCAGGGTAAGTTGCCATCTTGTACGACTGCTAGCGTAATTCGTAGGGCTGTAAATAGCCTACGGCGGTCGGATGTTTCCTGAGGGAGTCAGGCGTAACCATTGTGATCGCTGCGATCTAGAGTCAAGCGAATGAAGTTAAATCGAATATTAGTTATTCGATAGGAGTTAAGTTCTTGAGTTAGATTATCGAGATAAGTGAGTCGAGTTAAGTTCGTCGAGTTAAAGTTGTCGATGTTAGTTTCATCGAAAGGAGTTATCGATGTTAGTTTCATCGAAGGGAGTTATCGATTATAGTTTAATCGAAGTGAGATTTTCAAATATGAGATATTTGAAAAGGAAGAGTTATCGAATATTAGTTATTCGAAGAGAGATTATCGAATATCGTTTATTCGAGAAGGAGTTAATCGAATATAGGTTATTCGAAGAAGAGTTAATCAAATAGAGATTTCTCGAAGAGAGTTAATCGGCAAATTCGATTATATCGAATTCGGGAAAGTACTTATACTTTCCAGTGTTTAAATAGAGATTTATTTATTTATAAATAAATAAATAAGTGTTAGGTTAATTATTCACTAATAAGAATAGAAGTTATAATTAAAGTTAGATAATTCAAAAGGAGGGATTATAACGTTATCGTTATAACCAATGTTTTAAATATAGAAGTGGATTAGTAAAATTGAATCCGAGAAAGGCGTAAAGAAGTTGTTAAAGATTTAAAAGATAAACTTTGACCATTTCGAAGTTATAACGTTGTTCAGTTAAGGTCTGAGAGGTAATTATACCCCAACTTGAGTGACTTCCTTCTTGACTAAGAAATGGTAAGGTTTGATCGTAAAGGAGTTTTGGAAATGTTTTCCAACCGAGAATCAGAATTGTTTTCTGATAAAAGAAAATAAGAATTTAGAATATAGGAAAAACAGGTGATAAGTAAATAAATGAACTAAAGAGATTTATGTTAAATGATGTTGTTCGATATAATTTCCGTTTGGAAATAATATCGTTGTTTGCACACTTGTTTTTCTTTGATAGTTAACTCACCGACTATCGATGTTTTGACCATTTTAACGTTGTTAATATGGAGAGACTGGTTGGATTATTATCCATAGAACCACTCTGTATTGGCATAAGCGTCGCGAATCATATATGCCAAAGATAATTGAAGACGGAGTAAAATGCAAGGGCTGTTGTATAAGTCTTAGATAACAGTGACTAAGATGGATATACGGAATAGTGCCTTCGGTTTGTCCAGTCCCAGGACAACTTGTATGGACGAAGGTCTGACAGAGTATATCCAATGGATCGCGTAAGTTGATCTGTTCAAACGTATTCACGTTTGGTGGCGGAGGAATTCGTTTCTCTAAGCTGTATACCCGTGTTACTTTTGGATAAATCAATTTGTGATTTGGCGGGTATGACAATGTGACATTTCTAAGTGAATGAAGATGGATGTCTGACAGAGTATTTCCAGACGATCATGTACATTGATTTCTTCAACCGTACCAAGAGTGGAAGCGGAGAAGGAAACTTCTTTTAGCTGACACGTAATGTACTGTTGTAAACGTCAATTAGTGATTTCGATGGATTTGACAATGTAGCATTCGAAGTGAATCTGATGAAATGATAAAGCGTAGCTTCTAGCCTCATCATCCGGTAATGACAGAAATCGGGCAGGCAGCATGGCTAAGTCGGTCGCACCGAAGTAGGGTGTATAATCACCTATCTAGTGAATATTCATTTGTTTCTTAAATCTATCAATGTTGTCCCATATATATACGGGAACGGTTGATGATCCCAACCGTTGGTGATGTACATTCGATACACTCAAGCGAAATGAGTGGTCGGTCATGTGTGGCTGAGTTACAAGATGTTCTTGTTGAACTCCAGTGTATCGTTCCTAGAGTACACTAATCGCAAGGTGGTACCATACCTTGTCATAGTTGGAAATCCATTATCCAATACGTGCTTGCGATTTTGATTGTATACTATATATGTAGAATGTGACGGCCTGGAATTTCGCTCGATCCGAATCAGTCGCTAAACCGATCTAGACCGTTCGAAACCCCTGAACGTTGAGAACAGGACAAATCAGAACACAAACAGAAGAACATTTCATTGTATATTACAACAATTCCATCAGATATAAGAATATACAGAGTATAAGTGAATAAATTACATTCGATAAATATCAGAGATTACAATAAATTACATAGCAGCGGAAAATAATACAAAGCACAACTGAAGGTGATATACGGATACAGAGCTTTCCGGATATCATTCTAGCTGCAAACCAGGATCTGTGAATATAAATCTGCAAAACCAAAACTACTAGCTGCCCGTGCGGAAAATAGGGGCACCCAGAGTTTAGGTTAAAACAATAAACTCCAGGTCAGTCATGTGACTGGTGTGAGAACTAAAACAGTTATTTAAAACTTTATTTTTAAAGAAAGTAATTCAAGGGACCACGCCGTATAACACGGAACGGGTTTCCTCCCAAGAATACCAGTGCATGGAATAAACAACGCAATGCTTTTTCGAAAAATGAAGCTATTATAAGACCCAGGTCCCATCACACAATGCAACGCAAGCCGGAGGATAGGGTTTTCCCTTATAATAGCCAAACATGCTTGGTACGTTTAAAACAAATCATTTGATACTATAATAAGTGTATAGTGTCAAAACAGTTTCAATCATAAATATAAATCATAGACGGCATGGGTACCATATATCATGTCGCCATACTAGTTCTACAATTAAAACCGCAATACACGTATTGGAAATTGGATTTCCGTCATGAGTCGAGGCAAGGGGCAAGCTCCTCTCCGCGTTCGAGACACTCTAGCAAATGCCTCAGGATTACGCACACGGGGTAACCCCTGGATGCTTCAGGGCCGGTCCTCACTTACGTTAGAGGATTAATTATGCCTGAACACACGTTTCCCGGTCCTTACAGACCTATAATCGAGGCGCCTCATCCAACAACCACAAAGGTGAAAAGTATATAAATGTCAGGGCTGGTAAGTCACTGACACCACCAAAGCTAGAAAGAAACGCCGTGCTCTCCCTGCAGTCCTTATCCCGTTTTTAACTCATACCGAGGTGTGAGGCTCGCGAATTCACGTTATACACAAAGCTGCCACGTAGGCTGTGCTTTGATCATCAACCACAAGACTTTGCTTTTCAACAGAAGCCCTGATCATTGCAACTTAGTATGCCACACAGGCAATTCATGCTATGCGATTGATATCTATCGATATATAACCTCTAAGCTCGTACGTCTCAGAGAAGGGCGTTAAGCAAGAGAATAAATTCTCCGCCGCCAAACAGATATATATTTAACAGAAATCAATCAACACAGAATAAAATCCAATGTCAGACACACAATCCATTTACAAGTCCGTTCTGGGTCTGAACGAAACCGGAGGCACTTTCCTCGCATATCCATCCATCTCCAAGTACGTCTGGACGACCACCAACTATTTCCATCCTCTTGGGTGTACAGCCCAATCAGGATCGTCAGTAATTATCCAAATGATGTGAAGACTTCCGGTCTTCGACCACCGTCTTCATCTTCGACATATCGTCGAATCGGTTATTCAGACTGGGTATAAACCCGGACTTTCCGAACAACCCGCGTATATTAAAACAAATGTTACACAAACACAACATACGCCTCATTCCAATTCATTAGTCACTAACCGCAAATTAGCAAGAGAACAATTTCGTAAACATTAACCCCGAAGGCCGAAACCAACATCAGATCTATACCCAGGAAACCATTCTTCTTAGCTAACCTAAGCTAGTTTCTAAATTCCACATTCTTAGGGAAGTGTTCCCATTAATTTTATCCAAGATAAATTCTTTAAAATTTATCCTGAAATCTTCCTTTGGATGTTATTTAAAACCAAATTATGGTTTTTCCAACTAGTCGAGATTAGCGAACCGTAACGAAGTAATTATTTATTTTATTTCCCAATCCCGACCTATTCATCCCATGAAGCAAAACTGGTAATACTCCATATCTAACACCGTGGTGTTATCGGTAAAATTAATTACCATTTCACGTTCAAATCTAATTAAAGATTTAACTATCGCTTTGGAGCAAAACTGGTAATACTCCATTCTCGCTCATTTTCTAAATTTGGTAATTTAGATTATCAATTCGAATTTCAATCTCATTGCAGATTCAATAAAACTCCTTTTACTGGGTTAAAGAACTAGGTGTTATTTAAAACACAGTTCACGACAAACCCAAATCACATTCAATTTGTTATCGGGTTAAAGAACTAGTGTTATTTAAAACACTGTTCACGATAAACCCATTTCAAATTTAATCAAATATATTAGAAATTCGATTATTTAAAACCCCTTTTTAAATCTAATTCATTTATTTAAAAATGACTGGCTTTAAATATAGTTCAAAACTAGTTCATTTCGATAAAGATCTATTTTTATCTTTTCAAATATGGAGTTTTTCACCCCAATTTTTCTCAAATCATTTCTTATGATTTTACACAAATTATTACTATTTTTAATAATTTTATCAAGGTCCGTACAGTCGATTTCCAACAATGGCCATCGAACTGCACTTACAGCGACCTTTTTCGAATTTGATTTGGACGTATCCCCAAATCCAACCGTTAGATTTTGAATTTCTAATATTCGTTAGAAAGCTCTTTTCGATACGAACCCAACGGTTCCGGTTTTAGGAGAATCCGACGGTCGGATCTCCCGTAATGTCCGTTCGAAATAAATGGTCGAAATTCACGAACTGCCGCGGCGCGGCGCGTTCTATTCAGGCCATTATATTATATATATAATATATATAATATATATATTTCGTCGATTTTATTTAAAACGAATTATATGAATAGTTTTAAATTCGTTTCAAAAGCAATTTCAACTTCCATTTCATTTCAAATCAAAATTGAATTCTTCTTTATAAATTCGTTTTAAAATTCATTTCTATTCAATTCAAATTTCAATTCAATTTGAATTCATTTCACTTTGCTTTCGATTCAATTTGAATTCGTTTCGATTCAATCCAATTTCAAAGTCGTTTTCTATTCGATTCAATTCAAATTGGTTTTCTATTCGATTCAAATTCATTTTCTATTCAAATCAAATTTCAATTCAATTTCTATTCCATTCAATTCGAAATCGTTTTATATTCGATTCAAATCGAAATCGTTATATATTCAATTCATTTCGAAATCGTTATATATTCAATTCATTTCGAAATCGTTATATATTCAATTCATTTCGAAATCGTTATATATTCAATTCATTTCGAAATCGTTATATATTCAATTCATTTCGAAATCGTTATATATTCAATTCATTTCGAAATCGTTATATATTCAATTCATAATGAATAAAATCGATATAAATATCGTTCACGTCCAAATGGCGTCAATCTAATCAACACGGCTTCATATATTTCTATTTTCAAATATTCTATTTCAAATATTCTATTTCAAATATTTCTATTTGTCAACACACGACTAATCTCAATTAATGAGTACCGTCCACGTGTGACTATTTTTGTTAAATTATTTCGTTCAACACATGACTGATCTCAACGGATGAGTACAGTCAACACATGAACCTTTACTTTATAATATTGATAAAGATGTAAATTTTATTATAAAAATAATTCGTTCAACACATGACTAATCTCAACGGATGAGTACAGTCAACACATGAACCTTTATTTTATATTGATAAAGATGTAATTTTTATTATAAAAATAATTCGTTCAACACATGACTAATCTCAACGGATGAGTACAGTCAACACATGAACCTTTATTTTATATTGATAAAGATGTAATTTTTATTATATAAAAATATTTCGTTCAACACATGACTAATATCAACGAATGAGTATAGTCAACACATGAACCTTTACTTATATATTGATAAAGATGTAAATTTTATTATAAAAATAATTCGTTCAACACATGACTAATATCAACGAATGAGTATAGTCAACACATGAACCTTTACTTATATATTGATAAAGATGTAAATTTTATTATAAAAATAATTCGTTCAACACATGACTGATCTCAACGGATGAGTACAGTCAACACATGAACCTTTATTTTATATTGATAAAGATGTAAATTTTATTATTCTTTATTTTTCAAATTGGAATGAGGCCCAATCAATTACCATATAATATTAATTATATGGATTTTCATACATCACATGTATATAATAGCATTGAAAAATAATCAACCATCAACCAAAGTGCACTACACTGTATAAGCATCAAATATAGATATCTAACGCTTATAACAGCCTGTCAATCAATCGATCGACAAATTTAATCAATCAGGATGAGTGAACTTCAAATTTCATCCCAACACCCGTGTGGGGTTTCAAACAATCAAACACAGATTTTATTTGTGCAGTTGGGCGATGTGTAAAATTTATCGACCCAATCAATGTCAGTCAAATCAGTGTACATAAACAAACCGTCCGGTTTGTAAATGAATATTTTATTTATTCACATTCACGTTAAAAATTATATTTTTAACGATAAAACATTTTATTTTAACATATGAATATCTATTCGGTTCATTCTTTAAATAAAATGATATTTTTATTTTTTTTTCTAACATATTTTAGAAAATTTCGGCGGCATAACGGCACGATACTAGAAACAGGACAAGGCCTAGCCTTATCCCCGGTCTAGTGAAGGCCCACGCCATTCACACATCAATCAAATTCACCAAACAACCAATTCAAATCAAGTCATATAACTAATCTATGCAACCAAACAAACAAGTCCATGGTCTGTGGACGATTGCGTCGGGTGCTACTAAGCACCGTCTGCATCCTAGTATATATATATAACTAGAAATAAAATTGAAGAGTGAGAATTCTCACATATTGCTATCCTAGCTCCACGGCACTTCTTTTGCAGGAAATCTTCATCGCTATCGCATCTTCGTCATCTTTATTGCCCGTAGCCACTACATATATAAAAATCACATTTTTATATTTTGATGTCTTTAAAATAAAAAAACACATTTTTATTTATTCACTTTCAATTTAAAAATCATATTTTTATAATCACTTCATATATTTAAAAATCGAATTTTTACTATGCTATTCAATATATAAAAATCATATTTTTATAATCACTTTCTATGGATAAAAATTCTATTTCTACATTGCTACTATATAGACAAAAATTCCATTTCAAAAATAAAGTTTTCGCCATTATAAAAATTACCACTTTATCTCAACGTATATAAAATAAAATCAGATTTTTATTTCGCTACACATACAAAGATGATATTTTTATATTCTCTATCCTATAAAGATTATATTTTTAATACTTTAAAAATATAAAAATCATATTTTTAATATTTCTATATAGTAAAGATTATATTTTTAATACTTTAAAAATATAAAAATCATATTTTTACTTCTTCTACCCAATAAAAATTCCGCCTTTTCTATTTTAAAGTTTAAACCCTTTTTTCTATTTTAAACCTTTAAAATAAAATCAGTTTTAAAATTCCTTTTAAATCAGTTTTTAAATCTTAAAAAATCAGTTTTTAAAAATCCTATTAAATCAGTTTTTAAATCTTAAAAAATCAGTTTTTAAAAACTTCCTATTAATCGAAATTAGTTTTTAATTTAAATAAAATCGGATAAAAACTGACCTTTTCCTTGTCTGAACGTCGAGAGCAGGGGGGGTTCGCTGGTGGTGCTCGCCAGTGGTGCGGTCGGTTTGCGGAGGAGGCGGTGGCCTTGGATTTGGGCGGCGCGATAATCTCGGGTGGGGGATTTCTGGGTCCTCACGGCTTCATCGGAGAAAGGGGCGGAGTTCGCCAACATCCGGAGGAGGGAGGGGGAATCCGGCGGTCGGGGCACGGTCGATCCACAGAGAGGAGGGCGGCGGTTTTCTAAGGCGACGGGGTTCGAGAGATTTGGGGCTGAGGGATTTAATTCGATTGAAGAAATAATGGACGAGGGAGGGGTTACTTATAAAAGGGTTTTTATTTATTTAATTAATTTTTTTTTCCAAAATAAGTTCACTTTTTTATTCAAACTCCAAACGAGACCCAACGACTGTCGCCCCTAGCTAATTACCCCCATTCTGAACACAATGGGTTATGCCACGCAAGCTGATTCGATTGTTTCGATTAGTTTCCGTTAAATTTACATTTAAATCACTATATTGAATTTTAAACGTACATTTCAAATTACCGGGGTCACATACTAACTAGAAAAATTCCAGAAAAATATTTTCTAGCTTCGTATTGACGATACGGTCCTAACAAAACTAGTTTCGTCGAATTCCGAGGCCGTATGAAAAATGGCCAATTTCCAGTCGATTAAAATCAACTGAAACTGGTCAAACGCGTTTTCCTTTGCCACGCTCACATATTAATTCGAAAAATTATGAAATTTGAAACCTAGCAATAACTTTACACCACGGACCCAACAAAACTGGTTTCGTCGAAATCCGAGGTCATTTGCAAAATGGCTATTTTTAAGGGCCTGAATTCCATAGCGACTATTCAGAATTTTCAACTGGACATATCTTTGGATTCCAGTTATGAAATTTCGATTTTTCGGATTCGCTGGAAAAATATTATCAATTAGATCCCATTATTTTTGGTTTCACTAAAATCCGGATTATTTTGCACCCGGTACATTCAATTGAAGTTTGAAATCGAATTATCGAACTACCGCGCCATTTTCAATTCCATTTATAATTATATATAAATATTTATATTCTAACGACGACGTATATAAATATATACATCGAATTATATTCAAAATAAATTTCTCGTCGATATTATTTAAAATAATTCATCTTAAATAATCAAAACTCGCTAAAATTGCCAAAATAAAAATTTTAAACTGGCCCAGATTTTCGGGTTATTACATAGAACGTGAGATGAAAGCGTTTCTGCTAGTTGATATCTATTTGTACATAGACATTATTATAATATCAAAAGGTTTTTGACATAAAGATATTTTGGATTCTCATAAGGGAAAAACCCGTTCCGTTCTGCGGCGTGGTCTTATGAGATATCGTTTACTTGTCCGTATACCTATTTTAAACTGTTTTACTCACACCAGTCCCATGACTGACCCGGAGTTTACTTTGTTGTTTTCCCTAAACTCTTGGGTGCCTAAATTTGTACGGGCAGTCAAGTAGTCGGGACTTGCAGATACATTGAAGAACTGGAGCAGGAGGCTTCAGGATCATATAGCTATAGTTATTTCCGCTGTGTTGTAAGTGCTGTACTCTGATAAGTGCTATTGTATACATAACTGTTATATTTCAAAGTTATGTTATCTATTATATGTTATTCGTTCCGCTGTGAGGTTCGTGTTACTCTGATGTTGTGTTCTTCTTCTTCTTCTATTCTAAGTTTCTATCTTATCTATTCTCACCTTCTAATTTCTTTCATTAATTACCGGGATTTTTCGATGTTTTGGTTATCGACATCGTGCTTATGTCGATAACCAAAGTCGCCGAAAATCTGGGTCGTTACATTATGTGAAAAGGAAAATTTCAGAATACATATCCACCTTTGATTTTAAAACCTTCGGTTAAGTTAGTAGTTAGCATCGCTAGGAGTAAGTCCTACGCTTTTAGATCAAATATGGACTTTACAAAGAAAAGACTTTCAGATAGTTGACGCAATGGATAAGTTAAGAAGAGACCTCTAATCACCGTAATAACTACACTTGGTAACATGGTTAGCATCTATTTATTTTCAAGAGATAGTTCTTCCACATGGAATACCCTCTAGTGAATTTTGAAGACCCTTTAAGGAAATGTTAGCACGACACAGCAGAAGTTGTAGTCCCGATTATACTAGAAGGAGAAGAGGTGGAACGAGAGGCGACTGTGTAATGGGTCCAACTCATATTTTGAAAACAGAAATTAAGAAGTTACGCAATCGTGAAGTTAAAACAGTCAGAGCACAATGTAGTGAAGCTCAAGAAGATGCGACTTAGAAGATTGAAGACTAGATACGCGCATCATACCCTTTTTGAGGGTATATCCTTGATCTCTCTTTTTCTATAAAGCTTATCTGCATGCTAGTATTTATCTTTTAAGTATCTCTCGGTCTTATCCTCGATCCTTAGGTAGAAGCCAATGGATGTAAACATGTGTTTGAGACATTTTATGTTTGGTGGATGCAAGTGGATGTAAGTGATTGCTAGTGGTTGCTCGTGGATGCATATACACATACATTACGCACTAGATCGGCTCCGTCACTTCCATATTGCATATGCATGAGTGGATTTTTATATATCTGGATTGAAACTTGATGTGTTATCATATGGATGTTGCATTTGAATGTATGGTTGTGCACTCATATAGAAATGATATGTATCAATAGGGTTCTTTTGCATACATAATGGGCATAAGGCACTATCACGAATTGCATTAAGGAGGTCAACTGAATCAGTAGACCGCCTAATTTTGCATTTGGGTAAGGACATATACACACACTATGCATATGTTCATGTAAAACATTAGAAATCTTTTTAAGGACAATGGATGCCTGTGATTGAATGGTTGAGTAGATGGATGTTGGATGGTAGGATATACATTCTTCTTAACTTGGAGATTTCGGGGACGAAATCCTTTAAGTAAGGGGGAATGTAACACCCCGTAATTTTAAAACGAGACATAAGAGATAATTATAGAATAATTAATTATTAAAAGAAGAATTAGATGAAATAGGTTACGCAAAAAATAAATATAAATAATAATTAAAATAAAAAACCAGCTCAAAATTCAAAATTCGGACCAAATAGACTGAGCGGGAAATTTCCCTCTCAGGGTGTCGACTCCCCCCGGGGGAGTCGACATAGGTGTCGACCCCCTTGTAGGGGAGTCGACATAGGTGTCGACCCCCCTGTAGGGAGTCGACCCCTTTTGAGACCCAGACCCAGTGACGAATTTTTATAGCCCTGAGCTGATGTGGCCTTCCCTAATTGGCCGATGACTAATTTCTGAGGCATTAGGGTTTATGTGTCGTGATATGATTGGCTGGATGACACATCTCTTTGGTTTGATGGCTCTGATTTCTCCTAGACTAATCTAAAGGCTAGAATTAATCCTATACTTCTATATATACATCTCTAAACCTAAATCCTAATTCATAACAATTCCTTATGACACATCTATGGTGTTGAACTCTCAGTTCTCTTAGCCACCACCTTTAAACCCTAAATCATATTAGGAGTTCTTCATCAACAATCAACTTTGAAGCATAATCAACATCAAATTAGAGTTTCTGCAACAACAACGATTCAATTATCTTTTCTTAATCTTAGCAATGTAAGGTCACGTTATTTTCAGATTTGAATACCTGATTGTAATCTTGACATGTAATAAAATGAATCGAAGTCTATGCCTGATTGTAAGATAATCTTTTTAGATTTATCTTTATCCTTCTATTGAATCTATGATTTTGCATGCCTAAGAAGTTATTATATCGATTCAATCATGCATATCTTTGTTGAACTTCGGATATATATAATTCCTTTTTGGTTCATGATGTTATTCATATCCGATTTATATGTCTACGAGGTTATTTCTACCAGTTTATTTCAGATCTATCTTTGTTATACCTCAATTCTAACGGATCTGTAATCCTCTTAGATCCATAATGTTATATTTGACAGATCTATCATTATAATGCCTGTTTTTATACCTACTCTCATTTATGTTCCTTCTTTCTTCCCCCTTTATTTTATGAATCTAGATTAACCTAGAATCTAGACTGAATCTTATTATACGTGCAATTGGAATGAGGGGATATTGGGGAATAATCTATTTGGTAATAGTGGAACATAATTTGTAACTTGTGATTTGGGGCAAAATTGTTATTGTTGCAAACTTGGGGTAAATTGGAATATTAAATCTAGATTGGGCATAACTATTGGTTGGGATGCCAAGCATAATGTATATTGCGATTTTGGGGCATGACTATTATTGCAAATTTGGGAAGATTAGGTGTAACCTATTTTGAGTAATAACTTGTAATTGAATTTGTTGGGCATAACTTGGAAATTGGAACATGACTAGTTTTGTGAATTTGGGATAATTAGCATATAAAATCTAGGCTTGGACATTTATTGTAAATATGTAAATTAGCTAAAGATGAACGTGCCTAACCCGAGGTTAGATTGAGTTGCGGTGTAAGACTGCCCGGAACCGCCCGGCACATCTAGCGATCGCAACAATATAGATCTTATGTGAGAGGTTAGCACACTAAGCCCAAAACCCGAGGTTAGAATAAGTTTGCTGTAGACGTCCGCCCGGAACTGCCTGGCACATCCAGCAACCGCAAACAATAGTTCTAATAAGAGAGGTTGAGGCATTAATGAATGGATTAATGCTAATTAAATGGACATGCTAAGATTGGTAGGGTTAAGTTAACACAAGAAGGCAACACTTAACCAGTGTAACATGACAAGTGGTAGGGTTAAGTTAACACAAGAAGGCAACACTTAACCAGTGTAACATGACAAGTGGTAGGGTTAAGTTAACACAAGAAGGCAACACTTAACCAATGTAACATGACAAGTGGTAGGGTTAAGTAACACAAGAGGGCAACACTTAATCAATGTAACATGACAAGTGATAGGGTTAAGTAACACAAGAGGGCAACACTTAACCAATGTAACATGACAAGTGGTAGGGTTAAGTTAACACTTAACCAATGAACGAGTGGGGTTAAGTTAATGGGAAACACTTAACCAATATAACATGATGAACGAATGGGGTTAAGCTAAGGGGAAACACTTAGCCAATATAATATGATGAGTGAACAGGGTTAAGATAATAGAAAACACTTAACCAATTACAACATGATGAATGAGAAGGGTTAAGTTAATAATTAAGAAACACTTAACTAATATGACATGACGTGTGGATGGGTTAAGTTAACTTGAATGGATGGATAATACTTAGCCAATTTAAGGGGTATACGACTAGACCCTAGGAAACCCCAGTATCGGGGACCCATTTCTGCAGTAACTCACATAGATGTATCACGGTACCCTGAACTAGGCAGGGTGGGGCACGGTTACTGGGCTGATTATAAGCGGTCAAAATAGCGACAGGTGGTGCAGCAGTGTAGGTTCCGGTGGGGTATGGGCATGCACGTGCTCCGAAGTGGATAAAGAAGGCACTGGGCGTCAGTAGTATACAATGTGCATCTTGAATCGTGTCGAGTCGCTATCATAGGGATTGATACACCTTATGATGGGACCAGCACAGGGTATCTACACGCAAGAGAGGGCCGATTGACATATACACAAGCAAAATTAATACAAGTAGGGATCCTATCGATAGGGTAGTAAGGGTACATCTAACATCTCCATGGCAATTAGGCTGGTTGAGGTAAGATCCTCATACTAGATGTACACCTGAAGGCTACCACAATTGCGGGGTTGGGATCACCTTATTTTATAACACAGGATACTAGTTGGGACACTAGTAGGGGATACAGATCCTTTTTCACAGGATACTAGTTGGGACACTAGTAGGGAATACGAATCGTTCTATAAATGACACTAGTTGGGTGGTGTAGAGAAATTAGGAAATCAGAGAAAGAACCGAAGTGCATTCAGTGTATCTTACCTTGTCATATCTAACGATCATCATTTGTTGTCTTGGTATGCTTATCATCATGGTTATGGTCTGGTATCCAGTTTATTCATGTCATGATGCTTTTATCTATTTACATGTTGAAAGTCACTGAACTTACCAGGCTTTATGTCTGACCTGTTTTCTTTTGCCTTCTTTTCTTCCGCTTCCCCCACCCCCCAAGGTTCAAAAGGAGGGAATATCGCCACTTAGCTCAGTTTTCTTTCCAAGCTCGAAGATAGTCGATGTATTGCTTTGGACTCTCTTTTCTACTACTATGGCTGGCTCATGCTTTATTGGGGAATATCATTGTCATTTTATGCTTCTTTATTTTGTTAAACAAGACAGATGCTTTGTTGTAATGGGTATAGGTGTTTTGGTGTTGGAAAACAATTTTGTACAAGCTGTTTTACCAAGTTGTTGTTTTATCAATAAAGTAAAGTTTTATTTATTTTTCGCTGTTTAAATTTTTTCTATTTTGTAATTTATCTGTTCTATACACTTATGATGCTCCACTAAAGTTAATGTATTCCCTTTGTGAGTGACCTTAACGGAGGTGGGGTGTTACAACTAAGGTCTGTGGATGAAGATTGATCTTCCTTAATAGAAACCCAATTTATGCCTTAGAAAAGATAGACAAAATTCAATGGGTACCAACAAGTTAAGAGTATGATTATGGAACACTAAATCGATAATCCCATAATATTTAGTGTTGGATTCTGCAAGAACAAAGGATGTATAATATCCTTAATAAGTCTAGAAACCTTAAAAGGTGTATCGCAGAAGAGACTTACCTATATGTTTATGGAAATCAAGCTGTTTCCTAGGAAAGTAAGACCGCTTTTTAAAGTAGACTCATGAACCAGGATTAAAGCACATGGCCATTAACGTACTGAGCAATACAGAATACTCTAACTAAGGAATATGACATGTGTGATTGTTTCGGTTTTATCATTAAGGGATATTTGATTCAAGATTCATTCACCATAGGATCTTGATAAAGCTTTGAAAGGTTCACACTAAGTAAAGTTTCAAATCCAAAAGATACCTTTTATTTATGTGTTGTTTCCATGATGATGCAAAACTTGATCTAAGAACTACATAGGCATGATCCCACTTCGGTATGTAGGAAATCACACTTATAATGATTCAGCTGTCCACTTTATTTATTTATTTTGAAAATTGGGGGAGATTGTTACAAAATTTTCAAAACATTGATTTGGGGCTTGGGTTTGTTTTTGAAGGGAGAAGCAAGAAAGAATGAAGGAAGAGGAAGTGTATTTGTTCGACATTGTAGAATGTATAAGGATTTTCCTCTATATATGTAATAGCTTGATGTATTATATCAAACGAAAGAAGAGAAGGGAGAGATGAAGCAATGGCGTGAACATGGCTTGTATATTAATATTTAAAAGATCAAAAGTTGGGCCTTGGGGCTGTTGGGGTCTCGTAATCAGTTGGGCTTCAGGATGTCGATGTGTAACGGACTGTTGTATTTTTAAATTAAGGCACGCGGCATTTGGAACGCTTTGAAGTGTTGCAAATCTGAAGGGGCACATCTATTTAAATTCGAATGGATAAGGTCGTTGCAATTAACAGTCACACCAGTTCATGAAGCGACGCGTCCATCTCCAGGCTATAAATAGCCACACCCTGAGGTTGTTTCAAACACTTTGAGATTTCATCTTCTTCCTCTCCTGCATTCTGCCATTGCTACACTGTTAAGCCGTTGCAAATTTCTGAATTTGTGACGTCTGAGTGGCGTTGCAGATCTGTTTCTACTTACTCTCCTCGTTCTGTTCTTAAATTGCATCATCAGAATATAAATTTCTAGAGTGTTTATGGTCGGATCAAAGCCGCATAAACTTTGAATCCAATTTCGCTGTCCCAAGGCTTTATTGAATCCTGAAAGTCAATAGTTCGATAATCCGTTTGTACCTGGTGGATTAAACTATTATCTGAAAGAATTTGTTCCGCAAATCCTTGAAGTCTGAAGAACGACATTCATACGACTATTATCATCATCCAATAGCCTCAAACCGCAAAATCCCCAATAGATCGAACATGGTCCGTTGCAGCCAACTGCGTCGCAAGATCCAACTCCATGGCCTCCCAAACCTTGAAATGTCAAAATGGCAGCATGAAAGAAAGCTGAAAGGAAGTAGCGGTAGTGGAATTTTGATTTTGGTCTAACTTGACACTTGCATTAATTTGATATGTACCTTGACATGTTATAATTTGTATTTGTTGTGTATGTTGAAACGTTGAGTCATGGACGGATTATTGTAATGTTGTGATGTGTTTTGGTTTGGATGGTTAAGTAATTCGGTGGATTGAATGTCGACTTATTTAATGAATGTCGACTTGTTTTGGTTTGAATGCTTACTGTAATGTTGTGATGTAATTTGGTGGTTTGAATGCCGACTTGTTTTGATTTGAATGCTACTGTAATGTTGTGATGTAATTTGGTGGTTTGAATGTCGACTTATTTTGGTTTGAATAGTCGACCAGAGAGCAATGTATATGATGAAAATTGCTCGGGGCGCAATCCTGAATTGTGCCGCAGCATATTTATTGAGAGGAAATAAAATCTGAGAGCAAATATGCTCTCTGTTTGCTTATAGGCGGAATCCTGGATTGCGCTTCGAGCGTTGGCGCAATTCTGGATTCCGCCTGTAAGCAAACAGAGAGCATATTTGCTCTCAGATTTTTTTTCCTCTCAATAAATATGCATGGGGCGCAATTCAGGATTGCGCCCCGAGCAATTTTCATCACACCATCTCTGTTTGTAATACGAAAAGAGGCGTGAAACGAGGCGCAATACATCTGCTTATACAATGTTCAAACAATGAATACAAAAAACAGAAATTGTGACTAATAAACATGCAAACACATTTAGAACAAACAATAATACAAACGATCGTACTTAAGTTATGCAAATAAACTTAATATTCCATCCATATTTTAGAACAAACCATCGCACTAAAGTTATGCAGATGAACTAGAACTGGTGAAACAATATTACAAACTAGTTTAATATAACCCACCATCGCACTTAACATAGGCAAACAAACTACTGATTACGGTCAAACCACAGCAATTCAATAACATTTTGGTGACATCTAATCTCTCGTTCGAGTTCGTTTGCATATGTTATTCCCCTTGGGTACAAAGGTTCGTCTATCCATTCTGTGTAATTGCATCCATTTGGATAGGATGAACATTTCTGAATGCGCCTACCTATATTGTTGTCATCTGCTCAAACCACAACTTCAAGCGCATAACCGCAGCAGCGACAAATTGGATAAGAATCAACTTCATGTTCATAAGAATTTGAACATGTGGTACTCGATATGCCTCTACTTCTTGTCGTGACTGAGCGACCAACCGTTCATATGAAAGTTGAACATGTGGTACTTGAGCTTCGTGTGGAGGTTGTACGTTCGCTTGTTCATACGGTGGATCATTATGAGGTCTCCTTAGGTTTAGATGTGGGAATTCGTCCGCAAGCTTCTGAAGTCTCATCTGTTCATGCGCATGTTCATCGAAGTCTGTAGATGATGACCAAGAAGGCGTTTTGTATATGACCAAGAAGACATTTTGTATGAGTAAAAAAAGAATGAGGTAGCACAAGAACGGAAACAAGCTTGTCTATATATGAAGGTGTGAAGCCTTTAGGGGGAGCGAATTAGGACAAGGTCCTTTGGTTTTGGTCAAAAACGTTAAAGTTATACAGTCGTTGCCTACTACATAGTTGTCCATTGATCAACTCGTATTGATTCAGACTGACCAGTCAATGTGTAAACTTTATGCATTGGGGCGGAATTCTACTACATAGTTGTCCATTGATCAACCCGTGTTGATTCACATTGAGCAGTCAATGGCTAAACTTTATGCATTGGGGTGCAATCCTGTATTGCACCCCGATGTTTTTTTTTTTTTTTTTTTTCTAACAACTGGCGGATTGCAGCCAGTGTACACGTGTTCAGACGCAATTCAGGATTACGTCACGTCATTCTGTCTAACTCAACGCTGAGTTAGCAAGAACTGAGCTACATTTGCTATTATTTATGAAACGAGGCTATTAGCGAAAGAAAAAAAAAAAAAAAAAAAAAACTATTAAGAACGATGAAAAGCAAGAAAAACTGTTCAAAGTATCGAGAAAGGACAGAAAGTTGTCTCGTAGTCTTCTGTAGTCCACTAATTATCATTTTTGTCTATTCTCCCAAATTCTTTGAAATTGAATATGGGTGCCAGCAAAATGCATGAAGCTTGTGCATTGAAAGATAGAATATACGAATTCACTGTGTATTTCTGACTCACAAAACTCACCAAATTTCTGCAACAACCATAATTATTTTGTTGGGTATAACATAATTTGCCACACACAGTACTGTATAAATGACTTTCCTTCGTAATTTATTCTCCTCACTAATTTATTTGCGACTATTTAAGCAGAGATTCTGCTGTGTTAAGGATTATTGGAGAGCTGCCGTCTCTTCGATTTCTTCATTCACAGGTTATTTTTATTTTTGTAATTTTTTTTTCTTCTTCAACTGTTTTTCTCTCTTCCTTTTTCTTGTAAAATACATAACGTCGTCAGACTGAAATGCATGATGTAGTTTATTTGTTTTTCAATATATTGATTCGCTATTTGACCAAAAGTTTTACATCTTCGCTACTTTCTTGTTTCCTTTTAATTTATTTATTTTCTATTTTTTGGAAATGCATAAAGATTTGGTATTATGAGAATCATGTTAGGCAGAAACATGTAAAAGGCAGAGAAACTAATTTAGCTTTCTGTGATCACTTGAGGTCTAGGTCTATGTTTCTTGCTGAAGACATTTCTTTCAAGGGGAAGGGGAATGTTGTTTTGAAGTCCTTATTTTTTAAATCAAACTAGATAAAAACTTTATAGTATATAATTCCAAGTTGATACCCTTTTCCCTATCTTGAATTTATGTGATCTATGTGAAACATGTACCCGTTTATATTTATGCTTTCAATTACTGCTACTATTAATTAAATTGGATATCAAAATATACAAAAGTGCATGAATATGGTTTATTGTGTGTGGCACATAAAAATTTGGATAAGGATCCCATGTGCATTAACCTGTTACTAAATTTTTACATATGCAAGATGCAGTCCATGAATTCCAAGTAAATCCAAAATTTGAGAAAATGATAGCTTTCTCTTAGAAACTCCTTTAGAGATTTTGCTGGTGTTAATTTACATTTTTATCGTCTCTATGATATATATGTTTATCTTTGATAAAAAAATATGAAAATTTGTATATAGCATTAGTGCAAATATTTTCACATTAAAATAGATAGAGCAAATTTTAGTAATTTCTGTTGAAAATTCACAGTTTGAAAGAGAAAAAAAAAAATCAGTTATTTAATGTAAATATTTAAATGAATAAACAGAGCAAAAGTTAGATTATCTTATACGGATATTTGCACTTCTCAAGTAAATGATGCACAATGTAGTTTCATGGTGCAAATAATTTGCATTTCACAACAGAAGTGTGAGTTCAACATATTTGACATTATGTAATTCGAACTGTAAACATATGCACCTAATATAAATTCATTTGCAATATTCATTCAAATTGGAGTTAGATATATAGTTAAGTGCAAATATCTGCGTCTAATAACAAAATAACTGATTGTCCATTTTAAAGTACATGCATGTAAACTTCGAATTACTTTTTATATTACGACATGAATTTAGGGGAAAAAAACATGTAGTCTAAAATCAAGCAAGAAAAATGAAATTTCAGTTTAATGTTTGTTGGTAGCTTCTTAGTAATATCAATTTTTTTTTATATTATATTTCAATTAATAGTAGACATGCCATTAAAGGAGGCGCAAGTACATAAAAAAGGTGACTACTTCATCGATGTTCAAAGCAGGAACTAAGAGTGAAAAATGGTGTTAATTAAGTTTATTATGACACTACATGTTGGATTGAAGTGGTCGAAGATAGCTTGAAAACGGTGAAGACAGTTGGCGATTTTTAGCTTGAAAACTCAAGTTTTCGCATCATGAAGTTAGCTGGTAGGAGCTGGAAGCTGGCTGGTAGGAGCTGGAAGCTGGCTGGTAGGATCTGGGACAAACCCTGGATGGAGCTGAGCCAAACGTCTGACATCCTGACCCAGACGTCTGGTTCTGTGTTCTGGAGCATTCAATGACCTGAGACCGACGTTTGGGTCCTGGCCACAGACGTCTAAGTGCCTGGGAACAAAATCCAAAGTCCTGGGCTGGACGTCTAGCAACCTGGGTCAGACATCTGAGTGTCTGAGACCAAAATCTAGAGTTTTGAGCCAGACGTCTGGGACAGGTAAACGGGGTGTTTTGCCCTATTTTGCTGAGATCTTTGCTAAAGAGTTGAAGGGGCAAAACATGTAAATTTGCCATGACGAAAAATCCTTACTATATAAGCTATTTTCAGTTTTGAAGTCGATAGAGCTTGCTTAATCAATGGTTTATTCTCAGAAGGAAAACAAGGGTTTATAACCTAGTTTTAATCTTCAATTCTATTCTCCACAAACTCTTTTCTATATTGATTAATAGTGATTATTGTTATCTCTTGTACTCCTTCCATCGTGGCAATAATGTACTCTTTTCAAAGTGGATGTACACGAAAAAGTTGTTAGTGGAATCACTATAAAAGCGGTGTGTGATTTATTATCATTGTTTTAGTCATTATTGATTCCCTGTGATTGAGCTAGGCTTGTTTGGATTGATTGATCATTGTTTTGGTGATTTGAGTTATTGGGGTTGGTAATTTTTGCAAATCCATCAACGATATCGTCTTTCATGGTATGTGAGTTTGAGTTAGATTGGTGTTTGATTCAAATTTCACAACTACATTTGGTATCAGAACATTAGGTGTTTGGTAGGTGTTCGTGGAAATGCTTAGGTGCATTGGAGTTTGGAGATGGTTATAGTGTCGAGGTGGAGTGTTAAAGTTTACTGGGACACTATATGTTGGATGAAGTAGTCGAAGATAGCTTGAAAACGGTGAAGACGATTCGCGTATAGAGCTTGGAAGCTCAAGTTTTCGCGGCATGAAGTTAGCTGGTAGGAGCAGGAAGCTGGCCGGTAGAATCTGAGACAAATTCTGTGATGAACCCTATAGCTAGAGTTGAGCCAGATGTCTGACTGCCTAGCTCAAACGTCTGGTTCTATCGTTTGGAGGATCCAGTGACTTGAGACTGACGTCTGGGACCTGGCCTCGGACGTCTGAGTGCTTGGGACCAAAATCCGGAGTACTGAACCAAATTGGTGTTTAATTCAAATTTCGCAACTACAAATGATTGATTTGATTTGAAAACGTTGGAAAATATTGAGTTCGAAACATTAAACCAACTAATAAATCCAAACCAAAATGATTATTTCCAAAATCGAAACAAGCTGAATAAATAATGTTCAATTCAGCTTGGTTGGTTTAACTGGGTTGTCATAAAATAAAGCAGATTAATTGTTGACATGATATGAAATTGAAACAACTGAGTCCATATACTGCTATTATTTTGACAAATGACTCCTTTTGTGAAAATATTAACATGAATTTAACAAAAAAGTAATATTGTTGGTGTAATAATGTAAATAATACCATTGTCGTTTTAAAATAAAATGTTTAAAAGTTGGTTTTAGAATCTGTTCAATTCCAATGAAGAAAACAAAACCAATTAACAAACAAAATAAATACGAAAACAAAAACCAATTGGTTAACAAAACAGATTGGCTTGTTCAGTTGGTTTGATTGATTGTTTGGTACGAACCATATAATATATATGCTCAGTCTACCAAAATCATGGAAATAAATATACAATATGAAGTGTAAATGATTTTAAAGAAAAGTATAATTAAATGAACAATTATAATTATTAACATTTGTATATTTCATGTGCATCACAATTGTCAAAATTTTTTCTTCCAATGAACATTAAGATTTAAAAGGGAATTGTTTGAAGAAAAAGAAAAAAAGAAAAGGTATTCTTCCCTGCCATGTTCATGCAATATAATAGACTATTAACTAAAGCACCGAATAAGCATAAACTTATGTCATTGCTTTTGATGAAGTAGATTATACAACCCAAAAAAAGGAAAACAGATAATCAATCACGTATAGGAATCAGATTGCAAATCATGTGGTTCAGGGATTTCCCTATAGCACATCCAATGGAGTGGGTGGAAAATCAGTGACACGTTAGTTATCAGAGCACCTAACAAAGAATAGATGATTGGTATTCAAATGACATTCGGTTTGTCACACAAATTACTGGACCAACATGAATGACAAGTATGTATAACAGCATTCTTATAATGGGTCTTTATTTCTCTTTCATTTTCCATTTCATATTAATTGATCGAAAGCTACCTGATTATTTTTGTGTGTGTGGTGATAGCTTTGTGAATGACAAGTGAAAAAAGGTATTCTAAAATTTACTCCCTTTTTCCACTTTGTTGGAAAGTTGAAAATGATCCTTGTATATGTGTTTTATGTAATTCCGATGCAGGAGATAGAAATGTAAAAAGCTAAATAAAACTTTTGTTACTTCTGTGGTAAATGATCTACATTGATATGTCGAAACATTAATTTTATCAAATTTATCTCAGGTTTGCAATACTAAACAGTGTGTATATATATATATATATATATATATATATATATATATATATATAAACAAAAAATTAAGGAATAAACCTAAGTAATGTAAAACCAAAAATAAAAATAAAGACCAAGGAATTTGCCTATAACATATCTCCTTAATACTCTTTAATTTATTTACTTTGTCAACCAATATCAATGTAATATTATATTAAACTGTTTTTTTTTTTATTTAATTATGCTATATTATATAAAACGGTCAGCCTCTGCTGTTAGGACTGTTATGGTAATGATAACCGTTACCGATACGAAAAACCGTTACCATACTGATACTATTGATAAGCCAAAAATGAATATCGATAATTTACCGTTACTGCTGTAAAATGTTCATTGGGATACCGATAAATTGGTAAACCGTTGACTGAAAATGGTAAATTTACCGATACATAAAGCTATTAAACAATTAATACATTAAAATTTTGATAATGATAAAAAGTAAATATTTTTTTACTAACTCTAACCCCAGTAATGTTTATATAAATATTTAAACTTATTTTAATTGACATAGAAAATTTACTTAGTTTATCACAAAATATTTACAACAATATGAAATAATAATTTTGTTAATCTTAAACTTTGAAGTTAATAAAGCCAAAAAGAATTACCAACCTAAATAAATCTATAAGCATTTGCATGAAATTTGATAAACTTAAAAAAAAAAATGGAAGTCATTAAAATAGCGAAAAAAACAAAATTAATATGACAGGTAAATTTACCGTTACCACTGGTATTGACATTCCTTTAGCGTTAATAATGGTAAAGCTTACCGTTACCATACCGATAGCATTGGTATACCGGTGCAGCTTGATATTGGTTATCACTGGTTTGATACTGGTATGGTGATGACAAATTAACCCTTACCATAACAGCCATATTTATTGTAGCAAGTGATATGAGCATCCTTAAACATGTTTGGTTCACCAATGTATTAGGAAATGTATTATATGACATTTTTCTTTAAGAGCTCATGGATACCATTAATATGAGAACATAAAGAAATTAAATTGATAAATGGATGTCTTTCTTGTTGACGTGTAAAGGAGCATTCTCTTAGAAGGTGATCAATTCCTCTATCCTAATTTTTCTGTCTTCCTATGCCAAATCCATCTCAGCCATTTATTTTTGTATGATCTGATTATTTTAGTAGTAAGGTGGATCTATTTATCAATTCATTCATGTAATGTATTGCTGAGATGTAGTTCGGCACATGGGAATCGGGGATATAGGTAGAGAGAAATTAACCTGTCCTGAAAAGTAGAAGTAACCTTACCAAATTATGTGGTGGAGGTGGATTCCTATTCAACAAAAAAATGCACTAGCTTTGTAGTAGCAGGGAATAATATATTATATCCTATCCAATTGATGCAGTCCAGAATTTATTCATGCACTAATCAAAAACAAAGTGTAAAATTAGCATCATCAACTGGCCAATGATTTGATGAATTTAAGCAATTACTTGGCATATCCGGGTAGTACAAAGGTATGTATTCAAAACTAAATGAAAATCTTCTGCTTTATCTAAATATTGTAACAGGTCTCTTGATCAGTTTTGCTAATCCAAGGGGAGGTTGTATCTTTTTACAGGTACGTTCTGTTTGTCTACATGTATATGTTGATATCATATTTATAACATACATGTAATCAAATTTACAGCTCTGCTCTTGCTGGTTCAAGTGATCAAAATAGAATACCTGAAATACTAGTTTTTTATTTTTCTTTTTTCCAATACATATATGGACATGAAAACAACTGCACTGGAGGAAAAAAATCGGAATACAGCAATTTCATTGGACGACGAAGAAACAGATAGATTCCTTCAAAGTGCTAAAGATAGCCCAAACGCTGATGTTCACACAGAAATTCCAGTTGTAGTGAGGAAGACTGGACTTCATTTATTTCTTTTAAACTTGAGGTCTTTCTTGCCACTCTCTTCCTCTTGTGGCTATTTGTATTTTATATATGCTTATAATTTATAAGCAGGCCAGCATAATGTTATGCCTCTTTCCTTGCTCGATCTTCAACATTTTTATCCATAGCAGATTGTCAATATACAATGTATAATTGTATAGTCAACATATAAGTTTAACATCAGTAATGACATCAGTCTGAATCAATTATAATTGAGCAGTAATGCATATAAACTGGATGACTTGGGATCAGAAATTGCAAGAATTGCTGTTCCTGCGGCACTGGCTTTAACGGCTGATCCACTTGCTTCTCTTGTTGACACTGCTTTTATTGGCCAAATTGGTAATACTATACCTATACTTTTTATTTCTCTACTTCTAACTCATTTGTTCATTACTAGGATTTATGTGTACAACATTTTATACCATGTTATTATTTGTTAATGCCATACAGGTTCAGTGGAGCTTGCAGCAGTAGGAGTATCCATTGCTATATTTAATCAAGTATCAAAAATTGCAATATTTCCCCTTGTTAGCGTCACAACATCTTTTGTGGCAGAAGATGATGCTGTTTGCTCTACTAGTAACATTGTTGATAATCAAGATAATGGTGATGTGGAAAAGGCATCTACTACTACTAATATTGAAATGAAAGAATTAAACCCAATCAATGGTATATTACCTAGTTTATTTAATGGAAGGCAACTCTCTAGCTCCATGCATGCGGTTCTTTATATTGTCTTTCAGTAACTTAATAAATTTGCTTTTGTTATATGTTCAGGACAACATGAGGATTTGTCCAATGGTGAGCATCACCGTAGATATATCCCTTCAGCATCCTCGGCCTTGATTGTTGGTACATTGCTCGGACTACTTCAGGCTTTTTTACTTATATGTGCTGCAAACCCTTTGTTAAACCTCATGGGGGTAAAAAGTGTGAGTAAATCACCATAACTTTGTCATTTTATTATACAAATTATTAACATGACCTTCTAGAGTTTATCAGAGCAAGTGTACTTGAGTATTGAGGTGAAAAGGGCTTTATTACGAAAAGTAATGAAAAATAATATGTTGATAGGACAGGATAGTGGCATACGTCCCTAAGTTATCAATCTAAAGATGCTGGGATCTAATCTCCCATGCATATGCATCACTGACCATATATATCTCGCATGCCTACACAATTAGATATCTTTAGTCTTTACCACTGATTTCCACATCTTGTGTAAGGACAAAATGGACAAATACTTAGTGCCAAACTTTGTGTTACAATATGTCAATAACCATATATATGCGTTCGCAGACAGCAGAGACACACTTCTATATTATAAAAGTAGGCAATATAATAGCACAGTGACTTATATTCACGGATGATTGTGTAGAGTAGGTCAAAACATCATATGTTGAATTCAAAATGAAATTTTGCATGATTTCATCCGAAACATATGACTTTATGGGAACCTTGGGATGGCAGTGCAAACCATCACATATAAACACACTTGTCCATGTGTGCGAAGGAGAAAAAGAAGAAGAGAGAGAGAGAGACAGAGAAAAGAAGAAAAATCCCTTTTTTTTTTCCTTGGTTTTCCACATGTTCTTTTGCGTGTGAACAGGTTTGAATCGGTACATTGGTTTTACCCTGTAGGATTCGGAAGTGTTGGCTCCTGCTTATAGATACTTGACATTACGGTCACTTGGTTCTCCGGCAGTTCTGTTGTCATTAGCAATGCAAGGTATCTTTAGAGGATTGAAAGATACAAAAACTCCACTATACGCTACAGGTCCGTTTCTTATTTTAACTAGTATAACCGCTCAACGGTGGGAAAACCGACCGTTTGATTATACAATTTAAAAAAAAAAAAATCTTTTGTATTTTTAGATTAATCTACAAAAACATGAATGATTTAAAAAAAATTATTTTTTTAAATTTTGTTTAGATTTAGATATATCAAAAGATATTATAGTAAAAAGTGGATATGAATTACATTTGAAATATAATGGATATTTTAGAGAAATTTTAGTAATTAGAATTTGAATTGTTAAAGACATTAGGGAAAACAATTCCGAGAAAGAAGGCAATGTTTATATGTCGGACAACGCTGCTATATTTGAGGCTATATTCATTGGGACGGACAAATTGATTTAGTCTCTCTTACAGTAGGGAAACCTCCCTAACGGTCGATTTGATTATGAAAAAAAAAAAAATAGACCAGTTTTGAAACTAATTACAAATATAGATCACTTTCTGTTGAACTAGCGGCATCCTAGATGGCGCCACTTAGGTCTTTATTTTTTATTTTCATTTTCATTTTTTTATTTTTTTATTTTTTTACAAAGTCGGCATCTCAGATGCCGCATATTTACGATTTACGTTGACGTTATCATAGATAACGCTAATTGGTGGTATCTGGGATAACGCCCAAATAGTTTTAACCCTTGAGCTGCCTTTCTTCCAGCTCCATTTATCCCTTCCCCATCTTTAACCCATAAGAAAAATAAACCCCAATTACAATTTTAGCTCCAAAATCTTAGTTTTCTCTCTAAAATTAACTTGAATGGTCTCCCCTTCTTCTATTCGGCCTCCTATTGGTAAGTATTCCTATATGAGGCGGTATAGAAGAAGAGGAGGCCATTCAAACTAATTTTAGAGAAAAAATTGATTTTTTGGCTGAAATTAATCAATTATAATGGGGGGTTTACTTTTCGTATGGGTTAAAAATGGAGAAGGGATGAAATGAAGTTGGAAGAAAGGGACTGAAGGGTTAAAACTATATCTGGGCGTTATCCCAAATACCGCAAACTAGCGTTATCTTGGATAACACCAACGTAAATCGTAAACAGGCGGCATTTGAGATGCCGTCTTCGTAAATAATAATAATAATAATATTAATAAACTGACGACATTTGGGATGCCGTCAGTTTAACAGAAAATGGTCTACGTTTGTAGTTAATTTCAAAACTGACATATTTCTGTTGTAAGTTTGCAAAACTGGCCCAAATGAAAAAAAAAAATTCCTTTAATTATTTAAGTTCTTTTCAACATAACTAAATAGTAACATCATATTGTTTCTTAGAGCATCTCCAAAAAATTTGGATGCAGAATTACATTTTCTACATATCAAAACTCTACCCATTTGAACTCTCCAACAGTTTGGAACCGGACGCTTGAAACTCAAGCGTACATACATCTAAACATTTTAATATATAAAAACAAATGTGAGAAGAAGACATTACTTATTATATTCAAAATCTCAGGCGCATGTTGAACGTGTGCCTCATGTCAGACGCATGTTCAACAAGGGTACAAGCTTTAGGTGTCGATTTAACGGACATCCAAAAAAATTACATAACCGATTTGGCCACAAATGTAACTGGTTTATAAATGTACACTCTGTTGGGGATTGATTTTGGAGTAGATATTACAAAATGCAATATATTCGCAACTGTTGGAGTTGCTCTTAGCATTTTGAATGCCATGAACCATTTCGGTTTTATATAAACATTTTGATGCTAGTTGTTACAATTTACATATTTCATGTATGCTATAAATCTACCAGATAACAGGTTTTTCTTTTCTTTTCTATACCATTTCCTCCCAGTAAGGTTTAGTATTTCACGTATACTCATGCATTCTCCCCTATGCATGTATGATAAATGAAAATGCTTTGAAATACAGTGGCTGGTGATGCGGCTAACATTGTTTTGGATGCAATTTTTATTTTTGCACTTCAGAAAGGCGTTACTGGTGCAGCCATTGCTCATGTTACCTCTCAGTAAGTTTCTCCCTACTACTTCCTTTCTCAGAAATTTGAACTTAATTACACCAGACATAAAATACTGAAAATTTCTGAATATTTATACTCCAGGTTCCTTATATCGTCAATAATGTTCTACAAGCTTGTGAAACTAATTGATATCATCCCACCTAGTTTCAAATCCCTCAACCTTACTCGGTTTCTTCGATGTGGTATAAGATTACCTTGTTCTATCATCACCTATATTGAGATTCTAAGTTATAACATACTAATGGCTTCGATATATAGGATTTTTATTATTGGCAAGAGTTATAGCCGTGACATTTTGCATGACCCTTGGAGCATCTCTAGCAACCCATCATGGAGCGACCATCATGGCAGCATTTCAAATATGCTTTCAAGTTTGGCTGGCTACATCTTTACTTGCAGATGGACTTGCTATAGCTGCACAGGTCTGAATACACCACACATGCATTCATATAACGTTTGCTTATTTTTAAACATTGCGCTATTATGAAACTAATTCTTGCATACCTAACACAATATTGAAGGCGATGCTTGCTAGCGCATTCGCTAAACAAGACTACTATAAAATCGTGGAAATAACTGCACGTTCCCTGCAGGTATATCTATCTCAATTCTAGATCTCTTTTTAAGTTTCATTAGTAATATTTGAACTAATAACAAGTTGATACCATCATTCAGCTAAGCATTGTACTTGGATTAACCTTGAGTGTTGTTGTTGGAGTTGGAATGAAGTATGGAGCTAGAATATTCAGCAAGGACGTAGATGTGCTAAAATTTGTACTTAGAGGCTTACCGGTAATAATTATATATAAACATAGGGTATTTATGTAAACAGTTTTAAATCTATGTAGCATTCATATCATAACTGTCATGGTTTCAGTTTGTAGCTGCAACTCAACCTATAAATACTTTGGCTTTTCTCTTTGATGGCATAAACTTTGGAGCATCAGATTTCAAATTTTCAGCATTTTCTATGGCAAGTGATTTCCAAAAGATAATCTGCTTTTCTTTGAAGGTATAAATTTTGATTTTGGTACATATGCACAACTTTACAGGTTGCAGTTGCGACTGTTAGCATTCCGTGCTTGATACTTCTCTCCTGGAGATATGGATTTATAGGGATTTGGACTGCACTGACCGTATACATGTCCTTCAGAACTTTAGCTAGTGTATGGAGGTATTACGTTGATGATTATATATGAACCATTGAAGATATGATGACTTCTTTTAGAGTAATTTGTACTTCATATATGTTTGTAGAATGGGAGCAGCAAGAGGTCCTTGGACTTTTCTTCGAAGCGAACCCATGAACAAAGCCAACCTTCAAATATGAATAGGGACATAATCCATTTTACTTGGGAACTAGATACAGATAGTGTTATGACACCCATCTTTTATCTGGGAAACATGTTTGCTGTATTCTTTCATGCTTTTTAGATAATTCTGACAATATTTACCAGGCACCTTTCTCATATTTACATTCTACAGCAAAGTAATTAAGCTAAAACATATTTCTTCTTCTTGACTTAATAAGCAAATAACGGCGGACGCAGCTGCTACTCTTAGAACCCTCATTATTCCTCCTTGTGGAGAAGATGGCCTCCGGACCCTTTACGATGAAGGGATTCAAAGGATGCTGGATAAGAAAATTTTCCAAAGGCAAATAGATTAAGATGCGGGAAGATTAAAGGTCTGTTCTTCGGTCCATAGTGGACCAGACCCATAATGGACGCGTCCGTTTGATAACGGTCCATTATGGACCGTCTCCCAACGGCTCAAATTTGAGCTGTTGGGACACGATGCGTTGGACGCCAAAACTCAAATTTGAACGGTTAAACGTGATTTATTAGTTTTAATTAATCAATTTAGATTTCTATAAATTTTAAAAATTAATAATTTGTGCTAATGAGATCCGTTTTCCGTTTTAGACGAGGTTTTTTGCGTTGCGATTGTATCGAAGTGATCTACGGAATGAAATTGGTTTGAACCGAATTGGAGTAACTTATAATTTTTCAAAAAGTGACAGTTTTTGGAAAAAATGTATTTTTCTGATATTTCAGAAAAGACTCCATCGTCCAAAATCGAAAAAATTGTGCGGTGCCCACATTTTCGATCTAACCGGCTAGGTCGATCGCCGCCGGGACTGTGAGATCCCGGACCCCACCGGCGCTGCGTCCGGACCTACTGACGGCTCGCCTTCGGCTCGGAGCACGGCTCGCCTTCCGCTCGGCACTCAAATTACAACATAAACCATAAATTAATTAAAGAGGTAATTAGGGGGAAGGACAAACTTTACCAAAAAATTAGGCTGAATGACACCAAGTTTTATTTTTTGTCTGAAGGACAAACTTTGAACCAAAATTAAACTGAAGAAAAATGCTAAATGTAATTAGCATTATATTCAGTTTTTTACACTACACGGAAATGCTAAATGTACTAGCATTATTCAGTTTTACACTGCAGAAAATGCTAATTGTATTTAGCATTGTCTTTCAGTCTAATTTTTTTCAAAGTTTGTCCTTCAGCCTAAAAATAAAACTTGATGTCCTTCAGATTAAATTTTCTTCAAAGTTTGTCTTTACTACTATTTTCCACTTAATTAAATTACAACATAAAAATAAATTGATCCGCTTAAATACTCCGCTTAAACCGTCAAATGCATCGTCCACTAAATGTCATTCTCCGCTATAATTCTCTGTTCAAATTTTTCTCTTTCGCTTGCAAAGAACACACCCTAAGGTACCCACTTTCAGTTATGTCAGCATTGGCCTACTCGTAGACTGGAGTCATATGATATCTGGCCTAAAGTCTCGTAGTATTAGGGAAAACGAGCACTTCGAATCAAATCAAACTAGGGCTGCTGTAACGTCCCGTATTTTTCCGAGTAATTATTTAAATTATTTTATTATTTAAAATGTTGATTCAAATTTAAATAATTTAATTTAAGCATTATATTTTGAATATCGTTGTGACTTGGGATCCAACCTGGGTTAATTTTACTTTGAAGGTGTATGAAGCTCTGCTCAAAGATAGCTGATAATAACAACTTATTATTATATTATTGTTATATCGAGATGTTTTAAAATCAATTTAAATCATTGATTATAAACTTATATTTTTTTCACATGTTCGAATAAAATCTTGAAATTTTGTTCTCGTATGTTTAAAATAACAGTTAAAGCTAGAAGGCATCAGTTGCGGTGTTTTGATTTGTTTTACGTATCATGGGATATTGTACAACGATCGCTTCCTGTCGTTGTTAAAATCTTATCCTAATCTTTGAAAGAAAGAAGAAAAAAGAAAAAAAGAAAAAAAACACCGGCATAAGTTTTAACAAGCCTTGCGAAGTCAGCATAAAATCTGGACTAAAGCTTTAAAAGAAAATATCAGTACATGATATATGCATGTTCTCTTTCCACAAATTCGGCTGAAAGGGGCAATAGACTTTGAGAGCTCCGTTCGTTTTCCACGAAAAACTCAGCTACGCCTATGCAAATCTTCACCGTTCACATCAAATTTCAACATAACCATGTGACGCTCTATTTTAAAATATGACAGCATCTTATCGATACCCAGCATATCACTTTTAAAAATCTTATAAATCCGCAATCTTTATTCTTGCCCAATCACACCATGTCAATGCACGCCAATTTCAAATTTTGCAGACTCTTATAATCCAAGCAAATCTCTGCATTTGTTTCCAGACAGCTTCGAATGACAGCATGTTATTTTCCAAAACCCCATGAAATCTATACATCACATACGCTGTCTGTTTCATATATCAGGGCACATGGGTATTGAAATTTTTGACTATTAACATACATTTTTACATTGAAAAAAAAAATGCCAAATCCTTATCAATTGTTATACGTCCTTTTCAAACCCCAACAGGTCATGTTACTTTGTGTACGTATGCCAATGAATTCGGCTGTTCAGCAACTGTAAAGTAATCTAAATAAAATATAACCTACCCTAAGTGGCTCATAAAACCGATTCAATTCGTACAGACAAATTCGGAATGTGCAGTACTTTATGTATTTTCTATCAGTAAAATGTAAAACCTTGCCGACAAAGTTTCTCCAGTTGAAAGTGCCATTTCAATAGCTTGCCACACACACTTCTCCCCTTATAAATATCAACGCCCCTTCGTTGTTTTAAATTATTTTTCCTCTAGCTTTAAAGAGAAAACCGCAGCATCTCGTCTTAACGTCCCGAACTTCACAAATATTTTAAAAATCGAATTCACAACGAAATTCTTCAAACTTAAATCCGTTGAACTCGAACAATCCTCCTCTACCCATTTGCGATCCTCGTCTTGGGCCCAGCATAGGTACCAGGAAGCTGAAATCCTTACAGCGTACCAAAAAGAAAGAAGAAAGGGGGCCAGCGTGTTGTTTCCGAGTTCGGGGGTTGGCCAAAGTGAAGGCGAAGCGTTGAAGTACGGTTTCGTTCTGGGGGGTGTTGCATCCGTCCCTTCAGAAGGTGGAAAACGCGTTTTATTGTGGGGCGTCGGGTCTGAGGGGTGGTATTCGTTGTTCGAATGGTGGCAGGACGTGCGTGGTAGTCTTCATGCATGGAGGTTGAGTTGGGTACCATACATGTAGAAGATGGCACAAGGGAAGTTATGGGAAGGAGTGAAGTTCTGGAGTATTGTTTTAACGTGGAAGAGAAAGTGAAGCATGGAAAGTGGAAGGTGCGGTGCATGAAGAGGTGAGGGAGATGAGTGAAAATGTATATACTGATGCATTAAAGAACGGAGGAGGAAGAAAGGTTTGAGTTGAAGTTTGGGTTCGTTGGGGAAGAAGAAAAAAGGAAGGAGGACACTACTGTAGGCATGCGTTTCAACAAGGAGCGGTGGCGTGTAAACTGAAGGGAAGATCATTGGCAAGACTCTTGCATGGTGGTGGATCACAGTAACAATAAAGATGCAGGAGTTGGTTACAAGAAGAAGAGTATTTGAGTGTTTGCATGGAAACAGAGATGGAGTGAGCAGCGAGAAGGTAAATAATGCGGTAGCATGTTTATATGATACAAAGGGGAAAGGGCGTATGAATTTGCTTTCATGGATTAGCATTAATAGGTAATTTAAGGTATGCTTTATTTTATAATTAATGAATCCATTAATGACTTATTTAAATAATTTATGTTTGTACAGATTTTATGTTGTTCAAAACTTGTTCGAAGCCCAGGGAAAAACAAACGGGGGGCGTTACAGTGTAAACATGATCAGAGAACTGATAAATCCTTAATAACGGTAACTAAGGTAATATGTTAGTTAGTTATTTAATTTAAATTATATTAAAACTAGTTTAAACCTTAAACGATCGTAACGTGTTGGCACGATGTCAAAATTCAGCAAAATAGGATTCATTGCAATCGTGGCGACGAGCACTACGTGTACAAACTGGTTGGGTTGCAAACGGAGACAGCTGGAATTTCATGTGATTTTAAACGTCCATTTAAAATTGTGTGAAACAAACGCATCAACCGTCAACCGTATTTATTGGTGAGTTAATTCTCACACTTTTCTGGATTACTATGATGTGATAAATCCGCATAATTAAAATATCATTTAAAAATATATATATTGGTTGATTGGTTGCTTTGGTTTCTTGTGGTTGATTAAATGGTTGCAGTTAGTTATTTTATCGTTGTTAATTTATTTAAAATTATACATCATCATAAAGTGTTATAATCATCTGTGATGCAGAGAAGGACAGGTTGGAGGGATCCGACCGGATTCCTCAAAATATCATGTGTGTTATTTATTTTTATGCTGTGTACACATGAACTGATTACACCCCAAATTGCCATCAAAACCTGTTGACTGTTGATGGTTGAATGGACGTGATTATTGTTGTGATTTTAATCAATCGACTGTATTGATTAAGTGATTGGCAGTGAGGGCCTAAAATCTATTGTTTTCAAGGCATCGTTTTTCAGTCAAGCGAATTGACGTTGTTTGCAAGTTATAAAATTTATTTTAGAACTAAATTAGCGGTTTGAGTTGATTTTATTTAAATAATGAAAATAAGTTTATCGGAATATTTATATGTTTATAATCATGTCTTCAATAGAAACTATTAAATATTCATTTAATGACATTAATGAGATTTATGAACCGTAGTCAGAAAACTAACCTACGAGTTAGTGAAAATGAGATAATTGTTTTTATAAAACAATTAACTGATGTTTTAAATTAATTAAGTTATTTAATTAATTTAAGGAGCGAATGGTAATAGAAGTCAGTTAAACAGTTAACTGATATGTACAGTTGGCAAAGATCAACCGTTTGATTTGAAATTAACGATTGCATTAAATTTGATTTGAATTAATCCAACCAAGGGTTTTCAAATATTCGTTAACTTAACGAATGTTGTATAAGTTAGTTAATCATTGATTAACTAAGGTTGTAAGTGATTATCAAAGGTTTATTTATTTATTTAAGTAAATTGTTATTTAATAACTTTTTTAAAAGGAATCAACTATGTTAGTTTTGGCTAATCGGAAAGATAACAACTTGTAATTAATTTTAACTAAAGCGAGTACTTTTCAAATTGGAATCCTTTCTTAGACAAAATAAAGTTATATGATAGATTAGTATGGAAAAGGATTTGAAGTTCAATTCGAATCATTTAAACAAAGTTATAAAAGGGGTTTTTACCCAAGACGATGATTTTGAAAATAAGCGCTCACATAAGAGCGGAATTAAATGAAATGGCTTAGTCAAAATAAGGGAAAGATTTTGATAACTAATCATATGTCGTTTGATTAAATAGAAATATAACGATACGCCCAAATGGTAAGGGAAATAAAAGGTGAGTTTATAAAACCATAGCAATATTTTCAAATATAAGAAAACATGAATAGGATTTCGAGACTATATAAAACGGTGTTCCCAATATAAAGGAAAATAAAAGATGTTGGTAAAGAATATGGAAATAGTTCCATACAAAGGAAATAAAAAGAGAAGTTGATAAAAGAGTGTTGAGAAATGGTTTCAAAATAACGAAACCAGAGAGTTTGATAAGTTAAAAGCTATGTAATCAATTGCAAGACATAGATAAAATGGTTTAATGAAATATTTCATATAAAGGACCCGAGCTGCCAATACACTGAAATACACTATTAAGATTTGATAGTTAAACAACCGACTATCAAAGTATGGCCTTTTATCGATTGTTGGTACGGAAAGACCCGGATCGAATTTATATTCGAAAACCATTCCGACCAGCAAATATGTAACGATAAAGATATCAGAAGATGGTCGAGAGGGAGCATTGAAGACCGTTGATCTTCATAAGCGGAAGAACTATTCGTTAAATTTCTCTGGCTAGCTACCAGAGTTATGATGACTTGTGATTCTGTCGTGATTGAAATCTTCGGATTTGCAAGGACTTCTCGCTATTGATCTATAGGGTGATACCTTGGATGCGGTAGGATGGTGCCTTCGGTTCATCCTGTTCCTGGATGACTTGTATGGATGAATGTCTGACAGAGTATTTCCAGAAAGGTCACGTACGTTGATTTCTTCAACCGTACCAAGAGTGGAAGCGGAGAAGGAAACTTCTTTAGCTAACACGTAATGTATTGTTGTAGACGTCAATTAGTGATTTTTGATGGATCTGACAATGTGGCATTCGAAGTGAATCTGATGTGATGATAAAGCGTAGCCTCAAGCCTCATCAACCGGGAAATGACAAAAATCGGGCAGGCAGCATGGCTATGTGGGTCGCTCCCATTAGGGTGTATAATCACATATCTAGAGAAATTCCTTTTGTTTCTTTAATCTGTCGATGCTGTCCCTTTTACGGGAGACGGTGGTTTGAGCCCAACCGTCGGTGACATACATTCGATACACTCAAGCGAAATGAGTGGTCGGTCATGTGAGGGCCGGGTTGCAAGACGTTCTTGTTGAACCCAGTGTATTCGCCTCTAGAGATACACGTTCGGAAGGTGGACCCATACCTTGTCATGGTTGGAATCCAATACCCAATAAGCACCCGCGATTTTGGTTTGTATACTATATATGGGGAGCGTGAGATGCAAGCGTTCCTCTAGATTGATATTTACTTGTATTTAGACATTATGATAATATCAGATCAAAGTATGATTTCGAAAATGTTTTGGGTTATAGTAAGGTAAAAACCGTCCGTGTTTATGTGTGGACTGGTCTTACTATTATCCTTTTGTTTCGAAAAGGATTTCCAAAGTTAAACAAGTTGTGTGTGTGCTGTGAATTTATCACTGATGGTATTCCAGACTGACCCGTTGTATTTTGTTTTAAATCAAATGTGCTCGGGTCAGACCGAGTATGTTCCAGGTTAGGGTTCACTTGGAGTTTCAGAAGCTAGAAGCAGGCGGCTTCACCGCTAGTTATATGGAGTTATTTTTCCGCTGTGTCTGATATATGTTTACTCTGATGATTGGTATGTATATACAGTTTCTTCTGTATAAAGGTATTTGATATTATATTTTATTCGTTCCGCTGTTAGATTCTGATGTGTTCTTCTTCTTTCTTCTATTCTAATACTTCTTTCTTTCTATTCTCACCCTCTAAATTTCTTTCTCATGACAATCTGGGGGTTCGATACTTGGGTTTTTGGCAAGCGATACGGGTTTATGTATTGTTGTCGAAGACTCGAGCGTCGACCTTTCCTCGGGGTCGTTACAGTGGTATCAGAGCTATTGGTTTAGTGTTAACCTTGGCTCTGTGGCGTAACTCGATAGAGATAGGGTTAGTGACACCCTAGATTGAGTTTGACTGTATATATGAGAGCGCATATTTGTAATTTGTTATAAAATTATTTTTATATAGTTTTGACCAGATTATATTCTTATATTAAATATATATTTTCTCAAATGATTAGAATATAGATTAGTCGAATAACTTGAACAAGAATTCAAATTGGAATATTGAACTGAAATGGAAATTTCACTTGTGAAATCGAGTAAATGATATTTGGATGGAGATTAATCCAATATAAATCAATTAATGTGAAACCAAAGTGAAAGAGAACGAGAAATATTAACCAAAATGGTTTGGTTGAATTGTATGCCTTGATTGTTTGTTATTTATTGGATGATTTGTATGAAATCAACCAACAACTGATTGAAAACCCATCTGAAAAGATCAAGTTAAATTAATTAATTCAAGATGTAGAATTTGAATGGATAAATGGATTGGTAAGACTGAGTTATAATTAAATCCATCAGAATTGAAAGGTGGTAAGATTATTTCCAAAATTATTTGGAATTGAATAATATGGTTAATATGGGTATTTTGGCCTGTCTGACATTGTTTTGAGTACTAATGGATTTCATTGAAGTTGAGGACAGGTACAGAGTTAATCCAAGAGAACTCTGGAGTAATTTGAATCCAGTTTGGCCTGTTAATCAAACGAGCATGAATATATATATCGCTTATCGCGTAATAGCGCTCGCAAAAAGGTACGCCTACGCAAAATATGAAATTTTTGGTTTTGTTTGGGTTTTGAAATTGGATTTTAGATTTTTTTCGACTATGTTGGTCGATGTATAGATATTTCTTGAACCTGCGATATTTCAGATGTCCCTCCTTGTAGGAGAGACTCTGCTGAAATTTTTCCAGAATTTAAGGTGTTAGAATAATTTTTGAAATTTTTGTTATTTGGAATAAATTGGGTTTAAACCAGTTGGGCTAGATTTGAAAATAAAACCAAGTTTTAATTAAATATTTTTGTAAAGATAATGGGTTTGCAACATTCTTTCTGCCTTAGTAATTTCGGGGACGAAATTCTTTTAAGGGGAAAGGAATGTAACGTCCCGTATTTTTCCGAGTAATTATTTAAATTATTTTATTATTTAAAATGTTGATTCAAATTTAAATAATTTAATTTAAGCATTATATTTTGAATATCGTTGTGACTTGGGATCCAACCTGGGTTAATTTTACTTTGAAGGTGTATGAAGCTCTGCTCAAAGATAGCTGATAATAACAACTTATTATTATATTATTGTTATATCGAGATGTTTTAAAATCAATTTAAATCATTGATTATAAACTTATATTTTTTTCACATGTTCGAATAAAATCTTGAAATTTTGTTCTCGTATGTTTAAAATAACAGTTAAAGCTAGAAGGCATCAGTTGCGGTGTTTTGATTTGTTTTACGTATCATGGGATATTGTACAACGATCGCTTCCTGTCGTTGTTAAAATCTTATCCTAATCTTTGAAAGAAAGAAGAAAAAAGAAAAAAGAAAAAAAAAACACCGGCATAAGTTTTAACAAGCCTTGCGAAGTCAGCATAAAATCTGGACTAAAGCTTTAAAAGAAAATATCAGTACATGATATATGCATGTTCTCTTTCCACAAATTCGGCTGAAAGGGGCAATAGACTTTGAGAGCTCCGTTCGTTTTCCACGAAAAACTCAGCTACGCCTATGCAAATCTTCACCGTTCACATCAAATTTCAACATAACCATGTGACGCTCTATTTTAAAATATGACAGCATCTTATCGATACCCAGCATATCACTTTTAAAAATCTTATAAATCCGCAATCTTTATTCTTGCCCAATCACACCATGTCAATGCACGCCAATTTCAAATTTTGCAGACTCTTATAATCCAAGCAAATCTCTGCATTTGTTTCCAGACAGCTTCGAATGACAGCATGTTATTTTCCAAAACCCCATGAAATCTATACATCACATACGCTGTCTGTTTCATATATCAGGGCACATGGGTATTGAAATTTTTGACTATTAACATACATTTTTACATTGAAAAAAAAAATGCCAAATCCTTATCAATTGTTATACATCCTTTTCAAACCCCAACAGGTCATGTTACTTTGTGTACGTATGCCAATGAATTCGGCTGTTCAGCAGCTGTAAAGTAATCTAAATAAAATATAACCTACCCTAAGTGGCTCATAAAACCGATTCAATTCGTACAGACAAATTCGGAATACGCAGTACTTTATGTATTTTCTATCAGTAAAATGTAAAACCTTGCCGACAAAGTTTCTCCAGTTGAAAGTGCCATTTCAATAGCTTGCCACGCACACTTCTCCCCTTATAAATATCAACGCCCCTTCGTTGTTTTAAATTATTTTTCCTCTAGCTTTAAAGAGAAAACCGCAGCATCTCGTCTTAACGTCCCGAACTTCACAAATATTTTAAAAATCGAATTCACAACGAAATTCTTCAAACTTAAATCCGTTGAACTCGAACAATCCTCCTCTACCCATTTGCGATCCTCGTCTTGGGCCCGGCATAGGTACCAGGAAGCTGAAATCCTTACAGCGTACCAAAAAGAAAGAAGAAAGGGGGCCAGCGTGTTGTTTCCGAGTTCGGGGGTTGGCCAAAGTGAAGGCGAAGCGTTGAAGTACGGTTTCGTTCTGGGGGGTGTTGCATCCGTCCCTTCAGAAGGTGGAAAACGCGTTTTATTGTGGGGCGTCGGGTCTGAGGGGTGGTATTCGTTGTTCGAATGGTGGCAGGACGTGCGTGGTAGTCTTCATGCATGGAGGTTGAGTTGGGTACCATACATGTAGAAGATGGCACAAGGGAAGTTATGGGAAGGAGTGAAGTTCTGGAGTATTGTTTTAACGTGGAAGAGAAAGTGAAGCATGGAAAGTGGAAGGTGCGGTGCATGAAGAGGTGAGGGAGATGAGTGAAAATGTATATACTGATGCATTAAAGAACGGAGGAGGAAGAAAGGTTTGAGTTGAAGTTTGGGTTCATTGGGGAAGAAGAAAAAAGGAAGGAGGACACTACTGTAGGCATGCGTTTCAACAAGGAGCGGTGGCGTGTAAACTGAAGGGAAGATCATTGGCAAGACTCTTGCATGGTGGTGGATCACAGTAACAATAAAGATGCAGGAGTTGGTTACAAGAAGAAGAGTATTTGAGTGTTTGCATGGAAACAGAGATGGAGTGAGCAGCGAGAAGGTAAATAATGCGGTAGCATGTTTATATGATACAAAGGGGAAAGGGCGTATGAATTTGCTTTCATGGATTAGCATTAATAGGTAATTTAAGGTATGCTTTATTTTATAATTAATGAATCCATTAATGACTTATTTAAATAATTTATGTTTGTACAGATTTTATGTTGTTCAAAACTTGTTCGAAGCCCAGGGAAAAACAAACGGGGGGCGTTACAGTGTAAACATGATCAGAGAACTGATAAATCCTTAATAACGGTAACTAAGGTAATATGTTAGTTAGTTATTTAATTTAAATTATATTAAAACTAGTTTAAACCTTAAACGATCGTAACGTGTTGGCACGATGTCAAAATTCAGCAAAATAGGATTCATTGCAATCGTGGCGACGAGCACTACGTGTACAAACTGGTTGGGTTGCAAACGGAGACAGCTGGAATTTCGTGTGATTTTAAACGTCCATTTAAAATTATGTGAAACAAACGCATCAACCGTCAACCGTATTTATTGGTGAGTTAATTCTCACACTTTTCTGGATTACTATGATGTGATAAATCCGCATAATTAAAATATCATTTAAAAATATATATATTGGTTGATTGGTTGCTTTGGTTGCTTGTGGTTGATTAAATGGTTGCAGTTAGTTATTTTATCGTCGTTAATTTATTTAAAATTATACATCATCATAAAGTGTTATAATCATCTGTGATGCAGAGAAGGACAGGTTGGAGGGATCCGACCGGATTCCTCAAAATATCATGTGTGTTATTTATTTTTATACTGTGTACACATGAACTGATTACACCCCAAATTGCCATCAAAACCTGTTGACTGTTGATGGTTGAATGGACGTGATTATTGTTGTGATTTTAATCAATCGACTGTATTGATTAAGTGATTGGCAGTGAGGGCCTAAAATCTATTGTTTTCAAGGCATCGTTTTTCAGTCAAGCGAATTGACGTTGTTTGCAAGTTATAAAATTTATTTTAGAACTAAATTAGCGGTTTGAGTTGATTTTATTTAAATAATGAAAATAAGTTTATCGAAATATTTATATGTTTATAATCATGTCTTCAATAGAAACTATTAAATATTCATTTAATGACATTAATGAGATTTATGAACCGTAGTCAGAAAACTAACCTACGAGTTAGTGAAAATGAGATAATTGTTTTTATAAAACAATTAACTGATGTTTTAAATTAATTAAGTTATTTAATTAATTTAAGGAGCGAATGGTAATAGAAGTCAGTTAAACAGTTAACTGATATGTACAGTTGGCAAAGATCAACCGTTTGATTTGAAATTAACGATTGCATTAAATTTGATTTGAATTAATCCAACCAAGGGTTTTCAAATATTCATTAACTTAACGAATGTTGTATAAGTTAGTTAATCATTGATTAACTAAGGTTGTAAGTGATTATCAAAGGTTTATTTATTTATTTAAGTAAATTGTTATTTAATAACTTTTTTAAAAGGAATCAACTATGTTAGTTTTGGCTAATCGGAAAGATAACAACTTGTAATTAATTTTAACTAAAGCGAGTACTTTTCAAATTGGAATTCTTTCTTAGAAAAAATAAAGTTATATGATAGATTAGTATGGAAAAGGATTTGAAGTTCAATTCGAATCATTTAAACAAAGTTATAAAAGGGGTTTTTACCCAAGACGATGATTTTGAAAATAAGCGCTCACATAAGAGCGGAATTAAATGAAATGGCTTAGTCAAAATAAGGGAAAGATTTTGATAACTAATCATATGTCGTTTGATTAAATAGAAATATAACGATACGCCCAAATGGTAAGGGAAATAAAAGGTGAGTTTATAAAACCATAGCAATATTTTCAAATATAAGAAAACATGAATAGGATTTCGAGACTATATAAAACGGTGTTCCCAATATAAAGGAAAATAAAAGATGTTGGTAAAGAATATGGAAATAGTTCCATACAAAGGAAATAAAAAGAGAAGTTGATAAAAGAGTGTTGAGAAATGGTTTCAAAATAATGAAACCAGAGAGTTTGATAAGTTAAAAGCTATGTAATCAATTGCAAGACATAGATAAAATGGTTTAATGAAATATTTCATATAAAGGACCCGAGCTGCCAATACACTGAAATACACTATTATGATTTGATAGTTAAACAACCGACTATCAAAGTATGGCCTTTTATCGATTGTTGGTACGGAAAGACCCGGATCGAATTTATATTCGAAAACCATTCCGACCAGCAAATACGTAACGATAAAGATATCAGAAGATGGTCGAGAGGGAGCATTGAAGACCGTTGATCTTCATAAGCGGAAGAACTATTCGTTAAATTTCTCTGGCTAGCTACCAGAGTTATGATGACTTGTGATTCTGTCGTGATTGAAATCTTCGGATTTGCAAGGACTTCTCGCTATTGATCTATAGGGTGATACCTTGGATGCGGTAGGATGGTGCCTTCGGTTCATCCTGTTCCTGGATGACTTGTATGGATGAATGTCTGACAGAGTATTTCCAGAAAGGTCACGTACGTTGATTTCTTCAACCGTACCAAGAGTGGAAGCGGAGAAGGAAACTTCTTTAGCTAACACGTAATGTATTGTTGTAGACGTCAATTAGTGATTTTTGATGGATCTGACAATGTGGCATTCGAAGTGAATCTGATGTGATGATAAAGCGTAGCCTCAAGCCTCATCAACCGGGAAATGACAAAAATCGGGCAGGCAGCATGGCTATGTGGGTCGCTCCCATTAGGGTGTATAATCACCTATCTAGAGAAATTCCTTTTGTTTCTTTAATCTGTCGATGCTGTCCCTTTTACGGGAGACGGTGGTTTGAGCCCAACCGTCGGTGATATACATTCGATACACTCAAGCGAAATGAGTGGTCGGTCATGTGAGGGCCGGGTTGCAAGACGTTCTTGTTGAACCCAGTGTATTCGCCTCTAGAGATACACGTTCGGAAGGTGGACCCATACCTTGTCATGGTTGGAATCCAATACCCAATAAGCACCCGCGATTTTGGTTTGTATACTATATATGGGGAGCGTGAGATGCAAGCGTTCCTCTAGATTGATATTTACTTGTATTTAGACATTATGATAATATCAGATCAAAGTATGATTTCGAAAATGTTTTGGGTTATAGTAAGGTAAAAACCGTCCGTGTTTATGTGTGGACTGGTCTTACTATTATCCTTTTGTTTCGAAAAGGATTTCCAAAGTTAAACAAGTTGTGTGTGTGCTGTGAATTTATCACTGATGGTATTCCAGACTGACCCGGTGTATTTTGTTTTAAATCAAATGTGCTCGGGTCAGACCGAGTATGTTCCAGGTTAGGGTTCGCTTGGAGTTTCAGGAGCTAGAAGCAGGCGGCTTCACCGCTAGTTATATGGAGTTATTTTTCCGCTGTGTCTGATATATGTTTACTCTGATGATTGGTATGTATATACAGTTTCTTCTGTATAAAGGTATTTGATATTATATTTTATTCGTTCCGCTGTTAGATTCTGATGTGTTCTTCTTCTTTCTTCTATTCTAATACTTCTTTCTTTCTATTCTCACCCTCTAAATTTCTTTCTCATGACAATCTGGGGGTTCGATACTTGGGTTTTTGGCAAGCGATACGGGTTTATGTATTGTTGTCGAAGACTCGAGCGTCGACCTTTCCTCGGGGTCGTTACAGCTGCATAAAGTATGTATGGGCCGGGTCGGGTTAGTGGGTTGAGTCGGATTGGATGTGAGTTGTGTGCAGCCCTAAATCAAATCCATCACGGTATCACATGACGAGATAGACACCCTTGTTAGGCTTGTTCATAGCATTCAACAAAATTTAAGGTGGAAACTTCGCAAAAGGCCCTAATTTTAATTCTGATTTTTTTCTGAAAAATTCGTTACATTTGACCGATAATAATCAATTGGTTAATATTATAGTCAACTTAAAAGTCAAACTTGCTCTCTAGCTCAAAAGTGCACAACACACACTCAACTAGTAGACCGATTAGTCGATTGGAAAATGTTCAAATCTATTGGTGATTGTTATCGGTCGACTAAAAAACATGCAGCTCGTGCGACAACCTCCAAATTCAAATTCATCTTCATCTTTGTCTCCTCTTGGTCATGTCCACTCCGCTTTTTTACATGACTCGCTCCTATTTGGATATATTGTGCTATCAATTCTAACAATCTCCACCTTAATATATATTTCCATACAAGTCATTCAAATGTCATCTACAACTTCATGCTCTAAGAAATCTCAATATAACACCAAGGTCTTTCCCCAATGAGCTCCAGCAAGACCATCATCAATTGCAAATTTTTGATAAAATTTCAACGTCAAATGCCAACAAAATGTTGAGGGTACCTTATCTATGTTAGTAAGACCAATGAATCTCTAACATCATTATAAAAAAAATCTCAACCTAACAACTCACTCTTCTTGTGTGCTACAATGTGGAACCTAACTTTTCGATAAGCAGATCAAGTTACTCGAACTTTTTAGATATTTGTTGCATTCTCCACTATATGAATCTTCCAAAGATAAAATCATTTCTTTTGCTTACAGGGACAAGAAAAGATTCATCTCCGTGAGATTTTTCCTTGAGATCAAACCCTATTTTTCAGCTACATGAATTGTATACGAACGTCAGTGACGGAGACATAGTAAATCGGTCCGCGGGCATCGCTACAAGTCCTCTGTCCTACTACAGGTGCCGCGACAACCTTTACCAAGTTCGAGCAATTGTCGACCACCAGATCCGCTGGTCTGCTATATTCACCTTATCCTACAAGCATAAATCTTCGACGTGGAATATAATCCCAAAGTACCCAAAAGACCTGCTACAGCTCACTAAAGCTCCATCGCATATGAAGCTTAAAGCACACACCAACCACTTCAAATAGAGTGCCTCTTAGCTGCTAAATATTATACAACTTCTCTATTGTACTAGAAAAAAGAAATTACTACAACAAAAGCACCCTTTCGCAACTGTAAAAAACACTTGTAATTTGTCTACTACAGCAGGCGCAAGCAAGTAGTTATATGCACAGATGTAATAGGGCATGCTTATTTTACAACAAGTGAGGACAGTTGTGAAATATTTTACAACTGCTTCTAGAAGTTGTAAAAACAGGTATTTGCACCTATGATAAAATGTATCACAACAATAGGTTATAACATGCTTTTGCAACTACCAATTGCTTTTGCAGCAGAACCTCATCCATATGCTTTTAGCAGTTGTTAATACTTGTTTACAATTGTTTAAGTCATCTACAGTGAATAATTTAATAATTATTTCAGTCAGGTGTATTAACGTTTTACAAGCGTTTATAAAGGTTGTAAAGGATCTATTACCACTAATGTTGACAGTTGCAATAAATATTTTTACAATTGCTATAAACAATTATATTTCAACTTTTCACAATACTATTAGTCGTAAATTTCATAATATTATAATTAGAGCCAACATTTCATTAGTGATAATCACAATCATTCAAATTACTTGAAAAACACGCATCGTTCACATTCAAAAAAAAATATGAAAAACAATTCAAGTTTACACAATTTGCATTGTGATGCCCCGGAATTTCGAAGCAGTCAAAATTTATCGAAAATTCTTTCATTTAAAACAAACGATGACAGCTACCATCATATTTTATAACTATATACAACATCACTAAATGCTCTGGATAAATTTTTAATAAATATCACTTATCTGATTAATTGTTTGTGCTTAAATACAAATTCAAACACAATTACCATACATTTATCATTGCGCAACTCTGATGAGAGGGACATCGATATTCAATCCTGCACACTTGATAAAACATCAGTATAGCTTAAATGATAAACATGAAAGATGCACCAACACAAAATGTAATAACAACGAAAAATATTTTTATTAACAAAGCACCTGCATCACTACCACTTGTGACTGCCTACGTACCTTTATCTAATTGGGCAAGCAATTAGATACAGGATCAAGCCAACGTTGCTCTTCTTTACAAAACATTTAAAATCAATATTTACTTCCAAAAATACTTTTTATATCAAGTAGAAACACTCTACAAATACTCGTTTTGAAAAGTATCTAAATATTTCTTGTAAAAATTCCTTTCAGAAGAACTTCTCTTTTAAATACCGAAAACACCCTTGCGATAAAATAGATTATAACTTCAAACTAATCATCGAAAAATGAATACTTGAAAATAATATTCACATAAGACATTAATCAAAAGAATTCATTTTGATAATGCAATTATGGTTATTAAACCATAAAAAGTCTATGTCTGTCCCAGTCCCCTACTAATCCTTATGTTCTTATTTTCAAGACCTTATGTCAGTCATGCTAAGTCATCAATGTCATCAGTCGTATATGTTCTTGACTTACCGAAGCAAAGATTGGAATCAATATAGTATGTTGAAGTCATAGGCATCTTTAAATTAAAACACAAGCTTATGAAATAGTAATGGATTAGATGATAAGTATACTCACAGTACTCCTTTCTCTCTTCATGCAAAAGTCTCGTAGAACATCATATATTACTTATCATCGTTCCCAAGTAATCAATTATTTTTCTCGAATCATTGAAATTCATCAACCTTCCTTGTTCTCAATTTTGACACGTTTTGACTCTATTTTACCTTGATTTAACATTCTCAATTTTATCAGTTCATTTATGATACTATATGGAAACTCAAGTCCAAATTTGAGAGGATTTGGTATAGTTTACCCTGATTTTATACGCAAAACATCTATAACAGCATTTCTGTCATGTTATGAAAAGCTCTATTCATTTCAAAATACTTCATAGTCAATTCAAAGAAAAGACAGCGCTTCCAGAAGTGATATGACAAGTTCTGGGTGGTTTATAATGATTTTAGACTAAAAACATAAAAACAGCTTACTACAGCGTTTCTGGAATGCCATGAAAAGTTTTGGGTAGCTTATTATGATTCATAAATAATTCAAAGAAATGATAGCGTTTCAGAATGCTATAAAAAGTTCTGAAACTCAGTTTTTCTGCCTGTTTTTGGGCAAAATTCTTGACATTGTTTCTTTATGATAAAAATAGCTTTTGGCACCAATTTTTTTTATAGAGAGAAGCTTTCTTAGTCTACTTAATTATCATGAAAAGAAAACCTCAAAATCATTTATCAACTTATTATATAAAATCAAACATCACAAATCATTTTTAACATGTCCATTTCGAGCTGATTTTTACCTGACTTTGCATCCAGTTTTCAAGTACACAAACGACCGAATTGGAAAAAGTGGTACGTGTGAAAATTGTAGCCCTTTGAATTAGCTTTCCAAATTGATAGAGAAATCGAAATTTCATTAAGAATTGTTAGAATTTGTGATACAATATTTCCATTTGTAGAAGATTTGGAAGATATTATTGATTATGGTGATACAATATTTCCATTTATAGAAGTTCTGGGAAATATTGTTAATTTGAGAATATAATATTTCCAATTTGCAGATGATTTGGAAGATATCAGAAATTTATTGCTCTTTTATTTGTAAAAGGGATAGGCAATAAATTACCTACATAAGTGGAAGGATTTGAAGAAGGTTTCTTTTTGGGATAGTGAAGTAAGGAATTAATTCCCTAATTGGTTGATTAAATAAGGAAACCTATCAGGAAAATTGGAGAATTAATTAGGCATTGATTTATATCATAAATCAATTACTTCAATCCCAAGCATTAATCCTTATATAAGGAGAGGAATTAGGTGAATGTATCATCATCTCAAAAATGTGAGGTGTACCATCTCTAAAAGTTCTTTTCTTCCCTAGTATCAGTCTTGTAATTTTTTCTTATTGAGAAAAGTAATAAAATCTCCTCTTCCCAAGTGGACGTACACTAATAAGACATTAGTGGAACCACTATAAACTTCTTGTGTTATTTCTTTTATTACCAGATCTGTGATTGCTTTGCTGGTGACTATCTGTTGTTTGTTTTGCCTCACCATCAATCCGTTCATATCCATTTTTTTTCGCAACAAGAATTGCAAAAGTTATCCCCAAAGTACCGAACGCCATTTTCAGGGTTTCAAGTCCAATCATTCATTCATAAATTTCTCAACTTTTCTTCAAAATATGAAACGAATACATGAATTTAAATAGTTTTTCTCACCTTGGACTTGAATATTGAACTTGTATTCCTTCTCTTGGCTTCTCCTAAACCTCTATTATTTTTCTTATCTTGGTTTTATATTTGTGAATGCATGAAATGAATATTTCCACACTTTATATAGCATTTTTCAAGGCTAGTTTGGTAATTTGGTTTTGGACACTTGTCCACCTTATCTTCATGCATGCTTTAGGATGAAGACACATGTCTCCTTAGGCGTCTTTAGATGTTTCTACACATGGACACCTACTATATTTATGTGTCTTTGCCTCCTCAAATCTCATGACATGTGCACCTTTCATTTTATGACACGTGTGCCTATCATTTTGAGTCATTTTTCATATTCTAGAATATGTACACATATACATATCATTTGCATTTTATTTATATGCTATGTACATGCACATATATGCATTTTTATATTGTCACTACATGTATATGATATTCTAACAACTTTTAACATGTAAAACATCGTTTATCGATAAAACTGTTTTTGGTCACATTGTCGATATTTCTTCGAACTACTTATCTTTGTAAACAAAATTCAACAACATGTTTTCTCCGCATTAATTATTATTTTTAAAGGGATTTGATCAAGGTTATAAAACCATTAAATTCAAGTTTTAAATATTTAAATAACCTCGATATTTAAATATTTATTGTCCGAAGTTTCAGGTTGTTACATGTGTAGCTACACTTTATTGCGAAACATAACTAAATTCATACTTAACTGACCAGAAGAGATATATTCCTAATCAAAAGAGATAAATTTCTTACTTTAAGTAACAATGTCTCTAATAGTATAGACATTTGAAGTAGATGTAGTTGTTTCTTCTACGACAACTTTCCTTTGCCAACCCAATAACTTGCACTTCTAGGTTGATTCTAAACTTGTATATTACCCACGTTTGTGACGTTGTTCCTACTCCGATGTGACTGACAATATAAATTGTAAACATTTAATTAATACCACTCAGTTGCAACGTTATTTAGTGAAACATGCATACAACATATACTTTATTATATTGATATTGCAATACTTATAGGTTGTTACCGATTTCACTGAAACAATATGGTCGTTTCTATTATCATCAAATAATACTATTAATCCAGATGCATGCAATAATTTACTCATTACTATATATTAATTTCAAGGAATGTCATTTTCTACGATTATTACGCAACACCGTCTCTTCTTAATGAATTGGTCTAGGAGGTAGCATGGGAATTATCACACAAACATCCACAATACAAGTAAAACCTTATATTGGGATTAGAAATAATTTGATCTAAGAGATGGAAGTGAACTAAAAGTCATAAATGAAGTGTTAGGCCCTAGCATCAAATTGTTTTAATAGACTTTACAATCGGTTCAATCCACTTAACGAAAACAAAATTTAAAACCTTATATATATTTTCAAATGTTGAATAGCCAACAAGTTTAATAAAAAATTTAAGCATATCTAACAAAAAATGAGTCCAATTGATGAAATGATAGGTAAATATTTTTTTCCTATTTCTTGAGCTTCAGTATTCGTAGGCATATACGTCTTAATTAGTTGAAATAATGAGTATTTTTTCTCTTTAAAACTTTTATTATGTCTGTTGTTCTAGATGTTCACTATTCCGTGACATTTTGGTGCAGTAAAGCTTGAAAATAATTTCTTTCTAAGCAATAATTTTACATTTGCTACAACTATGCAACCCATTTGCAGCAATTGTAATACATCGGACATGCCATCTTGTAATTTCACAACAAGATAAACAATGATTTTTGATGACAATATGCCATCGACGGCTGCTGAAAATTGTGAGAATAACCATCGAAACACAGATCTCTTTAAGCAACAACTTCCAATTGATGTGACAACAATATTTTTGATGGCTTCCGATGTACTATAGATATGGTTTCCAATGGCTTTGCTTCGATAGGCATCGTTAAAAAGTGTTGGAAAATCTTGACAATAATCTGTCGCTAACCTTCGGAAGTCGTCGGGAAAACTGGATATTTTTTATGTGCTGCTTTCCAACCTCCACACATACCATAATCAATCTCGTTGCTCCATTTCAAACTTAAATATATAACCAAGCTAATTTGAGCATATATACAAAAACAAGTATACAACAAACACAACAACTTCTTAGATATATACCATGTAAACATCAAAACATAGCCAAAATATCAAATCAACCAATACATACCACAAAATAAATCCAAATTCAAGTCATACATCTATTGTTTCCTCAAAACAAACCTAAATCATCGTCAAACCATATCAAAAACCAAAAATACCATATCATCTTCATTCTCACTATCTCATAACTTATATATGCAGGTCATATACAAGTCAAAACCAAATCAGACTCAACTTGTTAAGCTGCATTTGAACCCTAGAACCACCGGATGAGGGGAAGGTCCCATTGAACTTCATGCGCATGGTTAAACACTAGCTCAACTCCACCATTTCTATATATAGCATGACGTCGCGCACGCTTCTCAGCTTTGCAATCTCTGCTTTATCCTCTCTGCTTTATCCTGACCCTTATGATATGCTTTTTGAATGGTCTTAGCCTGCGAATAATATAAGTTTATATATATATATATATGTGTGTGTGTGTGTGTGTGTGTGTATCTGAAAAATTACAAATTATTTTATATTTATAATGGTTATTCTACATGCATACAAGAAATTTAATCATAAATTTTTAATTTACAAATTAACATGATCATATTGAATTGTTAATGTCAATATAACACAATTTAATCAAAAATAACTAATAACTATTAAGAAATAATTTATATATCACTATAAGATTACATATAATACAATATAACTGTTATTTTCATATGTTAAGCGTACACACTAGTTTTCCAAATATGAGATTAAATGTGTTGATTTTAGGGATGACAATTAGAACCGATGACCCAAATCCGATGGGTCACGAGTCTGATCTAGGTGGTGAAAAATACAATAAAGACCCGATAAAACCCGACTCGAATTGAACAAACTCGAAAGATCCAACTGAAATGCAGTGAAATACATGTAATTCTAGTGTTACTACCCATCTGAACCCAAATAGAAGCTCGGGTTGGGTTCAGATTTTGGAAATGTGCAGTTTAGACCCAACAAAACCCGACCCGCCTAGACCCGAGACCCGTCGGATCCGGGTCTATCGGGTCGGGTCTAACTACCACCCATAGATGATTTTCAAAATATCTTTTATTATATGCAAGGTTTTAAATCTTGGATATCAGTCGCATTTCGTCTCGAGGATTTTATAGACTCGATCTCGTATCGGAGGAGATCTCGGACGAGATGAGTCTAACTCGGGAGTTCATCTCGGATTTCATCTCGGGTCTAAAAGTTCATATCGGAACAATCTAAGGGTACACGATATGTTAAAAATGATATTTTAACTAAATGATTTTTATGAATGCTATCAAAAACATAGTAACTTAAACTTAAAATGCAAAATAACTTTATTATTCTTTATTTTGCGAAAGATCATTCATACTCTAAATCGTAATATGCTTAAAACAGAATATTATTAGATAGGAAACATCAAAAGGATCTAAAATATTAAAAAAATAGTATAAATAGACCATAAAATACATATTTTCATAAGTAACATGTATAAAAAGATGAATATGAAAATCATAAGCATTGTAAAACATATATGAACATACAATATAGTCATTTAACATGAAAATGTAAAATAACAAAAGATTGATATGGCTTGATTTGAGTTTTTAATTATAGTTCTAATTCAGGCACAAATTTAAAATTTAACTAAAAAAACTAAGATCTCGGACGATATTCCAGTATTTCGTCTCGGTCGATATATCGTTCGATATTGCAATATCTCGGGCGATATATTTGAAAGGAGATTTAGAGTGATATTTGCTGTTTCGTTTCGGAAGGAGCCCAAAATGAGATCTCGGAGGAGATCTCGGGCGATATTTGTGAGATTTGAAACAACGATTATATGAATTTTAACCAAGTCAAAATTTTTTAATCAATCAACAAGCAACTAGTTTCATGCAATTTCGTTTAACACTATATATAAACGTTACTTATGATAAGTAAAGAAACAAAGGAATTAATTACCATTCAGCTTTCGAATCCAGAGCGTCTATTACGTGATGGTGGATCCGTAACAGACTCAAATATAACACCCTTCTCGACTATAGTGAGCTCATCCCATCATGTATCATTTAAATGTTATGCATGTGCTTGCTGAAACCGTTACTGTAATAAAAAAAATGCAATTGAATTTTACACAGTATAATTTTAATTTGTATTGGTACAAGTTTTAACTAACTAATTATAATATACTTACTTATGCAGTTATTGCTTTATCATCTTCACTTCATCGGTATGTGACTGAGCTAGCCTCTTAGGTCTGCTTTGTGGTATGAGTATGAGAAAAAATTTCTCAGTATGACATAGGACCCCCATGCAATCTTTTCCAAAATAATTTATTTATATGTTATTTAATAACTGATCATTCATAATTTACTTAAAATAATGTAACAATGTTTTGCGATCATAATTAATAAAATTACCAAGTCCTTGTGATGATGCTGGAATGACATGGAACCATCGGGATGTGTCATTGGGTTTTTATTCCTATTTGTGGAGTTCCTCTCTGACTCTTTCTGCAAATTTAGTTTGAAATTTATGCTTTACAATTCTAAATAATGTAAACGTACACAACAATTTGAACTGAAATATGGAAAAATTATCTCGAACTCCTCACTGCTCCACTATGCAATCTATGAATCCCATACACCAGCGCCCATCCGGTTTGATTTTCCTCTATTTTCTAATATCTGACATGTTTTCTCGGTAGTTTTCGCCAATTTCGTTGTTCCAATGACGGTTGACTAACATGACGTCTGTGTGCTCCTCTAAATCTGTGACACCGTATATGTTGAGAAAATTAATGAAAGTTATATATTTATGAATAGAGTGTGAAATATAAATTAGTAATACATAATGATATCTATATTATACTGACAAGGAAGTCCTACCAAATACTCCCCCTGACCTGCGCTAGATCTTGTTAAACTTAGGCCAGTAAAAGGTCATTCTACTCATGCATGTGTCACGACCAATAGAAAGATCAGTACTAGGTTGCTCAAGCTTGAAACCTCTCCGTTAAAAATGTGAAACAAACATATAATAAATCATGACTATATATAATATACCATTTAGAAAATAAATGTAATACTTATAATCTATCAGTCTTCGACACCAATCTCACATAAGATGAGCTGCCCTCTGTGATGAGTCGTTGCATCACCTCTATTAACATTCCATTTTTGAGAAGGAGAGGAAGAATTTGAATGACAAGATCCATCTCTCCTTAAAAAGATATAACTCTATCAAAAATATTATTGACGTCAAAAGTTGGTAACTAGTGCCAGTCAACCCCCAATCGTGCGTAGAACACACGAATAACAATCACAAAGTACAGTAAAGTAAGTTAAAATGGGGAACACACGTAGAATTTTTATAGTGGTTCAGCAAAATCGGTGCCTACATCCACTTCATATATATTGATTTTCTTTTGATTACAAGTACAATCTATTTGCTTTTTGAAGAAATTGGGAGATAATAAAAATGAACACAAGATCCTTGCATTTGAGTGGAATATGAGTTGGCTGTTTTTGGAGTTAGCCGTGTGTTTCTTTTAGAGAATCGGAAATGCCAGAATTCGATCCCTTTCCTCTTTGGTGAAGGAGGTATTTATAGGTGAAAAAGTGGGCCGAATGAGGTTCCGCGTGGCTTGCCTCTTTTGCAGAGCTTGGACACATGGAGCTCAATCCATTAGAATAGTTGTGGCGGTGGGACCCGATCAACTGCTGAGTAATAGTTATCTTGGGAATTGTGGCTTGCGTGGCATCCGAGATGAGGTGCATCCAAAGTAGAGCTTCGACTGGGAGTGTTGACTGCCTTTAATGCCTTGAGAATCGGGCTAAGCAATGAATGACTGATCTGAATTTTTCCACGTAGATCCGGGGATGTATGATCGATCTGAGTCTTAAGGGAATTATTGACTCGATCGGTCTGGGAGAGCGATTATGTCAGGACATGAAATGTCGCTGCACGAGGGAGACCAGCTCGGGCCAAATCTTGCTTGGGCATTCCGAAGTAGAGGTCGTTCGTTGGGATCAGTTGGTGCTGAATTGTGAGCCTTTTAACATTGGGCTTTGATCCATTGAACCATGACAAATTGGCTAAGAGTGCTTGTTTTATTCTCATCAAGAGCAAGAGGACGACAGCTTGGCTAGCATCAATATACATTAGAGAGATTGTCTGACATTATAGGGTACCTTCCAGTGTAGTAAGTGATTGTGACCCCATGTTTCAGGTGAGTTCTGGAGTAGCTTGCAGGAAGCACTAGGTAAATAGTTATGACTTAGCACAACTTATCACCCTCAGACCGATGGACCGACTAAGAGGGCTAATAGGGTTCTTGAGGATTTGTTGAGACTGTGTATCCTAGACTTCGGGGGGACATGGGAGGAGCATCTCCCATTGGTTGAGTTCACCTGCAACAATGGTTATCAGTCGAGTATTGGTATGGATCCCTTCGGGACACTTTATGGACGACCTTGCAGATTGCCGACAAGTTGCTCAGAGTCTACGGACAGACTTCTACTTGGGACTGAGATGGTTGAAGAGACTTCTAAGAAGATAGACCTTATTCGCAAACAGATGAAAGGAGCTCAAGATAGGCAGAAGTCATAAGTTCATTAGAGGAGGACTGACTTAGAGTTTGAGGTAGGAGATATGGTCTTTATCAAGGTGCCACCTTTGGGAGCTTTGGGTCAATAGGGAAGTTGGAGCCGAGGTTTGTAGGACCATTCCCCATAGTTGAGAGGATATACTAGATGGCCTAACGAGTTAGACTACCAAAGAGGACGGTGGGAGTTCATGTCGTATTCCATGTTTCCTACTTGAGTAAGTGTCTACATGATTCAGCAGAGGCAGTTGAGAAAAGTACACTTGAGGATGTTGAAGTTGAAAAGGAGGCATTTATTAGGAAAGTTCCTAACCATATTCTTGGATCGAAAATTAAGAAGCTGCACAACAAAGAGATCAAGCTAGTGAAGGTGCAATTAGATGAACATCATGACGATGCGACATAGGAACCCGAAGATAAGATTTGCGCTTCTTATCCTTTTGAGAACATTCTCAATTTCCTTCTAAGTTTTTGAGATTGAATTTGTTTATGCCTATCATTTGAATCTTGATCCTTAGGTAGGAGCCTATGGTTGAAAACATGTGTTTGAAACATGTTATGTTAGACGGTTACAAGTGGATGCATGTGTTTGTTAGTGGATGTAATGGATGCATATACACACATTAAGCACTAGATCGGCTTAAGCACTTACATATTGCATATGGATGTGTGCATATTTTAATTTTCAATGGAGAAAATGGGTGAATGACCACATGAATGTTGTATTTTGATGAATTTATGCACACATATAGAATTTATATGTACTATTAGGATTCCTTTGCATACATATTGGATACATGATACAGACATATATTGCATTAAGGAGGTCAATTGAATCAATAGACCGCTTGATTTTCGCATTAGTATAGGGACATATACACAACACCATTGCAAATGTTCATAGAAGCATTAGAAATTTTAAGGACAATGGATGCCAGTGGTTGATGAATGAGTAGATGGATGTAGGAAATTGTTAAACAATTGTAACACCCCCACCTCCGTTAAGGTTACTCACAAAGGGAATGTCTTTACTTCGGTGGAGCATTATTGGTAAAAGATGCAGATAAATTACAAGACAGAAAAATAAAGCAGCGGTAAATAAATAAAACTTTACTTCACTGATAAATAGCTTGTACAAAGATTGTTTTCCAATACCAAAGTATATGTCTTGTTTAACAAAATAAAGAAGCATAAAATGACAGTGATATTTCCCAATAAAGCATGAGCCAACCATAGCAGTGGAAAAAAGAGTTAAGAGCAATACACCAACTAATCTTCAAGCTGGGAAAGAGAAACGGTCCAAACTAAGCTGAGCTATTCCCTCCCTGACTACCTACGGGGGAAACGGAAGAAAAGAGGTGAAAATAAACTAGGTCAGACATAAGTCTGGCAAGCTCAGTGACTTTCAGCATGTGAACAGGTAAAAGCAACATAACATAAATAAACTAAATATAAGACAATACTGTGATAACAGGGATAACAAGATAACATAAGATAAGCATAAGGCAAGATAGGATGAATGCGCTTCTACTCTTTCTCTACTTCGCTACTAACCTGCTATTCTGATTTCTACGTCTCTGCACCACCTAACTAGTGTCCTAACTAGTAACCTGTATAAAATGATAATATGATAACGTGATCCCAATCCCCGCAATTGTGGTAGCCTTTAGGAGTACATCTATTATGAGGATTCCACCTCAATTTGCCTAATTCCCATGAATGTGTTAGATGTACCCTTACTACCCTATCGATCGGCTCCCTACTTGTATTAATTTCTCTTGTACTATCTATGTAATTCGGCCCTCTGTTGCATGTAGATACCTTGTGCCGGTCCCACCATAAGGTGTATCAATCCTTATGATAGCAACCCGACATGATTCAAGATGCACAATGTATAACTACTGGTACCAAGTGCCTGCTTTTTCCGACTCTGGAGTACGTGCACGCCCGTAAACCGTTGGAACCTACACTGACGTACCCCCTGCTGCTGTTTTGACCGCTTATAATCAGCCCAGAAATCGTGCCCCACCCTGCCTAGTTCAGGGTACCATGATACATCTATGTGGGTTACCGCTGAAATGGGTCCCCGTTACTAGGGTTTCCTACTGGTTAAGTTTGTGGGCCTATATTTACTAATATTACCCACCAACCCGATATGTACTTAACTCTCCCACTGATTCAAGCATGTTTATTTAATGGTTAAGTTTTGTGGGCCTATATTTACTAATATTACCCACCAACCCGATATGTACTTAACCCTCATACTGTTTCAAGCATGTTTATTTAATGGTTAAGTTTTGTGGACCTGTTTATACTAATATTACCCACCAACCCGATATGTACTTAACCCTCCTACCGATTCAAGCATGTTTATTTAATGGTTAAGTTTTGTGGGCCTATATTTACTAATATTACCCACCAACCCGATATGTACTTAACCCTCCTACTGATTCAAGCATGTTTATTTAATGGTTAAGTTTTGTGGGCCTTTATTTACTAATATTACCCAGCAACCCGATATGTACTTAACCCTCCTACACATTATGTGATATTGTTTAAGTGTTGTCCATTCATGTTAACTTAACTTATCCCACCCATTCATCATGTCATGTTGGTTAAGTGTTTCCTATTAACTTAACCCCGTTCGTTCATCAAGTTATATTGGTCAAGTGTTTCTTGTTAACTTAACCTCACGTGTTCATCTTGTTGTATTGGTTAAGTGTCATCAATCAATTCAAGTTAACTTAACCCACCTATTCATCATGTCATGTTGGTTAAGCGTTTCTTATTAACTTAACCCTCCTCACTTATCATGTTGGATTGGTTAAGTGTTGTCCTCTTGTTTTAACTTAACCCTACCACAAATCAAGTTATATTGGTTAAGTGTTTCTTATTACTTAACCCTACCCATTCATCATGCTATACCGGTTAAGTGTTTCCTATTAACTTAACCCTAGTCATTCATCTTGTTATATAGGTTAAGTGTTTCTCATTAACTTAACCCTGGTCATTTCTTAGCATGTCTTGTTCATTAGCAATAATTGATTTATTAATGCACCAACCTCTCACATTAGATATGTGTCGTTGCAGTTACTAGATGTGCCGGGCGATTCCGTGTAGTTTTACACCACAACTCAATCTAATCTCGGGTTTTTCTTGGGCATAATGCACTAACCTCTCACATTAGATTGGTGTTGTTGTGGTTACTAGATGTGCCGGGCGGCTCCGGGAAGTTTTACACCACAACTAAATCTAACATCGGGTTAGGCATGTTCATCTTTAATTTACACATTTACCATATATACCCAAATCTAGATTTTTCAAGCTTATTACCAAATTCACCAAAACTAGTCATGTTCCAATTCTCAAGTTATGCCTAACAAATTCCAATTTCAAGTTATTAATCAAAATTGGCTATACCCAATCTTCCCTAAATTTACAATAATGGTCATGCTCCAAAATCACAATATACACTATGCTTGGCGTTCCAACTAACAGTTATGCTCAATCTAGATTTAAAATTCTATTCTACAGCTTATGCCCAAAACTAGATTTTTCACGCCAAATTACATAATTTGTCATTCATGCCAATTCTAGGTTCAATATGTCAAATTACATATTCCATAATTCATGTCAAATTATCCCAAATTGCATCTTAACAGTCATGCCATAATACAAGTTCCAAATTATGCCAAATAATGTAAATTTTATGTTATACTCAATTACCGTCGCATTCATAGCGTATGTATTTTGAGATTCAAGTCAAGATTCATAAAATAAGCGGAGAAACAATATGGAACATAAGAGGCATAAGAATAGGCATATGACGATAAGAACTATTGGTCCAATAAATTTGATTTGCCAAATTGACAAGTTTTACATAGAATACACTGCGGGCATATAGATATAATATGAATATCATCATGAAGCATCACAGACGTATAAGTTTGACAAGAATTATATCATGAACTTAAACATGATTTCAATTCCGATATACAACAAGGATAGATATGATTGGACCAATTCCATAGTCAATGATGATTCCCAAAGGCAATTACAGGCACAAATTCAAATGAAAGGATTACCTACATCAGGCATAAATCTAATGGATTAGATTTGAATAACATCGCAGGCATAAATCTAATAGATTAGATTTGATAAATCTGAAAGGATTACCTCATAATCAAGTATAGCTTAGATCAAGATTATTGCATGCCAAGAATTTCAATTAAGAATTCACATCTGAAAGTAACTTGAACTTACAAAAAGAGAATGATTCTTGTATTTCTGGAATCTGTTTTTTGAAACTGAATAGCTCTCCTTTGATGTAAACTAATTGTCCTTCTAATTTAGATTTTGATTCGTAGTCTCTAACTTGCTTTCTAATTGGAGAAGAATGGCGGCTACTCTAGGTTGACTATGGACAACATGACGGCTCTTGGAATGAATTTTAGTGTGATTTAGGGTTGAGGGTTGGGGTTGCTTTTATAGAGATTAAGACTTATGTGAGCCTTAGATCAACCTAGAAGAAATCAGGACCATCCAGACAAGATAGAGTTATCCAGAAATGCCACCTATGCCCTAGTGACTCAGCAACAAGTAAGAAATTTGTCGGTGTCTGGATCAGAATTCAGGAGTCCACCCCTTCAGGGGGGGTCGACACCTATGTCGACTCCCCTATAGGGGGGTCGACACCTATGTCGACTCCCTTGGGGGGAGACGACCCCTGAGCGGGAAAATTCCTGCTCATCCTATTCTGCTTGAATTTCGAATTTTGAACTTGGTTTAATTATTATTTATATATTTATATTTAACATGAAATCTTCTGGACTCCATAACTTCTTCATACGGAGTCCGATTCATGCAAACTCGGACTCTATCTCAAGCAGAATTTTGAGACGAACGCAATGGCGTAACCCGTTTCCCTTAATTCTCACTTTTAAAATTAAGTATTCTTTAATTCGTTACTTTAAAAACATAGAAAATTCAGGGTGTTACATTCTCCCCTCCTTAAAGGATTTCATCCCCGAAATCTTCAAGTCAAGAAGAACGTATATCCTACCATCCAATCGTCCATCTACTCATCCATCAAATACAGGCATCCATTGTCCTTAAAAAGACTTCTAATGCTTTCGTGATCGTATCCATAGTGTGTGTACATGTCCTTATCTAATGCGAAATCAGGTAGTCTGCTGATTCAGTCGACCTCCTTAATGCAAATTATGTCAGTGCCATGAGTCCATTATGTATGCAATTATCCCTAATCATACATTCTACATGAGTGCACAATCATTCATACAAATGCAACGTCCATATGATAACACATCAAGTTCAATCCATATACAAATACATATATGCATATGCAATATGAAAGTGACTGAGCCGATCTAGTGCCTAATGTGTGTGTATATGCATCCACGAGCAACCACTAGCAAACACTTACATCCACTTGCATCCACCAATCATAACATGTCTCAAACACATGTTTACATCCATTAGCTTCTACCTCAGAATCGAGGATAGGACTGAGAGGATATACTTAAAAGATAAAGACTAGCCTACAAATAAACTTTACAGAAAAAGAGAGATCAAGGATATACCCTCAAAGAGGGTGTGATGCGCGTGTCTTATCTTCAGTCTCCCACGTCGCGTCTTCTTGAGCTTCACTCCTCTATACCTTAACTAATTTAACTTCACGGTTGCGAAGCTTCTTGACCTCCATTTCCAAAACTCACTAGTAAAGATAGGACCTCGATCATTTACTGTGCTAGAGGGCATCCAATGTAGTCGAACTATCTTTCCAAGACAAACGGATGTTAACCATGATACCAAGTGTATATACTAAGATGATTAGAGGTCTCTCTCTACTTAGCTTATCCATCATGTTACAAATCTGAGGGTCTAAAGCTAAAGGTTGCTATGTACTTTTTACCTCTCTTAAGGTTAGTCTTACTTAGGGCGCCTGCCACAACCATTTATTTCTCACGCAAACCATCCTAGTCGAACTCGACATCCCTTAAGTACTAGCCCCAAAGGCCTAAACCAATATCAGACAAGCACCTAAGGAATACCTCCTCCGAATTTGGACGATCTATGTAAGATGATACTAGCAAAACAACCAAACAATTGAGCACTTAACCGACTCTGGCTATCCTCGCCAATCTTGCTCCAAACCTATCGTTGATCGCATAACTGGCTTTGCATTGTCAACTAGATATATACAGAAATCTATCTCACGTTTTAAGGGACAAACCCCTAACCTAATCAAAAACATCTGCGTACTCATGGACTACTCTAACGGATCGTAAATCGTCGATAAATGCATCAAGTGATTCTAGGTAGCTAAGCCTAACTGATCCCTTAGGATCGCACGAAATCTCGAGGGTATCCCCGAGACAAGTCAATAGTCTAACTACCCTCCTTTCAGAATTACTAGCTAACCCACCAATGCCTAGAATCAACCCATAACCCATGAAACCAAAAACATAAGCATTACGCTTAAACTCAATAGTTAATATAGCTATTCTCAAATCCCTACAAACTAAAGGTAAATGAGCCGAACCACCAATTGGATTTGAGACAATGATGGGATCTTCTACTATATAAGTACTAAGGTGCAGAGACTCAACTATGGAAGAAGATATAAACGAATGTGAAGCACTAAAATCAAAAAGAGTACTAATAGGATGATCAAAAAGATAAACTAAGCTCTACCTCTCTCTCAGGTACGCTGGCGGTGAGAGCATGCCCTTGCCCTCCTGAAAATCCTGTCCTTTGTTCTTGCCCTTGTCCTTAATTATATGACCCGTTATAAAGACACTTCCTCTTGTCTTAGGTTTTCCTATTCTTTCCTCCTTCATGAACCAAATCCATATCCATGAGTTTCTCATCCTTGGGTTGTGTTCCTTAGCCAAACCCCATTATTCTCATCTTTTTGTAACTTGTTGACAAGTCTCTTGAAAGCTGCCTCCATCGCACGGAAAACCCTACAAAGCTTGAAAGAAAATTAGCCGCAGGTGAAACTACAACGGCTATAGATGGACTTTGGGCACTTCTTCGCCCTTTGACAGGTGTTGTAGTCTCATCAAGCCTACGGAACCATACCGTGATGAGGTTACCTCCCAGAAAGCCAGGAGCCCCGGAGACTCAGGAAAGAAGGAAACAAGGATTCAAACAGAGGATCAAAAGATAGTGCATATGGCTTTGGGGAATATGCCTTTAAAGAAAAACTTTTCTTTTCAAAATTATTCTTTTAAAACCGTTTTGAAAATAATTTTTCAATTCTTTTATCTGATCCGGTAACCTTCAGCTCTGATACCAAGTGTAACACCCCACCTCCGTCAAGGTCACTCACAAAGGGAATGCCTTAACTTCGGTGGAGCATTATAGGTGAAAGATGCAGATAAATTACAAGACAGAAAAATAAAGCAGCGGTAAATAAATAAAACTTTACTTCATTGATAAACAGCTTGTACAAAGATTGTTTTCCAATACCAAAGTATTTATCTTGTTTAACAAATAAAGAAGCACAAAATGACAGTGATATTTCCTAATAAAGCATGAGCCAGCCATAGCAGTGGAAAAGAGAGATCAGAGCAATACACTAACTAATATTCAAGCTTGGAAAGAGAAACTGTCCAAACTAAGCTGAGCTATTCCCTCCCTGACTACCTGGGGAGGTGGGGACAGAAGAAAAGAGGCGAAAACAAACTAGATCAGACATAAGTCTGGTAAGCTCAATGACTTTCAGCATGTGAACAGGTAAAAGCAACATGACATCAATAAACTGAATATAAGACAATACCGTGATAACAGGGATAACATGATAACATAAGATAAGCATAACACAAGATATGTTGAATGCGCTTCTACTCTTTCTCTACTTCGCTACTAATTGTTATTCTGATTTCTACGTCTCTGCTCCACCTAACTAGTGTCCCAACTAGTAATCTGTATAAAATGATAATATGATAATGTGATCCCAATCCCCGTAATTGTGGTAGCCTTCAGGTGTACATCTATTATGAGGATTCCACCTCAATCTGCTTAATTGCGACGAATGTGTTAGATGTACCCTTACTACTCTATCGATCAGCTCCCTACCTGTATTAATTTCTCTTGTGTCTATGTTAATCGGCCCTCTCTTGCGTATAGATACCATGTGCTAGTCCCACCATAAGGTGTATCAATCCTTATGATAGCAACCCGACATGATTCAAGATGCACAGTGTATAACTACTGGTACCCAGTGCCTGCTTTTTCCGACTCCGGAGTATGTGCACACCCGTAAACCATTGGATCCTACACTGACGTACCCCCAGCTGCTGTTTTGACCGCTTATAATCAGCCCAGTAATCGTGCCCCACCCTGCCTAGTTCAAGGTACCATGATACATCTATGTGGGTTACTGCTGAAATGGGTCTCCATTACTAGGGTTTCCTACTGGTTAAGTTTGTGGGCCTATATTTACTAATATTACCCACCAACCCGATATGTACTTAACCCTCCCACTGATTCAAGCATGTTTATTTAATGGTTAAGTTTTGTGGTCCTATATTTACTAATATTAACCACCAACCCGATATGTACTTAACCCTCCTACTGATTCAAGCATGTTTATTTAATAGTTAATTTTTGTGGGCCTATATTTACTAATATTACCCACCAACCCGATATGTACTTAACCCTCCTACTGATTCAAGCATGTTTATTTAATGGTTAAGTTTTGTGGGCCTATATTTACTAATATTACCCACCAACCCGATATGTACTTAACCCTCCTACTGATTCAAGCATGTTTATTTAATGGTTAAGTTTTGTGGGCCTATATTTACTAATATTACCCACCAACCCTATATGTACTTAACCCTCCTACTGATTCAAGCATGTTTATTTAATGGTTAAGTTTTGTGGGCCTATATTTACTAATATTACCCACCAACCCAATATGTACTTAACCCTCCTACTGATTCAAGCATGTTTATTTAATGGTTAGGTTTTGTGGGCCTATATTTACTAGTATTACCCACCAACCCGATATGTACTTAACCTTCCTACACACTATGTCATATTGGTTAAGCGTTGTCCATTCATGTTAACTTAACTTATCCCACCCATTCATCATGTCATGTTGGTTAAGTGTTTCCTATTAACTTAACCCCGCTCGTTCATCAAGTTATATTGGTCAAGTGCTTCTTGTTAACTTAACCTCACGTGTTCATCCTGTTGTATTGGTTAAGTGTCATCAATCAATTCAAGTTAACTTAACCCACGTATTCATCATGTCATGTCGGTTAAGCGTTTCTTATTAACTTAACCCTCCTCACTTATCATGTTGGATTAGTTAAGTGTTGTCCTCTTGTTTTAACTTAACCCTACCACAAATCAAGTTATATTGGTTAAGTGTTTCTTATTACTTAACCCTACCCATTCATCATGCTATACCAGTTAGTGTTTCCTATTAACTTAACCCTAGTCATTCATCTTGTTATATACGTTAACTGTTTCTCATTAACTTAACCCTAGTAATTTCTTAGCATGTCTTGTTCATTAGCATTAATTGATTTATTAATGCACCAACCTCTCACATTAGATATGTGTTGTTACGGTTACTGGATGTGCCGGGCGGTTCCGGGGAGTTTAACACCACAACTCAATCTAACCTCGGGTTTTTCTTAGGCATGATGCACTAACCTCTCACATTAGATAGGTGTTGTTGTGGTTACTGGATGTACTGGGCAGTTTTACACCACAACTCAATCTAACCTCTGGTTAGGCATGTTCATCTTTAATTTAAACATTTACCATTTATACCCAAATCTAGTTTTTTCATGCTAATTACCAAATTCACCAAAACTAGTCATGTTCCAATTCCCAAGTTATGCCTAACAACAATTTCAAGTTATTAATCGAAATTGGCTATACCGAATCTTCCCTAAATTTACAATAATAGTCATGCTTCAAAATCACAATATACACTATGCTTGGCGTTCCAACTAACAGTTATGCCCAATCTAGATTTAATATTCTATTCTATAGCTTATGCCCAAAACTAGATTTTTCACGCCAAATTACATACTTTGTCGTTCATGCCAATGCTAGGTTCAATATGTCAAATTACGTATTCCATAATTCATGTCAAATTACCCGAAATTGCATCTTAACAGTCATGCCATAATACAGGTTCCAAATTATGCCAAATAATGTAAATTTTATGTTATACTCAATTACCCCTGTATTCATAACGTACGTATTTTGAGATTCAACTCAAGATTCATAAAATAAGCAGAGAAACAATATGGAACATAAGAGGCATAAGAATAGGCATATGACGATAAGAACTATTGGTCCAATAAATTTGATTTGCCAAATTTACAAGGTTTGCATAGAATACATTGCAGGCATATAGATATGATATGAATATCATCATATACCATCATAGACGTATAAGTTTGACAAAAGTTATATCATGAACTTAAACAGGATTTCAATTCCGATATACAAGGATAGATATGATTGGACCAATTCTATAGTCAATAATGATTCCCAAAGGCAAATACAAGCACATATTCAAATGGAAGGATTACTTACATCAGGCATAAATCTAATGGATTAGAATTGAATAACATCGCAGGCATAAATCTAATAGATTAGATTTGATAAATCTGAAAGGATTATCTCATAATCAAGTATAGCTTAGATCCAGAATATTACATGCCAAGAATTTTGTAACGACCCGTATTCTACGCATCATAGGACCGTAAAATATTTATTTCTTTCACATAAGAAATCGTATGGTCATGTAACTTTGGGAGACGACTATTGGGGTCATTACCCATGTTCATGATTTTTCCCGATTTTTAAATGACCATTTTACCCCTAGTTGGTACTGTTTTGGCCATAACATTTGACTGGAAAGGAATTTTGACCTAAAACCACTTCCATTGGCTCTGGATGATGGTTTACAATTCCGTAGAGTGGTCACATTAGCCAAACGGACTCACCGTTTGGTAGATATGGCTGAAACAAGTTTCAGATGGTGAAAAACAACTTAATTGGGCTTAACCGGGTGATTCGCAGCTAGGCCCAGAGGAGAATTTCGGGTTTAGAGGCATAGGAGGGCTGATTAGGGTTAGGAAATCGCTTTCATTTCAGTTTTGAGCCGCCAAAAACCTTCTTGACACCCTAGTAATGGCTTTCATTCTCTAAAACCACTCCAAAACACATTTTTAGTGAAGATTAATCCTAAACTGCATCAAATCAGGGCCAAATAGCAACAGAGCAAGGTTGGAGCTGCTGCTATACATAGGAATTCGACCCAAACAGAGAGTATTTCAGATTTGGTGTTTTATTTTGTGGCCAAGGTGAGTGATTAGCATCGTTTTGACACTAATTACAGTTAATTAAGGGTAATTAGTGAAGATTAGCGAATTTATACACTAATAAATTCTGAAAAAATGTCTATAAATTCGAAAATAATATTTTATGCCTCTGGTAGAAATTTGGTTTAATTTGATTAAGTTTTGTTAACCCTATGATTAGTTTTGCTTAAACATGCTTAAGGGAAATTATGGGGTTTTGGGTATATTTGATCCATTTTGACATGTAAATTCATTGTTTTGGTGTTTGTGGTTAGTTTGTTATGTTGCTATGACTGTTTGGGATGATTTGTGATTGGTTAGTATAGTTAGATTTGTCGAAAACGTCGTCGAATGGCGTAAACAAGTTGCTGGAAAAAGTGGCAGAAAGTTGTGCAGGGTTTCGGATCGGATCGGATATGGGCTCGGATAGGAGACCTGGGCAAGGAACCCGACCCGAACTGGAGTCTGGCACAAAAGAGGCTTGGCAAAAAGGAAGGCCATGTTGGTTAAGCTGGGGATCGGATCGACTTAGGGATGAAGGGCTCGGATCGGAACTTGACACTTGGGAGAACTGGCAAGAGGGAAGGCCACGCTAATTGAACTGGGATCGGATCGGAGCACGTGAAGAACGAGGGAGCGGATCGGAACGGAAGCACGAACTGGAAGGGAGATGGCACCCGACCCGACCCGGAGGAGGACACCCGACCCGACCCGAAGTTAGACGCCCGACCCGAACCGATGCGACGCTGTGGACCCGAACCGAACCGCTACAGGGGAAGACTACGAACAGAGCCAATTCAAAGTAGAGGACCCGACCCAAACCGATGGCTAGGAGGGGAACCCGACCCGACCCAGTATTGACCAATAACCCGAGATGCAAAGGTAGTCCAATATGGGAAGTTAGAGCTCAGGATCCAGTTGGGAACCGATGAGTTCACTTCATGATTGGGCTTTGCTGCGGGACGTGTGCCAAGGGGCAGTCGATGTCTATGACTTTGGATCACTATGTATGGGAGGTACGTGAACGGAATTCAGGGCCACAGTGGCCTAGGTACGACTAGAGGGCTATAAACCAATGAAGTGGGGTCATTTGTAAAGATTTAGTCATGACTCCATGTGGTAAGCTTGGTAGTAGCAGTAGTTGTACAAGTCGAACTCCGTCACTACTTCAATGGGTCTAGTGATTGATAGTGGTGGACATCGTATGCTTTACGCACTGAGTGAGAGGTGTGAGGATGGTTGCTATGGTTGATTTGTTTGCTATCATCATGACATGCACACCCCACCCCCGTATTCTTTACACTGTTTATTATGGCACCTTAGAGTACTGTACGGTATGTGGTACTAACTCTTTGGTTGCAGGTCCAGGTTCAGGTATGGTTTAGTATACCTGTTATTGTTCTGTTTAGATGCTTATCGCTCATACCAGGCTTTATGTATGACCCAGAGTTTTATGTCTCCTCTTATTACTCTGGGTGCTCACACGAGCAGACTAGAGACAGGTTAGCTGGTGATGCACGGGTAGATGATCCGGAGACGAGCATGAGGCTTCCACGTAATATATATACAGTATTCTCCCTGTGTTGTTGAAGATCACTGCTTGGGCATTAGTGGTGCATCTTCTATTTTAGCTTTCTTTTGTTTAGAGACAGTAAATTTGGAAAGTTGTAATAAGCTGTATTTGGATTTCCGCTGCTCTGATGTTGATGTTGATTTTAGTTATCAGCTTATGCACTGTCTCACCTGTTTTATGTCACGTATGTTATTATTATTATATTTTACTCCATGCGCTGTGAGGCATTCTACAGGTTCTTGATTAGTTAATTCCCTTCTTTCCTTCCTTCTGACGACCGTCCCGTGCTAGTCGGGCATGTGTACAACGCACTTTCGGAGGAAATGCAGGCTGGTGCAGGGCGGGCCGTCACACTTGGTATCAGAGCTCTAGGTTGCATAGTTAACCTAGGGAAGTTATCAGGGAGAGATAATATACGTATACGAGAGAGCGTATTTGTGATTATTTTGGTTTTTAAAAGCTATATATATACTATTAGTAGTATAAGAATGAAGTCGTGCTGCACTAGCACCACTATGGGGTCGTTAATCGTTTCTTTTTTTAGATTGATGATGAGTCGATATGTTAGAGGTACCAGTAGAGGGGCCAATAATGGGAATGCTGCTGATATGAGGACGATGTTTACTGACCTCATGAGAGAGATGCTTAGGGATGTGCAGAGGGCAGCTCCCAATGGTGGAAATGGTGGTGGTCCAATAGTGCAGGCGCCGAGAGTCGACTTTGCCAAGCTGAATAAGGATTATACTAGCCTTGGTGGGAAGCCGTTCCACGGAACGGAGTCGGCCACGGATGTTCAGGATTGGTTGGATAGTTGCGAACGTATTTCGAGGATTTGGGTATCGAGGATGCGATGAAGAGAAAGCTAGCGTCCCATCAGCTGCAAGGGCGGGCAATGAATTGGTGGAATGCTATAAAGGCAGCTACTCCCGAAGATCAGATTACTTGGGAGCAGTTTAAGGCTCGCTTTAGCGAGAAGTTCATTCCAGCTGCTCAGAAGTCAGTGCTGTTTAAGAAATTCTTGGAGCTCAAGCAGAATGGCAGAGCTGTCTCGGAGTATATTGCTGAATTCGACACTTTGTCGAAGTATGGGTTATCTCTTATTGATACTGCCAAGAAGAAGAATGAGAAATTCATAACTGATTTGGATCAGTACTTAGGGGAAAGGCTTATTAACCACATCGATGAGACGTTTGAGTCGATTGTGGGGAAAGCATTGAGATAAGAAAGTCTCTACCCTAAGCCGAAGACTGAGGTTGCATCCGCAGATGAGCCAAAGCCACAAGCAAGTGGTGGAGGCAAGGGTGGTTCCCAGAATAAGAGAAAGCAGAATCAGACCAAGGATGGCCAGAAGAAAAAGAATAAGCAAGATGTTGAGTGCTTCAGCTATTGTAAGAAGGGCCATTATGCTAGTAATTGTCTGGCCAAGCCAGCGGATAGGAAGTGCTTCAACCGTGGCCAAATGGGACATCACAAGGACAAGTGTCCGCAACCCCCCAAAGAAAAGCAAATGGTGAAAGCCTACGCCCTTAATGCTATTCCTTCTTCGTTGAATGCCCCAACTGCGGCGGAGAAGGGAAAGAATGTCGTCATTCAAGGTATGCTTTCTATTTATGATGTTCCTGTTAGAGTTTTGTTTGATACCGGAGCTTCCAGTTCTTTCATATCTAGTGACCTGGTAGATAGGTTGGGATTGGAGCCCGAGATTGTCGATAGACCTTTAGTAGTGACGAACCCGGTTGGTGGTTCGACTAGCCTTAGCATGATTTGTCGTAATGTGGTCTTATCGAGTCATGGATGCATGTTTGTTTGTGATTGCTTTATTTTGGGCTTTATTGGGTTTGGCATTATTTTGGGAGTAGATTGGCTCCGAAGATACGGGGTGGTGGTAGACTGTGAGGGCTTTTTGGTGACAGCTAGAGCGGATGATGGGCGGAGGATAGTGTTCAGTGGTCTACCCAGTAAGGGGGTATTGTCTAGTTTTCTAAACTCCCTCGACATTCCGCATAGTGAGTTGTCAGGTTTGCCCGTGGTTGGCCAGTATCCGGATGTTTTCGAAGAAGTGACCGGACTTCCACCACACCGAGAGATTGAGTTCCGTATTGATTTGGTAAAAGATGCCAGACCTATAGTGATGCCACTTCGTCGTATGGCACCAAGAGAGAGCGAGAGCTCGAGGTGCAAGTCAGCGATCTTTTGAATAAGGGATTTATCAGAAGGAGTGTTTCTGAATGGGGAGCACCAGTTGTGTTTGCTACCAAGGCGGATGGTTCCCTTCGTTTGTGTGTAGACTACCGCGAGTTGAATAAAGTGACGAGGAAGAACAAGTATCCTCTACCGCGGATAGATGATTTGTTCGATCAGTTGAGTGGCGCGAGAGTATTTTCTCAGTTGGATTTCGCGACAGGTTTTCATCAGCTTAGAGTGGAAGCTGAGAGTATAGCCAAAACGACATTTCGGACGCCGTCTGGATTTTATGAGTGGTTGGTCATGCCATTCAGGCTGACCAATGCCCCAGCATATTTTGTGGATCTTATGAATAGGGTATTCAGAGATCAGTTGAATAAGTTTGTCCTTGTGTTCGTTGATGATATTTTGGTCTATTCGAAGACAGAGGAAGAACACAAGGAACATTTAAGAATAGCGATGGAGGTGTTGAGAAAACACCAATTGAATGCAAAGTTTTCTAAGCGTCACTTCTGGATGAGGGAAGTGAGGTTCTTGGGCCATGTTGTATCAGAGAATGGTATTGCCGTGGACCCGGCGAAGGTGGCTAGGGTACAGGATTGGCCTACGCCCAAGAATGCAACAGATGTAAGAAGTTTCTTGGGGTTAGCTGGATATTACCGTAAGTTTATCCAAGGTTTCTCCAAGATAGCAGCACCATTGACCCAGTTGACCAAGAAGAATCAAGCTTTTGTCTGGGATGAAAGGTGCGAGAGTGCATTCAAGAGTCTAAAGGACAAGTTAACATGTGCACTTGTGTTAGTCATTCCTAAGGGGAATGAAGAGATGACGGTATACACGGATGCCTGTGGTACCGGACTGGGTGCTGTATTGATGCAAGGCGGTAGGGTTGTAGCTTATGCAAGTCGGCAATTGAAACCGCACGAGAGAAGATACCCTACCCATGATTTGGAATTGGCAGCGATCGTGTTCGCGTTGAAGATGTGGAGACACTATATCTTGGGAGAAAGATTTGAGTTGTTCACAGATCATAAGTCGTTGAAGTATCTCTTCTCCCTGAAGGATTTAAATCTCCGGCAACAAAGTTGGTTAGAATTCTTGGCTTCCTATGATTTTGACATCGCATATACACCGGGAAAGGGTAATGCGGTGGCAAATGCATTGAGTAGGCGACATGCCAGTTTAGGGGCTATGTTTCTAGAATGGAAGCAACTGGAGTACATCGCTGGGTATGATTTCAGACCAAAGTGCGAATTGGATTCAGAAATGTTAACAAGTTTGACGATCAGACCCACTTTGATTGAGCGGATCGGCTCTAATCAGAGGGACGATCCTAACCTATTGGAAATCATCTCCAAGTTAGAGATGGTATCGATGAGGAGATGAACAAGTATGGGCTTGATCGAGATGGATGGCTTAGAAAGGATGGAAGACTAGTCGTACCCAATGTCAATGGATTGAAAGATGAAGTGCTTAGAGAATGTCATCACTCAAAACTGACTATACACCCCGGTGGTAACAAGATGTATCGAGACATGAAGCAGACCTACTACTGGGAAGGGATGAAAAGAGACATTGGGAGGTTTATATCCAAATGCATGAATTGCCAGCTATTTAAAGCTGAGCAAAAGAAGCCTAGTGGGTTGTTACAGCCATTAGAAATTCCCAAATGGAAATGGGAGCAAGTTTCGATGGATTTCATCGATGGTTTACCAAGGACTAGATCGGGACATGATAGCATTTGGGTAATCGTGGATCGATTGACTAAAAGTGCAAGATTTATACCAGTCAAATCAACCAGAACGGCAGCTAAGTTAGCAGAATTGTATATGAAGTGGGTAGTGAGATTTCATGGAGTACCTAAAAGCATTGTGAGTGACCGAGACCCGTTGTTCACTAGTGGGTTCTGGAAGAGCTTACAAGAGGCTCTAGGGTCAGAGTTACATCTCAGTACCGAATATCATCCTTAGATCGACGGTCAGACGGAGAGGGTGAATCGCATTTTGGAAGATTTCTTGAGAGCATGTGTATTGGATTTTGGTGGATCATGGGATGACCATTTGCATCTAGTAGAGTTTGCATATAATAATAGCTACTAATCCAGTATCGGTATGGCTCCGTTTGAAGCTTTGTACAGAAGACCGTGCAACTCACCATCATGTTGGATAGAGACTGGCGAGAAGTTTATGCTTGGTCCAGATGTGGTGAGAGAAACTTCGGATAAGATTAAGATCATTCGACAACGAATGAAGGCTGCCCAAGATAGGCAGAAGAGTTATGCTGATAAGAGGAGAATAGACTTAAAATTCCCCGTTGGCGACTTGGTGTTTGTCAAGATTTCTCCGTTGAAGAGCGTGATACGATTTGGCAGGAGAGGCAAGTTGGCACCAAGATTTGTTGGCCCATTCCCTATTCTTGAACTAGTCGGGAATTTGGCATATAGAGTTGACTTACCAGAGAAGATGACGGGAGTTCACAATGTATTTCATGTTTCCCAACTAAGGAAGTTCGTTCACGACCCAGATATGACTATTTCACCTGATCAGTTAGAGGACCTCGAAGTAGAACCCGAGGCGGTTGGGAACCGCAAGCCGGCCCGTATTGTCGAGCATGACATGAAGCAACTTCGAAGGAAGGCGGTGAAGCTAGTCAAGGTTCAGTGGAGCGAGAACGAGAATGATTGTACTTGGGAGACAGAGGAGAACATTAGGAAAACATATCCAGAACTCTTTGCCTAGTAAGATTTTGACTTCGATTTAGTTTTCCGCATGCTAGGATAGGTCTGTTTGCTTGCTTTGCATGTTTGGTTGTTGTATGTGGCTGTTAGGCATGCGGGATCTTTTGTATGTTTTGGGTTAAGGAATTTCGGGGACGAAATTTCTTAAGGGGGGAAGAGTGTAACGACCCGTATTCTACGCATCATAGGACCGTAGAATATTTATTTCTTTCACATACGAAGTCGTATGGTCATGTAACTTTGGGAGACGACTATTGGGGTCATTTCCCATGTTCATGATTTTTCCCGATTTTTAAATGATCATTTTACCCCTAGTTGGTACTGTTTTGGCCATAACTTTTGATTGGAAAGGAATTTTGACCTGAAACCACTTCCATTGGCTCCGGATGATGGTTTACAATTCCGTAGAGTGGTCACATTAGCCAAACGGACTCACCGTTTGGGAGATATGGCTGAAACAAGTTTCAGATGGTGAAAAACAGCTTAATTGGGCTTAACCGGGTGATTAGCAGCTAGGCCCAGAGGAGAATTTCGGGTTTAGAGGCATAGGAGGGCTGATTAGGGTTAGGAAATCACTTTCATTTTAGTTTTGAGCCGCCACAAACCTTCTTGAGACCCTAGTAATGGCTTCCATCCTCTGAAACCACTCCAAAACACATTTTTAGTGAAGATTAATCCTAAACTGCATCAAATCAGGGCCAAATAGCAACAGAGCAAGGTTGGAGCTGCTGCTATACATAGGAATTCGACCCAAACAGAGAGTATTTCAGATTTGGTGTTTTATTTTGTGGCCAAGGTGAGTGATTAGCATCGTTTTGACACTAATTACAGTTAATTAAGGGTAACTAGTGAAGATTAGCGAATTTATACACTAATAAATTCTGGAAAAATGTCTATAAATTCGAAAATAATATTTTATGCCTTTGGTAGAAATTTGGTTTAATTTGATTAAGTTTTGTTAACCTTATGATTAGTTTTGCTTAAACATGCTTAAGGGAAATTATGGGGTTTTGGGTATATTCGATCCATTTTGACATGTAAATTCATTGTTTTGGTGTTTGTGGTTAGTTTGTTATGTTGCTATGACTGTTTGGGATGATTTGTGATTGGTTAGTGTAGTTAGATTTGTCGAAAACGTCGTCGAATGGCGTAAACATGTTGCTGGAAAAAGTGGCAGAAAGTTGTGCAGGGTTTCGGATCGGATCGGATATGGGCTCGGATCGGATAGGAGACCTGGGCAAGGAACTCGACCCGAACTGGAGTCTGGAACAAAAGAGGCTTGGCAAAAAGGAAGGCCATGTTGGTTAAGCTGGGGATCGGATCGACTTAGGGATGAAGGGCTCGGATCGGAACTTGACACTTGGGAGAACTGGCAAGAGGGAAGGCCACGCTAATTGAACTGGGATCGGATTGGAGCACGTGAAGAACGAGGGAGCGGATCGGAGCGGAAGCACGAACTGGAAGGGAGATGGCACCCGACCCGACCCGGAGGAGGACAACCGACCCGACCCGAAGTGAGACGCCCGACCCGAACCGATGCGACGCTGTGGACCCGAACCGAACCGCTATAGGGGAAGACTACGAACAGAGCCAATTCAAAGTAGAGGACCCGACCCGAACCGATGGCTGGAGGGGAACCTGACCCGACCCGGTATTGACCAATAACCCGAGATGCAAAGGTAGTCCAATATGGTAAGTTAGAGCTCAGGATCCAGTTGGGAACCGATGAGTTCACTTCATGATTGGGCTTTGCTGCAGGACGTGTGCCAAGGGGCAGTCGATGTCTATGACTTTGGATCACTATGTATGGGAGGTACGTGAACGGAATTCAGGGTCACAGTGGCCTAGGTACGACTAGAGGGCTATAAACCAATGAAGTGGGGTCATTTGTAAAGATTTGGTCATGACTCCATGTGGTAAGCTTGGTAGTAGTAGTAGTTGTACAAGTCGAACTCCATCACTACTTCAATGGGTCTAGTGATTGACAGTGGTGGACATCGTATGCTTTACGCACTGAGTGAGAGGTGTGAGGATGGTTGCTATGGTTGATTTGTTTGCTATCATCATGACATGCACACCCCACCCCCGTATTCTTTACACTGTTTATTATGGCACCTTAGAGTACTGTACGGTATGTGGTACTAACTCTTTGGTTGCAGGTTCAGGTATGGTTTAGTATACCTGTTATTGTTCTGTTTAGATGCTTATCGCTCATACCAGGCTTTATGTCTGACCCAGAGTTTTATGTCTCCTCTTATTACTCTGGGTGCTCACACGAGCAGACTAGAGACAGGTTAGCTGGTGATGCACGGGTAGATGATCCGGAGACGAGCAGGAGGCTTCCACGTAATATATATACAGTATTCTCCCTGTGTTGTTGAAGATCACTGCTTGGGCATTAATGGTGCATCTTCTATTTTAGCTTTCTTTTGTTTAGAGACAGTAAATTTGGAAAGTTGTAATAAGCTGTATTTGGATTTCCGCTGCTCTAATGTTGATGTTGATTTTAGTTATCAGCTTATGCACTGTCTCACCTGTTTTATGTCAAGTATGTTATTATTATTATATTTTACTCCATGCGCTGTGAGGCATTCTACAGGTTCTTGATTAGTTAATTCCCTTCTTTCCTTCCTTCTGACGACCGTCCCGTGCTAGTCGGGCATGTGTACAGCGCAATTTCGGAGGAAATGCAGGCTGGTGCGGGGCGGGCCGTCACAAATTTCAATTAAGAATTCACATCTAAAAGTAATTTGTACTTACAAAAAAAGAATGATTCTTGTATTTCTGGAATCTGTTTTCTAAAACTGAATAGCTCTCCTTTGATGTAGACTAATTGTCCTTCTAATTTAGATTTTGATTCGTAGTCTCTAACTTGCTTTCTAATTGGAGAAGAATGGCAACTACTCTAGGTTGACCATGGACAGCATGACGGGTCTTGGAATGAATTTTAGTGTGATTTAGGGTTGAGGGTTGGGGTTGCTTTTATAGAGATTAAGACTTATGTGAGCCTTTATATCAACCTAGAAGCAATCGGGACCATCCAGAAAAGATAGAGTTATCCAGAAATGCCACCTATGCCCTAGTGACTCAGCAACAAGTCAGAAATTCTTCACTGTCTGGATCAGAATGCAGGAGTCGACCCCTACAGGGGGGGTCGACCCCTATATCGACTACCCCTTAGGGGGGTCGACCCCTAAGCGGGAAAATTCCCGCTTCGCCTATTCTGTTTGAATTTCGAATTTTGAACTTGGTTTAATTATTATTTATATATTTATATTTAACATGAAATCTTTTGGACTCCATAACTTCTTCATACGGAGTCCGATTCATGCAAACTCGGACTCTATCTCAAGTAGAATTTCAAGACGAATGCAATGGTGTAACCGTTTTCCTTAATTCTTACTTTTAAAATTAAGTATTATTTAATTCGCTACTTTAATAAACATAGAAAATTCAGGGTGTTACAACAATAATATTCTTCTTGACTTAGATTTTAGGAAAGAAATGCATTAAGGCGGGGAGAATGTAACGCCCCATAATTTAATACACAATAATTATATAAAGAAGGTAATTAAATGAATATTAATTAACAAATATTCAGAATAAGTTAACATAGACTTCACCGTTGCGTTCGTTACGAAATTCTAATTCAGATAGACTCTTGGTTTTCGTAAATTGGATTAAGTATGAAGAAGTTATGAACAAAATTTAATATAACATGTAATAAATGCAGAGAAACAATGGTCAGTGGGCGACCCAACCATACATGGGTCGACCCATGGGTCAACACTAGTGCCGACCCATGCTGAAGGTGGTCGACCCACCCGAGAGCAGGGAAAATTCCTGCGCTTGAACCTAGTCCAATTGTGAGTTATATTCGTTGCTGATTTAGCGGTGATGTGTATTATACAGTGTGATTTTATAGCCTAATATCCTATGGTTTACAGTTATCCTAACATATCTATAAATAGGATAACAGCTTCACTATTTTCTTACACACAAACATTCTTCATATTCTTCCTCCTCTAAGTTATTTCTGAATAAAATTAAGCAAATGTCGGGGTGCTGCCAAAATGTAGATTGAAGGGATAATTCCTGCTTTTTTCTATACCAACTATTTCAAATACCTATTCTGGATTTAACACAAATCACCGTGATTTCTAGTTATTTTTAGATCTGCAATTTATAAAAAAATTTGACAAGTAAATAATTTGGATCTGAAAAGTAATAGTGCTTATAAGTTTATACGTTATTATTCTCTGTACTGTCATTTGCCTATCCAGTTTTCAGTTATTACCTGTTACATGTACATCTTTCTTATCCCCTTTCTGTCTTAGTTTCATTTATAGTTTTATGCCTATTTATTTAGTTTATTTATATCTGAGTTGGATCTATTTTTCTACTTTTCCTTTTTATCTTATGCTGAGCCTAGGCCATCGAGAGCCTAGGCCATTTCGGTTAGAATTGCATAAAATTGGGTTAAATTGGAACAACATGTAATGATAATAAAACGGAGATTTGGGCATTTTGGAACATGAGAACCATTGACTGTATAAACGGGATAATATGTAAATATGTTAATCTGAATATGTTAAACTTAATTTCATATTAAGTAGAACATGTTATGGAAAGATATGTGAATTAGATCTAAATTAAGTAAAACATGTAACTTAATCTGTAAGCATCTGAGCAAGAGCCTGTATGATTTGGGGAAGTGTTGTTACATTTAAAATGTCATTTACAACCGGAAAATAAAACATAGGGTTATATGATCCTTATTAATGAACTTAAACCTGCTAAGTTAAAACTTGCTAATTAGTGAGCTAACAGGTTCCACGTCTGCTGTTTAGATATCATATTTTTTTGGGAAACTCTTAAAAGCCTATATTACTTTTGGGCACAATCCTAAGGGTGGCTTGTGTCGATCTTCTTTTTACTTGGATCCATATCAACCGGTACCCTCCTAATATCAAACGAGTCCTGCACTAGGTAGGGACTAGGGCAAGCTTTATTGATGGATGATTGTAGAGGTTCAAATCTTGGAGGTGTGTACAGGCGTGCTCCGACGGAGTCATGAGCATGCATGGGTCCGATGGTGGAAGATAAGACACTACAACACCGGCAGGTAGGGATGTGTCTTTAAATTTTACAGGTTCGGGCTGATATCCCCAACTCTCGTGGTTGGCACAGGTTATTCGTGTTTGTAGGGAGTCGATCGCTGGGTAGTAATTACGGTAAAAGCTAATCCTGTTATTCTTATAGTTGGTGCAGATAATCTATTCGAGGATATACATGAGAAGCTTACTCGATCCTACCGTATCTCGTTTATTTCGTACCTTCATATTTTAATGTATTTTCATATTTAGTATTATTGATATGTCTTGATACTTCTTTCATGCTTATGGTAAAAATCACTGGAGCTCGCCAGACTTTATGTCTGACCTATTTTGTTTTTCCTTGTCTCTCATCCTTTCCCACCCCACAGGTTCTCATGGTGGTGGATTGCAGCACTGACCGTGATTCTTTAGTTCAGCTTGGACTTGGATTATTTACCACTTTATGTACTGCTTCAGTTTCTTTTCTATGTTTATTGTTATGGCTTATGAGGGATATGACTTCATGATTTTGTACCTGTACTCCAATGATATATATTTCCATAAGACAGATGGTTATGACTTATGGTATTTTAAAATGTAGCATTTGATTTTGTAATAAAAGTTTGAAAATTATCCGCTGCATTTTATATTCTACCTTGTGAAATTAGTCACTGTATTATTGTTACGCTTCACAGAACTTAATGCATCCTCATAAGGGTAACATTAAGGGACGAGGGGTTTCACAGCCGGCCACGGTAGCCGGGAATATCAGTCCCGAACCCATCAACTTTAAAAGACACAGCCCTACCTGCCGGTGTTGCATCGTCTTATCTCCCCTCATCGTACCCATTCATCCTCATGACACCATCGTAACACGCCCATACCCAACTCTAGAATTTGAACCTCTTACTATCATCCATCAATAAAGTGTGCCATAGTCCCTACCCAGTGCGGAACTCGTTTTATAACAGGAGGATACTGATTGATATGGATTCCAAGCAAATAGCAGATTGACACAAGCTACCCCTAGGCTTGGTTTCCAAGTAAACTAGGATTTTAAGAGTCCCACAAAAATAATAACAGTAGACATGGACCTTATGCTTATTAATTATACATGCTTAACTTTGCAGGTTTAAGTTCATTAATATGCTTAATATAACCATATATTATATTCCACGGTTGTAAATGACATTTATTAAATGTAACAACCCTTCCCCAAATCAGACAGGTGCCTACTCAGATGTTTACAGATTACAGTAACATGTTTTACTTAATATACATCTTATTCATATATCTTCCCATTACAAGTTCTACTTAATATAAAATTAAGTCCATCCTATTAAGATTGACATGTTTACAATTCTTCCTTTATAATTATCCTAATTATAAAGTCAATGGTACTCATGTTCCAGTATGCCCAAATCTCCTTTTATTGACATTACATACTATTCCAATTTGTCCTAATTTACGCAATTCTAACGAAAAAGGCCTAGGCTCTCGTTGGCCTAGCCTCAACGCAAAATAAGAGAAAAAGGGGAAATATTACCAAACTTGGATATGAACAAACTGATAAAATAGGCATAATAATACTGTAAATAAAACGATGACAGAAAGGGGATAAGGAAGAAAGATGTATATATAAACAAATAATAACTAAAAATGAACATGTAATTAAAAGTATTAAAAGAAAAATATTTAAGAATAAACTTATAAACACTGTTACTTTTCAGATTCAATATACATTAACTGTCTAATACCTTTTTTAAATTTCAAATCTTAAAATAACATGAAACTCATAGTGATTTTATTAGATCCAGAAAAGGCCACTGAAATAGTTGTAGAAGAATTATCCTGTCAATCTATGTTTTGACAGCACCCCAAGATTTTCTTAATTTTATTTTAGAACATAACTTGGAGGAGGAAGAAGATGATGTTTGTGTAAGAAAATAGTGAGGATTCCTGGCCTATTTATAGATATGCTGGGATAATATAAATCATAGGATCTTAGGGTTTCAAATCAAATCATAGAATACACATCGTCGCTTAGTCAGCACAAGAATTAAAATAGAAAATTAGTCCAGGTCCATTCACGTTGCTAGGTCGAAGGCGGGTCGACCCACCTACTACTAGTGTCGACACTAGTTTCGACCCTAGGGCCGACTAAGGGGTCGACCCATGTAGGGTTGGGTCGCCCTATTACCATTGCATTTTTTGATTTTATTTATTTAATTTAGTTCAAACTTATTTTAGTCATAACTTGTTCATACTTACTCCAATTTACGAAAACCCAAAGTCTATTTGAATCAGAGTTTCGTAACGAATGCAACAGTAAAGTCTGTTTTACCCAACTCTAAATATTTTATTAATTAATATTCATTTCATTATCGTCTTCGTATAATTATTATGTATTAAAATATGGGGTGTTACATTCTCCCCTCTTTAAAGGATTTCGTCCCCGAAATCTCCAAGTTAAGAAGATTGTTGTTTAATGTAATCAAAACCTACACCCATCTACTCATCTATCAACCACTAGCATCCATTGTCCTTAAAATTTCTAATGCTTTGCATGAACATATGCAAAGGTGTTGTGTATATGTCCCTAAACTAATGCAAAAAACATAGGTCTACTAATTCAGTTGACCTCCTTAATGTAATTCATGTATGTGCCATGTATCTCATATGTATGCAAAATAATCCTAACAGTGCATATAAGTTCTATACATGTGCAACAACCATTCATCAAAATGCAACATCCAAGTGATATTTCAACTATTTCCATCCATTAAAAAATTAAAAATGCACACACATCCATATGCATTATGACAGTGCTCTTGTTTAGCCGATCCCTAATCTAGTGCTAATGTGTGCGTATATGCATCCACTTGCAACCATCAATCATAACATGTCTCAAACACATGTTTTCAACCATAAGCTTCTACTTAAGAATTGAAATTCAAACGATAGGAAAAAAATTTGAATACAAAATCTTAGAAAGGAATTAAGAACATACTCTCAAAGAGAAAACGTAAGAAGCACGAATCTTGTTTTCGGGTTACCATGTCGCATCATCCCAATCTTCTCCTTATTATATCTCCATTAGCTTGATCTCCTTGTTGCACAGCTTCTTAAATTCCGATCCAAGTATATAGGTAGAAACTTTCCTAACTGATATCTTCTTCTCTATCTCTACATCCTCAAGGGTACTTGGCTATTCTACCTCTGCGGAATCATGTGTCATTTCCTCAAGTGGCAAACATGGAACCCGTTGTGAACTCCCGCCAGTTTCTCTAGTAATCTAACTCTGTAGGTCATCTAGCCTATCCTCCTAACTATGAGAAATGGCTATAAACCTTGGCGCAAGCTTCCCTACCAAGCCAAATCGAACAACGTTCCTCAAAGATGACACCTTTATAGAGACCATATCTCCTACCTCAAATTCCAATTCAATCCTCCTTTGATCATCGTATGAGTTCTGCTCATCCGGAGCTGCTTTCATCCGTCTGCGAATAAGGCCTATCTTTTCAGAAGTTTCTCTAACCATCTCTAGCCCAAGTAGAAGTTTGTCCATAGACTCCCTCCAACATGTAAGCGATCTGCATGGTCATCCATAAAGTGCCTCGAAGGGAACCATACAAATACTTGACTGATAACTATTGTTGTAGGCAAACTTTATTAATGGGAGATGCTCCTCCCATGTCCCTCTGAAATCTAGGGTACACAGTATCAATAAATCCTCAAGAACCCTATTGACCCTCTTAGTCTGTCCATCGTTCTGAGGGTGATAGGCTATGCTAAGTCGTAACAGTGTCCCTAGTGCCTCTTGCAAGCTCCTCCAAAACTCACTCGCAAAGATGGGATCACGGTCACTAACTATATTGGATGGTACCAAATGAAGTTGGACAATCTCTCTAAGGTATATTGATGCTAACCAAGCTATCGTCCTCTTGCTCTTGACTAGGATAAAGTGAGCACTCTTGGTCAATCTGTCAACTGTAACCCATACATTGGGGTCTCCCTTCCTCAATCCAGGCAAACCATCAATAAAATCCATATAGACACTCTATCACTTCCACTGTGTAATTTTTAAGGGCTAAAGCAATCTGCAGGGTTTCCTTTGTTCATCCTTCCTCACTGAGAAGTCAAACATTGAGATACAAACTCTGCCATATTCTTCTTCATACCAGTCCAATGAAAAACTCTCTTCATGTCCTGGTACATCTTGTCACTGCCCGGATGAATATTCATTCGAGAGTGATGGGCCTCCTCAAGAACCGATCTCAATAAATCTCTAACTCTAGGAACACACAATCTCCCATCTCGTCGTAGCTACCCTCTCTTGTGTCTACATAATATCTAACTAGGTGACAATAAGTCTCTCTTCTACTGAGTTTATCCAAGATACCCACTAACTACTCATCCTCACGCTTAGTGGATCCAATGCATTCAAAAAGAGTAGGTCACACCTCCAACGATGCCAACAAATCAGATGTAAAATCCGTAGACGGACTAAAATCAAAGGTTGAGATAAACTCCAAGCTCTGTCTCTCTACGATTAAAGGACTCAAGGTCATCCTACGCCTACTCAATGCCTCTGCAACCGCATTCCCTTTGCTTAGGGTATAAGCTCTCTCAAAATCATAGGTCGCAAGGAACTCCATCCAACGTTGCTATTATAAGTTGAGATCTTTCTATGAGAACAAATAATTGAGTGACTGTGATCCATGTAAAGCTCGAACCTCTCACCAAGTAAGTAGTGTTGCCAAGACTTGAGTGCGAACACTATTGCTATCAACTCCAAATCGTGGGTGGGTAGTTCTTCTCATAAACCTTCAACTGCCTACTTTCATAGTAGACCACCTTACCTTCTTGCATCAATACAGCACCTAAACCCATGCCACAAGCATCTGTATAAACGGTAAACATCTTGGCACTATCAAGAAGGGCCAAAACAAAGGCCGATGTTAGAGCCTTATTTAACCTTTGGAATGCATCCTCGCAATTTATGCTCCAAACGAAACCAAATTCTTCTTTGTTAGACGGGTGAGCGAAGCTGAGATCCATGCAAAGTCCATGATGAACTTTCTGTAGTAACCCTCCAACCCCCCAAAACTCCTAACTTTTGTCGCATTCTTAGGGGCTTTCCAACCTTGGACTGCGACAACTTTGGCGGGGTCCATCGATATTCAATCCTTGGAAATAACATCCCCTAGGAACCTTACTTCCTTTTGCTAGAAATGATGCTTAGTAAACTTAACCTTAAGCTGATACGATCTGAAAGTGTGGAGAACCTCTCCAAAGTGTACTACATGCTCTTCCTTTCTCTTCGAGAAAACCATAATATCATCCATGAAAACCACAACAAACTTGTTCAGGTACTCCCTAAAAACCCGACTCATCAAATCCATAAAGTATGAGGGTGCATTGGTCAGCCCAAAAGGAATGACTAGCCACTCAAAGAATATGTATGAAGTCCTAAAAGAAATCTTGTCTATACTGCCATCTGCTACCCTCAGCTGATGAAAACCAATGGCTAGATCCAATTGTGAGAAAGCTGAAGCACCCACTAACTGGTCAAACAAGTTATCTATCCTTGGGAGCTATGTTATGAAAAGCGCTCTTAAGCTGCACTTAAGAAATTTTTGCAAATACATCGCTTAATTTTTTGAAAAGCGGAAGTCATTAGGCGATTAGCGCTTAAGCGCGCATTTTTAGCGCTCAATAGCGCCTCGCATAAATTTAAGCACTTGGATAGTAATATTAAGCAATGACTTATTTGTATAATAGTTAAGCACCGCTTAGTTGTTGCTTAAGAATTGCTTAAGCGCCTTTAGTTATAGTTTGGTTGCACATGGAACTAGCGCTTAAGCACTTCTTAAGTAGCATTAAGCGAAGCGATCCCTTCATCGCCTCACCTCGCCCCACTTAGCACTTAATATAATATAGCTCAGGAGTGGGTGCCTATTCTTCTTCGTGAGCTTATTCAACTCCCTATAGTCCATGCATAGACGGAGAGAGTCGTTTGCCTTGGTCCCTAAAAACACTGCATCTCCCTACTCAGAAATGCTCCGTCTAGTGAATCCCTTCTTGAATAACCCATCCACTTGTTTGCTAAGCTCCCTCCTCTCTCTAGGAGCCATGTGGTGCACTGGTAAAGCGACAGGTGTCTCATTCTCCACCGCGTAAATTCGGAAATCTATCTCTCATCTGGGAGGTAATCCTCTAAACTCATCGAACACGTCTGGAAAATCTCTGACTATGGGTACTGATCGAAGATCGTCAATAGAAACGTCAAGGGAATCTAGGAAACTGAGCATAACTGACCCCCGTGGGTCACAAGAAGTATCGATAGTTCTATCATGGCATGTCAGAAGCTTAACAACTCTCCTCTCACTATTTTGAATGGCACCATACATGACTAGCCAATCCATTCCTATAATCCCGTAACCCATAAAGCCAAGAACATATGCGTCGCACTCAAACTTGACGCCCATAACGGAAATTCTCGAACCCCTACATATCATAACAGGTGAGCATACCTCTTTTGGGGTTTGAGACCACACTAGGATCAGAAACTATACAAGTGTCTATCTACTACAAAATTAGATATGAATGAATGAGAAGCATCGAAATTAAATAAAGTCCTAATCGGAGCGTCAAAAAGAGAAATCAAACCTTCTATGGTGACTTTCCTACCTCAATCTGGTCCACCAGCCTGAGATGCCTCTAGCGCACGAACTTGCCCTTCGGATTATCCTGCCTTCTGACCTTGCTTGTTAGGGCACTACTTAGTGTAGTGTCCAAATTGACAACAACTAAAACTATCATTCTTTGTCTTCCTATAGTCTCTAACAAAGTGCCCCATATTTCCACAGCCCTGACACTTAACCTCTGTCTTGATTTGTGCCTTATCATGTTTTCCTCCCTTCTTTGCTATTCCCTTCTTGGGCCACCACTTTTTCTTCTTAGTCTTGGGTTTGTCCTCTTCAGTTTTAACTTCTTTCTTCTCCTCTTTCCCGTCCTTATGCATCAAAACCATATCCATAAGTATCTCAAAAGTAGCTCCCATATGGATATGTGTCAATGCTAGTCCTTGGAGAGGTTGATTAAACCACTTAGAGAATCTTATAGTCTTCTTATAAGGATTTTTTAATTAAATCCAAGCCAAACTTTGCTAATTGATTAAAGCTATTAACATTTTCTTTCGCCATTATACTTCCTTGCTTCAGATTTAAGAACTTATCCACTTGCATTCCTTTCTCAGCTTGTGATAAGAACTTCATCTCGAATCTATTCTTAAACTCATCCCAAGTGGCCACCACCCACCCTATCTGAATCACCTTCCACCAATACGATGCTTCGTCTTTCAGTTGCCAGGCAGCCAACTGAATCTTTCTCCTATCTTCTAGTTCCAACAATCCAAACACATTCTCCGTCTCCCCAAGCCAATTGCGAGCCTCTACGTAACTCTAAGTATCACGAAACGGCTTGTCTTCCATCGCACAAAAATCCTTACAAGGCTTAGAGAAGGTTACTACAGGGATTGGGTGGAACTACTGCGACCGTAGATAGGGTGGGACAGTACCTTGCACTTCGGCAAGTGTCATAGCCTCTACGTATCTACGAACCATGTCAGAATGGGAATGCCCTTGGGGAAATTAGAAGCCCTATACATGCTGAAAAAGAGAAGAAACAAGGATCAAAAAGGGATCAAAGGAATATTGTAAATGACCTGAGGGGATATATTTTTCAAAAATAGGTTTTACCTGAAATCCTTTACTTCAAGAATACTTTTTCTCTGATCTTGTGACCTTAGGTTTTAATACCAAATGTGACACCAAACATCCCCTAATGTCACTCATATAAGGATGCATTGGGTTCTATGAAGCACAATAGGTATAAAGTAATAATAGCAGAGACTAAATTCATAAGGCATAGTGTAAAATGCAGCGGAAAAACTTTTCAAGCTTTTATTATTCAAACCAAGTACAACATTTCAGTTTTCAAATACCATAAAGTCATAACCAATAACATATTTATCTCGTGGAAACATAAGTCATCGGAATACAAGTACAAAACCATTCATGAGTCATAACAATAAACATAGAACATAAATGTAAGCAATATATAGAGTGAGAATAATCCAAGTCTAAGCTGAATCAAAGAATCACAGTAAATGCTGCAATCCACCACCCTTAGAACTTGGGGGAATGAAAGACAGAGAAGGAAAAACAAAATAGGTCAGACATAAAGTTTAGCGAGCTCCAGTGATTTTTAGAATAAGCATAAGGTAAAGAAGTATCAAGACTGATCAATAATACTGGATTTGAAAATACAGTAGAACATACAAGTACAAAATAAACGAGATAAAGTAAGATCGGATAAGCTTCTCATTCATATCCCAGAAAAGAAATTCTGCACCAATTATCAGAATAACAGGATTAGGTTTTACCCTAATTACTATCCAGTGACGGCTCCGTAACAGACCCGAATAACCTGTGCCAACCATGGAAGTCGGGGATATCAGTCCCATACCCATCAACTTTAAAAGACACAGCGCTATCCATCGGTGTTACAACGTCTTATCTTCCCCAATCGGACCAACGCACGCTTATGGCTCCATTGGAATGCATCTGTACCCACCTCCAGAATTTGTACCTTTTACAATCATCCATCAGTAAAGCATGCCCTAGTCCCTACTTAATGCGGGACTCGTTTGATAATATGAGGTACCTAATTGATATGGATTCCATGCAAACAATAGACTAACATAAGCCACCCCTAGGCTTGGCCCCGAAGTAAACTTGGATTTTAAGAGTACCCAAATAATAATAATAATAATAGACATGGACCTCTTATGCTTATTAATCAGACGGGTTCAACTTAGCAGGTTAATGTTCATTAACAAGTTTAATATAACCTTTTGTTATATTCCACGGTTGTAAATGACATTTATTAAATGTAACAATCCTTCCCCAAATCAGACAGGTGCATGCTCAGATGTTTACAAATTATAGTGACATGTTTTAATTAATTTACATCTGATTCATATATCTTTCCATTACATGTTCTACATAATATAAAATTAAGTTCATCCTATTCAGATTAACATATTTACAATTCTTCCTTTATAATTATCCCAATTACACTATCAGTGGTTCTCATGTTCTAATATGCCCAAGTCTTCTTTTTATTGACATTGCATACTATTCCAATTTATACTAATTTACGCAATTCTAATGAAAAAGGCTTAGGCTCTCATTGGCCTAGGCTCAGCGCAAAATAAAAGAAAAGGAAGAGATATAACAAAAATCAGATATGAACAAACTAATAAAAGAGGCATAATAAGACTGTAAATAAAATAGTGATAGAAAGAGGATAAGGAAGAAAGATGTATATATAGACAGATAATAACTGAAAATGGACATGTCATTGAAAGTATTAAAAGAACAACAGCATATGAGAATAAATTTATAAACATAGTTACTTTTCATATCCAATATATATTTACTGTCAAAAATCCTTTTTAAATTGCAAATCTAAAATTAACATCAAACTCACAGTGATTTGTATTAGATCTAGAAAAGGCCTTTGAAATTGTTATAGAAGAATTATCCTTTCAATCTATGTATTGATAGCATCTCGACATTTTCTTAATTTTATTTCAGAACATAACTTAGATAAGGAAGAAGATGAAGAGATGTTAATGTAAGAAAATAGTGAGGGTTGGTAGCCTATTTATAGATTCGCTAGGATAATATAAAACCATAGGATCTTAGGGTTTTAAATCAAATCGTAGAATACACAACACCGTTGAGTTAGCATAAGAATAAAACCAGAAAATCGGTCCAGGTTCATTCACATTGCCAGGTTGATGGTGGGTCAATCCACCTACTACTTGGGTCGACACTAGTTTCGACCCTAGGGTCGACAGAGGGGCCAAACCATGTAGAGTCGGGTCGCCCTGTTACCGTTGCATTTTTCTGAGTTTATTTATTTAAATTATTTAATTTAGTTCAAACTTCTTTTAATCATAACTTGTTCATACTTATTCCAATTTACGAAAACCAAGAGTCGATCTGAATCAGAATTTCGTAATGAACGCAATGGTAAAGTCTGTTTTACCCAATTCTGAATATTTTATTGATTAATATTCATTATCTTCTTCGTATAATTTTTATGTACTAAAATATGGGGTGTTATAGATACTCGTGCTAGGAAATCTTAAATTAGGGGGTTAATCACGAAAAACAAAAGAAGCTCGCAAGAGAAATCGGGACAAGTATTTATGGGCAGGAGGAAACATGTGTTCAAGCTATTGAAAAGTCGAAAATACCCTTTCACTATGGGGCAAATGTTACTACCAGATTTCGATATCGAAACTAGAGGAAAATGAAGGGGTATCACATTGAAATCGATACTGAAAGCACAGGTAGGGAGTGCACAATTGATACAGGAGCGCCAAAACGAAGATACAAGGAGGATGCCAAAGCAAAAGTTTCGGAAAGGACAAAACTGATATCGAAGGACTGGAGCAGCGGAGCTGACACTAGAACAACAAGATTGGGAATAAAGAACCGGCACCGAAGATGGAGAAAGATAACGCCAATAAGAGCACTTGACACATATGTTATCGGCACCAACAAAGAAAAGAAAATGGCTTGGTGTTGATATTAAGGAAATCACAACAAAGGCCCGCTGCCGATACCAACTCACAACAAGCAGTTAGCTTGGTATTGGTACCAGACAAAGAAAACAAAAGCATGAAGACAACAAAGGCGAAACCATATATCCAAAGCTAGAAGAATGACAATCAATACCAAAGAGAAGTAAGGATAAAGCATGAAGTTGGTATTGGAAGATAATGTCCAAAAACAACAAAGACAAGACCGAGCGTAAGGAGAACTCAAAATCAATTACACAAGCTTGAAATTCTATACTGAAGAATTGAAAGAAAGAGCATATAAGAGACACCCACGAAGTGCAAGCAACACGAGGATGTAATCGGCACCAAACTGAAAGCAATCCATATGGATCGATACTCAGAGGGCGATGCGGAAGAGTGTTATCCATGCTAACATGCTTAGAGTGGATGATAACACCAAATGACCACCATCGAAGTCATAAGCTCTAGAACTGGGCTTCCTACTAGACTTCTACCGAAGGGGACCCAAATTGTCTATAAATAAGACCCTAGGGGTCACATTTTGGGGGACTTCTCCTCATTCTAAGATTTTGTATTCAGTTCTAAGAGACAAAACCCTAATTTCTAAACCGAATTGGGGATTTCTTATGTAAACATCTATGTACTCAATCAAGTGAACAATAAAGAGAAATACTTGGCAATTTCTACCGATTATACTTATCTTTCATCCAATTTATTTAATTCAAGCCTCCTATTTTAAGATAATTACTAGTTTACCCTTAATGAGCCATCTAGCTTTCTACTCGTGTCGAGCTTATGAATCCTTTATCCCAAGATAATTATTGATCTTTAAGTCCTGTAAGCATGATACTCTCCTCTTCTTAAAGGATGAGTAACTAATCTTCAGAAGGGTCTTGATATCTAGAAAACGGTGAATTAAGTCGTACTTATATGAACTAGTTCATCCCTAGGTTCCTATAAGACCACAACCAAATCCTTTATTCCAGTGTTGACGAAAAATAATTATATATATATATATATAATTCTAGAGTTTAAAAAGTAAAAGCTGGCTGTTTGGATTTTTCAATCTTGGTCGAGAACTATAGTGCTTGCTGCTTGTTGAATTGTGGGAGCTTTGCTTCTACTTGTCAAAAAATTTGTGTCAAGAATCTTCTATGCTCCAAAAAAAGTGGGAGAGAGAGAGAGATTCCAAGTGTTGGTCAATTTCACGTGAATAAAGTATTATCCAATTCGCGGTGTGTTACTGTATTGATTTGGTTTCTTTGTCGTGTCGTATCTCAAGTTCTTGAGATTTTTTTGGCATGTCCGTTCATGTATTCGTATCTATGCATATGCACATGTCCATTCATAGTTTATCATCTTCCTCTTATTTTCCACGAAAGTTGAAAATCCTTGCTCATAATTAACAATTTCAAAATGTGAATTGACATCATTTGAAATGACATATGAAATGTTATAATTGCTCTAGAAAACCCGATTTATTTTTTATGCAACTTGTGAACATGTGACATGCACACTTGTTACTGTTAAGGATATTTTTTGTCAACACCAAAATGTAGGGTATAGTTGTGGATTTGTGGGTAATATGGTCCTTTCAAGCTTTATTAAATTCACCGCTATGCAGTTAAAGCCCCGCTAAAGCCCCGCGATATCCCCGCTATAGCCCATAGTGCTCTTCAACCGCTACGCTATTTTAGTTTAGCGCTGATGAACAGTAGATCCGCTTATAACCCCGCTATTATCCGCTACATCCGCTAAATCGACGCTTTTTAGCATCCGCTTTAGCAATATTAATATGTAGAGCTTGATTTGACTAGTTCTCCTTAAAAAAGATCAGTAAAGTTAGCATAAATGGCTAAATTTAAGGCATACGTACCTAGTATATGGTAACAATCAATTACACTCACCAAGTTTAGCATGCATAACTTTGATATTCCGTGACTTTGTTATATAACGTTAATTAATATTAGTTTCTTCTACATATATAATGTGAGAAAGATGATTAATTAATTTTCAAATATTTATTTTTACATCTAATGAACCTTTTTGCGCTTCCGCTATATCCCCGCTATTTCCCTGCTTTATCCCAGCTACACCTTTTTGCACCTCCGCCGCTATAGAACCGCTAAGCGCTTTAACTGCACAATTTCACCGTTTCCTATATATCAATATACTTAGTATGAAGATTAGTTACTCTTCCTTTTGGAGGAGAGTACCAAGCTTGCAATATTTAGGGAAAGAGTTATCTTGGCATAAGGGCTTCAAAAGTTATTGCTAATTGGAGTTAGAGTACGCATTAGGGAAGGTTTGGAAATTATCAGGAATACTGGTTTGAAGAGTGCTGATATTCATAAATATGATAATATATAGTATAATATGCAAGAAAGTAAAGAACACAACAACAATTTATAGTGGTTTGGTTTGGATCAAATGTAACATATCGACTTTTCCGTACCCTTTGAGTTGACAATTACAACTCACATCTAACCCAAATTGCACAGAAAAGAAGATAGTTAGGAGAAACAAATTTGAGGGTTAGAGAAGAAAGGAAGAAATATTATAATAGAAGAAAAAGAAGAACATCAGAATCTCACAGCGAAACGAATAAATATAATATATCAAAACTCTTTACAAAATAAAACTGCATATATGATTACAATATCAGAGTACATGTAATCACTACATCACACACGGCGAAAAATAAATCTATACCAGTTAATACGGACATACGTCTCGATTTCAGCTCTACTTCTGAAGCTCCAAGCGAAACCTAACCTGATAATATGCTCGGTCTGACCCGAGAACATTTGAAGCAAAGCAAAATTCACCCGGATCAGTCTAGAATACTTTCAGTGATAAATTCATATGACAAACAACTTGCTTAACTTTAGAAATCCCTTTTGAAAGAAAAGGATAATCGTAATACCATTCCACATAACGATCATCGGTGTACAATATATATCTGTCCCAACAGAAAATAACTTTAAATAACTAATGGTGAAGCCTCCTGCTTCCAGCTCCTGAAACTCCAAGAGAAACCTAACCTCGAAATATACTCGGTCTGACCCGAGCACATTTGAAGCAAAGCTAAATTCACCCCGATCAGTCTGAAATACTTTCAATGTTAAATTCACAGCATGGAAAACTTGTTTAACTTTAGAAATCCTTTTAAAAGTAAGGATAATAGTAAGACCAACCCACATATGAACACGGAAGGTTTTTACCTTACGATAACCCGAAACATTTTTGATATATCAAAATCTAGTGATATTATAATATTGTCTGTCAAATCACAAATATATAACCATCTAGTAGAAAGCTTGCATCTCACGCTCTATCTATTCATTATATAATCAAAATCCGCAAGGCACTTATTGGAGATTGAATTTCCAACATGACAATGTATGGGACCATCTTCCAATCAGTGTACTCTAGAGGGGTACACTGGGGTTCAAGAAGAACATATCTTGCAACCCGGTCACACATGACCAACCACTCATTCAACTTGAGTGTATCGAATGTATTGTCACCGTATGGTTTTACGAGCCCACCATACTTTTCGGGGGATACAGAAACGAAAGAAGAACAAATATGAATTTTCTCTAGATTGTGACAATACACACTACTTGGTGCAACCAAGCTAACCATTTTGCCTTCTCGATTTTTGTTATTTCCCGGCTGTGAGGCTAGAGGTCACGTTTTATCTTTCAGAGAACATCTCATATCTTTGAATGCCATATCATCAGATCTGTCAAATCACTAATTGACGTCCATAAATACTCTGGGTGTTAAGAATAGATAATTTCTCTACCACCAAACTTGGTATATTTGTAAAAATCAACGTACATGATCTTTTAGGAAATACTCTGTTAGACATTCGTCCATACAAGTCATCCAGGAATAGGATGAACCAAGGCACCCTCCTACTGCATCCTATATAGGAACCACCTTAAGGATTAGTAGCGAGAATCCCTTGCAATCTGAAGATTTCAATCACGACAGAATCACAAGTCATGATAACTTTGGTGGCTAAATCAGAGAAATTTATCGAGTAGTTCTTTCGCTTATGAAGATTAATGGTCTTCAATGCTCCATCTTTATATACTTGCAAGTTAGTTGCGAATGCACAGTTGATTCGAAGTGGTTTTGGGTCTAGTTCTCATCCCGGTCTCTTTGAAACAACTCGTCAAAAGGTCCAATAATATTTATTTATAGTCAGGGTTTAAACTCTCAATTTTAATAGCATTGTCAGGTACATTGGCAGCTCAGGTTCCTTTCAGTTACAACTGTTCATTAAAACATTCCGTTAATTTTTAAAAATCGATTGTATATATTTGCGTTAACAAATATGTTCTGTTTTTGTTATTTTGAAAATAGTAATCTATATTCTTAAACAATCATATTTACCAAATCCTTTCTTTTATTTCCTTAATTGAATAAGATTTAATTACAAGTTTAATACGTTCAAAATAACGTCGAATGACGTATTCTTATAATATAACTTTTTAAAAACTTAATCAACCAAAGTTTACAATCTTGCATTGGAAATCATCATTATATTCTCAATATTCCATTTCAATTCATAATAACTTCTTATCTTATTTTCTAGAAAGCCAAAATAGATTGATATCTTATACCTTTCAAAAATAGGCGTATTTCAAATCCCTTTCCCATATGAAGATATCATTTTTACTTTACAAACACATTTTCATGTTGTTTTATATTTTCCTAACCCTTTTGTATTTCCTATACTTTGAAAATACTAATATATTCACAAATTCTTTGTTATATTCCCTTTTACCCTAAAAAACTAATACCATCTCTCGGTAATGGTGAAACCGTTTGAGTTGGGGTATTCTATTAATCTTTCAGACCTTGATCGACAACATTCTTATCTCAAGATTGATAGAATTTTATGACTCAAATCCTGATAACATTTATACAATATTAACTCCATTTATTATTCCATTTAACATATGGTTTTATAAACCATATTTCATATTTGTAATTTTGTTTCATTTTCTTTTAAATTCATTGCATAACTTTAATTTTCATCTAAAAACCATATTTGTAAATTTGGGTTAAAAATCTCTTTAAAGAACATTTTACGGTTATTAACTTAAGGTTGAATAATTAAATTATTTTTAAAACGTTATTAAATAATAATTAGCTTCAACAATCACTTTTAAATTCTGTTAATTAAAGATTAATTAACTTCTAAGAACATTCGTTACGTTATACGCTATTTAGAGAAAAGATATCTATTAAAACAACACCTCCAATTAAAACAGTTGACTAAGTCAACATGAAAACACTGTTAATTGATTTCTCTTAATCATCCCTATTAAATTAATTAAAAATATAATTAATTTAATATAAACTCACTTAATTGTTTTCCTTAAAAACAATAAATCTCATATTATTAACCTATTGATTAATTTCTGCCTTCTTACTTACAATAAGAATAAATCGTAATAATTTCTTTTGTAAAATACGAATATGTAAATATTTATAAAATTCCACTTATATAAAATAAACTTGAAAAACTAATTTAGTTGTAGAAGTAAATTTTATAACTTAAAACACCATTAATTCGCCTAACGGAAAAACGACTTCTTTAAAACAATGGATTTAGGCCATTCACTGTCAATTACTTAATCAATATTGTCTATAGATTAAAAACATAACAATCGTTGTATTTTAATTTCAATGATCGAAATCCAATCAGTGATCAACACTTAAACAGAATACAATGCTATTTGGAGTAAACACAATTTACAGAAAATTGCGATAAATCAATAGCAAACAATTATTCGACGAATCGGGTTGGGTCTCTCCAACCCGTTCTCCCTACATCATAGATTATAATAATAGTTTATAATAATATATGAAATGATTATTCATCTGTCTAATGCATTTAAACCATGAAATATAAATGACGTCAATCAAATAAACAATAAGCAATTAATAAAATACTATAATATTCATTCATCCAATTTTATACTATCAACTATAAATTTTAATTATATGAATTTAGCACATCAAAGAATTCCAGAAAGTTCTAGAGTTCAGTCACCATTTGTTTTGATTGTCGCATTGTTTCGTTTGATTTTAAACAAAATTTAAAATTAAGCGAAATTTTCAGGAACTCCAAAGCTAACCAAATCAGTACACATGCGTAGTCTTGTTGTTGTAATTCCAATGATTCAAGTTCCATTGAATTCTGTGTACGAACAAACAGCTTATGCTAATTACCAATTTTAAACATGAATGTAAGGAATATATACTTTGCTTAAATTATAAATTAAATTCACTAACTTAATTAACTTGTTAACCATGGCTTAACCCAATTCTTAACCCTGATTATATCACGATAAATCCTTCTTCTTCGTATCGATTGTCTGCGCACCCCGCTGTCACCAAACATCCTCCACAATGTTTCCACTTCTCAAATCAACGTTTTTCTTCATCTTCTTTTATAAACATATACCTTCCAGGCCCAAGCCCATCACGTCCATAGCCCACATCTAAACATTTCTTCTCCCACGTTTTTCTACACAGCAACTTTCCCATACTCCTCCAATACTAATTATCTTCCCCTGTATTCTCGTTCCTTGCTTCATCTTCACATTCCAGCAAGAAACTGCTGAACCCATCTATACTCACTGCCTCTCGCACGCACTCGTCCCTCTCCTAACTCTGACACGATGCATGCTTGGCCACGGAGGTATCCCATCACCCTAGTATCGCCACCGGCTCCCCAACGTCAGTGACTCCTTCTACCTGACTTCGATCGCCAGCGTAAACCCCGAGAACACCCGTGACATTTTCCTCACCATTTCCGACCAACGCCTCGCCATCTAGATCCTGACAAGACCCCCAATACCCTCAAATCGACCCAGTTTCTCCCTTAAGAGCCAACAAGGGTCAGCCAAAACCTTACTGAAATATTCTAGCGACCAGAAGGAAACAATCGAACCCAGAAAAATATATTCCAGTGAGAAGCTATTGGGAAAAGAAATTGAACGAATCAACCCCGTTTGATTTTATTATAATTTTGGTTCTTTATGAAATTTTATGAAGATTTGGTTCATTGTTTTGTTGTGTAGAATATATAACCAGAAAGAATAAAGCTGTATTTATAAGGGGAGTCTTCGAATGGAAGAAAAGGAATAATGATTTTTTTTTTATTTAAATTAGGCACCTGGTTTTACTATTTGATTAGAAAATATGGGATAGAGCACATGTTTTCTGCGAAAGATGAAGGAAATGGCAGAGATTTTTTCCTTTTTGTTCACATATTGACCTGCTTAAATTAATTTTCGATTTGATTTCACATGAAATGACCAAAGGTATTTATTGAAGGTGACCAACCATATTTATAGCGTACAACGTTCCTAGTTCGTATGAACCCACACGAACTCCAATCGTGGAGAAACTTGAAGTCGTACAATAATTTGATATTTCGGTTACGATGGAGCTAGTTTCATCGAATTCTGAAATTGTTCGTGATATCGCTATTTTAATTTCCAACTATTAATTTATACGCGTTAATACCACGCACGATGAAACAAAATAAATTCAATCGTCGTGAAATTGGAAATTTCATAATAAGTAATCATTATAGTTTTAATAAAATTAGTTTTGTTAAAAACCGAGGTCGTTTGAAAATTAACTATTCTTAAGTTACATATTGAATCGATAAATTATATCGATTCCAAAACAACAACTCTGTTAATAATAAATTATTATTAACATATTTATTCAAATAGAATTGTATATAACTTCAAAATAACAAGTTTTAGAATTTAAACTCAACATATTGAATTCTAAGTTAAAACGATATTAAATTTATAATTAACTCTTTTATGTGTGTGTGTGTGTGTATATATATATATATATATATGTCGTTATAGTTTATAAATGAATCCATAGTGACCTTTTGAAAATTTAATTTGGACATAAAACAAAATCTACAATATGAAAACTCTATTTTTATCTTTCATTAGGAAAATATTATTCAATAGATCCAGACATTTCTTGTTTCAGAGAAATCCAACTTATATTAGACCCTGTACGTCCAATTAAAATTCAAAACGTTGAATTGTGAACTACCACGATGTTGCAGCTCGTTTTATAATTAAATTATAAATTATATGTTCAAATGTCGTTTAATATACGAGTTCGCTAATATAATTTAAAACCAACTGAATTATATTCTTAAACATTGCCAGTTCATTCAATATTGCAAAATCAACATATTTTGACAATTCCAGAAATAAAATATTATTTTATTATTATATAAATATAATATTTAAAACTATTAAATTTGAGTTATTAATTCCAAAACAACATTTAAAACTAATTTCAAATGTTAAATTAAGCGGTTAATATCTGGGTTGTCACATCGAACCTAAGGGCTTTGATGATTTTATTCGATTTTATTCATGGTGGAGGTTACATTAGAAATACTCAATTTGATTTCCAAATTAGGGTTTGGCTCTTAGAATAGAATACAAGATTTTGGAATGAGGAGAAATTCCATCCCCCAACAAGTGATCTTTGGGGTCTTATTTACAGAGGTTTTGGGCCCCCTTTGCTGCGAATTCTTGGTACAACTTAAATATATGCATCTTTGCTTCAGTGCCGCAGTTTGGGTGTTGATCCGCCTCCATTATTCTTGGTTTCAGATCTGAATTCTGTAGTGGCTTTGATGCAGGCTCTAGTGTCGTTTCGTCATTTTCTTCTATTTGAATTTGGATTCCACATATGAGTATCGAATTTATTGGTATAAATAGCTCTCTTTTGGTCCATCGTACTTTTTTCTAGCTTCTCACTTTTTTATGAGTTTAACTATGGTTCTTTGCCTCCCAGTTTCAATCTAATTGCTTTCTGTGCTTTATATTTGGTATCGCCTCTTACGATACTGATTCCTATCAATTGGCTATGTCCTTGCTGTTTCTGCTTGATATTCGAACCTATGTTTCCTCGTTTGAGTTTTTGATTTTGAGTCTCTTTCCTTACTACTTTGGTATTGACCTGCCCGCTTGATGCTTTTATTATCTCAGTATCGATCTCCTTCTTTAACTTCAATTTTCTTTTGGTTTTAACTCTCTAGGTGTCGTATCTATAAATTTGCCTCTTTGTTTTGGTGTCAACACAAAGTTAATTGCTCATTGCATGCTGGTGTCGACACCTTGCCTTCATCTTCTTCTTTTGTTGCTATTTTGGTATCATTTTTGTTGTTCCTTATCTTGTTATTGGTGTCGGCTTCACTAGCTTCCTCTTGAATCCTTTACTATCGATGTTGGCTTAGACACTCCCCAAGCTTCTACTTTGGTGCCGATCTCATTGGCGTTTTCTTTATATCTTTCAGTATCAATTTTTTTGGCTCTATAGGCTTTCTCTTGAACTATTTGCTTTGGTACCGGTTTCATAACTATCATCCCTTGTTCCTCTGATTTATAAGCTTCCACTTATTTTCATTAGGCTAATGCAAAATTTGGTGTTAACAGTTAGTCCCCCCTTAATATAAAGAGACATTTGTTCCTTGGGACAAAAATCCTATGATTTCTGTATTGCCTTCCTATAACACACGAAACATTAAAGAAATTTTCCGTTATTAGTTTTGTATACCATAAAATAATGGTGCAAGAGGAAATATTAAATTTTCTTAAGCTGGCAGTATTAGAGTATAAACACCAAGTTATGAATTTTTATGAGTTTAATTATACATGTTGTGTGAACCAAATAATGTATTCATGTGGATCCTTATAATAAGAATTCAGGGATCTAGGCCCTTTTTCCTTTAATAAAAATAGGAAATTCGAGATTTTGATTTGGGAACTTAAATTCAAGGGTTCATTTTTTGAAAATGTGATATAATAACCCAAGATCCATATTTCAGATATTTGCAATAGAATTCAGGAATCCACTTCTAGTAATATAAACAGGCGAACTGAATTCCATATTCAGGCACTTTGGAGAGAAGGGCAGAAATCACTTTTTTTGGAAATAATAGAAACCCAGAAGCCTAGGTTAAGGAATTTATAGTAGGTGACTAGAATTCCACTTTTGGAAACATAGATGGTAGACCAGACAAGATTATGCCATTCTTTATGTGATTTTCTTTTAATGTTTTTCCTACATAAAGTATAATACTAGCATTTCCATTAGTCTCTTGCATAGTGTTTAATGTTTCTTTTGTATTGTGATCAAAATCACATAGTAAATGAATATTTATAGTAAAAGTAACATAATTGTTTTGACTAGCATAAGTATAGAAAACCTCCTTGTGTGAGGTATTGAGAAATTATAACCTTCTTTAGAAGATTTCAAATAGGAAACCCGAGGTACCAACTCGAGAATTGATTTAGAATATATCTTTCTAGAAGCGAGGTAGTAGGCTCAAATTCCATAATTGGGCATGGTAATAAAAGTCCAGAACTCCTTTCCTGGAAATGAGAATAAAAAATACATAACCAGATTCAGATGTTAGAATAATGAAAATATATGAATTTATTTCTGAAAGTATTATAAGTCCAGAATGTTCATTTGGAATAATGAGGAAAAGGTCCAAGGCTCAGACTTGAGTTGTGTAACAGGATTCCTTCTAGCAATAATAGGAGACCAATACCCAGATTTGGGTACTTACAGTAGAAGGCCAGAACTTCACATATGAAAATACTAAAGACCCCAAAACTCATATTCGAGTGAATAGAAGATCGGAAATACATATCCGAAATTAATAGAAATCCCGAGACCCATACTCGAGTAAATCAAAAATCCATGTCTGAAATTAATTGAAATCCCGAGACCCATACCTGAGTAAGTAGAAGGTTAGAAATCAACATCTGAAGATAATAGAAATCCTGAGACTCACACTATGGTAAAATAGAAGATCAGAAATCCATATCTAAAATTAATAGAAATCTCAAGACTTATACTCGGGTAAGTAGAAAATCAAAAATCTATGTCTGAAATTAATAGAAATTCTGAGACTTACACTTGCGTAAATATAAGATCCAAAATCCATCTGAAATTAATAGATATACCGAGACTCATACTCGGGTAAGTAGAAAATCCAAAATCCATGTCTGAAATTAATAGAAATACTGAGACACATACTCGGGCAAGTAAAAGGTTAGAAATCCTCATCTGAAGATAATAGAAATCCTAAGACTCATACTCAGGTAAAATAAAAGATCAGAAATCCATATATGAAATTAATAGAAATCCCAAGACTTATACTCGGGTAAGTAGAAAATCAAAAATCCATGTCTAAAGCTAATTGAAATATCGAGACTTAGAATCCGATAAATAGAAGATCAGAAATCTGTATCTAAAATTAATAGAAATCCTGAGATTCTCAATTGGGTAAATAGAAAATCATAAATTTATCTAAAAATACTAGAAATCCCGAGACTCACACTCAAGTAAATAGAAAACTATAAATCTATATCTAAAATTAATAGAAATCCAGAGATTCACACTTGGGTAAATAGAATATACGAAATTTATATCTGAAATTAGTAGAAATCCCAAGACTCGACCTCGGTAAATAGAAAATAAGAAATCTACAACTGAAATTGATAGAAATCTGGAGACTCACACTCGGATAAATAAAAAAATCAGAAATCTATATATGAAATTAATAGAAATCTCGAGGCTCACATTCGAGTAAATAGAAGATCAAAAATCTATATCTGGTATTAATAGAAATCCCGTGACTCACATTCGGGTAAATAGAAAACCAGAAATATTTCCAAGAATCACATCCTAATTAAAATTTACTAGGAAATGTCATAGTCGGATAGAATGCCTCAATAATAGTATAGAAAAATCATCAAGAATCAATAAAACTTCATCCAAGTAGATAACATGAGCAATCCAAATATCATTAAAAGTGACCAAGCAAACATAAATCATTGTGGGTTCCTCAGAAGCTTTTAAGAGAAAACACATGGATAAAAGAGTCTTAAATATCCCGATTATAATTTTTGGATGCACATATAGGGGACTGCTTTTAGAATAAATTAATTATGTCCTTAGTTAATTAATCATTTAACAGAAGTTATATTCAGTTTTCTATCCATTTGACCCTTCAGTAGTAGTTCCGTTCAATTATCTAGCCATTTAACCCTTTAGCAGTAGTTCTGTTCATTTGTTTCATCATTTAACCATTCAATAGTAGTTCCGTTTAATCATCCAATCATTCAATTGTTTGATTTTTTAGTAAAAAGGTTCCGTTTGGTTATCTGATTCCACAATTGTTCAGCAGGATAGTTCCGTTAGGTTATCTAGCCGTCCAACCGTTAAGCTAGATAATACCGTTAGGTCATCTAGCCGTTCAACCATTCAGTTAGACAGTTCCATGTGATTACTCGTCCATTGGGTATCTACCATCCGGTCATATTCCTAACCCATAGGATATGCAAATGCATGATTACTCTATAAGAGAGTGACACTGATCCCTTTATATGGGATGATGTACTTACTATTATTAGCCCCAGTTAGGGCATACTCCACTTGCTGGAGGTATTAATGTTATTGTTAGCCCTACTACGGAGGCACTCCACTTAGTGGAGATGTAAGTATTTTGCCCTACTTAGGGGGTAAATCCATTTGATGGAGATGTAAATTTGTAGCCTTTCTTCTTTGAAGCTTGGTTGTTGTTTGATCTCTTCCCGAAATCTTTATTTGTTGTTGTTTCTCTCCCTAGAAGCTTTATTTGTTATTGCTTCTCTTCCTGGAAACTTTGTTTGTTGTAATGAGCTGAAATTTTGGAACCAATTTAAAATTTTAAATTTCAAGTTTAAATAACTTATAAAAAAAATTTAGTCAATTTAAAAATTCGACAATTCAATATTACTTTAATAGCCTAAAAATAGACATTACAAACAAAAATTATGGTAAGATTTCAAATTTGTGACAATTGGAGATAGTATGCGATCGTGCAAAATTTAAAGGTAAATTTATCAATAATTTGAACTCGAACTGGAACTTTTTAAGCAAACAGTCTTAAAATTCGACGAGACTAGTTCCATTGGAACTATATCTGAAAAATATAGTAGGATTCAAGATTTTGTAGCCAACAGATTCAATATGTCATCGCACGACGAGTAAATGCATAGGTAAATTACACATGAACTAAGTTAAGTATTCACACTTAATGCCTTGCCAAAATAAAGTGGTCACACTTAACTATCTATCTTGGAAGTGTTTCTTCTTTGAGATGTCATGCAATGAAGCCTTCATGGTGTGCTTTCTCCCCTTCCATCTAAAGCCAACACCTCATCAATCGACGGCTTCTCTAAGTATATAAATACAAGGCCTCCTTCTCCGCTCTTTCACCTTGCTTTCCTTTTTCTTTTCTCCTCTCCCATCCTCTCTCTTCCTCCACCGAGCCCACTCAGCCTCACCAACCGCCACCCTCACCCACACCATCGACAACACCTCCCCTTCAGCCAACTCCCCACCCATGGTCCCCCTCCTCCCGTAAGGCACCCAAACCCTTTAAAAACTCCAAAACACCAACTCTTTCCATTTATACCCAAAATCGCCGTCGTGGACCTCACCCTGACCCACCTCAGTTTGCAGCCCAAACGAGTGGATTCCACCTCCAAAAACCCGAGCCACGTTTGCCTGTAATCCTTCACTAATTGTTCCTCGTACCAAAAAATACCCACTTATATACCTGTTAGTTTTTAGAACCCCATAGCGTCGAACCTCTGTTCGTTTCATTTTCAAAAAAAATTGGTGATGCCGAGAGGCTACTGAAATCATCCGGAATTGTTAAGAAATCCTTAGACTAAAGTTAGGAGGGGTGGAGTACAAGGTGAGAATCTACGAAACGAAAAGACCTAGTTATATATTCATTAATGTTAGTGAACGTGATTGAGTTGTTTAATGACCTATGCTGTTTAATATGAGTTCATGTCATGATATGGAAATGTTTGGGGTAGAAAAGATATGATTTTTAAGTGAAGTTTATATAATCGTTTAAGTATATGACATATAGAACTCGATACGTTGACACTAAAACGAGTTTAAACCTTAAAAGGTTATGGAATGTGAAATTAACTTTATATTGGTTAATGGATATGGGTATGAACACCATTTGGTATTGAAAGCTTATGATAATTGATGATTGTGTATTGCGGTTAATATATTGATTGACAAAAACATATAAGCGTTAATTGTTTAATGCTTATATATTATGAACTTCCACGATATGTGTGAATGAGTGTTATTATGGTTGTTGATAATGTGGAATGTGATTACCATGGTTAATATGACCAAAAACTATGGTTATTGGCTCATTGGTTAAGTCTCCATTCATTAAAATGATTTTAATGAATATTTTATCAGTAAAATAATGGGGAAAAAAATAAAATTCCAATTTGATATCCGATTTTTCATGGATGCAAAGTAAAAATTATTTCAAGTAACTTTTGCAAAATAAAGAAATGGTTTTGGAGATATTAAAAGTAGGTTATGGGCCATCGAATTTTTATTTTAAAATAAATAGTAACTGGAAAAAGTAGAGTTCAGTTAGGGTATCTGGGAAATGTTTTAAAGAGATTTTGTTTTCAAAACCTTCTTATTTACTTTTATAATGAACGTCAAGAAAATATGAATTTAAAATAATGAAGTATAAAAAATAATATTATTTTAATAATAAAATAATATTATAATATCCATTTAATGGAAATATTTGAATTTGAAGTGAAAATGAAAATATAGTTTTCGAATTTTTTTAATATAATTAATAAAATGTTATCGAGGCAATTCAATTAAATTTATAATATAAATAGAAGTATGGTCAGAATAGAACTCGTCGCATAGCGGTAGTTCGCGAATTTCGACCATTGACTTCAAACTAATGTACCGGGAGATCCGATCATCGGATTTTCAAGAAACAAAAATGTTTGGTTTGAAATGAAAAGTTCTTTCAAACGATATGTGGAGTTTTGAAATCCAATGGTTAGATATTGAAATAAGTTCAAATCAAATTTGAATAAAAACAATGTGAAGGTCATGAATGACCCAAAATCGGAATTGATCAAAATAGACTATTTTAAAATAAATAAAAACAGGGAAAAATTATTATAAACTATAATAAATGATTTAAAAGAGTTTTGAACCAAATATATATGGTTTGGAATGATAAAAACCTGTTAAGTGAAAATTAGCTATTTTATAACGCTTTTTATGATGGTTTTTAAGAATCTTTTTGAGATAAGTTTTTTAAATTCCTAAAACGAATCTACTAAACCTTTTTATAAGGTTGAAAAGAATTGACAAGATGATTTTGAAAGCCGAACAACTTAACCAAATTTGAGAATAAAATTTAATCTTATGAAATGATTTCCAATTAAATGAGACTTAATTGGAGGGTTAATAATCCAAAAAGGATTTTGTTTTGATGCCAATAATTTCGAATTGGGTTCAACCCATTTCGAATAATTATACAATGATTTAAAAGTCGAAGATGGTGGAAGACTGCAAATCATCACATCTAATGGATTGCCTGCAAATGCCTTTGGTAGCTCCCATTAGAAGGTTGTGGCAGTAGTTCGGACGTACTTGTTGATTGTCCGGATGTGCAAGGGCCTCTCTCCTTAATTGTATGAGGAATAAGGTGCCTTTAGCTTCGTTCAAACCCAGAAATGAGTTGTAAATGGATGTGTGTCTGACTTTGTATTTCACAACATAACCAATTGGTTTATATTGATGTTATATCGGTTGGTGGCAGAGAATTCATTCTATTAGCTTAACACCCTCCATTGAGACTTATGCACTCAAAGGGTTATATATTAATAGGCACCAATTATATGTTATGAATTGATAATGGCATGTTGAGTGCTACTGGCAGATAGGTCAAAGCTCTTGTTGAAAAGCAAAGCTTTGTGGGACGATGACTCTAGGGCCTCACACCCTGGAATGAGCCGAAAACGAGATGATGGCCGGTTGAGATGAGGACTAATGTTTCCTTCTAGCTGAAAAGTGATTCCATGGTATAGAGCTTAGGCAGGTTTACTTATGCAGATGACATATCGAGGCACCTCGGAAGACGGTCAAATACGATCGGGGAACGTTATGTTCAGGAAAGATCCTAATCAGCCCGTTAGTAGTGACTGGCTCTATCGCTCCAAGGATCACATGCGTGTGAGTCCTGGGACATTTGGTAGAATGTTCTGAATGGTTAAGTAAGATCAATTTCCTTGGTTCATTGATAGAATCCAATTTCTAATACGAGCCTTTGCATTTTCATATGTAAACTATATAGCCATCATAATGGGATGGGGGCATTATGCGAGCTAAGATTTATATATTTATTTTTGAAAGTGATTTCCACACTTAAGACATTAATTAATAATAATACAATTATCAAAATGTTTTATGTATCAAGCATCACTGCAACAAAAGTGGGCATATTCGACACTAGTTTAATGTGGTCGTAGATCGAATAAGCTCTACCTTAAGTCGTTTTATCAAATAGGCAACACCAGAGGGGGTCACATCTGCGGCCGTTGTCGTAGCTCTCTAATGCAACGCTTTTGCCCATCTACTGCCACAGAAAGAAAGTACTGCATTATAACCGTAATGCAACAGTACTGGCAAGTAATGAAACAATACTGGCAAGTAATGCAACAATATACATCGTTGCCTTAAGCATAAGTCATAGCCTGACTTCCCGTTACGATAGTGGGGCCCATATGAACTTTCTACATCATCTCTCCACGCCAGCTGCTCATGTGTCACATGCCACGTCAGCTATCCATATGGCACCACGTCAACTGTGGGCCCCTCATGTCGTACCGTAATAGAATTAATAATATTGTACCTAATGCAACACCATTACGCTATGTAATGCAACACCATTATCTTGTAATGCAACATCAGAAAAAAAATTCAAATGCAATAGTAAATAAGGCAAATGCTACATTGAAAGAAGGCAAATATAACCCTGCAATTACAAATTCTACAGTACATACAATCCAATACATTGTACCGCATTCAAACATACCAAAATATTCAAACAATAAATCCACCCAAAACATTCATCACCACATTTAGACCATCCAATTCTATATACCAAACCACAAGTGCCATCAGCAACACATACCACAAGTATATAATTTAAAAGTACAATTCGAATATATCACAAGTGCTAATACACATACCATCCAAAAAAATCATTCAGTTGCAGGGGTTGCAGGAGTACCAATGTCATCTTCATCACTTGTTATGGGGACACAAAAGTCTCCGATGTCTAAATTAAGATTTGGATTAGCTTTACCTAGCTTTTTCATCACCCATGACACGTTCTCTTCCACTTTTATGTTCACCTTTGCTTCCAAATCAGCCTCAAGCTCTTGCCTTATTTATTTGGTCAGCTCTTGCACATAGCTGTTTGCAGAACCAGGAGTTAATGGAGACTTTTAAGACATTTTACCTCGCCTTCCGACAAGCCAGTTCTGTCCATGAGTCTTCCCACCGGAGACAACTACATCTTCCTCAGCAATATTTCCTACATCCACCATTACTTGAATCTTCGCATATAAATGAAAACCATGCAAGCATATAAAATGACAACCAGGGAAAGCAATAATTACAAAAAAATATATAGATGTTTTGGGTGGGTTCGGCTTGAGAAAGCAAGTAGGCACTAACTACAAGGAGAATATTTACTTCTTCTTCCTAGACTGCCTCACAGATCATGCTACAACTTGAGAATAATTACTCAAATGTTTATTTTTCATATCAAATTAACAGAATGCCCATTACAAATATTACGGCAGGACCGACGCAAGTATTAATTATTATGTACTAGTGCAATATTGTGCTACGCACAAGTTATTCATCATATATAAGTTAATTCCAATGCAATTTAAATATCTATAGATATATGTATGGAAATATTGAATTATTCTATGGATAATAATTTTTCTGATTAGTAACTTGTTAAATACAGTTATCAAGTATTTGTTAATAAACTTTCTTTGAAATACGCAAAATATAACGAACCACTTTTTACGTACATTTAAGCAAAAATTTAACAACCTATGTCAACTCAAACTGCACAGAAATGCAGATAGTTATTGGAAAGAAATTAGAGGGCGAGATAAGAAACAAAGAAATATTAGAATAGAAGAAGAATAAGAACCAACACAACACAGATCAAAGTCTCACATCGCAGAGGAACAAAATATAATATAGAAATAAATCTTTATAGAAAGAGCTTGAAATAAAACTTACAATCATCCGAGTACATTAACACATCTGGATAGTTATAACAACCTGTCCTCATATACAATTACATAGCGAAATAATATCTGTATAACATCATACGTCTAAACTCTTCCAGCTCGTATCTTCACAGCATCCGATAATCTGAAACTGTAAAACCCGGTCTAACCCGAGCATTACAAATGCCGGATTAGTCTAGTGAACTAGAGTGAGAAACCCACTAAGTTTAAAGGCCTCAAACAACTTAATTTTAACGTCAAAATCTTCTCGAAAGAAAAGGATACTCGTAAGAACAAATCCACACATAAATACGTATGGTTTTTACGTTACGATAACCCAAAACAGTTTTGAAAATCATATCTTTTCTAATATTATAATAATTTCTAACTGAAAAAATAACCATTTAGCAGAACGCTTGCATCTCACGCTCTACATATATAATATACAATCAAAACCGCGAACGCTTATTGGAGAATGGATTTCCATGGCAAGGTATGGGAAACCACCTTCTCGACAGTGCATCTCTAGAGAGAAATACACCGTGTTCAACAAGGACATCTTGAAACTCAGGCTAAACATAACCGACCCTTCATTTCGCTAGAGAGTACTGAATATATTATCACCTACGGTTGGATCCAACATAACCGTTCTTGGGAGATGCAGAAGCGAAAAGAAGCACAAATATGAATATTATCAAGATTGGTAACAATACACCCTAATGGGAGCGACCCACATAGCCATGCGACCTACCCGATTTTTACCATTTCCCAGTTGATGAGGCTTGAGGTTTACATGTTAGGGAATGCAGAATGGATCGTTAAGGCAAAACAAACATTAGAGGGGGCTGAATAGTGTTTGTCAGAATTTAAACAAAATCTAAAACTTATGTGAACTACGGGATGAATCAAACTGTAACAACTTGGAATTTCTGAACCAATTTAAAATTTTATTTTTAATTGATTTAATGGATTTTAAGAATTTAAAATGATCTATTTTGAGAATTAACGACTAAAAATTTATTTAAATTGAAGTTAGAACGTATAAATATATTTTAATTATAAAACGAGCCTGAAATGGCGTGGTAGTTTGAAAATCCGATTTTAAACTTCAATTGAGTATACAAAATTCAGTATAAGTCAGAATTTAATGAAATAAGAAACGCTGGAATATTTCATACTGTAATTTTCTAATGAATGTAAGAAACTGATATTTCACTTTATAAATTGAAAGATATGTCCAATTTAAAAGTTAGAATAGTCTCTATGGAATTTATATATATTTTTAAATAATATATAGCCCTTAAAAATTGCCATTTTGCAAACAACCTCCGTTTTTGACAAAACCATCTTTGTTGGATGTAGAATGTCAAATTATTATTATGTTTAAAATTTCATAATTTTTGGAATTAATGTGTGCGTGGTAAATTTAAACACATTTGGTAAATTCGGTTTAAGTTTAATCAACCAGAAAAAGGCCATTTTTCAAATGGTCTCCAGATTCGATGAAATTAGTTTTGCTAGGACCGTATCGTCAAAACATAACCAGATTTATTTTTTTTGTAATTTTTGGAGTTAGTATGTGGCCCTGGTAAATTAAAATGTACGCTGAAATTCAATATTGACTATTATTTTGATTTATATTTTAATGATTAAAAACTAACCGAAACAGTCGAATTGGCTTACGAAACATATTCCATTATGTCCGGGAATGACAGTCATTGGGTTTGATTTAGATTTCGGATGTAAAAACTCACTTTTTGAATTTAAAATAAAATAAATAAATACTATAAATACACATCTCCTAAACCCTAGCCCTCCCGCATAATAGGCCGCCGCCACTACTGATCGAAGGCCAGAAACTACCCAAATAAATCCACTAAAATTTCACAATCCATGAGACGATTGACAAAAATTGTTAAGCGAAAATCAAAGAGCAATTCATCCTCTTCAAATTTATACAGATGAGATCATTTCCTGGTGTCAAGTTATTATCGATTTCTGTGTTCAAAGTGGGGGAGTTCGAAGCCAATTTCACGACTGAAGGAAACGCCGAGCTCGCCACGTCTTTGAGCAATGGAGGAAGGAGAGATGCCCTTCGATGTGGTGATTTCAGATGGTTCTCGGAGGGCTCTAATTTTGGTGCATGTGGATGAACGTCGGTGCGAAGGTGAGTTCCTGGGAGAAAATCACGTACAGGAGGAAGATAGTGTAAGGGGAAGAGTTAACTAATTATAACTAATTTAGTTAATCAATTTATATTTATCTTAAAGTAATTAAATCTTTAAATGATCATATCTTTTGCAATCTACATCGGAATTCAGGAAACCCGGGTGCGTTGGAATTGTGGCGAAAAACTCTATAACCTGGAACTGACCAGAACAGAAATGGAGCAAGTTACAGTTTTTGATAAAATTAGACGTCTAGTTTAATTTTATTAAAAATAAAACAGAAATTCAGAAATAAAGACTGACGGAGTGGAAACCAAAGTGAGAATTCTCTCACTAAAATATTTGTACCATTTATTTTTTATAACTGAAAATATATAATTGTCATTGTTGATTTTTATATGTTATTTATTTTTAGAGTTCAACACATGAACTCGCACGAATCACTTGAATTGGAAGCGATGTATGGATATTAGCGACACTCGCATTTCATACTCCGTAGATGGATATTTGTGGTGCCGTAATTGGCCTTTGGTTGTTGAGCATTTGTTGATATGGATGATTTAATTAACTGTATTGTATTCTGAAGTGATGATTAACATATTAAAGATAATGTTAACATTAATGTGGTAGTTGAAGTTAAATTATAAATATCTATTTATAATTCAAACAGTAAAATGGGTTAAATAGAAAAACAATTCAAACCGAATTAGAGTTAGTTAAATTTATTAACCAATAATTTATTTAAATAGATTGTTGTTTGAAAACCCCACAAGGGTAGTGGGATGATATTTGACATACGCTAATCCCAATATTTAGTTATATGCCAATCGGTTGATTGACAGACTGTTGTAAGTGTTACTTATTTATTTTAATGCTTATACAGTTGTAGAATCCGCTCCGGATTATGTCGGAATGTTTAATGATTATTCATCATTATTGTTGAATATATGCAATATTATTTCTATTCCGAGCCTTGAATACGTCCGTTAGTTTCAAAATTTGATGTTGAATATAAGACGGTATTATTTCTATTTCGAGCCTGGTATCTAATATCAAATTGGATTTTGGGGTTTGTCGTGAATGGCGTCTTTAATAATACTGTTCTTGAACCCCATTGAGGAAAAGAATAAATCATTTAATTAAGATTAATGAAGTTTTCCAATTATTAATTATAAATTGGAATTAAATGGAAGATGATTTCGAGTTCATTGTGAACGATGTTTTAAATTACATTTGTTCTTAAAACCCAATTAACAGCGAAGATATGATTTGGAATTTGTAAATCTTTTCATTAAGATTTAATGGAAATTTTCCAGAGTAAGAATTTCCAATTTAATATATTAAATTGGAATTGAATGGAATTCGATTTAATAATAATCAAGATGAGCTTCTGTGAATGAAGACCGTTAATATATATGGAATTTAAAAGGCTTTGTCGTTATTCCATTTATATTATTAGTCTGATATGGAAATTTATATCGATTATATATTGATCTGTTTTCCATGAAGATTCCATAGTTAATGGAAGTGTATTTTGGGTTTATCGCACTACAACAAATAGGACTTTTTACAACGTTTAAAAAACGCTATAAAAAGAATTAACAGCGTTTTTGCGTACGTTGTATATCAACATGCAGTTAAAAGTCTAAAGCATACTATAGCAGTACACAAACGCCGTGAAGAGTACGATTCAATAGCATTCCATTTATGCTATTAATACATTTCATGGCGTTTAGACTGGTTTGTCATAAAAATATTCTCAGCATTTTATGAACGCCATAAAAACTAATTCTCAGCGTTTTTAACATGCTAAGAAAGGAAGTCATGGCATTTTTTTGTTATGATTATTTATTTACAGCGTTTATGAATTGTCATGAGCGTTTGTATGTCAATTTTTAAAATAACTTCTGATGGCATTTTGAAAACGCCATTGCAAAAACACCATAAAAAAATTTCAATAGCATTTTTAAAACGTCATCGAAAGTCCAAAATTAATCTCAGCATACGTACAGTCAACATAATATATCGATACCACATTTCGAAATCAATGCATTATATTAATAGCACATTTTATATTAATTATATAATTCATAATAAAAACTAAAATTCTATAATCAAAATATGCAATATTCTTACATCAAACATCCGCAATATGTCTATGATGGTTCATAAAGTAGTATTTGTACATCAAACATACACAGGTAGTAGTGAGTAAATATAGTAGTACAAATATTCTTACAAACCAAAATGCAGTTTTAGCAGCAAAAATAACTTCGATATATAATTGGTTGCGATATTGTTTTCCATTAGCGTCGTTTTTCTACCTCTAAAGCAAAAATAAAAAACATTCAATATTATTAGTACATTCAGAAGCAAAGTTTGTTTCCAGAAATAATAAGTAGTTCTGTCTTATTCAAAAGCAAAGTTAGTCAGCGAAAGCAAAGTTATCCATGATAGATAGTTCTTAATCCCCTAGAAATCAAGCAAAAGCAGTAAAGACCTTATTTAATATGAAGGCAAAGACAAAACAAACGCAAAAACTAAAGAGGGCATCAACGATTTAAGCAGCAAACCAGACAGAAAATTGTTTTGATAACTCATAAGGATATATCTTAAGAAAGCCTTGTTTAATATAAAGACAGATGTCTATTTTTAAAACAAAAAAATATATTCTAAAAACTAGATTTTAGGCTCAATGAACAAACTTCCCACAATCAAACATACACAGGTAGTAGTGAGTAAAAATAGTAGTACAATTATTCTTACAAACCAAAATGCAGTTTTAGCAGCAAAAATAACTTCAATATATAATTGGTTGCGATACTGTTTTCCACTAGCGTCGTTTGTCTACCTATAAAGCAAAAATAAAAAACATCCAATATTATTAGTACATTCAGAAGCAAAGTTTGTTACGAGAAATAATAAGTAGTTCTGTCTTATTCAAAAGCAAAGTTAGTCAGCAAAAGCAAAGTTATCCATGATATATAGTTCTTAATCCCCTAGAAATCAAGCATAAGCAGTAAAGGCCTTATTTAATATGAAGGCAAAGACAAAACAAACGCAAAATCTAAAGAGAGCATCAACAATTTAAGCAGCAAACTAGACAGAAAATTGTTTTGATAACTCATAAGGCTATATCTTAAGAAAGCCTTGTTTAATATAAAGACAAAAGTCTATTTTTAAAACAAAAAATATATATTCTGAAAACTAGATTTCGGGCTTAATGAACAAACTTCCCAGTATCCAGCCACACTTCACCTCTTTGACCTGCCTTCATCCATTTCCTCAGCAAACTCCCATATTTCCAAACTCCTGAGCTACCTCCTCCAACTGCATTTCCACCCACGTCACCACTACCCTCCTTTGCCAAACCCACACTACAACATTTAGGACTTTTAATGGCGTTTCTAAATTTAGTTATTATACAACTGAATAAACTTAGTTAGTTTTTATAGACTTATTTAATTATTATAAAATTATCTTAGTAAATTTCTATAAGATTTAATTAATTTTACAAATAGTATGTAATTTTATTAAATTTATTCAATTAGTTAATTTTTTTATAAAACTTAGTTAAATTATATAAAATAATTAATTTAAATAATCTTGGTTAATTTTTATTAAACTCATTTAAATTAGTCAGATTTATTATAATCTTAGTTAAATTATATAGAAAATAATTAACATGATAAACTTGCTTAATTTCTATAAAATTTAACCAAATAAGTTATATTTTTTTATAAAATTTAGTTAAATTTCATAAGATTCAGTTAATTCACATAATTTTTTACAAAACCTTTATTTAGTTTCTGTAACTGATGTTTAATTTTTGTAATTAAATTTGGATCTGGAACTAAAATTTTAGGGAAGTACTAAGGTTGAGTATTGTGGTTTACCCAAAAAAGGAAATCCTAAAATTTATCAAAGTTTGAGCTCGTCTCCTTAATATTAGCTATAAATGCAATAAACTTAGCAAAAAATTCAGTCTCAATGGGATCAAGATCTGTAGCAAAATTTATTATGATAGAAATCTTGCACATGGAGCAAAAACAGGAAACATTTTGAAACAGGAGGCAAATTATAGCAAAAATAATAAAATTCTAGTAAAATAAGATATTGTACATTAATGACTTGTCCTATTAAGTGATCCTTAAGTATTCATGGCAAGCTGGTAATTTACTAACGTGAATGCCAAAATTCCTATATTTTTTTGACAAACGTTTGATTTCCTAAATATGATAGTAGGTATTTTTTATCGCAGTTGACTAGAAAGTAAATGCATTAGCATAATTATGTTAACATAAATATTAGCAAGTGTTCAAAATTGAATATGGAAAATAATCTCAGAAAATGTCCAAATACAGTGCATAAGTTCAAGCAAAAGGCATTAGCATGTAAAAAATTAATATAGATTATCATAGTAGATACAAATAGACTATAGCATCTTGTTTCCCATATTCTTCCACTTGGACGGACTATTTTACATATTTATTGCATTCTATATTATATGATCCAATTAACGGGAAATCTGGAAAGATGTGATTATGCAGTTTTAGGAAGCTTCATAAAATTTGTAGTAAAATTTTGAATTTCCTATTTTAAATATATTCGATACAGTTATAGCAGTTTACAATAAATTAGGATTTTATTTAAGTTCTAAATAAACTGTAGTACACAATTTTAAATTACATTGGCAATACCTGATAATTCATGAATGTTTCAATGAGCTCCACCATCTGGTATGATCTAATAAAGTAGATTAATACCTAAAGAAAAGAAGAAGAAAATAAGACCAAAAGATTACATATATTACACAACTTTAAAAATAGTACAAACAACAAAATAAATCTTCTCTACTGAACAAATATTAGCATACCATCCTACAAGTTTTGGAAGATAAAGCATGACACGTAGATACAAGTAAAATAATCTCCATGCTATGTACAGCCACAACTCTTGGCATTACAGAGTTGTTAGGTCCTTTTGCATGGCAACCGACTGTATATAAGCCATCATCTCTTCCTCTACAAAATTTACGAATAAAGCTGTAGAATCATAATCGCATGACTTTCAGATATTTATGCAGTGAATAAGAAATACCTACAAAAATGCAAGCATCGCATGGAACAAGTCTTTTCTCTTTTGTGAATTTCTCCACTCAACATCCATGAGTTGAGTACATGCCTTCTTGGTAACGAGATAAGGGTTTATAACTTGATCAAAGATCAGTAATGCGATGTCTTTGAGAAGATCTGGGCCTGCATCAATGACTGAATAGAAGAAGAATGAGGCTGATGAAAATAAATATGAAAATAAGTTATTTTATTGGGTTATGCAGCATGGAACTATTTATCTCTACAAAATTAGAAAGTTCATTAGCAAAGATATGGTCCAACAACCTTTATTTTTGTGATTATCAATTACGTAAAAAAACTCATGCCAAGTTAGTATTCTTACTCCTCCACTGGTGTTTTACTACCCTATAAAAGAGGCAGTTGACCAGTGGCCACGCGTAGTAAACTTAAAACAACTTCTTACTTCAACTCTAATCTCCTCTCAAAATCAATTAGAATTTTCAATGCTTATTTCTTTTATTCTCGAATAAAGGGGAATTTGAATTTGATACCTTGATGAAATGTTATTGTACATTTTTTGTACTAAGTTTGTTGTGATAAACAGAAGAGGCAGGCTAAGTTACCAGCAGAATCCACAAATTAGAATTGGAGGCCGTAGATGTATATCTGTAAGACCTGAAAATGAAGTGAAAATAAAGATAGTTTTTTTTTTGGTCATAACAAATCCATATGATACCAGTTAGAACTTAAAATGTCAATAAAACTACATACGATTGGCACTACATATCGGTTACATACATATTGCTGAGGCAATAGAATACCAGCTCGTCAACTCAGAAAGTCAGGTAAACAAAGATAGGAAGTCAGGTAAACAAAGACTAACCAGAAGGACACAAATTTATCATTATACGATAATGTAAAGGTATAAGAGAAATATATACTTTCAACTCTTGAATAGCCTAAATGATTGATCAATGTCGCAAGAGGATAGTAACAGTTTAATGCACCTAAAACAAATATTACACTCAAAGGCAATAGGAAATTATAAAAAATCGAAACTGAAACGGTTAACAGGGGCGATGAATGCGCTTTATTATCCCATAACATATGTCAAATAGGAGATCAAAAACCAATAACATAAATTGCTAAATGAGAATGGACAATCGAACCTTTGTAGAAGTAGCAACTACACAATTCACTTTAACATCTATAATCCAACTAAATGAAGATACATGAACATCTTATAAAGAGCAACAAAAAGTAAGAACATGTGTGATGACCCTAAACTTTCGTAGAACGAAAGCATGGGTAATCATTGGAGTACAACATATTTACAACAAAAAACAGACTTTCGATAATATCATAACACATAAATCATTGCAGCGGAAATAAAATGTCATCAGCATCATAATATCCAATACATTAGAGTACGCAGATACAGGATACACTTAGCAAATAGAAAAGTCTCAACAGAAAGGAAATAAGTTTCAAAACTCCATTAAATTACATCATACATGAAAGATGTCTAATGTCTCAAAAACAGAAATAGAGATAAAAGAAAAGATCTTCGTCTTCTTCCAAAGTAAGCTCCAATCCAGAAATGTATCCAAGCCTCAACCTGTTACTTGGCTGCCCGTGTGGAAAAGAGGGCACCCGAGTTTGCAAAGTGAAACAAACTACGAGTCAGTCATGGGACTGGTATGATAAATCTTTCTTATATAATCTAACAGTGTGGCTAATCACAGGACCACGCCGCTAACCTGGAACGGGTTTACTCCATTAGATTGCCAGTGCATAATTTAAATAAATTTTATTACAAAACAACGAAATGCTTTTGGAAAAATGAAATCATTATAAGACTCAAATCCCATCACATAATGCAACGCAAACTGGAGGATAGAGTTTTACTTTATAATGATTAAACATGACTTGATACGTATAAAATAATATTTTAATATTATTATTAGTGTCTCATCAGTATTAAAATATTTCAAAGTAAATGTATCAATCCGAGACGACATAGTACCCCATCCTACTATGTCGCCATATATAGGTTTACAATCAAAACTGTAATGTCGTATTGGAGGTTTGGTTTCCACCATGAATCGAAGCTAGGGATCTTCCTCTCCAATTCAAGACACTCTAGCAAATGCTTTAGGATTCCCCTTAGTGAACCTTTGGATCTTCAGGGCCGGTCCATACATAAACGCTAGTGGATTGGCAATTCCTGAACACACGCTTCCCATTTCTTTTGAACCTCTAATATGGCCACTAACAAGCTATAAAACTGAGGTACCTCATAATCCATCATCCACATAAGTAAAAATGTCAGGGCTGGTAAGTCGCTGACACCACTTCTTAGCTGGAAAAAAACGTGTGCACTCCCTGCAGTCCTAATCCTGTTTTTGACTCATACCAGGGTGTGAGGTTCACGAAGTCATGCTATACACAAAGCTATGCCTAAACAGGCTATGCTTTGATCATCAACCATAAGGCCTGCTTTTCAACAAAAGCCTTGATCATTTGCATCTTGGCGTGCCACATTGACAGTTCACGCCATGCAATCAATAACTACCAATATATACCCTCTGAGGGTGTTAAGCAAGAGAATAAATTCTCCGCCACCAAATGGATATACTTAGATAGAAATCGATTTAATTTACATGGAACGAACTTCAACGTTAGACACGCATCCATTTACAAGTCTGTTCTGGGTCTGAACGAAACTGGAGTCACCTTATTCCTCGTCCATATATTTAATACGGAAGAAAGGTACTCGCAAATCCGAACAATCAACACGTACGTCCGGACAACTACACTGTAACCCTTTCAAGGTAGCAACTCCTATCAAAGGCATCAGTATCCGTCCATTCGATGTGAAGATTACCGGTCTACAATCACCTTCTTGATTTAATCACCATATAATTATTTGAAATTAGTTAAACTCGGTCTTTTCAAATAATTTCTCGAATAATTATCATTTAAATTATTTTATATCGTTAATATCTATTTATAATGATTTATCACTATTTTTATTTATTTAAAATAGCTCAATATAGTTAAACGATGCTTTAGGTCGATGGGCGGCCCTGGCGCTGTTTTTACCAAAATTTGATTTACACATATCTTGAAATCTAACCATTGGATTTTGACGAAATTTATTTCGTTGGAAAGATCTTCCCAAAGCGGTCCTAACGGTTCTAGTTTTGGGAAAATCCGACGGTCGGATCTTCCGGTATAATCGTTTAAAGTTACAATTGCCTAAACGCGAACTACCGCGCGCGATTCGTTTTATTTATAATTTATATTTATATAAATATAAATATAAATCATTTGTCAATTTCAACTACTTTCCATCGATCATATCTAAATAAGTAACTTTAAAATCTATTCTTTTTATCGCATCTAAAATAACAATAAAAATGTAAATTTTAATTCTATCATTTTTATTACATCTAAAATGTATATTAAGATGTCACTTTTATTTCAACTCTTTTTATTATATCTAGAATGTAAATAAAAGTATCACCTTTAATTCTACTCTTTTTTATTATCCCTAGAATGATAATAAAAATATAGCTTTTTATTCTGTTCTTTTTATTGTATATAATCTAATCTAATCTAATCTTTTTATTGCCTCTATTTTGACAATAAAACATAACATGAAATTCTACCTTTTTGATTACATCTAAAATGTAAATTAAAATGTGCTTTTTGAATATATATGTTTATTTACAACTAAAATGTAAATACAAGGGTCAATTTGATTTCTATGTTTTTATTTACATCTAAAATGTAAATAAAAACGTACTTTTTCAAATCTATGTGTCTATTTACATGTACAATGCAAATAAAATTGTACTTTTCTAATTCAGTGTTTTCATTTACATATGAAATGCAAATAAAAATGCACTTTCTAAAACTATGTTTTTATTTACATATGAGATGCAAATAAAAATGTACTTTTCTAATTCAATGTTTTTATTCACATATGAAATGCAAATAAAAATGCACTTCTCTAATACTATGTTTTCATTCACATATGAAATGCAAATAAAAATGTACTTTTCTAATTCAATGTTTTTATTCACATATGAAATGCAAATAAAAATTCACTTTCTAAAACTATGTTTTTATTCACATATGAAATGCAAATAAAAATGTACTTTTCTAATTTAATGTTTTTATTCACATATGAAATGCAAATAAAAATTCACTTTCTAAAATTATGTTTTTATTCACATATGAAATGCAAATAAAAATGTACTCTAGAATTTATTCTTTTATTTACACCTGAAATGCAAATAAAGATCTCTTTTTATTTACATCTAAAATGTGAATATAAATGTAACTTTTATTTCTATGTTTTTATTTACATCTAAAATATAAATAAAAATGTAACTTTCAATTCTATATGTTTATCTATATTTAACATGTAAAAAAAATGTACCTTTTTAAATCTATATTCTTACCTACATCTAACATGTAAATAAAAATGTACTTTTCTAATTCATGTTTTTATTTGTATGTAAAATACAAATAAAAATGTACTTTTCTAATTCATGTTTTTATTTGTATGTAAAATACAAATAAAAATGTACTTTTGAATTTATTCTTTTATTTACACCTAAAATGGAAATAAAGATGTCACTTTAAATTCATGTCTTTTTATTTACACCTAAAATGTAAATGAAAATGTAAATTTTATGCTAAACTATTTTTTTTTCAATAATTATCATGTTTGCAAATTCTTTTTACATAAAAATGTAACTTTTATTTGTAACATGTTATCATTTTCCTACTATGACAATTTGACAAATTCTATTCACACCAAATAAAAATGTAATTTTTTATTTGTGACATGATATCATTTTTACTGTGATAATTTGGCAAATTCTATTCATACCAAATAAAAATGTAATTTTTATTTGATGTTCATAATATCATTTTCTATGATGACAATTTTACAAATTCTACTCATATCAAATAAAAATGTAATTTTTTATTTGATGTTCATAATCCAAAATAAGATGAATTCTATATCCTAACTTTCAATCCCAAGTTTATGTTATTCAATAAAAAGTATATTTTCATGAACAAATCACATCAATATTAATGTATAGATCTAAATAAAAGGATTTTAACCAACATCTATAAATCTGAAATATAATATGATTTCAGATCTAAATTTAATTGCAAGCCGAAATTGAACAGAAACGAAATTACATCGTAGATCCTAAGAAAATCATGACAAATAAATATGCCAACATAACAAATCACTGAATTCTAGATAACAAGCATCGGATCTGAATTATAATCGTAAAGACAAGGATTTAACTAAAAAAATAACAATAATTAAATTTTAATTATTAAATAAATCAGAGTTCTCACCTCGATTCAAATTCAGATTAAAAATTCAAAAGGTTCAGAATCAGTCCCAATCAGTTCTAGAACGTATTATTTGGCATCACGATCGCAATGCTTCAGAAATCGTTCAATTCTGACTTCGAATAAATATGATATAATTTAATTAAGATTTACAACATTTTTAACTTATATAAATAGAACAATAAAGGGGTAATACCCTTCTTCCTCTTTGAACAGACCAAGGTCGCGTTAAACCTAATATGGTTCAAACTTAGGGTTGCAAATTGCACAGAATCCGAGGTGTTTGCTGACGATCCGACGCTACCACGACGACGGGCTCAGAAAGCCACTGTAACAACCCGTATTTCGATAACATGTTAAAACGAGAATCAAGGCAGAATTTTATTTTTAAATTCTGAATCAAGTAAAACGGGCTATGCCATTGCGTTCGTCTCGGAAAAATACGCGAAATAGAGTCCGAGTTTTCGAAAATCGGAGTCCGTATGACCCGATTAAGGCCCAACGAAGTTTTCAGAAAATTTCAAAGTAAAAACAGATTTCAAATTCAAGTTTGAATTTGGAAATTTGGGCCAGTTTGGGCCAGGCGGGAAAATTCCCGCCAGAGCACCCAAGTCGACAGCCCAGTCGACTTGGGAGTCGACTTGATTGGACCCAAGTCGACAGCCCTGTCGACTTGGCTGTCGACTTGGTCCAGCCGGGCAGTTCTGCCTGGTGCACCATTTTGGGTTTGTGTTGAGTTTGGGGGCCAGATTCGGTTTTAAGGGCTGAGATTGCAACTAGGGTTTAATCTTATGGCCTAAAACACTTGCCTAATCTATAAATAAGACCCTAACCTAACCCTAAATCATCATTATTCATTCATGCAACTAAACTATGGCAAAATTTTACCTCTCATGGCCTCCACTCTCTTCATAAAATTTCTAAATTGTTTCTATTAGAGATTTTCCATGCATACAAGTGTTTTCAAGCTTGTATGAGTGTCATTAGCTTGCATTCAAGTCAAGTTTCTATATTTGCATCATAAAGCAAGGGTTTTGATCATTTTGGCTCAAGGGTTTTTATGTTAGAGCTTGCATTTTGGGTCTATTTGATTGCATAAGGGCTTTGTCATATCTTATTTGCCTTCATAGCAATGTAAGCCCTTTCCCTACTCTTAGATATTAACTATGAAGTTAAATGTTCATGTTGCAAGTTTGGGTTTGATCATTGAGTATGATACATGCTATCATGTCATGCAAGTTTATGAAGTCATTATCTTGATCTTGTGGGCTAAAAGCTACAACCTTTATGTTGAAATGTTGCATTATGCAACATGAGAACCCTCATAAACTTTATGTCAACTTGCATATGAAGTCATAACCCTTATATGATGATATATGCGAGTTACTAGTCGTCATTCCATGTCTTTTGTCACCATGATTCGCTTATGTGCCAAGTTTGGGTTTATGCATGTTTTTGAGGCTTAAGAATGTAACATGCAAGTTAATGAACACATTTGTGCCTCATTTGCTACCATGATTAACTTGTGGCTTAATATCCATTTTTGTCATGCCTTTGCCAAGTCTCTTCTTTTAATCCATTACGTTGTTGCGAACGTATATGCGAGTTTAAAAGCGTTGGGTTATGTTATGGGTAATTTCTAATGACATGAAATACAACATGAAAACATGACTTGAAATATAACATGGAAGTTGACATGTGAGTATGTTTGAAAATATGAAATTGGGAATTTACCTATTAAGTTAGGTCTACCCATACTATGGAATTGGGAATTTACCTATTAAGTTAGATCTACCCATATTCTTAAAAACTTGAATATGAACATGACACTAGACTAAACATGAAAGTGACCAACTCGAGGTTGGGTTGAGTTTGCAACGTAAAACTACCCGAAACCGACCGGCCTAACTAGTAGTTGCAAACAATAGGACCCAATGTGAGAAGTTGGTCATGTTGTGCTTGAACCCGAGGTTAGACCAAGTTGTGGTGTAAAGCTACCCGGAACCGACCGGCTTAACTAGTAACCACAACAAAGTCTAATGTGAGAGGTTGAGGTGCATTAAGTAATTAATGCCACATGATAGGGTTAAGTTAATTTGATTAATGACTCTTAACCAAATATGACATGGACAATGGGTTAAGTAAATTGATTAGGCCGATGATACCTAACAAAACATGACAAGGTTGGGTAGGTTAAGTAACTCGATTTGCCTAATGACACTTAACCAATTTTATACGACTAGTGGACGGGGTTAAGTTAACCAACACTTAATCAACCCAACACGATAAATTGGTAGGGTTAAGTAAGTTCTCTTAATGACACTTAACCGAAAATACAGTTAATGGATGGGGTTAAGATTAGACTCAACTAGTCTAAACATGGAAATCGGATGGGGTTAAGTTAGCCTAGACTTAATTAATCCCACTTGGCAGTTTAATGGGGTTAAGTTAAACACTTAACAAATCTAACATGATGATCTGAGGTGGTTAAGTGACCTATACTTAACCAATATAACTCGTGAATTTATTGAGGTTAAGTTAACCTATACTTAACCAATCTAACGTGAAAACATGATAAGGCTAAGTCACGAATCGCTTAAATACGCTTGACCGATTTGACTCAGTAATTTGATAGGGTCAAGTTAATATATACTTAACCAACTTGAGCATGGTTTGTAGGGTTAAGTCTTGAACTTGGATACTTAGCCAATTTTGACATGATTTGTAGACGGGTTAAGTCATGAACTTAAGTGACACTTAATCCATTATGTAAACCCTAGTTCTGAGGATTAGGTGGATAACCGTAGTTAACAAGGATAACGGGAATAAGGCTAAGTGGTACACCTTAGTTGAAGAATAACTAAGTAATGATTCTTAGTCAAGGAAATTTAGACCAGTTCATAGATAGATGAGTAACCTGATACGGTAGGTCATCGTTTAAGTATACGAGTAGGAGCAAGTATCTGATTTAGATAAAGGCTCCAGCGAACTGGGTAACGAAGCAGCGGCTTCGGGGAACATGAGGATATTCTTGGTATCCCTCTATGATATGCCAGGTGATCATACTAGGCTCATGAGAGGTTAAGTTCTGCGTTAGAAGAACCAAGAGTATGCCTTGGTTGCTATACGAGCGACCTAAAGACGGGGATGGATAGGGGATAGTCGACGATACACGGTCGTACCCTAGATAGCATTTCGTCAGGCTACCTACCATTTTTGGTCAAGCGTGTACGTACAGAAAGGCAGAGAACACCCAAAAGACCATAATTGCTATCTAATTATGGTTGCGGTAAGGCTAGGATTGTGGGTTGGCCAGTAGTGTGTTCTCATACAGGATTTATCCTGTCTTGTCTTTCACTAGTTGAGGGAGTGGTCTCGTGGGACCATAGCCACGTATAGAAAAAAAAACAGACCTTAGCATCTGCATCGGCAGATAAATCGAAAGCTCCCGACCGAGTCCTGTATTTCCTGGTCTGCCCTGTGACAGGACTCGGATGGCACGATGTGATACATGTGCATACAGTCATGGAAAAATGATTCACGATGAATGCGTGGGAAAAAGGGCGCGGTTGACGGTTAGCGTAAATCCTAGTGGCCCTGGGTGGTTGAACCAAAACCGAGATACGAAAACGTGCAATAGGTAAGCATAATCCCTAGTAGTCCTAGGTAGCATAAGTCCTAGTTGTACAAACAATGATTCATGTTGAAAGACCCTAGTTAGATATAGGGTGACAATCCAAAACGATCTTAAGGATCATGGAACTATGTTAAAGTAGTATAGAATTTCATGGGAAAGCCCGTATGGTCTACGGCAAGGGACTGAACATTTACATGGAATAAAACATACGAGTTGAGTAACCTATATATGCGATATATTAGGTTGACATAGACCATTACACGACTTTTGAGTAAGGGTCATTCATGGTTAATACATGATACGATGGGGATACTAGTACGGTAGGTGCAGAGCTAAAAGACAGGATAGATACCATGGGATGTTATACGTGATAGATATCTTGGGGATATTATACTTGACAGGAACTTGACGATGGGATACCTTGTTTTATCTTTGACATCGTAATTTATCATGACACTTTAGTTTGTCTGAGTTCAGTAGTTCATCATGTTATTTTGATTTAGCTTATCTATCTTGTCATCATGCTTACGTTCATCTCAGTTTCTCATGACAATTAACTTTACTAGTTTTTATGCTGATAGTAGATAGGGCTTACTCAGTCTTTTTGACTGACCCGTTTTGTTTCGCCTCTTTTCTTCCGTTTCCCCCCAGGTTACAGGGAGGAAATACTGTTGTTTAGTTCGGACTTCTTCTGCTTGAAGGTCATCATGGATGGCTCGGACTTTTCTTGGCTATGGCTACTTTACTGTTTTTACTTGGGGAATAATTTATGAAAAAGTCTTTATGCTTCTTTACTATTACAAGACAGGTTTTGATGTACTCTGATGTAAAAGGCTTTAGACCTTAATTATTGATGTTTATGAAAGTTCGATTTTACTTCCGCTATTTTATATGTTCTGTCTTGTGATATTTCTGTGCATGTTTACCAATAATGCCCCTCTAAAGCTAGTGCATTCCTTTGCGAGTGACCCTAGCGGAGGCGGGGTGTTACACGTGGTATCAGAGCAGAAGGTTACCAGACTGGGCAAAAGTTTTTAAAGACCTTCTGAAAACTATTTGAAAATCGTTTACAAAGAAGCATTTTTCAAGAAAATTTTCTTTTAAAAGAAAAAGGCTATTCCCCAAAGGCCATTAGCACTATCCTTGTTTCCTTAATTGAATCTCTTTTCCTTTCTTTCCTCCATCTGTAGTCACAGTGGTTTTAACTGCGACTAGTCTTTTCTATCTACGAAAGTGCTTTCCATACGATGGAGGTGGTTCTCGAGAGACCAGTGGCCGCGTTATAAGAAAGGATAGTGAGAAAGAGGATAAAGGATACGAGCTTAAGGATGAGCAACTTGTTGGTATGGCTTAGTCCTCAAAGGAGGGAGAAAGGTGAACGATGAAACCCATGACGAGAGAGTACCTTTGGCATGGTAAAACGGGGCGGATAGTTAAGTATTATGGGACAAGGACAAGATCATCGGGAGGACAATAGTATGCTCTCATTTGTAGGGTACCTCGGAAGGAGGGTAACGATCTTGTTAAAGGCTTTTCTTCTCTATCATCCCGTTAGGACTTCGTTTTTCGTATCATTTAAGTCTGCTTCGATAGTGGAGTCTCTGCACCTTAAGTACTAGCGTAATAGAGAATCCCATTTTTGTCTCAAAGTCCTATTGGAGAATCAGTCCATTTATACATGACTTGTTTGGATTTGAGAATGTCTATGCCAAGTGTTGAGTTTGGAAATAATGCTTATGTTTATAAGCTATGGATGGATTCTAGGGATGAAGTGGTTATCCAGTAGGGGGTGCCACTCTCGGTTTTGATAGGAGGGTAGTTAGACCTTTTGACTAGCCTTGGTAATACCCTCGAAGTATCGTGTAACCTTTTTGAGGTTCTGTCATGACTAGTTACTTAGAATCCCTTGATGCCTTTATTGGAAATTTGAAGCCCGATCGAGTGGTGTTCGCCAATAAGACGGATGGTTTACTTCATTTATGCATGGGTTATAGAGATCATCCTAGTAAGTGCGCATGATAACCTGGTTGACATCTGTTTACTTTCAAGAGAAAGTTCTTCTACATGGAATACCTAGTATATAAACGAGATCCAAGATTCACTAGTGAATTTTGGAAAGCTTGCATGAGATCATGAGTACGCAGTCATGTTTGCGCCAAGTATTCTAGAAAAAGGGATAAGTGCAAATGGAATGAGAGGCGACGAAGAAATGAGTTCCAGCTCATGTTATGGAAACAGGAAATAAGAAGCTACGAAATCGCGAAGTTAAAAGACGGTCAAGGCACAATGGAATTAAGCTCAAGGAAATACGACTTTGATGGTCAAAGACTAGATACGCGCATGATATCTCTTTTTGGGAGTATATCCTTGATCCCTGTTTTCTGTAGAGCTTACTTGTGGGCTATCTTTCGTGGACATCCTCTCGGTCCTATTTTCTGTTACAAACCCCGTAAGGAGTTTGTCTTGTTTATCTTCTCGGCCCTGTTTCAGGGAATCCTAGGTAGAACCCTATGGATGTAAACATGTATTTGAAACATGTTATGATTGATATGGTTGCAAGTGGTTGCAAGTGGTTGCTCGTGGATGCGCGAATACACATTAGATACTAGCTCGACTCGGTCACATTTCATATTGCATATGCACGAGTATTTATACTTGTTTATGGATGAAATCGAATGTATTATCATGCGGTTGTTGCATATGAATGAATGATTGTGCACGCATATAGTATCTATATGACTAGGATTATTTGCATACATGTTGGATTCATGGCACTATACATATTTTGCATTAGAAAGATTATTCAGGCCTGATCATTAGCATTAGCTAAGGGACATATACACACACGTTTTGCATATATTTATACAGCATTAGAAATCATCTAAGGACAATGGTTGCTTGTGGATGATGTTTTGAGTAGATGGATGATGGACGGTAGGATATGTTCTTCTTAACTTGGAGATTTCGGGGACGAAATCCTAAAAGGTGGGGAGAATGTAACAACCCGTATTTCGATAACATGTTAAAACGAGAATCAAGGCAGAATTTCATTTTTAAATTCTGAATCAAGTAAAACGGGCTATGCCATTGCGTTCGTCTCGGAAAAATACGCGAAATAGAGTCCGAGTTTTCGAAAATCGGAGTCCGTATGACCCGATTAAGGCCCAACGAAGTTTTCAGAAAATTTCAAAGTAAAAACAGATTTCAAATTCAAGTTTGAATTTGGAAATTTGGGCCAGTTTGGGCCAGGCGGGAAAATTCCCGCCAGAGCACCCAAGTCGACAGCCCTGTCGACTTGGGAGTCGACTTGGTTGGACCCAAGTCGACAGCCCTGTCGACTTGGCTGTCGACTTGGTCCAGCCGGGCAGTTCTGCCTGGTGCACCATTTTGGGTTTGTGTTGAGTTTGGGGGCCAGATTCGGTTTTAAGGGCTGAGATTGCAACTAGGGTTTAATCCTATGGCCTAAAACACTTGCCTAATCTATAAATAAGACCCTAACCTAACCCTAAATCATCATTATTCATTCATGCAACTAAACTATGGCAAAATTTTACCTCTCATGGCCTCCACTCTCTTCATAAAATTTCTAAATTGTTTCTATGAGAGATTTTCCATGCATACAAGTGTTTTCAAGCTTGTATGAGTGTCATTAGCTTGCATTCAAGTCAAGTTTCTATATTTGCATCATAAAGCAAGGGTTTTGATCATTTTGGCTCAAGGGTTTTTATGTTAGAGCTTGCATTTTGGGTCTATTTGATTGCATAAGAGCTTTGTCATATCTTTTGTGCCTTCATAGCAATGTAAGCCCTTTCCCTACTCTTAGATATTAACTATGAAGTTAAATGTTCATGTTTCAAGTTTGGGTTTGATCATTGAGTATGATACATGCTATCATGTCATGCAAGTTTATGAAGTCATTATCTTGATCTTGTGGGCTAAAAGCTACAACCTTTATGTTGAAATGTTGCATTATGCAACATGAGAACCCTCATAACCTTTATGTCAACTTGCATATGAAGTCATAACCCTTATATGATGATATATGCGAGTTACTAGTCGTCATTCCATGTCTTTTGTCACCATGATTCGCTTATGTGCCAAGTTTGGGTTTATGCATGTTTTTGAGGCTTAAGAATGTAACATGCAAGTTAATGAACACATTTGTGCCTCATTTGCCACCATGATTAACTTGTGGCTTAATATCCATTTTTGTCATGCCTTTGCCAAGTCTCTTCTTTTAATCCATTACGTTGTTGCGAACGTATATGCGAGTTTAAAAGCGTTGGGTTATGTTATGGGTAATTTCTAATGACATGAAATACAACTTGAAAACATGACTTGAAATATAACATGGAAGTTGACATGTGAGTATGTTTGAAAATATGAAATTGGGAATTTACCTATTAAGTTAGGTCTACCCATACTATGGAATTGGGAATTTACCTATTAAGTTAGGTCTACCCATATTCTTAAAAACTTGAATATGAACATGACACTAGACTAAACATGAAAGTGACCAACTCGAGGTTGGGTTGAGTTTGCAACGTAAAACTACCCGGAACCGACCGGCCTAACTAGTAGTTGCAAACAATAGGACCCAATGTGAGAAGTTGGTCATGTTGTGCTTGAACCCGAGGTTAGACCAAGTTGTGGTGTAAAGCTACCCGGAACCGACCGGCTTAACTAGTAACCACAACAAAGTCTAATGTGAGAGGTTGAGGTGCATTAAGTAATTAATGCCACATGATAGGGTTAAGTTAATTTGATTAATGACTCTTAACCAAATATGACATGGACAATGGGTTAAGTAAATTGATTAGGCCGATGATACCTAACAAAACATGACAAGGTTGGGTAGGTTAAGTAACTCGATTTGCCTAATGACACTTAACCATTTTTATACGACTAGTGGACGGGGTTAAGTTAACCAACACTTAATCAACCCAACACGATAAATTGGTAGGGTTAAGTAAGTTCTCTTAATGACACTTAACCGAAAATACAGTTAATGGATGGGGTTAAGATTGGCCTCAACTAGTCTAAACATGGAAATCGGATGGGGTTAAGTTAGCCTAGACTTAATTAATCCCACTTGGCAGTTTAATGGGGTTAAGTTAAACACTTAACAAATCTAACATGATGATCTGAGGTGGTTAAGTGACCTATACTTAACCAATATAACTCGTGAATTTATTGAGGTTAAGTTAACCTATACTTAACCAATCTAACGTGAAAACATGATAAGGCTAAGTCACGAATCGCTTAAATACGCTTGACCGATTTGACTCAGTAATTTGATAGGGTCAAGTTAATATATACTTAACCAACTTGAGCATGGTTTGTAGGGTTAAGTCTTGAACTTGGATACTTAGCCAATTTTGACATGATTTGTAGACGGGTTAAGTCATGAACTTAAGTGACACTTAATCCATTATGTAAACCCTAGTTCTGAGGATTAGGTGGATAACCGTAGTTAACAAGGATAACGGGAATAAGGCTAAGTGGTACACCTTAGTTGAAGAATAACTAAGTAATGATTCTTAGTCAAGGAAATTTAGACCAGTTCATAGATAGATGAGTAACCTGATACGGTAGGTCATCGTTTAAGTATACGAGTAGGAGCAAGTATCTGATTTAGATAAAGGCTCCAACGAACTGGGTAACGAAGCAGCGGCTTCGGGGAACGTGAGGATATTCTTGGTATCCCTCTATGAGCTGCCAGGTGATCATACTAGGCTCATGAGAGGTTAAGGTCTGCGTTAGAAGAACCAAGAGTATGCCTTGGTTGCTATACGAGCGACCTAAAGACGGGGATGGATAGGGGATAGTCGACGATACACGGTCGTACCCTAGATAGCATTTCGTCAGGCTACCTACCATCTTTGGTCAAGCGTGTACGTACGGAAAGGCAGAGAACACCCAAAAGACCATAATTGCTATCTAATTATGGTTGCGGTAAGGCTAGGATTGTGGGTTGGCCAGTAGTGTGTTCTCATACAGGATTTATCCTGTCTTGTCTTTCACTAGTTGAGGGAGTGGTCTCGTGGGACCATAGCCACGTATAGAAAAAAAACAGACCTTAGCATCTGCATCGGCAGATAAATCGAAAGCTCCCGACCGAGTCTTGTATTTCCTGGTCTGCCCTGTGACAGGACTCGGATGGCACGATGTGATACATGTGCATACAGTCATGGAAAAACGATTCACGATGAATGCATGGGAAAAAGGGCGCGGTTGACGGTTAGCGTAAATCCTAGTGGCCCTGGGTGGTTGAACCAAAACCGAGATACGAAAACGTGCAATAGGTAAGCATAATCCCTAGTAGTCCTAGGTAGCATAAGTCCTAGTTGTACAAACAATGATTCATGTTGAAAGACCCTAGTTAGATATAGGGTGACAATCCAAAACGATCTTAAGGATCATGGAACTATATTAAAGTAGTATAGAATTTCATGGGAAAGCCCGTATGGTCTACGGCAAGGGACTGAACATTTACATGGAATAAAACATACGAGTTGAGTAACCTATATATGCGATATATTAGGTTGACATAGACCATTACACGACTTTTGAGTAAGGGTCATTCATGGTTAACACATGATACGATGGGGATACTAGTACGGTAGGTGCAGAGCTAAAAGACAGGATAGATACCATGGGATGTTATACGTGATAGATATCTTGGGGATATTATACTTGACAGGAACTTGACGATGGGATACCTTGTTTTATCTTTGACATCGTAATTTATCATGACACTTTAGTTTGTCTGAGTTCAGTAGTTCATCATGTTATTTTGATTTAGCTTATCTATCTTGTCATCATGCTTACGTTCATCTCAGTTTCTCATGACAATTAACTTTACTAGTTTTTATGCTGATAGTAGATAGGGCTTACTCAGTCTTTTTGACTGACCCGTTTTGTTTCGCCTCTTTTCTTCCGTTTCCCCCCAGGTTACAGGGAGGAAATACTGTTGTTTAGTTCGGACTTCTTCTGCTTGAAGGTCATCATGGATGGCTCGGACTTTTCTTGGCTATGGCTACTTTACTGTTTTTACTTGGGGAATAATTTATGAAAAAGTCTTTATGCTTCTTTACTATTACAAGACAGGTTTTGATGTACTCTGATGTAAAAGGCTTTAGACCTTAATTATTGATGTTTATGAAAGTTCGATTTTACTTCCGCTATTTTATATGTTCTGTCTTGTGATATTTCTGTGCATGTTTACCAATAATGCCCCTCTAAAGCTAGTGCATTCCTTTGCGAGTGACCCTATTTCGCGTATTTTTCCGAGACGAACGCAATGGCATAGCCCGTTTTACTTGATTCAGAATTTAAAAATGAAATTCTGCCTTGATTCTCGTTTTAACATGTTATCGAAATACGGGTTGTTACAGCCATGCCTCCACCCCTACTCATGGCGAACTTGGCGGTCCTCCCTGGTGGTAGTTCACCCATGAACGGTGGCGGTTTGTGGTCCTGCTGCGGCCACCTCAAGCAACTAGGTTTGATCAAAACCGTATGTAACACCCTGAATTTTCTGTGAATATTAAAATTATTAATCCTATGAATACTTAATTATTAAAGTGAGAATTAAGGGAAATGGGTTACGCCATTGCGTTCGACTCGAAATTCTGCTTGAGATAGAGTCCAAGTTTGCGTGAATTGGACTCCGTATGAAGAAGTTATGGCTTCCGAATTTTTAGAATTCAAATAAATTAAAAACAGTTCAGAATAATAAATTTGAAATTCAAATTCAAATAGGGGAGCAGGCCGGGTGGGAATTCTCCCGCTCAAGGGCCAGGTCGACCAGGGGGTCGACCTACCCATACAGGTCGACCTACCCCCGGCAGATCTGAAATGTGACGATGTTTTGACTCACTGCTAAGTCATTAGGGCTGAGGTGGTTATTCTATCTTGTCTGGATGGTCTTGATTGCTTCTAGGTTAATCTGACGGCTCTTAATTAATTAAAATTCTATATAAGCAACCTAACCCTCAACCTAAAATCACACTAATTCATACCAAGAGCCATTATGCTATCAATGGTGAACCTAGAGTAGCCGCCGTTCTCTTTCAACTCAAAAGAAAGATAGAAGCAAGAATCAAAATCAAATCAAACCTAAATTAGAATAACAATTAGTGTACATCAAAGGCGAGCAATTCAGTTTCAGAATACAGATCCCAGAAAAATAAGACTGTTCTTTTGTTTATGAGTACTATTTCTTTCACAATATAATTATTAAATTAATTATGATGGGTTGTAATTGGATTATGAGAACATGTCTATTGCATCGCATGATGTTGTTTAACTTTGTAGATCTATTTCATATTTAACTTGATTCATTTTATGCAAGTTTGGGATGTTAAACCATATGTTAATTCATATGTGAATCTTATGCAAGTTTGGGTTGTTAAATCATATGTTAATTCATATGTGAATCTTATGCAAGTTTGGATGTTAAATCATATGCTAATTCGCATGTGAATTTTATGCAAGTTTGGGATGTTAAATTGTATGTTAGTTTGAATATGAATCATATGCAAGTCTGTATATGAGTTATACACATGTTTATATGTGAATCAAGTATATAAATATGCCAGTTTATATGCAAAATCATGTGATAAATTCATATGCAAGTTATAGAAATCCATATGCAAGTTTAGGTAAAAAAACTAAATTTATATTTTTGGGTGAAAATTATATTCACATATGCAAGTTAAGCGAGACCCATAATTTATATATGCAAGTTCACAATATCATGTTTAGATCTATATTTAGATCCACGGTAGTTTATGCAAATATTTGATTCTATATGACATTGTCTATGCAAATTGTTGGCTATGCAATTTTATGTTAGAACTCCTATTTGTAAGTTAGATCTATTTTTATGTGTTATGCAAGTTGTGATGTTTCTTTTTATAAGTTAGACTATTTGTGAGTCTAGCATATTTCATATTCGAATGTACTAATAGCGTAGGGACAAAGGGGAAAATATTAATTATGTAAATTGTGAATTGGCATAAAATGGCTTTAAAATCATATAATTAAATTGAGACATTAATTGGTATAATTTTTTTACCTAAAAGTATGGACATAATTTAGGTGACAATTATGGACATAATTAATTTGGAAATTATTGTAAATTTGAATAGGGATAATTAATTCATATTGGGGTGAAATAATTTGTAATAATAAATGCCTAAGACACGAGGTTAGACTTGTTTGTGGTGTACGACTGCCCGAACCCGCCCGGCAAATCCATCAACCACAAATGGTAGTCTAATGTGAGAGGTCGAAGGCATAAATTAAATGCGTAACAGTTGTAATGACACGAGGTTAGACACATTTGCGGTATAAGACTTCCCGGACCCGCCCGACATATTCAGCAACCGCAAACGGGAGTCTAATGTGGGAGGTCTAATAGGGTTACGGTTATAATGAACTAAGTAACAGTTAACCAAGACAAACATGTGGTGGGACATGGGGGTTAAGTGGGTGACATGGGTGGCATGTGAAATACGATTAGAAAGAATTAACCGAATTTAAACTTGTAAGAAGACATGAATAAGAAGGGGGTTAAGTGGAAAATTTTAGTGGGGACCGAGCAAAGGTGGAAAGCTTGTGTCAAGCATGGGGGACCCATTTCAAACCAGTAACCCATTAAGTATCTTTATGAGCTCGAGTTAGATCGAGGATGGGACACGCTTGCTGGGTTTTATTGTAAGAGGTCAAAACGGGTTAACGGTGGCAACGCAAGTCCAACGGGGTCATGTGCGTGTGTGGGCTCGGGCTGGTAGGTAAGACGTTGTTACATCGTGTAGATATAAGTCGTGCATCTTTAGTGGTATCTGGTTGCTACTTTGGGGAGTGATACACCCCACGCTGGGACCAGCACGGGTATCTACAAGTTTGGGAGCCGATCGCATGGGGGTAGTGGGTACAACTAGTGGAGATAGGGGCAGGCGACACCTATGAAGACAGCTAGGGGTACACGAAACTACCATTATGATTATTGTGTTCAGTAGGCGGGATCAACTTTTAGGGTAAGTAGTAGTGGTGCAGTGAAGTAATTATCCTATAGTGATTAGGAGCGAGATTAACGCTAGAATATTCCTCCTGTTTATTTTGCCTTGCCCATTTGTTTCACAGTCATTCCTTATATTACCAGTTTATGCCTTATCCTAATTACTTTCATAATTGTATTGTTAAAGTTATGGTACTCACCAGACTTTATGTCTGACCCCCTTTGTTTTCGCCTCTTTTCTTCCTCCCCCTCGGGTTCTCAGGGTAGGACTAGTACTAGCGGAGCTTGATTAGGATCTTTCTCTCTCTTTTGGAAGTGCTTGGATTGCTGAAAGTAAAGTTCAGCTCATCTCTTTTATGGCTACTTATGTTGGGGTTATGCTTTTTTATTTTGTGTACTCAGAAAACAATTTGTCAAGATGGTTGCTAAGTGTACTTGGTTTTTCTGTCGGTTTATGATGTCATTGTAATCAAATTATTTCTTTGCTGCAATAAATGTTGTTTTGAAAATTTTCAAGTACCAATATATGTATATGTCTTGTTATATTCTGTTCTATTCACCAATAATACTCCATGAAAGTTAATGCATTCCATTTGAGAGTGACATTAATGGACGTGGGGTGTTACACCATACCAAATCGAAGAGCAGAGATATCTCTACGAAATTGTCAAAAGGAAGGGTTGATTTTACTGAGAGGGTCGGTGGGAATTAGTGGAGGAAGTTTCGTGCATTACTGGCCCTTCACGATGAGGGTGGCGGCTAATATAAACTATCAGGGTTTTGAATTTTTTTCCATTATTTATAATATTTTAATGTTAATTTTACAATTAAACCCATATGTTCTAAACAACTCCGATTTCAGTCCAACCAGAGTTGATCCTACCCAATAGACCCCGTTCTGGATCCAATAGGCTAGGTCCCGTCAGCCCAAACGACTGTCCGTAGCCTGTTTTCTTTAATTTAATATTTAAATCATTTATTTAAATAATTCAATCTTACATTTAAATTCACCGGGGCAATATACGGACTCTAAAAATTACAGAAAAAATATATTTGGCTTTGTTATGACGATACAGTCCTAACAAAATTAATTTCGTCGAATTCCGAGACCGTTTGAAAAATGGCTATTTTCCAGTCAATTTAATTTGACTGAAATGAACAAAACACATTTTCTTTTGCCACGCTAACATATTAATTCGAAAAATTATGGAAATACATATCTAGCAATAATTAGACATTCTGGTTCCAACAAAAGTGGTTTCGTCGAAAACGGAGGTCGTTTGTAAAATGGCCTTTTATACGGGCTATTAATTATACTATAACGACTATTCTGAATATTCAATTGGCCATAACTTTTGATTCCCGCCATGAAATTTTGATTTTTCGGATTCGTTGAAAAGATAATTTCAAACAGATTTAGATATTTTTAGTTTCACTAAAATCCAATAAAATTTGAATCTGGTGCATTCAGTCAAAGTTCAGCTTTGACTTTTCAAACTACCGTGCTATTTCTAATTCCTTCTGGAACTAAATTAAATATATTCGTTCTAACCTTGATTAAAATAAATTTTTAATCGTTATTATATAAAATAAATTATTTTAACTATTCAAAATTCACTGAAATAGCCAAAATAAAAAATTTAAATTGGTCCTGATTTTCCGGGTTGTTGCAACATGTGCAACACATTTAAAAACTTAAGGACCCAGGAATATCAGAATGGAAAAGTTACCTAGCCATTTTATGCATATCCTCCACGACACTTTATACTTAGTTAGATAAACATACAATTCAAAATATAATGTTAAATAATATTGTAGCATTATAGACATAAAAACAATGAATGTCAAAAAATATGATCTATGTGAATTAGTACATCTCTACTAAGAGATAAATTATATTTAGGATCGCACAAATAAGTTTTGTGTATTCAATTATTTTATGTCGACAAATAATTTTCACTTTATAGCATAGGAAACTTATCATTGGTCAGATCAAAATCCAAACATAATAACAACAGGTGCCCAGTTTTAGTAACCTATAAAAAATTATCAGAAATAAAAATAAGAGATGAAAGAAAAATTCTAATGATGAATAACTTACCACCCTTGAGATCATTGATATCATCATGTGACGGTTTCAAGCATTGCACCTTAAACCATGAATCAAGCTTGGGCCCTTCAAGCTGTCCTTTTGTATTGATATCTTCACTGCATGCCTTTGCTACAGCCTGAAACTTGTTCTCGATCTTAGTAATGAAAAAACTCATCATGTACTTATTGTGCATAGATTCCCACAGATTGATCATTTAACCATCTGGGAGTCCATTGATTACCAGTATATTACGTTCATATATGCAATGTTCTATACATAATAAACGACTCTAAAAAAAACTATGCTTTGGTAAATTGATCATACATTAAGATTTAAATTACCTTGCACTTGCAGCTTTAAAAAAAGGTCATCTTTCAGACAAGATTTCATCTGCCAAACTCTAAGCATGTTGATTCCCTCATCCAACAAATAAATAAATAGAAATCAAACAGTCAACAACTAGGTTTGGTATTACATGAGAAATTCATTTGTAGATATTATTAAATTCATATGAAACCATTCTAAATGCATTTTTTATGTCAAATAAGTGGATAGCCTGAAACTGCATAACATATGACGGTAAAATGTTTAAGCTTATTTATGGAATAGTGAGATGTGAAAGTGAACTATAGTCATGAATAATATGCAAAATAAATACAAGTACATAATGGTTAAAACGATGATAACAATAGATTACCATCAAAATCTATATATATTTAAAGTGGTATGTAACGTCTAGTTTATACATAAATGAATTAATATGATGCAGGGTGCCTCTTTGCCAGAATCAGATAGTTATATCATAGACTGTAAAGCTTATTTTACTAATAATTACAAGCTTGGTACAATGTATCTCTTGTATTAGCTAGAGCATATTATGGCCTAAACTATATATCGTACATGAGTAGTTAGTTGAAAGAAGATTGGATATGTGGATCATGCTTCTACATAATCAATAATTAAATGTAAAATATATGAGTGTAGACTCCTATCTTCATACAACCAAGGCAGCAGCTATATAATTTACAAAAATAGGCACTACATATTTACAAAAACAAGAACATCCTTATATGCTAATGTTCATCAGGGCATGCTAACATTTTGTCTGAAACTTATATGCAATACATTAAAGTGTTAAAAAAAGGGGAAAATGATACAAATCACACCTGTTGTGCAACGACAACATCTTGAAGGTCATCAAGAGCAGGCACTGAAAGAAGAGCCAATAATGACAAAAGTGCAGACTTGCGAGTATGGGTTGGGCTTCATTCATCCTTCAATATATCAAGGGAGATTGCTCTGTTTCTGCTGCTGATGCTTAGATGCCAAACTTTTGTTGTAAACTGCATTTTGGGTGGCTGAAAAAGATATCTGCATGCAAAGAAAGGTAAATATGTTAATAACCATCTGTTCATACTTTCAAGTGTTAATATCGCATAACCGTACCATTAATTTAGATTTGAACGTGAATGTACATCAGTGCATAAAACTTGTCAAAATTTAATTCATTGCACTAGGTAATGTAATGACCACTATTTTCTTGCGATGAAACATATCAAATATAGAAACTTTTACACTTAAAAACATGCTTAATTTTATAAAATGTATTCCAGTTTAAGGCTTTCTATTCATCGAAAACTATACAAGAATTAAGGTTGAAGTCATTAGTATGGTTGAATAGTAGAATAACAAGAATACTAAATAAATAAAATGAGCAATATAATTTTTCTATAGGAAGCAACAATCAAAGTAGAATTAAGCGATGCCTAAGAAAGATGAAAACCATCTGTATCCAGAACCAACAATATATTGATGCCTAAATGTAATTCAGTCTCAACCCGAAACCACGAAAACCACTTTACTATCCTCAAATCTAGTGTTCAAGTATTGTAATTATTGTGTCAGTCAAATTTCAACCAAACCAAATAGAAAGTAGTTAAAAACCAACTGCACTAATTTTTTTAATTCAGTGCATTGTACCAAGTTGAATACTCATATACATCATGTCAGCAAACCAAAGCCTATTTATTTTTATTTTGATAGAGTTCGTTGATGTTAAAGTGTCATCCTAAAAGTTAAAATCCATTTATTCATTTGAATATAAGTTTGATCATCTTAACTACGTATTTTTAACGATTTTTGAGTGTCTACATGTGATACAGAAATGATGATTAGTTCACACTCAACAGAATGAGGAAGATTGGATAAGCAAAAATAAATTCCAACCTTAGAAATTGAACGCTAGTATCGCATAAATAAAATGTGTAATGATATACTAGTTTAGATTAATTTCACCCATCCTTTCTTTTGCGAGATTCTTCTTACTTGCATTCAATAAAACCTGCAATGTTTAAATACAACCAATATTTTGTTTTCAAGTTTATATAGATTTTTCAGTGTACAGGTCAATATGTTATTTTTATGTTAGTTGTTACTAATACCCAGAGGTAATGAATCCTCACGGAATACCATATGATTTTTTAATTACCAGTTTTGTCGTTATGCAAGTAAGTGTAGTTTGGCATCAGCCTATATAAATATTACACAGTGTAATTAACTTAATTAAGACTTGTTAGTTACTTTTTATAGACATCCAAATGAATAAATCTACAGATCTTAGAGGACGTTACAGGAAGCTTTACACCTTCTAATGCTCGAAATGCAAAAAAAAATGTAAAAAAAATCAAGCATTGTTGCTTCCAAACCATACACTTAAATGAACACCATCAAAATTAAAGTATAAAATCATAACAGAAGCTAAGCAAAGAGAAATGAATCGGGACTCAAAATCGACAATTAAAGTTCAAAAACTGAACAAAATTAAAACAGTAAATTCAAGCCATAACAATCACGAACATGACATTAAGCAGATGCTACTAATTAACATGAAATTTTCAAAAAAAAATTGATTTTAAATGTAAATAAATACGGATTAAACTGAAATAGACGAGAGTGTTGTGCCTGCTCATCACAACTATTAGAAAACTAGCGAGAGCTTAGACATAAATAGTTTAATTGTCAGTTCAGCAAAGAAATGAGGAAACCTATTGGGGTTTAGTATCTTAAATGAAAGCAACAAGGAGAATTAATTTGGTACTAAACAGTAGAGTAGAAGAAACGTACCTTTGACCTCGTGTTAAGGATTCCACTAAGATCCATAATGAAAGCCAACTTCGGATGAGTATTTTAGGGATTTGGAAGTGAGAATTCAAATGAGGAATTTAGATATTCGGAAGTGAAAATACAAGGAAAAGGGAATTTGAGAAGTGGAAAATATGGGAGGGAAACCAAAATAATTTAGCACGAGTGGTTCTAAATTTTTCCCGAGGGATTCAATGACATGGAAACTGCGTTGTACGGAGCCTTTATCGCCTTCAGAAGAAACGAAGACTGCGGGAGGACCTAGAATGCTATATCAATTTGCCGTAAATAATCATTTTTGTTGTAGTGTCGTGAACAGTGTTTTAAATGACATTGGTTCTTTAGCCCAGTTAAAGACATGATTAATTTTCCTATAATGGAATAATCATTAAGTAATGATTTTTGGGAATTAAAACCAAATGAAGTGCTAACGAATCTTTAATTAGATTTAAAAGTGAATGAGTTAATTAAATTTACTGAATTCCTGAAATGATTAAGAATGGAGTGCCACCATTTTACTCTAGACGATAGTTAAATCTTTTATTAGATTTGAAACGTGAAATGGTAGTTAAATTTACCGATAACACCGTGGGTGTTAGATATGAAGTACTACCAGTTTTGCTCCATGGGATGAATAGGTTGGGATTGGGGAAAATAAAATAATTGGCTACTTTGGTAAGGCTCGATAATCCCGACTAGTTTTATAAACCTTAATTTGGTTTAAATATGTTAAAAGATAAAATGGAATCCTTTGAAAATGATATCCAAAGGAAGATTAAAGAATAAGTTTAAAGAAATTTATCTTTCATAAAATTAATGAGAACCTTTCTCTAACGATGTGAATATTCGAATAAAAGAATATTCTGAATTGGAATGAGGCGTATGATGTGTTTTTATAACACTTGATTATTTATTATAAAATACGTGAGTTATTCGGAAAGACCGGGTTTATCCCATTCTGAATAACTGATACAACGATTAACTGTCAACGATGAAGACGATGGTTGAAAATCAGAGATCTTCACATCGAATGGATGATTACTAGTGTCTTGATTGGTTGATCCCCAAGACGTCTAGACGTACTTGGAGATCGACTGGGTATGCGAGGACCTCTATCCTGTATTAGACATATGGGACGAGGAATAAGGTGCCTTCAGTTTCGTTCAGACCCGGAACGGACTTGTAAATGGATTATGGCTGACATTGTATTGTGTGCTATATTCGTTGATCTCTACTAAATATATATCTATTTGGTGGCATAGAATTTATTCTCATGCTTAACACCCTTCTCTGTGACGTACGAGCTTAGAGGTTATATGTTGGCAGAAATCAATGGTATGGTATGGATTGACAATGTGGCATGCTAAGATGCAATGATCAAGGCTTTTGCTGAAAAGTAGAGTCTTGTGGATGATGATCAAAGCACGACTTTAATTAGCGTAGCTTTGTGTATAACATTAATTCGCGAGCTTCACACCCTGGTATGAACCAAAAACGGGATGAGGGACCACATGGAGGGCATGCCTTTCTTTCTAGCTAGGAGCGATGTCATGGTATGGACCCCAGACTTTTTACTTATGTGGATGTTGGAAAGCGAGGTACTTCAGATTTGAGTCCCTAGTGGATCTTGATGGTTGACATACTGACCAGATTTTATGTCCTATAGGGCAGGGAAACGTATTGTTCTGGAATTGCCAATCCACTAAAGTAAGTGCGGACCGGTCCTGCCAGATCCAAGGTGCAGTTGCGGCTGAATCCTGAGGCACGGGCTAGAGTGTCTCGAATCGGATAGGGAAGATCCCTTGCCTTGGTTCAAGATGGAAACCTGACACGACCCGAACTTCCACGGTCTCCGAAGAGGAGAGATAGAACGGATTGTCTGAGAACACGACAAATCAGAACACAAACAGAAGAACAATTCATTGCTTATTACAACAATCTACATCGGAGTACAAGAATATACAGAGTATAAACAAATAATATATATTTGATAAATATCAGAGATTTAAATTACAATGCAGCGGAAAAATAGTACATAACACTACTGAAACAAATACACAGACACAGAGCTTTCCGAATATCATTCCAGCTGTAAACCAGGATCATGTGAATATAACATCTGCAAAAACCCAACTACTAGCTGCCCTTGTGGAAAATAGAGGCACCCAGAGTTTACGTTAAAACAATAAACTCCAGGTCAGTCATGTGACTGGTGTTTGAACTAAAACAGTTATTTAAAACTTTACTTTAAAATGGAGTAAATTAAGGGAGCACGCCGCATAACACGGAACGGTTTCCTAGCAAGAATATCAGTGCATAGAAAAAACAACATAATGTTTTTTTGGGAAAAATGAAGCTATTATAAGACCCAGGTCCCATCACATAATGCAACGCAAGCCAGAGGATAGGGTTTTCCCTTATAATAGCCAAACATACTTGGTACATTTAAAACAAATCATTTGACACTATTATAAGTGCATAGTGTATAAAATAACTACAAATATAAATGTATCAATCCTAGACAGCATGGGTACCATATATCTTGTCGCCAATACTAGGCTCTACAACCAAAACCGCAAAGTCACGTATTGGAAGTTGGATTTCCATCTGTGAACCAAGGCAAGGGATCGTTCTTACCGAATTCAAGACGCTCTATCCCGCCCCTCAGGATTCAGCCGCAACTGCACCTTGGATCGTCAGGACTGGTCCACACGAAGTGGATTAAAATGCCTGAACAATGCGTTTCCCCGCCCTATTGGGCGTAAACTAGTCATATATCGACCAAACCATCCATCGGCTCCGCAGAGACCGATATAACTGAGGCGCCTCACTTTCCATCATCCACATAAGTAAAACGCCAGGGCTTGCAAAACCCTAACACCACTCCTAGCTAGAAAGAAACGCATGTCCTCCCTGAGATCCTCTCCTGTTTCTAGTTCACACCGGGGTGTGAAGCTCACGAATTAACGCTATACACAAAGCTATGCTATATTAAAGCCGTGCTTTATCATCAACCATAAGACTCTATTTTTCAATAGAACCCTTGATCATTTGCATTTCAGCATGCCACACAGGAAATTCATGCCATGCAACTGATGTCTATCAATCACACAGAATTAAGTCCAATGCCAGACACACATCCATTTACAAGTTTGTTCTGGGTCTGAACGAAACCGGAGGCACCTTATTCCTCGTCCTATATGTCCAATACAGGAGAGAGGTCCTCGCATATCCGATCGATCTTCAAGTACATCTGGACGATCACCACTTATTACCTCATCTTGGGTATACAGCCCAATCAAGACATCAGTAATAATCCAAGCGTTGTGAAGACCTCCAGTCTTCAACCACTGTCTTCATCGTCGACATATCGTCGAATCAGTTATTCAGAAAGGGATAAACCCGGTCTTTCTGAATAACTCGTGTATCTTATAAACAAGTGTTATAAAAACACAACATATGCCTCATTCCAATACATAATATTCTTTTATTTAAATATTCATATCCTTTGGGAAAAGTTCCCATTAATTTTATCAAAGATAAATTCTTTAAATTTATTCTTTAATCTTCGTTTGGATATCAATTCAAACCAAATTAACATTTATCCAAGCTAGTCGGGATTAGCGAAACTTACCGAAGTAATCATTTATTATATCTCCCAATCCCAACCTATTCATCCCATGAAGCAAAACTGGTAATACTTCATATCTAATACCGTGGTGTTATCGGTAAAATTAATTACCATTTCACGTTCAAATCTAATTGAAGATTTAACTATCGCTTAGAGCAAGACTGGTGATACTCCATTCTCGATCATTTACCGAATTTGATAATTTTAGTTATCAGATTCACCTTTCAATCTAATCAAAGATTCATTAAAACTCCATTTAGTTTTAATCTCCAAAAATGATTACTTAATGATTATTCAAATTCAGGAAATAAATCCTGTCTTTAACTGGGTTGAAGAACTAATGTGATTTAAAACACAGCTCACGATAAACCCAAAATTACATTCCATTAATTATGGAATCTTCACAGAAAACGGATCAATATATATAATCGATATAAACTTCCATGTCCGACTAATAATATAAATGGAATAACGACAAAGCCTTTTAAATTCAATATATATTAGCAGTCTTCCTCCACAGATGTTCACTTCGATTATTACCATATCGAATTCTATTCCATTGCAATTTATTTTATTAAATTGGAAAACTTTACTTTGGAAAATCTCCTTTAAATCTTAACAAAGGATTTATAAATTCGAAATCACATTTCATTGTAAATCGGGTTAAAGAACGAATGTCGTTAAGAACACAGTTCATGATAAATCCCAAATCACATTCCATTTCAAATTTCAAACCAAATTTGAATATTCCATAATAAATTCATTTTAAAATGATTTCAATTCCATTTCAAATTTCAAATCAAATTTGAATATTCCATATCATTTTAATATTAAAATGATAATATTTTCAAAATATCAAATTTTGAGATCACTTTTCGATATTCATTATAAAATGAATAAAATCGACAAAATTTCTGTTGGTGTTACAATGTCGTTTAACTACTTAACACGGCTTCACATTTCAATATTCACTAAATATTATTTTAAAATATTCGTTAATTCTGAATTGGAACGAGACACAGTCAATTACCATATAATTTTATTTATATGGATTTCATACACATGTACACAACAATAATCAAACACAGTCAACCATCATCCAGAGTGCATTACCCAATTGCATAAGCGTTAAATATAAATAATTAAGGCTTACGACAGTCTATCAACCCATCGATTGACATATAACTAAACAATTGGGATTAGTATACGTCAAATATGATCCCAATACCTGTGTGGGGTTTCAATCAACAAACACAGATTTTATTTGTGTAGTTGGGCAATGTGAAAAATATATCATCCCAATCAGTATCAAATAAATGGGTGTACATAAAAAAATCGTCCGATTTGTTTATGAATATTTATTTCAACACACGACTACTTTAAATAGTCCATATATACAATAAAAATGATATTCTTTATTGTTCTAATATTTTATTCCATACATGAATATTTTATATATTATATTCCTTCAATAAAAAATGATATTTTTATCGCTCCAGTATTTTATTCAACACATGAATATTTTATTTACCATTTCACATCACAATCATAGTCGAATTCCATAACACAATCAAACAAGTCGTCCATGGTCTGTGGACAACGGGGAGCAGTTCATATATGTAGTTATAAAATAAATAACTGTATAGAAATAATTTTAGTGAGAAGTTCTCACTTTGGGATCCACTCCGTCAGTTTTTATCTGAATTTCTGAACAATTTGGATTTGAATTTATCTGAAATTTTGATGTTCTCCAAATTGGACGCGGTCAGTTTTGTTGCGAAGCTCTCATTTTTCTAATTCCAACGCAACTGAAATTTCTGAATTTCGATTTCGTATGAAGAAGATATTAAATTTTAAACATGGGATAAAAAAGAATTAAACAAGATTAATTTAATTAAAATTAGCACCTTTTATAACGTTTAAAATAACGTTATCCCTTCCCCTTTGAAATCCCTCGTTCCAAGCCTCCTAGAAAACTCACCGCGCTTCAAACTTAGGGTTCATCCTTCCTCCAACCCTGTGCAGCCATAACTTGATCGACCACTCCACCTCGAATTGCCGGAGCGCCGCCTTCCACCCCCCAAAAATCCAAGCAACTCGAATTAGCCCTCAGCCCCCAGTTCCGCTCGAAAGTCAAGCACTTTCTGGCGACGAACCGCCCAACACAGACCGCGATGGGCCATCATATGTATATGGATTAGAAGAACTCAAGAGGCTCTACAAAATTTCCCAAAGGGCAGGGGTTTAATTTGGCCTGAGGGAGGAGAGAAGGATCGAATACAGGAGCTTTTTCCGCCGTTGGAAATCAGGTGGTGGCGGGTTTCTGAATGAAATAAATATTAGAGTTTAAAAAGTCTGATTGGCCCATTTTATATTTATGTTTATTTAATTTTCTTTTAATTCCAAAAATAACAGTTTACTGATACGAACTACAAAACAAACCAAACAACTGTCGCCCCTAGCTAATTACCCCCATTTTGGACACAATGGGATATGTTTCATAAGCTAATTTGACTGTTTCAATTAGTTTTTATCGAAATTAAAATATAAATCAGTTAAAATTGAATTTGAACGTACATTTTAATTTACCGAGACCACACACTGACTCCAAAAATTTCAAAATAAATAAATAAATCTAGCTATGTTTTGACGATACGGTCCTAACAAAACTAATTTCATCGAATTTGGAAACCGTTTGAAAAACGGTCATTTTCCAGTCGATTAAATTCAAACTGAATTGACCAAACACGTTTAAATTCACCACGCTCACATATTGATCGCAAAAATTATGAAAATTGGAATCTAGCAATAATTTGACATTCCGGATCCAACAAAAGTGGTTTCATTGAAAACGGAGGTCGTTTGCAAAATCGCTACTTTTAAGGGCTATATTTTATATAAAATTCCATAGCGACTATTCTGAATTTTCAACTGGACATAACTTCTTATTCCCACTATGAAATCTAGATTTTTCAGATCCGATAGAAAGATATTTTCAAACAGATTCAAATATTTCTAGTTTCACTAAAATCCGGTTTATTTTGAATCCTGTACATTCATTTGAAATTTGAATTCAAAATTTCAAACTAGCGCGCCATTTTGAATTCCTTTTATAATTAAAATAAATATTTATATTCTAACTTCGATTCAAATAAATATATACATTCTAATTCTATTCAAAATAAATTTCTTGTCATTATTATTTAAAATAATTCATTTTAAATATTCAAAAATTCATTAAAATGCCAAAATAAAAATTTTAAATTGGTTCTGATTTTCCGGGTTGTTACAATACCCAATTTCTTATACGCGATTTTTTGGTTTTCGTTGTAAACCTATATGGCGACATAGTGACATGGGATACTCATATCATCTAGGATCGATACATTTATATTTGAAGTTGTTTTGATACTATGCACTTATAGTAATAGAAAATGATTTGTTTTAAACGTACAAAGCATGTTTAGCTATTATAAGGAAAAACTCGATTCTTCGTCTTGCATTGCATTGTGTGATAGGACTTGAGTCTTATAATAGCTTCGTTTTTCAAAAAGCATTGCATTGTTTAAAAATTGTTTTGTTTCAGGCTTTGGTATTCATATGGAGTAAAATCGTTCCGTGACATACGGCGTGGTCCCGTGATTTACCACATTTTAAAGAAAAAGTTCAATAACTATTTTAAGTTCTCACACCAGTCCCATGACTGACTCGGAGTTTATTGTTTCTACGTAAACTCTGGGTGCCTATATTTTCCATACGGGCAGCTGGTAGTTTTAGTTTTTCGTAGATATTTCTTTTCCTACGATCCTGGATTACAGCTGGAGCTATATTCAAAAAGCTTTGTATCCGTGTATTTCTTCCAGTTGTGTTAGTTGATGTATTTTCACTATGCATTGTATTTATACATTTAAATTTCCGCTGCTTTGTATTTTAAACTCTGATATTATTTTATTTTCGCTGTGTAATATTTATTCATACTATGATATCTTGTACTCTGATGTAAATTATTGTAATAGCAATGAAAGGTTCTCATGTTGTGTTATGATGTGTCGTGTCCTCAAAGTAATTCAGGCTCCTCCGTCTCCTCGGGGATCGGGAAGTTTGGGTCGTTATAGTTGGTGCCAGAGCTTTGGTTCACAAAGCTAGAGAACAAGACACACTAGAATCGAACGAAAGAATTCATCAGAGATAAGATTAGTAATATCCTATAAGAATGACTCGTTAGAGATATGACTAGTAATTCCCTAGAATGAGTTTGAAGAGTATTATTTATAAAAACGATTTTAATTTTCAAAATTATATCTTATTATACGTATTTGAGTATTTTATTTTATATTGATTTTTGGCTATCAGGTATAAGGAAATTTTTAATATACGTCTGATCCACATGTATTCGAAGTCTCAAATATACTGGATAGATATATAATCACACTCTAGTTGCCCGGGGATGATTCTATTGATGACTGTACAACATCAGTAGTTTAGGTTCGAGTTTCGAAAGTAGGATATCTATATATTTCCAATTGACTGGTGTGAGAACCAAAACTTAGTTAAGGTTTATGTTTGTGATTTGGCATTGAAATATAATTTTTCAAGTATATGAAAGTTATATGTTTGGAAAGCTAATCAACTAATTGATTGATGATTGTGTTGTGTGATTATTAATTTGGTTAATAAAAATATTGGAACAATAAAACCAATATGAAAATGAAAGGTAAAATTTAGCCAAACTGAATTGAATACTGAATTAAGTTGAAAATGAATTGGAATTGCATGCATAGACATATGTGTGTGTATTTAGCAGGTTAATGGCTTCGCATTGAGAAAAGAAATAAATTTCATGCCCAATAAACAGGTGCACCTTAATGAGTTGGTTGCGCAATTTTATTTATTATATAAACTACTGTGTGTGTTTTTGGATGCGTTGTGACGATTGTTCTGTATGAAATTTAAACCCATGTCATAGGATAGCAACAAATAAATTATGAATTACACTGCATGGCATATTACATGAAGACAATATATCATATCATATTCCATATAAGCATTTGGCGCTTATATTACGAGGCTTGGATTTCCATATGGGCGAGATGCTTGTATGGCGAGGAATGAATTACAGGTTGAACCGAAGACTGATTATGGACTTAATAAAATACTTGTAACGGTGCTCGGGGCCGGGTTTAATAAAAACCCAACACAGGTCTGGAGATGACAAAAAATTCACATCTCTCTTGTTTTTAATTAAGGAACATGGATTATTTTATTTCCAACATTGGGGTAAGGTATGAGATTTCGAATTTTTACATGTCTCCCTCGGGCATAGATAGGCCACAAAACATTTGTATGCTTTTTATTGATTTATTGGATGTCTAATATAGCCCAATAAAATTTTCAAACCCTCCCCGCATAAAGGAGGTTATGGAGAAAATTTTCGAAAATTTAGGGTGTTAGCCAAATTTTTGAGAAATTAGAAAGTTCTTAGAAACTAAAAAGTTAAAGAATGAAAGCTAGAATGAAATTTGAGTTGGTTAATTCAACAACTTTCAGCTTTGTTCTTTTTTGAGGACGAAAAAGATTTAAGTGGGGGAGATTGAAACAACCCGAAATTTCTGAATCAATTTAAAATTTTATTTTTAATTGATTTAATGGATTTTAAGGATTTAAAATGATTTATTTTGAGAATTAACGACTAAAAATTTATTTAAATCGAAATTAGAACATATAAATTTGTTTTAATTATAAAACGAGCTTAAAATGGCGCGATATTTTGAAAATTCGATTTTAAACTTCAATTGAATATACAGAATTCAGTATAAGTCAGAATTTGGTGAAACAAGAAACATTGGAATATTTCAAACTGTAATTTTCTAATCAATGTAAGAAATTAAGATTTCACTTTATGAATTGAAAGATATGTCCAATTTAAAAGTTAGAATAGTCGCTATGGAATTATATTTTTTTAAAATAATATATAGCCCTTAAAAATAGCCATTTTGATAACGACGTCCGTTTTCGATTAAACCACTTTTGTTGGATCCGGAATGTCAAATTATTGTTATGTTTCAAATTTCATAATTTTTTGAATTAATATGTGAGCGTGGTAAATTTAAATGCATTTGGCAAATTTAGTTTAAATTTAATCAACCAGAAAAGACCATTTTTCAAATGGTCTCCAAATTCGATGAAATTAGTTTTGTTAGGACTGTATCGTCAAAACATAACCATATTTAATTTTTCTGTAATTTTTGATGTTAGCATGTGGCCCCGGTAAATTAAAATGTACGTTGAAATTCAATATTGACCATTATATTAATTTATGTTTTAGTTTTGATAAATAATTATTGGAACAGTTGAATTGGCTTATGAAACATATTTCATTGTGTCCGAAATGAGGGTATTTAGCCAGAAACGACAGTCGTTGGGTTTGATTTGGAGTTCGGATGTAAAAACTCACTTTTTGGAATTTAAAATAAAATAAATAAATACTATAAATACACATCTTCTAAACCCTAGCCCTCCCTCATAACAAGACACTACCACTACTGATCGTGGGCCGGAAACTACCCAGCTAAATACATTAAAAATCTCGCAATCCATGAGACGATTCACAAAACTTGTTAAGTGAAAATCAAAGAGCAGTTCATCCTCTTTAAATTTATATGGATAAGATCGTTTCTAGTGGCAAGTTGTTGTCGATTTATGTGTTCAAAGTGGGGGAGTTCGAAGCCGATTGCACGGCCGAAGGAGAAGCCGAGCTAGCCATGGCTTTGGGTGATGGAGGAAGGAGAGAAGCCCTTCGATGTGGTGATTTCAGATGGTGCTCGAAGGGCTCGAATTTCGGTGTGTGTGGATGAACGTCGGTGCGAAGGTGGGTTCCCGGGAGAAAGTCGTGTACAGGAGGAAGATAGTGTAAGTGGATGAGTTAATTAATTATAATTAATTTAGTTAATTAAGTTATATTTATCTTGAAGTAAATAAATCTTTGAAAGATCATATCTTTTGCAATCAGCATTGAAATTCAGGAAACCCGGGTCCGTTGGAATCATGGCGAAAAACTCTACAACCCGGAATTGACCAGAACGGAAATTGAGCAAGTTACAGTTTTTGATAAAATTAGATGCTACTTTAATTTTATTAAAAACAAAACAAAAATTCAGAAATGAAGAATGATGGAGTGGAAACCAAAGTGAGAATTCTCTCACTAAAATATTTGTACCATTTATTTATTTTAAAACTGAAAATATATAAATTGTCATTGGTGATTTTTATATGTTATTTATTTTTGGAGTTCAACACATGCACAAATCGTTTGAATTGGAAGCGATGTATGGATATTAGCAACACTCGCATTTCATACTCCGCGGATGGACATTCGTGGCACCGTAAACGACCTTTGGTTGTTGAGCATTTACTAATATGGATGACTTAATTGACTGTATTATGGTGCGATTGTGATGATTAACGTATTAAAAATAATGTTAACATTAATGTGGTAGTTGAAATTCGATTTATTTAAATAGGTTGTTGTTTGGAAACCCCACACAGGTATTGGGATGATATTTGACAAACACTAATCCTAATATAGTTGTATGTCAATCAGTTGATTGACAGACTGTTGTAAGCGTTATTTATTTATTTTAATGCTTATATAGTTGTAGAATGCGCTTTGGATGATGTTGGAATGTTTAATGATTATTCATCATTATTGTTGAGTACATGCGATGTATGAAATCCATATAATTGAAATTATATGGCAATTGATTGAGTCACATTCCGATTCAGAATATAAACGAAAATTTTAAAATAATATTCAATGAAGAATTAAATTATGATTTTATGTCCGATTTTGGATGGACACAAAAATATTGAAATATTCGTAACTGAAATGAATATGAAGCCGAGTTAAGTAGAAATGCACCATTTTAACTCGAATGGAATTTTAAATCGATTTTATTCGTTTTATAATGAATATCGAAAAGATTTGATTTCAAAATCTGATATTTTGAAAATGTTACCATTTTAATGTTACAAAGACATAGAATATTCAGTTTTGGTTTATAATTGAAAGTGAAGTTGAAATCGTTTTAAAATGAATTTATAAACGATTTATAAAATACATTTTATATGGAAATCGACGATATTATATATATAGGGAGCATCTATTTTGACACAATTTGGTGACACAAAAGATCTGCACCATTTGATCTTTTTGTCTTTACATGGGAAGGAGGATTTCAGGGGGCAATCCAATAGTGAGAATTCATTGTGTCACCAATTGTGTCACCAAATTGTGTAAAAATAGACTTTCCCATATATATATATATATACATATACATGTACATATATGGCTAGAATAGAACGCGTTGCGCATCGACCGTTCGCGAATTTAAACCATTAACTTCAAATTGACGTAACGGGGGATCCGGCCATCGGATTCTCCTAAAACTAGAACCGTGGTTTCGTATCGAAAAGATCTTTCCAATGAATATAAGAGATTTAAATTTGAACAGTTGGATTTTAAATTATGTCCAATTCAATTTCAGAAATGGTCGCTACAGATGTAGTTCGATGGCCGTTATTGGAAATTGACTGTAAGTGCCTTAATAAAATTATTAAAAATATGGAAAAAATCATGTAAAATCATAATGAATGATTTGGAGAAATTTTGGATGAAAATTTCCAGGTTTGGAAAGATAAAAATATATTTTTGTCGAAATGAACTAGTTATTAACTAGAATAAATTGGATTTGTAAATGGTTTTTGAAATAACCTGAATTTTCCAGCAAATGAAGTGGGAAGGATTTAAATGGATATAATCTTCGGAATTATTCGATATTGAATTCTGTGGTTATACGGATACTGTTAAGGAATCTGGAAGATACAGATATCGTTATTCCGAATACATTATCCGTTAGTTTTAGAATTTGATGTTGAATATAAGCCAATATTACTTCTGTTCAGAGCCTTGTATTTAATATCAAATTGGATTTTGGAGTTTGTCGTGAATGGCATCTTTAATAACACCGTTCTTGAACCCGTTGAGGAAAAGAATAAATCTTTTAATTAAGATGAATGAAGTTTTCCAATTATTAATTATAAATTGGAATTAAATGGAAGATGATTTCGGGTTCATTGTGAACGATGTTTTAAATAACATTTGTTGTTAAAACCCAATTGACAGTGAAGATATGATTTGGAATTTATAAATATTTTCATTAAGATATAATGGAAATTTGCCAAATAAGGATTTCCAACTTAACATATTAAATTGGAATTAATGGAATTCGATTTAATAATAATCGAGATGAGCTTCTATGTAACACCCCACCTCCGCCAGGGCCATTCACGAGGGAATGCACTAGCTTTGGAGGGGTGTTGTCTAGGTAAACATGCACAGAGATATCACAAGACAGAACATAGATAAATAAATAAGTAAAGCAGCGGTAGAAATTTAAAAACCATAGTTAACCATTTCAAAACCAAATAGTCAACTTACATCAAAGTACTTAGTCATTATTTTCCAACTACCACAAGTCTAGAAAACATAAACTGAAAATAACATAAAGTAAACTATCCCCAAGATAGATGTGGTGAATCCATAGCAAGCTCAAGTCCAAACCGTACATGAGCTGTCAAGAAAGCAAGCCAAATGTCCAAGCTAAGCACTAGTGTTCCCTCCCTGAGAACTTGGGGGGGGGGGGGGACCGGAAGAAAAGAGGCAAAAGAAAAAGGGTTAGTCATAAAGACTGGTAAGTCCTACCTACTATTAGTATAAAAACTAATGAAGTTAACTAAACATGAGAAACTAAGATGAAACATAAAGATGGTAACTAACTGGCATGATAAATAGATAACAAGGTAGATCAAGTGTGGCATCGCATATACAAGGTTTGGTTTTGCACCAATAGTACTAGTATTCCAACCCATGTCAAGTATAAACAAGAAATGATCCCTTGGCCCAATATCATGAGGTGACCCAAGTCGGGGTCCAACTACACGGTCTAGTCGATCGGCTCCCTGTAATCCTAATTCGTCGAGTGTCAGTGTCATACGGCCCAATCACGAAATGTAGTCAAACTGTGCTAGGTCCACCCTAGGGTGTATCAAGCCCTAGGGTGCCAACCACTGACACGAATCAAGCACGCACAGTCTAAACCTACTGGTGCCCGTGTCTGCTTTTTCAACTCCGGACTATGTGCACGACCATAGTCCGCCTAAACCTACACCGGCGCACCTACTCAGCCGTCGTTCTGGTCGCTTACAATCAGCCCAGTAATCATGCCCCACCCTAGCCTAGTCCCTAGGGTATCGTGATACATCCAAGAGGGTTACTGCTGAAAAGGACCACGTGACTAGGGCTTCTAACGGGTTAAGTGTGGTTAACCCTATCCAGTCATGTATCAAGTTGGTTAAGTGTATCCAAGTGGTTCATGACTTAACCCTAACTGTGGCATTAATTAATTTAATGCACCCAACCTCTCACATTAGACTTTGTTGTGGTTACTGGATATGCCGGGCGGGTCCGGGCAGCTTTACACCACAACCTAGTCTAACCTCGGGTTTCAAGCGCGATGTGACCAACTTCTCACATTGGGTCCTATTGTTTGTAGCCACTAGATTTGCCGGGCGGTTCCGGGCAGATTTACGCTACAAACTCAACCCAACCTCGAGTTGGCCACTTTATGGTTTTCTACATGTCATGACCACATTCATGTTTTCAAGCATAATCAAGTTTCATGTCACATTTCAAGTCATGTTTTTTCATGTCATTTCAAGTTTGCCTAACTACCCATGACGTATTCCCATTCGCACGTAAATTCGCATCAACACAAGTGAATCAAGGAACATAAAAATATGACCAAGATGGGCATAAGGTGGTAAAGTTGGTCATAAGTTAAACATGATGATATTTGAGGCAATGGTGTTCATCACAACTAGCATATAGGATTATTGGCCTCAAAAACATGCATGACATCAAACTTAGCATAGGCAAAGGTGATAACATGATAATAGTTGACATAGGGTGATAAACTTGTGGGTAGCATGTAGTTCAACATCATATGCAAGTTAACATCAAGGTTATGAGGGGTTCTATGTTGCATTATGCATAACCACCAAATAAAGCTCATAGCTTTCTACCCAAAAATCAAGATGAACGGTACTAGGTTCATGATAGTTCCACAATCATAGATCAAAAGAGTCATAAATGGATCTATGCATACAAATATAGCCCCAAGACAAGTATTACACCAAAAATCCCATTTCAACTTGCTACATGTTCATATTAATTTCATAGTTTAAATCTAAGAGTAGAGTGGGGCTTACAAAGCGTGGCTATGAGAACTAGAACCAACTAGAACAAGATAGAGACGTTGTAGAAGCTCTAGGAATGATGTAGCAACACGAGAAGCCTTGAGAATAAGTAGCTCCTTTGATTTGATGAAGAAAGATGGCTCCTTTTTGCCTTAGAAGCTCTCAAGATGAAGATGGAGGCCATGATTAGGGAGCATTTTGGCAGAATTTAGTTGTTAGGTTGATTTGTAATGGTTTAGGCTAGGTATTAGGGTGTTTTTATAGGTGTAGAGACTAGTTTAGGCCATAGGATTAACCCTAATTTAGATCTGAACCATCAAATCCCGTCATAGGCCAAATAAACAGACCAAAGGAGCAAACTGGTGCACCAAACCAATAGGGTCCGACCAGGGAGGTCGACCCCCAGGTCGACTCCCCAGTCGACCTGGGGGGGGCAGGTCGACTCCCCAGTCGACCCACCAGTCGACCTGGGGCTGGGCGGGAAATTTTCCCGCCCAATCTGCTTCTGGCTGAATTTGAATTTCGGGCTGAATTTTGAATTTTTCTGAAACCTTCTATGGGCCATATCTTGGTCATACGGACTCCGATTTACGAAATTTCGGACTCGTTTTCAAGCAGAATTTCGAGATGAACGCAATGGAGTAACCCGTTCCCCTTGATTCTTAACTTATGATTTAATTCTGCCCTGATTTCTTGTTTTAACATGTTTTAAAAATTCGGGTTGTTACATTCTCCCCACCTTAAAGGATTTCGTCCCCGAAATCTCCAAGTTCGGAAGAACGTATCCTACCATCCATCATCCACAAGTAATCATTGTCCTTAAAAGATTTCTAATGCTGTATGAACGTATGCAAAAGTGTGTGTATTTGCACCTATCTAATGCGAAAATCAGGCGGTTACTGATTCAGTAAACCTCCTTAATGCAGAATATGTTAGTGAAATGAGTCCAAATGTATGAAAATTCCTAAAATAATTTATAATCTCTACATGAGTGCACATAACATTCATCCATATGCAACATCCACGTGATAGCATAACAAGTTTCATCCATGAATAAGCATAAACACTTATGCATATGCAATATGAAAGTGTGTGAGCCGATCTTAGTGCCTAACGTGTATCATACATCCACGAGTAACCACTTGCAAACACTTGCAACCATTTGCAACCATCAAGCATAACATGTTTCAAATACATGTTTCATCCTAAGGGTTTCTACCTAAGGTTCTCATGACAAGATTAACGAGATAACAAGATAAACATGGATAGCAAAAGAAAGATATGCTAACTAGGAAAGGAGATTGAGAATGTACCCTAAAAAAGAAATGGATAAAGCCCACACATCTTCTCCTCGGTTTCCCAAGTTGCATCTTCATCGGCTTCACTCCACTGAACCTTTACTAACTTGACTTCTCGATTCCTCAGCTTCTTGATCTCCGTTCCCAAGATACGAATCGGAGCTCGCCTTAGGGTTGCCTCTTTTTCTACCTCCACGTCTTCAAGAATGCTAGGCTCAACTACTTCGGCTGATTCATGTAGGCATTTTCGGAGATGCGAGACATGAAAGACATTGTGCACTCCAGCCAATTTCTCGGGCAATTCCACCCTATAAGCCATTTGCCCAATCTTCTCGATGATAGGGAAGGGTCCTACGAACCTTGGTGCTAGCTTTCCAACTGCTCCAAAACGAACCACATTTCGCAAAGGAGAAACCTTCACAAAGACCATATCTCCAACTTCAAACTCTAAGTCTGTCCTTCGCTTGTCTGCATAAGATTTCTGTCTATCTTGGGCCGTTTTCATCCGCCTTCGAATCAACTCAATCTTCTCGGATATGTCCCTTATCATGTCAGGCCCAAGTATAAGCTTATCCGTCGTCTCCCACCAACATGTTGGTGACATACACGGCCTCCCATACAAAGCTTCGAATGGTGTCATCCCTATGCTTGCTTGGTAGCTGTTATTATAAGAAAACTCTACGAGAGGAAGGTGGTCTTCCCAAGTGCCACCAAAGTCAAGAATGCATAGCCTCAACAGATCTTCTAGTACCCTATTCACCCTTTCAGTCTGGCCATCCGTCTGTGGGTGTGTAACGTCTGGGATTTTCGACCCAGAAAATCAACATAAATACACTGTCAATTTCTCGAGCATCAAAAATACCGGGACATTAATAGAAGAATTTAGAGGATGAGAAAGATAAGATAGAACTAATAGAATAGAAGAAGAAGAAGAATACAACTGAACAGAATCAGAGTAAATACGAAACTCACATCGGAATGAATAAATTGTATTATAACATAACTTTGAATTACAGACTGTATTGTATATATACATACCATATATCAGAGTACAATACATCATGTAACAGCGGAAAATAATCTCTAGTTACTAACGGTGGAGCCTTCTGCTTCGAGCTCCTCCAAGTGAAATCTGCAAAGCCTGAAACACTTGACTGCCCGTACAAATTTGGGCACCCAAGAGTTTAGGGAAAATAAACAAAATAAACTCTGGGTCAGTCATGGGACTGGTGTGAGTAAATTCCAACCATACTGTTTAACTTTGAAAATCCTTTCAAACAAGAAGACAATAGTAAGACCAGCCCACATCTAAACATGGACGGTTTTTACCTTACTATAATCCAAAATACTTTGATATCAAAACTAGTGATATTATGATAATGTCTAAGCACATAAATATCCAAGTTGCAGAACGCTTGCATCTCACGTTCCACATATATATAGTATAAAATCATAAACCGCAGGGCGCTTATTGGAGAATGGATTCCAACAGACAAGGTATGGGAGCACCTTCCGAATAGTGTACACTAGAGGGGATACACCCAGGGTTCAACAAGAACGTCTTGCAACCCGGCCACACATGACCGCTCACTCATTTAGCTTGAGTGTCGCGAATGTATTGCCACCACGGTTGTAGGCCATCCAACCGTCATCCGAAGATACAAAATCGAAAAGAAGTATAAATATGAATTTTCTCTAGATCGGTGACAATACACCCTGCTTGAGGATGACCCAACTAGCCATGCTGCCTAGCCCAACTTCTGTCATTCCTGGTTATGAGGCTAGAGGCTACGTCTATCTTTAGAACATTTGATCACCATTCACTTTGAATGTCACATCGTCAAATCCGTAATCACACATTGATTACACAAATGCACACTGGGTGCAGAATAAAGAGAAGTCGTCTTCTCCCCACCAACTTGGTATATTCGTAAAATCAACGGCGTGACCGTTGGAAATACTCTGTCAGACACTCGTCCATACAAGTTGTCCTGGGACTGGACAAACAAAAATATCATTCTAGAACTGGATGACCCTTGCATTTAACTCTGTCTTCAATTATGTTCAGCATATCAAATTTGCAGCGCTTATGCCTATACGGAGTGGTTTCCGGATAATATATCCAACCGGTCTCTCCATATTGACAACGATGGTCAAAACACTTCGATAGTCGGTTATTTAACTATCGAAGTAAAAACAAACACCCATTCAAATGTATAACTAGACATCACATAAACACGGGTGCTTTTTATTTAACATTCGTTTTTATTATTCAAATTCTCATATCTTACCAGATATTTCTCAAAATCCCGTTTTAGCCTTTTACATTTTTTGGAAAACATTTCCAGTTATTAAAAACTCTTTACTCATGTAATAAGTTCGCTTATCTTGTTTCCCGAATCTCTTTCATACTTTTATATTCCCTTTTCACTTTATAAACTCTGTTTCTAAGTCAACTTCTTATCAAATCAATATCAAGTTTATAACTAAATATTGATTCCTATCCTATTAACATTTGTTTAAAACTAAAAATTTAATTATCCTACCAGATTATAATCCCTAAAAATAGTTTTCTTTTAACACATTCGACATCGTCGAATTCTAGTTCCAAATCCTAACGGTTTGATTCTAATCACATTTCGAACATCGAAATGCTGTCATCGTTTTCTAACACGATTCTCCCATTTCTCTTTCTAAAACTGATTCTTATATTTTCTTAAGACATCGTTATTTATCACTTTCGAATAAGTGGATTTCAACTAACTGTTTCATTTCCTAGGAAATGCTGCCATATATAAAAATCATGCTTAAGTTTGGTTAATAGCGTTAATTTATCGCTACAGTTCAAAACTTGTCATACGCTGTAATATTCTCCTTTATAACTAATCTTGACATAACAGTCACGCTTAATCCTAATCAACAACGTTTATTTTATCGCTATAGTTCTAAGACTTGCAATACGCTGCCATATTCCTTTTATACTAATCATGATATAACAGTCGCGCTTAAATTTAGTCAACAGCGTTTATTTTATCGCTATAGTTCTAAGACTTGCAACACGCTGCCATATTCTCTTTGTAACTAATTTTGACATCTCTTTCCGTTACAAACTGATATCATTCCTCAATAATAGCGAAGCCGCTCAAGTTGGGGTATTCTATTTACCTCTCAGACCTTGATCGACAACGTTCTTACCTTAGAACCGATACAAGTCTGCACTCTAATCCCTTATTACTTATAATATCTATCAGATCGTATTTTCATGTTTATTTTTAACTATGGTTTTATAACACCATATCTTTACTTTGAAATCTCTGGTGTTTTATGATTATTTACATTAACTCTTCGCTTTCATTTCATTCCATCGTTCTATTTATAACTTCTTAAATTAAACGGGTAATTAATCTCATTAATCTTGATTAATTTATTTCTAAACTGTTTTCATTAGATTAACTAAAATCCAATTAATCTGATAATCATTTTCCCAAATAACAGTTGATTAAATCAACTTCATTCCATCAGTAAATTCTTTAACTGATTTGAATTACTTCTTAACATTAGATTAATATAATTAATCCAATAATATTTCTAAATTGTTTATCTTAAATATAATTATCCAAATGTTTAATCATTGGATAATTTCTGCTTTATAAACTTATTTAAATATCAACAATCGTTTTTATTTATTTTATAAAAACGAACTCTAAAATACTGGTTTATAATAGAACTTTTATTATAAATTTAAATCTTCTTTTTTATTATAAAAATATAATTTTTATAATTAACCTCGTTGATTTGCCTGACGGCCAATCAACTCCTTAACAAAACGATGGTTTTACGGTCGACTGTTATCACTTTCTAAATTGATATCGTTTATTGATTTATCGAAACAGATGTTGAATTTTCCGTTCAACATCAATATTCACATGGGGTTTTAAATATAATTCGGGTTCATACAAAACAAACAGTACATATAATTATCAAGGAATCCGGTCGGATTCCTCCAACCGGTTTCCGCATCCACAGATGTCAGTCAACACAATTTACACTAACTCTATACTAGGGGTATTCTAATCGATGGAATCAGTGTCCAACCGATGATGTGTACATATGTAACGGTATATAATATTCAACCAAATTAATTGTAATCTACCTAATCGACCATCGAACAGCATTCAAACATCATTAAAATATGATTAAAATATTTTAAAATAGATCAGAGTTAGTGAATGTACTCACCTTCGCGCGTTAACCGTTAAATAACGATTTGCGTTAGTTGATAGATCTGAATCCAGCGTTCCGTCCGGTCACGACGTTGCTGCAACACTCGCGAACGTACAACGGACCATCGACAGTTTTAACCCTTCGTTTCGGCTACCAATATCATACGTCCAGTTAAAACGAATCCCATCACCACTACTCCTTCACCCTTTTGCCGCACCATCTCTTCACCATCGAACCTCTCAGCTTGCTCACGTTTCAATATATACCCCTATGCAAATCGAGGTCTCCTGCGCCTGTTACTTACTCCAAATGCCCGCAACATTTGTCCCTTCTACCAGTTACTTCAAAACAGTCCTTTACCCCACACTTCATTTATACTGTACCGCTCTCTTTTCGTTATTCTTTGAGCTGTCAAGTTGTTTGTTCTACAAATTGACCTCTACTCCAGACAACCCTCTTATCTTTCCTTATAAGAAAATCAGCCCAAGGCCCATAGTGTTCAATCCTGCGTCCAAGCTACATAACCCGTGACGCAAAATTCTCCTTTCCCAAATACTTTGGAGCAACTGTTGACCACCATAATACTTATACCATCGTTCCAGACTAAAATGCATGCTCCCTTCCTTATACGAACTCATGTCTGCTCATGCCATTTCACGTCCGCCCTTCTTTTCTTTGCATGCCTCTACGTCAGTATGCATCTTCCTCTTCACATTGATCATTACCGTGCCATCCCCCCTCCACCCATACAAACGTTGGTCCATTCACTCATCTCCACATTCCACTCTTCCAGTAATACAAACAACTCCACCATTTGGCACAAACGCGTCCATGCACTCCCCTGTCTTCGCATCAGTTATGAATCCCCATCTTTCCGCACATATAGCGACTGACGATTTTCTTCTCATGCTTGATTTACGTCCTTCCTCCCATGCAGTAATCCCATACGCATGTACTTTCTGCCATACAAAAATGCACCCCATATGCATATATGTCTCCATCTTCCTGTACATTCATGCACACACCCTGGACATCCTCTCGATCACCATGTTCTCTCCAAAAGCTTCCTTACTTAACAAACTTCATCACTATTACACCTCTCATCCTCCATTTGTATCAACTCTACCCGAACAGTGATGCTCCACGGCCATTTGCCTTGACAACCACCGACGAACTCCAACTTGTAAACGCTGAAAGTCATGGTGGCCTGACCTCCACGGTGAGATCGACTTGTCCTCTGATCTTTTCCAGCTGCGGCATAAATCAGGCCAGGTCGAAGCTAAAGTAAAAATGGAGCGAATCTTGTTGTTTTTGAGAAGAGGAAACGAAGGCCGCCACGGTTTTGATGTTGCACAGCCTCGTCGCTTTGGTTTTCCACATCCAGAAATGGCGAAAATGTGCATAAAGCAAGTATAAATAGAAGAGTAAAAGTTAGAATAGGATCAATGTCATTGGTATAGGTCATTGGCTAGAACGTGCTATCATTAAATTCTTGTATAGGGTTGCGCCATGCTGCAGTATGGCTTTGGATAGGGTGTGCATGTTTCGTACTTTTATTTAATGGCTTGCGAGGTGAAAATACCTATATAGCTGATGCTCTATAACTTAACTGTTAAGTTTTAGGTAAGTAGTAGCATGTGCAGCATACTTCATGGTTAAGGGAATAGGGTAGAGTAGTGCGTGGGCGGATTTAATGTTTTGAGTAGATTTAAGATATTTTCTTTGTTTATTTATAGATACGTATGGTGTCCCATGCTTTAGTGTTGCAATCCGTCTGGAAATATAGGGTAGGTTTTGACAATGAATTGCTTAGGCGTTGAAAACATTGGTTGAAGCTTTGTTTAGTCACTCTCAATTTAATGCATTCCATACTAAGATATTTTAGCCGATAGCATAGGATTTTGACTCTTTTATATTATATGTTTAAGTTATAAAAACTGTCTACCCCGATACATACCATTATATTCGTATATAATTGCTATAGACTGGAATAAAGATGTTGTTGTGATCAGCACTGTTTCACGATCCCATAAATATAATAATACCGGTAGATTGACTCATAATTTGAAATCCTGAAATACCGATACAGGGTGCACAATTCACCAAAAAAAAGTTGCATATTTAATTAATTAAAAATTACAGAAAAATTCTAAAAATTAAATGATCGCTGCGCTTCAAAAGAACCTTGTCCCGATTTGCATCCGATATCAAGTTATTTCAAATAAACCGTTATGGTCGATATACGATTTCATAGCGACTATTTGAATATTTGATTTGGACATATCTTGCAATCTACACAACGAAATCTTGATTTTTCACTTCTGTTAGAAAGATACAGTTCAACAGATTCCAGCGTTTCTTGTTTCGAAGAAATCCGATTCAAAACGAGTCTGGTACACTCAATTGAAGTTCAGAACGTTAAATTTCGAACTGCAGGGTCGTTCTGAGCTCGATTATAATTTATATATATTTATATACGTTCAACTTCGTTTTATTTAATATATGAATCCATTTATTTTCTGAATTCAATATTTAAACTGATTTAAATATTCAAATTCAAACCGTTCAAAATGCGGGACGTTACAGTCCTTCCCCCTTAAAATAATTTCGTCCTCGAAATTGCTAAGATAGGGAAAATGCTACAATCTCTGTTATAACCAGGTTAAAAATCTTTTTGGTTTACTTCATAATTTCAGTTTCAGTTGAACTGATTAATTCCAATTAAACATTAATTACTTCTTATTTTGAATATTTTCAAAATTTTGAAAATTTCCTAACAGCTCAAATTTTCGAAGAATTTCGCCAGCATCTCCTCTGCACGGCTCGCTCGGTACCACAACAACTTGCCACTCTGGGCCTTCTCAAATCCAAAAGAAGATCAAACAGCCAAACGGCTTGTCCAAACCAACTCATACAAATCTCATAATCGAATAAAATATAAACATGTACCCTTTTGGTTGGGCGTCCAAGTCTAACTCTTCCATATGATATTCCATCAGCATATATCCAATCATTTTCAACTAATCTCCAATCAATTTATTTTTCCAATCCGATCATTTTCTAATTCCAAGCCAAATTTCTGTTTCAACTCCAATTCCATTCACTGATTTATTTCTTAAATCAATTATCTCCATCTCCAAGTTCAAAATTCGATTCTTATTCTCCAAGAATCAATTCATTTTAATAACTTGAATATCTAGTATTTCTCTTTTACAATTTCCAATCTGGGTCGTTCCAAATTTAGTCAAATTTGGTTATCTTAGTTTAAGTTCCACTTTTACCATTTTAACTCCATAAGTTAAATTTTTATTTCAGAATTCAAATTCCTGGGATTTTATTTCAAATCAGTTTGAAATAATATATTTTTGCATATAATAATGGTAATTCAAAACATTTGAATTCTTGACAACTTACTTCCTCAAATAACTTCAAAACAAAATTTTTGGTAGTAATCCGTCACTTAGCAACTCGAAAATTACACTGATGATGTGGCCAGCATCATCAGAATTATTTGCCAGTGATCGAAGTGAGTTCAATACTATATTACCTTTCAAATTTCATTTAAAACACTTCCATTTTGAATTTTACTTCAAAATATCTTTCACAGCACTTGGAAAACAATTTCAAATCTCCCAGGATTTTGAAATTCCCATATATTTAATCCAAACATTATTTCCAACTTTTTCCAAGTTTTTAAAGTTTTAATTCAAATTCTGGTTTTAAATTCAGATTTAATTCATCTAATTTTTCATATTATACCTATATAATATTTCGTTGATTATTTATATAACCATCTCAATTATAAATCTTATTCGATCATAATAATGATCACACATTCAATATATATAATAATATCAATATATATACTCTTTTTCATATCAAAATATAATTTTGGGTAAATTTATTTTATTTACCCTCCTTTCAAAACATACTGTGTCGAATTACTCTGTTCAAGAGTTTAGAAACACCTATCGACGCAGTTTGCATTACTGTTTCGACCAGAATTTATAAACCACTCGACTGACTAGTCAACACAATATAAAACGGTTTTTATATTAATTACAAATACGCACTCGTATATATACACTCTAACTCAATCTAAGGTATTACTAACCTTATCTCTATTGAGTCACGACAAAGAGCCAAGGTACAAACTTAACCTTATGCTCTGATACCAATTGTAACATCTGGGATTTTCGACCCAGAAAATCAACATAAATACACTGTCAATTTCTCGAGCATCAAAAATACCGGGACATTAATAGAAGAATTTAGAGGATGAGAAAGGTAAGATAGAAATAACAGAATAGATGAAGAAGAAGAATACAACTGAACAGAATCAGAGTAAATACGAAACTCACAGCGGAATGAATAAATTGTATTATAACATAACTTTGAATTACAAACTGTATTGTATATATACATACCATATATCAGAGTACAATACATCATGTCACAGCGGAAAATAATCTATAGTTACTAACGGTGGAGCCTTCTGCTTCGAGCTCCTCCAAGTGAAATCTGCAAAGCCTGAAACACTTGACTGCCCATACAAATTTGGGCACCCAAGAGTTTAGGGAAAATAAACAAAATAAACTCTGGGTCAGTCATGGGACTGGTGTGAGTAAATTCCAACCATACTGTTTAACTTTGAAAATCCTTTCAAACAAGGAGACAATAGTAAGACCAGCCCACATCTAAACATGGACGGTTTTTACCTTACTATAATCTAAAATACTTTGATATCAAAACTAGTGATATTATGATAATGTCTAAGCACATAAATATCCAAGTTGCAGAACGCTTGCATCTCACGTTCCACATATATATAGTATAAAATCATAAACCGCAGGGCGCTTATTGGAGAATGGATTCCAACAGACAAGGTATGGGAGCACCTTCCGAATAGTGTACTCTAGAGGGGATACACCCAGGGTTCAACAAGAACGTCTTGCAACCCGGCCACACATGACCGCTCAATCATTTAGCTTGAGTGTCGCGAATGTATTGCCATCACGGTTGTAGGCCATCCAACCGTCATCCGAAGATACAGAATCGAAAAGAAGTATAAATATGAATTTTCTCTAGATCGGTGACAAGACACCCGGCTTGGGGATGACCCAACTAGCCATGCTGCCTAGCCCAACTTCTGTCATTCCTGGTTATGAGGCTAGAGGCTACGTCTATCTTTAGAACATCTGATCACCATTCACTTTGAATGTCACATCATCAAATCCGTAATCACACATTGATTACACAAATGCACACTGGGTGTAGAATAAAGAGAAGTCATCTTCTCCCCACCAACTTGGTATATTCGTAAAATCAACGGCGTGACCGTTGGAAATACTCTATCAGACACTCGTCCGCACAAGTTGTCCTGGGACTGGACAAACAAAAATATCATTCTAGAACTGGACGACCCTTGCATTTAACTCCGTCTTCAATTATGTTCAGCATATCAAATTTGCAGCGCTTATGCCTATACGGAGTGGTTTCCGGATAATATATCCATTCAGTCTCTCCATATTGACAACGATGGTCAAAACACTTCGATAGCCGGTTATTTAACTATCGAAGTAAAAACAAACACCCATTCAAATGTATAACTAGACATCACATAAACACGGGTGCTTTTTATTTAACATTCGTTTTTATTATTCAAATTCTCATATCTTACCAGATATTTCTCAAAATCCCGTTTTAGCCTTTTACATTTTTTGGAAAACATTTCCAGTTATTAAAAACTATTTACTCACGTAATAAGTTCGCTTATCTTGTTTCCCGAATCTCTTTCATACTTTTATATTCCCTTTTCATTTTATAAACTCTGTTTCTAAGTCAACTTCTTATCAAATCAATATCAAGTTTATAACTAAATATTGATTCCTATCCTATTAACATTTGTTTAAAACTAAAATGTTAATTATCCTATCAGATTATAATCCCTAAAAATAGTTTTCTTTTAACACATTCGACATCGTCGAATTCTAGTTCCAAATCCTAACGGTTTGATTCTAATCACATTTCGAACATCGAAATGCTGTCATCGTTTTCTAACACGATTCTCCCATTTCTCTTTCTAAAACTGATTCTTATATTTTCTTAAGACATCGTTATTTATCACTTTCGAATAAGTGGATTTCAACTAACTGTTTCATTTCCTAGGAAATGCTGCCATATATAAAAATCATGCTTAAGTTTGGTTAATAGCGTTAATTTATCGCTACAGTTCAAAACTTGTCATACGTTGTAATATTCTCCTTTATAACTAATCTTGACATAACAGTCACGCTTAATCCTAATCAACAACGTTTATTTTATCGCTATAGTTCTAAGACTTGCAATACGCTGCCATATTCCTTTTATACTAATCATGATATAACAGTCGCGCTTAAATTTAGTCAACAACGTTTATTTTATCGCTATAGTTCTAAGACTTGCAACACGCTGCCATATTCTCTTTGTAACTAATTTTGACATCTCTTTCCGTTACAAACTGATATCGTTCCTCAATAATAGCGAAGCCGCTCAAGTTGGGGTATTCTATTTACCTCTCAGACCTTGATCGACAACGTTCTTACCTTAGAACCGATACAAATTTGCACTCTAATCCCTTATTACTTATAATATCTATCAGATCGTATTTTCATGTTTATTTTTAACTATGGTTTTATAACACCATATCTTTACTTTGAAATCTCTGGTGTTTTATGATTATTTATATTAACTCTTCGCTTTCATTTCATTCCATCGTTCTATTTATAACTTCTTAAATTAAACGGGTAATTAATCTCATTAATCTTGATTAATTTATTTCTAAACTGTTTTCATTAGATTAACTAAAATCCAATTAATCTGATAATCATTTTCCCAAATAACAGTTGATTAAATCAACTTCATTCCATCAGTAAATTCTTTAACTGATTTGAATTACTTCTTAACATTAGATTAATATAATTAATCTAATAATATTTCTAAATTGTTTATCTTAAATATAATTATCCAAATATTTAATCATTGGATAATTTCTGCTTTATAAACTTATTTAAATATCAACAATCGTTTTTATTTATTTTATAAAAACGAACTCTAAAATACTGGTTTATAATAGAACTTCTATTATAAATTTAAATCTTCTTTTTTATTATAAAAATATAATTTTTATAATTAACCTCGTTGATTTGCCTGACGGCCAATCAACTCCTTAACAAAACGATGGTTTTATGGTCGACTGTTATCACTTTCTAAATTGATATTGTTTATTGATTTATCGAAACAGATGTTGAATTTTCCGTTCAACATCAATATTCACATGGGGTTTTAAATATAATTCGGGTTCATACAAAACAAACAGTACATATAATTATCAAGGAATCCGGTCGGATTCCTCCAACCGGTTTCCACATCCATAGATGTCAGTCAACACAATTTACACTAACTCTATACTAGGGGTATTCTAATCGATGGAATCAGTGTCCAACCAATGATGTGTACATATGTAACGGTATATAATATTCAACCAAATTAATTGTAATCTACCTAATCGACCATCGAACAGCATTCAAACATCATTAAAATATGATTAAAATATTTTAAAATAGACCAATGTTAGTGAATGTACTCACCTTCGCGCGTTAACCGTTAAATAACGATTTGCGTTAGTTGATAGATCGGAATCCAGCGTTCCGTCTGGTCACGACGTTGCTGCAACACTCGCGAACGTACAGCGGACCATCGACAGTTTTAACCCTTCGTTTCGGCTACCAATATCATACGTCCAGTTAAAACGAATCCCATCACCACTACTCCTTCACCCTTTTGCCGCACCATCTCTTCACCATCGAACCTCTCAGCTTGCTCACGTTTCAATATATACCCCTATGCAAATCGAGGTCTCCTGTGCCTGTTACTTACTCCAAATGCCCGCAACATTTGTCCCTTCTACCAGTTACTTCAAAACAGTCCTTTACCCCACACTTCATTTATACTGTACCGCTCTCTTTTCGTTATTCTTTGAGCTGTCAAGTTGTTTGTTCTACAAATTGACCTCTACTCCAGACAACCCTCTTATCTTTCCTTATAAGAAAATCAGCCCAAGGCCCATAGTGTTCAATCCTGCGTCCAAGCTACATAACCCGTGACGCAAAATTCTCCTTTCCCAAATACTTTGGAGCAACTGTTGACCACCATAATACTTATACCATCGTTCCAGACTAAAATGCATGCTCCCTTCCTTATACGAACTCATGTCTGCTCATGCCATTTCACGTCTACCCTTCTTTTCTTTGCATGCCTCTGCGTCAGTATGCATCTTCCTCTTCACATTGATCATTACTGTGCCATCCCCCCTCCACCCATACAAACGTTGGTCCATTCACTCATCTCTACATTCCACTCTTCCAGTAATACAAACAACTCCACCATTTGGCACAAACGCGTCCATGCACTCCCCAGTCTTCGCATCGGCTATGAATCCCCATCTTTCCGCACATATAGCCACTGACGATTTTCTTCTCATTCTTGATTTACGTCCTTCCTCCCATGCATTAATCCCATATGCATGTACATTCTGCCATACAAAAATGCACCCCATATGCATATATGTCTCCATCTTCCTGTACATTCATGCACACACCCTGGACATCCTCTCGATCACCATGTTCTCTCCAAAAGCTTCCTTACTTAACAAACTTCATCACTATTACACCTCTCATCCTCCATTTGTATCAACTCTACCCGAACAGTGATGCTCCACGACCATTTGCCTTGACAACCACCGACGAACTCCAACTTGTAAACGCTGAAAGTCATGGTGGCCTGACCTCCACGGTGAGATCGACTTATCCTCTGATCTTTTCCAGCTGCGGCATAAATCAGGCCAGGTCGAAGCTAAAGTAAAAATGGAGCGAATCTTGTTGTTTTTGAGAAGAGGAAACGAAGTCCGCCACGGTTTTGATGTTGCACAGCCTCGTCGCTTTGGTTTTCCACATCCAGAAATGGCGAAAATGTGCATAAAGCAAGTATAAATGGAAGAGTAAAAGTTAGAATAGGATCAATGTCATTGGTATAGGTCATCGGCTAGAACGTGCTGTCATTAAATTCTTGTATAGGGTTGCGCCATGCTGCAGTATGGCTTTGGATAGGGTGTGCATGTTTCGTACTTTTATTTAATGGCTTGCGAGGTGAAAATACCTATATAGCTGATGCTCTATAACTTAACTGTTAAGTTTTAGTTAAGTAGTAGCATGTGCAGCATACTTCATGGTTAAGGGAATAGGGTAGAGTAGTGCGTGGGCGGATTTAATGTTTTGAGTAGATTTAAGATATTTTCTTTGTTTATTTATAGATATGTATGGTGTCCCATGCTTTAGTGTTGCAATCCGTCTGGAAATATAGGGTAGGTTTTGACAATGAATTGCTTAGGCGTTGAAAACATTGGTTGAAGCTTTGTTTAGTCACTCTCAATTTAATGCATTCCATACTGAGATATTTTAGCCGATAGCATAGGATTTTGACTCTTTTATATTATATGTTTAAGTTATAAAACTGTCTACCCCGATACATACCATTATATTCGTATATAATTGCTATAGACTGGAATAAAGATGCCGTTGTGATCAGCACTGTGTCACGATCCCAAAAATATAATAATACCGGTAGATTGACTCATATTTTGAAATCCCGAAATACCGATACAGGGTGCACAATTCACCAAAAAAAAAAGTTGCATATTTAATAAATTAAAAATTACAGAAAAATTCTAAAAATTAAATGATCGCTGCGCCTCAAAAGAACCTTGTCCCGATTTGTATCCGATATCAAGTTATTTCAAATAAACCGTTATGGTCGATATACGATTTCATAGCGACTATTTGAATATTTGATTTGGACATATCTTGCAATCTACACAACGAAATCTTGATTTTTCACTTCTGTTAGAAAGATACAGTTCAACAGATTCCAGCGTTTCTTGTTTCGAAGAAATCCGATTCAAAACGAGTCGGGTACACTCAATTGAAGTTCAGAACGTTAAATTTCGAACTGCAGGGTCGTTCTGAGCTCGATTATAATTTATATATATTTATATACGTTCAACTTCGTTTTATTTAATATATGAATCCATTTATTTTCTGAATTCAATATTTAAACTGATTTAAATATTCAAATTCAAACCTTTCAAAATGCGGGACGTTACAGTCCTTCCCCCTTAAAATAATTTCGTCCTCGAAATTGCTAAGATAGGGAAAATGCTACAATCTCTGTTATAACCAGGTTAAAAATCTTTTTGGTTTACTTCATAATTTCAGTTTCAGTTGAACTGATTGATTCCAATTAAACATTAATTACTTCTTATTTCGAATATTTTCAAAATTTTGAAAATTTCCTAACAGCTCAAATTTTCGAAGAATTTCGCCAGCATCTCCTCTGCACGGCTCGCTCGGTACCACAACAACTTGCCACTCTGGGCCTTCTCAAATCCAAAAGAAGATCAAACAGCCAAACGGCTTGTCCAAACCAACTCATACAAATCTCATAATCGAATAAAATATAAACATGTACCCTTTTGGTTGGGCGTCCAAGTCTAACTCTTCCATATGATATTCCATCAGCATATATCCAATCATTTTCAACTAATCTCCAATCAATTTATTTTTCCAATCCGATCATTTTCTAATTCCAAGCCAAATTTCTGTTTCAACTCCACTTCCATTCACTGATTTATTTCTTAAATCAGTTATCTCCATCTCCAAGTTCAAAATTCGATTCTTATTCTCCAAGAATCAATTCATTTTAATAACTTGAATATCTAGTATTTCTCTTTTACAATTTCCATTCTGGGTCGTTCCAAATTTAGTCAAATTTGGTTATCTTAGTTTAAGTTCCACTTTTACCATTTTAACTATATATGTTAAATTTTTATTTCAGAATTCAAATTCTTGGGATTTTATTTCAAATCAGTTTGAAATAATATATTTTTGCATATAATAATGGTAATTCAAAACATTTGAATTCTTGACAACTTACTTCCTCAAATAACTTCAAAACAAAATTTTTGGTAGTAATCCGTCACTTAGCAACTCGAAAATTACACTGATGATGTGGCCAGCATCATCAGAATTATTTGCCAGTGATCGAAGTGAGTTCAATACTATATTACCTTTCAAATTTCATTTAAAACACTTCCATTTTGAATTTTACTTCAAAATATCTTTCACAGCACTTGGAAAACAATTTCAAATCTCCCAGGATTTTGATATTCCCATATATTTAATCCAAACATTATTTCCAACTTTTTCCAAGTTTTTAAAGTTTTAATTCAAATTCTGGTTTTAAATTCAGATTTAATTCATCTAATTTTTCATATTATACCTATATAATATTTCGTTGATTATTTATATAACCATCTCAATTATAAATCTTATTCGATCATAATAATGATCACACATTCAATATATATAATAATATCAATATATATACTCTTTTTCATATCAAAATATAATTTTGGGTAAATTTATTTTATTTACCCTCCTTTCAAAACATACTGTGTCGAATTACTCTGTTCAAGAGTTTAGAAACACCTATCGACGCAGTTTGCATTACTGTTTCGACCAGAATTTATAAACCACTCGACTGACTAGTCAACACAATATAAAACGGTTTTAATATTATTTACAAATACGCACTCGTATACATACACTCTAACTCAATCTAAGGTATTACTAACCTTATCTCTATTGAGTCACGCCACAGAGCCAAGGTACAAACTTAACCTTATGCTCTGATACCAACTGTAACATCTGGGATTTTCGACCCAGAAAATCAACATAAATACACTGTCAATTTCTCGAGCATCAAAAATACCGGGACATTAATAGAAGAATTTAGAGGATGAGAAAGGTAAGATAGAAATAACAGAATAGATGAAGAAGAAGAATACAACTGAACAGAATCAGAGTAAATACGAAACTCACAGCGGAATGAATAAATTGTATTATAACATAACTTTGAATTACAAACTGTATTGTATATATACATACCATATATCAGAGTACAATACATCATGTCACAGCGGAAAATAATCTATAGTTACTAACGGTGGAGCCTTCTGCTTCGAGCTCCTCCAAGTGAAATCTGCAAAGCCTGAAACACTTGACTGCCCGTACAAATTTGGGCACCCAAGAGTTTAGGGAAAATAAACAAAATAAACTCTGGGTCAGTCATGGGACTGGTGTGAGTAAATTCCAACCATACTGTTTAACTTTGAAAATCCTTTCGAACAAGGAGACAATAGTAAGACCAGCCCACATCTAAACATGGACGGTTTTTACCTTACTATAATCCAAAATACTTTGATATCAAAACTAGTGATATTATGATAATGTCTAAGCACATAAATATCCAAGTTGCACAACGCTTGCATCTCACGTTCCACATATATATAGTATAAAATCATAAACCGCAGGGCGCTTATTGGAGAATGGATTCCAACAGACAAGGTATGGGAGCACCTTCCGAATAGTGTACTCTAGAGGGGATACACCCAGGGTTCAACAAGAACGTCTTGCAACCCGGCCACACATGACCGCTCACTCATTTAGCTTGAGTGTCGCGAATGTATTGCCACCACGGTTGTAGGCCATCCAACCGTCATCCGAAGATACAGAATCGAAAAGAAGTATAAATATGAATTTTCTCTAGATCGGTGACAATACACCCTGCTTGGGGATGACCCAACTAGCCATGCTGCCTAGCCCAACTTCTGTCATTCCTGGTTATGAGGCTAGAGGCTACGTCTATCTTTAGAACATCTGATCACCATTCACTTTGAATGTCACATCATCAAATCCGTAATCACACATTGATTACACAAATGCACACTGGGTGCAGAATAAAGAGAAGTCGTCTTCTCCCCACCAACTTGGTATATTCGTAAAATCAACGACGTGACCGTTGGAAATACTCTGTCAGACACTCGTCCATACAAGTTGTCCTGGGACTGGACAAACAAAAATATCATTCTAGAACTGGACGACCCTTGAATTTAACTCCGTCTTCAATTATGTTCAGCATATCAAATTTGCAGCGCTTATGCCTATACGGAGTGGTTTCCGGATAATATATCCAATCAGTCTCTCCATATTGACAACGATGGTCAAAACACTTCGATAGTCAGTTATTTAACTATCGAAGTAAAAACAAACACCCATTCAAATGTATAACTAGACATCACATAAACACGGGTGCTTTTTATTTAACATTCGTTTTTATTATTCAAATTCTCATATCTTACCAGATATTTCTCAAAATCCCGTTTTATCCTTTTACATTTTTTGGAAAACATTTCCAGTTATTAAAAACTCTTTACTCACGTAATAAGTTCGCTTATCTTGTTTCCCGAATCTCTTTCATACTTTTATATTCCCTTTTCACTTTATAAACTCTGTTTCTAAGTCAACTTCTTATCAAATCAATATCAAGTTTATAACTAAATATTGATTCCTATCCTATTAACATTTAAAACTAAAATGTTAATTATCCTATCAGATTATAATCCCTAAAAATAGTTTTCTTTTAACGCATTCGACATCGTCGAATTCTAGTTCCAAATCCTAACGGTTTGATTCTAATCACATTTCGAACATCGAAATGCTGTCATCGTTTTCTAACACGATTCTCCCATTTCTCTTTCTAAAACTGATTCTTATATTTTCTTAAGACATCGTTATTTATCACTTTCGAATAAGTGGATTTCAACTAACTGTTTCGTTTCCTAGGAAATGCTGCCATATATAAAAATCATGCTTAAGTTTGGTTAATAGCGTTAATTTATCGCTACAGTTCAAAACTTGTCATACGTTGTAATATTCTCCTTTATAACTAATCTTGACATAACAGTCACGCTTAATCCTAATCAACAACGTTTATTTTATCGCTATAGTTCTAAGACTTGCAATACGCTGCCATATTCCTTTTATACTAATCATGATATAACAGTCGCGCTTAAATTTAGTCAACAACGTTTATTTTATCGCTATAGTTCTAAGACTTGCAACACGCTGCCATATTCTCTTTGTAACTAATTTTGACATCTCTTTCCGTTACAAACTGATATCGTTCCTCAATAATAGCGAAGCCGCTCAAGTTGGGGTATTCTATTTACCTCTCAGACCTTGATCGACAACGTTCTTACCTTAGAACCGATACAAATCTGCACTCTAATCCCTTATTACTTATAATATCTATCAGATCGTATTTTCATGTTTATTTTTAACTATGGTTTTATAACACCATATCTTTACTTTGAAATCTCTGGTGTTTTATGATTATTTATATTAACTCTTCGCTTTCATTTCATTCCATCATTCTATTTATAACTTCTTAAATTAAACGGGTAATTAATCTCATTAATCTTGATTAATTTATTTCTAAACTGTTTTCATTAGATTAACTAAAATCCAATTAATCTGATAATCATTTTCCCAAATAACAGTTGATTAAATCAACTTCATTCCATCAGTAAATTCTTTAACTGATTTGAATTACTTCTTAACATTAGATTAATATAATTAATCTAATAATATTTCTAAATTGTTTATCTTAAATATAATTATCCAAATATTTAATCATTGGATAATTTCTGCTTTATAAACTTATTTAAATATCAACAATCGTTTTTATTTATTTTATAAAAACGAACTCTAAAATACTGGTTTATAATAGAACTTCTATTATAAATTTAAATCTTCTTTTTTATTATAAAAATATAATTTTTATAATTAACCTCGTTGATTTGCCTGACGGCCAATCAACTCCTTAACAAAACGATGGTTTTATGGTCGACTGTTATCACTTTCTAAATTGATATCGTTTATTGATTTATCGAAACAGATGTTGAATTTTCCGTTCAACATCAATATTCACATGGGGTTTTAAATATAATTCGGGTTCATACAAAACAAACAGTACATATAATTATCAAGGAATCCAGTCGGATTCCTCCAACCGGTTTCCGCATCCACAGATGTCAGTCAACACAATTTACACTAACTCTATACTAGGGGTATTCTAATCGATGGAATCAGTGTCGAACCGATGATGTGTACATATGTAACGGTATATAATATTCAACCAAATTAATTGTAATCTACCTAATCGGCCATCGAACAGCATTCAAACATCATTAAAATATGATTAAAATATTTTAAAATAGATCAGAGTTAGTGAATGTACTCACCTTCGCGCGTTAACCGTTAAATAACGATTTGCGTTAGTTGATAGATCTGAATCTAGCGTTCCGTCCGGTCACGACGTTGCTGCAACACTCGCGAACGTACAGCGGACCATCGACTGTTTTAACCCTTCGTTTCGGCTACCAATATCATACGTCCAGTTAAAACGAATCCCATCACCACTACTCCTTCACCCTTTTGCCGCACCATCTCTTCACCATCGAACCTCTCTGCTTGCTCACGTTTCAATATATACCCCTATGCAAATCGAGGTCTCCTGCGCCTGTTACTTACTCCAAATGCCCGCAACATTTGTCCCTTCTACCAGTTACTTCAAAACAGTCCTTTACCCCACACTTCATTTATACTGTACCGCTCTCTTTTCGTTATTCTTTGAGCTGTCAAGTTGTTTGTTCTACAAATTGACCTCTACTCCAGACAACCCTCTTATCTTTCCTTATAAGAAAATCAGCCCAAGGCCCATTGTGTTCAATCCTGCGTCCAAGCTACATAACCCGTGACGCAAAATTCTCCTTTCCCAAATACTTTGGAGCAACTGTTGACCACCATAATACTTATACCATCATTCCAGACTAAAATGCATGCTCCCTTCCTTATACGAACTCATGTCTGCTCATGCCATTTCACGTCCGCCCTTCTTTTCTTTGCATGCCTCTGCGTCAGTATGCATCTTCCTCTTCACATTGATCATTACCGTGCCATCCCCCCTCCACCCATACAAACGTTGGTCCATTCACTCATCTCCACATTCCACTCTTCCAGTAATACAAACAACTCCACCATTTGGCACAAACGCGTCCATGCACTCCCCTGTCTTCGCATCGGCTATGAATCCCCATCTTTCCGCACATATAGCGACTGACGATTTTCTTCTCATGCTTGATTTACGTCCTTCCTCCCATGCAGTAATCCCATACGCATGTACTTTCTGCCATACAAAAATGCACCCCATATGCATATATGTCTCCATCTTCCTGTACATTCATGCACACACCCTGGACATCCTCTCGATCACCATGTTCTCTCCAAAAGCTTCCTTACTTAACAAACTTCATCACTATTACACCTCTCATCCTCCATTTGTATCAACTCTACCCGAACAGTGATGCTCCACGGCCATTTGCCTTGACAACCACTGACGAACTCCAACTTGTAAACGCTGAAAGTCATGGTGGCCTGACCTCCACGGTGAGATCGACTTGTCCTCTGATCTTTTCCAGTTGCGGCATAAATCAGGCCAGGTCGAAGCTAAAGTAAAAATGGAGCGAATCTTGTTGTTTTTGAGAATAGGAAACGAAGGCCGCCACGGTTTTGATGTTGCACAGCCTCGTCGCTTTGGTTTTCCACATCCAGAAATGGCGAAAATGTGCATAGAAGCAAGTATAAATAGAAGAGTAAAAGTTAGAATAGGATCAATGTCATTGGTATAGGTCATCGGCTAGAACGTGCTGTCATTAAATTCTTGTATAGGGTTGCGCCATGCTGCAGTATGGCTTTGGATAGGGTGTACATGTTTCGTACTTTTATTTAATGGCTTGCGAGGTGAAAATACCTATATAGCTGATGCTCTATAACTTAACTGTTAAGTTTTAGGTAAGTAGTAGCATGTGCAGCATACTTCATGGTTAAGGGAATAGCGTAGAGTAGTGTGTGGGCGGATTTACTGTTTTGAGTAGATTTAAGATATTTTCTTTGTTTATTTATAGATATGTATGGTGTCCCATGCTTTAGTGTTGCAATCCGTCTGGAAATATAGGGTAGGTTTTGACATTGAATTGCTTAGGCATTGAAAACATTGGTTGAAGCTTTGTTTAGTCACTCTCAATTTAATGCATTCCATACTGAGATATTTTAGCCGATAGCATAGGATTTTGACTCTTTTATATTATATGTTTAAGTTATAAAAACTATCTACCCCGATACATACCATTATATTCGTATATAATTGCTATAGACTGGAATAAAGATGCCGTTGTGATCAGCACTGTGTCACGATCCCAAAAATATAATAATACCGGTAGATTGACTCATATTTTGAAATCCCGAAATATCGATACAAGGTGCACAATTTACCAAAAAAAAGTTGCATATTTAATTAATTAAAAATTACAAAAAAATTCTAAAAATTAAATTATCGCTGCGCCTCAAAAGAACCTTGTCCCAATTTGCATCCGATATCAAGTTATTTCAAATAAACCGTTATGGTCGATATACGATTTCACAGCGACTATTTGAATATTTGATTTGGACATATCTTGCAATCTACACAACGAAATCTTGATTTTTCACTTCTGTTAGAAAGATACAGTTCAACAGATTCCATCGTTTCTTGTTTCGAAGAAATCCGATTCAAAACGAGTCTGGTACACTCAATTGAAGTTCAGAACGTTAAATTTCGAACTGCAGGGTCGTTCTGAGCTCGATTATAATTTATATATATTTATATACGTTCAACTTCGTTTTATTTAATATATGAATCCATTTATTTTCTGAATTCAATATTTAAACTGATTTAAATATTCGAATTCAAACCGTTCAAAATGCGGGACGTTACAGGGTGATAGGCTGTACTTAGATTCAATCGCGTACCCATCGCTTCTTGCAAACTATTCCAGAATTGGCTAGTGAAGATTGGGTCACGATCGCTAACTATGCTTGAAGGAACTCCATGCAATCGCACTATCTCTCGAAGATAAATAGATGCTAGCCATGATGCGGTCCTCTTGCTCTTCACTGGAATGAAATGAGCGCTCTTCGTGAGTCTATCCACTATGACCCATATGCTAGTATTCCCCTTGCTTGTTCTCGGCAATCCATCCACAAAATCCATAGAGATACTTTCCCATTTCCATTGCGGGACCTCCAATGGATGTAGTAGCCCACCGGGCTTCTTCGACGCGGCCTTTACTTGTTGGCAAACAATGCATCTAGAAACAAACTCTGCAACATCCTTTTTCATCCCATCCCAAAAGAAAATGCGCTTCATATCCCGGTACATCTTATTCCCTCCGGGATGTATGGTCATCCTTGAGTGATGCGCCTCCTCAAGAACTTTATTTACTAAGTCTCCCACTTGTGGGACACATAGTCTTCCATCACGCCTTAGCCACCCCTTGTCATCAATAGTATATCTAGCGAGGTGACTTGACGTCTCACCCCGAATCAACTTGTCCATGATCTCGACTATCTGCGGGTCTTCCCTCTGTGAAGTCCCAACTTGATCAAGGAGTGTAGGTCTAAGCTCAAGGGATGCTAACGAACCAGTCATCGACTCAACAGTAGGTGTAAAATCAAAGGCTGCCAAGAACTCTAGGCTTTTCATCTCAACAAACAAGGGACTCAAAGTCAACCTTTTTCTACTTAGCGCATTTGCCACAACATTACCCTTGCCAGGGGTATGAGCTATATCGAAGTCATATGATGCCAAGAATTCCATCCACCTCTGCTGCCTTAGATTCAAATCTTTCTGCGAGAAGAGGTACTTGAGCGACTTGTGATCAGTATATAACTCAAACCTTTCACCTAGAAGATAATGGCGCCAAGATTTGAGTGCGAAGACGATCGCCGCCAACTCCAAATCATGAGTAGAATGGTTCTTCTCATGAACCTTGAGTTGCTTACTCCCAAAGCATATCACTCTCCCTTCTTGCATCAGGACAGCGCCCAATCCCGTGCCACATGCATCGGTGTACACGGTAAACAACTTCCCTCCATCGGGTAATGCTAGGACTGGAGCTGTGGTGAGGGCTTTCTTGAGCCTTTGAAAAGCAAGCTCACGCTCTAAGTCCCATGCAAAGACTAAGTTCTTCTTCGTTAGCTTAGTGGGAGGGGCTGAAATCTTAGCGAAGTCCTTAATGAACTTCCTATAAAATCCTGCCAGACCGAGAAAGCTTCTCACTTCAGTTGCATTCTTCGGAACTTTCCAGTCTTGTACCGCCACTACTTTAGCAGGATCCACAGCTATGCCTTAGCAGGATCCACAGCTATGCCTTGCTTAGAAACTATATGCCCAAGGAACCGAACTTCCCTTCTCCAGAAATGGCATTTGGAGAACTTGGCTTTTAACTGATGAGCTCTAAGCGTATCCATAACCTCCTTGAGATGTATAGCATGCTCTTCCTCGTCCTTAGAGAAGATCAGAATATCATCCACTACTTTAGCAGGATCCACAGCTATGCCTTGCTTAGAAACTATATGCCCAAGGAACCGAACTTCCCTTCTCCAGAAATGGCATTTGGAGAACTTGGCATTTAACTGATGAGCTCTAAGCGTATCCATAACCTCCTTGAGATGTATAGCATGCTCTTCCTCGTCCTTAGAGAAGATCAGAATATCATCCACGAAGACAACCACAAACTTTCCAGTCTTGTACCGCCACTACTTTAGCAGGATCCACAGTTATGCCTTGCTTAGAAACTATATGCCTAAGGAACCGAACTTCCCTTCTCCAGAAATGGCATTTGGAGAACTTGGCTTTTAACTGATGATCTCTAAGCGTATCCATAACCTCCTTGAGATGTATAGCATGCTCTTCCTCGTCCTTAGAGAAGATCAGAATATCATCCACTACTTTAGCAGGATCCACAGCTATGCCTTGCTTAGAAACTATATGCCCAAGGAACCGAACTTCCCTTCTCCAGAAATGGCATTTGGAGAACTTGGCTTTTAACTGATGAGCTCTAAGCGTATCCATAACCTCCTTGAGATGTATAGCATGCTCTTCCTCGTCCTTAGAGAAGATCAGAATATCATCCACGAAGACAACCACAAACTTGTTAAGGAACTCCCTAAACACCCTACTCATCAAATCAACGAAGTATGTGGGTGCATTAGTCAAACCGAATGGCATGACAAGCCATTCAAAGAATCCATCTGGAGTCCTAAACGCAGTCTTGTCAATACAATCCTCAGCCACTCTTAGCTGATGGAATCCGGTGGCTAGATCGAGCTGAGAGAAAACAGAAGCACCTACAAGCTGGTCAAAGAGATCATCGATCCTCGGTAACGGGTGCCTATTCTTCTTTGTCAGCTTGTTTAACTCATGATAATCAACACATAGACGAAGCGAACCATCCACCTTAGTAGCGAATACCACAGGAGCACCCCATTCAGAAATGCTTCGCCTAATGAAATTTTTCTCAAGCAACTCCTTGATTTGCTTGCTAAGCTCTCTTCTTTCTCGCGGGGCCATGTGCCTAACAGACAATGAAACTGGCTTGGCATTATCAACAAGATAAATACGGAAATCTATCTCGCGTTTAGGGGGTAACCCCTTCACCTCATCAAAAAGATCAGGATATTCTCGGACCACCCTCACAGATTGAAGATTGTCAATAGACGAGTCGAGGGATTCAAGATAACATAACATGACAGGATCCAGAGGGTTGCAAGAAATCTCTAGGGTATTGCCAAGGCGAGTCATAAGCCTCACTACCCTATGCTCACAATCGAGAATGGCTCCATAACAAGGCAACCAATCCATGCCCAAAATCAACCTGTATCCCATGAACCCGAGAACACAAGCATTACATGTGAATTCTACGGTCAAGATAGAAATTGTAATAACCCGAAAATCTGGGCCAGTTTAAAATTTTTATTTTGGCAATTTTAGCGAATTTTGAATATTTAAAATAGATTATTTTAAATAATATCGACGAGAAAATTTATTTTGAATAGAATTCGACGTATATATTATATACGTCGTCGTTAGAATATAATATTTATATATAATTATAAATAGAATTGAAAATGGCGCGGTAGTTCGATAATTCGATATCAAACTTCAATTGAATGTACCGGGTGCAAAACAATCCGGATTTTAGTGAAACCAAAAACATTAGGATCTAATTGATAATATCTTTCTAACGGATGTAAGAAACTGAGATTTCACTTTAAAAATTGAGAGATATGTCCAGTTGAAAATTCTGAATAGTCGCTATGGAATTCAGGCCCTTAAAAATGGACATTTTGCAAATGACCTCGGATTTCGACGAAACCACTTTTGTTGGGTCCGTGATGTCAAATTATTGCTAGGTTTCAAATTTCATAATTTTTCGAATCAATATGTGAGTGTGGCAAAGGAAAACGCGTTTGACCAGTTTCAGTTGATTTTAATCGACTGGAAAATGGCCATTTTTCCAACGGTCTCAGAATTCAACGAAACTAGTTTGGTTAGGACCGTATCGTCAATACGAAGCTAGAAAATATTTTTCTGGAATTTTTCTAGTTAGTATGTGGCCGGGGTAAATTGAAATGTGCGTTAAAATTTAGTATATAGAGTTATATTTTGTTTTTGATGAAAACTGATCGAAACGATTGAATCAGCCTGCGATACCTATCCCATTGTGTTCGGAACGGGGGTAATTAGCTAAGGATGATAGTCGGTGGGCTTGATTTCGAGTTCGTATTATAAAGTTACCTTTTTGAAATTTAAAATAGTAATATATATATATATATATGGAGAAGCCCTAATTCTCATTCATTATTTTCCTGGAAGCCCCAAATTGAAAAAAATCGATCCCGCCGCTACCTCCCTCCAACCACCATCGCTCTTGTCGCCGGCGCCTCCCCAAACACCTCTCCCTCCGTCTGACTTCTCTCCTCCTCCCCCTCTACTAATCGACAGCGCCCCCTATTTTCTTCCCTAAACGCACCGAGTTCGCCCTCGATTTCTGAAGCCCCCAGACCATCGAGCTGAGCGGATTTTTGGGCGGAGGTGGAACGCGCGTGGGCGCATCTAGTGGGCGGGTTCAATCATCGAACGGTCGACAGTGGAGGGCGTTCATGTGAACCCTAATGATCGAGCATGGGTTGGGTTATACGGTTTCAACAGACAGAGGAAGAAGAGAATAAAGCACTAAGGTTTTGTTTATTTTATTTTATTATTTATATATATATATATATTATTTTATTTAACTTGTACATTGTGTAAAATAAAATCAGTTTTTTTTTTTATATAAAATAAAATAGCATTGAAAAAAAAAAAAAAAACTAAACTAAAAAGGATTTAGAAAACTGGTTTTTAAAAAGAGGTTAAAAACTGATTTTATTTTTCTTTCTACTTTTCTGTAAACAACATTGGACTTTATTTTCGTTTTAAATATAAAGCTATTGGTATAAAATCTGAAATAATATAAATAATATTGTTTAGAGAATATGAAATTTTATTTATATAACATAGGATTAGAATATGAAATTATATATATATAACATAGAATTTGAATATGAAACTTTGTATATATAGCATAGAAGAAAGAACATATTTTTATAAAGATGAAATCTTTATAGTTGAAAAGGCGAGATCTTTATATATAGAATAACGATGTAAAAATAGAATTTTTATCTATATAGTAGCGGTGTAAAAATAGCATTTTTATCCATATAGCGTCAAAGTAAAAATGTGATTTTTATATATTGAACTTCGAAGTAAAAATGTGATTTTTATATATTGAACTTCGAAGTAAAAATATGATTTTTATATATTGAGTAGCGGAGAGAAAATTCGATTTTTAAATATATGGAGTGATTATAAAAATATGATTTTAAATTGAAAGTGAATAAATAAAAATGTGGCTTTTTATTTTAAAGACATCGAAATATAAAAATGTGTGATTTTTATATATATAGTGACTACGGGCAAACGAAGATGAAAAAGGCGAAGATGAAGAAGATTTCTATAAATGGAGAGCCGTGAAGATTGGATAGCTTTCGGTGAGAACTTCTCACTCTTCAATTTAAATTTCTAGTTATATATATATATACTAGGATGCAGACGGTGTTTAGTAGCACCCGACACAATTGTCCACAGACCATGGACTTGTTTGTTTGGATGTTTGGTGATTGATTGAGATATTGGTTTGAATGTGGTTTGTGGTGTGAAAAATCGAATCGATAAATTGGTTAGGATTAGACGTGCGCCGTTATAAGGCGAAGGAGTAAGACTAGGTTAGACTCTTACTCCAAATTTTGTGGTTTGCATAACGAAAGTGATTTGATTGATGTGTGAATGGCGTGGGCCTTCACTAGACCGGGGATAAGGCTAGGCCTTGTCCCGTTTCTAGTATCGTGCCGTTATGCCGCCGAAATTTTCTAAAATATGTAAAAAAAATAAAAATATCATTTTTATTGTGTAAATGAAATGAATAGAAATTCAAGTGTTGAAATAGAATATTTTATCGTTAAAAATAATTTTTAACGTGAAAGTGAATAAATAAAATATTTATAAACAAATCGGCCGATTTGTTTATATACACTGATTTGACTGATATTGATTGGGTTGATAAATTTTACACATCGCCCAACTGCACAAATAAAATCTGTGTTTGATTGTTTGAAACCCCACACGGGTGTTGGGATGAAATTTGAAGTTCACTCATCCTGATTGATCAAATATGTCGATCGATTGATTGACAGGCTGTTATAAGCGTTAGATATCGATATTTGATGCTTATACAGTGTAGTGCACTTTGGTTGATGGTTGATTATTTTTCGACGCTATTATATACATGTGTTGTATGGAATCCATATAATTAACGTTATATGGTGATTGATTGGGCCTCATTCCAATTGGGAAAATAAGGAATATTATAAAAGAAAATTCATGTGTTGAATATAAAAATAGTCATGTGTTGACGATGTGCATGTGTTGAGTGAAATATTTTATATAATCAAAATTACATCTTTATCACATTTAAAATTAGAACTACTTCCCAGTAGAAGTCTAATTGAAAATCAAACGATAGATACCATAGTTTTATAAAATATTTCACATAATAAAAATAGTGATGTGTTGACAGTACTCATGTGTTGAGATTAGTCGTGTGTTGAAAGAAATATAGGTTCATGTGTTGAATTGGATAGAAGTTTTTGAAATATATAAAGCCGTGTGGATTAGAGATGCGCTATTTTGACGTGAACGATATTTATATCGATTTTATTCGTTTTACAACGAATATTGAAAAGTGATTTCAAAACTAAATATTTTGAAATGAAATTCAATTGAATTAGATTAAAATTCGAATTGAATAGGAAGTGAATTTGAATTTGAATAAAATAGGAATGAATTGAATTGAAAACGATTTCGAAATGAATTGAATTGAAAACGATTTCGAAATGAATTGAATTGAAAACGATTTCGAAATGAATGGAATTGAAAACGAATTCAAATTGAATTGAAAGTGAATTGAAATGAATTCAAATTGAATTGAAATTTGAATTGAATAGAAATGAATTTTAAAACGAATTTATAGAGAAGAATTCAATTTTGATTTGAATTGAAATGGAAGTTGAAATTGCTTTTGAAACGAATTCAAAACTATTTTTAAAATTCATTTTAAAAGGAAATCGACGAAATATATATTATATATATTATATATATAATATAATGGCCTGAATAGAACGCGCCGCGCCGCGGCAGTTCGTGAATTTCGACCATTTATTTCAAACGGACATTGCGGGAGATCCGACCGTCGGATTCTCCTAAAACCGGAACCGTTGGGTTCGTATCGAAAAGAGCTTTCCAATGAATATTAGAAATTTGAAATCTAACGGTTGGATTTGGAATTATGTCCAAATCAAATTCGAAAAAGGTCGCTATAAGTGCAGTTCGATGGCCGTTGTTGGAAATCGACTGTACGGGCCTTGATAAAATTATTAAAAATATCTATAATTTGTGTAAAATTATAATATGTGAATTGGAAAGAACTGGGGTGAAAAATTCCACATTTGAAAAGATAAAAATAGATTTTTATCGAAATGAACTAGTTTTGAACTAGAATTGAAATCAATTTATTTCTAAAATAAATAAATTGAATTTGAAAGTGATTTTGAAAATAATCGATAATTTCCAATACGTGGATTGGACTGGAGCTGAATCGAAATTATCTTCGGAATATTTCGATGTTGGATTTCGTGACTATACAAATATTGTTATGGGGATTTGAAAGATATTTTATATCGTTATTTCCAATACGATATTTGTTGGTTTCAGAATTTGATATTGAATACCAGCCGATATATTTTCTATTCAGAGCCTTGTATTTAATATCAAATGTGATTTGGTTTGTCGTGAATCGTGTTTTGATGACATTGGTTCTTTAACCCAGTTAAAGGCAGAATATTGATTTTTGAAAAGATTAAAACTAAGTGGAGTTTTAATGAATCTTTAATTAGATTGAAAAGTGAATTGATAATTTAAATTATCCAATCTGAAAAGTGATCGAGAGTGGAGTATCACCAGTTTTGCTCCAAAGCGATAGTTAAATCTTTAATTAGATTTGAACGTGAAATGGTAATTAATTTTACCGATAACACCGTGGTGTTAGATGTGGAGTATTACCAGTTTTCTCCATGGGATATATAGGTTGGGATTGGGAAATAAAATAAATAATTACTTCGGTGTGGTTCGTTAATCCCGACTAGTTGAAATGATATCCAAAGGAGGATTAAAGAATAAATTTAGAAGAATTTATCTTGGATAAAATTAATGGGAACCTTTCCCTAAGAATGTGATTCGGTGAATAAAGGAATATTCTGAATTGGAATGAGGCGTTTGTTGTGTTTGTGTAACATTTGTTTATTATATACGTGGGTTATTCAGAAAGGCCGGGTTATACCCATTCTGAATAACCGATTCGACGAGATGTCGAAGATGAAGACGGTGGTTGAAGACCGGAAGTCTTCACATCGTTTGGGTGATTACTGATGATCTTGATTGGGCTGTACACCCAGGATGAGGGAAACAGTCGGTGATCGTCCAGACGTACTTGGAGATCGATGGATATGCGAGGAAAGTGCCTCCGGTTTCGTTCAGACCCAGAACGGACTTGTAAATGGACTGTGTGTCTGACATTGGATTTTAGTCCGTGTGATTGATCTCTATTAAATATATATCTGTTTGGCGGCGGAGAATTTATTCTCTTGCTTAACGCCCTTCTCTGAGACGTACGAGCTCAGGGGTTATATATTGATGGATATCAAACGCATGGAGTGAATTGCCTGTGTGGCATGCGTAAGTGGCAATTGATCAAGGCTTCTGTTGAAAAGCAAAGTCTTGTGGTTGATGATCAAAGCACGGCCTGTGTGGCATAGCTTTGTGTGTAACGTGGATTCGCGAGCCTCACACCTCGGTATGAGTCAAAAACGGGAGATGGACCGCTGGGAGAGCATGACGTTTCTTTCTAGCTAGGGTGGTGTCAGTGACCTACCAGCCCTGACATTTATATACTTTTCACCTGTGTGGTTGTTGGAATGCGAGGCGCCTCGGATATAGGTCTGTAAGGACCGGGAAACGTGTGTTCAGGAATTGCCAATCCTCAAAAGTAAGAGAGGACCGGCCCAGCCGATTCCAAGGATCAAAGTGGGGTCCTGGGACATTTGCTAGAGTGTCTCGAACGCGGAGAGGAGCTTGCCCCTTGCCTCGACTCATGATGGAATCCAATTTCCAATACGTGTATTGCGGTTTTAATTGTAGAACTAGTATGGCGACATGATATATGGTACCCATGCCGTCTATGATTGATATTTATGATTGAAATTGTTTTGACACTATACACTTATTATAGTATCAAATAATGTGTTTTAAACGTATCAAGCATGCTTTGGCTGTTATAAGGGAAAACCCTATCCTCCGGCTTGCGTTGCATTGTGTGATGGGACCTGGGTCTTATAACAGCTTCATTTTTCTTTATTTAGCATTGCGCTGTTTGTTTTATGCACTGGTATTCTTGGGAGGAAACCCGTTCCGTGTTATACGGCGTGGTCCCTTGTTTTACCGAACTTTAAAATAAAGAATTATAACTGTTTTAGTTCTCACACCAGTCACATGACTGACCTGGAGTTTATTGTTTTAACCTAAACTCTGGGTGCCCCTATTTTCCACACGGGCAGCTAGTAGTTTTGGTTTTGCAGATTTATATTCACAGGGTCCTGATTTACAGCTGGAACGATGCTCGGAAAGCTCTGTATCCGTGTATCACTTCTAGTTGTGCTTTTGTATTATTTTCCGCTGCTATGTAATTTATTGTAATCTCTGGTATTTATCGAATGTAATTTATTCATTTATACTCTGTATATTCTTGTATCTGATGGAATTGTTGTAATAACAATGAAATGTTCTTCCGTATGCGTCCTATTGTGTGTTGTTCTAAAAGTAATTCGTTCTTTCTCGTCTCTTCGGAGACCGGGGAAGTTACGGGTCGCTTCAGTTGGTATCAGAGCTTTGGTTTACAGAGCTCGAGAGCAAGACACATTAGAACCATACGAAAGAATTCATCAGATATTGGATTAGTAATATCCAATTAGAATGACTCGTTAGAGATAGGATCAGTAGTATCCTAGAACGAGTGTGAAGAGTATATTTTTCAAATGAAAACAATTTTGTTTTAAAATTTTAAATCGTTTTATACGTATTTTGAATATTTATTTATTTTGAATATGGACAATCGAGTATATATAGATTTCGCGTATACGCGTCATGAACGTATATTCGAAGTTTTAATATACTGGGTAGATATAGAATCACATTCTAGACATCCGGGGATGATTCTGATGATGGTGCATCATCATTAGTATTTATATTCGTGTTTCGAAGGTGTGATATCTATATATTTCCATTAGGCTGGTGTGAGAACCAAAACTTATATGGTTAGAATACACATTGTTGTGAATTGGCAGCAAAAACATGATTTTTTGTATATGTATCAAAATTTATGAATTTGAAAAGTTAATCCACTAATTGATTGATGTTTGGGTTGTTTGTTTAATTGTTTGCTAATTTTTAACCATTTATGCCTAATTGAACCAAATATTGAACTATATTGAAAATTGGTCGCATTTGCTTGCATATACATATACTTACATTGAACAGGTCATAGCAAGGAGGCTAGAGCCGAAGAATAAAATTTGTTTGCCCGACAAATAGGTACATGTTTATTACATAATTTCCTGTTTTGTTTGGGTGATGATGATTTTGTGAGCCTATTGGCTAGCCGCTTGGCTTTTTCTTTTTCTTTTTGAGATCTGAAGGACCGGGGAAGCTATTTGAAATTCCCCGATGCTCCCGGTGCAGGGGAGGTTATGGCGAAATTTTTCGAAAATTTAGGGTGTTAGCCAAATTTTTGAAATTTTGAAAATTCTCAAAAACTGAAAAGTTGGAGAATGAAAGCCAGATCGAATGTAGAGCTTAATAATCAAACCACTTTCGACTTTGTTCCTTTTCGGGGACGAAAAGTTTTAAGTGGGGGAGATTGTAATAACCCGAAAATCTGGGCCAGTTTAAAATTTTTATTTTGGCAATTTTAGCGAATTTTGAATATTTAAAATAGATTATTTTAAATAATATCGACGAGAAAATTTATTTTGAATAGAATTCGACGTATATATTATATACGTCGTCGTTAGAATATAATATTTATATATAATTATAAATAGAATTGAAAATGGCGCGGTAGTTCGATAATTCGATATCAAACTTCAATTGAATGTACCGGGTGCAAAACAATCCGGATTTTAGTGAAACCAAAAACATTAGGATCTAATTGATAATATCTTTCTAACGGATGTAAGAAACTGAGATTTCACTTTAAAAATTGAGAGATATGTCCAGTTGAAAATTCTGAATAGTCGCTATGGAATTCAGGCCCTTAAAAATGGACATTTTGCAAATGACCTCGGATTTCGACGAAACCACTTTTGTTGGGTCCGTGATGTCAAATTATTGCTAGGTTTCAAATTTCATAATTTTTCGAATCAATATGTGAGTGTGGCAAAGGAAAACGCGTTTGACCAGTTTCAGTTGATTTTAATCGACTGGAAAATGGCCATTTTTCCAACGGTCTCAGAATTCAACGAAACTAGTTTGGTTAGGACCGTATCGTCAATACGAAGCTAGAAAATATTTTTCTGGAATTTTTCTAGTTAGTATGTGGCCGGGGTAAATTGAAATGTGCGTTAAAATTTAGTATATAGAGTTATATTTTGTTTTTGATGAAAACTGATTGAAACGATTGAATCAGCCTGCGATACCTATCCCATTGTGTTCGGAACGGGGGTAATTAGCTAAGGATGATAGTCGGTGGGCTTGATTTCGAGTTCGTATTATAAAGTTACCTTTTTGAAATTTAAAATAGTAATATATATATATATATATATATATATATATATGGAGAAGCCCTAATTCTCATTCATTATTTTCCTGGAAGCCCCAAATTGAAAAAAATCGATCCCGCCGCTACCTCCCTCCAACCACCATCGCTCTTGTCGCCGGCGCCTCCCCAAACACCTCTCCCTCCGTCTGACTTCTCTCCTCCTCCCCCTCTACTAATCGACAGCGCCCCCTATTTTCTTCCCTAAACGCACCGAGTTCGCCCTCGATTTCTGAAGCCCCCAGACCATCGAGCTGAGCGGATTTTTGGGCGGAGGTGGAACGCGCGTGGGCGCATCTAGTGGGCGGGTTCAATCATCGAACGGTCGACAGTGGAGGGCGTTCATGTGAACCCTAATGATCGAGCATGGGTTGGGTTATACGGTTTCAACAGACAGAGGAAGAAGAGAATAAAGCACTAAGGTTTTGTTTATTTTATTTTATTATTTATATATATATATATATTATTTTATTTAACTTGTACATTGTGTAAAATAAAATCAGTTTTTTTTTTATATAAAATAAAATAGCATTGAAAAAAAAAAAAAAAACTAAACTAAAAAGGATTTAGAAAACTGGTTTTTAAAAAGAGGTTAAAAACTGATTTTATTTTTCTTTCTACTTTTCTGTAAACAACATTGGACTTTATTTTCGTTTTAAATATAAAGCTATTGGTATAAAATCTGAAATAATATAAATAATATTGTTTAGAGAATATGAAATTTTATTTATATAACATAGGATTAGAATATGAAATTATATATATATAACATAGAATTTGAATATGAAACTTTGTATATATAGCATAGAAGAAAGAACATATTTTTATAAAGATGAAATCTTTATAGTTGAAAAGGCGAGATCTTTATATATAGAATAACGATGTAAAAATAGAATTTTTATCTATATAGTAGCGGTGTAAAAATAGCATTTTTATCCATATAGCGTCAAAGTAAAAATGTGATTTTTATATATTGAACTTCGAAGTAAAAATGTGATTTTTATATATTGAACTTCGAAGTAAAAATATGATTTTTATATATTGAGTAGCGGAGAGAAAATTCGATTTTTAAATATATGGAGTGATTATAAAAATATGATTTTAAATTGAAAGTGAATAAATAAAAATGTGGCTTTTTATTTTAAAGACATCGAAATATAAAAATGTGTGATTTTTATATATATAGTGACTACGGGCAAACGAAGATGAAAAAGGCGAAGATGAAGAAGATTTCTATAAATGGAGAGCCGTGAAGATTGGATAGCTTTCGGTGAGAACTTCTCACTCTTCAATTTAAATTTCTAGTTATATATATATATACTAGGATGCAGACGGTGTTTAGTAGCACCCGACACAATTGTCCACAGACCATGGACTTGTTTGTTTGGATGTTTGGTGATTGATTGAGATATTGGTTTGAATGTGGTTTGTGGTGTGAAAAATCGAATCGATAAATTGGTTAGGATTAGACGTGCGCCGTTATAAGGCGAAGGAGTAAGACTAGGTTAGACTCTTACTCCAAATTTTGTGGTTTGCATAACGAAAGTGATTTGATTGATGTGTGAATGGCGTGGGCCTTCACTAGACCGGGGATAAGGCTAGGCCTTGTCCCGTTTCTAGTATCGTGCCGTTATGCCGCCGAAATTTTCTAAAATATGTAAAAAAAATAAAAATATCATTTTTATTGTGTAAATGAAATGAATAGAAATTCAAGTGTTGAAATAGAATATTTTATCGTTAAAAATAATTTTTAACGTGAAAGTGAATAAATAAAATATTTATAAACAAATCGGCCGATTTGTTTATATACACTGATTTGACTGATATTGATTGGGTTGATAAATTTTACACATCGCCCAACTGCACAAATAAAATCTGTGTTTGATTGTTTGAAACCCCACACGGGTGTTGGGATGAAATTTGAAGTTCACTCATCCTGATTGATCAAATATGTCGATCGATTGATTGACAGGCTGTTATAAGCGTTAGATATCGATATTTGATGCTTATACAGTGTAGTGCACTTTGGTTGATGGTTGATTATTTTTCGACGCTATTATATACATGTGTTGTATGGAATCCATATAATTAACGTTATATGGTGATTGATTGGGCCTCATTCCAATTGGGAAAATAAGGAATATTATAAAAGAAAATTCATGTGTTGAATATAAAAATAGTCATGTGTTGACGATGTGCATGTGTTGAGTGAAATATTTTATATAATCAAAATTACATCTTTATCACATTTAAAATTAGAACTACTTCCCAGTAGAAGTCTAATTGAAAATCAAACGATAGATACCATAGTTTTATAAAATATTTCACATAATAAAAATAGTGATGTGTTGACAGTACTCATGTGTTGAGATTAGTCGTGTGTTGAAAGAAATATAGGTTCATGTGTTGAATTGGATAGAAGTTTTTGAAATATATAAAGCCGTGTGGATTAGAGATGCGCTATTTTGACGTGAACGATATTTATATCGATTTTATTCGTTTTACAACGAATATTGAAAAGTGATTTCAAAACTAAATATTTTGAAATGAAATTCAATTGAATTAGATTAAAATTCGAATTGAATAGGAAGTGAATTTGAATTTGAATAAAATAGGAATGAATTGAATTGAAAACGATTTCGAAATGAATTGAATTGAAAACGATTTCGAAATGAATTGAATTGAAAACGATTTCGAAATGAATGGAATTGAAAACGAATTCAAATTGAATTGAAAGTGAATTGAAATGAATTCAAATTGAATTGAAATTTGAATTGAATAGAAATGAATTTTAAAACGAATTTATAGAGAAGAATTCAATTTTGATTTGAATTGAAATGGAAGTTGAAATTGCTTTTGAAACGAATTCAAAACTATTTTTAAAATTCATTTTAAAAGGAAATCGACGAAATATATATTATATATATTATATATATTATATAATGGCCTGAATAGAACGCGCCGCGCCGCGGCAGTTCGTGAATTTCGACCATTTATTTCAAACGGACATTGCGGGAGATCCGACCGTCGGATTCTCCTAAAACCGGAACCGTTGGGTTCGTATCGAAAAGAGCTTTCCAATGAATATTAGAAATTTGAAATCTAACGGTTGGATTTGGAATTATGTCCAAATCAAATTCGAAAAAGGTCGCTATAAGTGCAGTTCGATGGCCGTTGTTGGAAATCGACTGTACGGGCCTTGATAAAATTATTAAAAATATCTATAATTTGTGTAAAATTATAATATGTGAATTGGAAAGAACTGGGGTGAAAAATTCCACATTTGAAAAGATAAAAATAGATTTTTATCGAAATGAACTAGTTTTGAACTAGAATTGAAATCAATTTATTTCTAAAATAAATAAATTGAATTTGAAAGTGATTTTGAAAATAATCGATAATTTCCAATACGTGGATTGGACTGGAGCTGAATCGAAATTATCTTCGGAATATTTCGATGTTGGATTTCGTGACTATACAAATATTGTTATGGGGATTTGAAAGATATTTTATATCGTTATTTCCAATACGATATTTGTTGGTTTCAGAATTTGATATTGAATACCAGCCGATATATTTTCTATTCAGAGCCTTGTATTTAATATCAAATGTGATTTGGTTTGTCGTGAATCGTGTTTTGATGACATTGGTTCTTTAACCCAGTTAAAGGCAGAATATTGATTTTTGAAAAGATTAAAACTAAGTGGAGTTTTAATGAATCTTTAATTAGATTGAAAAGTGAATTGATAATTTAAATTATCCAATCTGAAAAGTGATCGAGAGTGGAGTATCACCAGTTTTGCTCCAAAGCGATAGTTAAATCTTTAATTAGATTTGAACGTGAAATGGTAATTAATTTTACCGATAACACCGTGGTGTTAGATGTGGAGTATTACCAGTTTTCTCCATGGGATATATAGGTTGGGATTGGGAAATAAAATAAATAATTACTTCGGTGTGGTTCGTTAATCCCGACTAGTTGAAATGATATCCAAAGGAGGATTAAAGAATAAATTTAGAAGAATTTATCTTGGATAAAATTAATGGGAACCTTTCCCTAAGAATGTGATTCGGTGAATAAAGGAATATTCTGAATTGGAATGAGGCGTTTGTTGTGTTTGTGTAACATTTGTTTATTATATACGTGGGTTATTCAGAAAGGCCGGGTTATACCCATTCTGAATAACCGATTCGACGAGATGTCGAAGATGAAGACGGTGGTTGAAGACCGGAAGTCTTCACATCGTTTGGGTGATTACTGATGATCTTGATTGGGCTGTACACCCAGGATGAGGGAAACAGTCGGTGATCGTCCAGACGTACTTGGAGATCGATGGATATGCGAGGAAAGTGCCTCCGGTTTCGTTCAGACCCAGAACGGACTTGTAAATGGACTGTGTGTCTGACATTGGATTTTAGTCCGTGTGATTGATCTCTATTAAATATATATCTGTTTGGCGGCGGAGAATTTATTCTCTTGCTTAACGCCCTTCTCTGAGACGTACGAGCTCAGGGGTTATATATTGATGGATATCAAACGCATGGAGTGAATTGCCTGTGTGGCATGCGTAAGTGGCAATTGATCAAGGCTTCTGTTGAAAAGCAAAGTCTTGTGGTTGATGATCAAAGCACGGCCTGTGTGGCATAGCTTTGTGTGTAACGTGGATTCGCGAGCCTCACACCTCGGTATGAGTCAAAAACGGGAGATGGACCGCTGGGAGAGCATGACGTTTCTTTCTAGCTAGGGTGGTGTCAGTGACCTACCAGCCCTGACATTTATATACTTTTCACCTGTGTGGTTGTTGGAATGCGAGGCGCCTCGGATATAGGTCTGTAAGGACCGGGAAACGTGTGTTCAGGAATTGCCAATCCTCAAAAGTAAGAGAGGACCGGCCCAGCCGATTCCAAGGATCAAAGTGGGGTCCTGGGACATTTGCTAGAGTGTCTCGAACGCGGAGAGGAGCTTGCCCCTTGCCTCGACTCATGATGGAATCCAATTTCCAATACGTGTATTGCGGTTTTAATTGTAGAACTAGTATGGCGACATGATATATGGTACCCATGCCGTCTATGATTGATATTTATGATTGAAATTTTTTTGACACTATACACTTATTATAGTATCAAATAATGTGTTTTAAACGTATCAAGCATGCTTTGGCTGTTATAAGGGAAAACCCTATCCTCCGGCTTGCGTTGCATTGTGTGATGGGACCTGGGTCTTATAACAGCTTCATTTTTCTTTATTTAGCATTGCGCTATTTGTTTTATGCACTGGTATTCTTGGGAGGAAACCCGTTCCGTGTTATACGGCGTGGTCCCTTGTTTTACCGAACTTTAAAATAAAGAATTATAACTGTTTTAGTTCTCACACCAGTCACATGACTGACCTGGAGTTTATTGTTTTAACCTAAACTCTGGGTGCCCCTATTTTCCACACGGGCAGCTAGTAGTTTTGGTTTTGCAGATTTATATTCACAGGGTCCTGATTTACAGCTGGAACGATGCTCGGAAAGCTCTGTATCCGTGTATCACTTCTAGTTGTGCTTTTGTATTATTTTCCGCTGCTATGTAATTTATTGTAATCTCTGGTATTTATCGAATGTAATTTATTCATTTATACTCTGTATATTCTTGTATCTGATGGAATTGTTGTAATAACAATGAAATGTTCTTCCGTATGCGTCCTATTGTGTGTTGTTCTAAAAGTAATTCGTTCTTTCTCGTCTCTTCGGAGACCGGGGAAGTTACGGGTCGCTTCAGAAATCCTCAAATCCATACAAATCATAGATAGATGGGCGGAACCCCCAATTGGATTTGAAACACTAACGAGATCCTCAACTAGACTAGTACTTAGGTGCAAACTTTCAACAATGTCAGAAGAAATAAAGGTATGTGATGCGCCAGAATCAAATAAAGTTCGAACAGGAAAACCAGAAATGTAAACAAGGCTTTCTACAGAAATACTACCTCGGTCCGGAGCTGGAGTAGTGTTGAGAGCATGCATCTGCCCCCCAGAAGGTCCTGCCCGCTGAGTCTGTCCTTGCCCCTGTCCTTGCTTCTTTGGGCAATCCTTACTGAAGTGTCCAGACTCTCCGCAATGAAAGCATTCTCCCAACTTCCTCTTCTTCTTCCTACAATCTTTGGCTATGTGTCCAGTGATCCCACAGAAGTTGCACTTCCTTGTCTCCCTTTCCTTGTTGTTGTTGGCCTTGTTACCCTTGTTGTTCTGGTTGTTCTGATTGCCTCCCCACTTGGAGTCCACCTTCTTGGTTTGTGTCTCATTAAGCTTAACTTCTTTCTTGCCACTCTTATCATCTCCTTGAAGCAAGGCCATTTCTACCAAGCTCTCAAAAGTGGCCCTCATGGGTATATGAGACATGGCCAATCCTTGCAATGGCTCATTCAATCCTCGAGCAAAGCGTAAAGCCTTCTTCTGAGGTGTGTTAACCATGTCTAAACCGAATCGAGCAAGCTGGTTAAACTTATTCACATACTCCCTCACGGTCATGTCCCCTTGCTTCAAAGATATAAACTTCTCCATTTGTAGATTCTCCTCAGCAGATGATAGAAACTTAAGCCCAAACCTCATCCTAAAGTCGGCCCAAGTCTCTATAGGTCTAGTAGCATTGGTGACTTCCCACCAATAAGCAGCTTCCTCTTTCAATAGCCATACTGCCAACAGAACTTTCCTACGATCTTCTACATCAAAGATAGCAAAAAGGTCTTCAGTTTCCTTTAACCAATTTCTTTCCTCCACATATGTCTCTGTCCCAACAAAATTCTTGCCACCCATCGCCTTAAAGTATTTGCAAATCTTCGCGAAATCCGCTTGTGGACGCTGAGGAGGAGGAGGAGGAGGAGGAGGAACCTCAGGTACTGGAGGAGGAGTGGGAGTGTTTGCTGGGTCCGCATCGTTGGCCCTAGCTTCCAAGTACCTTCGGAACCATCCGGGTATGGTTACTCCCTCGGGAAGGTTAAGATCGGCCATGCTGAAAAAGGAAAAGATAGATTTAGAACGAGGAAACGAAGGATAGTGCTAATGGCTTTTTGGGGAATAGCCTTTTAAAATAAACTAGACTTTCCTTGGAAAAATACTTAATTGGTTTTGAAAAATAGTTTTTCAAAAGAGTTTTTAAAACTTTTGTCCGGTCTAATAAAACCTCATGCTCTGATACCAAATGTAACACCCCACCTCCGCCAGGGCCATTCACGAGGGAATGCACTAGCTTTGGAGGGGTGTTTTCTAGGTAAACATACAAAGAGATATCACAAGACAGAACATAGATAAATAAATAAGTAAAGCAGCGGTAGAAATTTAAAAACCATAGTTAACCATTTCAAAACCAAAATAGTCAACTTACATCAAAGTACTTAGTCATTATTTTCCAACTACCGCAAGTCTAGAAAACATAAACTGAAAATAACATAAAGTAAACTATCCCCAAGATATATGTGGTAAAGCCATAGCAAGCTCAAGTCCAAACCGTACATGAGCTGTCAAGAAACCAAGCCAAATGTCCAAGCTAAGCACTAGTGTTCCCTCCCTGAGAACCGGGGGGGAACGGAAGAAAAGAGGCGAAAGAAAAAGGGTCAGTCATAAAGACTGGTAAGTCCTACCTACTATTAGTATAAAAACTAATGAAGTTAACTAAACATGAGAAACTGAGATGAAACATAAAGATGGTAACTAATTGGCATGATAAATAGATAACAAGGTAGATCAAGTGTGGCATCGCATATACAAGGTTTAGTTTTGCACCAATAGTACTAGTATTCTAACCCATGTCAAGTATAAACAAGAAATGATCCCTTGGCCCAATATCATGAGGTGACCCAAGTCGGGGTCCAACTACACGGTCTAGTCGATCGGCTCCCTATAAGCCTAACTCGTCGAGTGTCGGTGTCATACGGCCCAATCACGAAATGTAGTCAAACTGTGCTAGGTCCACCCCAGGGTGTATCAAGCCCTAGGGTGCCAACCACTGACACGAATCAAGCACGCACAGTCTAAACCTACTTGTGCCCGTGTCTGCTTTTTCAACTCCGAACTATGTGCACGACCATAGTCCGCCTGAACCTACACCGGCGCACCTACTCAGCCGTCGTTCTGGTCGCTTACAATCAGCCCAGTAATCGTGCCCCACCCTAGCCTAGTCCCTAGGGTATCGTGATACATCCAAGAGGGTTACTGCTGAAAAGGACCACGTGACTAGGGTTTCTAACGGGTTAAGTGTGGTTAACTCTATCCAGTCATGTATCAAGTTGGTTAAGTGTATCCAAGTGGTTCATGACTTAACCCTAACATGTGGCATTAATTAATTTAATGCACCCAACCTCTCACATTAGACTTTGTTGTGGTTACTGGATATGTCGGGCGGGTCCGGGCAGCTTTACACCACAACATAGTCTAACCTCGGGTTTCAAGCGCGATGTGACCAACTTCTCACATTGGGTCCTATTGTTTGTAGCCACTGGATTTGCCGGACGGTTCCGGGCAGATTTACGCTACAAACTCAACCCAACCTCGAGTTGGCCACTTTATGGTTTTCTACATGTTATGACCACATTCATGTTTTCAAGCATAATCAAGTTTCATGTCACATTTCAAGTCATGTTTTTTCATGTCATTTCAAGTTTGCCTAACTTCCCATAACGTATTCCCATTCGCACGTAAATTCACATCAACACAAGTGAATCAAGGAACATAAAAATATGACCAAGATGGGCATAAGGTGGTAAAGTTGGTCATAAGTTAAACATGATGATATTTGAGGCAAAGGTGTTCATCACAACTAGCATATAGGATTATTGGCCTCAAAAACATGCATGACATCAAACTTAGCATAGGCAAAGGTGATAACATGATAATAGTTGACATAGGGTGATAAACTTGTGGGTAGCATGTAGTTCAACATCATATGCAAGTTAACATCAAGGTTATGAGGGGTTCTATGTTGCATTATGCATAACCACCAAATAAAGCTCATAGCTTTCTACCCAAAAATCAAGATGAACGGCACTAGGTTCATGATAGTTCCACAATCATAGATCAAAAGAGTCATAAATGGATCTATGCATACAAATATAGCCCCAAGACAAGTATTACACCAAAAATCCCATTTCAACTTGCTACATGTTCATATTAATTTCATAGTTTAAATCTAAGAGTAGAGTGGGGCTTACAAAGCGTGGCTATGAGAACTAGAACCAACTAGAACAAGATAGAGACGTTGTAGAAGCTCTAGGAATGATGTAGCAACACTAGAAGCCTTGAGAATAAGTAGATCCTTTGATTTGGTGAAAAAAGATGGCTCCTTTTTGCCTTAGAAGCTCTCAAGATGAAGATGGAGGCCATGATTAGGGAGCATTTTGGCAGAATTAAGTTGTTAGGTTGATTTGTGATGGTTTAGGCTAGGTATTAGGGTGTTTTTATAGGTGTAGAGACTAGTTTAGGCCATAGGATTAATCCTAATTTAGATCTGAACCATCAAATCCCGTCACAGGCCAAATAAACAGACCAAAGGAGCAAATTGGTGCACCAGACCAACAGGGTCCGACCAAGGAGGTCGACCCCCAGGTCGACTCCTCAGTCGACCTGGGGGGGAGGGCAGGTCGACTCCCCAGTCGACCTGGGGCTGGGCGGGAAATTTTCCCGCCCAATCTGCTTCTGGCTGAATTTGAATTTCGGGCTGAATTTTGAATTTTTCTGAAATCTTCTATGGGTCATATCTTGGTCATACGGACTCCGATTTACGAAATTTTGGACTCGTTTTCAAGCAGAATTTCGAGACGAACGCAATGGCGTAACTCGTTCCCGTTGATTCTTAACTTATGATTTAATTCTGCCCTGATTTCTTGTTTTAACATGTTTTAAAAATTCGGGTTGTTACAATCTATGAAGGAAGACCGTTACTATATATGGAATTTAAAAGGCTTTGCCGTTGTTCCATTTATATTATTAGTCTAATACGGAAATTTATATCGATTATATATTGATATGTTTTTCGTGAAGATTCCATAGTTAATGGAAGTGTATTTTGGGTTTATCGTAAAAAGTGTTTTAAATGACATTGGTTCTTTAACCCAGTTAAAGACAGGAATAATTTTCCTAAAATGGAATAATCATTAAGTAATGATTTTTAGGAATTAAAACCATATGGAGTTCTAATGAATTTTTAATAAGATCGAAAAGTGAATAAGTTAATTAAATTTACCGAATTCTTGAATTAATCGAGAATGGAGTACCACCAATTTAACTCCAGACGATAGTTAAATCTTTAATTAGATTTGAAACGTGAAATGGTAATTAAATTTACCGATAACACCATAGGTATTAGGTATGGAGTACTACCAGTTTTGCTCCATGGGATGAATAGGTTGGGATTGGGAATAAAATAAATGGTTACTTCGGTAAGGCTCGATGTAACAACCCGGAAAATGCGAGCCGGTTTAAAATTTTATTTTGGCAATTTTAGTGAATTTTCAATATTTAAAATAGATTATTTTAAATAATATAGACGAGAAATTTAATTTGAATAGAATTAGAACGTATTTATTTATATAGATCGTCGTTAGAATATAAATATTTATTTTAAATTATAAAAGGAATTGAAAATGACGCGGTAGTTCGATAATTCGATTTCTAATTTCAATTGAACATACCGGGTGCAAAATAAACCGGATTTTAGTGAAACCAAAAATATTAGAATCTAATTGATAATATCTTTCCAACAAATCCGAAAAAATCGAAATTTCATAGCGGGAATCAAAAGATATATCCAGTTGAAAATTCTGAATAGTCGCTATGGAATTCTGGCCCTTAAAAATGAAAATTTTGCAAACGATCTCGGATTTCGACGAAACCACTTTTGTTGGATCTGTGATGTCTAATTCTTGCAAGATTCCAATTTTCATAATTTTTCGAATCAATATGTGAGTGTGGCAAAGGAAAATGCGTTTGACCAGTTTTAGTTGATTTTAATCGAATGGAAAATGGCCATTTTTCAAATTGTCTCAGAATTCGAGGAATTTAGTTTTGTTAGGATCGTATCGTCAATACGAAGCTAGAAAATATTTTTCAGGAATTTATAGAGTTAGTATGTGGCTCCGGTAAATTGAAATGCGCGTTCAAATTCAATATATAGAGTTATATTTTGATTTTGATGAAAACTGATAGAAACGATCGAATCAGCCTACGATACATATCCCATTGTATTCGGATTGGGGGTAGTTAGCTAGGGACGATAGTCGTTGGGTCTCGTTTCGAGTTCGAATTAAAAATCAACTTTTTTAGGGAAAATTAAAATTAAATAAAAAAAAACCTCCTTTTCCTCTTGTCCTTAGTCAACGTGAGCCCCCCTATCGTTCAATTCATTCCAGGAAAAAGAAAAAAAAATAGCAAGGGGGATCGCGATCCGCCGCCCCCCTCGATTAGGTCCACCGCCGCTCAGGGCGGGGCCACCGCCCCCACCGCGCTCGCGCCTGCCACCTCGCCCCTCCTTCCTCTTCCTCCGTTCTCCTCTTCCCCCTCCTGAAACCCCCGCACAACCTCCGCCAAGCCACCACAAGCCAGGCACCGACCATCTTCTCCCCCTCCCTGATGACGCAGCGCCTCTCCTCGACCCCGGCACCGATTACCGGACCCGACAGTCCTTCACCTCGCCCCTCCCTTCCTCTTCTAGCAACGCAGTAAGTTTTTCAATTTATAATTTAATTTTTCTTTTCAGTTTTAATTTGTTTAAAGCCTTGATTCTCTAAAGTATGAGCATTGAAAGGAATTGGACTTTATGTTATGAAAGGCGAGACAAGGTTTGATTTTTAAAACGTATAAAGGTTTGATTTTTTAGAAACGAAGAGTTATAATTTTTAGAGATGAAAAGGTCGGGATTTTATACATATAAAGTTAGGATTTTTTTTTTAAAAAAGACGCTATTTTTATATAATAAAAGACGAGATGTTTAAAAATGAAAAGATAGGATTTTTATGTTGTTAAAATATAATTTTTATTATTGTAGAGTATAAAAATATAATTTTTATATAATTGAGAAGATAGAAATATGATTTTTATATAGTGGCGATAATAAAAATATGATTTTTATATGGTGGCGATAATAAAAATATGATTTTTATGTGAGTAGCGAAGTAAAGATTTGATCTTTATATATGTAGTGAAATAAAAATCTGATTTTTATTATATATATGTTGAAGTAAAAATGTGATTTTTATAGCGATGAAATAAAAATTCGATTTTTATATATTGAATAGCAAAGTAAAAATTCGATTTTTATATATTGAATAGCAAAGTAAAAAAATCGATTTTTATATAAGTAGTGGCTACGGACAACGAAATTGATAGAGGGGCGAGCACGGCGACGATTTCTACATAAGAAGAGTCGAGGCGTGTAACGTCCCGCATTTTTATCGGTTTTTATTTGAATATTTAAATCAATTTAAATATTGAATTCGTAATATAAGTGGATTTATATACTAATTAAAACAAAGTTGAACGTATAAAAATATATATTAATTATAATCGAGCCCGTAATATCGCGGCAGTTCGTAATTTAACGTTCTGAATTTCAACTGAGTGTACAAGACTCGTTTTAAATTAGATTTTTGTGAAACAAGAAACGTTGGAATCTGTTGAACTGTATTTTTCTAATGAAAGTGAAAAATCGAGATTTCGCATTATAGATTGCAAGTTATATCCAAATCAAATTTTCCAATAGTCGTTGTAAAATCGTTAATCGACCGTAACGGTTTATTCGATATAACTAAATATTGGTTTCGAATTTAGATAAGGTTCTTTTGAGACGTAATGATAATTTAGTTTTTAGAATTTTACTGAAATTTTTAATTAATTAAATACGCAACTTTTTATTTGGAGTATTTTGCACTCTATATCAATATTTTGGGGTTTCAAAATATGAGTCAATCTACCGATATTATTATATTTTCGGGATCTTGGGGTAGTGCTGGTCATAACGGTATTTTTATTTTTGTCAATAACAATTCGCTCGGAAACAAAGTTTTATATATCAAATGCCAAAAACTATTTAACACTTAAAACAAGCATGTATGTTTATTCCTTTGCATGCACACTAGTACACCATACCTTAAATTAGCATACCCAAAATGCCAACATGACTAAACCATGAATTATACGTGAGTTATAAGAAGTGGATACCTTTTATGTATGATCCAAATTTGTCCTCATAATTTTAGTTGTTTCCACAAACAAGTACACACCTATGAAGCAAATAGTGTCTCCAGTACAAAACATACCTACTTTCCCTTATTTCTTCATGCCAAAGGAAGCCATCAATAGTCACTGTCCTAGGTATAAAATAACAAAGACTAGTCTATAGTCTGTGTTGCTATTACTTCCATGCTAAGGTGTTCATTTATATACATGCCAGGACCTACGTTGAAAAAATATCACCTACCGCCCACTGTTCATTCCTTCATTTCTAAAGCACCGTATGCCAACCCATCTCCTACCCTATGAAAACAGACAATTCACGGAGAGGTGTTCTCAAATCAACTGAAAACACAGGCTACTGTTATTCTTAGAACACTTTGGAAATGTAAGCTACAAAACTATGTCAAGGCTTATCGAAACTTAATGAAAAGCTGCAAGCTCCATCCCCAATCACACAGGCCATGAAATAAATTTGTACCAATCTACCATTTGTTTAACACCTGCCCTATATAACCTATTACTTTACAGTCAAGTATCTTTTACCGTATATATACTGGGTGACTACGATCTCTCCTCTTCAGTTAACCGTCGTGAGCTTTTAATGGCGTTCGAGAATCAAATAAAATGCTTGGTTAAAAATACTCATTTCAGTTCCTGTCCAAGATTTCTACATCCCTATATTTATTTTATCAAGCTTGAACAAACGTTTGGCTCGACAGTTTTTAAGCAGTGTGGGCTTAGGGTGTAGCCGGAGGTGCGGGCATGGTGATCAGGAGATGCGGTTTACGAAGTGACGCGTGTGGGTAGTCTCGCCTGAGAGTATGGTGATCGGTTGGGTGGTGTTTGGCATCGTCAGGGTTCGAAATACGGTGAAGTTTGTGTATAAAGTAGAGTAAGAAGCTAAGTAACGCAAAGGAGATGGAGAGTATTTTAGGAATGAAGAGAAAGAGAGAGCAAGGGTGTAGTGGAAATGTAAAGAAAGCAGAATAGGAAGGATGATGAGGTGCTGAGAGGCGTTGTATGCATGGCGTGGAGGTGGCATGGGCAAGTATATATGTTCAGCTATATATATATATATATATATATATATATATAAAAATAGTAAACCATGCAGGAGGTCACGCTTGGCAAGTGAATGAAAGGATCGGTTTGGCAAAACATGAAGTGTAAAGAAACAGGGACAACGTATTGTAAACAATGTGACCATGGGGAAGACTGCGCGGGTTTGGGAAGAACAAGCAAGGGAGGAGTGGTTTAATATGAGTACGGTTTGAAACTGAAATGGTCCTTGGGATGAAATGAAAGTATGCGGTTTAGTTTTGTTTGGGAAAGGAGGTTGATTGTCTAAACCGTGCATCATGAAGTGGTTTCATGGATGGTGAAAGGAAGTGGGACAAGTTGTGTGCGGAGGTGTGAAGGAGGAGATTATTTTGGTACATGTTGAGTAAACATATATGTAAATATGCAATACTCTTCACGTGAAAACAGTCTCTGCAAGAAGTCATTGAGCAAGTTAAATGTATGGGGTATATGTTACGGAGATACAAGGACGAATGGTGCAGTAGAGTTTTCGAACGCAAGTCCGAGGTCGAGAGCGAGTTAGTGATCAAGGATACGAGCCGATGAAGGAAAATGAAAGCAGGTTTGGACGTTGAAGATTGCAGTGCGGATACAACGTTTGGATAGCTGGGCGGTTTGCATGATGTCAACCATTGTATAAGGGGGGTTCAACTAAGAAAAGAAAGGAATTGGGCCGGTTCAATAAAAGGGTAAGGCTCGATAAATTAAAACTTAAGTTTTATTTAATAAATTAGTGTCTACAAACTTAATAACGTGATATATCATTCATATAAGGTCAGTTTTACGAATGGTCGGATCCGTTGGGATCGTACGGGCATTGGCTACGGGATGAAGTTATTTCGAAACCATTGGAAGCTCTTTGGAAATTATATCGTCCAATCCGGTGTACTGACGCAAATCGTTATTTAACGGTTAACACGCAAAGGTGAGTAAATTCACTAACTCTGTTTTATTTAAAATATTTTAATTATATTTTAAATAATGGTTGAATGCTGTGTGATGGTTGTTTAGGCAAATTATGGTTAAATTGGTTGAAATATTATATATCGTTGCATATGTACACATCACCGGTTGGATACTGATTCCATCGATTATAATATTCCCTATTATGGAATCAATGATAATTGTTTGACTAACATCTGTGGATGCGGAAACCGGTTGGAGGAATCCAACCGGATTCCTCAATATTTATATGTACTGTTTGTTTGTTTTATATATGCACTGTTTGAACCGTGTTGAATGAAAATTTAACATTTGTTTTGATTTAATAAATAAATGATATCGATTCAGAAAGTGGCAACAGTCGACCATAAACACATCGTTTTATAAGAAGTGATTGGCCGTCAGGCAAATCAACGAAGTCGATTATAAAAACTAGATTTTTATAATTAAAGCGAAGCTTTAAAACTGAAATAGAAATTCTATTATAAACTGGTACTTTATAGTTCAATTTATAAAGTAAAATATTAGTTAATTATTTTTAATTAAATAATTGTTTCTTAAGTGAACCTCATTTAAAATGTTATTGAATTAGAGATGTCAAGATTTTTGTAACAGTAAGAGATGTCAAGATTTTTGTAACGAAAAGAGGTGTCGAGATTAGTATAAAAGGAATATAACAGCGTATTGCAAGTCTTTGAACTATAGCGATAAAATAACCCTGTTAACAAGGCTTAAGCGTGACCGTTATGTCGAGATTAGTTATAAAGGGGAATTTTACAGCGTATGACAAGTTTTGAACTATAACGATAAATTAGCGTTGTTAACCAAGCTTAAGCGTGATTATTATATATAACACTATTCATTAGGAAGGTTTGTAATTCACTCATCTCAAGTGATCAGAAAATAATATTGTTTTCCCCGAAGAAGTGTAAATGAATTATACGAAGTGTGAAAGTGCTAAAACGGGGTTGAGAAATACTGGTAAGATATGGGAATTCGAATAATAGAACGAATGTTAAATAAATAGTGCCTGTGGTTGTGTGATGTTTAGTTATACATTAGAATGGATGTTTGTTTTTACTTCGATAGTTAAATAACTGACTATCGAAGTGTTTTGACCATCGTTGTCAATGCAGAGAGACCAGTTGGATATATTATCCGAAAACCACTCCGTATAGGCATAAACGCTGCGAATTAGATTATGCTGAAGATAATTGAAGACGAAGTAAAATGCAAGGGTCGTCCTGTTCCAGAATGGTGCTTTCTGTTTGTCCAGTCCCAGGACAACTTGTATGGACGAGTGTCTGACAGAGTAAACCTAACAAATCACTTACGGTTGATCTTTTAAAGGTATTACGTCTAGTGGCGGAGGAATTCGTTCCTCTTAGCTTTTTATACCCGTGATATGTTTGGAAATCAATCGGTGAATTGACGTGTTTGACGATGTAACATTCAAAGTGTATGGTGGCCAGATGTTTTAAGAGATAGACGCAGCCTCAAGCTTCACAACCGGGAAATGACAAAAATCGGGCAGGCAGCATGGCTATGTGGGTCGCTCCCATTAGGGTGTATAATCACCTATCTAGAGAAATTCCTTTTACTTCTTTAATCTGTTCAATGTTGTCCCTTTTCGGGAAACGGTGGTTTGAGTCCAACCGTTGGTGATATACATTTTGTGACGGACCGCCCCGCACCAACCGACATTTACTCCAAAGGTGCGCTGTACACATGTCCAATTAACACGGAACGGGTCGTTAGAAGGAAAGGAAATGAAGGAAATGAACTAACAAGGAACCAGTAAAATGTCTCAAAGCGCATAGGATAAAATATAATAATAACATACTTGACATAAAACAAGTGAGACAGTGCATAAGCTGAAACAACTAACATAGCAGCGGAAAATCCAAGTATAGCTTATGATCCAAAGTTAAATATTATTACAACTTTTCAAACTGTCTCAAAAGCAAAAGCAAGATAAAGGAGGCACACTACTAATGCCCAAGTAGCGACCACCAACGACACAGGGAGAATATATATATCATACGTGGAAGCCTCCTGCCCGCCTCCGAATCAGCTACTCGCGCATCACCAGCTAACCTGTCTCTAGTCTGCTCGTGTGAGCACCCAGAGTAATAAGAGGAGACATAAAACTCTAGGTCAGACATAAAGCCTGGTATGAGCGATAAGCATCTAAACAGAACGATAACAGGTAGACTAAAACATACCTGAACCTGGACCTGCAACCAAAGAGTTAGCACTGCATACTATACAACACTCTAAGGTGCCATATCAAATGGTGTAAAGATACAGAGGTGGGGGTGTGCATGTCATAGTGATGGCAAATAATCAAACATAGCATCCATCCTCACATCTCTCACTCAGTGCGTAAAGCATACGATATTCACCACTTCGATCACCCAACACCTTGCTACGATCACTTTGCCCCATGAAGTCATAAATGGCTTCACTGCACTGATAACGTAGCCACTGATCCTTTGCTATGCCCACTTTCCCCATGGAGTTATTCACCCCATCTGCACTGGCTCTTGGCCTTACCAATCCTTTACTATGTCCACTTGCCCCATGGAGTTATTCACCCCATCTGCGCTGGCTCATAGTCTTAACAATCATTTACTATGTCCACTTGCCCTATGGAGTTATTCACCCCATCTGCGCTGGCTCATAGTTTTACTACCATCACCTTGCCCCTCGAGTCATAATGACTCTACTGCACTGATAAGTAGCCCATCATCCATTTTTAGTGGTGAATCGAAGTTATGAACGTCGACAACTCCTTAGCACACGTCCCGCAGCAAAGTCCAACCATGAAGTGAACTCATCGGTTCCCAATTGGATCCTGAGCTCTAACTTCCCATATTGGACTACCTTTGCATCTTGGGTTATTGGTCAATACTAGGTCGGGTCGGATTCCCTTCAAGCCATCGGTTCGGGTCGGGGTCAATACGTTGCGTCGGTTCATGGTCCTCCTATGGTACGGTTCGGTTCGGGTTCACTACATTGCGTCAGTTCGGGCCGGGTGTCCCACTTCGGGTCGGGTCGGGTGCCATCTCCCATCCTGTTCGTGCTTCCACTCCGATTCGCTCCCTCGCCCTTCATTGGTCCCGATCCGATCCCCCTCCTTTAGCCGCTCCGATCCCAATATGGCTAGCATGGCCTTCTTTTTTGCTAGATTCCTCAAGTGTCAAGTTCCGATCCGATCGAATCTCTTGCCCAGTTCACTTATCCGATCCGAGCCACCATATCCGATCCGATCCGAAAACCTGCACTGTTTCCTGAAATTTTTCCAGCAAGTGTTTAGGCCATTCGACGACGTTTTCGACCATTCTAACTATTGAAATCAATCACAAAGCATATCATACAGTCATAGCAACATGCATAATCAACCACAAACATCAAAACATCAATATGATAGGTTAGAATGGATCAAACATACCCAAAACCCCATATTTCGCCTTAAGCATGTTTAGGTGAAACTAATGATAGGATTAGCAAAACTTAACCAAATTAACCCAAATTCATATCAGAGGTCTAAAACATCATTTAAGAATTTATGAACATTTTTTCCAGAATTTTATCATGTTTAAATTCACTAATTAACATTAATTACCCTTAATTAGCCATAATTAGTGAGAAGCTATGCAAATCACTCACCTTAGCCACAAATAAACTAAGATCTGAAATAAATCTCTGATTTGATGCAAATCCCAATGCTAAACAGCAGCTCCAATGTTGATTTGGTGTAGATTTCCCTTGATTTGATGTTGCTAAGCTTAATCCTTGATCAAAAGATGATTTGGAGTTGATTTAGAGGTTGGAGGCCATTTTTAGGGTTTCTTGGAGATAAGTGGAGGCTAGAAAACTGAAATGGAATGATTCTCTAACTCATTTCAGCCTCCCCATAACCCTAATCCCAAAATGGGTTATGGGCCTATCCACTAATCACCCTATTTGGCCGGTTAAGCAGTTTTTCACCTTCCAAACCTTAATTCAGCCATATCTCCCAAACGGTAAGTCCGTTTGGCTATTATGAACACTCTACGGAAATGTAAACCATCAAACGAATCTAATGGAAGTGGTTTCAGGTCAAAGTTCCTTTCCAATCAAAAATTATGGCCAAAACAGTACCAACTAGGGGTAAAATGGTCATTTAAAAATCGACAAAAATCATGAACATGGGAAATGACTCTAATAGATGTTTCCCAAAGTTACATGACCATACGACTTCATATGGGAAAGAAATAAATATTCTACGATCCTTAGATGCGTAGAATGCGGGTTGTTACATTCTCCCCCCCTTAAGAAATTTCGCCCCCGAAATTCCCTGATCAAAACACACAAAGGGTCCTGCATGCCTATCAATCATAAAACAACAATCAAACATGCAAAATAAGCAAAACAAGTCTATCCTAGCATGCGGAATAACTAAATTACGAAGAAAATCTTACCAGGCAAAGAGTTCTGGGTACGTCTTACTAATGCTCTCCTCTGTCTCCCAAGTACAGTCACTCTCATCCTCGCCCCACTGAACCTTGACTAGCTTCACCGCCTTCTTTCGAAGTTGCTTCGTATCGTGCCCCACAATACGAATCGGCTTGCGGTTCCCAACCGCCTCGGGATCTACTTCGAAGTCCTCTAACTGATCAAGTGAAATAGTCACATCTAAGTCGTGAACGAACTTCCTTAGTTGGGAAACATGAAATACATTGTGAACTCCCGCCATCTTCTCTGGTAAGCCAACTCTATATGCCAAATTCCCGACTAATTCAAGAACAGGGAATGGGCCAACAAATCTTGGTGCTAACTTGCCTCTCCTGCCAAATCGTATCACGCTCTTTAACGGAGAAATCTTGACAAACACCAAGTCACCAACGGAGAATTTTAAATCTCTTCTCCTCTTATCAGCATAACTCTTCTGCCTATCTTGGGCAGCCTTCATTCGTTGTTGAATGGTCTTAATGTTATCCGAAGTTTCCCTCACCACATCTGGTCCAAGCATAAACTTCTCGCCAGTCTCTATCCAACATGATGGTGAGTTGCACGGTCTTCCGTACAAAGCTTCATATGGAGCCATACCGATACTGGATTGGTAGCTATTATTATATGCAAACTCTACTAGATGCAAATGGTCATCCCATGATCCACAAAATCCAATATACAAGCTCTCAAGAGATCTTCCAATATACGATTCACCCTCTCCGTCTGACCGTCGGTTTGAGGATGATATGCGGTACTGAGATGTAATTCTGACCCTAGAGCCTCTTGTAAGCTCTTCCAAAACCCACTAGTGAACAACGGGTCTCGGTCACTCACAATGCTTTTAGGTACTCCATGAAATCTCACTACCCACTTCATATACAATTCTGCCAACTTGGCTGCCGTTCTGGTCGATTTGACTGGTATAAATCTTGCGCTCTTAGTCAATCGATCCACAATTACCCAAATACTATCATATCCCGATCTAGTCCTTGGTAAACCATCGATGAAATCCATCGAGACTTGCTCCCATTTCCATTCGGGAATTTCTAATGGTTGCAGTAAACCACTAGGCTTCTTTTGCTCGGCTTTAACTAGCTGGAAATTCATGCATTTGGATATAAACTTCTCAACGTCTCTTTTCATCCCTTCCCAGTAGTAAGTCTGTCTCATGTCTCAATACATCTTATTACCACCGGGGTGTATAGTCAGTTTTGAGTGATGACACTCTCTAAGCACTTCATCTCTCAAACCATTCACGTTGGGTACAACTAGTCTTCCATTCTTTCTAAGCCATCCATCACGATCAAGCCCATACAAATTCATCTCCTCACCATCGATGTTCATCTCTAACTTGGAGATGATTTCTAATAGATTAGGATCGTCCCTCTGGCTGGAACCAATCCGCTCTATCAATGTGGGTCTGATCGCCAAACTAGCTAGCATAACTGGATCCAATTCGCACTTTGGTCTGAAATCAAACCTCGCGATATACTCCAGTTGCTTCCATTCAAGAAACATTGCCCCTAAACAGGCATGTCTCCTACTCAAGGCATCAGCTACTGCATTACCTTTCCCAGGCGTGTATGCGATATCAAAATCATACGAAGCCAAGAACTCTAACCATATCTACTGACGGAGATTCAGATCCTTCTGGGAGAAGAGATACTTTAACGATTTATGATCGGTGAACAACTCAAATATTTCTCCCAAGAGATAGTGTCTCCACATCTTCAGTGCAAACACGATCGCTGCTAATTCCAAATCATGGGTAGGATACTTCTTCTCATGCGGCTTTAGCTGTCGACTAGCATAAGCTACAACCCTACCTCCTTGCATTAATACAGCACCTAGTCCGGTAACACAAGCATCCGTGTATACCGTCATCTCTTCATTCCCCTTAGGAATGACTAATACTGGCGCATGCGTCAACTTCTCTTTTAGACTCTTGAATGCATTCTCACACATTCCGTCCCAGACGAAGGACTGATTCTTCTTAGTCAATTGAGTCAACGGTGCTGCTATCTTGGAGAAGTCCTGGATAAACTTACGATAATATCCAGCTAATCCCAAGAAACTTCTTACATCTGTTACATTCTTGGGCGTAGGCCAATCCTGTACCGTAGCCACCTTCGCAGGGTCCACGGCAATACCATTCTCGGAAACAACATGACCTAAGAATCTCACTTCCCTTCTCCAAAAATGACACTTAGAGAATTTTGCTTTCAACTGGTGTTTCCTCAACACCTCCATCACTATCCTCAAGTGTTCCTTGTGTTCCTCCTATGTCCTTGAGTAAACAAGGATATCATCTACGAACACAAGAACAAACTTATTCAACTGATCTCTGAATACTCGATTCATAAGATCCACAAAGTAGGCTGGTGCATTGGTCAACCCAAATGGCATGACCAACCACTCATAAAATCCAGACGGCGTCCTAAATGCCGTTTTCGGAACACTCTCATCCGCTACTCGTAGCTGATGAAATCCTGTCGCGAGGTCCAACTGGGAGAACACTCTTGCTCCTTCCAGTTGATCAAACAAATCATCTATCCGCGGTAGAGGATACTTATTCTTCCTCGTTACCTTATTCAACTCGCGATAGTCCACACACAAACGAAGGGAACCATATGCCTTAGTGGCAAATACAACTGGTGCTCCCCACTCGGAGACACTTCTTCTAATAAATCCCTTCTTCAAAAGATTGCTGACTTGCACCCCGAGCTCTCGCTGCTCCCTTGGTGTCATACGATGAAGTGACATCACTATAGGTCTGGCATCTTTCACTAAATCAATACGGAACTCAATCTCTCGGTGTGGTGGAAGCCCGGTCACCTCCTCGAAGACATCCGGATACTGGCCAACCACGGGCACATCTGACAACTCATCTTGCGGGATGTCGAGTGAATTTACAAAACTAGCCATAACCCCATCACTAGGTAGACTACCAAACACTACCCTCCGCCCATCATCTGCCCTAACTGTCACCAAAAAGCCCTCACAGTCTACCACCACCCCGTATCTTTGGAGCCAATCGACTCCCAATATAATGCCATACCCAGTAAAGCCCAAAACAAAGCAATCACAAACAAACATACATTCATGACTCGATAAGACCAAATTCCTGCAAATCATACTAAGGCTAGTCGAACCACCAATCGGGTTCGTCACAACCAATGGTCTATCGACTATCTCGGGTTCCAGTCCCAACCTATCTACCAGGTCACTAGATATGAAGGAACGGGAAGCCCCAGTATCAAACAAAACTCGAATTGGTACATCATAAATAGAAAGCATACCTTGAATAACAACATTCTTTCCTTTCTCCGCCGTAGTTGGGACATTCGACGAAGAAGGAACAACATCAATAGCATATGCTTTCACAATCTGCTTCTCCTTAAGAGGTTGCGGACACTTATCCTTGAAATGTCCCACTTGACCACAGTTGAAGCACTTCTTATCTGCTGTCTTGGCCCGACAATCTTTGGCATAATGGCCCTTCTTACCACAGCTGAAGCACTCAACATCCTTCTTGTTCTTTTTCTGACCACCCTTAGATTGGTCATGCTTCCTCTTATTCTGAGAGTTATTCTTGCCTCCACCGCCTGCTTGGAGCTTTGGCCCTTCTGCAGATGCAGCCTCTGTCTTTGGCTTAGGGTAAAGACTCTCTGATCTCAAAGCTTTCCCCACAATCGATTCAAAAGTCTCATCGATGTGGTTGATAAGCCTTTCCCCCAAGTATCCATCCAGACCAGTAATGAACTTCTCGTTCTTCTTCTCAGGAGTATCGATAAGAGATAGTCCATACTTCGACAAAGTGTCGAACTCAGCAATATAGTCAGAAACTGCCCTACCACTCTGCTTGAGTTCCAAGAATCTCTTGAACAACACTGACTTTTGGGAAGCTGGAATGAACTTCTCGCTAAAGCGAGCCTTGAACTGATCCCAAGTAACCTGATCTTCTGGGGTAGCTGTTCTAATGGCATTCCACCAATTCATCGCTCGCCCTTGCAGCTGACGAGACGCTAGCCTTCTCTTCATCGCATCCTCAAGACCCAAGTCATCGAAGATACGGTCACAGCTATCCATCCAGTCCTGAACATCTGTGGCCGACTCCGTCCCGTGGAACGGCTTCCCACCAAGGTTAGTGTAATTCTTGCACAACTTGGCGAAATCGACCCTAGGCGCCTGCACTACTGGGCCAACACCAACTCCGGGATTGGGAACTGCCCCTTGCACTTCTCTAAACATGTCTCTCATGAGGTCAGTAAATATCGCCCTCATGTCAGCAACATTCCCATGGTTGGTCCCTCTACCAGCACCCCTGGTGTCTCGACTCATCGTCAATCTGAAAAAGGGAAACGATTAACGACCCATAGTGGTGCTAGTGCAGTACGACTTCATCTTTATACTACTAATAGTATATATATATAGCTTTGAAAACCAAAGTAATCACAAATACGCGCTCTCGTATACGTACTATCTCTCCCTAGTGTCTTTCCCTAGGTTAACTACGCAACCTAGAGCTCTAATACCAAATGTGACGGCCCGCCCCGCACCAACCGACATTTACTCCAAAGGTACGCTGTACACATGTCCAGTTAGCACGGAACGGGTCGTTAGAAGGAAAGGAAATGAACTAACAAGGAACCTGTAAAATGTCTCACAGCGCATAGGATAAAATATAATAATAACATACTTGACATAAAACAGGCGAGACAGTGCATAAGCTGAAACAACTAACATAGCAGCGGAAAATCCAAGTACAGCTTATGATCCAAAGTTAAACATTATTACAACTTTTCAAACTGTCTCAAAAGCAAAAGCAAGATAAAGGAGGCACACTACTAATGCCCAAGTAGCGACCACCAACGACACAGGGAGAATATATATATATCATACGTGGAAGCCTCCTGCCCGCCTCCGAATCAGCTACTCGCGCATCACCAGCTAACCTGTCTCTAGTCTGCTCGTGTGAGCACCCAGAGTAATAAGAGGAGACATAAAACTCTGGGTCAGACATAAAGCCTGGTATGAGCGATAAGCATCTAAACAGAACGATAACAGGTAGACTAAAACATACCTGAACCTGGACCTGCAACCAAAGAGTTAGCACTACATACTGTACAACACTCTAAGGTGCCATATCAAATGGTGTAAAGATACGGAGGTGGGGGTGTGCATGTCATGGTGATGGCAAACAATCAAACATAGCATCCATCCTCACATCTCTCACTCAGTGCGTAAAGCATACGATATTCACCACTTCGATCACCCAACACCTTGCTACGATCACTTTGCCCTATGAAGTCATAAATGGCTTCACTGCACTGATAACGTAGCCACTAATACTTTGCTATGTCCACTTGCCCCATGGAGTTATTCAACCCATCTGCGCTGGCTCATAGCCTTACCAATCCTTTACTATGTCCACTTGCCCCATGGAGTTATTCACCCCATCTGCGCTGGCTCATAGTCTTAACAATCCTTTACTATGTCCACTTGCCCCATGGAGTCATTCACCCCATCTGCGCTAGCTCATAGTCTTACTACCATCACATTGCCCCTCGAGTCATAATGACTCTACTGCACTGATAAGTAGCCCATCATCCATTTTTAGTGGTGAATCGAAGTTATGAACGTCGACAACTCCTTAGCACACGTCCCGCAACCATGAAGTGAACTCATCGGTTCCCAATTGGATCCTGAGCTCTAACTTCCCATATTGGACTACCTTTGCATCTTGGGATATTGTTCAATAATACTAGGTCGGGTCGGATTCCCTTCAAGCCATCGGTTCGGGTCGGGGTCACTACGTTGCGTCGGTTCATGGTCCTCCTCTGGTACTGTTCGGTTCGGGTTCACTACATTGCGTCGGTTCGGGCCGGGTGTCCCACTTCGGGTCGGGTCGGGTGCCATCTCCCATCCTGTTCGTGCTTCCGCTCCGATCCGCTCCCTCGCCCTTCATTGGTCCCGATCCGATCCCCCTCCTTTAGCCGCTCTGATCCCAATATGGCTAGCATGGCCTTCCCTTTTGCCAGATTCCTCAAGTGTCAAGTTCCGATCCGATCGAATCCCTTGCCCAGTTCACTTATCCAATCCGAGCCACCATATCCGATCCGATCCGAAAACCTGCACTGTTTCCTGAAACTTTTCCAACAAGTGTTTACGCCATTCGACGACGTTTTCGACCATTCTAACTATTGAAATCAATCACAAAGCATATCATACAGTCATAGCAACATGCATAATCAACCACAAACATCAAAACATCAATATGATAGGTTAAAATGGATCAAACATACCCAAAACCCCATATTTCCCCTTAAGCATGTTTAGGTGAAACTAATGATAGGATTAGCAAAACTTAACCAAATTAACCCAAATTCATATCAAAGGTCTAAAACATCATTTAAGAATTTATGAACATTTTTTCCAGAATTTTATCATGTTTAAATTCGCTAATTAACACTAATTACCCTTAATTAGCCATAATTAGTGAGAAACTATGCAAATCACTCACCTTAGCCACAAATAAACTAAGATCTGAAATAAATCTCTGATTTGATGCAAATCCCAATGCCAAACAGCAGCTCCAATGTTGATTTGGTGTAGATTTCCCTTGATTTGATGTTGCTAAGCTTAATCCTTGATCAAAAGATGATTTGGAGGTGATTTAGAGGTTGGAGGCCATTTTTAGGGTTTCTTGGAGATAAGTGGAGGCTAGAAAACTGAAATGGAATAATTCTCTAACTCATTTCAGCCTCCCCATAACCCTAATCCCGAAATGGGTTATGGGCCTATCCACTAATCACCCTATTTGGCCCGGTTAAGCAGTTTTTCACCTTCCAAACCTTAATTCAGCCATATCTCCCAAAAGGTAAGTCCGTTTGGCTATTATGACCACTCTACGGAAAGGTAAACCATCAAACAAATCTAATGGAAGTGGTTTCAGGTCAAAATTCCTTTCCAATCAAAAGTTATGGCCAAAACAGTACCAACTAGGGGTAAAATGGTCATTTAAAAATCGACAAAAATCATGAACATGGGAAATGACTCTAATAGATGTTTCCCAAAGTTACATGACCATATGACTTCATATAGGAAAGAAATAAATATTCTACGATCCTCCGATGCGTAGAATGCAGGTTGTTACACATTCGATACACTCAAGCGAAATGAGTGGTCGGTCATGTGTGGGCCGGGTTGCATGACGTTCTTGTTGAACCTAGTGTATTCGCCTCTAGAGATACACTATCGACAGGTGGTCCCATACCTTGTCATAGTTGGAATCCAATCTCCAGTAAGCGCCCTGCGGTTTTTGATTTTATACTATGTATGTAGAGCGTGAGATGCAAGCGTTCTACTATTTGGTTATTTATTTGATTAGACATTATTGTAATATCACTGGATTTTGATATCAAAGTGTTTTGGGTTATAGTAAGGTAAAAACTGTCCATGTTTATGTATGGGCTGGTTTTACTATTACCCTTTTGGTTTTCAAAAGGATTTTCAAAGTTAAACCGTATGGTTGGAATTTACTCACACCAGTCCCATGACTGACCCAGAGTTTATTTTGTTTGTTTTTCCCTAAACTCTTGGGTGCCCAAATTTGTACGGGCAGTCAAGTGTTTCAGGCTTTACAGATACACTTGGAGGAGCTTGAAGCAGGAGTCTTCACTGTTGGTTATTTAGAGTTATTTCCGCTATATCAAATGTTATGTTATACTCTGATATGGTATGTATATACAAAACAGATTTGTATTTCAAAGTTATGTTATATAATATATTTTATTCGTTCCGCTGTGAGATTCGTGTTTACTCTGATTTTGCTCAGTTGTGTTCTTCTTCTTCTTCTTCTTCTATTCTATTAGTTATACCTTATCTTTCTCATCCACTAATTTCTTTCTATTAATGATCTGAATTTTCGTGCACTTTGAGCTGAATGTGTAGGATATTAGTCAGCTCAAATTGGTACGGATTTCGGTTCGTTACAGTTGGTATCAGAGCGAGGTTAAGTGATTACCTTGGCTCTGTGGCGTGACTCAATAAAGATAAGGTTAGTAATACCTTAGATTGATTTTAGTGTATATATGAGCACGTATTTATAAATTGATATAAAAACCGTTTTATATTGTGTTGATTGATCTGGTGAGTGGTATATAAATTCCAGATCGACGCGTTTAGCTGACGAGGTCGATAGGGATTTATAAACGCTTGGATAGGGAATTTCGACATAGTATTGTTTTGAAAGAGGGTAAATGAAATAATTTTACCCGAAGTACATTTTGATATAAAATTATATATTATTGGAATTATTCAATATATTGAATATTTTGTGATCGAATAACATTATGGTTAAGATGGGTACGTAAATAACCCATCAGAACTTGTATAATGTAATTTGTGAAATTTAATGGATTAAATCCAAATTTAAATCAAAAATTGAAATAAAACTCTGAAAACTTGGAAAGGAGTTGGAAATAATATTTGGATTAAATATATGGGAATTTTAAAATCCTGGGACATTTGAAATTGTTTTCCGAGTGTTGTAAAAGATATTTTGAAGTAAAATTCTAAATGGAAGTGGTTCAAAATGAATTTTTGGAAATGATATAGTATTGAACTCACTTCGATCACTGGAAAATAATTCTGATGGTGATGGCCTCATCATCAGTGTAATTTTCGAGTTTTCAAGTGACGGATTACTACCAAAGGTTTTGTTTGAATTGTTTGAGGAAATAAGTGTTTAAAAATTTAAATGTTTTGAATAAATATATATTTCAAACTAATTTGAAATAAAACTCAGGAATTAGAATTCTTAAATTTGAATTTAACTTAAGAAGTTAAATAGATTGAAATGGTAAAACTTGATAAATTTGAATATAAATTAAAACCTAGAATCTAATTAAGCCAGTTAAGAGAAAACCGTATTGGGATAAGATTTCACTTGGCAAAGATATTGAACTTGTGAAATAAAATTTTGGATAAGAACCGGACTTGATTATGAAATTGGATTGTTGACCAAGAATTTGGAAGTGAGATGGAACTGGAAGTTGAAATGAAATAAGGCTTGAGTATAGGAGAATTATTGGTTTAAGGGTGAATCAATTGGAGATGAATTTGTATATACTGGTTTGATAGCAGATGGCAGAGACAGAGTTGAATGCCCAACAGAGAAGGTACACGTTTATATTCGAGTATGAGATTTATGAGCTATTTTGAAAAGCCGTTTGGCTGTATGTTTTCTGTTGAATTGGAGAAAGCCCAGAGAGGCGAAGTTGTAGTAGTACCAAAGGAGACGTGCAGAGGAGATGCAACGAAATTCTCCGAAAATTTAAACTGTTAGAAATTAATATTTTAATTGGAATTAATCGGTTCGGTTGAAAACTGAATTTAAGAAATTAAATAAAAGATTTTTAACCTGGTTATAATATGGATTGTAGCATTTTCCCTAACTTAGAAATTTCGGGGACGAAATTCTTTTAAGGAGGAAGGAATGTAACGTCCCGCATTTTTATCGGTTTGTATTTGAATATTTAAATCAATTTAAATATTGAATTCGTAATATAAGTGGATTTATATATTAATTAAAACGAAGTTGAACGTATAAAAAAATATTGAATAACGTCCCATACTTGAAGAAAATTCAACATATGTTAATAATTCATGCATAGAGAAGGCCAAGGTTCCTGTCAATCTAGAGAAAACTTCATGTGAAAGCTTAAAATGGTTGTAAGTAATGCTTAATATCCTTTATCAAACATTTTATTGCAACTCACAACAACTTATCCTAAAGAAAAAAATTCATAATACGATGGACATCTACATATATTTTCTTAATCAGCAGAAAATCAAGCTATTAATAAATATGTTTACAATCCAAACATGTAAAATAAAACATTAAAGAAAAAGACAACGAAATTAACCACCTTTTTCAGTAATGAATTGCTAACTAATGTCAAATGTTATTCAACATATATATTAAATAGGTTTACGTGTATCAATGAAATACCATATTGCAGAATAACAGCCAGTGGATCCAGCTTGCGAAAAACCACATTCATAATGGATTCAAAAAAGTGGAATGATTGGAGTTGGAAGATGCTTCAGACCCGTAGTGTAATATGGTATTCATAAGAATCTTCCCTTTTTGTATAATTTCATGTTTAGGTTCGTGAATTTAAGCCTATAAAGCAAACAGTCTAAGATTATTAAGGTTCCGTAAAGCAATTACATTGATAACCCATCGTAGGTCATGAGATTATACTATTACACAAAACAGTAGGGAAATGTATCCATACCCATAAATTACCAAGTTTTGCATGCTCATATCTTCAAATAAAATATCTATCTTTCAAATTTTGATTGAAAACTTTTCATTTTACTTGTGCCAAACTTTGAAAGCAAAACAAACTTTTATTCACTTTTTTATCTACTTCTACATACCAAAGAGTTAAGCTAGATAAATAAACAAACGATGGGAAGAACATGGAAACTCATATTTTATCATTTATGAGGTGATGTAACATTGTCATATATGAGAACAATAATTGTTGTAGTTGTGAATTCCATATTCTAAACATGGCTTCGTGATGTCAGTGTAGTTTATGACAATTATAGTTGTCTGTTATATATCTCATTACCTTACGTTTGAGTGATATGTAAGAACTGACACATGTCATGTACGAATCAATAAGAAAGCTGCAGGTCTATGTAAGGAATGGTATACAGAAAGTTAGGAAGCCTAAATGACTATAATTGTATAATATATTAATTACAATACTGTATATACAATAACTTACACATCTAAATTTGGTCCGACAACCATGCCATTAGCCTTCTAAACTTAATTGATCATGATTGGATTTCCTGCTTAACACTAAGAGAAAGAATTAAGGTAAACCAATTACACAGTAACACGACTAAAGAAATAGAACAAAAGGAAACGTAATGAGAGAACAAAACAACAAAGTAGAACGATGTGGTACACTGAATAAACATCGAACATCGAACCTAAAAAAAGGATTATAGGAAACATTTTTATATGCATGCATTTGGTGATTAGGAAGTTGTTAATAAAGATATATAAAAAAGGCTGAAGTCGACCAACTTATGTTAGTATAACAAATAATTTAAACTCCTTAAGTCTATCCTACACTTTGAAAAAGAAAACCAATAAAAATAATGACATTCACATCTAAAGATTTAAAAACCACTAAACGACTAAATTAGAACATTTATTAACTTTTTGCAAAAGTACTCCCTACCTACCATGTAAAATAGTCATATTTCACAAATACAAAAGTATGTTATATGTACACGTATTGATTAAAAAATTACCGAAATATATTCTCTTCACTAATTTTATCTATTATTATAGTCTCACCTTTTAACTGGTACATATACTGCAGTTCCAGCGATCCTATTCAAATCCATGCAAAGCTAAAAGAGTGAAGGGAAGGAGAGAATATAACAAAAGATAACCTATTATGGCAACTTCTGTCAATAACTGAGACTAGAAAAATTAAATTGAAACGATTATATAAATTTTCATGTTAAATAATCATATTAAATGTTTACCATTAAGCAATTCTTTGTTTCCTATGGATACAACAATTCACCGTTATATTCATAATCACCGTAATTGATCAGATCTAATGTATTTCGATTGAATACAAAAAGAATAAATTGCTGACTAAACTCAGAAATAAGTTAAGAGATATACATTTTTGAATTAATTGAAGCAACACTTACCTTCACCCTATTAGTTTTGGTCCATCGTTAATGCAGGCAAACATACATCAATGCCATCCTAAATCGTTGACTTCATGATCGATGTAAGATGGACCGGTTAAAAAGGAAGAGCAACAAATTGAACAGAAAAGTAAGTTCCTGCTATCTAAACGATAATATCTCATATGATGGTTCTAGCAAATTTTATATAGGGTCATTACCCATTAATTATAGAATGAACAAAGAACAATTCTCCACTTTTGTAGTAGAGGTCCATCTTTAAAAACCATGGATCTACAAACTTTTCACCATAAAATTTTAGGAATGATTGGAGGACGATACCCAATTAACTGTAAGTGATTAAAAAAAACAATACTAAGGCATCAGCTTTAGCAACTTCAATGAAAAAAATCGTACATATAATTTTGAGAGGCAATACGTAGACATCGGCAAATGTACATAATAAAGTGGAACTATGATAAAGTAGAAGGATATAACTTAAACACACGTCAATCCATGCTACTACTTAAACACATGTATAACCCATGCTACTTAAAGACATGTGTAACCCATGTTGTTGGGAAATTTACTAGCTCATGCTTTTTTGACAACACATGAGTTTCTCCAAATCGACCAACCTGTGAATTATCCTTGATTCCATACCTGATGAGCATTAACAGAATTTTGTAACATTAGACATCGCATCCTCCATTATTATGGATGTTTTGATGGCTAGCAAGGCTTTAGCAGCAACCTGTGCCTAAAACATAGAAATGTAGTAAGATATAGCAAAAACTAACATATCTAGGAATAAGAAAGATAGAAGAAGCAGTAGAACAATCATAAGCTGGTGTGCAAATTAATTCACTGAAAGAAAGCGAAAGAGAATAAATCAACTTTAGCAGTAATATTATAAGAAGAGAGGGAATTTTTTATTTTTGTTAGAATCCATAATTGGTAACTATTTTGATAGCATCAAAATTGGTTACTATATTATTAGAACAACATTTTAAATTCTCTAAGAAGCGGTATGAGTTTACTTGTTAGAAGAGAAAGTTTTTAATTGGTAACTAACATCATTTTTCTTTACTTCTAGATTAAAATAGGAAACTTAATTTCATGGTAAAGTTAGAAAATCAGTAAATGTTGCTAACAATGCCAATTCATGGATATCAAATACACCTTCAGTTCACCAAGCAAAATTATGAAGAATGAAATGGTTCCTTGTATATGTGAAATATTAATTTAATCGGAAGTTTTTCTCTGTGAATAAATAAGTACCTCGAGCAATAGATCATAACTAAGTTACCGTCCAAAATAGTTATAAATATTTTAGCGAAGTATTCTCTGTAGTGTCCCAAAAGAACATCTATATTGACTGAAATAAGTGAATGGCAACTAACATGTAAATTAAAAAAAACATCTATAGTAAATTAAAACAATAAAGTACAATACTTTAATGACAATAACTAACGAATGAAGCACAGTTTTCAGTTAAAACAAACAATAATCGACAACTTCAACATGAGGGTAGGCCAACCGATCAATCAATTTAATGAATGAAAAGTGCAAAAATGGAATTCTTGAACATTGTTACATATTTTGTTGTACAGAAACCTAAAAGTAGATCTATTTGTAAGAAACAACCAGCTAAGCATAAATTTTATAAACAGGAAAATATTTAGAAGGACAAAATTGAAGGCTTTTTTATCCATAAGGACAGCCCACTAAAATTTTACTCAGAAGGACAATACACTGAAAATTAATTTCGGCCGCTGCTTTCTTCTTCTCCCTCTCTCACGTCTTTGTCGATTTCATCGTTTATCACGAAATCACCAAAATCACGAAATCATAAATCGCTTAAATCACATATATGATAATACATTAGAATCGGCCGTCTCAATCGAAGACAAAATCACGAAATCAAAATCACGACCATAAATCAGCTGTAACAAAAACCCTAGAAAAAAAAGTAGGTCGAACAACAAAAATCCATTCGAAATCACAATTGAATGGAATAAAAATATTTTTCAAACGATGGAAAGCGTATATGACGAACACGAAATGGTTGAAACAATTTTTTTAGGTTGGAAATGTTTTTTTTTTCATTTTACCACTACTACAGTTCGTAGGTATCATTTTTCTATTTTTTAGGTATCATTTTTCATGTTTTTAACTTTAAATCGTAGCAGCAGTTTTTAGGTATCATTTTTCTACTTTTCTAGGTATCATTTTTCTTGTTTTTAACTTTAAAACGTAGCAACAGTTTTTAGGTATCAGTTTGCTATTTTTTTTAGTTATCATTTTTACCGTTTTAACTGTGTTATATGTTTTTTTCATAAGATTTTGTTGTTGTGTTAATTTTGAAGTTATATTGTTGTATCATCTTTGAAACTAAGTCGAACTTTTTTCATTTTAATCAATAAATCTGTGATATAAATTTTTTTCCCATTATTTTATCTTTAAAACATTGCATCAGTATTTAGGTATCATTTTTCTAATTTTTTAGGTATCATTTTTTCTGTTTTAACAGTGTTATGTGTTGTTTTGTTGTGATTTTATAGCTGTGTTAATTTTGAAACTATATTTTTGCATCAACTTCGTCACTCAGTCCAACTTATTTCATTTTATGTTTCATTTCTATATATTTTTAGTTATCATTTTATGTTTCAGTTATATAATTCTTTTCCATTAGTTTTTCTTCAAAACATTGCTACAGTTTATAGGTATCATTTTGTAATTTTTTAGATATCAGTTTTACATTATTAACTGTGTTATGCTTTTTTTCCATGCAATTTTATTGCTGTGTTAATTTTGAAGTTATATTGTTGCATCAACTTTTTAACTCAGTCGAATTTATTTCATTATATTCAATCAAATAGTGATGTAAACATTTTTTGCATTGGTTTTTGTTTAAAACATTGATGGAGTTTGTAAGTATCAGTTTTCTATTTTTTTCAATTATCAGTTTTCATGTTTTAACTGTGTTATGTGTTTTTTCCATGTGATTTTGTTCTTGTGTTAATTTTGCACCAGTACACCATCACAAAAATTATAAAAATTATCACATAAAAAAAAGACGTATATGAACATAACACATAAATTACAGTAAAAATGATAACTTAAAAAATATAAAAATGATACATTTAAACTGTTATGATGTTTAACATAACACATAAACTGCAGTAAAAACGATACGTTAAAACTGCTGTTATGTTTAACATAACACATAAATTACAGTAAAAATGATAACTTAAAAAATATAAAAATGATACCTTCAAACTGCAGTAATGTGTAGCATAGCAAAGAAATTAAATTAAAAATGATACCTTAAAAAATATAAAAACGATACCTTAAAATTGTTGTGATATTTAACACAACACATAAACTGCAGTAAAAATGATATCTAGAAAAATGATAACTAAAAACTGCTGCTATGTTTTAAAGTTAAAATAGAAAAAATGATACCTAAAAAAATAGAAAAATGATACCTACGAACTGCTATACTAGTAACGAAAAAAAAAAACATTTTCAATCACGAAAAAATTATTTCAACAATTTCGACTTCTTCAACTGCGTTTTCCATCGTTAGAAAAATATTACTATTCAATTCAATTGTGATTTCCAATGGATTTATGTTCGACAAATTTTTTTCTAGGGCTTCTGTTTTTCGCGATTTCTGTTTCGAATGCTCTCCTTATCGATTTTGATTTCGCGATGTTTGAATTCAATTTCGAATTTCGATTCTTTTATATTCTGAAATTCGTGATTTCACAATTTATGATTTCGTGATTTTTTGATTTTGTGATTATTGATGAATTCGACTTACGTGCGAGAGAAGAGAGGAAGAAAGCAGCGGCCGATTTTTATTTCCAGTGTATTGTCCTTTAGGTTAAAATATTAGGCGGCTGTCCTTATGGATAAATTTTAGTGGGCTTTTGTCCTTGTCGTTAAATTTCCCTTGTCATAATATATACATTGAGACGGGAATGGATTGAATTTTTCAGTAACATACTAAACAAAACCTTATTGGTTTGATATGGAAATTCAATAAGAGGAAAGATAAAAAGGAAAAAGAGCACATAAAACAAAGGCAAAAATCAAAGAAAAATTGCCTCAAAAATAACGAAATCAAACCACCTAGATTTAAATTAAAGTTCCAAATGCGACTACAGAACCTAGCAAGAACGCCTCATCAAAAATAATGGTAGTCAATAAAATATATTTACCTAATAGAATTTTTCCTATGGCAAAGGTTTGTATACGCAATTGCAAACATGGAATCAATATTTTATAGGAGGAGTTCATTTCCATTCCTTCAGGCTTCTCAAGTAGGATTTCTGCAATCTCTTTATTTTTAGGGCATCATAATTCGCGAATGAAAGCGACAATTTTTGGGCAAAATTGGAGATGAAGAAATTAGGTTTTAGATGATGATAATGGGAGCGAAGTAAAATTAGCTATGAGTGTAGATATGACTAAGAGCGATGACGTGAATTGCAAGGGCATTTCTAAAATTTTAAAAAGACGCCAAGTAAAACAGTGCAATGAATTTTCTTTATTAGTAGTAGAGAAGTAGAGATAAACTCTAGTACAATATCTAAGCAACTATGGGATACTGTTTATAACTTGACCCAGCTCAGGCAACATGAAAACTATAAGATCATTTCCAATTTTGAAACTACCGTTTTAGGAAACTTGATCAGAAATTGTTGATCAGAAATCGCTTTAAGAAGAAAATATGTTGCAATAGGATTCGTCGCTTCAATGGAAATACATGATGTGGAAGGAAATCTAAGATCAACTTTCAAGACCCTAGTACATGCTTTCAACTCATCAAAACAATTCCAAAAATGTGCATTTTTTCATGACCCCCCCCCCCCTTCCCCCTTCTCTCTCTCTATATATATATATATATATATATATATATATATATATATATATATATATATATATATATATATATATATATATATATATGTGTGTGTTTATATATATATATATATATATATATATATATATATATGCAAAAAAATTAACTTCGTGTATCATATCGATTTCTATGATCGAGCAACCGCCATCAAATCCATAATTCACAAATAGTAAGTGAAAATAGAACATTTTATCTATTAAGTTTTTACGACTTAGACAACTTAGAAGAAGGCAATGCTGGAATATTATTAACTTAACAAGCTTATTCCAATGGTTCCTATAATCTAATTTCATGCAACATTTTCAATTAAATATTAAATAGATCAAATGAAATATGGAGAAATACACTACTAACCTATTTGATCTTTAACCATGCCCTTTATGAGCTTTGTTATCCTCTGCAGGAATCAACATGGGTTCAAGCTCTATCTATGGTTATTCCATCAAATACATTCAACATGGCAAGATAGCTTTAGTTGTCAATTGAATTTCTTCTACAGTATTCTGCACTCTTTCCATATGCACCACCGATATATCTGGAAATGCTATCTAATTGGAGATCAGAGGAATCGAGTATTAGAAGTCCGTAGACATGGTGAAGAGACTACCATTAAGGTTATACGGATCAAACTGAAGAAAGAGGGGATGCAAAACGAAATGAAAATGGCATTTTGGAAAGTTCAACAATACCAGTAGTAATTTAGTGGAAGAAGTTTTCATTATTAGGAGTAAAGATGTTTTTTGTTGTCCTCAACAGCTCTCATAAACAAAGAAAAACAAAGCTGTTGGTATTATGTACTAGAAATCCAATAGTAATCAACATTAGAACTGCTCCTGGGTACTATTCATTTTCTTCTTCAGAATTTCATGAAACTGGTCCCAAATCGCTGTTGGAAGAAAAAACTGAACTCAACCCAAGTTCCTCATCGTGACCCTGTTCATTTTCCCCCATGAGAAACAAGAAAAAGAAATCTGAAACAGCAATTACCGAACATGTAACTTGAATTCCAAGAAAACAAAACTGGTCTAAGAAACTAAGAAATTAACATATACAAAATTATAAACAATTAAAATCATTTTGATATGATAACTAGTTTTATGTATAGTATAACAACACCATAAATTAATGGCACCCAACTGTCTGGGAACAAGTAAAAGGAATACCATATACAACCAAATCACAAAAAAAAAAAGAAAAAAAAAGTTCTAAAAAGATCTGAATTTTTTTTCATTGATTGTGTTAATGAGTATTGTTCTTCTCGCTTTCAACGCCTAATCCATACAATACACCAGCATATCTTTCAACATCACCATTAAAGTAGTCATCTTTCACTTTCATAAAATTCATACAAGTTAACAAACTATCACTTCCAGCTTGGTGGCAAGTTCCAACTCTTTCAACATCCAAAAGCTCGGCTAACTTGTTCAAACCTCCATGTAAACCATTCTGAAACTTCATCAAATGCTTGACATCATAGAGCACTGGGAAAAACACTTTCACCAAGTCGAAAAATTCCTTTTGCGTATCAGGAAGAGTCGAGCCAGTTAATAACTTAACCAAGTACCCAAAATCATACCCGCTGTGGAAAGTCACCCACTTCAGATTATCGTTCAACACCACACCTGATGACATCAATAGCTCAGCAAATCTTGAGAAAGGCACCCCTTCCTCCCTGAATCTTTCAAAATCAATTCCACTATCTTTCAATAAATTAATGGAATCAACCGCAAAGATATCATTTTTAATGTCGAATTCTCTGAAATTGAACTGCCACACACAGCCACGACCAGACCCATCGCAGTCAGGAAGATTACCATCCGAATCGCAGAAGGTCAACCCTAACTGTAACATCTTAAGCATGTTGACATTCGTTTTGAGCGCCGCGTAGTTGAACTCTGTGTTCGATTTGAACGTACCTAGAGGGCGACAAACGATCCCGGGGAATTCGGTATCCATGGCGACATACCGAAAGCGGTCAACCAAACTGGAAATTAGAGCGACCTCGGAGTCCATATTTGATTCCCATACGTCGCGGATCTGGATCTTGGAGCTTAATCTTAGCGGTTCGTCCGACATTTGAAAACCCTAGAATTCTGAAATTGGGGGAAAGGATCGATTTGAAACAGGAGAAATCAAATAACCTAGGGAAGAAAGGCTCGATTAGAGAGCCGGCTCCTCATCGTTGAATTTTGTTTTATAACCTAAGAAGATGAGAAATGGAAGATTAATAATAGAATCGGTACCTTGTGCCGCGAAGTAATTTATTGGTTTAAAATTAACGTTTGGTTCAGCGGCGGAGGGGAAAGTGAGGAGAAACGACATGGAGGGAACGCGGTACTTATAAAATGTTCCGACGTTGTAGGTCGGTTCGCATTAATTCAACTTTAGTGAACTGAAAGGCCTAAACGTGTTTAATTAAATTAATTGAGTTCAATTTATTACATACCCTGTAAATACGTTTCTTACATAACACCAAAGAGTTATGCCGATTAATATGCACATATCAGTTATTTTGATCAAATATTAGCTAAGATGTCATCAGTAAATCGTAAACAAGTACACAAATAAAATATAACGTTAATTATGTAATCTGTTTTTTTTCTTTTCTTTTCATATACGTATATTTTAGTAGATTTACTAAGACAAACGTTTTTCAAAAAACTACACCATATGCATTGAATTTGACTTTTACAATAAGCGTAATAGTTGGAATCTTATTCTATTATACAGGAAAGCAATTTTTTTTTTTTTTTTTTTTTTTTTTTTTTTTTTTGCATCATACTTGTTCTCATTTTTAATTCTCACATTCAAACCATTATATTTTATTATATATAAGAAAGTCAATATAATATTGACTATATTTTTTTTGGAATTTTATTTGTTATCATCTTCAACCCTTACTTCTCGCCATTTGAAAGACATTTTGCATTTTAGGTCAAAAAAAAAAAATTTGTAGTTTCATATTCGAAAAAACATATGGTGGTTAATGTTGTCTCTTTAAAGTCTTCTGTTACAACCATTAAAATGATGTAGTTTTATTGATATTTGTGTTTACAGTTAAAAGGAAACACTACATTAATAATAACTATTTGGGAGGATGAAGACTCCATAGATAATAGGTTTTAAGGGGTAACACAAACAAGAAAAATAAAGAAAGACGAATTTATTGTTTGAAACCAAAAAAAAAAAAAAAAAAAAAAATCATGCCATTGATAACATGGATATTTATAAAGGATACTGCACTGGATGGCGAATGTTTGCTACTATTATTATTAAATTGTGATATTGTTGACATGCAATGGGTTATAATGTTACAACAGTGGAATATAAAAAACGTTAGTCATCTAAATAAGCAGCAAATTAACATCAGCGCAACCAAAGTGAGACTGAGATAGGAAAGAAGTAAAATACCATGAACATCTACAACCTTGAATATATAGTAGATAAATGTAATTGTATGAACGGATTGTTATGTAGAACAATTGTAAAAGGAGCATGTTCGAGTAGCTGCCCCAAAAAAAGTTGGTATAGTGTATAACGTAACAGTGTCATGTATCAATACGACAGCAAAAGAAAATGTAACACTCCACATTTTTAATAATTAAATAATAAAATAAAATTATCAAAATTTGGTCATGGGATAAGCAATATTGTGTTCGTGACGATTTTCGGATCCATTTAGACGTATAGTTTGAAGAAAATTAAGTGGAAACGAAGGAGATATCATAGAAAAAAGAATCAAATAAATTACACACACACAAATATATATATATATATATATATATATATATATATATATATATATAGGCTGGGTCGACCCGCCTGCGTGCCTAGCCGCAATTTTGCTTAGTCACATAATACATGACACGTTTCTTTGGTTTTCCAGTGATGTGGCTTTATTTTATTAGTTGATTTTGAAATTTAGGCTGATGTGGCAAGCTCCTATTGGCTGAATGACATGGTTGGACAAGATTGAATCTTGCAATCCAATGGTTTGAGATCCCTACCCTAACCTATAAATAGACTCCTAGACCTGGTTAATTCCTCACAACACAATCTTTTCCCCTCCTTTTTTTTGGAGACGGAGTTGACCTGAATTTTCTTAGGGAGAAGGTTTATGAAATTAGATATTTATAATCCTATTGGAGGCGGGATATGAAGCAACCAATGAATAAAGCTTATGTTAATGCTAAAAATGACACTAACACCCCAAGGTGTAATTCAACACTTCACAAACAGTTAAGATCTAGAAAAGTGGTAGCCACAAACACAAAAAGCAAATAAAAAGAGAGGAATTTATAGTGGTTCGGCCTAGATCTGGCCTATGACCATTTTGATGAGTGCTTTTTCAATGTTACAAGGTACATGATTTTTAGAACTTTACTCATTTTCTCCTTTTACAACAATTCTCTCTATTTTCTTCTCTTTAATATCTTGATTCTCTCGATTTCGCTATGGAAATGGCAAGATCTCTATGATTGCGATGATTGTTGGAGTAGATCTTCAATTATTTGAGCACTTAGATGATCTTTGGCGAATCGATGGTGATTGAGATGTTGAATCGAAGCTTGAAAGAGGTTTAATCGAGGTTTGAATGATTTGGAGTTGTTGAGAAATGAGTTGGACAACACTTCGTGGTTGGATAAATCCGTCCACTTCAATGAAGGAAGTGTGGGGTTATTTATAGGTGTCATTTGAGTAGAGTGGCAATTATGTAATTGTGTGTGTGTCGGCCTTGGGTCAAAGGACGACCTGATCTAAATATGCACGACCTATAACACCGAAAAAATGACTTGACTGAAACTCGGATCATGTTTCCTGCTGTGCGGATCATTTATACACAGACGACCTGCTCCTCACACACATGAACGACCTAATGAATAAAACATGCCCAACGACCTGAATCATTCTGGACGACCTGATTTATGTACAGATGGCCACGTGCTTTCTCAACGATCTAATATGTGAAGTGGACGATCCAAGTGCTATATATTTATGGCGTGCGCTGTTGCATATTAACGTTGACTCATATATACATCTTATATATGTGATCTACGGACATATTGCAACCGACTCTTGCAGCTTTAATGTGCAGCTGGCAGTTATTCTTTGCAATCCATTACTTTATGTATACTGTTGCCACGTCACCATTATGTATTATCTACAACTGACCTATATGTCACACGACCTGACAATCAGGCATTGGACCGACCAGTGCAATCTTTAATCACCATCCACGTGTGCACTTGGATTAGCACAAATGATCCATCCAACGTGGATATAAACAATCCACTAAGTTAGTTATACATAACTCTGCCCTCTTCATTTATACGCGTGGAGACCTGATAGTTGTAGCCATAACGACCTGAAATTGTGGTGTGCATGATCCAATGTGAATTGTTACAACCCAATATACAATGTCATGATCCACTGCATTGAAGACCACCCATCACTTGCCTGTGTAAGTCGTCCCAGCATTTTACTTAACAATCCATATTGTATATGCGTAAGACGTAAATCATGCAATCCATTGTTTATAGTATGAGACCACCAACGTGTCAAGTCATTGATAACATGGATATTTATAAAGGATACTTCATTGGATGGCGAATGTTTGCTAATAATATTATTAAATTGTGATATTATTGACATGTAATGGGTTATAATGTTACAACGGTGGAATATAAAAAACGATAGTCATCTAAACAAGCAGCAAAGTAACATCCATGCAACCAAAGTGAAACTGAGATAGGAAAGAAGTAAAATACCATGAACATCTACAACCTTGAATATATAATAGATAAATATAACTGTATAAATGGATTGTTATGTAGAACAATTGTAAAGAAGCATGTTCGAGTAGCTGACCCAAAAAAAGTTGTTGTAGTGTATAACATAACAGTGTCATGTATCAATACGACAGCAAAAGAAAATGTAACACTCCACATTTCTAATAATAAAATAATAAAATAAAATTATCATAATTTGGACATGGGATAAGCAATATTGTGTTCGTGACGATTTTCCGATCCATTTAGACTTATAGTTCGATGAAAATTAAGTGGAAACGAAGGAGATATCATAGAAAAAAGAATCAAATTTTTTTATATATATAGACACGCACTCATATATATATATATATATATATATATATATAGGCTGGGTTGACTCGCCTGCGTGCCTGGCCGCAATTTTGCCTAGGCACATAATATGTGACACATTTCTTTGGTTTTCTAGCGATGTGGCTTGATTTTATTAGTTGATTGTGAAATTTAAGCTGACTTGGCAAGCTTCTATTGGCTGAATGACATGGCTGGACAAGATGGAATCTTGCAATCCAACGGTTTGAGATCCCTAACCTTGTTAGAGTTTATGCCCTAGAGGCAATCCATTTGATGTGATTAATAACATTGTTGATGTCATTATTTTATTTGGAATAAGAATATTTTGTTATGTTATACTTACTAGGTAACATAAATATTAACATAATAGAAGTCCTTAGAATAATAATACAGATTTATATAGTTCAAGTAAGTGACTTGAACTTGAGATTATATAATATATTTAGTATTATAATTCTTAAATGTCCCTAGTCAAGTTTTATTGTTTATATAGGACAACAATAAAACATTGAGACTAGTATGTTGATTGACTAGTGACCACATCTTATTGATCATTAATATACGTGATATTAATGCCAAGACATAAATACGTATTGGAGAATAGTGTATTGGGCTGACCCACCGTGAGAAAACTACATAGAATATAATTAACAGTATCATGATTTATTCTCATAGTGATAGTGATGTAATGGTCCTCAGACCTGAAATCATTATAATTTTATTCGAGGATATTTGTTTTTTGATATCACTAAAGTTGCTTGTGACAGAGTAGCTAATAATAGTGATTATTGGATACATCTCGAATCGAATGAAAATTATGGATTATCTAGATGGAATTTAACCCTATGATATATTTGTAGTGCGATCTATGTGCCTCTTGATTGAGTGAGACTGTGAAATGCATGGCCGTGCTCAAATATTGATTTGTTTTAAACAGTCTACTCATCGATCAAGAAAAACTGATTAAATCATAAAGAGGGTGATACGTTCCATGCCTTGAGTTTAATCCTGGATATATTGGTTAAAAGGATTATATTACATTGATACATTGCTCACAGAAAGGTTGTATCAAATCGTTGATCTTATTATAACTTGGGTAGCAGTGACGTATTGCTAGATGCCAATCTCTGTTTATGATTTTAAATACAATTTAAAATCATTGCCAATGCTGTAATAACCTATGGGGTCACACATATGAACGCTTGAAAAAGGGTGAGAACCGTTAAAAGAGGATCAAATGTTGACTATTCTCTAGTTTTCAATTGGTATAAGGGCATTACGGTCCAACTTCTTCAATTTATTTTGGTTAACACATAATAAAAGAATGGTCGACATTCTTTTTGGGTCATTCATTCATTTTTCAGAAACCTGAAACCAAAATAAATCGAGAAAGGGAGAAAGCCTAAATCCCTAAAAATGGATAGCATCGTCCGTCCTTTCTCCCAATTATGTTAGATATCGTCGTGATCAAGTGTTTGTGGATGCCTATAAAGGCTCGCTGCTTTGGGAGCTCAGTTTCTAATCAATCAAGATCCAAATCGATTGTGTGAAGAAGTTAAAGCTCTAACAAGGTATGATTCTCGATTCACGGATTATCATGTAGGTCCAGTAGTAATTTTGTTGAAATTTCATTTATTAGACATGAATCTAGACCATAATTTCCTTCAATGGTATCAGAGCTAGGGTTTATGTTAATCTGTGTATTGAGTACGATTAGGGTTTCAATCTATTCGATTTGTATCAAACCTAACAGTATTAAGAACACAATTGATACAATAATTTAAAATGAATCCAGTCAAAGTGAAACTATTTCATTAAAAATTGTTTTGTATATGATATGAAGATTAAATAAATTTTTTGATTAAAATAGTTGTTTTATTTTTGTTTAAGATGTTTAAACCATCCAATGTTAACAACGATATGTAATAATTTTATGGATAAACCTAGATTTATCATTACTATAAATCTAAGATGGATCTTAAATTATATATATATATATGATATTGATTCAACTAAGACCCAAATCTGATTTATCATAATGGATGATATAAGATAATTTAATATCTAGTTTAACAATTGGCTTTGTATGCTTTATTAAACAAATTAGGGTACAATTTTAATATTATCTGTATAAATACTGTACTATTTTACAAGTATCCAAAATCAGTTATGTTAATGTTTGGTTTCTATCTTGACAAATATGATTTGTTAGGAAGAATTATTTAAACAGTTTTAAATTTAAACTTTTGTTGATTTAATCAGATTTATCATAGTCGTAATAATAAACAGATATTCTTTTAGTCAATAGGAACAAAATTTGATTGATGATCACATAAATGAATATGAGATTCATTATTGATTTCCTTTTGGTTTTAACAAGTTTATGATATTGATCATGAACACATGATAACTTTCAGGTCAGTATATATATGTATATATATATATATATATGTATATATATATATATATGTATATATATATATAGGGGCCGGCTATTGGGACACAAAATTGAACACAAAATGAAAGACAAAAAATGTGGACCATTAGATTTGTTTGTCCTTATGTGGAGAGTGTAATTCATGGGTAGATCTAATGGTCAAGATTTGTTGTGTACAATTTTGTGTCAAAATTTTGTGTTCTTTTAGAGTTTCCCATATATATATATATATCATTATATATATATAATGATATATATATATTAATCCTAATCATGATTTAAGTATGCAAAGCGAAATCTTATGTGTAGATTAACATATAAGATAATTGATCTGCTATGATATAACAAACTATGTATTCACTACATTTAAAAGCAGACCATGATCTATCTTATATATTTTCATTAAAATGTTTGAATAGAAACAAATTGATAATAAGTATGACTTATTAATATTAAGACAAAAAGGGTGATTAAATTTAGTTTATGTGAAAAACTAATAAAGTCTAGATCCATATCATAAGATTCATGATCTTGAATAATTTTATTCTGGGTTAATTAGTTGATATTAGAAATAGCATTTGTTTTATAAGCAGATTTCAGAATTTATTTCTCCGGCCATAATGTATACACATTTAAGTTAATTTGCAAGATCATACTTAAAGAACCTTTAAATATGATTTAATATTGACATCAAGATAAATAAATCTATTTTTTTATATGTGATATAAAATGGATTCAGATTTTATATTATGAATATACAAAAGTATGCCTATTGCAAAATTATTTGCAGTTGTATTTCCAGTACAACTGAATGTTCTTTACCAAGTTGTTTAAGACATAACTTTAGGTTAAAATCCGGGTATTTAGTTTAACCTTGACTGTTGTGTATGCATGTCACCCAATTTTAAAACTGTACATGTATTGACATATATATGTATACATATGTGATATGTTATATAAAGTTGCATATTAAAATTAGGTTATCGATCATATATTTATAATGATATATATACACACACACACACACACACATATAGTTGTTTTAATTATTTCAGGAAATACGATTTCCTGTTTTGGTTTTATACTATTTATATAGATAATTGTATTATTAACCAAGATGCCTTTTAAAATTGCTTTTAAAATTAATGCTACAAAGTATTTGTACCAGTATATATACACCATTTTCTTGTGAATGTGCACATATGTCCAAATTGCCTATGACTTGAAGTGAAACATTGTAAATTGTTCATACTGATGAATAACACAACACTATATACTCTTATGAGTATACACATAAGAACAGAAATTTATACACATCTTAATGACTGTATACAGTAGTAAATTGCACATTGGTGCACGAATGAGATGTTGAATTGTTTATAATGTTTCGAACACCTTGTAATAGGCTTAATCTTTTAAATTTACATATGTCTGATATGTTCTATTATTATTAATAATTAACAAAGTCATGACACCCAGTACACCTTTTTGTAAAAGATTTAATTGTGCATAACTCTTGACATTGCATAACTTTTCCCTACTGTATACCATATGAAATCCATGATCACCTGTTTTTCAGTTTTTACTCATTCAATTTAGGAATCAAAACCCAAATCCTAAGACTGACAAAATTGTTATGTTTTCTGTGGATTTGATTCCAAGATACACACTAATGTTAAAACATTATAAAGGATTGTTTAGTACTCAATTTGTACGAGTCAATATATAAATGCATAATTATGTATCTGTGTGACTCATTATAATATAAATGATATACTAGCGATATTCTATCAATTGATGAATTTTAAAGTTGTGGTTATTGTCCCATGACTTATCTAAAACAGATCCTTATTAAATACATTAACTTGGGATCAGTTTAAATAAACGTATAACAGGCTAAATTTAGTTTTTCTTGAGTATGACTTAGATATAAACTAATTAGGCAAAATATACATATATAAGTAGCTGACATCGCTGTACAGTAAATGTGCTATATATTATATATACATACATACATACATACATACATACATACATACATACGTATATACATACATACATATGTATATGCATTTAATAGTTACAACACATATTGATGTGCTAATAAAATATGTTTTACATACATGTAAACATATGTATATCTATTACCAGATCATATACATATAATGCATACGTAAGTTATAGTAAATATATATTATATACATATGATGTATACAAGTTAAAGCACCTTGAATCATATATATATAAGTTACAACATATGAATTATATACATACATTCGATGTATATAGGTCACTGCAAACGTATACATTTGACGTATATACATATAAAAGTCATGCCAACCCTTTGATTTTTTATTTTATTTTAAATAGGGAAGCCCATGACTGAAACCGTTTCAGTATCAAGTGGAAACACAATAGCATGGGTGGAAAAGCCACCATTGCAAGCATGTGTTAAATAAACAAGTATGACTTGTTTATTATCAAACTATTTTCATGTATATATGATTTTATATGTATATTCATTGAATGCCTGTATTAGTAATTATAAATAAGCAGCATACAAATTTATTTTATGTAAGTAATTGTATACATGATATGAATAATGTTATAACATTCTGTCTGTACTATATAAATGATTATTCGTATTTATGATTATGCCTACAATTTATTTACATTTGTATGCTGGTGGCGTTAAATTGATTATCTGAACCGATATTGATTACGTTGGTAATTGTATATGTGGTACAAACCATGTTAAGGTCAAAAAGTTTCCTTAAGTTGATTGTCTGGACCTATATAATCTGGCGTAAGCTTGTACTGGGCTCTGCAATATAATTAACCCAATTCTTACAATATTGTGGACATATAAATGTAAATAGGATCCAAATACACATTGAATACTAGGGGTTCAATTACATACTTTGGATAATTACATATTCATTATAGTTTTAGTTATGAATGTGATATATGAATTCAAATATGTGAAATGTTATTCGATATTTTCGTTTTATCACCAATGTTTTGAAATGTTCAAAAGTAATAGAAATTCTTTCTATACATATATAACATTGAATTTAACACATATACTTCATATTTTAAATCCAATTTATATTATGAATGTAAAATACATATATTTGATATATGTAAATAACTCTAATCCACTACTAATTATAAATTTCCTGTAACAACCCGAAAAGTCCTGATCCTGATTATCGATACTAATACTTTTCCTATATCACATATCGACTATTCAACCATCAGAAATTAACAGATCGTTAATAGAAATAACTTAGAAGATGAGAAATAGGAAGAAAGAAAGTTAAAATAGAAGAAAAAGAAGGACCGAACCCAACAGAATCAAAGTATCACGAATCTCATAGCAGAACTGAATAAAATGCATTATATAACATCTTGAAATAAAAAACTGTATTTGCTTACATACATCATCAGAGTACAACTGATATGCAATATAGCGGAAGTAAACTCTATATATCTAGCATTGAAGCCTCCTGCTCCAAGCTCCTCCAGGTGAATCTGTCAAATCCTGAAACCACTTTACTTCCCGTACAAATTTGGATACCCAAGAGTTTAGGGGAAACATGGAAAAATAAACTCTGGGTCAGTCATGGGACAGGTGTGAGTAAACTATTTTAAAACAGATTGATTTAACGTTCAAAAGTCCCTTTGAAATAAAAGATAATCGTAAGACTGACCCACACATAAACACGGATGGTTTTTACCTTGTGATAACCCAAACATTTTTGAAATCATGTATATCATCTGATATTCTAATAGTGTCTAAATACAAATAAATATCAATCTAGGAGAACGCTTGCATCTTACACTCCACATATATAATATACAATCAAAACCGCGGGAGCTTATTGGAGATTGGATTCCGACTATGACAAGGTATGGAACCACCTGCCGATAGTGCATCTCTAGAGGGGAGTACACTGGGTTCAACAAGAACGTCTTGCAACCCGGCCACACATGACTGACCACTCATCTCGCTTGAGTGTATCGAATGTATGTCACCAACGATTGGGATCAGCAACCATTTCCAGAAAGGGACAGCATCGAATAAGTAAAAGAAGGAAACGAAATTTTTCTATATATGTGATTATACACCCTAATGGGAGCAACCCATATAGTCATGCCACCTGCCCGATTTTTTTCATTTCCCAGTTGATGAGGCTTGAGGTTAGAATTTACCTTTAGAACATCTGGTCACCATTTTCTTTGAATGCCACATCGTCGGATCCGTCAAATCACTAATTGACGTCCACAAATATACTCTGGATGTAAAAGAAAGGTCATTCTTTGCCATTAACTCGGTATATTTGTAAAAATCAACGTACGTGGCTTTTAGGAAATACTCTGTCAGACATTCGTCCATAGAAGTCATCCAGGAATAGGATGAACCGAAGGCACTCTCCTACTGCATCCAATATAGGAATCACCCCATGGAACAGTAGCGAATAGTCCTTGGAAAATACGAAGATTTCAATCGTGAAAGAATTACAAGTTATAATAACTCTGGTGGCCACCAAAGATTTTAAACAAGTAATTCTTGCAGTGATGAAGATCTATGGTTTTCGAATTCTTTAAATCGTATAATCGTCCCTGCAAGTTAGTTTAAGAATCGTAAAGTTAGTACGAAGTGGTTTTGGATCTAGTTCCCATCCTTGTCTCTTCAAAATAACGCGTAGGGAATATTATTTGATAGTCGGTGTTCTAACTATCAAATTTAAACAGTGTAGATAAATAAAGCAGTTTATACAAATCATGTTTATTCACATTAATTAACTCGTAAGAGTTTCAAATTCTGTGTCAACGTTTAACAAATCTAGATTTATCACTTCAAAGCATAACAGATGATTAACAACAATCACAATAACTGTTAACGATGTTTAGATTCCAACTAATAACAGTGCGGAATATAGGATCCCGAGTAACAACTAATTTCACATCATTATTTATTCCAAATTCTTTGGAAACAAATATATCGATTTATTTGAATATTTATTTCAATTGATTTTATATTTATGAATACTGGAGATTCAAACTAAAGCTTTAGACTCGGCCATTACGAAATAGCTTAGTCACCCCACAAATTATTTTTATTTATCACTCTTTTACTTTTATATAAATTTTTGACTTCTATTATAAATCAAATTATTAAATTAAAACAACCTTTGCATAACCGGAATATTTTGTGTCGACTTTTTTACACGATTCTCCCTTTTTTTTCTCCAGTTTCTTCTTTATATTTTTATATATATTCTTTATGGGAAAACAACCATTCTTATTTTCTTTCTACATTGCATTAAATTCAAGCCCAAGGCCCGATAACTGCCCATTTACCTTTGTTCTCTTCTCCCAGGCACGTGGATTGGGTTTCAAAAAAATACGAGTGATCCCCTGCTTCATCAACACCTTTCTTCTTTGTCGTTCCTCTCGCCCTCTTTTCTTTTGCCATGCCAATTACAACTTCAAGCCAAAACTCGTGTCTGGCACAATAAATCCATTGATCATCACGTACTGGTCCTCCATTTTCCCTTGCCAAACTTTTCTTCTTCTACTGTTATTACTTCCATGTTTCATGTGTCTGATACCACTTACTGTGCACCTCGTGCACTGTATACGTGTGCCATCTCCTTGTCGACCGTCTTGCCTCCACTTCCATCACCAAAAACCACAATCCAATGTCTAAAACCACTCCCCTTATCAGAATCTTCTTCAACCCCTTGCATCGATTTTTGAAGCTTCCATTGAAGCTTTAAACTAAATCATCTTCAAGAAAACACCTCTCACCGCTACCCTACTACTCCGATTACCATGAAACTCCACCACGAAATCGTTGATGAACCCATCTACCTACTAGACCTAGTGCGCAAGCCTGTATCGCCACTATGGTGACGTAGTCCACTCCTAAACCTCACCTATCAAACACAATAAGTGATAGCCTATTTCGATCTTGCTCCCTTAAATTACTTGTTTAAAAATTCAAACTACATTTTTCCTATAATCACCTACCTACTCTACCCTCTGCCTTTGGCGCCACCACTTAGGAACTTTGCCATCGCTAGAGTTTTCCTTAATTCTCAATTTAGATGAACTCTAAAATTTCTATTAACTAGGCCATTAAAAATCAGATTTTTTGTATTAAAATTCGTGATTTTCCAAGCTGAATCCATTCATAAAACTAAATCCTATTTTTATGATGTTTGGAAAATTCGAGTTTATAGATCCTTTAATGTAATTTAATAAATTTGGATGGTATATGTTACTATTAATATTGAAACAAATTTTAAAGTAAACTTGAGATATAAAAAAACATCATTTATGTCGATTTCAATCATTATAACAACCTGTAATTTATGTTAAAAAATTTCCTTTGGAATCAACAGATGGGGTTTTGTATGCAAAGTTTAACATATGCAGGTTTAAATGCTTGCTGTATTTAAGCTAGCAGAAATGGCCTCTCTCTCTTTCTCTCTCTCTCTATATATATATATACATATATATATATATATGATGTTACCCATTCAACATTATGTACATGCAAGCATATGTATGAATCAAACATATAAAATCTGGAACTGGATATTTAAATAGGAGAATGTAGGTGTTTTCTTACTATATATTATTTACTTCTGTTTTTATATTTCTTCCCCAAGTCATTAAATTCTCAATTCATAATCTAACTAACTAGAAATACTTCAATATTTTCATTCAATCATGGAGAGTTTATATCAGCATACATATGGTTTAGATTCATAAGGATTAAACATAACACAGTGGCAAAATGTAGATGTCTGCACACACACACACACACACACACACACACACAAAAAATGCTGCCTTTGCATAGAATAAAACTTTAAACATTTTCCATATTTGAATCAACTAGGATAGGCACAGATCAGCACATATATGATTTTGAATCCACTAAGAATCAAATATAAATCCTCAGAGAGATTTCGAATGTTTACTCATAATATAAGATTACTGCTTTTGCATTATGTTTCTCATGTTTTCAACACCCGAGTCTAAATCTAATTATTCGCAGGAATAAATCTTTTAAACCATATCAATATATTTTCACACATATGTTTTAAGCTACTAAAACTAATATATACCCAGTAAGAAATTTAAGTGTTTACTCACATTTGTTATACTCTGTTTACAGCCCTTTGTTTCATTCCTAGGTTATGCTCTCTATTCTCAACCATTTCCACTTCCAGTTTCTTTTCATTGTTCTCATTTGTTTATCCAGTGTGTAGTGTATGAGTTTGTATAGTATTCATGTGTATTTATAGGTTAAAGTAGACTTAAGTCAGCTAGCAATTAAGGTATGAAGGGACATGTTCTGCAGCAACATTTAATGATTGGAAGGGAGTTACTTAAGGTTTCCTCTATCCCATCTTCCTAGTAGCATGTGGTGTACTGCTAGTGTTTCAACACGTGCATATAAGTGCCTAAATGGAGTGTACATACATACGTCCATGTGCTAATAGATCTTAGAAACTAGGCTTTGTTTAGGGTAGATGTAGATGTTTGTCTAGCTGTAAGTGTTGATGTGAAGTGTGAATATGCAGTAGCTATTGAGAAATGAAAGTGAGTTGTTTGCATCTATACAAGTGAGGTGATGTTTTGATAATGCAATTCAATAAAAGTTTCAACTTTGCTCCAAAGTAATGCAACTTGCATGTGCCTGTGGTGTCTCGTATATGCAGCAGTATTGTGATGTGTGATTTTTTTTCCCAATATTTTAAATGTCTACAAACTTAATTCTTAAGCAAACTGGTCCAGCCATGCTCCTTGCTGTGTTGTATGTACGTGTATTTAAGATATATATCCAATCAATCAAAGTAAATTAGCGCTCATGTCTATGATCTAAATCTTCTTATCCTATCTATGCATATTAATAGCCAAGATCTTCTTATATATGCTTGTGTTTCCAATGTTCTTATGTAAGCTTATGTGTGAAGTGATATGACATTTTACTTTAGGTACGTTTAACTTTATGTGTATATAACTATGTGAGTTTTTAAAACAAGTTTCAAATGCAATATGTCAATGATTTAAAACAACAAGCACTTATATAAGTTAATACACACATAGATAATTATCCTAATTCAAATGAATTTTACCTTAATAATATTATCAAATGAATATGTTGCCTTTAATTTATCTCTTCCTATATGCACTTATAGGATATGTCAAATTGGTACAAAACAAAGTATTACCATTGCATGGCTTAACCTTGATCTTCCCTTGAAGTAATCAAATTTACTTATGAAATTTCTTATTTTACCTTTAAGTAAAAATCTAAATTCAATCATATATGAAATTTCCCTTTTATTTCTTACTTAAGCAATTCGATATTCGTATGAGTTAAAACAAATTAAAAGACAAAACAAATTGATGAAACATTAATTACCCGTTTTAACTATACACATATATATTGGTAAAGGGGTTATAAATCATCACTATATAAACATATGGAATTTCCCTAATATTTTTTTTAAAATATATAAATCTTATTTATTTAATTAAATTATATTACTAGTATAAGCTATGCATTACAGATTATAAAACTAGCCGAAAAATTGTGTAACGGCCCGCAAATCCGTACTATCTGAGTTGACTAAATACAACACACGTCCAACCCAAATTGCACAGAAATACGAATCATTATTGAAAGAAGTTAGAGGATGAGAAATAGAAAGAAAGAAACTTAGAATAGAAGAAGAAGAACAGAAACACAACAAAGAATCTCACATCGCAGCGGAACAAAATATAATATATATAACAGATTTTGGAATACAAAATTTGAACTGTATATACATACATCATTATTAGAGTACAACACTTACAATACAACGGAAGTAACAATAACTAGATACGTTGAAGCCTCCTGCTCCAAGCACCTCCAAGAATATCTGAGAATACCTGAACTACTTGACTGCCCATACAAAATTGGGCACCCAAGGGTTTAGGGAAAACAAAACAAAATAAACTCCGGGTTAGTTACTGGTATGAGTAAAACAATTTAAAACAATTTGAGAAACTAAACGATATCTCATAAGACCACGCCGTATAACATGGAACGGGTTTTTCCCATATGAGAATCCAAAATAATCTTTATATCAAAGTCTTTTGGTATTATAATAGTGTCTAAATCAAATAAATAGAAATCTAGTGGAACACTTGCATCTCACGTTCCACATATATAATATACAATCAAAACCGCGAGCACTTATTGGGGATTTGATTTCCAACTATGACAAGGTATGGAACCACCTTCCGATAGTGTATCTCTAGAGGAGAATACACTGGGTTCAATAAGAACATCCTACAACCCAGCCAAACATGACCGACCACTCATTTCGCTAGAGTGTATCGAATGTATATCACCAACGGTTGGGATCAGCAACCGTTTCCCGAGTGGGACAGCATCGAATAGAATAAAGAATGAAATGAATTTCTCAGGATAGGTGATTATACACCCTAATGGGAGCTACCCACATAGCCATGCTGCCTGCCAGAGTTTTGTCATTTCCCGGTTGTTGAGGCCTGAAGCTACAATTACTTACCTCTCATTGATAACACAATTACTTTGAATGCCACATTATCAGATCCATTAATCATTAATTGGGTTTACACAAATATTCTGGATATTATGCTAAGGAAATAAATCCGTTGCCACCATATATATTTGTACAGTCGAAAATGCGATCATTGGAAATATTCTGTCAGACATTCGTCCGTACACGTTCATTCTGGGACGGAACGAAATCGAAGGCACTATTCCGTACATCCATCCTAGGCAATCTCTACCTAGGACTTATACAACAGCCCTTGCACTTTACTCCGTCTTCAATATATTCAGCATACTTGGTTTGCAGTGCTTATGCCAATACAGAGTGGTTCTTCGGATAATAATCCAACCGGTCTCTCCATATTAACAACATTAAAATGGTCAAAAACTTTGATAGTCGGTGATTTAACTATCAAATGAAAAATGTCTGTGTTCACACAATTCCAAATGGAATTATCAATCACATCATCAAACATATATATATATATATATATATATATATTCATATTTCCTTATTTTCTATATTTAGAAAATATACGTTACTAACATTGGAAAACATTTCCATCTCTTATTCACGCATCACTTCCATTCCACAACTATTAGTCCCTAACTATAAACTAGTAAGAGAACAATTCTCTAAGTATCAATCTCGAAAGCCGAAACCAACATCAGATCGATACTCAGAAAACTATTCAACTTAACTAATCTCTAGTCAGTTTCTAATTTTGCTTAACTCTATTTCTTTAACTCTATTTGATTAACTCTATTTCTTTTAAATCATCGTTCACTTTAAATCGTATATCTCCCAGGATTTTATTTATAAAATTCCTTTTCATTAATAAAATTCTATTTTAAGTTCGTTTCATTATCGAATTCGATATATTAATATTTAGATCTCTAGTTATCAGATTTCCTTAAAAATATTCTAACTTCCTAAATTTCTGGAAAAATTCACCATAACCTCCTTTGTACGGGGTTACCGGAAAAAGTCAAACCTTGCCACACAAGCCTCTCCATTCAAAAAGAAAATCAAAAAGCCAAGCGGCTAGCCGATACGACGCATAAAATCTCATATTCAAATTAAATACATACCTTTTTATCGAGCATTCTATTTATATCTCTTCTAACACTTCATTCCAAACCTGTCTCATGTATATCCATACATTTCTAATTCATTTCAATTTAATACACTTGTTTTAACTCAATTCGTTAATCAATTCGTTAATCAACTCTTTTGCCTATTTCACTTTCATATTTGAATATAACATGCTCAAATATATTTCAACTTACTTGTAAACTAATTAAATTCTATTTTCAATTCAAGTTTCATATTCGATTTCAAATATGGTTTCACAAAATCTCATTTTTATTTATCCGAAGTCTTATTTCAGTCTAACCTCGATTAACTAATTTTTCTCTTTACTTAGCTAATGCTATTCATAATAAAAATATGCTTTTTGTTTCATAAATCATTTTTATTTATTTCATTCACTTGAGTTCATATTCATGTTATCCAATTTATGATTTTTATTTACAAACACCATTTATTTACTTGTTTATATATTTATATAAGTCTTGACTTCAAATTCATTTGAAATAAATATTTCTACTTTGGAAAAATAAATTTCCCTTTTTCAAATTCACACTTGTATTTATTTTTCCTGAATTATCCAATGATAATTCATTTCACTTTATTTGTAAACTACGTTTACAAATGAACTACTTGTTTTTATTATTTAAAACAAGTTAATATTTCTAGTCCATTCGAAATTCAAATTCTATTTAGAAAAATAGAATTTTCCCTTTTAAATCTCAAATATCCTTTTCACGATATTTTTGAATATCAACATTTAGGCCCAGTAGTATTTAAACACACAAAACACCTAATTTTAACAATTACAGGTTTTTAACATTGCACATATGATGATATATAGAAAAACAAACAATAAATAAATTTGAGGGATCCAGTTGGATCCTTCCAACCTGTTTTCCTGCATCCACAGACGTTAGCACATAAATAATACCATCCTGCTTTGAGGCAGAATATCGCGGTATAGAAGGTCATCCACTAATATATATTTGTGGGGCGCATAGGGAAATCATCCGCTAATGGTACTACGGGCATCCGCTAATGATACTGCGGGAACAGTCCAACCACCAAACCTATATATATATATATACACCAAGCCTAAATAACTAATATATATTTTATAGTCACAATAATATTTCAATGCATTCGAACAAATCAATAATTTATTTTTAATGCTAAAAATAAATTAACGAGTGAGATTTACTCACCGCGATTTTTATTTTGTCAAGTATCCAGTTAAATTTCTGTATCGTCTCAACTATGGACCTTACTCGAATGAATTTAATTTTCACCTTAATGCCTTGCTAAAAACGCAATCAACAATCATCGATCCACAAAACACTCTCGATTTGTCTTATAAATACTGCCACCAGCCCACCTCTACAGTACATCCCTTTCCATGGTCATGACCTTCAACAGCTTTCCCACTGCTGCATACCAGTCCAAGCATTGATCAAATCAAACTTTTGTTTACTTAATGAATTAATAAATTAATTATTGATTATTCCGTTTATACCTTTCTTCCTAGTTGAATGTACAGTGATCGACTCCTTCTTCTGGTTTCGAATTTTATGCCCATGTCCTCAACTGCTAATCGACCAAGGCCAGTACCTCCTAAACAAAACTCCATCACCACCATCAGTGAAATCCGTCTCTTCTCACGCACGTAGGTTACGACAGAAATTGATGCCGAACTCCCCCATCTTGCATCGCACGCTGCTATTCTATACCCAATCGAAGGAATCGGCTTCACAAATAGATCAATCCAAAAAGCAAAATCGAATGACCTAATCTGGTTTTGAAAACGAACGACTTCTGTTGCTCAGACCCAAACCGACGACAACCCATCGCAACCACTCCTCACTCGCACGCTTCTGGAACGTTGGGTTGAGCTTCGCGAACCTCCAGTTTAAATTGCGATTCCCTAATTTTTCTTTTATCTAATGCTTTGATTTAATTGAAGGAGGAATAAGGGAAAATCCGTGGATTCGATTTATAAGATGGGAAAAACAAATATAGCCGCGACTTTAAATAAGAAAGGGCTGCGGCCATCTATTGTACACGAGGCTATGGATTTTTTTTTTTGAAGAGGAGAGAATGCCACGGTTATTGTTTAGTTGGCAGAAGGAATTCCACTAAATTTTATTTATTTATTTTAGTTTAAATTTGTTTTTGAACCGGTGTCCTTTAATTAAAATACCCCATGATTCTGAACTCCTCTCTGAACCCAACAAATGACATTCCTAGGGTTATAACACTATTCTGGACACATTGGGACAAGTATCGAAGTCCAGTTCGATCATCCGGAACATATATTAATTTAAATTGATATAAATTAAATTTCAAACCATTTAAATTCTTCGATAATAATTTAAATTTATTATTCTAATTCAAACTGAATTTTGTACTGATGATCTGAACTGTTTTCAGTTTAGTTTTAACTTCGAATTGAATTAACTTCGTATTACGATAATTTCATATATTCGATATTAAATCGTATATCGATTATTAAATCGATAAACTTAATATAAAAATTCGTTTATATTATCAACTTAAATATTTAAAACCCTATTAAATGTTTAAAATTAACCAACGAAATATCTGGGTCATTACATTCTTCCCCCCTTAAAAGAATTTTGTCCCCAAAATTACTAAGGTAGAAAAAGTGCTACTAACCTATTTACTTTTCAAAATCAACTTATGCTGAAACTCAACATTTAATATTTCTACAACTTTGGTTCTACCAAACTTTGGTTTTCCTTTATAATGCACACCACATATGTTTACATACATTTAATTCGAATGATTTTCAATCAACACATTCACATCTGATTTATATTCCACTAAATCTATTCAAGTTCATATTCCATTCATATTGGTTCAACACCAGTTTATTCAAATTGATTCTAATCAACTAATTTACTTCGATCTATTTAACTTGCTTATGTTAGATTTAAATTCCGGAATTCAAATCCCCCGGTTTTCATTTCAAATCCTTTTTGAAATAATACATAAATGTAAACATATATTTATTTCCATCTCAAATTCAAAAACATTTGAATTTTTCCAAAACAACTTGTTTTCTTTCAAACAGATTTCCACCAAAAACTTTTCTAAGGAAGCAATCCATCACTTAGAAACTCGAGAATGAACACTGACGATGCTGTAGTCATCATCAGAATTATTTCCTAGTCACTGAAGTGAGTTCAGTGCTTTATCACTTTTAAAATCCATCTGAAATGAATTCTATTCAAAAACCCTTTTAAAACAATACTATATTTCTGTAATATACTTCAGAAAATATTTTCCAACTTCCCAGAATTTAAATTCCAAATTATTGTTTGAATTCAATTTTAATTCATCTCATTTGTATATTTAATTCATATAAAAATTCTATTTTGGTTATAGCCATTCCAATTTTTAATAATCTAATTTGATTATAATAATAACAATCAACACATCCTTATATTATAATAATTTCAGAAAATTATTCCTTCTATATCAAAATAGAATCTTTGGGTAAAATTATTTCATTTACCCTCTTTAAAACATTATTATGTTGAATTTCTTTGTTCAAGTGTTTAGAAATTCCTATCGACTTCGTGGCTTCCCACGATTCGATCAGAATTCATAAACCACTCAATAGACTAGCCAACACAATATAAAACAATTTTTATATCAATTAACAAATATGCTCTCTCGTATATATACATTCAACTCATACAACATACGTCCAACCCAAATTGCACAGAAATACGAATCATTATTGAAAGAAGTTAAAGGATGAGAAATAGAAAGAAAGAAACTTAGAATAGAAGAAGTAGAACAGAAACACAACACATAATCTCACATCACAGCGGAACAAAATATAATATATATAACAGATTTTGGAATACAAAATTTGAACTGTATATACATACATCGTTATCAGAGTACAACACTTGCAATACAGCGGAAATAACAATAACTTGATATGTTGAAGTGTAATGGCGCGTTTTGTTAGCTGTCGAATAATTAATTTATTTAATGATTTATATATCGATTTGGCGATATCGATAACTTAAAGTACAACGTTCGAACTTATAATTTATAATTATAATTAAAACGAACCTGAAACGTCGCGGTAGTTCGCAATTTGGCGATTTGAACTTCAACTGAATGTACATGATTCATTTTAAGCCGGATTTCTGTGAAACAAGAAACGTGTGGAGCTGATGGAGTATATCTTTCTAGTGGAGAAGAAAAATCGGGATTTCGTCGTGTAGATTTTGAGTTACGTCCAAATCAAATTTCAGAAAAGTCGCTATGGAATTCGTATATAAATTCGTAACGCTTTATATACGTTATAAAAGGGAATTTCAATATAAATTGAAATTCGATTCAATCTGAACTTGGAATATCAAACATATAATTTTTCTGGAGTTGTATGGTATTCCACTGTGAATATATACGGTAATATAAATTTATTTATATTTAACTTAATTTATCTAAATATATTTATATATTTAAATGGATTATCCAAGGGTCTAAAAATAGCCACTTTTGCAAACGAAGTCGGAATTCGACGAAACCAGTTTTGTTGGATCCGGAATATCAAATAGTTGTTAGATTTCCTGTTTCGTGATTTTTAGAGTCCTTATGTGGCCGTACGGGATTTTAATGTGAAATACAGTCGATATTTTGACGGTTAAAAATACGCTGTGTGAGCATACGGAGTCGGAATTCGACGAAACCAGTTTCGTTGGGACCGCAATGTCGAACTCTAGCTACATGTCCAGTTTGGTGATTCTTGGGTATCATACGTGGTCGCAGGGATTTTTAAGGACCAGAGAAAAGCATAAAATCGATAAAATAAAATAGAAAATGAAATTTAAAATATTCCCCCTATTTTTTCTAAGGTCCAACACAGGCCACGCGACCTCTCTTCTCAACCACAAACGAAACCAACCACAACAGTCTATATAAACCCATCCAACAGAACAAAATTCTCATTTTTCCACAAACAAACCGCAAGAAGAAAAATCAAATCAAATACTAGAAATCCTGAAACATATATACACGAATTCAGGATGAGTTTCTCTTCAAAATGGGGCTCTCAGTGTTTGGTGCGACACTGTATTTGGGGTGCTCAAATTGTGAGCGGTCGATCTAGGGTTCCCTGTTTTTGAACGAAAGCTCGTGGATTTGCAAATTGGAGTTGGGAATGGTGTTCATGGCATCGAGTAGCACCTACGACGAGGTCTTGGTTGAATTCGATCACCGAAAACCGACGGTGCCTGTAGCCATCGAGGCTGTGGTCGCGACGGAGGAAAAGAGGCCGAGTTGAGTGGAATTGGTGTGGGCTTGTAGAGCTTTCGACGTTGAGTGAGAGGGTGGTGGCCTCGGTCGACGTTGGTGGCCGAATCAACGGCGGAAGGAGGTCAAAGAAAGGGCCAACGAGTTGGATGTTTTACTGGAGGTCGGGTCTGAAGGAATTGGGGGAAGAACGGGTTAAATATAGAGTGGGTTTTAAGAAGGTAGTTGGGCTCAAGGTAAAGGGTTAAGGCCCAATAGCGATTTAAATTAGTTTTGTTTTTATTTAAACAATCCTAAACTTGTAAAATTCATAACTATTTCGTACGAGGTCAAATTGACAAACCGTAAGTTGCGTTGGGACCGTATGGACGAGAGCTTCACAATGAAGCTGATTGGAAGTGGATTGGTGCCCGTTACAATTTATAGCAAAATAAATTGTCCGACTGAGTCGAATAACGCAAACCGTTATTCAACGGTTAACGCGTCAATGTGAGTAAATCTCACTAACTCTGAACAGTTTACAATTTCATGTTGTATTGTTAGAACTATTAAAATTTGTCTGTTTGACTGTGTGTTGATTGTTTGATTGAACTGCTAGTCAGTTAGTTAAATTTCTATATTGATTCTGTTTAACAGAATATATCATATGGAACTGAAAGTGATGTTATCTATATTGTCTAACATCTGTGATGCAGGGAAACAGGTTGGAGGAATCCGGCTGGATTCCTCAACAGTTATTTATTGTTTTCCATATATTGTTATATGATGTGATATAAAATCTATGGGCGATTATATGTGCTTGGACGATATTGAACATCGTGATTTGATATGATTGAATACCATAACATACTGAAATGTTGATAAGGGGATTTTCAATGTTTATATTGAAAATGAATCTTATTTATAAAATCGATAGGATTTTATAAAAGGAAAACATTTATTTAATTTGAAAATAAATAAATGAAAAAGGAAACATTTATTTAGAAAATAAATGAAATAAAATAGAAACATTTATTTAGAAAATAAATGAATTAGAATATAAAGGAATATTTATTTTAGGAAATAAATAAAGGAACTTTTATTTAGATTATAAATAAATGGAATAAAGGAATATTTATTTAGGGAATAAATAAAGGAACACTTGTTCGGAAAATAAATAGAATTATACAAGGATAGATTTAAACACGTGCTTCGCACACGGTATAACACAATATGGATTTAAATGAGATATTAAATAGGAAATCTGTTTTAAACGGATAAATTGAAGTAGATTAATTTATAAATAATGTTTTATAAATTAAATAAATTATTTATCGTTGATAAATGGAATATATATAAGTCTGGACTTATATAGAGAAGTAGAAACGTTATTAAAAGGACATTTATAAAGTGAAGAACCGTTACTAAAAGTAAATATTTATAAATGGATAAACGTTGTAAAAAGTTTATCTTTATAAATGGATAAACGTTGTAAAAACGAAATCTTTTGAAATGAATAAACTTTATAAAAAGGAGTTAAATCGAATTTAGTTATTCGAAATGAGTTATTCGAATTAGTTATTCGAATAGAGTTAAACACGTAAGAGTTAATTGAATATTAGTTATTCAATTTGAGTTAATCGAATTTAGTTATTCGAGAAGAGTTAAATCAAATTTAGTTATTCGAAAGGAGTTAATCAATTTGAGTTAAGTTAATCGATTTGAATTAAGTTGAATCGAAATGGAGTAAATCGATTAGAATTAAGTTAATCGAGTTAGAGTAAATCGAATATCAGTTATTCGAAGGTAAGTTATTCGAATTAGTTATTCGAAGGAGTTAATCAATTAAGTTATTTGAATTAGTTATTCGAAGGAGTAAATCAAATTAAGTTAATCGATTAGAGTTGAGTTAATCGATTTGGGTTAAGTTAAGTTATCGAGTTAAGATTTATCGAGTTAAGTAATCGAGTTAAGTAATCGAGTTGAGATAATCGAGTTAAGAAAATCGAGTTAAGTTAATCGGAAAAGTTATCCGATAAGAGTAAATCCATTTAAGTTAATCGGATGTTAGTTATTCGATAAGAATTGACACATTTAAGAAAATCGAATATTTGTTATTCGATAAGAGTTAATGAAATAGAGCCAACCAAGAAGAGTTATTCGAATATTAGTTATTCGATAGAAGTTAATCGAAATAGAGTTTATCGAATATAAGTTATTAAAAAGGGAGAGTTAATCGAATAGAGATTTCTCGAAAGAGAGTTATACGTCGAATTCGATTATAGCGAATTCAGGAAAGTACTATTTACTTTCCAGGGTTTAAATCAAGATTTAGTTATTGATTTAGAAATTAGGTGTCTGTTAAATTATTCGAGTTAGGAAATAAATTTATAATTTAGGTTAGATATTTTAGGGGTAGGAATTATAACGTTATAGTTATAATCAAACGTTGTCATATAAGAAGTGGATTCGTAACCTGAATCCGAGAATTTGCGTAAACAGATGATTGTAAAAAGTGAGTGATGAGCTTCATCTATTTCACAGTAAAGGACGTTGTTCAATTAAGGTCTGCGAGGTAATTATACCCCAACTTGATTGACTTCAGAATTGACAAAGGAATAGTTGTGGTTCGATAGAAAAGGTTGATTTGAAATATAGTTAAGTAATAAGCGATTAATGGATTAAGCGTAACGATGTTTTATACAACGTTCATTTGAAATCCGTAAATGAGTTTTGGAAACGTTTTCCAAATATAGTCAGATATGTTTTCTAAACATAGAAAATGAAATGTTTTCATGATAAGAATTTAAGAAATAGAGTTAAGCAAATTCAGAAACTGACTGGAGAGGGTAAGTTGAACGGTTTTCTAAGTGACGATATGATGTTGGTTTCGACCTTCCGGATTGATACTTAGAGAATTGTTCTCATACTAGTTACAGTTAGGGACTGATAGTTGCGAAATAATAGTGATGTGAAAATAAGTTATGGAAATGTTTTCCAATGATTAATAACATATATTTTCTAAATATATGAAATAAGGAAATATGAACATATGATGATTGATCGATCGAATTCCCATTTGGAAATAAGATCGTTGTTTGTACACCGACATGTTTTCATTTGATAGTTAAATAACAGACTATCAAAGTTTTGACCATTTTTACGTTGCTAATATGGAGAGACCGGTTGGATTATTATCCGAAGAACCACTCCGTATTAGCATAAGCGTTGTGAATCAAGTACGCTGAAGATAATTGAAGACGGAGTGAAGTGCAAGGGCTATTGTGAAAAGCCTAGGTAGGATGGATTCACTGAATAGTGCCTTCGGTTTGTTCAGTCCCAGGACCACGTATATGGACGAGTGTCTGACAAAATATTCTTACGAATCATATATGTTGATCTCTTTAAACGTATTACATTGGTGGCGGAAAAATTCGTTTCTCTTAGCTTTTATACCTGTGATGCCTTGAGAAATCGATAATGATTTGGCGGGTATGACGATGTGGCATTCAAAGTAATTGAAGAAATAATCTGTCAAAGTAATAAACGTGACCTCAAAACCTCACAACCGGGAAATAACAGAAGTTGGGCTAGGCAGCATGGCTAGTTGGGCCATACCCAAGCAGGGTGTACTATCACCATCTAGAGAATATTCAATTGTACTTCTTTATAATCTATTTCAATGCTGTCCCTTATCGGGAAGGATGGTTGCTGATCCCAACCATCGGTGATAATATATTCGTTACACTCAAGCTAAATGAGTGGACGGTCATGTGTCGCCGGGTTGCAAGACGTTCTTGTTGAACCCTAGTGTATCTCCTCTAGAGTACACTGATCGGAAGGTGCTCCCATACCTTGTCTGTTGGAATCCAATCTCCAATAAGTGCTCACGGTTTTATTTGTATACTATGTATGTGGAACGTGAGATGCAAGCGTTCTGCTAGATTGATATCTATTTGTATTTAGACATTATTATAATATCAGAAAGATATCCTTTATTTAACCAAGTGTTGGAGTTTTATTCACACCAGTCCCATGACTGACCCGGAGTTTATTTTGTTTGTTTTCCCTAAACTCTTGGGTGCCTAAATTTGTACGGGCAGTCAAGTAGTCGGGATTTTACAGATACACTTGGAGAGCTTGGAGCAGGAGGCTTCAGGATTATAGCTATTATTATTCCGCTGTGTTGTTAAGTGTTGTACTTTGAAATGGTATGTATATACGAGTACTGATTTGTATTTCAAAGTTATGTTATATTTTATTCGTTCCGCTGTGAGATTCGTGTTTACTCTGATGATGTAAGTTCTTCTTCTTCTTCTATTCTATTAGTTCTATCTTTTCTTCCTCACCCTCTACTTTCTTTCACTACGTTCTCGGAATTTTCGACTCTCGAGGAGTCGAAAATTTCCAGCCGTTACATGAAGCCTCCTGTTCCAAGCTCCTCCAAGAATATCTGAGAATACCTGAACTACTTGACTACCCGTACAAAATTGGGCACCCAAGAGTTTAGGGAAAACAAAACAAAATAAACTCCGGGTTAGTCATGGGACTGGTATGAGTAAAACAATTTAAAACAGTTTGATAAACTAAACGATATCTTATAAGACCACGCCGTATAACGCGGAACGGGTTTTTCCCTTATGAGAATCCAAAATAATCTTTATATCAAGCTCTTTTGATATTATAATAGTGTCTAAATCAAATAAATAGAAATCTAGTGGAACACTTGCATCTCACGTTCCACATATATAATATACAATCAAAACCACGAGCACTTATTGGGGATTTGATTTCCAACTATGACAAGGTATGGAACCACCTTCCGATAGTGTATCTCTAGAGGAGAATACACTGGATTCATCAAGAACATCCTGCAACCCAGCCACACATGACCAACCACTCATTTCGCTTGAGTGTATCGAATGTATATCACCAACGGTTGGGATCAGCAACTGTTTCCCGAATGGGACAGCATCGAATAGAATAAAGAATGAAATGAATTTCTCTAGATAGGTGATTATACACCCTAATGGGAGCTACCCACATAGCCATGCTGCCTGCCCGATTTTTGTCATTTCCCGGTTGTTGAGGCCTGAGGCTATGATTATTTACCTCTCATTGATAACACAATTACTTTGAATGCCACATTATCAGATCCGTTAATCATTAATTGGGTTTACACAAATATTCTGGATATTATGCTAAGGGAATAAATCCGTTGCCACCATATATATTTGTACAGTCCAAAATGCGATCATTGGAAATATTCTGTGACGATCCCAAAATCCGTACGGACGGTGTTAAGGATAATCATAGGAATATAGCACATTAATCATCATAAGCAGAGTACAGATAATAGCATAAACAAAAATAAAATAATTTACACAAATATGACAGCGGAATCATAACATGTGATAACATCAGAGTAGCACAAAGTAGGATATAACTTAGTGCATAAAAAGGGGTATGATCAGTCAACATCGCCAGAGGCGGAATATATGCATACAGAGAGACATAATAGAGATATCAGTCTACATCCCCAGAAGCGGTACATATACATAAGGTAATAGGTGCTGGAAGTAAATCAGTCTACATCGCCCGAGGCGGAATCATATACATAATATAAAAGTGGCGGAACATCAATAGCCAAAATGAGTGAATCAAATCCTCGCCATCAGCCAAAAATGCACTCTATGCTGCAGTGCTACCAAAATATCCCTGTCACCTGTCAACTAGGCTGCCCGTGTGAAAATAAGGGCACCCGAGTTTGCAAAGTGAAACAAACTACGAGTCAGTCATGGGACTGGTATGAGAGATCTACTTAACTGGTTAAACAACAATAATAAGGCAAATCATAGGACCACGCCACTTTCGCGGAACGGGTTTACTCCAGTGATTGCCAGTACATGAAATAAAGTAAATTCTTAAATCATCGCAATGCTTTTTATAAAAATGAAGCCATTATAAGACTCAGGTCCCATCACACAATGCAAACACAAACCAGGGGATAGAGTTTTATCTTATAATGGCCAAGAAATGCTTGATACGTATAAAACAAAAGTGTTTTATATTATTACTAGTGCATATATGTTTCAAAAGCAAATACAATCATAAATATCAATCCTAGACGGAATAAGTGCCCCATACCACTATGTCGCCATACTAGTAATACAATCAAATCCGTAATTTCGTACTGGAAATTGGGTTTCCGTCATGAGTCGAGGCAAGGGGCAAGCTCCTCTCCGATTCGAGACACTCTAGCAAATGTCTCAGGACCCCACTATGATCCTTGGATGCTTCAGGGCCGGTCCTCTCTTACTTTTGAGGATTAGTATTCCTGAACACACGTTTCCCGGTCCTTACAGACCTAAAATCGAGGCGCCTCACATCCAACAACCACATAGGTGAAAAGTATATAAATGTCAGCGCTGGTAGGTCCCTGACATCACCAAAGCTAGAAAGAAACGTCGTGCTCTCCCCGCAGTTCGTATCCCGTTTTTGACTCATACCGAGGTGTGAGGCTCGCGAATCCACGTTATACACAAAGCTACGCCACGTAGGCCGTGCTTTGATCATCATCCACAAGACTTTGCTTTTCAACAGAAGCCTTGATCATTGCATCTTAGGCATGCCACAAAGGCAATCCATTCCATACGACTGATTTCTGTCGATATATAACCTCTGAGCTCGTACGTCTCAGAGAAGGGCGTTAAGCAAGAGAATAAATTCTCCGCCGCCAAACAGATGTATATTTAACAGAGATCGATCAGCACAGAACAAAATCCAATGTCAGACACACAGTCCATTTACAAGTCCGTTCTGGGTCTGAACGAAACCGGAGGCACCAATTCCTCGAATATCCGTCCAATCAACACACACATCTAAACGGCTACCACTTCAGTTCCTTCAAGGTAGCTACTCCAATCGGGAACCTCAATAGCGCCCATCCATTCGATATGAAGATTGTCGGTCTTGAACCGTCTTCACATCATCGACTTCGAATCATCAATCAATTATTTGAAATGAGAATTAACTCGGCCTTTTCAAATAATTCACGCATATTAGAATTCAAATCAATTCTCCTCTTGGTTAAATTATTCGACATTCACATTTCAGTTCTTTAGTATAAATTTTCATGTCAAACACATTCAACCATCAAATAACAGCAAACCCAGCAAAATTGGTTTATTTTCACTACACATCGCTTATAATATTTTATAACGATTTTTCGCCATTTTTATTTATTTAAAAATGGCCCAATTTAATTAAACGACGTTTCAGGTCGTGTCGCGGCGCTGGCGCTGTTTTTCTCTAAATTTGTTTTACACATATCTGGAAATCTAACCGTTGGAACTTAACAAAATTGGTACCGTTGGAAAGATCTTTCCAAGGCGGACCCAACGGTTCTAGTTTCGTGGAAATCCGACGGTCGGATCTCTCGGTATACTCGTTTGAAGTTACGATTTCAAAACGCGAACTGCACGACCTTAATTCGTTTTAATTTAATTTATTTTTATATATTTTTATATATATATTTCATTCGACGATTTCTATATCGTTTCTACTTCAAAAATTTCACTAACGCCTTAATATTTTGGAAAATTTCGCCATAACCTTCTTTGTACGGGAAGGGTCGGGAAAATCCCCAAACAGCCATAAAGGCTCTCTCATCTCAAAAAGAAAAAGAAAAAGCCAAGAGGCTAGCCATTCGGCTCATAAAATCATCAAACCCAAGCAAAACAGTAAATATGTACCTATTTGTCGGGCATACAATTTTATTCCTCTTCTCTAGCCTCTTTGCTTTGACCTGTTCAACACATAAATATATATATGCATGTACATACGTGCCATTCTAATCAATTTGCATTTTTGGTTCCATATTCGATTCAACTTGGTTTTATTTGGTTCATGTACATGCTAAAATAATATTTGTAGAAATCAATCCTTATTTCAACTCTTGTATATTTTAGCGAGTCACACACATGATAAAAATGATATTTTTGTCATCAAAAATATTTATTCAACACTTGGTTATTTTTAGCAAGTCATACACATGATAAAAATGATATTTTTGTCATCAAAAATATTTATTCAACACTTGGTTATTTTTAGCAAGTCATACACATGATAAAATGATATTTTTGTCATCAAAATTATTTATTCAACACTTGGTTATTTTAACACTTCATAATCTCAATAAAAATGTAATTTTTATCGTTCACTTCACATATTCAACACATGAGTCATTTCATCACACGAATAACTCAACACATGAATATTTTCACACATGTATATTTTATATTGTTCGTACATATAATAAAGATGTAAATTTTAATGTGAAAACAATTTATTTATAACAAGGACATTTTATCTAGTTCATGTATATAATAAAAATGTGATTTTTATTTTCAAAGAATTTATTTAAACACGAGTGTCATTCCACACATGAATTTCTATTCAACGGATGAATTTCTATTCAACACACGAATGCACTCCTTACATGAATATTTTATTTTTCAACACATGAAAATGATTCTAATAGTTCATATACACAATAAAAATGTTTATTTTATTGTTCAATCCATTTATTCCACACACCAATATTTCTAGAACTTCATTCAAGTGATAAAAATGGGATTTTTATCGTTTCTATATTTTATTCCACACAAACGAATTATTAACACATGAATGTATATGGAAACATATGAAAATAATTCAAACACATGAATATTTTAGGAAATTTCGGCAGCATAACGGCAGGGTAGTAAAAACCGGCACCGGCCCGAAGCTCGGCTCCTCGCTCTACCTTAAAACCTTGCGGTTTTTGAAAATGGGGATTCATGCATCTAGTTCGTACGCAGGCGGCATGTTTATTTTTCATTTCCACAAACTAATCCTAAGTGGTTTCAACCAAAATATTTCTCAATCACAAACGGGTATTTTTCAACCACGATTAATCTTTCACAACCACAAACAATTTTAGCCAACCAATTTTCACACCAATCACAACCAATAAATATCGTCCATGGTCTGTGGACGAGGGGCGTATATATATATAAATATATAATAATAATATTTCACTTCCATTCCATCATATTTCAATGCATATATGTTTCATACAACGGTTGTATAATTTATACCTCGCTCATATATCTCATACATCACATGTACATGAAGTATACAATGCGTATATAATTTATATTTCGCCTATATAAATTACACAACACGTTTTCATTTCAGTTTTGAATTTAGAGTTCTCACATTGGGTTTTCGAGATGTTAAAAATCACAGCTTGCTCAGAAAAATCCGCGGTCTCTTCTAGAATGTAGAGAACCTCCTTGTGGTCACGATGTCTCCTGTTTCATCAAATTTCGTTAAGAAACGAAAAAGATATGATTTTTAAACGGTTTGCAACGGTTTTAAAGTGTCGTAAAACAATTTAATTAAACAGGCCGTTACCTCAGCTGAAGGTTTCAAAACTAGGTCAGCGATTTTTGATCAAACCGTGTAGCGGTTGGATGATCGGCCAGTGCAGGGTTGTAGGCGGAGGAGAGGCGCACGTGCGGGCCCCACGGCATTGAACTCGACGGCCTCTGGGCGGCGGAATCGACCTCGAAACGGCCGGACTTTGGAGGAGCGGATTCGGCGAAATACTCGACGATGCTGGGCGAGGTTGGTATGGATTTGAAGCTCGTCTCGAGCTCTACGAAAAACTCCAAAGGGCCCTGGTGTTTTGATGAGCGGATGTGGAGATTTGGAGGAGAGAAGGCGGAAAAAGGAAGCCGCCATTCGATCTGGAGGGTCGGGGGTTTTTCCGCGTTTTTGGAAAATTAAAATTAATGGAAGAAAAGTTTCTATTGGTCCATGAATATTTAATTTTCAAAAATAGGGTTTTTACGAACGAACTCCAATTCCAACCCAACGACTGTCGCCCCTAGCGTTTTACCCCCATTCCGGACACAATGGAATATGTTTCGTAGCCCAATTCGACTGTTACAGTCAGTTATTCTTCAAATTAAAATATAAAACATTCAATTTTGAATTTGAACGTACATTTCAATTTGCCGGGGCCACATACTGATTCCGAAAATTCCAGAAAAATTATTTCTAGCTTCGTATCGACGATACGGTCCTAACAAAACTGATTTCGTCGAATTCTGAGGCCGTTTGAAAAATGGTCATTTTCAGGTCGATCAGATTTGGCTGAAACTGGTCAAAACACATTTTCTTCTGCCACACTCACATATTGACTTCAAAAATTCCGGAAAAATAGACTTAGCAATAAATTGACATTCCGGACCCAACAAAAGTGGTTTCGTCTGAAACGGAGGTCATTTGCAAAATGGCTATTTTCCAGGGCTATATTTATATAAATAAATAAACATATATATAATTTCCACAGTGACTATTTAAAATTTTCAACTAGCCATAACTTTCAATTTACTTTATGAAATTTCAGTTTTTCACTTTAGTTAGAAAGATTTTGTTGAACAGATTTAAATGATCCTGGGTCGTCCACTTTCCAATTTAAAACGAATTCTAAATTCTCAATTGAAATTTAAAATCGAATTTTCAAACTACCGCGCCCTTTTAAACTCTATTTATTATTAAATTGGAATTATACGTTCTAATTTTGATTTTAAATAAATTTTTAGTAGCTGCTAATTCAAATATACTGTTTTAAATTTTTCAAATTCGTTAAAATAGCCAAAATAAAAATTTTAAACTGGTTCAGATTTTCTGGGTTGTTACATATTCTATCAGACATTCGTCCATACACGTTCGTTCTGGGACGGAACGAAACCGAAGGCACTATTTCGTACATCCATCCTAGGCAATCTCTACCTAGGACTTATACAACAGCCCTTGCACTTTACTCCGTCTTCAATATATTCAGCATACTTGGTTTGCAGTGCTTATGCCAATACGGAGTGGTTCTTCGGATAATAATCCAACCGGTCTCTCCATATTAACAACGTTAAAATGGTCAAAAACTTTGATAGTCGGTGATTTAACTATCAAATGAAAAATGTCCGTGTACACACAAATGGAATTATCGATCACATCATCAAACATATATATATATATATATATATATATTCATATTTCCTTATTTTCTATATTTAGAAAATATACGTTATTAACATTGGAAAACATTTCCATCTCTGAATCACGCATCACTACCATTCCACAACTATTAGTCCCTAACTGTATACTAGTAAGAGAACAATTCTCTAAGTATCAATCCCGAAAGCCGAAACCAACATCAGATCGATACTCAGAAAACTATTCAACTTAACTAATCTCTAGTCAGTTTCTAATTTTGCTTAACTCTATTTCTTTAACTCTATTTGATTAACTCTATTTCTTTTAAATCATCGTTCACTTTAAAATGTATATCTCCCAGGATTTTATTTATAAAATTCCTTTTCGTTTATAATATTCTATTTTAAGTTTGTTTCATTATCGAATTCTATATATTAATATATAGAACTCTAGTTATCAGATTTCCTTAAAAATATTCTAACTTCCTAAATTTCCAGAAAAATTCGCCATATCCTCCTTTGTACGAGGTTACCGGAAAAAGTCAAACCTTGCCACACAAGCCTCTCCATTCAAAAAGAAAATCAAAAAGCCAAGCGGCTAGCCGATACGGCGCATAAAATCTCATATTCAAATTAAATACATACCTTTTTGTCGAGCATTCTATTTATATCTCTTCTAACACTTCATTCCAAACCTGTCTCATGTATATCCATACATTTCTAATTCATTTTGACTAAATACACTTGTTTTAACTCAATTCGTTAATTAATTCGTTAATCAACTCTTTTGCCTATTTCACTTTCATATTTGAATATAACATGCTCAAATATATTTCAACTTACTTATAAACTAATTAAATTCTATTTTCAATTCAAGTTTCATATTCGATTTCAAATATGGTTTCACAAAATCTCATTTTTATTTATCTGAAGTCTTACTTCAATCTAACCTCGATTAACTAATTTTTCTCTTTACTTAATTAATGCTATTCAATAATAAAAATATGCTTTTTGTTTCATAAATCATTTTTATTTATTTCATTCACTTGAGTTCATATTCATGTTATCCAATTTATGATTTTTATTTACAAACACCATTTATTTACTTGTTTATATATTTATATAAGTCTTGACTTCAAATTCATTTGAAATAAATATTTCTACTTTGGAAAAATAAATTTCCCTTTTTCAAATTCACACTTGTATTTATTTTTCCTGAATTATCCAATGATAATTCATTTCACTTTATTTGTAAACTACGTTTACAAATGAACTACTTGTTTTTATTATTTAAAACAAGTTAATATTTCTAGTCCATTCGAAATTCAAATTCTATTTAGAAAAATAGAATTTTCCCTTTTAAATCTCAAATATCCTTTTCACGATATTTTTAAATATCAACATTTAGGCCCAGTGGTATTTAAACACACAAAACACCTAATTTTAACAATTACATGTTTTTAACATAGCATATATGATGATATATATGAAAACAAACAATAAATAAATTTGAGGGATCCAGTTCGATCCCTCCAACCTGCTTTCCTGCATCCACAGACGTTAGCACATAAATAATACCATCCTGCTTTAAGGCAGGATATCGCGGTAAAGAAGGTCATCCACTAATATATATTTGTGGGGCGCATAGGGAAATCATCCGCTAATGGTACTGCGGGCATCCGCTAATGATACTACGGGAACAATCCAACCACCAAACCAGTTTATATACATATATACACACACACCAAGCCTAAATAACTAATATATATTTTATAGTCACAATAATATTTCAATGCATTCAAACAAATCAACAATTTATTTTTAATGCTAAAAATAAATTAACGAGTGAGATTTACTCACCACGATTTTTATTTTATCAAGTATCCAGTTACATTTCTGTATCATCTCGACCATGGACCTTACTCGAATGAATTTAATTTTCACCTTAATGCCTTGCTAAAAACGCAATCAACAATCATCGATCCACAAAACACTCTCGATTTGTCCCATAAATACTGCCATCAGCCCACCTCTACAGTACATCCCTTTCCATGGTCATGACCTTCAACAGCTTTCCCACTGCTGCATTCCTGTCCAAGCATTGATTAAATCAATCTTTTGTTTACTTAATGAATTAATAAATTAATTATTGATTAATCCGTTTATACCTTTCTTTCTAGTTGAATGTACAGTTATCGACTCCTTCTTCTGGTTTCGAATTTTATGCCCATGTCCTCAACTGCTAATCAACCAAGGCCAGTACCTCCTAAACAAAACTCCATCACCACCATCAGTGAAATCCGTCTCTTCTCACGCACGCAGGTTGCGACAGAAATTGATGCCGAACTCCCCCATCTTGCATCGCACGCTGCTATTCAATACCCAATCGAAGGAATCGGCTTCACAAATCGATCAATCCAAAAAGCAAAATCGAATGACCTATTCTGGTTTTGAAAACGAACGAATTCTGTTGCTCAGACCCAAACCGACGACAACCCATCGCAACCACTCCTCCACTCGCACGCTTCTGGAACGTTGGGTTGAGCTTCGCGAACCTCCAGTTTAAATTGTGATTCCCTAGTTTTTCTTTTATCTGATGCTTCGATTTAATTGAAGGAGGAATAAGGGAAGATCCGTGGATTCGATTTATAAGATGGGAAAACAAATATAGTCGCGACTTTAAATAAGAAAGTGCTACGGCCAACTATTGTACACGAGGCTATGGATTTTTTTTTTAAAGAGGAGAGAAGGCCACGGTTATTGTTTAGTTGGCAGAAGGAATTCCACTAAATTTTATTTATTTATTTTAGTTTAAATTTGTTTTTGAACCGGTGTCCTTTAATTAAAATACTCTATGATTCTGAACTCCTCTCTGAACCCAACAAATGACATTCCTAGGGTTATAACACTATTCTGGACACATTGGGACAAGTATCGAAGTCCAGTTCGATCATCCGGAACATATATTAATTTAAATTGATATAAACTAAATTTCAAACCGTTTAAATTCTTCGATAATAATTTAATATTATTATTCTAATTCAAACTGAATTTTGTACTGACCATCTGAACTGTTTTCAGTTTAGTTTTAACTTCGAATTGAATTAACTTAGTATTACGATAATTTAATATATTCGATATTAAATCGTATATCGATTATTAAATCGATAAACTTATTATAAAAGAAAAAGAATTTTGTACTGACCATCTTTATCGAGTTACGCCACAGAGCCAAGGTTATTACTAAACCTTGCTCTGATACCAATTGTAACAACCCGAAAAGTCCTGATCCTAGTTATCGATACTAATACTTTTCCTGTATCACATATCGACTATTCAGCCATCAGAAATTAATACATCGTTAATAGAAAGAAATTAGAAGGTGAGAAATTGAAAGAAAGAAAGTCATAATAGAAGAAAAAGAAGGACTGAACCCAACAGAATCAGAGTATCACGAATCTCACAGTGGAGCTGAATGAAATATATTATATAACATCTTGAAATACAAAACTGTGTTTGCTTACATACATCATCAGAGTACAACAGATATACAATACAGCGGAAGTAAACTCCATATATCAAGCATTGAAGCCTCCTGCTCCAAGCTCCTCTAGGTGAATCTGTCAAATACTGATACCACTGACTGCCCGTACATATTTCAGCACACAAGAGTTTAGGGGAAACATAGAAAAATAAACTCTGGGTCAGTTATTGGACTGGTGTGAGTGAATAAATTTAAAACAGATTGATTTAACGTTCAAAAGTCTTTTTGAAATAAAAGATAATCGTAAGACCGATACACACATAAACACGGATGGTTTTTACCTTACGATATGTAACGACCCAGAATTTTAGCCGTTGAATTCTGAATATTTAAATTTGTTTAAATATTTTTATTTGAATTATATATAGGATTTTATAACGAATTTATTTATAAAACGAAGTTTGAACGTTAATTTGTTTATATTATAAAACGCGTTCGAAATCGCGCGGTAGTTCATAATATGGAGTTTTGAACTTCAACTGAGAATACATGATTCAAAATAAGTCGGATTTATGTGAAACAAGAAACGTTGGAACCATATTGATGATAATTTTCATATGAAAGAGAAAATATATTTGTACTGGTAAGTTTACTGGTAGCCAAATGCACCTTCTCAAAGTAATAACCTTAAAAGCTGTAAATAATACGTTAAAATCATGAGTAACTTGAAGTAATACTTTATTGTTTGCATTAATGTCGTTGAAAAGTATACAACGAGATGTCTCTGTAGAATATAGGTATATTGTTACCTGAAACTATTTGAGTGCGTTATGTTTAGTTGCACTTGAGTTGATACAGGGAAATATCATTGTGATTCCATTGGTATGATAGACTAATTCAACTTGTTCTCCGTAGCTATGTTATCGTACAGTATATATATCAAGTAAACATTAAATGAGCCCCGTTTCGCTTTCTAAAAGCTGAAGCCAAGACATCATAAATACTGTACGCTGTGTAAATGGGAACTCGATCACATGTCTGTCACTACAAAGGCTGGCATTCGAAAATTTAATGGCACATGGATATCCACAGCTAGGTTGAAATTTTTTCCTTTATTCGTACTAAATGAAAACGACCTGGCTTTTATTATTAAATCCGTGCGTGCCAAGAAAACTGAACCGTGTTACCCAAGCAGTTAGAAACCGTGATACCCAAGCTGTTACATTTCGTGCTCTCCACGTTCTCTCTCTTTAAATACAGTACCGCCTACTTTCTGAAACCAGAAAAGCAAACAAAAAATCACCATTCCGTGAATTCATTAAAAAACGAAAATTTCCTTCCACTTAAAACATTTATTCAAATTCGATTTCTTTGTGAAATCATTTGTTCTTATCTTCGATGGATTCACGGAAGAAAAGCGTTCGATTTCGCCTCGGTTTTTATTGGCTCGAACGAAATTTGGGGAAAGCCTGTGGGTTCTGGTCGGAAGCGTTCTGAGTGGCGGAAGGCGGTGGCTGCGTTGAGTCGAAGGTGCGATTTTGATTTTTATTTATGGATTTGCTGTTGAATGGTTTGGTGATTAAGTGGTGAATGGTTTGGTGATTGGTTAAGTGGTGAATGTTTAAGTGGTGAATGGTGAATGGTTTGGTGATTTAGCGAAGGACATGGATGATGGGGTTCTGAGGGATAATGGAGGACTTGCGGTAGTGCTAAATAATAAGGGATGGGGTAGTACGGGTTTTAAGGAGCAACAATATTGGTTGAAAGGAGAGATCGAGGTTCTGGAAATGGGTGTTCTTACTACATCAGCATTCAAACGTAAAAGTAGGGGAGTGTATTGGTGAGTACACGAAGAAGACAGTGATGGCAATAGAAGAAGACAGTGAGTACAAGAAGAAAGCAGCAAGATAGTCAGACTAGTAGTTCGAACCTCAGTGCAATTTTTTTTTCTAAAAGGATACTTATTCCATTATGTACCACTATTTCAAAAGAGGTAGGAGTATACTTCCCAGCATTTTGGGAAACAACTTGAATAAAGACACCCATTCAGGCAAAATAGACTTAGCGTTTTGTTGGGTGCCTCCACAATCATAGAAGCAAAAGGTTTACCCATATCGCTGATACTGTTTTATTAAAGTGACAGTAAAATGGAGTAGTGGTCTTCAATGTGGAAGATTTTCGTTGGAAAGAAGAAACATATGGTAGCAGTCGCTGGTTTTGTGGTTCGTAGAATGGACGTGAATGTTAGATGGAAACAAGGTGTCATGTTTGAATAACAGCGAAAGGGATTAATGGTGTGGTGTCGATCTGGAAGTTGGGTGAACCGCTTGGCGGCGCAGTGACCAGGGCACCGAGGAGAAGTTGCAGAGTCGTGTAAATGGTGTGAGGGGCTGGTGACAACCGAAATGGAGGAGAAGTATATGTAAATGGAGCCATGATGAATACTGCAGCGTAGTTCGAACTGTTTAAATGGGGAGGTGCAGTTTTGTAATCTGATGGAAGATGGAGTTGAGCACAGTTAATCCAAAATTATTAAAACAAATTAAACCAGACCGATCACTTTAGAATCATAACGACGAGGACTATTTCGTGGAACTAGCGTGGTGGAGAAAAGAGATGTTGGAATTTCGCGGCAAAATTTAACGCCTGATCAATCGACCGACGTAAATCGTTATTTAACGGTTAACGCGCCAAGGTGATTAAACTCACTAACTCTGCTTCGTTTATATTTTTATATAAACAAGTTTTTAAATTTATTTTTATACTGTGTGATGGTCGCTTGGTTGAATAGTTGATAAAATTGGTTGATATGATTACATCGTTGATCGATTATTAGTTCTGATATTTCATATAGATGTGAAATAATATTATTGATATTGATTAACATCTGTGGATGCAGAGAAACAGGTTGGAGGGACCCAACTGGGTTCCTCAATATTTATATTACTGTTTTTCCTTGATTTTGATGTGTAGTGTGATTTATACAGTCAGTGATTGACTTTGTGTGTTTGGTTTACCCTGGCCCTAGAAATTGGTATTTTAAATACCGTAAAATATTTTCGAATACAGAAAAAGAAATTTGGATTTTAAAATAGAATTTATTTTCAAATAGAAATCGAATTTCGAATGGAGTTGGAATAGAACTGGTTCAAATAAATACACAAGCAACTGATTTTAAACAAGGTCTATGGATTGAGTAAAATATTTATCTTAGGGTAAATTGAAATATAAGTTTAGATTTGAATTTATATCGAAAGTGGAAATCGGTTAACAGTTAAGTGATAGGTATGGTTGACAAAAAAAAATTACCATTTTAATTCATAATGGAATTAATTTGAATTTAACAAAGGGCGTTAAATATTAGTTAATCTTTGATTAACTATAATTGAAGTAATTATCGAATTGATTAGTGTTAACAAAGTTAATTATTGTTTTAAAAGTGATAATTATGCTATTTCTAGTTAATAGCAAAGTTAGCTATTAATATTAAATTTAATTGTTATTTTAATAAATAATAATTAAAACAATGGTTTTTAATCAGAGATTCAAGTAAGAAATGATTTAGTGGAATTATAGTTTGATCAAGGAGGTGGTAAAGTTTCATAAAGGGATTTGTAATCCAAGTTTAAATGGATTTTTGAAATAAAGTACAAGGAAGAGGTTTGTTGTAAAGAAAGTGGAAAGAGGATTTTTATAACCTTTTATCGTATGGGTTGTCGACAAACAAAATGGTATATGTCTGCATTGTTTAAATTCAGACATTTTGACCATCTTGTAAAAAGGAACAACGGAGCGTGTGCGTCGCACACGGTACTTTATTCAAACAACGATTATAATGCTACTATTAACACAAATGTTTTCAACAGCGATTTTAACGCTGCTATTAGAATAAAAGCTAAATTGTAACGCTGTCATTGAAAGAAATGTTTTATAAACCAAATATTTGGAAACAGCGCTTATAACACTGTTGCTATAATAAATGCTTGGTAAATTTAAAACAACGCTTATAACACTGCTGCTGTAATAAATGCTTTGTAAATTTAAGACAACGATTTTATCACTACCGTTATAATTAATGGAAACAACGATTATAACGCTACCGTTATAATCAACATTTTTCCATAAAAGAAGGGGATTCTTATATTGAATCTGATAGTCGTGTAAGCGAGGTTTTGATTGAAGCTGTGAGCTTTGACTATTTCAAAGTCGAGAGTGTTGCTTCAGTTAAGGTATGAGAGGTAATTACACCCCAACTTGATTGACTTCATGATCGATGGAGGAATGGTTAAGGTTCGATGGTGACACTTGGTAAAGCAATATGTTTAGCTAATAAATGATTAGTGGTTGGAGTTATTATAACGATGTTTTATAACATCGCATTAATTTAAAAAGATTTGAAATGTTTTCCCCAAATGAAATGAGGAATCAAGAAAAGGGGAATTAGAAATAATAATTTAATAAGGAATTAAATTAAAAGGGGCCCAGTATTGTTTGATGCTTGGTCGGTAGAATTTCTAATTGGAAATAGGTCCGTTGATTGTATGGATGTTTCTTTGATAGTTAAATCACCGACTATCAAGGTTTTGATTTATTTTATACCTCCGTTATCAATATGGAGAGACCGAGATCAGATTTAATATCTGAAAACCACTCTGTATTGGTATAAGCGTTACGAATCATCTTATGATGAAAATAATTGAAGATGGAGTTATGCAAGGGCTATCCTATTTACGGGATAGTGCCTTCGGTTTGTCCAGACCCAGGACAACTTGTATGGACGAGTGGCTGACAGGGTATTTCCAAAGGGGGTTACGTACGTTGATTCCTTCAAACGTACGAAGTTGGTGGCATAGAAGGGAAACTTCTTTAGCCTAACAATCTGAGTATTTTTGTGGGAATCAATTAGTGATTTCCGATGGATCTGACGATGTGGCATTCAAAGTGAATGGTGGCCAGATGTTCTGGAAGATAATTCAAACCTCAAGCCTTACAACCCGGAATTGACAAAAATTGGGCAGGCAGCATGGCTAAGTGGGTCGCTCCCATTAGGATATATAATCACCTATCTAGAGAAATTCCTTTTGTTTCTGTAATCTATCGATGCTGTCCCTTTCGGGAGACGGTTGCTGATCCCAACCGTTGGTGATATACATTCGATACACTCAAGCGAAATGAGTGGTCGGTCATGTGTGGGCTGGGATGCAAGACGTTCTTGTTGAACCCTGTGTATTCGCCTCTAGAGATACACTATCGGCAGGTGGTCCCATACCTTGTCATGTTGGAAATCCAATCTCCAATAAGCGCCCTGCGTTTTTTTTGATTTTATATTATATATGGAGCGTGAGATGCAAGCGTTCCGCTAGATTCTATTTATTTGATTTAGACACTATTATAATATCACCGGATTTTGATATCAAAATGTCTTGGGTTATCGTAAGGTAAAAACCATCCATGTTTATGTGTGGATCGGTCTTACGATTATCATTTCTTTTTAAAGGATTTTTGAAATTTAAACCAATGGTTGGAGTTTACTCACACCAGTCCCATGACTGACCCAGAGTTTATTTTGTTTGTTTTTCCCTAAACTCTTGGGTGCCCAAATTTGTACGGCAGTCAAGTAGTCGGGATTTTTCAGATTCACTTGGAGGAGCTTGAAGCAGGAGGCTTCACCAGTTAGCTATAGACTATCATATTTTCCGCTGTGTACTATGTTGTATCTGGAAACAGGTGTTTATAACTGTTCCAGGGATAACCGTTGTGCTCTGATAATGGTATGTATATACAGTTACCGATTTATACTTCAAAGTCTATGTTATCTAATATATGTTATTCGTTCCGCTGTGAGTTTGTGATCTTCGCTTTCTTTTATTCTAATATTTCTTCCTTTCTATTTCTCATCCTCTAACTTCTTTCTAATAATGATTCGTATTTCTGTGCGATTTGGGTTGGACGTGTGGTGTTATTTGTCGACTCAAAGAGTACGGAAGTTCGGGTCGTTTCAGTTGGTATCAGAGCTAATGGTTGAGTAGTAACCTTGGTTCTGTGGCGTCACTCAATAGAGATGGAGCTAGTAATACTCTAGATTGAGTTTGAGTGTATTTGTATGAACGCGTATTTGTAGATTTATATAAAATTGTTTATTATTGTGTTGGCTGGTTTGTTGAGTGGTTTATGAATTCTGGTCGATACAGGAAGTACAACTGTATCGATAGGTGTTTCTAAACTCTCGAACAAAACAATTCGATACAGTATCGTTTTAAAATGGGTAAATGAAATAATTTGCCCAAAAGTTATTTTGATATAAAGGGAGATTTTTCTGAAATTATCGAATGTGTTGATTTTTGTTACAATCAAATGGAATTATAAGATATTAAAATGGTTATATAACCAAGATAAACTAGAATTAAATTCAAACCATAAGTTGGAATTTAAATCCCGGATATTTTGCAAATATTCCTTGAAGTATTTTAAAAAGTAAATTATTTTGAAGGACTCTTGAACAAGAATTGTTTTAATGGATTTTTGAAAATGATTAAGCACTGAAATCACTTCAGTGGTGAGAAAATAATTCTGATAATGGGTCGCGACATTATCGGTATTCATTTTCAAGTTTCTGAGTGACGGATTGCTACCATAGTAATTTGGGAATGAAAATTTTGTTTGAAAAGGACATGTTATTTTAGATATTCAAGTTTTTTGAATTGATTTGATTATAAATATATGTGTATAAATATATATGATTTCAAACTAATTTGAAATAAAACCCGGGAATTTGAATTCTGAAATTGTTTAACTTGTAAAAGTTGAATAGATTGAAATTGGTCAAAATGTATCAAGTGAATTGGGATTTAACTTAAGTTAAAATTGGATTGGATTAGAAAAAAATTCCAAATGAAATTAAATGAAGAGAAATGTTGAGATTTAAAATTTTAAAGTGAATTCGACTTGTGTATAAAAAGTTGAATACATATTGGGTGTTCTTGTTTGGAACTAAACTGTGATGGAATTGAACCCAAGCAGAATAAGAGTTTTGATTTTGGGAAATAGAACTCAGTTTGGATTAATGAATAGAAGAGAACTAATCAGAAAGTTGATTGAAGAGTTAAAAACTGGAAGTTTAATTGATTTGGAACCAGTTGGAGATGGATATATGTATGCTGAGCAGATATTGAATGGAAGCAAGTGCAAGAGATAGAATTATGCTCGACAAAAAGGCACATGTTTACAATATTACTTGGGTTTGATGGTTTTATGAGCCTATGAGGCAAGTCGCTTGGCTTTTTGATTTTCTTTTGGATTGGAAAAAGCCTAGAAAGGCAAGTTGTGGTTGTGCCGATTGAGCCGTGCAGAGGAGATGCTGCCGAAATTTTTCAGAATATAAAGTGTTAGAAAATTTTCAGAATTTTTGAAAATTTTTGTTAGTAAGAATAAATTAATATTTTAATTAAAATAAACTGGTCCAGTTAAAATGAAGTTAAGGAGAAAAAAAAAGATTTTTAGGCCTAGTTAATAGGGTATGTAGCATTTTTCCTACCTTAGCAATTTCGAGGACGAAATTATTTTAAGGGGGAAGGAATGTAACGACCCAGATTTTTAGCCGTTGAATTCTGAATATTTAAATTTGTTTAAATATTTTTATTTGAATTATATATAGGATTTTATAACGAATTTATTTATAAAACGAAGTTTGAACGTTAATTTGTTTATATTATAAAACGCGTTCGAAATCGCGCGGCAGTTCATAATATGGAGTTTTGAACTTCAACTGAGAATACATGATTCAAAATAAGTCGGATTTATGTGAAACAAGAAACGTTGGAACCATATTGATGATAATTTTCATATGAAAGAGAAAATATATTTGTACTGGTAAGTTTACTGGTAGCCAAATGCACCTTCTCAAAGTAATAACCTTAAAAGCTGTAAATAATACGTTAAAATCGTGAGTAACTTGAAGTAATACTTTATTGTTTGCATTAATGTCGTTGAAAAGTATACAACGAGATGTCTCTGTAGAATATAGGTATATTGTTACCTGAAACTATTTGAGTGCGTTATGTTTAGTTGCACTTGAGTTGATACAGGGAAATATCATTGTGATTCCATTGGTATGATAGACTAATTCAACTTGTTCTCCGTAGCTATGTTATCGTACAGTATATATATTAAGTAAACATTAAATGAGCCCCATTTCCCTTTCTAAAAGCTGAAGCCAAGACATCATAAATACTGTACGCTGTGTAAATGGGAACTCGATCACATGTCTGTCACTACAAAGGCTGGCATTCGAAAATTTAATGGCACATGGATATCCACAGCTAGGTTGAAATTTTTTCCTTTATTCGTACTCCATGAAAACGACCTGGCTTTTATTATTAAATCCGTGTGTGCCAAGAAAACTGAACCGTGTTACCCAAGCAGTTAGAAACAGTGATACCCAAGCTGTTACATTTCGTGCTCTCCACGTTCTCTCTCTTTAAATACAGTACCGCCTACTTTCTGAAACCAGAAAAGCAAACAAAAAATCACCATTCCGTGAATTCATTAAAAAACGAAAATTTCCTTCCACTTAAAACATTTATTCAAATTCGATTTCTTTGTGAAATCATTTGTTCTTAGCTTCGATGGATTCACGGAAGAAAAGCGTTCGATTTCGCCTCGGTTTTTATTGGCTCGAACGAAATTTGGGGAAAGCCTGTGGGTTCTGGTCGGAAGCGTTCTGAGTGGCGGAAGGCGGTGGCTGCGTTGAGTCGAAGGTGCGATTTTGATTTTTATTTATGGGTTTGCTGTTGAATGGTTTGGTGATTAAGTGGTGAATGGTTTGGTGACTGGTTAAGTGGTGAATGTTTAAGTGGTGAATGGTGAATGGTTTGGTGATTTAGCGGAGGACATGGGTGATGGGGTTCCGAGGGATAATGGAGGACTTGCGGTAGTGCTAAATAATAAGGGATGGGGTAGTACGGGTTTTAAGGAGCAACAATATTGGTTGAAAGGAGAGATCGAGGTTCTGGAAATGGGTGTTCTTACTACATCAGCATTCAAACGTAAAAGTAGGGGAGTGTATTGGTGAGTACACGAAGAAGACAGTGATGGCAATAGAAGAAGACAGTGAGTACAAGAAGAAAGCAGCAAGATAGTCAGACTAGTAGTTCGAACCTCAGTGCAATTTTTTTTTTCTAAAAGGATACTTATTCCATTATGTACCACTATTTCAAAAGAGGTAGGAGTATACTTCCCAGCATTTTGGGAAACAACTTGAATAAAGACACCCATTCAGGCAAAATAGACTTAGCGTTTTGTTGGGTGCCTCCACAATCATAGAAGCAAAAGGTTTACCCATATCGCTGATACTGTTTTATTAAAGTGACAGTAAAATGGAGTAGTGGTCTTCAATGCGGAAGATTTTCGTTGGAAAGAAGAAACATATGGTAGCAGTCGCTGGTTTTGTGGTTCGTAGAATGGACGTGAATGTCAGATGGAAACAAGGTGTCATGTTTGAATAACAGCGAAAGGGATTAATGGTGTGGTGTCGATCTGGAAGTTGGGTGAACCGCTTGGTGGCGCAGTGACCAGGGCACCGAGGAGAAGTTGCAGAGTCGTGTAAATGGTGTGAGGGGCTGGTGACAACCGAAATGGAGGAGAAGTATATGTAAATGGAGCCATGATGAATACTGCAGCGTAGTTCGAACTGTTTAAATGGGGAGGTGCAGTTTTGTAATCTGATGGAAGATGGAGTTGAGCACAGTTAATCCGAAATTATTAAAACAAATTAAACCAGACCGATCACTTTAGAATCATAACGACGAGGACTATTTCGTGGAACTAGCGTGGTGGAGAAAAGAGATGTTGGAATTTCGTGGCAAAATTTAATGCCTGATCAATCGACCGACGTAAATCGTTATTTAACGGTTAACGCGCCAAGGTGAGTAAACTCACTAACTCTGCTTCGTTTATATTTTTATATAAACGAGTTTTTAAATTTATTTTTATACTGTGTGATGGTCGCTTGGTTGAATAGTTGATAAAATTGGTTGATATGATTACATCGTTGATCGATTATTAGTTCTGATATTTCATATAGATGTGAAATAATATTATTGAAATTGATTAACATCTGTGGATGCAGGGAAACAGGTTGGAGGGACCCAACTGGGTTCCTCAATATTTATATTACTGTTTTTCCTTGATTTTGATGTGTAGTGTGATTTATACAGTCAGTGATTGACTTTGTGTGTTTGGTTTACCCTAGCCCTAGAAATTGGTATTTTAAATACCGTAAAATATTTTCGAATACAGAAAAAGAAATTTGGATTTTAAAATAGAATTTATTTTCAAATAGAAATCGATTTTCGAATGGAGTTGGAATAGAACTGGTTCAAATAAATACACAAGCAACTGATTTTAAACAAGGTCTATGGATTGAGTAAAATATTTATCTTAGGGTAAATTGAAATATAAGTTTAGATTTGAATTTATATCGAAAGTGGAAATCGGTTAACAGTTAAGTGATAGGTATGGTTGACAAAAAAAAATTACCATTTTAATTCATAATGGAATTAATTTGAATTTAACAAAGGGCGTTAAATATTAGTTAATCTTTGATTAACTATAATTGAAGTAATTATCGAATTGATTAGTGTTAACAAAGTTAATTATTGTTTTAAAAGTGATAATTATGCTATTTCTAGTTAATAGCAAAGTTAGCTATTAATATTAAAGTTAATTGTTATTTTAATAAATAATAATTAAAACAATGGTTTTTAATCAGAGATTCAAGTAAGAAATGATTTAGTGGAATTATAGTTTGATCAAGGAGGTGGTAAAGTTTCATAAAGGGATTTGTAATCCAAGTTTAAATGGATTTTTGAAATAAAGTACAAGGAAGAGGTTTGTTGTAAAGAAAGTGGAAAGAGGATTTTTATAACCTTTTATCGTATGGGTTGTCGACAAACAAAATGGTATATGTCTGCATTGTTTAAATTCAGACATTTTGACCATCTTGTAAAAAGGAACAACGGAGCGTGTGCGTCGCACACGGTACTTTATTCAAACAACGATTATAATGCTACTATTAACACAAATATTTTCAACAGCGATTTTAACGCTGCTATTAGAATAAAAGCTAAATTGTAACGCTGTCATTGAAAGAAATGTTTTAAAACCAAATATTTGGAAACAGCGCTTATAACACTGTTGTTATAATAAATGCTTGGTAAATTTAAAACAACGCTTATAACACTGCTGTTGTAATAAATGCTTTGTAAATTTAAGACAGCGATTTTATCACTACCGTTATAATTAATGGAAACAACGATTATAACGCTACCGTTATAATCAACATTTTTCCATAAAAGAAGGGGATTCTTATATTGAATCCGATAGTCGTGTAAGCGAGGTTTTGATTGAAGCTGTGAGCTTTGACTATTTCAAAGTCGAGAGTGTTGCTTCAGTTAAGGTATGAGAGGTAATTACACCCCAACTTGATTGACTTCATGATCGATGGAGGAATGGTTAAGGTTCGATGGTGACACTTGGTTAAGCAATATGTTTAGCTAATAAATGATTAGTGGTTGGAGTTATTATAACGATGTTTTATAACATCGCATTAATTTAAAAAGATTTGAAATGTTTTCCCCAAATGAAATAAGGAATCAAGAAAAGGGGAATTAGAAATAATAATTTAATAAGGAATTAAATTAAAAGGGGCCCAGTATTGTTTGATGCTTGGTCGGTAGAATTTCTAATTGGAAATAGGTCCGTTGATTGTATGGATGTTTCTTTGATAGTTAAATCACCGACTATCAAGGTTTTGATTTATTTTATATCTCCGTTATCAATATGGAGAGACCGAGATCAGATTTAATATCTGAAAACCACTCTGTATTGGTATAAGCGTTACGAATCATCTTATGATGAAAATAATTGAAGATGGAGTTATGCAAGGGCTATCCTATTTACGGGATAGTGCCTTCGGATTGTCCAGACCCAGGACAACTTGTATGGACGAGTGTCTGACAGGGTATTTCCAAAGGGGGTTACGTACGTTGATTCCTTCAAACGTACGAAGTTGGTGGCATAGAAGGGAAACTTCTTTAGCCTAACAATCTGAGTATTTTTGTGGGAATCAATTAGTGATTTCCGATGGATCTGACGATGTGGCATTCAAAGTGAATGGTGGCCAGATGTTCTGGAAGATAATTCAAACCTCAAGCCTTACAACCCGGAATTGACAAAAATCGGGCAGGCAGCATGGCTAAGTGGGTCGCTCCCATTAGGATATATAATCACCTATCTAGAGAAATTTCTTTTGTTTCTGTAATCTATCGATGCTGTCCCTTTCGGGAGACGGTTGCTAATCCCAACCGTTGGTGATATACATTCGATACACTCAAGCGAAATGAGTGGTCGGTCATGTGTGGGCCGGGTTGCAAGACGTTCTTGTTGAACCCTGTGTATTCGCCTCTAGAGATACACTATCGGCAGGTGGTCCCATACCTTGTCATGTTGGAAATCCAATCTCCAATAAGCACCCTGCGTTTTTTTTGATTTTATATTATATATGGAGCGTGAGATGCAAGCGTTCCGCTAGATTCTATTTATTTGATTTAGACACTATTATAATATCACCGGATTTTGATATCAAAATGTCTTGGGTTATCGTAAGGTAAAAACCATCCATGTTTATGTGTGGATCGGTCTTACGATTATCATTTCTTTTTAAAGGATTTTTGAAAGTTAAACCAATGGTTGGAGTTTACTCACACCAGTCCCATGACTGACCCAGAGTTTATTTTATTTGTTTTTCCCTAAACTCTTGGGTGCCCAAATTTGTACGGCAGTCAAGTAGTCGGGATTTTTCAGATTCACTTGGAGGAGCTTGAAGCAGGAGGCTTCACCAGTTAGCTATAGACTATCATATTTTCCGCTGTGTACTATGTTGTATCTGGAAACAGGTGTTTATAACTGTTCCAGGGATAACCGTTGTGCTCTGATAATGGTATGTATATACAGTTACCGATTTATACTTCAAAGTCTATGTTATCTAATATATGTTATTCGTTCCGCTGTGAGTTTGTGATCTTCGCTTTCTTCTATTCTAATATTTCTTCCTTTCTATTTCTCATCCTCTAACTTCTTTCTAATAATGATTCGTATTTCTGTGCGATTTGGGTTGGACGTGTGGTGTTATTTGTCGACTCAAAGGGTACGGAAGTTCGGGTCGTTTCACGATAACCCAAACATTTTTGAAATCATATATCATTTGATATTATAATAGTGTCTAAATACAAATAAATATCTATCTCGCGGAATGCTTGCACCTCACGCTCCACATATATAGTATACAATCAAAACCGCGGGCGCTTATTGGAGATTGGATTCCGACTATGACAAGGTATGGAACCACCTGTCGATAGTGTATCTCTAGAAGGGAATACACTGGGTTCTACAAGAACATCCTACAACCCGACCACACATGATCAACCACTCATTTCGTTTGAGTGTATCGAATGTATATCACTAACGGTTGGGATCAGCAACTGTTTCCAGAAAGGGACAGCATCGAATAGGTAAAATAAGGAAACGAAATTTCTTTAGATAGGTGATTATACACCCTAATGGGAACGACCCACTTAGCCATGCTGCCTACCCGATTTTTGTCCTTTCCCGGTTGATGAGGCTTGAGGTTAGAATTTACCTTTAGAACATCTGGTCACCATTTTCTTTGAATGCCACATCGTCAGATCCATCAAATCACTAATTGACGTCCACAAATATATTCTGGATATAAAGAAGGGCCATTCTTTGCCATCAACTCGGTATATTTGTAAATGTCAACGTACATGGTTTTTAGGAAATACTCTGTCAGACATTCGTCCATACAAATCATCCGGGAATAGGATGAACCGAAGGCATCCTCCGACTAAATCCAATATAGAAATCACCGCATGGATCAGTAGCGAATAGTCCTTACAAAATCCGAAGATTTCAATCATGAAAGAATTACAAGTTATAATAACTCTGGTGGCCACTAGAGATTTTAAACAAGTAATTCTTCCGGTCATGAAGATCTACGGTCTTCGAATTCTTTAAATTGTATAATCGTCCCTGCAAGTTAGTTTAAGAATCGTTAGTTAGTTCGAAATGGCTTTGGGTCCAGTTTCCATCCCGGTCTCTCCGAACTAATGCGTTGGGAATATTATTTGATAGTCGGTGTTTTAACTATCAAATTTAAACAGTGTAGATAAATAAAGTAGTTTATACAAATCATGTTTATTCACATTAATTAACTCGTACGATTTTCAAATTCAAATTTTAGAACAGTACATGATACCAGGTAATATAATAAAACGTGTCAACGTTTAACAAATCTAGATTTATCACTTCAAAGCATAACAGATGATTAACAACAATCACAATAACCGTCAATATGTTTAGATTCCAACTAATAACAGTTCGAAATATAGGATCCCGAGTAATAACTAATTTCATGTCATTATTTATTCCAAATTCTTTGGAAACAAATATATCGATTTATTTAAATATTTATTTCGATTGTTTTTTTGTTTATGAATACTGGAAATTCAAACTAAAGCTTTAGACTCGACCATTACGAAATAGCTTAGTAACTCCACAAATTATTATTACTTATTACTCTTTTACTTTTACATAAATTTTTGTCTTCAATTATAAATCAAATTATTAAATTAAAACAACCTAATATAGTTTCCATCAAGTCCAAATTTGCATAACCGGAATATTTTGTGTCGACTTTTTTTACACAATTCTCCCTTTTTTTCCTCCAGCCTCTCCAGTCTCTTCTTTATATTTTTATATATATTTTTTATGGAAAAACAACCATTCCTATTTTCTTTCTTCATTTCATTAAATTCAAGCCCAAGGTCCGATAACCGCCCATTTTCCTTTGTTCTCTTCTCCCAAGCACGTGGATTGGGTTTCAAAAAAATACGAGTGATCCCTGTTAGGGACTGCAGAATGGATCGTTAAGGCAAAGCAAACACTAGAGGGGGGATGAATAGTGTTTGTAAAAATTTAAATAAAATCTAAAACAAATGTTAACTATGGGTGAATCAAACACCACAAACAAAATCATAGACACATATTCAAACGCAAATAAGATAAACATAAACAAAAATGCAGAAAAGGAAAGAACACACCGGATTTTATACTGGTTAGGATTACTCCTACGTTTAGTCCCGCAAACGCTGGATTGTGCAGAGTTTTATTGCACTTTCAATAGTCAATTGCACACTCCTTGATTTCACGGCTCACAAGGAGACATCGGTTCCTGCTTCCTTGATTTCACGGCTCACAAGGACACACCGACTCCTATTTCCTCGATTTCACGGCTCACAAGGAGACACCGACTCCTACTTCTTTGATTTCATGGCTCACAAGGACACACCGACTCCTATTTTCTTGACTTACAACAAGGTTTATTCAACCCAACCCCCTATAACTCTTCTAGCACTTGATTCAGAGAGTAGAGAATGTAATGAGAAGAAGTTTGATCGAAACAGAATTGAATTCGGCGTAGTATAAGTGTAAAAACCATAAAAATGATTAAGAATAATGGTGTAGAGAAAGAGGATGAAGTTAAAGAAGAAGAGGTTATTAAAAATTCGGTTTTAACCCCTTTTTATAGAGTATGAAAGGTTGCAACGGTTCTGAACTGTTTCAGATAGTGAAAAGACACTTCTTTCAAAATTGGAAAAAGTGACAGTTATATGTCGACATGGAGTTTTTGTTATGTCGACATACTCCTTTGTAATTTTGAATTTAAAGCATTTTTCAAGTGTTTTGATATAAAAATAATTTTGGAAATTCTTGAGTAAAATTCTAGTGTTGTAAATTAATATTATATGATAGAAAAACATATGAAACCATAATTTTAAATTATATAAATATATTTATAAAATCATAAGGTTTTAAACTATATAAAGTATAAATATAGAGTATATATAAAAACTTAAATTTGAAAAACCAAGAAGAATAAAAATAGAAACAAAATAGAAAAAATAAAATAGAGAGGATTGAGAATAGAATTGAAAATCAGAATTTGAAATTTAGAATTTGAATTTGAACCTGGAGTGCTATTTAGAGTCTTACAAAATCTAGACACTATAACTATATTAGTCTTGAACTCTTGAAATCTTGAAAACTCATGAGTCTTGAGATTTCTTTGATCTTTGAATCTCTATCATCTTTATAACTGTACAGTCTTCAGTAATATTTCCTATATATAATTTCTACACACATATATATATATATACATATATATATTATATACAAAAAGTGTTAGTATATATTTTATGATCAATGGTAATTGAAATAAGGTTGTTTTTATCAAAACTCCATTCTCTAACAATCTCCCCTTTTTTGATGATGACAACCTTAGTTTATAAAATATCATACTTGTAAGTACTGTTGATGATGATCCTCTTAAATACTCCCCCTATCTATAAGTTTCCTATAAACTATGCCAATATTTTATAATTTCTCCCCCTTTAGCATTACCAAAAAGAAATTTTAAAAATACTCCCCCTAAATTATATAACTCCAGAACTTAAGTAATATTCCTAAAAATACTCCCCCTAAATCTAGTAACTATTTCTATGTAAAATATTCCCTTAGTCTATTTAAACTGATAATTAATACCTACAATATGATAATTAAAAAAAACCAATCCAAGTATCATTATTACATATGTTTGTCTGATATATACCAAATCAAATCACACCATATGTCTTAATATATATAAGTTTCAAACAATAGAATCCAAATCACACCACACCATATGTTTTTAGAATATTTAAACAAATCAATCAAATCGTACGAAATAACTAAACGTTTCTTGGAACTTCAACCCAACCATCTTCTCCAAAGATAGGATCCTTCTTAATTACTTCCCAATCTTCATCTTCTTTGGTTGGTGGAGCCTTTGCGAGATTATTCTCTTCATCTCTGAAAAGAGAAGAAATTAGCCATCTCATTGCATCAAAATGCTTCTCTTGTTCTTGAAACATCTTTATTTGGTTTAGTTCGAGATGACGTTGATTCCATAGAATAATAGAGAGAATATTTTTGAAAGAATTGAGAGTTTCTTCTAGATTTTCACTAAGATTATGATAAGGATTTTCGATGGATTTTATGAGAATTGATTAAGGAAGAAGAAGTAATTGAATTGTGAAGTTTTCTGGGAGAAATGGACTTAAATAGGGTCTGGAATTCGTTGGATTTTGAATGGACATGAGTAGTTACTAAATTTTAAAATTTGAAATAGTTTGAAATATTTTGAAAATATGTCAGTTGTATGTCGACATACACTTTTTGTCATGTCGACATACTATAGTGAGTTTTGAAAATTTTTGAATTTTTTGAAATCTTTTGAATTCTTGTAATATTATAATTTGCTTTATAGTTTTTCCAGAAACATAAAGATGATTTAATCGGAAATAAAACTCCATTCACTACTTAATAGAAAGCAAATTCATCCAACTAAACAAAACACGCTTTAAATACGAGATTCGAAAACAAATATAAGGAAATACATAAAGACAGATTAAACTAGATGGCCTAGTTTTCGGATGATGATGAGGAAGATGAAATTCCAAGCTTTCTTCCTATCTTGTCCATGAATTTGGATATTTTGGAAGGCTTCTTGTTAAGTTTCTTTTGATTTTTGACGATTTTCACTTGATTTTGAACAATCGTGTCTTTGTAGATATGTTTTGAGGTTGGATACTCAACGCTTTCCATAAAAGTCTCTTTTTCTTTTTCGACTTCCATTGGATCTTGTTCTTGTTGTAATCGAGCTTGTTTGGCCTCAAATGTCTCATTAGGTTTGAAAGTGAGGGGAATTTGGATGAGATGAATGTTTGATGCGTCAAACACTTTTCTAGGAACAAATTCTTCTCCATGAAGATCAACATTAAAATGTTTGAAAATGCAAGTGAGATAAACACCATAATAGAGAGTTTTTTCTCTTGAAGATAAATATATGGGCTTAATTTCATTAAGAGTCATTTTGGCCCAATTGATAATATATCCACCCATAATGGCAAAGGGAGCCTTTTGGACTCTGAGAGTTGGATTATTGAAATTTCCGAAATGAGGAGTGATGGTGTGTTGAAGGAGAAGTTTGGCAATCCTTGCTTTTGGACGCAAGAAACGATTTTTGAAATCCATTGGAGCACCATCTTCAAAGATATCATGAAAGTTTCCATATCGGTTTCATCGATAGCGAAAGTTGAGAAATCCGAGCCTACGCTTCTACAATTTAGAATTTCACCTAAAAGTTCGGCATCGGGAACAATTTGAGTTCCCTTGACACAACTCGAAATTTGGTTTTCGTTTCCTTCGTAAGATCTGCGATTGAGATTTGCATAGAACATCTTCACGGGTTTGGGATAACATACTTCGTTGTTATCACGAGAGTCAATTAGACTCAAGACTTCGTTGTGTTGAAAAAGAGAGACGAGACCATAAGATGGAAAGTCGCTAAAGACAGCGAAAGCACCCATGTTAACTTTAGCATTTGCTAAATAGTTACTATAGGTTTTGATGGCCTCTTAGCCATTGTAAAGATAGCCCTTAATGGTTTTGGTTATCTTCAATTTTTTAGATGAACTTGAGAAAGCCATTGAAATGATAATTTTGAAGAGAATAGATATGAAGAATATTATTTTGAGTTGTGAATGAAAGGTAGAAAGGATAGATATATATAGAAAATGAATAGATATGAATTGAATGAACATGCATTGAATAGGCACAACTTTTCAGATTGAAAGGACATCTTTTCAGACCTTGGGAGTTGGTGAAAAGATTGGAGGGAAGTTTGAAAGTTTAAACTTTTGAAATTCAAAATTTAAATTTCAAAACTGGTTGGATATGTCGACATGTATTTTTCTGTACGTCGACATACTAGGTTTATTTCAAAAGAAAATTGGATTTTCAAGTTTAGAATCATTTTATCGATCTATATTTCAGGGTTAACGATTTCCTAAAATAATTCTAATCCTAATAAACACACAAACAATTTATTTTATTAATTTATTGGTTATTTAATATCATATTATTATTTTGAATTTCAAAATTCAAATTTCAAATTTGAATTTCAAATTTCAAAAATTTTATTTCCTAAAATTTTAAATTCAAATAAAAACAAACAAACAAAGCTACCATTCAACCAAATAAAATTAAAATTTAATTAATGCGTACCAGGTTTTTTGATCCTTTTCTTTATGATCTTCTGAATTCTGAATTGCTGTAAAGCATATATTTGTATTTCCTATTTCTGATTCTTCATCACTTGATGATGAATCTGAATCATCTAATGTTGCTACATATGCTTACTTTCTTTTCCTTGATGAATTGGTGTTGTCCGTTTGTTGAGTAGATTTGCCTTGATATGGACACATTTTCTTTATATGACCTGGTTTGTTGCAGTTAAAACATCGTCCATCGTTTAAGTTTGCTTGCTTATAACCCTTCGTTCTATATTTTAGAAATCTTCTAAAATGATTTTTCATGAGTGTTGTTTCTTCATCATCTTCACTACTTGAGTCAAAATCATTTGTTGTTGCTTTCAGTGAAATAGATTTCTTTTCAATCGATATATTTTCTTTTCTTTTCTGTAATTGAACTTCATATGACATCAAATTTCCAATTAACTAACATCGTTAGCTTAGCCAAAGTCTTCTGATCCCATTCTTGAGTTAATGAATTTAATATTTTTCTAACTTGGTTTGCTTCTGAATAATTTTTTCCATGTGTTGTTAGTCAATGCACTATCTCTTGAAATCTGCAATACATATAAGAAATAGACTCATTCTCGTTCATTTTGAATAATTTAAACTGATTAACTAGCATGCATATCTTAGTCTGTTTAACTTTACTAGTTCCATCATGAGTAACTTGTAAAGTTCTCTAGATTTCATAAGCAGTCTTACATACTGATACTCTATTAAACTCGTTCCTATCTAATAACACTACAACAAAAAACACTTTTCACAACAGGCCATATCTGTTGCAGAAGACCTATTGCAACAGACCAGCGCCCGTCTGTATAGCCAAAGTTGCAAAAGGTAGGTCCCTTTTCGCAACAGTTTTTGCCCGTTGCAATAAGATGTTGCAGTATACTTTTTGCAACAGGCTTTTGTCGTTGCAACAGATACTTTTGCAACAGTATATGCCCGTTGCAATAGATTCATAAATTTGTTAAAAAAATATTACAGCTTATAAATATTACATATTAAATGTATTCGTTTTAGTACAAACAAATAAAATTTTTATTTTAACAAAGTTTTCATAGTACAAACAATTACAACAACAAAATTCTATAATTTTCTTACATCATTCATGTACAACAATTTCTTCTCTCACACAACACATTTTTTTCGAATAGAGTATTTTCTAATCATATTTCTACTCTATCATACATATACTATAACAAGAGAATAAATATCATCTGTTCACTAGAACAACTTTGCATTTCATGCTTTAAGCCTGCGAAGTCTTGGAAGGAGGAAGAGAATGCTTTTTCCTTAAGAAGAAGGAAACAGAAAACGGATAGATATTCATGTCAGTGACATCTATCAGGCACCGAGTGATAACCAAACAGAAGAAAACAATTATAATAAAGTAAACTCACCTGAAATATCTGAACTGGAAGAGCATCAGCACATACTCAAAGTTAGCCTTTCTTTTTGACGACTCGTGTATACTGACAAGTTTATTATACACTGTACAACTTTAAAATGAACTAGCCAATATACAACTGGAATGCATAGGTGACAGTATCCTTGGTTTCATGTTATGTTTCTTGGAAGGATAGAATGGTGATCCTAGACAATTAAAATGCATTCTAAAATTTGATAATAGTACAGAAAAACAAAGGCTACAAAAGATCATTTTTCTAATTTCATGAAATAGAGAAACTTAAATACAAAGTTTTGGAATGAAGTGCGAAAAGAAAAGTAATAAAGAGAGAACAAAAGAAGCTGGACACACATACAACCTGCAGGTTTAATAGCAAAACAACTGACCATTAATAAGTAGTAAATCAGTTAGAATATTCCCCTACTCACACACATAATAGTATCTAAACTTTACTAAAATAAATTGAACCTCTCTTTCTCCATCCGCCTCATCTTCCTTTCTTTCATTTCCTGCAGTTTTGCTGCTTTTTTTTCCAGCAATCAGCACTGTTTATATCCCATATTCAAAATACAATTCAGTCAGTGAAGCAGAAGTTAGTAGCCTCCCATATTCAAAATACATTACATCTAACTTATATAATTCAGAAAATTCTAACAAAGATACTACCCTAATATATTAATCAGCAACACAAACGAACAGTAAATCACCTGCACATTGTGATCCAGCCAAATGACGGGTCTTCCCTAAGATCAAAATGCTGCACTTCCTTAGCAGCATAAACAAAACACGCCTGATTACCACTCATCGGTAACCGAGCATTGCCAACAGAAATATGATACATATAAGTTGACTAACCCATCCAAAAAAAAGGTATTTGTATACTCAGAAGAAAAACAACGGAAATATTATATATCTTTCTTAACTCCCTTATATCTCAAGACAAATATACCAAAAGTAAACATTTGCAAAATGGGTTATATTCGAAACTGAAATACTGAAGAAGATATTACCTCCCTCTTTAAAAAATTATTATCAAATCCCAAACACACGCACGCACATATATATGCATATGCATATATATATATATATATATATATATATATATATATATGCATATATTTGTATGTATGTATTGTGTCTACTAAACATATATCATGTGTAGACACAAAAGTAAAAGGAGTTACAAACTAGAGTCGAAATCGATAATTGTTTCACCATACAAATATATGTTATTGTGACCTTCAGTAATATATTTTCGCATATATAATAGAACCGAGAAGAAGAAAGACGTGCAGGGACAAATAAGTAAATTGTGTTTGCTTGCTGTCTCACGGTAATTATGGTCCGAGATTTCGACATTTTCATTTTTCTTAAATGTAAATTATTCAGATATATATGAAACTAAGGGAATCTGTTTCTTTTTAATAAAAACAGAACTGATGATTAAATAAAATTTGAACCTGGAAAGATACTTATATGTTGCTGCTCCCATAACAAGCTTGTTAATCCCATGCCAAATATAAGTTCAGCCTGTCCTTTTGCAACATTATTTGAATCGATCACTAGTTTCTCAGCTTGTGTCTGAATGAAGAAACCCAATAATTAAGGGCATGAGCAAACAAAATAAAGTAAACAATTATGATGTCAATTCACCTTCTCTTTCAACAAAACAATAGTTCAAATAACTCCGACCTGATAACATATTACAAATATCCAACTTAAAAAAAGAGCAAATAAATAACCATATCCATCAGCACAAAGCAACAGAGAGGCTGGAAGAATTTCATAGAGTCACGGCATCATGGACAAGCTTAGATCATCACCATAGGTAATACAATAGATAATCAAGAGACTGAGGGTATGTCATAACTTCATCACCACAACACAATTTCCTTCCTGGAACCTTGGCCGAGAAAGAGTAGAACACAGAAAACGCATCACACCGGAAACAACTCTCTGTTGCAAGCAATCCAAGAGAGTAGTTTGGCAGCGACAAAGCGACCATTCAGACCCTTTCCACCACCAAACAGTCACAAACAAGCACCCAAAACAAACACCATCCAACATAGATTGATCAAAGAAACCCAAAAAAACCAAGCACCATAAACCAGAGGAAGTAGCAGACTTCGAACAACAAAACACACAGAGTACTAAAGCCAAACGGAAAAACAAATCAGTCTAAGAATCTACCTAACCACGGCAACTGAATCAATCTCGAATGAGGCGCAGTGGGAAGACCTAGGTGTTAATTGAAAGGCAATGCAATCGCACTATATCCATCATCGAGAATCAACAAAGCCAGGGTAAAGGTGAGGGAAAGCTTCGATTAGAAGATCCGAAGCGATGTACAGAAGAGCTGGAATAGTGGGAGCAAAGAGCAGGCATGGAGAAAGCTAGGGATTTATGGCTGAGGTGGAGAAAAGATAAGGGGCAGATGGGAAGAGACGGACAAGAAGAAGGTTGCGACTGGAAGGGAGCTGTTTTTGGTAAAGTGCAATTTAGGGTTTCGAAGACTGGTTCAAACAGGAAACAAATAAAAAGAAGCGGAATGAAATATTTGGGAGCCCGCCATTCCAATTTTTGTTGACCGCCTTTTTCACAGTCGCAACGTTGCTTTATTGGATGTTGTTTGGCTAATTTTATTGGGATTACGTGACAAACACTGAATATTTTATACTAATAAGAAATTTTGAATTTTATGATATCAACAAGCAAAAACAAACCATAATGAGCACTGAGATTTGAAATGTAAAGTTTTTACTGTTGGATTTTGAACTTTTTTAACATCTTTAATTTTTTTGAATCTTGAATATTTTATTAACTTTTTTTACAATTTTTATTGAAATTCATGAAATATCAATATTTTATCAATAATTTAAAACCATTTTCAATCCATTTGAGAATATTAAATATAATAGTTAATTTTAATTATTGTTAGATACTAAATAATAGATATTACTTATTAATTGTTAAATATTACTATTAAAATGTTGTATTCCACCGAAGACATGTTGTACAGATATGTACTACTGTCAAACTACCCAATTTCAAGAAGAAACGTTTGGTTGTCATTTATAATTATTAAATATTTACAGCGAGTGAAATTAGTCGTCTGTTATGCATCTCTATTACAGTTGACTAAATTAATACATATCATATTTCAAATTATTTGTTAATTAATAATAGCTAATTATTAAAAAGTTAATCATTAAAAGCTACTTCTTATTTATTATTATTTAATATTTATTTATTTTATTGTTTTTAAAATGTTAATTATTATCTGTTAATTATTAATTATTATTATTTAATTATCAGTCATAAGTATCACTTTATAATAATTAAATTTTATTATTAATTAATAGTTATTAAATATTAATCTTAATTATTTTTTAATTACTAGTAGTTAATCATTTAGTAGTAGCTATTTAAAATTAATTATTAAAAGTTAATCATTAAAAGCTGATACTTATGTTTAATAGTATGTTTTTCGCAACTGGCTTTACCAGTTGTAAATAAATACAGTTATTGCAAGTGGCGAAAACAGTTGCTAAATATATTTATTCGCAACTGGCTTGGAAGCGCAATTGCAAATAATATTTTTTTTGCAACTGCTACAGAAGCAAAGTTGCTAAAAGTAGGTTTTTACAATAGGAAAAGAAGCGCAGTTGTTAAAAATATGCTTTTCGCAACAGAAAGGAAAGGCCTGTTGCTAAATCTCATCTATTGCAACTGCCATAATAGGTCTGTTGCTAAATATCGTTTACTGCAACTGTCATGTGTCGCCTGTTGCAAATAGTTGGTTGCAATAGGGTATTTTTCTTGTAGTGTAAACAAAATAACATATTCATGGCTTTAGAATTGCTTTGTGCAGCAGCCTTTTGTTCATTCGTCCATTGTGTAAATGCTGTTGTGGGTTCAACATATTCATTTTGTGTACTATTCCATGTGTCTAATCCTACAAACTGTAAATAAATTTTCATTCTACATGCCCAACATGAATAATTACTATCATTAAACAATGGTGGTCTAACAGTAGATTGACCTTCTACAAAAGAACTATTATTGCTACCAGTGTTGGTTGCCATTATCACTATTTTCAAAAATCAGATTATGAACTTTTTGAAAGACCTTGCTCCGATACTAATTGTTAGGGGTCATCCACGACCACTGGCCTAGCCTGCTACCGTGGCCCATCAACGATACCTCAGAGCTAATTTCATGGTTAGCCTCGCGACTCAACCAACCCAATCTTCCCATTGGGACATGTAGGAGTAAGAGTCTCCTTCCTGCCACCAAACAACCAAGCAAGAACCCCCATCATGTTCTCTAACTAGCTCTGATACCAATTTTAGGGACTGCGGAATGGATCGTTAAGGCAAAGCAAACACTAGAGGGGGGTGAATAGTGTTTGTAAGAATTTAAACAAAATCTAAAACTAATGTGAACTACGGAATGAATCAAACACCATAAACAAATCACAGAAACAGATTCAAACACAAATAAGATAAACAAAAATAAAAATGCAGAAAAGGAAAGAACACACCGGATTTTATACTGGTTCGGATTACTCCTACGTCCAGTCCCGCACAACACTGGATTGTGCAGAGTTTTATTATGCTTTCAATAGTCAACTACATCCTCCTTGATTTCATGGCTCACAAGGAGACACCGATTCCTACTTCCTTGATTTACCGGCTCACAAGGATACACCGACTCCTATTTCCTTGATTTCATGGTTCACAAGGAGACACTAATTCCTACTTTCTTGATTTCACGGCAGACAAGGACACACCGACTCCTATTTCCTTGACTTACAACAAGGTTTATTCAACCCAACCAATTGCAAAGTAGCCCAATAGCTCTTTAATAGCACTTGATTCAGCGAGTAGAGAGTGTAAAGAGAAGAAGTTTGATCAAAACAGAATTGAATTCGGCAGAGTACAAGTGTTAAAAACATAAAAATGATTAAGAATAATGGTGTAGAGAAAGAGGATGAAGTTAGAGAAGAAAAGATGATTAAAAATTCGGTTTTAACCCCTTTTTATAGAGTATGAAAGGTTTCAACGGTTTTGAATCGTTTCAAATAGTGAAAAGACACTTCCTTTCAAAATTGGAAAAAGTGACAGTTATATATCGACATGGAGTTTTTGTTATGTCGACATACTCCTTTGTAATTTTGAATTTTAAAGCATTTTTCAAGTGTTTTGATATAAAAATAATTCTGGAAATTCTTGAGTAAAATTCTAGTGTTGTAAATTAATATTATATGATAGAAAAACATATGCAAACATAATTTTAAATTATATAAATATATTTATAAAATTATAAGGTTTTAAACTATATAAAGCATAAATATAGAGTATATATAAAAATTTAAATTTGAAAAACTAAGAAGAATAAAAATAGAAATAAAATAGAAAAATAAAATAGAGAGGATTGAGAATAGAATTGAAAATCAGAATTCAAAATTTAGAATTTGAATTTGAATCTGGAGTGCTATTTAGAGTCTTACAAAATCTACTCTATAACTATATTAGTCTTGAACTCTTGAAATCTTGAATACTCATGAGTCTTGAAATTCCTCTGATCTTTGAATCTCTATCATCTTTATAACTGTACAGTCTTCAGTAATATTTCATGTACATAATTTCTGCACACACACACACACACATACATACATATATATATATATACACACAAAAAGTGTTAGTATATATATTTTATAATCAACGATAATTGAAATAAGGTTGTTGTCATCAAAACTCCATTCTCCAACAATTCCCTGCTTCTTCAACACCTTTCTTCGTTACTATTCCTCTCGCCCTCTTTTCTTTTGCCATGCCAATTACAACTTCAAGCCAAAACTCGTGTCTGGCACAATAAGTCCGTTGATCATCACGTACACGTCCTCCATTTTCCCTTGCCAAACTTTTCTTCTTCTACTGTTATTACTTCTTCCATGTTTCATGTATCTGATACCACTACTGTGCACCTTGTGCACTTCATACGCGTGCCATCTCCTTGTCAACCATCTCGCCTCGACTTCCATCACCACAAACCACAATCCAATGTCTGAAACCACTACCCTCATCAGAATCTTCTTCAACCCCTTGCATCAATTTTTGAAGCTTCCACCGAAGCTTTAAACTAAACCATCTTCAAGAAAACACCTCTCACCTCCACCCTACTACATCGATTACTATGAAACTCCACCATGAAATCGTTAACAAACCCATCTACCTACTAGACCTGGTGCGCAACCCTGTATCGCCATTACAACCTCACCTTCCAAACAAAGTAAGTGATAGCCTATTTCAATCTTGCTCCCTTACATTACTTGTTTAAAAATTTAAACTACATTTTTCCTATAATCACCCACCAACTCTACTCCTCTGCCTTTGGCGCCACCACTCAGGAACTTCACCATCGCCGAAATTCGCCTAAATTCCCAATTTAGATGAACTCTAAAATTCCTATTGCCTGGGCCATTAAAAATCAAAATGTTTTTATTAAAATTCATGATTTTCCAAGTTGAATCCATTCATAAAACTAAATCCTATTTTTATGATGTTTGGAAAATTCTAGTTTATAGATCCTTTACTGCAATTTAATAAATTTGGATGGTATATGTTACTACTAATATTGAAACAAATTTTAAAGTAAACTTGAGATATAAACAAATATCTTTTATGTTGATTTCAATCATTATAACAACCTGTACTTTATGCTAAAAATTTTCCTTTGGGATCAACAGGTGGGGTTTTGTGTGCAAAGTTTAACATGTACAGGTTTAAATGCTTGCTGTGATTTAAGCTAGCAGAAATGGCCTATATATATATATATGATGTTACCCATTCGACATTATTTACACGCAAGCTTATGTATGAATCAAACATATACAATCTGGAACTAGATATTTAAATAGGAGAATGTAGGCGTTTTCTTACCATATATTGTTTACTACTATTTTTATATTTCCTCCCCAGGTCATTAAATTCTGAATTCATAATCTAACTAATTAGAAATACTTCAATATTTTCATTCAATCATGGTGAGTTTATATCAGTATACATATGGTTTGGATTCATAAGGATTAAATGTAACACAGTGGCAAAATTGTATATGTCTGCACACACAAAAAAAACTGCCTTTGCACAGAATAAAACTTTAAACATTTTCCATATTTGAATCAACTAGCATAGGCGTATATCAACACATATATGATTTTGAATCTACTAAGAATCAAACATAAACCATCAGAGAGATTTCCAGTGTTTACTCATAATATAAGATTACTCCTTTTGCATTATGTTTCTTAGGCTTTCAACACCCGAGTCTAAATCTAATTATTCGCAGGAATAAATCTTTTAAACCATATCAATATATTTGCGCACATATGTTTTAAGCTACTAAAACTAATATATACCCAGTAAGAAATTTAAGTGTTTACTCATTTTTGTTCTACTCTGTTTACATCCCTTTGTTTCATTCCCAGGTTACACTCTCTACTCTCAACCATTTCCACTTCCGGTTTCTTTCCATTATTCTCATTTGTTTACCCAATATGTAGTGTATTAGTTTGTATAGTATTCATGTGCATTTATATATTATTCATAATTAACAGTGTCGTAAGTTATTATCATAGTGACAGTGATGTAATGGTCCTCAGACCTGAGATCATTATAATTTTATTCAAGGATATTTGTGTTTTGATATCATCTAAAGTTGCTTGTAACAGAGTAGATGATAACGCTAATTATTGGATACATCTCGAATCAAATGAAAATTAACAATAATCTAGATGGAATTTAACCCTAGAATATATTTGTAGTGATATCCATGGGCCTCTTGATTAAGTGTGACTGTGAAATGCATGGTCGTGCTCAAATATTGACTTGTTTTAAACACTCTACTCATTAATCAAGAAAAACAGATTAAATCATAAAGAGGGTGATACGTTCCATGCCTCGAGTTTAATCCTGGATATATTGATTAAAAGGATTATATTACATTGATACACTGGTCACGGAAAGGTTGTATTGAATCGTTGATCTTATTATAACTTGGGTAGTAGTGACGTATTGCTCGATGCTAATCTCTATTTATGATTTTAAATACGATTTAAAATCATTACCAACGTTGTAATAACCTATAGAGTCACACATAAGAATGCTTGAAAAAGGATGAGAACTGTTCATGATAAAAGAGGATCAAATGTTGACTATTCTCTAGTTTTGAATTGGTATAAGGGAATTATGGTCCAACCTTCTTCAAATTACTTTGGTTAACACATAATCAAAGAACGGCTGACATTCATTTTCGGTCATTCGTTCGTTTTTCAAAAACATAAAACCAAAATAAATCGAGAAAGGGAGAAAACCTAAATCCCTAAAAATGGCTAGCACCGTCTGTCCTTCCTCTCGATTATGTTAGACATTGTCGTGATCTAGTGTTCGTGGACATCTATAGAGGCTCGCTGCATTGGGAGCTCATATTCGAATCAATCAAGATCCAAATCGATTTCATGAAGAAGTTGAAGCTCTAGTAAGGTATGATTCTCAATTCACGGATTATCATGTAGATCTAGTAGTAATTTGCTTGAAATTTCATTTATTAGACATGAATTTAGACAATAATTTCCTTCAAACCTAACCTATAAATAGACCCCATAGACCTGGCTAATTCCTCACAACACAATCTTTTCCCCTCCTTTTTTTTTGGAGACGAACTTGGCATAAATTTTCATAGGGAGAAGGTTTATGAAATAAGATAGTTATAATCCTATTGGAGGTGGGATATGAAGCAACCAATAAATAAAGCTTATGTTAATGCTAAAAATGACACTAACACCTTAGGGTTTAATTCAACACTTCACAAGCAGTTAGGATTTAGAAAAGTGGTAGTCACAAACACAAAAAGCAAATAAAAAGAGAGGAATTTAAAGTGCTTCAGTCTAGATCTGGCCTATGTCCACTTTGAAGAGTGCTTTCATTATCACTTTCAATGTTACGAGGTACATGATTTTTAGAACTTTGCTCATTTTCTCCTTTTACAATGATTCTCTCTATTTTCTTCTCTTTAATGTCTTGATTCTCTCAATTTCGCTGTGGAAATAGCTAAATCTCTATGATTGCAATAATTGTCGGAGTAGATCTTCAACAATTTCAGAACTTAAAGGATCTTTGGCGAATCCATGGTGATTAAGATGTTGAATCGAAGCTTGAAAGAGGTTTAATGGAGTCTTTGAATGATTTGAAGTTGTTGTGAAATGAGTTGGACACCACTTCGTGGTTGGAGAAATCTATCCTCTTCATTGAAGGAAGTGTGGGGTTATTTATAGTGTCATTTGAGTAGAGTGGCAGTTCTGTAACTATGTGTGTGTCGGGCCTTGGGTCAATGGATGACCTGATCTAAATATGCACGACCTATGACACCGAAAAAATTACCTGACTGAAACTCGGGTCGTGTTTGTTGCTGTGCGGATCATTTATACACAGACGACCTGCTCCTCGCACACATGAATGACCCGATGAATAAAACATGCCCAACGACCTGAATCATTATGGACGACCTGATTTATGTATAGCTGGCCACGTGCTTTCTCGACGATCTAATATGTGTAGTGCACGTTCCAAGTGCTATATATTTATGCCGTGCGCTGTTGCATGTTAACACTGACTCATATATACATATTATATGTGATCCATGGACATATTGCAACCAGCTCTTGCAGCTTTAATGTGCAGGTGGCAGTTACTCTTTGTAATCCATTACTTTATGTACATGGTTGCCACGTCACCATTATGTATTACCTACGACTGACCTATATGCCATACGACCGAACAATCAGGCATTGGACTGACATGTGCAATCTTTAATCACCATCCATGTGGGAACTTGGATTAGCACAAATGATCCATGCGACATGGATATAAACAATCCACTATGTTAGTTATACATAACTCCGCCTTCTTCACTTTACGCGTGGTGACCTGACTGTTGTAGACATAATGACCTGAAATTATGGTGTTCATGATCCAATATGAATTGTTACGACCCAGTATACATTGTCATGATCCATTGCATTGAAGACCGCCCATCACTTGCATGTGTTAGCCGTCCCAGCATTTTACTTAACAATCCATATTTTATATGCGCAAGACATAAATCATGCAATCCATTGTTTATGGCATGAGACCACCAACATGTGCACATGGCTTCATGATGTCCATATAGGTCTTCCTTACACAATTTAATATTGAGGATACTGTTTATACACGTTCCAGCTAATTTTGCATGTTTGTGGCATGTTGCCATAACCGACCTATACTTAACTCTTTATACCAATAATGTGAATAAGGCACAGTCCATAAAGTATATGATCTAACATATAATATTGTTTCAGATCCATGTTAGAAGTGTATAGGCCGACTCATATATTTACATGACTGCCACTGAACGAAAGCTTGGACCGATCCATGTTATGAAATAGTGACTGACTTATCACTTTGGCAATGAACACCTACTACTTGAATAACTCACTGATCCTTCTTGCTTGTACCAAATTTAATGCTTAGCTCATGTACCATGTTGTAAAACAGGGTTTACATTTGCCCCTAGAAGTTTGTGTGTTTTACGTGCGAAAACATAAGCTTCGAAATGAACTCATAACTCTTGTCAACACATATTGATTGATAGACCGTCAACAATCCTTTTAGAAGAATCTGAAATATTTCTAAAACAGGTGAAATATACACAGGCCGCCATGATGGGTCGTGAAGGCCCAAGGCCTACTAAAAGATGCTGTATGTTTTCTTTAGAACCGCAGCTCCACTTTATCTTTTTTTATCGAAGGAATTTTTAATGTCGGAACTCTTTACTGTTGAAGAAACTTTTAACGATAGCTACCATGATCTCGAGTTGCGCTCTTCTTTGTTCTAAATCGATCAGCTGCCATTGCCACAAGCGGGCGTTCTTCTTTGATTGCTCTCATCACCGTTGGATTTCCATTGTCACCGTCACCAGCATTGATTAGTGGAAGTCCTCAGCTTCGATTTAAACTTAGATCTCAATTGTCACTTGGATCCTAGCAGCTTCAAATCGATTTAGGTTCAGCCTTTCAGACCTGACCAACTATCTTTATTGCACTGATTTGGACAATCTAGAGTTTTAATTAGTTGTTCTTTGGATCAAGATTTGCTGCAATCGACTCATGATTTCAGATTGGGTCTTGGTGATTAAAACTTGTAATTGATGTACCTTTCGATTTTCAATGGTTTGTAATTGAATTTGAATTAAATAATTCGACAACTGGGACAATGTAATCTCTGTGTTAATCATATATATATACGCATATTTGCTGCTTGAAATGATCGGATCTGGTGCTATGTAAATTATATGCTACTGACGATGACTGACTTCAAACCTTTGACACACAGGCTCATGATCTTTGGTTTATATTGCTATCTGAAACAATTGAATATGGTGCATATTTTGGTGCACTTTGCTTTCTAAATCCAAAACTGAAAATTTGTTATTCAGTGTTGTTTGTAGCCTGACTTGAGTTTGGCAGTTTTGATATTTGGGATGCTGAAACTCAATTGCAGTTCTTGTGCTAATCACATGTATCAACTTGATGAAATATATATCCAAAATCTTTTTGAGTACTAACTTGTATTGTGTTAACTTTTGCTGATCGAATTATAAATTTGGTTGACCATGCTTTAAGTTCTCGTGTAGTGATTTGGCTTTGAATATTTTTGTGTTTCAATCCATTTTTCATTTCAACATTGCGTGCTTTGAACTTGAATTCAGCCAGTTCTTTTGAGTCAAGCGCTTATGACATGTTGGCATTATATGACATTTCAGTGTGATTTTTCTATATGAAATGCTGTAAGTTTGATCGCACTTGTCCTTGGGTCTAAAAGTTTACTCATTTTGACAAGTTACTGATTTGAGTACTTTCGTTCGAACCAACAAAGTGTAGTTGTATATTGTTGATGCTTGAGCAACCACTTAGCAGCTTTAGGATGTAGATTGCTAAGTGATCTATATCCACAGTTCAGATTACGATCCAAGCTGTTAGGTCGTTGAACGATCTGTCTGGTCAGGTCGTCGTGCAATCTGTCTTGACAAGCCATCAAGCGATCTGCAATGTCTGATCGTTAAGTGACCTAACTTTTGGTAGGTCGTTGCACATCCTGTCTTGTTAGGTCATTGGACGACCTGCTTGACTAGGTCATTGGGCGACCCAATTTCGACACTTGAAGCTTACTTTTGAAGTTTATCGCATTCGAGCATCTCAGACTTTGACCAATTCACATTCATAACTTGGGAATTAAACGCTTATATGCTTTGTTACATATCTTTCAATAGCAACAAACATTTGCATATTTTGGACTTGTACTTCTCCATCGACCGTCCACATCGATAACAGATTAGTTAAACATTAAATTTTTAACTATAGCGAATTTCATGACTGGGACTGAATGACATGCCTATGCAGAATTATTTTGTTCAACTATTTATAACTCGTCAAACATCATCTGCATAGATACGATATTCTAATTCGTATTCACAACGATGCTTGAGCTTTGCTAATTGATTTACACATACCAACTACAAATTCCAAGCTTCGCACTTTTAATGACTTGTGTAATTTTGTAGGACGGTTCATGTTTTATGAAACGTGTACCTATAATTTGTTGAAAAATGAAGTTCCATGTGCAGGAATACCAGATAGCAGATTAGTTATCATTCTGTAAAGGAGATCACTTCTGCTTTAGCTGGAGCTTTAATTTGAATTTCTAAGGCAAGAGCGACTGCAGAGCTTCTAAATTGCAAATGAATCAATCCTTGGTTATTCCCCGTCCTCTTGGAAATTCATCAGAGAAATGTCATTATGTGCTAACTCAATATATTTTTAATCAAGCGCGTATTTAGTTTGACATTTCCAAGTTTGACACGAAGTTGTTGGGGAAAGAGGAATTTGCGGATCGCCCACCCTTTGCCTCTTCCGCAATAGCTTGTCAGAAATTTGAGTTTGAATTCTCCTTGATATCGTGGATCATCCTGGGCTATACAAAACTCAGAATCTCAACCACTCAATGGCTTGCCCCAATGCGTGACTATTGCTCAATCTTCTTTTTATATCTCATATTTACACCATAGACGGATATTAGCTTCAACCCCTAGGGAAGCATTATTGCCTTTTTTGGATTCGAACTATGACATATTTGCAAAGTTGCCTTTTAAGCATCACTTATTCTCAAGTTTGAAGCAGAATACCCTCGAGTTCTTTGAGTTATTTATGGTTGGAGCTTTGCAAACGAGGAAGCTTTTACATTGAAATATTCTGATTGGGTTTCCAAGGTTGATTTTCATCGGTGTATTGAGTTTTATCGACTCATCAAGCGTATTGATCTTATCAATTTTTTTTCAAATGCCCCATTTTTTTCAGGCGGAGTCATTTTTTGCCAAGCTTTTCCAAGACGAGATCTTATGTTTGTTGCACTTCAGCTTACTTATTTCCAAGTGTATATGCCTTTTTGTTGAGTGCAAGTCAGTTTTTTTTTTGCTTTTTTACGACGTTGTGATGAACCTGTGGTATGTTTTTCGAGAATTATCCAATCCTTATGTGGTGGTGTTGCCCCTGTACCATGGGTCGTCACGAGCTACAAAAACTAGATGTGATCATCTTGCCAAGTTTCCTTGATTGTGGTTGATGTGCTAGATGCTTCAACTCCGTCATCAAGAGCTATTTAAGCTTGCAAACATGCGGGAGCCTCTAAGCTTGTCAGTACAATAGGAATTCCCTCTTTATTGGCTGGTCCAATACTTCTACTTGAAAAAGTTTTTATACCTTTGCGTCCCCGCTCGGGGAGGACTTTGGTTCTTATGCCCCAGCTCTGGGAGGACTTATATTTTGTGCCCCCACTTGGGAAGGTCTTTTGATTTTTATTCCCCCGCTTGCGGAGGACTTAGGATTTTGTGCCCTCCTTGGGGAGATCTTTTGATTTTATGCCCCCGCTTGGGGACGACTTGAGATTTTGTGCCCCCTCTTGGGGAGGTCTTTGGATTTTATGCCCTCTCTTGGGGAAGACTTGGGATTTTGTGCCCCGCCTGTGGAGGTCTTTGGATTTAAGCCCAATGTCGTAACTGGGTCAGGTACTTCCTGACACTGGCGATCTCATTGGATGCCCCCGCAGAGCCTAATATCATAACCGGGTAAGGTACTTCCATACACCGGTGATCTCATTGGACTCCTATAAAGATGTCATTAAATCCCAACACTCGTTTCATTGCATCTAAGATGATCAGACATAATGCGAATTGATGGACACCTCTGAAGAGGTCATTAAAGCCCAACACTCGTTTTGTTGCATCTGAGACACAATGCGAGTTAAATGGATGCCTCCGAAGAGGTCATTAATATCAACACTCATTTCCTTGCATCTTAGACATAACGCGAGTTGAATGGATGCCTCCGAAGAGGTCATTAAAGCCCAACCTATGTTTCATTGCATCTGAGACACAACGCGAGTTGAATGGACGCCTCCGAAGAGGTCATTAAAATCCAACACTCATTTCATTGCATTTGAGACACATGGCAAGTTGAATGGATGCCTTTTAAAAGGCCATTTTACCCCAATTTTTGTCATAATCGTGTCAAGTATTCCCTGACACTGACGATCTCATCGAGTCGCCAATGTTTGTCATAATCGAGTCAGGTACTTCCTGACACTGACGATCTCATTAAGTGCTCCTCTTTGGCTAAGATTTCTATAGGTTTCACTATGAGAGGCTTTCTATTGTTGTATCATTCAATGGGGCAGACGCCAGTTCCTTCACCGAAGCTTGACTTGGCAAGGTATCTCAGTTAAAGAATTAGGGCCTTGGACCTCTCACACTTGGGAAGTGCCCCTCCGGTGAAGTTCACAACAACCCTTGCATTTATTTGCTACGGCGCTTGTTCATCACTTGACTCTGTGTGACTCTTTCCATTCACTTTACAAGGCGGTGCTCTTTATCTTTGCACTTGTGTATATCGACATTTATAACACTCAGCACTTGAGAAAGTGTTGTTGGGGTCGTAACGTCTTATGGGACTTTTAATGGAACAAGCGCTTGTTGAATAACCTGCAATATAAAATCGTCTTTTAGCAAAATTTGAACTAACAAAAAGTCTTGTAAGTAGGAGATTTTAATCAGCCAAGCATTATTCATAGAGCTAATGTTCAATACAACGCATGTAAAATATTACAGACTTTTTACAAGACATTTTGAATATAGCAATAAGTAAAGTAGCAATAAAGATTATTATTATTCTGAGGCTTTGGAGTTGGGGTGTCGTCAGTCGTTATCAGTGGATCACTGGACTTGCATTAGTCTTCCCTGGAGTTCTATTACTTGGACCGGACTGACAAGCTGGTGCACTTTACCCATGAATAGCCGGAGCAGAATTTGAGGCTTGTGGATTCTTCACATACTGTTCGGCCTGTTCTTTCGAATCAATTCCTCAATCAAACTTTTTAGATGTCTGCACTCATTTGTGTTACGGCCAGGCTGATTATGGAAGCGGCAAAACCTTCTAGAATTTGCTCTCGGCTACTACTTATCCTTTGTGGTCTCAGTGCTGGATAATCTTTGGTATCCTTAGTAGCAGCAAAGATATTCTTCGGAGTATAAATGTCAATGGAGTCAGCTCAGGGGAATTGAAGAAGCGAGGCTTCCTACCATTCCAGTTTTCATTCCATCGCTTCCTGTCTTTTGACCTCCTGCATTCTTCTGATTGACTTGAACACCGTTATCCTCCTTTCCTGGAAAAGCAATACTTTTAGTAACATCAGGGTCATCCTCCACACTGATGTACTCTTCTGCTTTTGTATAGATTCTCTCCAAGGTACTTGGCTTCTTCATCTTGATCTACCTTCCAAACTCTGAAGTCTTATCTATAATCCAATTCAATGCCATCAAGAATAATGGAGGTTCTGGATTCCCTACCTCTACGGAAGCAGCATTAAATCGAGTAAGAAAGGCTTTGATCGATTCTCCTAGTTATTGCTCCAAGTCATTTAGAGGAATAACATCTTTGACTTTGGTGGTGTGCAGCCTAAACTGCTCTCTAAACTTCTTTGCCAAGATAGAAAAGTTATCCACTAACTTTGGTAGGAGCTTGGTGAACCAGAGTGATGCTACTCCCTCCAAGTAGATTGGGAAGTATAGGCACTAAATCTCATATGTAACTCGTGCTCCGGTCATATGCTGATCATACTTGTATAAGAACAAATTGGGATCGCCCGTTCCCCCATAAGCTGAAATCGTTGGCGAAGTAAACTTTCTTGGGAACTTGGCTTTACGAATTCTCTCATAAGTGGAGTCTTACTCGAAGCAAAGTCCCACTCCTTCTCATCATCGTTTCTTTCTATGCTTTCCTTCATGATCTGCCTCACCATCTCCGAAAGACGTTCTTCTTCACCGTGTCGACTCACCAGAGGATGCCATCACCTTTGTTGGATGTTCTCGGTTTGGGATCTGAGGCCCTGGACATCTCTCTTGGAGAGGTACCCCTTTGGTGGGACTAACCACGGTTTGAGAAGTTCCTCTTACGGAATGGTTCTTAGTAATTGGTTTAGATTCCTCATCATCAACAACATCCGACTCGTCGATCTCCTAAAGTTTCTCTTACATTTATCATTCTCTAACAATTATCATTCTCTTCAAGGTTGACATTGGCATTCACATTTGTTGCATTAGTCTGAGCAGCAAAAAGTGCGTCTAATCTAGCCAACATGGCATTGTTTGAAATCACCATCTGCTAAGTCAAATTAACAACGGCTTCGTTAACAGCTTCGTTCAATTCATTCCTAGTCACACCAGCTCCCGCTCTTGAGGGTTGGCCAACTTCATGAAGATTAGTTTGCGGAGTAGTAGCATTATCAGCAACATTTCCTGAGCCCGAAGCTCTTGCGGACTTGCTAACCGTTTTCTTTGGTGGCATTATTTCGGATGAACTCTTGAACTTTGAAGGTAATCTCTCGACTGGCTTAGATTTTAGATTTTGAAAATCTATCTCAAAAAACATGCCTTTAGCTTCAAAATCTCACACAAAGCACTTGACCTTTAGGATGTGGATGTGGCCCCAAGGTGGGCGCCAAAAATGTTAATGGTAAAATTGACATTAACACCTCAAGGTGTAATTCAACACTTCATAGACAGTTAAGATCTAGAAAAGTGGTAGCCATAAACACAAAAAAAGTAAATAAAAAGAGAGGAATTTATAGTGGTTTGGCCTAGATCTGGCCTATGTCCACTTTGAAGAGTGCTTTCATTATCACTTTCAATGTTACAAGGTACATGATTTTTGGAACTTTGCTCATTTTCTCCTTTTACAATGATTCACTCTATTTTCTTCTCTTTAATGTCTTGATTCTCTCGATTTCACTATGGAAATGGCTAGTTCTGTATGATTGCGATGATTGTTGGAGTATATCTTCAACAATTTGAACACTTAGATAACCTTGGCGAATCCATGGTGATTGAGATGTTGAATCGAAGCTTGAAAGAGGTTTAATGGAGGTTTGAATGATTTGGAGTTGTTGAGAAATGAGTTGGACAGCACTTCGTGGTTGAAGAAATCTGTCTTCTTCAATGAAGGAAGTGTGGGGGTATTTATAGGTGTCATTTGAGTAGAGTAGCAGCTCTATAATTATGTGTGTGTCGAGCCTTGGGACATCGGACGGCCTGATCTAAATATGCATGACCTATGACACCGAAAAAATGACCTAACTGAAACTCGGGTTGTGTTTGCTGCTATGTGGCTCATTTATACACAAACGACCTACTACTCACACACATGAAAGAGCTGATGAATAAAACATGCCCAATGACCAGAATCATTCTAGATGACCTAGTTTATGTACAGCTGGCCGCGTGCCTTCTCAATGATCTAATATGTGAATTGGACGATCAAGTGCTATATATTTATGATGTGCACTGTTGCATGTTGATGCTGACTTATATATACATATTATATATGTGATCCACGGACATAGTACAACCGACTCTTGCAGTTTTAATGTGCAGCTTGTAGTTATTATTTGTAATCCACCACTTTATGTACACGGTTTCCACGTCACCATTATGTATTACCGACAACTGATCTATATGTCATGCGACCTGATAATCAAGCATTGGACCGACCTATGCAATCTTTAATCACCATCCATGTGGGCACTTGGATTAGCACAAATGTTCCATGTAATGTGGATATAAACAATCCACTAAGTTAGTTATACATAACTCTTCCCTCTTCACTTATACTCATGGCGACCTAACTATCGTAGCCATAACGACCTGAAATTTTAGTATTCACGATCCAATACGAACTGTTATGAACCAATATACATTGTCACGATCCATTGCATTGAAGACCGCCCATCACTTGCATGTGTAAGTCGTCCCAACATTTTACATAACAATCCATATTGTATATGCGCAAGACATAAAACATGCAATCCATTATTTGTAGTATGAGACCACCAACGTGTGCATGAGGCTTCATGATAGCCATATAAGTCTTCCTTCAACAATTTAGTATTGAGGATACTATTGATACACGTTCCAGTTAATTTTGCATGTTTGTGGCATGTGGCATGTTGCCATAACCGACCCATGCTTAACTCTTTATATTGATAACGTGAATAAGGCACGGTCCATAAAGTATACGATCTAACATATAAAATTGTTTCAAATCCATATTACAAGTGTATAGGCCGACTCATATATTTACATGACTGCCACTGAACAAAAGCTCGGACCGATCCATGTTATAAAATAGTGACCAACCCATCACTTTGGCAATGGACACCTACTACTTGAACAACTCGCCGATCTATCTTGCTTGTACCCAATTTAATTCTTAGCTCATGAGCCATGTTGTAAAACAGGGTTAACAGCTTAGCATGATGGGTGAATGAATTTAAATTATATCTTTTTAGTAGTGATATATAATATCGTTTAATTCATGTTCTTGTTTACCATAGTTTAATTCAGAATTATTTGTAATATATTTTCTTGTAAACTTAGATAAAATTTAATTATAGTTATTTACATTAGTTTAATTCCTACTGTGATCTAATTTGACATAGTATAGTTAGGATTGTTTACAGTAAATTTGTAATTAAACTGTAAATTTGGGGGCTTATACGCAGAAGTAAATCGTTTAGAATTAAACTTGGAAAATAAGTATTGTTGAGATCGCAAAAAGGGATATAAGCCCAACTGGGGTAAATTTTGCAACAATTATGTCCAATTTGGGAAATAAATTAAGAACAAGAATTAAAAATATCCTGATTAAATTGAAATTTAGGAATAGCCGATTTTGATTGGTTAAGAAAGGATATATTTCCACAGTTTCAGAAATGAACGTTACTGTAAGAATAAAAGGAAAAGGAGATAGCTAAGTGTGGAAAAGGGGTTTTGTTGTATTTCGCACGATGCAGTAGCTTGGAAATAACTAAAAGTAATATCTTACAATTACATATTCTTGTTGATAGTCTTGTTCTATATTAGAATACAGATATAAATTTCAATACATTTACCCGTAACCAACCAATTAGGCATAAAAACAACTTCCTAAAGATATAACTTACAAAAGCAGTAAGTAAAAAATAATATAACTGAAAGATGTTATAAAGGAGAAAAAGAGTAAGAAATCAAGCCAAGGCACTTGATAGTCATGAAAGAATGTAACCTATTATGATATGAGTAAAGCATAATGGGCTCAAGTTACAAAGTGAGTTGGTAAGTTAGATTCAGATTTAGGATCGAGTATTGTAGTGACCCGCATATTTAGCTGTTGAATAATTAATTTATTTAATTATTAAATATCGATTTATCGATATCGAGAATGTAAATTAAATAATATTGAATATTTAATTAATAATTTTAATATAATAAAATATATTATAATGTTGAAATAATCAAAAATATTGGAAATCACAATATTCTGTGAACGGGGTCATCCCAAAGATGTAATTCAGCTTAGAGTTGAATTATATTGACGAATATATTCAATCGACGTCAGTTTGAACGTATAATTTTATTATAATTAAAATCGAGCTTGAAATGGCGCTGTAGTTCGTAAATTGGCGATTTGAACTTCAACTGAATGTACATGATTCGTTTTAAGCCGGATTTTTGTGAAACAAGAAATGTGTGGAGCTGGTGGAGTATATCTTTCTAGTGGAAGAGAAAAATCGGGATTTCGTCGTGTAGATTTTGATGTACGTCCAAATCAAATTTCAGAAAAAGTCGCTGTGGAAATTCCTTTATAATTTGCGACGCTTTATTTACGTTATAAAAGGATTTTCGATATAAATTGAATATCGATAAATCTAAAAATCTGAAATATCAAGCTGTAAATTCTGATATGATATTCTGGAGCTGTACGACATCATATGTGAAGATATATGATAATATAAATTTATTTATATTTAATTTAATTATATTTAAATATATTTATATATTTAAATGGGTCATCCAGAGCTTTAAAAATAGCCGGTGTTGCAAACGAAGTCGGAATTCGACGAAACTAGTTTTGTTGGATCCGCGATATCAAATAGTTGTCAGATTTCCAGTTTCGTGATTTTTAGAGTCATTGTGTGGCCGTATGGATTTTTAGAGTGTAAAACAGTCAGTATTTTGACAATTAAAAATACGCTGTGTGAGCATACGAAGTCGGAATGCGACGAAAACAGTTTCGTTGGGACCGTAATGTCAAACTCTAGCTGCATGTCCAGTTTCGTGATTTTTAGGTATCATGTGTGATCACACGGATTTTTAGAAGTCAGAAATGAATATAAAGGATTAAATATAAATATTTAAATATTAATATAAAAATATCTAGATATTTTTATGAGCCTATAAATACCCTCCCTTACGTTCCTTAAAACCTAATTCAACTCACTTCCTTGGTCAACATCTTTTTCTACCGCCGTTCTCTATTTTCTTCTTACAGCAACATTCAATCAAAAATAAATTCATAGAAATCCAACCAAAATACGATAAATCTCCAAACTAGTTTATTCGAGTTCCTGTCGTGATGCTCTTCGATTCTACCTAAGTATTAAGGGGTTCGATTCATTTTTGGGTTCGCTGGTTTGTGTCAGCGTCGACTAGGGTTGGCATTCTCAAGACATAGGGGCGACGAGAAGGAAAACAGAGGGTAGCAGAGTGATCAGGGAGGTGAGGCGCGCGTTGCATGGTTTTCTGGTGAAGTTCGGAGGTAGAAGGTTTCGATACCTTTCCTGTAGTCGTGCGTTGGGCTCGAGATCGGGTTTTGCAGGATGAGTGCGAGCTGCTAATGCTTGGTATGGGGTGATGGAGACTTCGTTGGGGAGTAGTTTGGTAGTTACGGTTGTGGGTTTTATTGAAGGAGTGATGATCGATGGAGGTTTGAAGATCTGGGAATGGTGAAACGGAGGAGCAGGTCACGGCATATGATTTGGGAAGAAGGGGATTCAGGTTTGGGCTTTAAGGGTGAACGGGCCGGTGATATAATGAGGGTGAGGCCCGTTATTATATAAAGGTTTTAGTTTTAATTTAATTAAAGGTGTACAAACTTATAAATGCTATAACTTCCTCATATGAAATCAGATTGACAAACCGTAAGTTGCGTTGGGACCGTATGGACGAGAGCTTCACAATGAAGCTGACTGGAAGTCCATCGCAGCTCGTTACAATTTATGGCGAAATAAATTGTCCGTCTCAAAAAACGAACGCAAACCGATATTTTTCGGTTAACGCGCAACTGTGAGTAAATCTCACTAACTCTGAACAGTTATATTTTTCATGTTGTATTTTTAGAACTGTTAAATATTGTCTGTTAATTGTGTGTTGACTGTTTGATTGAACTGCTAGTCAGTTATTTGAATTTCTATATTGATTCTGTTTAACAGAATATATCATATGGAACTGAAAGTGATGTTGATTTTATTGTATAACATCTGTGGATGCAGGGAAACAGGTTGGAGGAATCCGGCTGGATTCCTCAACAGTTATTTTATTGTTTTTCATATATTTTGATATATGATGTGAATTATAACCTATTGTTGATTGTGTGTGTATGGATGATATTGGACACCGTAACTTGATATGTTAAACATCATGACATACCGGAATATTGAATAGAGAATATTTATAAAATCAAGAGGATTTTATAAAAGAGAATATTTATAAATAGAATATTTATAAATAGAAATATTTATAAATGGAATATTTATAAATAGAAAATACGTTTAAGTGGAATTTTAAATTAAGGGAAATCTTTATAAATGGAATATTTATAAAGTGAATTATTTATTTAGAATAAATAGATAAGATACTATAAAATGGATTATTTATTTGTTAAATAAGTAAAATATTAAATAGGGATTATTTACTTAGAAATAAATAGGAGATATTCAAAAAGGAAATAACTTCCAATCATTTTCTTTTTGAATGGAAGGGCTTGTGTAGCGATTTGGGGTTTTCCCGATGCTCCCTTTACAAAGGAGGTTATGGCGAATTTTTTCCGGGAATTTAAGGAGATAGAATATTTTTAAGAATAAAATAGAAAGAGAAATATTGGTAAAACATTTACAAATGAAACAGAAAGAGGAATATTTGTAAAACATTTACAAATGAAACAGAAAGAGAAATATTTGTAAAACATTTACAAATGAAACAGAAAGAGAAATATTTGTAAAACATTTACAAATAGAATTGAAAAGGAAATCATTTGTAAAGTGAAGAACCGTTACTAAAAGTAAATCTTTATAAATGAATAAACATTGTTAAAAAGGAAATCCTTTTAAATGGATAAACGTAATTAGAAAGGAGTTAATCGAATTTGGTATTCGAAGTTGGTTAATCGAATTTGGTATTCGAAGTTAGTTAATCGAATTTGGTATTCGAAGTTGGTTAATCGAATTTGGTATTCGAAGTTAGTTAATCGAATTTGGTATTCGAAGTTCGTTAATCGAATTTGGTATTCGAAGTTGGTTAATCGAATTTGGTATTCGAAGTTAGTTAATCGAATTTGTTATTCGAAAGTTAGTTAATCGAGTATGTTATTCGAAAGGGGTTAGTCAAGTCGAGTTAGTTGAATAGAGTAAACCAGTTAAAATAAATCAATTAAGAGTTAACCAGTTAGAATAAATCAGTTAGAGTTAACCAGTTAGAGTTAACCAGTTGGGTTAAGTAAGTCAAGTTGACCAGTTGGGTTAAGTAAGTCGAGTTGACTAGTTGAGTTGAGTAAGTCAAGTTAATCAGTAGAGTTAATCAATTAGAGTTAATACAAATAAGATGCCATTTCGTACGACTGCTAGCGTAATTCGCAGGGCTGTAAATAGCCTACGGCGGTCGGATGTTTCCTGAGGGAATCGGGCATAACCATTGTGATCGCTGCGATCTAGAGTCAAGCGAATGGAGTTAAATCGAATATTAGCTATTCGATATAAAGTTAAACAGGCATAGTAATTCGAATATAAGTTAATCGAATATTAGTTATTCGATAGGAGTTAAATAAGTCGAGTTAATTAAGTTAATGTTAGTCATTCGAATAGAGTTAAAGGAGTTAGTCGAATATTGGTCATTCGAATAGAGTTAAAGGAGTTAGTCGAATATAGTTTATTCGAATAAAGTTAAAGGAAAGGAGTTATCGATTTATAGTTTAAATCGAAAGGAGTTATTGATTATAGTTTAATCAAAATGAGTTATCGATTAGTTTAATCGAAAGGAGTTATCGATTATAGTTTAATCGAAAGGAGATTATCGAATATAGCGTATTCGAAAGAAAGAGAACGAATATAGTTTATTCGAAAGAGGAAGATTTCGAATATAAGTTATTCGAAGAGAGATAATCGAATATAGGTTATTCGAAGGAGAGTTAATCAAATAGAGATTGCTCGAAAGGGAGTTATTCGTCGAATTCAATTATATTGAATTCGGGGAAAGTATTATTTACTTTCCGGTGTTTAAATCAAGAGTTATTTATTTATAAATAAATTGGAGTAGGTTAATTATTCACATTAAGGAATAAAGGTTATAATTGAAGTTAGATATCTTGAAAGTAGAGATTTTAACGTTATCGTTAAAATCAATGTTTTCAATAAAGAAGTGGATTCGTAAATTGAATCCGAAAGTTTCGTAAAGAAGGTGTTAAAGGTTTAAAAGATAAACTGTTACTATTCCGAAGTTATAACGTTGTTCAATTAAGGTCTGAGAGGTAATTATACCCCAACTTGATTGACTTCCTTCTTAACTAAGGGATGGTAAGGTTTGATAGTGAATGATGGTTAAGTGAATTTAGTAAATGAGTTGAGCTGGCATAGTGATGTTTATTTAAACATCTATTGAAATCCAACGAAGGAACTTTGGAAATGTTTTCCAAATAAGAAATCAGAAATGTTTTCTAATATAGGAAACACGATGTAACACCCCGCCTCCGCTAGGGTCACTCACAAGGGAATGCACTAGCTTTAGAGGGGCATTATTGGTAAACATGCACAGAAATATCACAAGACAGAACATATAAAATAGCGGAAGTAAAATCGAACTTTCATAAACATTAATAATTAAGGTCTAAAGCCTTTTACATCAGAGTACATCAAAACCTGTCTTGCAATAATAAAGAAGCATAAAAAAACCTTTTCATAAATTATTCCCCAAAGTAAAGCGGTGAGGCAGCCATAGCCAAGAGAAGACCAAGCTATACATCAAGCCATACATGATGACCTTCAACAGAAGAAGTCCGAACTAAACAACATGATTTCCTTCCTGAAACCTGGGGGGGAAACGGAAGACAAAGAGGCGAAAGAAAACGGGGTCAGTCATAAAGACTGGTAAGTCCTATCTACTTCCAGTATAAAAACAGGTAAAGGTAACATGACATGCATAAACTGAAAGTAAACATAAGGATGACTACAAGATAGATAAACTAAACCAGGGTAACAGGCTGAACTACTGTAGCAAGCTAAACTAAGGTATCGTGATAAACTACGGTGTCATGATAAATCAAGGTATCACATCGTCAGGTTTCTATCAAGTATATTATCCCAAGGTATCTACCCCGTCTAACATCCCACGGTATCTATTATGTATATTTTTCCTGGTTCTAACATGTATATTTGCCCTGCACCTCTCGTACTAGTATCCCAACCCGCGTCATGTGTTAACTATAAATGTCCCTTGCCCAATGTCATGTAATGGTCCGTGTCAACCTAACATATAGCATATGTAGGTTCTCCCTACTCGTATGTTTCTTTCCATGTATAAGTTCAGTCCTTTGCCGTAGGCCATACGGGCTTTCCCATGTAAATGTTTTATCCTTGAAGTTGTTTTGGACTGCAACCCTTGATCTAGTTATGTTTCCTTACCATGAACTATCGCGCGTCCACTTAGGATTTATGCCACCTAGGCCCACTAGGGATTATGCTACCTAATGAACGTTTCCGTGTCTCGGTTTGTGTTTTGGCCACCTAGGACCACTAGGGATTACGCCACCCGTCAACCGCGCCCTTGATCCCACGTATGTATCGTGAATCGTTTTCCATGTCTAGATGCACATGTTCCACAACGTGCCATCCGAGTTCCGTGCCAGGGCAAACTAAGAAATATGGAACTCGGTCGGGAGCTTTAAGTCGTCTGCTGATGCAGATATCAAGGTCTGTTTTTGTACCCGTGGCTATGGTCCCACGTGACCCCTCCCTCAACTAGTGAAAGGCAACCCACGAAAAATCATGTATGAGAACCACTCCCCGACCCCACTATAGCCCACTTTCCTACGGGCCAACCTCACCCATGACTCGATAGCAAGCACATGGTCTGTTGGGGGTTCCCTGCCTTTCCGTACGTACACGATTGACTAAAGACGGTAGGTAGTCGGCGATGTGCTATCCAGGGCAAAAACCAAGAATCGTCGACTCCACGCTAATCCATCCCAGTCTTTAGGTCGCTCGCATAGCAACCAAGGCATACTCTTGGCTCTTCTACCGCAGACCTTAACCTCTTGTGAGCCCAGGCGGATCATCTGCAACCTCACAGAGGGATACCAAGAGTATCCTCACGTCCCCCGAAGCTTCCGCTTCGGCTTTTATCCAAGTCAGATAAATTGCTCCTCCTCGTATACTAACCGATGACCTACCGTATCAGGTTACTCATCGCTTTGTGAATTAGTCCTATGTCCTTAGCTAAGAATTATTACTTAGTTACCCTTAACTAAGGTTTACCACTTAGCTTCCTTTCCCGTTATCCTTGATTAACCACGGTTTTCTACCTAGTTCTTCTAACTAGGGTTTGTCTATTGGGTTAAGTGTTATCATTCAAGTCCATGACTTAACCCGCCCACGAATCACGTCAAAGATTGGCTAAGTATTTAAGTTCAAGACTTAGTCCTACAGGTTGGTTAAGTGTACCCAGAGGCTCATGACTTAACCCTATCAAGTCAAATTGGTCAAGTACTAGCTTACCTTAATCCTATCGGATTATCTTGCTAGATCGATTAAGCATAGATTGTCTTAATCCCATCAAATTATCGAGTCGGATTGGTTAAGTATAGGTTGGCTTAACCCCATCCTCTAATCGTACTACAATGGTTAAGTATATTCTAAAAAAAGGTCTTGTGACTTAACCTCATCAGGTCTGCGTATTAGATTGGTTAAGTGTAGGTTACTTAACCCCATCAAATCATCATGTATAATTGGTTAAGTATAAGTTGCTTAACCCCATTAAATTTTCACGTTAAGTTGGTTAAGTATTGGTTACTTAACCTCATTGAATTACCAAGTTTAAATTGGTTAAGTGTTTAACTTAACCCCATCGAATTACCGTGTTTAGATTAGTTAAGTGTGGATTACTTAACCCCATCTACTTACCGTGGTTAGATTAGTTAAGTCTTAATTACTTAACCCCATCTAATTACCAAGTCGGATTAGTTAAGTGTAAATTACTTAACCCCATCCCCTAATCATCTTGCATGGTTAAGTGTCATTAAGAAATCAAGCCCGGTCCCACTTAACCTACCCACTCGTGTCATACCGGTTAAGTGTCGTTAGTCAAATTTACTTAACCTTATCATGTGGCATTAATTTAATTAATGCACTCTCAACCTCCCACATTAGACCTTGTTGTGGTTACTAGTTAAGCCGGGCGGGTCCGGGTAGATTTACACCACAACCTAGTCTAACCTCGGGTCTTAAGCGCGACATGACCAACTTCTCACATTGGATCCTATTGTTTGTAGCTACTAGTTAAGCCGGGCGGGTCCGGGTAGATTTATGCTACAAACTCAACCCAACCTCGAGTTGGCCACTTCCATGTTTGGTCTTAGTGTTATATTACACTTACAACCCATACGTGTCTAATTTCAAGTCCCAAGTTTACCCCACGTGTCATGCCCCCATTCTGGTTCAACTTACATGTCGTGTTCGCATGTAACCTCAAGTCAAGTTTTCATGTCATATTCAAGTCAAGATTTCGCGTCATGATCATGTTTATCTAACTACCCCAAAGTCGTGTTTTCCAACGCAAGCAAAAGCGAGTCAACATAGTAAGGATACTACGTCACATATTGGCCTCAAAACATGCATGATGCCAAAAAGGGATTGGCTTCCACATGCACAACATTGGCCAAAAACATGCATAGTGTCTCAAGGGGATTTGGCCACAAACATGCATAGCATAAAAGGGGATTACTTGCATAAGTGTTCATGTCATAAACCTATCATGAAGGGATGAACATGCACATGTTACTCATGTGATAAAAAGGGTAAACTTGCATATTATCATAAGGGATTTCGGGTTCATATACTTGCATAGCCTCAAAGTCACATTCATGCACATGTTTCATGAGTCAAAGTGGTTTCAAGTGTGCATGCTAACATACCACAAGCAAAGGTCCAATCTTGCATGGCAAACTAGGTCCAATGTAACATGAATAGCATGGTTTAGTCGCTACAACATAACCCAAAGTCATATGTTCATGATAAAGGGGCAAACTAGGTTCCCATAGGCTAACATACTCATGTTACTTTGCATTTTATCCCATGTCACATCAAGATCATCATTTAAATCTACAAGTAGCTAGAACTTACATAGCGAGGCTTAGGAAAGGGATCATGCATTATCTTGACGAAGAAAGGTGGCTCCTTTGATGAAGAACCATCATGAAACTCGCATAGCAACGTTGATTTGGCCTCTATTTGGTGTAGCAAGCTTGCACCTTTTGATTTGAACCCGATTTGAATGCATAGGCTCTAGGGATTGGAGATGGAGGCCATGATCAAAATTGATTTTGGCAGTACTTAGTTGCTAGGTTTGATTTTTAGGGATTTAGGTTAGGTTTAGGGTGTTTTTATAGAGATTAAGATAGTTTTAGGCCCTTAGATTAACCCTAGGATAGATCTGAACCATCAAACCACGTCAGAAGCTTCCAGAACAAGACCAGAGACCAGTGCAGGTGCACCAAGCCAAGATGGCTCGGCCACCCGTGTCGACAGCCAAGTCGACAGGGCTGTCGACTTGGTCAGACCAAGTCGACTCCCAAGTCGACAGGGCTATCGACTTGGGTACTGTGGCGGGAATTTTTCCCGCCTGGCCCAACTGGCCCAATTTTCCAAATTCAAGTTTGAATTTGAAATCTGTTTTTACTTAGAAATTTTCTGAAAACTTCGTTGGGCCTTAATCGGGTCATACGGACTCCGATTTTCGAAAACTCGGACTCTATTTCGCGTATTTTTCCGAGACGAACGCAATGACATAGCCCGTTTAACTTGATTCAGAATTTAAAATTAAATTCTGCCTTGATTCTCGTCTTAATCATGTTATCGAAATACGGGTTGTTACATTCTCCCCACCTTTTAGGATTTCGTCCCCGAAATCTCCAAGTTAGGAAGAACATATCCTACCATCCATCATCCATCTACTCAAAACATCATCCACAAGCGACCATTGTCCTTAGATGATTTCTAATGATGTATGAACATATGCAAAACGTGTGTGTATATGCTCCTTAGCTAATGCTAATGATCAGGCCTGAATGATCTTTCTAATGCAAAAATATGTATAGTGCCATGAATCCAACATGTATGCAAATAGTCCTAGTCATATAAGTACTATATGCGTGCACAAACATTCATTCATATGCAACATCCACATGACAACACATTCAATTTCATCCATAAAGAAGTATAAATGCTCGTGCATATGCAACATGAAACGTGATCGCGTCAATCTAGTATCTAACGTGTATTCGCGCATCCACGAGCAACCACTTGCAACCATTTGCAACCATATCAATCATAACATGTTTCAAATACATGTTTACATCCATAACGTTCTACCTAAGGTTCCCAAGATAAGATCGAGAAGATAAACAAGACAAACTCCTTACGGGGTTTGTAACAGAAACAGGACCGAGAGGATATCCACCAAGCGATAGCATGCAAGTAAGCTTTACAGGTGAACCAAGGATCAAAGATATACTCTTAAAAAGAGACGTGATGCGCGCGTCCAAGCCGCATTTCCATGAGCTTAATCCCATCATGCCTTGACCGCCTTTGACTTCATGATTTCGTAGCTCCTTGATTCCTATTTCCAAAGTATGAGTCGGAACTCTTTTCACTGTCGCCTCTCATTCCACTTCCATTATTCTTTCCCTAGTATACTTGGCTCAACCATATCTACGTACTCATGCCAGCTCTCCAAAATTCACTTGTGAATTCTGGACCTCGCTTTCCGATGCCAATCCATGTTGCCAAGAGTTCTTACTAGGGTGATTGCCATAACCCATGCATAATCGAAACGAACCATCCGCCTTAGCGGTGAATCCTATTTGAACGGATTACCAACAACTGCATCCCGGGATTCTAGGTAACTAACCATGACAGAACCCAAAGAGGGTTACACGAGACTTCGAGGGTATCACCAAGGCAAGTCAAGAATCCAACCACCCTCTTTCTAAAACCGAGAATGGTATCCCTTACTGGATAACCACTTTACCCCTAGAATCCATCCATAGCTCCAAAAACATGGGCACTCTCGAATCCAAACGAGTCATGAATAAGTGGACCGATCCTCTAACAAGATTTGGGACAAAAATGGGATCCTCTTCTATGCTAGTACTAAGGTGCAGGGACTCATTATCCAAGCAGACTTAAATGATGTGATGATCAAAACAAAGTCTGGACGGGATGATAGAAAAGGAAGGCTGAACCTCTAATAGAAACGGTACCATTTCTTTTAGGTACCCTAGAAATAGGAACGTACTATTTCCCTCTCCTCTGATCTTGTCCTTGTCCTCCTTGATGGACTAAGTCATAACAACAGTTGCTTATCCTTAAGCTGGTATCCTTTACCCTTACTCTTATTATCCTTTCTTGTAACACGGCAAAGGGTCTCTCGAGAACCACCTCCATCGTACGTGAAACACCTACGTGGCTAGACAAAGATTAGTCACAGTTAGAACTACTGTGACCACAGATGGAGGAAAGAAATGAAACGAGATTCAATCAAGGAATCAAAGGATGGTGCTAATGGCTTTTGGGGAATAGCCTTTTTAAAACAAACTTTTCTTGAAAAATGCTTCTTTATAAACGGTTTTCAAATAGTTTTCAGAAGGTCTTTAAAAACTTTTGCCCAGTCTGGTAACCTTCTGCTCTGATACCAAATGTAACACCCCGCCTCCGCTAGGGTCACTCACAAGGGAATGCACTAGCTTTAGAGGGGCATTATTGGTAAACATGCACAGAAATATCACAAGACAGAACATATAAAATAGCGGAAGTAAAATCGAACTTTCATAAACATTAATAATTAAGGTCTAAAGCCTTTTACATCAGAGTACATCAAAACCTGTCTTGCAATAATAAAGAAGCATAAAAAAAACCTTTTCATAAATTATTCCCCAAAGTAAAGCAGTGAGGCAGCCATAGCCAAGAGAAGACCAAGCTATACATCAAGCCATACATGATGACCTTCAACAGAAGAAGTCCGAACTAAACAACATCATTTCCTTCCTGAAACCTGGGGGGAAACGGAAGACAAAGAGGCGAAAGAAAACGGGGTCAGTCATAAAGACTGGTAAGTCCTATCTACTTCCAGTATAAAAACAGGTAAAGGTAACATGACATGCATAAACTGAAAGTAAACATAAGGATGACTACAAGATAGATAAACTAAACCAGGGTAGCAGGCTGAACTACTGTAGCAAGCTAAACTAAGGTATCGTGATAAACTACGGTGTCATGATAAATCAAGGTATCACATCGTCAGGTTTCTATCAAGTATACTATCCCAAGGTATCTACCCTGTCTAACATCCCACGGTATCTATTATGTATATTTTTCCTGGTTCTAACATGTATATTTGCCCTGCACCTCTCGTACTAGTATCCCAACCCGCGTCATGTGTTAACTATAAATGTCCCTTGCCCAATGTCATGTAATGGTCCGTGTCAACCTAACATATGGCATATGTAGGTTCTCCCTACTCGTATGTTTCTTTCCATGTATAAGTTCAGTCCTTTGCCGTAGGCCATACGGGCTTTCCCATGTAAACGTTTTATCCTTGAAGTTGTTTTGGACTGCAACCCTTGATCAAGTTATGTTTCCTTACCATGAACTATCGCGCGTCCACTTAGGATTTATGCCACCTAGGCCGACTAGGGATTATGCTACCTAATGAACGTTTCCGTGTCTCGGTTTGGGTTTTGGCCACCTAGGACCACTAGGGATTACGCCACCCGTCAACCGCGCCCTTGATCCCACGTATGTATCGTGAATCGTTTTCCATGTCTAGATGCACATGTTCCACAACGTGCCATCCGAGTTCCGTGCCAGGGCAAACTAAGAAATATGGAACTCGGTCGGGAGCTTTAAGTCGTCTGCTGATGCAGATATCAAGGTCTGTTTTTGTACCCATGGCTATGGTCCCACGTGACCCCTCCCTCAACTAGTGAAAGGCAACCCACGAAAAATCATGTATGAGAACCACTCCCCGGCCCCACTATAGCCCACTTTCCTACGGGCCAACCTCACCCATGACTCGATAGCAAGCACATGGTCTGTTGGGGGTTCCCTGCCTTTCCGTACGTACACGATTGACTAAAGACGGTAGGTAGTCGGCGGTGTGCTATCCAGGGCAAAAACCAAGAATCGTCGACTCCACGCTAATCCATCCCAGTCTTTAGGTCGCTCGCATAGCAACCAAGGCATACTCTTGGCTCTTCTACCGCAGACCTTAACCTCTTGTGAGCCCAGGCGGATCATCTACAACCTCACAGAGGGATACCAAGAGTATCCTCACGTCCCCCGAAGCTTCCGCTTCGGCACCCAGTGCGCTGGAGCTTTTATCCAAGTCAGATAACTTGCTCCTCCTCGTATACTAAGCGATGACCTACCGTATCAGGTTACTCATCGCTTTGTGAATTAGTCCTATGTCCTTAGCTAAGAATTATTACTTAGTTACCCTTAACTAAGGTTTACCACTTAGCTTCCTTTCCCGTTATCCTTGATTAACCACGGTTTTCTACCTAGTTCTTCTAACTAGGGTTTGTCTATTGGGTTAAGTGTTATCATTCAAGTCCATGACTTAACCCGTCCACGAATCACGTCAAAGATTGGCTAAGTATTTAAGTTCAAGACTTAGTCCTACAGGTTGGTTAAGTGTACCCAGAGGCTCATGACTTAACCCTATCAAGTCAAATTGGTCAAGTACTAGCTTACCTTAATCCTATCGGATTATCTTGCTAGATCGATTAAGCATAGATTGTCTTAATCCCATCAAATTATCGAGTCGGATTGGTTAAGTATAGGTTGGCTTAACCCCATCCTCTAATCGTACTACAATGGTTAAGTATATTCTAAAAAAAAGGTCTTGTGACTTAACCTCATCAGGTCCGCGTATTAGATTGGTTGAGTGTAGGTTACTTAACCCCATCAAATCATCATGTATAATTGGTTAAGTATAAGTTGCTTAACCCCATTAAATTTTCACGTTAAGTTGGTTAAGTATTGGTTACTTAACCTCATTGAATTACCAAGTTTAAATTTGTTAAGTGTTTAACTTAACCCCATCGAATTACCGTGTTTAGATTAGTTAAGTGTGGATTACTTAACCCCATCTAATTACCGTGGTTAGATTAGTTAAGTCTTAATTACTTAACCCCATCTAATTACCAAGTCGGTTTAGTTAAGTGTAAATTACTTAACCCCATCCCCTAATCATCTTGCATGGTTAAGTGTCATTAAGAAATCAAGCCCGGTCCCACTTAACCTACCCACTCGTGTCATACCGGTTAAGTGTCGTTAGTCAAATTTACTTAACCTTATCATGTGGCATTAATTTAATTAATGCACTCTCAACCTCTCACATTAGACCTTGTTGTGGTTACTAGTTAAGCCGGGCGGGTCCGGGTAGATTTACACCACAACCTAGTCTAACCTCGGGTCTTAAGCGCGACATGACCAACTTCTCACATTGGATCCTATTGTTTGTAGCTACTAGTTAAGCCGGGCGGGTCCGGGTAGATTTATGCTACAAACTCAACCCAACCTCGAGTTGGCCACTTCCATGTTTGGTCTTAGTGTTATATTACACTTACAACCCATACGTGTCTAATTTCAAGTCCCAAGTTTACCCCACGTGTCATGCCCCCATTTTGGTTCAACTTACATGTCGTGTTCACATGTAACCTCAAGTCAAGTTTTCATGTCATATTCAAGTCAAGATTTCGCGTCATGATCATGTTTATCTAACTACCCCAAAGTCGTGTTTTCCAACGCAAGCAAAAGCGAGTCAACATAGTAAGGATACTACGTCACATATTGGCCTCAAAACATGCATGATGCCAAAAAGGGATTGGCTTCCACATGCACAACATTGGCCAAAAACATGCATAGTGTCTCAAGGGGATTTGGCCACAAACATGCATAGCATAAAAGGGGATTACTTGCATAAGTGTTCATGTCATAAACCTATCATGAAGGGATGAACATGCACATGTTACTCATGTGATAAAAAGGGTTAACTTGCATATTATCATAAGGGATTTCGGGTTCATATACTTGCATAGCCTCAAAGTCACATTCATGCACATGTTTCATGAGTCAAAGTGGTTTCAAGTGTGCATGCTAACATACCACAAGCAAAGGTCCAATCTTGCATGGCAAACTAGGTCCAATGTAACATGAATAGCATGGTTTAGTCGCTACAACATAACCCAAAGTCATATGTTCATGATAAAGGGGCAAACTAGGTTCCCATAGGCTAACATACTCATGTTACTTTGCATTTTATCCCATGTCACATCAAGATCATCGTTTAAATCTACAAGTAGCTAGAACTTACATAGCGAGGCTTAGGAAAGGGATCATGCATTATCTTGACGAAGAAAGGTGGCTCCTTTGATGAAGAACCATCATGAAACTCGCATAGCAACGTTGATTTGGCCTCTATTTGGTGTAGCAAGCTTGCACCTTTTGATTTGAACCCGATTTGAATGCATAGGCTCTAGGGATTGGAGATGGAGGCCATGATCAAAATTGATTTTGGCAGCACTTAGTTGCTAGGTTTGATTTTTAGGGATTTAGGTTAGGTTTAGGGTGTTTTTATAGAGATTAAGATAGTTTTAGGCCCTTATATTAACCCTAGGATAGATCTGAACCATCAAACCACGTCAGAAGCTTCCAGAACAAGACCAGAGACCAGTGCAGGTGCACCAAGCCAAGATGGCTCGGCCACCCGTGTCGACAGCCAAGTCGACAGGGCTGTCGACTTGGTCAGACCAAGTCGACTCCCAAGTCGACAGGGCTGTCGACTTGGGTACTGTGGCAGGAATTTTTCCCGCCTGGCCCAACTGGCCCAATTTTCCAAATTCAAGTTTGAATTTGAAATCTGTTTTTACTTAGAAATTTTCTGAAAACTTCGTTGGGCCTTAATCGGGTCATACGGACTCCGATTTTCGAAAACTCGGACTCTATTTCGCGTATTTTTCCGAGACGAACGCAATGGCATAGCCCGTTTAACTTGATTCATAATTTAAAATTAAATTCTGCCTTGATTCTCGTCTTAATCATGTTATCGAAATACGGGTTGTTACACACGAAATGGAAATGTTTTCCATTGTTAATAAGGTATATTTTCTAAAACTAGAAAATAAGAAATGTTGAATATAGGGAAACAGGAGATAAGTAACTAATGAACTAAAGAGATAAATGTTGAATGATGATTGATTGATATAAATTTCCATCTGGAAATAATATCGTTGTTTGCACACGAGTTTTCCTTTGATAGTTAAATCACAGACTATCAATGTTTTGACCATTTTAACGTTGTTAATATGGAGAGACCGGTTGGATTATTATCTGAAGAACCACTCCGTATTGGCACAAGCGTTGCGAATCAAGTATGCTGAATATATTGAAGACGGAGTAAAGTGCAAGGGCTATTGTATAAGTCTTAGATAACAGTGCCTAAGATGGATGTACTGAATAGTACCTTCGGTTTGTCCAGTCCCAGGACAACTTGTATGGACGAATGTCTGACAGAGTATTCCTAACGAATCATATATGTTGATCTCTTCAACGTATTACGTTGGTGGCGGAGGAATTCGTTTCTCTTAGCTTCATACCCGTGATACCGTTAGGGAAATCGATAATGATTTGACGGGTATGACGATGTGGCATTCTAAGTGAATGAAGATATGATGTGAAAAGATAAGCGTAGCTTCTAGCCTCACATCCGGTAAATGACAGAAATCAGGCAGGCAGCATGGTTAAGTCGGTCGCACCGAAGTAGGGTGTATAATCACCTATCTAGAGAATATTCATTTGCTTCTTTAATCTATCAATGCTGTCCCATATATATATGGGAACGGTTGCTGATCCCAACCGTTGGTGATGTACATTCGATACACTCAAGCGAAATGAGTGGTCGGTCATGTGTGGCTGAGTTGCAAGATGTTCTTGCTGAACTCCAGTGTATCGTTCCTAGAGTACACTGATCGGAAGGTGGTTCCATACCTTGTCATAGTTGGAAATCCATTACCCAATATGTGCTTGCGCTTTTGATTGTATACTATATATGTAGTAACGTGAGATGCAAGCGTTTCTGCTAGATTGATATGTATTTGTACTTAGACATTATTATAATATCAGAATGATATTGCTTTGCAAAGATGTTTGGATTCTCATAAGGTAAAAACCCGTTCCGTATTCACGGTGTGGTCTTATGAGATATCATATACCTGTTTTAAATTATTTGAGTTTACTCACACCAGTCACATGACTGACCCGGAGTTTATTTTGTTTTCCCTAAACTCTTGGGTGCCTAAATTTGTACGGGCAGTCAAGTAGTCAGGATTTACAGGTATACTTGAAGAGCTTGGAGCAGGAGGCTTCAGCAGTCGATAGCTATTATTTATTCCGCTGTGATGTTATGTGTTGTACTCTGAAATGGTATGTATATACAGTTATAACTTTGTATTTCAAAAGTTATGTTCTATTTTATTCGTTCCGCTGTGAGATTCGTGTTACTCTGATGATGTTGTATGTTCTTCTTCTTCTTCTATTCTAAGTTTCTATCTTATCTATTCTCACCCTCTAATTTCTTTCATTAACAACCGGGATTTGTCGATGTTTTGGTTATCGACATCGAGCTTATGTCGATAACCAAAGTCGCTCAAAATCCGGGTCGCTACAGTTGGTATCAGAGCATTGGTTAAGTGAATTACCTTGGCTCTGTGGCGTAATTCAGTAGAGATGGGATCAGTAATATCCTAGACTGAATTTGAGTGTATATATACGAGTGAACGTATTTGTTATTAAATATAAAATGATTTTGTATTGTGGAGTTTTATTGGTTGAGTAGTTTGTGAATTCTGGTCGATCAGTTTGATCCACTGTATCGATAGGGGTTACTAAACACTCAAATACGATGGACCGACACGGTATGTTTTGAAAGGAGGGTAAAAGAAATAATTTTACCCGAATATATTTGATATAGTATATTGGTTGTGTTGGTTGATATTATAATCGAATAAAGATTATAAAACGTGAAATGATTATAAATAACTAATCAGAATTCATATAAGTAAAGCATATGAAATAAGATGAAGTAAATCTAAAATTTAAATCAGATTTGGAATTAAAATAAGGAAATTTTAAGTTCCTGGGAGATTTGGAAATGTTTTCAAAATGGAAGTATTCAGTAATGGTTTTGAAAATGATATAGTATTGAAATCACTTGGGTCGCTGGAAAATAATTCCGATGATGACTGCGCAGTATCATCGGTGTGATTTTCGAGTTTCTAAGTGACGGATTACTACCAAAGATTTTGTTTTCGAATTGTTTTGAGAAAACAAGTGTTCAGAAATTCAAAAGTTTTGAATTGGGATTATGATTTCAAATTGATTTGAAATGAACCCAGGAATTTAAATTCTGGATTCAAAATTTAACTTGTGAAGTTAAATAGATTAAAATGATGAAAGTGAATAAATAAATGTAAATTTAACTTGAACTAAGTCAAATAAAACAGATTTGATTGGAAAATAATCTGGAATGGAATTTCATTGATGAGTTAAGAATTTGAAATTGATATTGGAGTTTGAATGGAATTTGGTTTAGATATAACTGAATGATTGGATTTGAGAATAAATCGATTTGAGTTGATTGGAATGGCATCGGTATATGTTGAAGTGATAACAGATTGAAGGGATATAATGATTGGCCCGACAAAAAGGTACCAGTTTATATTTGATATGAGTTTGAGATTTTGATGAGCCGAATTGGCAAGCCGCTTGGCTGTTTGATTTTCTTTTGGGTTGGAGGAGGCCCAGAGAGGCGAGTTGGAGTTTGAGATGTCGACCAGTACAAAGGAAGTGCTGGCGAATTTTTTTGAAAATTAAAGGCGTTAGAAAATTTTCAGGATTTTTGAAAATTTAGTTAGTCGGAATAAATTAATATTTTAATCGATATTTATTGGTTCAGTTGAAACCAGAGATAAGAGGTAAACAGATAAATTTTTACCTAGTAGATAGGGTCGTCCACTACCTTAGCAATTTCGAGGACGAAATTTTATTAAGGGGGGAAGATTGTAGTGACCCGCATTTTTAGCTGTTGAATAATTAATTTATTTAATTACTAAATATCGATTTATCGATATCGAGAATGTAAATTAAATAATATTGAATATTTAATTAATAATTTTAATATAATAAAATATATTATAATGTTGAAATAATCAAAAATATTGGAAATCACAATATTCTGTGAACGGGGTCATCCCTAAGATGTAATTTTGCTTAGAGTTGAATTATATTGACGAATATATTCAATCGACGTCAGTTTGAACGTATAATTTTATTATAATTAAAATCAAGCTTGAAATGGCGCTGTAGTTCGTAAATTGGCGATTTGAACTTCAACTGAATGTACATGATTCGTTTTAAGCCGGATTTTTGTGAAACAAGAAATGTGTGGAGCTGGTGGAGTATATCTTTCTAGTGGAAGAGAAAATTCGGGATTTCGTCGTGTAGATTTTGATGTACGTCCAAATCAAATTTCAGATAAAGTCGCTGCGGAAATTCCTTTATAATTTGCGACGCTTTATTTACGTTATAAAAGGATTTTCGATATAAATTGAATATCGATAAATCTAAAAATCTGAAATATCAAGCTGTAAATTCTGATATGATATTCTGGAGCTGTACGACATCATATGTGGAGATATACGATAATATAAATTTATTTATATTTAATTTAATTATATTTAAATATATTTATATATTTAAATGGGTCATCCAGAGCTTTAAAAATAGCTGGTGTTGCAAACGAAGTCGGAATTCGACGAAACTAGTTTTGTTGGATCCACGATATCAAATAGTTGTCAGATTTCCAGTTTCGTGATTTTTAGAGTCACTGTGTGGCCGTACGGATTTTTAGAGTGTAAAACAGTCAGTATTTTGACAATTAAAAATACGATGTGTGAGCATACGAAGTCGGAATTCGACCGAAAACAGTTTCGTTGGGACCGTAATGTCGAACTCTAGCTGCATGTCCAGTTTCGTGATTTTTAGGTATCATGTGCGATCACACGGATTTTTAGAAGTCAGAAATGAATATAAAGGATTAAATATAAATATTTAAATATTAATATAAAAATATCTAGATATTTTTATGAGCCTATAAATACCCTCCCTTACGTTCCTTAAAACCTAATTCAACTCACTTCCTTGGTCAACATCCTTTTCTACCGTCGTTCTCTATTTTCTTCTTACAGCAACATTCAATCAAAAATAAATTCATAGAAATCCAACCAAAATACGATAAATCTCCAAACTAGTTTATTCGAGTTCCTGTCGTGATGCTCTTCGATTCTACCTAAGTATTAAGGGGTTCGATTCATTATTGGGTTCGCTGGTTTGTGTCAGCGTCGACTAGGGTTGGCATTCTCAAGACATAGGGCGACGAGAAGGAAAACAGAGGGTAGCAGAGTGATCAGGGAGGTGAGGCGCGCGTTGCGTGGTTTTCTGGTGAAGTTCGGAGGTAGAAGGTTTCGATACCTTTCCTGTAGTCGTGCGTTGGGCTCGAGATCGGGTTTTGCAGGATGAGTGCGAGCTGTTAATGCTTGGTATGGGGTGATGGAGACTTCGTTGGGGAGTAGTTTGGTAGTTACGGTTGTGGGTTTTATTGAAGGAGTGATGATCGATGGAGGTTTGAAGATCCGGGAATGGTGAAACGGAGGAGCAGGTCACGGCATATGATTTGGGAAGAAGGGGATTCGGGTTTGGGCTTTAAGGGTGAACGGGCCGGTGATATAATGAGGGTGAGGCCCGTTATTATATAAAGGTTTTAGTTTTAATTTAATTAAAGGTGTACAAACTTATAAATGCTATAACTTCCTCATATGAAATCAGATTGACAAACCGTAAGTTGCGTTGGGACCGTATGGACGAGAGCTTCACAATGAAGCTGACTGGAAGTCCATCGGAGCTCGTTACAATTTATGGCGAAATAAATTGTCCGTCTCAAACAACGAACGCAAACCGATATTTTTCGGTTAACGCGCAACTGTGAGTAAATCTCACTAACACTGAACAGTTATATTTTTCATGTTGTATTTTTAGAACTGTTAAATATTGTCTGTTAATTGTGTGTTGACTGTTTGATTGAACTGCTAGTCAGTTAGTTGAATTTCTATATTGATTCTGTTTAACAGAATATATCATATGGAACTGAAAGTGATGTTGATTTTATTGTATAACATCTGTGGATGCAGGAAAACAGGTTGGAGGAATCCGACTGGATTCCTCAACAGTTATTTTATTGTTTTTCATATATTTTGATATATGATGTGAATTATAACCTATTGTTGATTGTGTGTGTATGGATGATATTGGACACCGTAACTTGATATGTTAAACATCATGACATACCGGAATATTGAATAGAGAATATTTATAAAATCAAGAGGATTTTATAAAAGAGAATATTTATAAATAGAATATTTATAAATAGAAATATTTATAAATGGAATATTTATAAATAGAAAATACGTTTAAGTGGAATTTTAAATTAAGGGAATCTTTATAAATGGAATATTTATAAAGTGAATTATTTATTTAGAATAAATAGATAAGATACTATAAAATGGATTATTTATTTGTTAAATAAATAAAATATTAAATAGGGATTATTTACTTAGAAATAAATAGGAGATATTCAAAAAGGAAATAACTGCCAATCATTTTCTTTTTGAATGGAAAGGCTTGTGTAGCGGTTTGGGGATTTTCCCCGATGCTCCCTTTACAAAGGAGGTTATGGCGAATTTTTTCCGGGAATTTAAGGAGATAGAATATTTTTAAGAATAAAATAGAAAGAGAAATATTTGTAAAACATTTACAAATGAAACAGAAAGAGGAATATTTGTAAAACATTTACAAATGAAACAGAAAGAGAAATATTTGTAAAACATTTACAAATAGAATAGAAAGAGGAATATTTGTAAAACCATTTACAAATAGAATTGAAAAGGAAATCATTTGTAAAGTGAAGAACCGTTACTAAAAGTAAATCTTTATAAATGAATAAACATTGTTAAAAAGGAAATCCTTTTAAATGGATAAACGTAATTAGAAAGGAGTTAATCGAATTTGGTATTCGAAGTTGGTTAATCGAATTTGGGTATTCGAAGTTAGTTAATCGAATTTGGTATTCGAAGTTGGTTAATCGAATTTGGTATTTGTAGTTAGTTAATCGAATTTGGTATTCGAAGTTAGTTAATCGAATTTGGTATTCGAAGTTAGTTAATCGAATTTGGTATTCGAAGTTGGTTAATCGAATTTGGTATTCGAAGTTAGTTAATCGAATTTGTTATTCGAAAGTTAGTTAATCGAGTATGTTATACGAAAGGGGTTAGTCAAGTCGAGTTAGTTGAATAGAGTAAACCAGCTAAAATAAATCTGTTAAGAGTTAACCAGTTAGAATAAATCAGTTAGAGTTAACCAGTTAGAGTTAACCAGTTGGGTTAAGTAAGTCAAGTTGACCAGTTGGGTTAAGTAAGTCGAGTTGACTAGTTGAGTTGAGTAAGTAAAGTTAATCAGTAGAGTTAATCAATTAGAGTTAATACAAATAAGATGCCATTTCGTACGACTGCTAGCGTAATTCGCAGGGCTGTAAATAGCCTATGGCGGTCGGATGTTTCCTGAGGGAATCGGGCGTAACCATTGTGATCGCTGCGATCTAGAGTCAAGCGAATGGAGTTAAATCGAATATTAGCTATTCGATATAAAGTTAAACAGGCATAGTAATTCGAATATAAGTTAATCGAATATTAGTTATTCGATAGGAGTTAAATAAGTCGAGTTAATTAAGTTAATGTTAGTCATTCGAATAGAGTTAAAGGAGTTAGTCGAATATTGGTCATTCGAATAGAGTTAAAGGAGTTAGTCGAATATAGTTTATTCGAATAAAGTTAAAGGAAAGGAGTTATCGATTTATAGTTTAAATCGAAAGGAGTTATTGATTATAGTTTAATCAAAATGAGTTATCGATTAGTTTAATCGAAAGGAGTTATCGATTATAGTTTAATCGAAAGGAGATTATCGAATATAGCGTATTCGAAAGAAAGAGAACGAATATAGTTTATTCGAAAGAGGAAGATTTCGAATATAAGTTATTCGAAGAGAGATAATTGAATATAGGTTATTCGAAGGAGAGTTAATCAAATAGAGATTGCTCGAAAGGGGGTTATTCGTCGAATTCAATTATATTGAATTCGGGGAAAGTATTATTTACTTTCCGGTGTTTAAATCAAGAGTTATTTATTTATAAATAAATTGGAGTAGGTTAATTATTCACATTAAGGAATAAAGGTTATAATTGAAGTTAGATATCGTGAAAGTAGGGATTTTAACATTATCGTTAAAATCAATGTTTTCAATAAAGAAGTAGATTCGTAAATTGAATCCGAAAGTTTCGTAAAGAAGTTGTTAAAGGTTTAAAAGATAAACTGTTACTATTTCGAAGTTATAACGTTGTTCAGTTAAGGTCTGAGAGGTAATTATACCCCAACTTGATTGACTTCCTTCTTAACTAAGGGATGGTAAGGTTTGATAGTGAATGATGGTTAAGTGAATTTAGTAAATGAGTTAAGCTGGCATAGCGATGTTTATTTAAACATCTGTTGAAATCCAATGAAGGAACTTTGGAAATGTTTTCCAAATAAGAAATCAGAAATGTTTTCTAATATAGGAAACACGAAATGGAAATGTTTTCCATTGTTAATAAGGTATATTTTCTAAAACTAGAAAATAAGAAATGTTGAATATAGGGAAACAGGAGATAAGTAACTAATGAACTAAAGAGATAAATGTTGAATGATGATTGATTGATATAAATTTCCATCTGGAAATAATATCGTTGTTTGCACACGAGTTTTCCTTTGATAGTTAAATCACAAACTATCAATGTTTTGACCATTTTAACGTTGTTAATATGGAGAGACCGGTTGGATTATTATCCGAAGAACCACTCCGTATTGGCACAAGCGTTGCGAATCAAGTATGCTGAATATATTGAAGACGGAGTAAAGTGCAAGGGCTATTGTATAAGTCTTAGATAACAGTGCCTAAGATTGATGTACAGAATAGTACCTTCGGTTTTTCCCGTCCCAGGACAACTTGTATGGACGAATGTCTGACAGAGTATTCCTAACGAATCATATATGTTGATCTCTTCAACGTATTACGTTGGTGGCGGAGGAATTCGTTTCTCTTAGCTTCATACCCGTGATACCGTTAGGGAAATCGATAATGATTTGACAGGTATGACGATGTGGCATTCTAAGTGAATGAAGATATGATGTGAAAAGAAAAGCGTAGCTTCTAGCCTCACATCCGGTAAATGACAGAAATCGGGCAGGCAGCATGGCTAAGTCGGTCGCACCGAAGTAGGGTGTATAATCACCTATCTAGAGAATATTCATTTGCTTCTTTAATCTATCAATGTTGTCCCATATATATATACGGGAACGGTTGCTGATCCCAACCGTTGGTGATGTACATTCGATACACTCAAGCGAAATGAGTGGTCGGTCATGTGTGGCTGAGTTGCAAGATGTTCTTGCTGAACTCCAGTGTATCGTTCCTAGAGTACACTGATCGGAAGGTGGTTCCATACCTTGTCATAGTTGGAAATCCATTACCCAATACGTGCTTGCGCTTTTGATTGTATACTATATATGTAGTAACGTGAGATGCAAGTGTTTCTGCTAGATTGATATGTATTTGTACTTAGACATTATTATAATATCAGAATGATATTGCTTTGCAAAGATGTTTGGATTCTCATAAGGTAAAAACCCGTTCCGTATTCACGGCGTGGTCTTATGAGATATCATATACCTGTTTTAAATGATTTGAGTTTACTCACACCAGTCACATGACTGACCCGGAGTTTATTTTGTTTTCCCTAAACTCTTGGGTGCCTAAATTTGTACGGGCAGTCAAGTAGTCAGGATTTACAGGTATACTTGAAGAGCTTGGAGCAGGAGGCTTCAGCAGTCAATAGCTATTATTTATTCCGCTGTGATGTTATGTGTTGTACTCTGAAATGGTATGTATATACAGTTATAACTTTGTATTTCAAAAGTTATGTTCTATTTTATTCGTTCCGCTGTGAGATTCGTGTTACTCTGATGATGTTGTATGTTCTTCTTCTTCTTCTATTCTAAGTTTCTATCTTATCTATTCTCACCCTCTAATTTCTTTCATTAACAACCGGGATTTTTCGATGTTTTGGTTATCGACATCGAGCTTATGTCGATAACCAAAGTCGCTCAAAATCCGGATCGCTACAAGTATAAAGGAAAGAATGAAAGACTAAGCAAAATCTGAATGTTTGCGAGTGAAAATATAACATGAGGATTGTAATTGAAAAGAAGAAAAGAGGAATATAGTGTGAAAAGTGAGAAAGGCCTATTATAAATAAAACTTAGATCTGGGATTAAGTTTAATAAGTATGTAGTAGTAATGGTCAGTTCCAGTAGTGAATGCTGATTGGGAAAATAAGTGACAAAGTTAATAAGCAAATAAATAAGCCTCGTATTAGTTGAAACTGAACAAATAACTCTAATTAGTGTTATAGTAAAAGAAAAGAAATGATAAATGCATTGAAAAATTAGACATAGGATCTAACAAATTAGCGAGGTGCGTTTGAAATAGTACGAATGGAGTCTGGATGAAGCTATGCAGTTAGAACCCCGCAATATCCCCGCTATAGCCTGTAGCGCTCTTCAGCCGCTACGCTATTTCAATTTAGCATTGATGAACAATATTCCGCTTTTTGCCCTTCTATTTTCCATTGCATCCGCTAAATCAAGGCTTTTTAACACCCACTTTAGGAGTATTAATATATAGGGGCTGATTTGACTAGTTCTCTTTTTTGAAAATTCAGTAAAGCTAGTGAAAAGAGCTAGATTTAAGTGCAAGTTCCCAATTTATGGTAGAAATCTGTTACAATCATCAAATCTAGTCTACATAACCATGATATTCTTTGATTTTGGTATAAAATATCAGTTAATATTAGTTTTTTCTACGAGTATAATGCCACGACGATAACTTCCTAATTTTTAAACATTCGGTTTTACAAATAATGAACCATTTTGCACCTCCACTATATCCCTGCTATTTTCTCGCTTTATCCCCGTAGCGCCTTTTTGCACCTCTATGGCTAAAGAACTACTAAGCGCTTTAACTGCATAGGGATGAAGGGCCTAACGAGATAGATCATCGCAAACAATGGGAGCACATCTAATACAATGCTAAAAACGGTCGGAGGGAAGTTCATGGCTTTTGCTGGATGTGAGGATACTCTAGGATGACCATCTAAGTAGGCTTAACGAAGTTGCATCCCCGAAGGCAAGTCTATAATGGGTCCATTAAAAGAGTATGCCTTAGTTGTATTTATATTAAAGGCAGCCACAAGCCTGATGGATACTTTAGGATTTGGTGGTTGCCTCAACTTCGATATGAGGCTTCGTGGTCAGGAACCTAATAAGGAATGTAATCATATGGATACCCGCCATCATTAGTTGGAGCGGGAATGGGAAAGACTGGAGCTAAACCAACATGCCAACAATCTTCATTATCGAGATTGGATGAGGGACAATGCCAATTAAATGTTTAGATTATTTACTGTAAGGCGCGGTCACTTAGTTGTTGATGAGTCTTTTAATTAGTTAAGAGGGGCAGCGTGAAGCCATAGCCATAAAGAAATAGACATATAACAAATAGAATATCTGTATTGTAAGACTAATGAACCTATCCAGTACGGACATGGAAATCCTCAACCGCGTTCCATACAAAGGTAGGCTTTGTGAGCAGAGCTCAGGTAGTAGACAGTACGCTTACATGTATCCCTCGTTGTATGCACTGGATGGTTGGAGCAAGCCGATGCGGACATGATTTCATGTTTCCTTATCATATGAAAAAATATATGTAATGTAGGCCTCGCGAAGCTGTCCTATACAGATGTAGTTAGAGTATTATTTTGTGGCGTGACGATGCATATCGAGGATGGTATTAGGAGTAGTACCTAGAACTACGACGATTGATTGGGTAAATAGCAACAAGTATATGTTATTTGGTTTGATCTAGATACAAAGAGGAGATTGTTATAAATCCTAGTAACCTAATAAAAAGAAATTAGCGATAGAACGGTATATGTAGTGTTAATACAATTTTTCTAATTACCAATTATTCTTTCCAGTATTTCATTTCTTCAAAAGCGTAATTTGTCCATTCACTAGAACTTTTGTTCTTACCCTCTCCTCATAACAAACCCATAGCTTAGACAGATGGTAGAGACTTTACAACTTAGATACACTTGCTTAGTCAATGTCATTATTATGGTAAGCATTTTTTTTATTATATTGTATTATGTTTTGCTGTAAGATATTTATTTGAGCTCTAATACATGTATCTTTGCCTTTCTACAGGATACCAAACAACCAACTCAGATTTCATTAGACTTGGATTTTAGCATTCTTGCAAAAAATTCGGACTCATTATAATTTGGGTTGTTACATTTGGTATCATACATAAATTTAGATTCCTATATTGATAGTAAGAAAACATATTTATATTTTTAAAATATAAATATACTATATTATATGTACCTAGATCATAGGGAACCCACTAGGAAAGAAAAACGACATATTAGGAAAGAAAGTTGGAATACTAGTTTTGTACAGTAAGATAATGGTTGTGGGAATTTAAGAAAAGGAAAAACTTGAGCGGCTAATGTAAAGTGTACAATATTTTTGAAATAAAAAGGAAAATTCCATGTGTTAATATCTAAAAATTTCAGTTTTTCAGACTAGTGGATTGAAAAATGAAGCCTTATAATAAAAAAAAGGTAAGAAGGAAAACGAAATAGGAGAATATATATTCAACGCAAAGGTAGCACTAGATTCCGATTTTAGTTCAGACATAACTGTGAAGGGATTAGTGCAAAAGAGAACTTGGATAAAGAAAATAATTTCACATAAAGGATTTGGGAACAGAAATTAAGAAACTAATTCGTACTTAGCTACATGATTAAATTTTAAAAAATATATAGATATAGAGAAAAAGATTTCTATAAGAATTTTCATGTTTTAAATTTAAAGGTTTATAGTTTTACAAAATTTACTAGTTTGAAATATTGAGATTAACATGAAAAGGATCTTTGAGAAAACTGTACAAATTTGTTTTCAAAAATAAAAGTTGTAAAGTGTATAAGCAAGTTGTGGGGTTAAGAGATATGAGTAGTTAAGGAAGAGAGCGAATATAGAGATAGAAGGAATGAGTTTGATTATTGGATATGGAATTACATTAAAACTTTGAAATTGTTAAGACTTTAATTGGATGGTAGAGGAAATTTTGGGAATTTTTAGTCATATTCATAATAGTGACTTAGCCGACCCGGAGTTGTCAAAACACAGATAAGAATAGGATATGCTTGGAAGAAGGGAGGAAGAGGAGGATGAAACACACGCAAGAAAGGAAAATAAAGCATAATGGGTGGGGTTGACCTATTGGTCGACCAACGCCAAACACGGGTAGAAACATTTACACAAAACACGTAGATAAATGCGACGAAGCCTAGAGGCTTTGCCGCTTTTATTTCCTCCCCCTCCTCTAGCCGGAATTGAGAGCCCATCATTTTCACCACTTCCAACCATCACCACCACCTCAAAACTTATCCAGATAACTCCAAATTAGCTTTAGATCAAAGCATGACGAGAGATTCATCTAGATCCATAGTTTATTTCAATAGATCTAAAAAAATTCCACCATGCCTTGAGGCAATTTTTAGCTAACCGTTACCTTCAATTAATACCATAAAAGATTGCATGGTGCTAAAGCCACAAAAGGATGGTACATGCATATACATAGAATGTGAAGTATAACATTTTATTGGGAAAGGCATTAAGATGTTCGGATTTTCAAGACATGTCTTTAGAGCAACTTTTCATCGACATAGGACTGTATAAGATTTTTAGCCACCACACCTTCGAGCGTCGAGCGTGTGACACCCCACGTCCCCTAGTGTCACCCATATGAGGATGCATTAATTCTGTGAAGCGCGATAATAATATAAAGACTAATTTTAACTAGACATAATATAAAATGCAACAGAATTTCAAATTTTTATTTCAAACCAAATTCAACTTTACATATTCCAAGATAAACCATCAATGTCAAAACCATAAATATCTATCTTATAAATCATCAGAATACAAAAACTACAAAATAATATCCTTTATATGTCATAACAATAAACAAAGAAATAGAAACTGAAGTAATACACGAAAAGACAAGTAATCCAAGTCCAAGCCAAATAGAACACAATCACAGTTACTGTCTACCACCACTTTGAAAACCTAAGGGGAAAAGGAAGAGAGAGTAGGAAAAACAAAATAGATCACACATAAAATCTGGCGAGTTCCAATGATTTTCAATATAAGGATAAAATAGAAAACATCAAGAGAAACAAATAATGCTGAATATGAAATTACAGTAAAATAACAAGTACGAAGTAAACGAGATAACATGGCAAGATAAAGATCATGTATGCTTCTCATTCATATCTCAAGAACAAGTTTCTGCACCAACTACAACAACGGGATTAGGTTTTACCCTAATTACGACTCATGCGATCGGCTCCCTATTACATAAACAGCCTACGCCATCCACGACGACAGAGGATATCAGTCCTAAACCGTCAACTTACAAGACACAACCCTATTTGCTGGTGATACAACATCTTAGTTTCCCCCATCGGACCCATGCATGCTCATAACTCCATCGGAACGCGCCCGTACCCACCTTCCAACCTTTGAACCTCTTACAATCTAGACAAGTAAAGAGTGCCCTGGTCCTTACCTAGTGCGACACCCCTTTATGATACCAACAAGGATACAGACTGATATAACTTCCATACAGCAAGATTGACACAAGCTACCCCCTAGGCTTGTTCGCCCAAGTGACTAGGATTTTAAGAGTCCCAAAACTGGATATAAACAATAAGACGTGGGAACTCTTAACTTATTAATTAAAAGGTTTAAGTTCATTAATAAGCATGGTTTTAAATGACATTTCCTATAAATGTCATTATGTGTACAACCGCTCCCCCAAAACAGACAAGCACATGCTCAGATGTATATAGATTTATAGTAACTCGTTTTTACTTAATTACATCTGATCCTCATAATATGTTCTACTTAATATTAAATTAAGTGTAACTAATTCAGATTAACATGTTTGCATATTATCCAGACTATACAGTCGTTGAATTTCATGTTTATGCCTAATTCTTCTTTTTACTATTATTATAAGTTATTCCAATTTAACCCAATTTTGCATAATTCTGAAGGAAATAGCCTAGGCACTCGATGGCCTAGTCTTAGCACAAAATAAAAAAGAAAAGAAGAAAATATAGTTCTAACTCAGAAATACATAAATTGAATAATTAGCCATAAGACTATAAATAAAACCAACACAGAAAAATGGATAATAAGGATGTACATGTAATAGGTACCGAAAACTGAATAGATAATTTGACAGTAAAACGATAACATATAAACTTATAAATATTGTATGATTTCAATTCAAATTATTTACTGTCAGAGTACTTTTTAATTATCAGAATAAAAATAGTTGGAACTCACAATGGTTTGATTCAGATCCAAAAATCCTTTTAATAATTGTTGTAGAAGAAAAGCTAGCGTTATCCCTTCAATCTAAGCTCCGGCAACACCTCGATATTTTCTTAATTTTTATTCAGAAATAGCTTGGAGGAGGAAGAAGATAAAGATTGTTTGTGTGTAAGAATATAGTGAGACTGCTAGCCTATTTATAGATTGGCTAGGATAATTCTAAACCATTAGATTTTAGGTTATCAAATCAAACCATACACCTCAAGCTATGTCAACATGTGAATGTAGTGTATAAAATAGTCCAAATTCAGAAGTAGGAATCTTCCCTGCATGCAAGTGGTTCACCCACCTTAGAACTGGGTCGACACATGGGTCGACCGTCTTAGACCTAGGTTGCCCCTGTGTCAACCCAGTTAAGGGGCTGGGTCGCCCACTTACCATTGCTTGTCTATGTTGATTTATTTATATATAATATATATTATACACTATTTTAGTTCAATCTTCTTTAGTTCATAACTTCTTCATACTTAATCCGATTTACGAAAACCAAGAGTCTATCTGAAACAAAATTTCGTAACGGACGCAAGGACAAAGTCTGCTTTACCTAATTCTGAATGTTATATTAATTAATATTCATTTTATTATCTTTACTGTATAATTATGGTGTATTAAATTATGGGGTTTACTTTCTCCCTCCTTAAGGGATTTTGTCTTTGAAATCTTAAAGTTAAGAAAACCATCTACTCATCCATCAACCACAGTCATCCAATGTCCTTAATATCTCTAATGCTTGGTATAAACATATGCAAAATTGTTGTGTATATGTCCTAAACTAGTGCGAAAATCAGGCGGTCCACTAATTCAGTCGACCTCCTTAATGCAATATATATATGTGTCACATATCCAATATGTATGCAAAAGAATCCTAATGGTACAAATAAGTTCTATATGCGTGCACAATCATTCACCAAAATGCAACATCCATGTGATGATTCAACCATTTTCATCCATTGAAAATTTAAAATGCTCACATATATCCATATGCAATATAAAAGTGTTTGAGCCGATCGAGTGCCTAATGTATGTGTATATGCGTCCTGGCAACCACTAGCAAACACTTGCATCTGCTTCCATCCATCAATTATAACATGCCTCAAACACATATTTCCAATCATAGTCTTCTACCTAAGATTCGAGATTCAAAGGATAGGATAAACAAATTTGAATTCAAGAGCTTAGAAAGGAATTAAGAACGTACTCTCAAAGAGAAAAGGGTAAGAAGCGGGAATCTTGTCTTCGGGTGCCCATGTTGCATCGCCTCGATCTTCTCTCTATTGCACCTTTACTAACTTGATCTCCTTGTTGTGTACTCTCCTAACTTCTGATCCAAGTACACTGTTAGAAACTTTCCAAACTTATGCCTCCTTCTCTATCTCCACATCCTCAAATGTAATTGGCTCTACTACCTCTGCTGAATCATGTAGACATTTCCTCAAGTGGGAAACATGGAACGCATCGTGAACCCCCGCCGGCCTCTTTAGTAGTCTAACTCTATAGGCCATCTGGCCTATCCTCTCAACTATGGGAAATGGCCCTATGAACCTTGGTGCTAATTTCCCTATTGAGCCAAAACAAACTATGTTTCTCAAAGGTGACACTTTGATAAAGACCATTTCTCCTACCTCGAATTCCAAGCCAGTCCCCCTATCGGCATATGACTTCTGCCTATCTTAAGCTTCTTTCATCCATCTTTGAATAAGGTCTGTCTTCTTAGAAGTCTCTCTGATCACCTTTGGCCTAAGTAGAAGTTTGTACGTAGACTCCCACCAACATGTCGGCGATCAGCATGGTCGTCCATAAAGTGCCTCGAAGGGCGCCATCCGTATTCTTGGCTGATAACTATTATTTTAGGCAAACTCAACCCATGGGAGATGCTCCTTCCAAGTCCCTTCTAAGTTTAGGTTACACAGTCTCAATAAATCCTTAAGAACCTTTTTGACCCTCTCAGTCTGTCCATTGTTCTGAGGGTGGTAGGTCGTGCTTCGTAACTGCGTACCAAGTGCCTCTTGAAAGCTCTTCCAAAACTCACTTGTGAAGACGGGGTCACGGTCACTAACTATACTAGAAGGTCCCCCAAGAAGTCAGACTATTTCTCTAAGATATACCGATGTTAGGCAAGTTGCTGTCCTCTTGCTATTTAATGGAATAAAATGAGAATTCTTAGTAAGTTTGTCTGCTATAACCCACATACTCGTGTTGAGCTTCCTCAATCTGGGAAGTCCATCAATAAAATCCATAAAGACGCTCTCTCATTTCCATTGTGGGATATCCTAGGGCTGAAGTAATCCACCAGGTTTCCTTTGTTCAGCCTTTACTCGTTGGCAAGTCAACATCGGGTCACTAATTCTGCAACATCATTCTTCATACCAGTCCAATGGAAAACTCTCTTCATATCTCGGTACATCTTGTCACTGCCCGGATGGATAGTCATCCGAGAGTGATGAGCCTTCTTAAGAACCATCCTCAGCAAGTCTCCGATTCTGGGAACACAAAGCCTTCCATCTCGATGTAGCCACCCCTTTGCATCCACAGAATATCTAGCTAGGTGACTAAAGGTCTCTCCTTTACCAAGTCTATCCAAGAAGTCCACTAATTGCTGATATTCTCGCTGCGTAGATCCAATGCGCTCCATAAGAGTAGGTCATCTCAAATGATGCCAATAAACCAAGCATAAAATCCATAGATGTCCTAAATTCTAAGGTCGATATAAACTCCAAGATCTGCATCTCTACGAATAGAGGACTCAAGGTCATCCTTTGCCTACTCAATGCGTCTGCAACCACGTTACCCTTGCCTGAGGTATGAGCTATCTCAAAATTGTAGGGCGTAAGGAAATCCATCCATCATTGCTACCTTAAATTGAGATCCATCTACGAGAACAAATATTTGAGCGACTTTTGATCCATACAGAGCTCAAATTTTTCTTTAGTAGATAGTGTCACCAAGAGTAAAGTGCGAACACTATTGCAGCCAACTCTAAGTCGTGCGTGAGGTAGCTCTTCTGCTGAACTCTTAGTTGCCTACTTCAATAGCTGTAATAACCCGGAAAATCTGGGCCAGTTTAAAAATTTTATTTTGGAAATTTTAGCGAATTTTGAATATTTAAAATGGATTATTTTAAATAATATCGACGAGAAATTTATTTTTGAATATAAATCGAACGTATATATTATATAGTTCGTCGTTAGAATATAAATAATTATATATAATTATAAATAGAATTGAAAATGGCGCGGTAGTTCGATAATTCGATTTCAAACTTCAATTGAACGTACCGGGTGCAAAACAATCCGGATTTTAGTGAAACCGAAAACAATAGGATCTAATTGATAATATCTTTCCAACGGAATCCGAAAAATCGAAATTTCATAGCGGAAATCAAAAGATATGTCCAGTTGAAAATTCTGAATAGTCGCTATGGAATTCAGGCCCTTAAAAATGGGAATTTTGCAGACGACCTCGGATTTCGACGAAACCACTTTTGTTGGGTCCGTGATGTTAAATTATTGCTAGATTCCAAATTTCATAATTTTTCGAATCAATATGTGAGCGTGGCAAAGGAAAACGCGTTTGACCGGGTTCAGTTGATTTTAATCGATTGGAAATTGGCCATTTTTCCAACGGTCTCAGAATTCGACGAAACTAGTTTTGTTAGGACCGTATCGTTAGTACGAAGCTAGAAAATATTTTTTTGGAATTTTTAAAGTTCGTATGCGACCCCGGTAATTTAAAATGTACGTTTAAAATTCAGTATAGTGATTTAAATGTAAATTCAACGGAAACTGTTCGAAACGATCGAATCAGCTTACGATACATATCCCATTGTGTTCGGAATGGGGGTGAAACGCTATGGACGACAGGCGGCGGGCCTCGTTTAGAGGTCGTATGTAAAAGTCAACTTTTAGAAATTAAATAATATAAAAAAAAAAAACCTCCCTCCTCCTTAAAATCGTTCTGCCCCCCCTCCCCCCCTCTTACTTTTCAAAACAGAAAATCGATTTCACAAAGAAAAAAAAAAGAAAAAAAAAAAGAGGGCGAACGACGGTCAGGGAAGACCGCGGCCACCAGGGGCGGCGCACCTCCGGCGCTGCCACCCAAGATGCCCCCGCTCCAGCCTTCCGCCGTTCGATCCCCTCCCCCAAGGCGCCTGAGACAACTGCGCCACCCCCTCCTCTGCCGAGCCCGACCACCTGCTGCGCCCTCCTCAGACGAACTCCGACGTGCCATTTCCCCCTCTGACCAGTGGTGCGTCCTTCTTCTTATTTTTATTTGCTTTAAAATAAAATTGTTGTTTAAATTCTTTTTTTTTCCAAGGTAAATAACATTAGGATTTTGCTAGAGTAAATAGGGTTTTAATGTGATAAAAATGGAATTTTTATCATAGTAAAAATGAAATTTTTATCATAGTGAAGGAGTGATCTTTAGAAATATAAAGAAGCGATTTTTAAGTAATAAAAATATGATTTTTATATTTTTAAAGTATTAAAAATATGATCTTTATATTTTTAAAGTAATAAAAATATGATTTTATATTTTTAAAGTATTAAAAATATGATCTTTACTATATAGAAGATGTAGAAATATGATTTTTGCTTAAATAGGAAAAAGTATATTTTTAGAGAAAACTTCATATTAGAAGAGGCGAAAACTTCATATTAGAAGAGGCGAAAACTTCATATTAGAAAAGGCGAAAACTTCATATTAGAAAAGGCGAAAACTTCATTTTTATAAAGGCGAAATCTATATTTTTGAAATGGAATTTTTATCTATATAGTAGCAATGTAAAAATAGAATTTTTATCCATATAGCGTGAAAGTAAAAATTCGATTTTTATATATTGAATAGCAAAGTAAAAATTCGATTTTTATATATTGAATAGCAAAGTAAAAATTCGATTTTTATATATTGAATAGCTAAGTGAAAATGTGGTTTTTACATATGTAGTGGCTACGGCAACGAAGATGATAAAAATGCGACAACGATGAAGATTTCTATCAAAGAAGAGTCAAGATGATTGGATAGCTATATGTGAGAATTTCTCACCTTTCAATTTCATTTCTATTTATATATATATACTAGGATGCAGACGGTGCTTAGTAGCACCCGACACAATCGTCCACAGACCATGGACTTGTTTGTTTGGTTGCATAGATTAGTTAGATAGTTTTGATTTGAATTGAATTGTTTGGTGAAATGAATGGATTTGATTGATGTTTGAATGGCGTGGGCCTCCACTAGACCGGGGATAAGGCTAGGCCTTGTCCCGTTTCTAGTATCGTGCCGTTATGCCGCCGAAATTTTCTAAAATAAGTTAGAAAAATAAAAATACCATTTTATTGAATAAATGAATTGAATAGAAATTCATATGTTAAAATAAAATGTTTTATCGTTAAAAATATAAATTTTAACGTGAAGTGAATAAAATAAAATATGCATTTACAAACCGGACGGTTTGTTTATGTACACCTATTTGAAGGACATTGATTGGGTCGATAAATTTTACACATCGCCCAACTGCACAAATAAAATCTGTGTTTGATTGTTTGAAACCCCACACGGGTGTTGGGATGAAATTTGAAGTTCACTCATCCTGATTGATTAAATATGTCGATCGATTGATTGACAGGCTGTTATAAGCGTTGAATATCTATATTTGATGCTTATACAGTGTAGTGCACTTTGGTTGATGGTTGATTATTTTTCAATGCCATTGTATACGTGTGATGTATGAAAATCCATATAATTAACATTATATGGTGATTGATTGGGCCTCATTCCAATTTAGAAAATAAAGAATATTTAGAAAATAAATGTTCATGTGTTGACTGTACTCATCCGTTGAGATTAGTCATGTGTTGAACGAAATATTTTAATAATAAAATTTACTTCTTTATCAATATAAAATAAATGTTCATGTGTTGACTGTACTCATCCGTTGAGATTAGTCATGTGTTGAACGAAATATTTTAATAATAAAATTTACTTCTTTATCAATATAAAATAAATGTTCATGTGTTGACTGTACTCATCCGTCGAGATTAGTCATGTGTTGAACGAAATATTTTAATAATAAAATTTACTTCTTTATCAATATAAAATAAATGTTCATGTGTTGACTGTACTCATCCATTGAGATTAGTCATGTGTTGAACGAAATATTTTAATAATAAAATTTACTTCTTTATCAATATAAAATAGAAGTTCATGTGTTGACTGTACTCATCCGTTGAGATTAGTCATGTGTTGAACGAAATATTCGAAATAGAAATATTTGAAATAGGAATATTTGAAATAGAAATATTTTGATAATAAGGAATATTTGAAATAGAATATTTGAAAATAGAAATACATTAAGCCGTGTTGATTAGATTGACGCCATTTTGACGTGAACGATATTTATATCGATTTTATTCATTTCGAAATGAATTGAATTGAAAACGATTTTGAAATGAATTGAATTGAAAACGATTTCGAAATGAATTGAATTGAAAACGATTTCGAAATGAATTGAATTGAAAACGATTTCGAAATGAATTGAATTGAAAACGATTTCGAAATGAATTGAATTGAAAATGATTTCGAAATGAATTGAATTGAAAACGATTTCGAAATGAATTGAATTGAAAACGATTTCGAAATGAATTGAATTGAAAACGATTTCGAAATGAATTGAATTGAAAACGATTTCGAAATGAATTGAATATATAACGATTTCGAAATGAATTGAATATATAATGATATCGAAATGAATTCAATATATAATGATATCGAAATGAATTGAATATATAACGATTTCGAAATGAATTGAATATATAATGAATTGAATATATAATGAATTTGATATGAATAGAAAACCAATTTGAATTGAAACGAATAGAAAACCAATTTGAATTGAATCGAATAGAAAACCAATTTGAATTGAATAGAAATGAATTTTAAAACGAATTTATAAAGAAGAATTCAATTTTGCTTTGAATTGAAATGGAAGTTGAAATTGCTTTTAAAACGAATTTAAAACTATTTATATAATTCGTTTTAAATAGAAATCGGTGAAATATATATTATATATATAATATAATGGCCTGAATAGAACGCGCCGCGCCGCGGCAGTTCGTGAATTTCGACCATTTATTTCAAACGGACATTACGGGAGATCCGACCGTCGGATTCTCCTAAAACCGGAACCGTTGGGTTCGTATCGAAAAGAGCTTTCTAACGAATATTAGAAATTTAAAATCTAACGGTTGGATTTGGAGATACGTCCAAATCAAATTTGAGAAAGGTCGCTATAAGTGCACTTCGATGGCCGTTGATGGAAATCGATTGTACGGGCCTTGATAAAATTATTAAAAATGTAGTGTAAAATCATAAGAAATGATTTGAGAAAAATTGGGGTGAAAAACTCCATATTTGAAAAGATAAAAATAGATTTTTATCGAAATGAACTAGTTTGAACTCAATTTAAAACCCGGGTTTTTATTTTTAAATAAATAAATTAGATTTAAAAAGGGGTTTTAAATAATCGGAATTCCTAATATATTTGATTGGATTTGAAATGGGTTTATCGTGAACTGTGTTTTAAATAACACTAGTTCTTTAACCCGATAATAAATAGAATGTGATTTGGGTTTGTCGTGAACTGTGTTTTAAATAACACCTAGTTCTTTAACCCAGTAAAAGGAGTTTTAACGAATCTGCAATTAGATTGAAATGTGAATTTGTAATCTAAATTACCAAATTTAGAAAATGAGCGAGAATGGAGTATTACCAGTTTTGCTCCAAAGCGATAGTTAAATCTTTAATTAGATTTGAACGTGAAATGGTAATTAATTTTACCGATAACACCGTGGTGTTAGATATGGAGTATTACCAGTTTTGCTTCATGGGATGAATAGGTTGGGATTGGGAAATAAAATAAATAATTACTTCGGTGTGGTTCGCTAATCTCGACTAGTTTAGAAAAACCATAATTTGGTTTGAAACGACATCCAAAGGAAGATCACAGGATAAATTTTAAATAATTTATCTTGGATAAAATTAATGGGAACCTTTCCCTAAGAATGTGGAATTTAGAAACTAGCTGTAGGTTGGCTAAGAAGAATGGTTTCCTGAGTATTGATCTGATGTTGGTTTCGGCCTTCGGGGTTAATGTTTAGGAAATTGTTCTCTTGCTAATTTGCGGTTAGTGACTAATGAATTGGAATGAGGCGTATGTTGTGTTTGTGTAACATTTGTTTTTAATATACGCGGGTTGTTCGGAAAGACCGGGTTTATACCCATTCTGAATAACCAATTCGACGATATGTCGAAGATGAAGACGGCGGTTGAAGACCGGAAGTCTTCACATCGTTTGGGTGATTACTGATGATCTTGATTGGGTTGTACACCCAAGATGAGGGAATCAGTTAGTGATCGTCCAGACGTACTTGGAGATCGATGGATATGCGAGGAAAGTGCCTCCGGTTTAGTTCAGACCCAGAACGGACTCGTAAATGGATTGTGTGTCTGACATTGGATTTTATTCTGTGTTGATTGATTTCTATTAAATATATATCTGTTTGGCGGCGGAGAATTTATTCTCTTGCTTAACGCCCTTCTCTGAGACGTACGAGCTTAGAGGTTATATATCGATAGATATCAATCGCATGGCATGAATTGCCTGTGTGGCACACTGAGTTGCATGGATCAAGGCTTCTGTTGAAAAGCAAAGTCTTGTGGTTGATGATCAAAGCACGCCTACGTGGTAGCTTTGTGTATGACGTGAATTCGCGAGCCTCACACCTCGGTATGAGTTAAAAACGGGATACGGACTGCAGGGAGAGCACGATGTTTCTTTCTAGCTTTGGTGGTGTCAGTGACTTACCAGCCCTGACATTTATATACTTTTCACCTATGTGGTTGTTGGAATGCAAGGCGCCTCGATTATAGGTCTGTAAGGACCGGGAAACGTGTGTTCAGGCATAACTAATCCTCTAACGTAAGTGAGGACCGGCCCTGAAGATCCAGGGTTGCCCAGAGTGCGTAACCCTGAGGCATTTGCTAGAGTGTCTCGAACGCGGAGAGGAGCTTGCCCCTTGCCTCGACTCATGACGGAAATCCAATTTCCAATACGTGTATTTCGGCTTTATTTGCAGAGCCTAGTATGGCGACATAGTAGCATGGGATACTATGCCGTCTATGATTTGTATTTATGATTGAAATTGTTTTGACACTATACACTTATTATAGTATCAAATGATTTGTTTTAAACGTACCAAACATGTTTGGCTATTATAAGGGAAAACCCTATCCTCCGGCTTGCGTTGCATTGTGTGATGGGACCTGGGTCTTATAATAGCTTCATTTTTCGAAAAAGCATTGCGTTGTTTATTCTATGCACTGGTATTCTTGGGAGGAAACCCGTTCCGTGTTATACGGCGTGGTCCCTTGAATTACTCTCTTTTAAAGTAAAGTTTTAAATAACTGTTTTAGTTCTCACACCAGTCACATGACTGACCTGGAGTTTATTGTTTTAACCTAAACTCTGGGTGCCCCTATTTTCCGCACGGGCAGCTAGTAGTTTTGGTTTTGCAGATTTATATTCACAGGATCCTGGTTTACAGCTGGAATGATATCCGGAAAGCTCTGTATCCGTATATCACCTTCAGTTGTGCTTTGTATTATTTTCCGCTGCTATGTAATTTATTGTAATCTCTGATATTTATCGAATGTAATTTATTCATTTATACTCTGTATATTCTTGTATCTGATGTAATTGTTGTAATAACAATGAAATGTTCTTCTGTCTGTGTTCTGTTTTGTCTTGTTCTCAAACGATCAGGGGTTTCGAACGGTCTAGATCGGTTTAACGACTGATTCAGATTGAGCGAAATTCCTTGCCGTCACATTTGGTATCAGAGCTTTGGTTTACAGAGCTCGAGAACAAGACACATTAGAACCATACGAAAGAATTCATCAGATATTGGATTAGTAATATCCAATTAGAATGACTCGTTAGAGATAGGATCAGTAGTATCCTAGAACGAGTGTGAAGAGTATATTTTTCAAATGAAAACAATTTTGTTTTGAAAATTTAAATCGTTTTATACGTATTTGATTAATTATTTATTTTGAATATGGACAATCTAGTATATAAAAGTTTTGCATATACGCGTCATGAACGTATATTCGAAGTTTTAATATATTAGATAGATATAGAGTCACACTCTAGTCGCCCGGAGATGATTCTACTAATGACTATATAGCATCAGTAGTGTGTGTTCGAGTTTCGAAGGTGTGATTTTCTATATATTTCCATTAGACTGGTGTGAGAACCAAAACTTATATAGTTAGAACACATTGTTGTGAATTGGCATCAAAAACATGATTTTCTTTATATGTAGTAAAATTTATGAATTTGAAACCCTAATTCACTAATTGATTGATGTTTGTGTTGTTTGTTTATTTGTTTGCTAATTTTGAACCATTATGCCTAATTGAACCAAATATTGAACATTATTGAAAATTGGTTGCTTTTGCTTGCATATACATATACTTGCATTGAACATGTCATAGCAAGGAGGCTAGAGCAGAGAATAAAATTTGTTTGCCCGACAAATAGGTACATGTTTACTACATAATTTACTGTTTTGTTTGGGTGATGATGATTTTATGAGCCTATTGGCTAGCCGCTTGGCTTTTTCTTTTTCTTTTTGAGATTAGAAGGACCGGGGAAGCTATTTGAAATTCCCCGATGCTCCCGGTGCAGGGGAGGTTATGGAGAAATTTTTCGAAAATTTAGGGTGTTAGCCAAATTTTTGAAAATTTGAAAATTCTCATAAACTGGAAAGTTGGAGAATGGAAGCCAAATCGAACGTAGAGTTGATTAATCAAACCACTTTCGACTTTGTTCCTTTTCGGGGACGAAAAGTTTTAAGTGGGAGAGATTGTAATAACCCGGAAAATCTGGGCCAGTTTAAAATTTTTATTTTGGCAATTTTAGCGAATTTTGAATATTTAAAATGGATTATTTTAAATAATATCGACGAGAAATTTATTTTTGAATATAAATCGAACGTATATATTATATAGTTCGTCGTTAGAATATAAATAATTATATATAATTATAAATAGAATTGAAAATGGCGCGGTAGTTCGATAATTCGATTTCAAACTTCAATTGAACGTACCGGGTGCAAAACAATCCGGATTTTAGTGAAACCGAAAACAATAGGATCTAATTGATAATATCTTTCCAACAAATCCGAAAAATCGAAATTTCATAGCGGGAATCAAAAGATATGTCCAGTTGAAAATTCTGAATAGTCGCTATGGAATTCAGGCCCTTAAAAATGGGAATTTTGCAGACGACCTCGGATTTCGACGAAACCACTTTTGTTGGGTCCATGATGTTAAATTATTGCTAGATTCCAAATTTCATAATTTTTCGAATCAATATGTCAGCGTGGCAAAGGAAAACGCGTTTGATCGGGTTCAGTTGATTTTAATCGACTGGAAATTGGCCATTTTTCCAACGGTCTCAGAATTCGACGAAACTAGTTTTGTTAGGACCGTATCGTCAATACGAAGCTAGAAAATATTTTTCTGGAATTTTTAAAGTTCGTATGCGACCCCGGTAATTTAAAATATACGTTTAAAATTCAATATAGTGATTTAAATGTAAATTCAACGGAAACTGTTCGAAACGATCGAATCAGCTTACGATACATATCCCATTGTGTTCGGAATGGGGGTGAAACGCTATGGACGACAGGCGGTGGGCCTCGTTTAGAGGTCGTATGTAAAAGTCAACTTTTAGAAATTAAATAATATAAAAAAAAACCTCCCTCCTTAAAATCGTTCTGGCCCCCCCCCCCCCTCTTACTTTTCAAAACAGAAAATCGATTTCACAAAGAAAAAAAAAAAAGAGGGCGAACGACGGTCAGGGAAGACCGCCGCCGCGGCCACCAGGGGCGGCGCACCTCCGGCGCCGCCACCCAAGATGCCCCCGCTCCAGCCTTCCGCCGTTCGATCCCCTCCCCCAAGGCGCCTGAGACAACCGCGCCCCCCCCCCTCCTCTGCCGAGCCCGACCACCTGCTGCGCCCTCCTCAGACGAACTCCGACGTGCCATTTCCCCCTCTGACCAGTGGTGCGTCCTTCTTCTTATTTTTATTTGCTTTAAAATAAAATTGTTGTTTAAATTCTTTTTTTTTCCAAGGTAAATAACATTAGGATTTTGCTAGAGTAAATAGGGTTTTAATGTGATAAAAATGGAATTTTTATCGTAGTAAAAATGAAATTTTTATCATAGTAAAAATGAAATTTTTATCATAATGAAGGAGTGATCTTTAGAAATATAAAGAAGCGATTTTTAAGTAATAAAAATATGATTTTTATATTTTTAAAGTATTAAAAATATGATCTTTATATTTTTAAAGTAATAAAAATATGATTTTTATATTTTTAAAGTATTAAAAATATGATCTTTACTATATAGAAGATGTAGAAATATGATTTTTGCTTAAATAGGAAAAAGTATATTTTTAGAGAAAACTTCATATTAGAAGAGGCGAAAACTTCATATTAGAAGAGGCGAAAACTTCATATTAGAAGAGGCGAAAACTTCATATTAGAAGAGGCGAAAACTTCATATTAGAAAAGGCGAAAACTTCATATTAGAAAAGGCGAAAACTTCATTTTTATAAAGGCGAAATCTATATTTTTGAAATGGAATTTTTATCTATATAGTAGCAATGTAAAAATAGAATTTTTATCCATATAGCGTGAAAGTAAAAATTCGATTTTTATATATTGAATAGCAAAGTAAAAATTCGATTTTTATATATTGAATAGCAAAGTAAAAATTCGATTTTTATATATTGAATAGCAAAGTGAAAATGTGTTTTTTACATATGTAGTGGCTACGGCAACGAAGATGATAAAAATGCGACAACGATGAAGATTTCTATCAAAGAAGAGTCAAGATGATTGGATAGCTATATGTGAGAATTTCTCACCTTTCAATTTCATTTCTATTTATATATATATACTAGGATGCAGACGGTGCTTAGTAGCACCCGACACAATCGTCCACAGACCATGGACTTGTTTGTTTGGTTGCATAGATTAGTTAGATAGTTTTGATTTGAATTGAATTGTTTGGTGAAATGAATGGATTTGATTGATGTTTGAATGGCGTGGGCCTCCACTAGGCCGGGGATAAGGCTAGGCCTTGTCCCGTTTCTAGTATCGTGCCGTTATGCCGCCGAAATTTTCTAAAATAAGTTAGAAAAATAAAAATATCATTTTATTGAATAAATGAATTGAATAGAAATTCATATGTTAAAATAAAATGTTTTATCGTTAAAAATATAATTTTTAACGTGAAGTGAATAAAATAAAATATGCATTTACAAACCGGACGGTTTGTTTATGTACACCTATTTGAAGGACATTGATTGGGTCGATAAATTTTACACATCGCCCAACTGCACAAATAAAATCTGTGTTTGATTGTTTGAAACCCCACACGGGTGTTGGGATGAAATTTGAAGTTCACTCATCCTGATTGATTAAATATGTCGATCGATTGATTGACAGGCTGTTATAAGCGTTGAATATCTATATTTGATGCTTATACAGTGTAGTGCACTTTGGTTGATTATTTTTCAATGCCATTGTATACGTGTGATGTATGAAAATCCATATAATTAACATTATATGGTGATTGATTGGGCCTCATTCCAATTTAGAAAATAAAGAATATTTAGAAAATAAATGTTCATGTGTTGACTGTACTCATCCGTTGAGATTAGTCATGTGTTGAACGAAATATTTTAATAATAAAATTTACTTCTTTATCAATATAAAATAAATGTTCATGTGTTGACTGTACTCATCCGTTGAGATTAGTCATGTGTTGAACGAAATATTTTAATAATAAAATTTACTTCTTTATCAATATAAAATAAATGTTCATGTGTTGACTGTACTCATCCGTTGGGATTAGTCATGTGTTGAACGAAATATTTTAATAATAAAATTTACTTCTTTATCAATATAAAATAAATGTTCATGTGTTGACTGTACTCATCCGTTGAGATTAGTCATGTGTTGAACGAAATATTTTAATAATAAAATTTACTTCTTTATCAATATAAAATAGAAGTTCATGTGTTGACTGTACTCATCCGTTGAGATTAGTCATGTGTTGAACGAAATATTCGAAATAGAAATATTTGAAATAGGAATATTTGAAATATAAATATTTTGATAATAAGGAATATTTGAAATAGAATATTTGAAAATAGAAATACATTAAGCCGTGTTGATTAGATTGACGCCATTTTGACGTGAACGATATTTATATCGATTTTATTCATTTCGAAATGAATTGAATTGAAAACGATTTTGAAATGAATTGAATTGAAAACGATTTCGAAATGAATTGAATTGAAAACGATTTCGAAATGAATTGAATTGAAAACGATTTCGAAATGAATTGAATTGAAAACGATTTCGAAATGAATTGAATTGAAAACGATTTCGAAATGAATTGAATTGAAAACGATTTCGAAATGAATTGAATTGAAAACGATTTCGAAATGAATTGAATTGAAAACGATTTCAAAATGAATTGAATTGAAAACGATTTCGAAATGAATTGAATTGAAAACGATTTCGAAATGAATTGAATATATAACGATTTCGAAATGAATTGAATATATAATGATATCGAAATGAATTCAATATATAATGATATCGAAATGAATTGAATATATAACGATTTCGAAATGAATTGAATATATAATGAATTTGATACGAATAGAAAACCAATTTGAATTGAAACGAATAGAAAACCAATTTGAATTGAATCGAATAGAAAACCAATTTGAATTGAATAGAAATGAATTTTAAAACGAATTTATAAAGAAGAATTCAATTTTGCTTTGAATTGAAATGGAAGTTGAAATTGCTTTTAAAACGAATTTAAAACTATTTATATAATTCGTTTTAAATAGAAATCGACGAAATATATATTATATATATTATATATATAATATAATGGCCTGAATAGAAAGCGCCGCGCCGCGGCAGTTCGTGAATTTCGACCATTTATTTCAAACGGACATTACGGGAGATCCGATCGTTGGATTCACCTAAAACCGGAACCGTTGGGTTCGTATCGAAAAGAGCTTTCTAACGAATATTAGAAATTTAAAATCTAACGGTTGGATTTGGAGATACGTCCAAATCAAATTTGAGAAAGGTCGCTATAAGTGCACTTCGATGGCCGTTGATGGAAATCGACTGTACGGGCCTTGATAAAATTATTAAAAATGTAGTGTAAAATCATAAGAAATGATTTGAGAAAAATTGGGGTGAAAAACTCCATATTTGAAAAGATAAAAATAGATTTTTATCGAAATGAACTAGTTTGAACTCAATTTAAAACCCGGGTTTTTATTTTTAAATAAATAAATTAGATTTAAAAAGGGGTTTTAAATAATCGGAATTCGTAATATATTTGATTGGATTTGAAATGGGTTTATCGTGAACTGTGTTTTAAATAACACTAGTTCTTTAACCCGATAATAAATAGAATGTGATTTGGGTTTGTCGTGAACTGTGTTTTAAATAACACCTAGTTCTTTAACCCAGTAAAAGGAGTTTTAACGAATCTGCAATTAGATTGAAATGTGAATTTGTAATCTAAATTACCAAATTTAGAAAATGAGCGAGAATGGAGTATTACCAGTTTTGCTCCAAAGCGATAGTTAAATCTTTAATTAGATTTGAACGTGAAATGGTAATTAATTTTACCGATAACACCGTGGTGTTAGATATGGAGTATTACCAGTTTTGCTTCATGGGATGAATAGGTTGGGATTGGGAAATAAAATAAATAATTACTTCGGTGTGGTTCGCTAATCTCGACAAGTTTAGAAAAACCATAATTTGGTTTGAAACGACATCCAAAGGAAGATCACAGGATAAATTTTAAAGAATTTATCTTGGATAAAATTAATGGGAACCTTTCCCTAAGAATGTGGAATTTAGAAACTAGCTGTAGGTTGGCTAAGAAGAATGGTTTCCTGAGTATTGATCTGATGTTGGTTTCGGCCTTCGGGGTTAATGTTTAGGAAATTGTTCTCTTGCTAATTTGCGGTTAGTGACTAATGAATTGGAATGAGGCGTATGTTGTGTTTGTGTAACATTTGTTTTTAATATACGCGGGTTGTTCGGAAAGACCGGGTTTATACCCATTCTGAATAACCAATTCGACGATATGTCGAAGATGAAGACGGTGGTTGAAGACCGGAAGTCTTCACATCGTTTGGGTGATTACTGATGATCTTGATTGGGCTGTACACCCAAGATGAGGGAATCAGTTAGTGATCGTCCAGACGTACTTGGAGATCGATGGATATGCGAGGAAAGTGCCTCCGGTTTCGTTCAGACCCAGAACGGACTCGTAAATGGATTGTGTGTCTGACATTGGATTTTATTCTGTGTTGATTGATTTCTATTAAATATATATCTGTTTGGCGGCGGAGAATTTATTCTCTTGCTTAACGCCCTTCTCTGAGACGTACGAGCTTAGAGGTTATATATCGATAGATATCAATCGCATGGCATGAATTGCCTGTGTGGCACACTGAGTTGCATAGATCAAGGCTTCTGTTGAAAAGCAAAGTCTTGTGGTTGATGATCAAAGCATGCCTACGTGGTAGCTCTGTGTATGACGTGAATTCGCGAGCCTCACACCTCGGTATGAGTTAAAAACGGGATACGGACTGCAGGGAGAGCACGACGTTTCTTTCTGGATTGGGTGGTGTCAGTGACTTACCAGCCCTAAAATTTATATACTTTTCACCTATGTGGTTGTTGGAATGCGAGGCGCCTCGATTATAGGTCTGTAAGGACCGGGAAACGTGTGTTCAGGCATAACTAATCCTCTAACGTAAGTGAGGACCGGCCCTGAAGATCCAGGGTTGCCCAGAGTGCGTAACCCTGAGGCATTTGCTAGAGTGTCTCGAACGCGGAGAGGAGCTTGCCCCTTGCCTCGACTCATGACGGAAATCCAATTTCCAATACGTGTATTTCGGCTTTATTTGCAGAGCCTAGTATGGCGACATAGTAGCATGGGATACTATGCCGTCTATGATTTGTATTTATGATTGAAATTGTTTTGACACTATACACTTATTATAGTATCAAATGATTTGTTTTAAACGTACCAAGCATGTTTGGCTATTATAAGGGAAAACCCTATCCTCCGGCTTGCGTTGCATTGTGTGATGGGACCTGGGTCTTATAATAGCTTCATTTTTCGAAAAAGCATTGCGTTGTTTATTCTATGCACTGGTATTCTTGGGAGGAAACCCGTTCCGTGTTATACGGCGTGGTCCCTTGAATTACTCTCTTTTAAAGTAAAGTTTTAAATAACTGTTTTAGTTCTCACACCAGTCACATGACTGACCTGGAGTTTATTGTTTTAACCTAAACTCTGGGTGCCCCTATTTTCCGCACGGGCAGCTAGTAGTTTTGGTTTTGCAGATTTATATTCACAAGATCCCGGTTTACAGCTGGAATGATATCCGGAAAGCTCTGTATCCGTATATCACCTTCAGTTGTGCTTTGTATTATTTTCCGCTGCTATGTAATTTATTGTAATCTCTGATATTTATTGAATGTAATTTATTCATTTATACTCTGTATATTCTTGTATCTGATGTAATTGTTGTAATAACAATGAAATGTTCTTCCGTCTGTGTTCTGTTTTGTCTTGTTCTCAAACGATCAGGGGTTTCGAACGGTCTAGATCGGTTTAACGACTGATTCAGATCGAGCGAAATTCCTTGCCGTCACAATAGCAGACCATCCTACCTTCTTACATCAACACAGCACCTAATCCCATGCCACAAGCATCCGTGTAGATTGTAAGCATCTTCTACCATCGGAAAGAGTCAGAACAGGGGCTGATGACGGAGCCCTCTTTAACCTCTGGAATGCATCCTCGTAATCAATTCTCCAAGAAAAAACCAAATTCTTCTTTATCAAACGGGAGAGTGGAACTGATATCCATGCAAAGTCCTTAATGAACTTTCTGTAATAACCCGCCAATCCCAAGAAACTCTTAATCATTGTCTCATTCTTAGGGGCTTTCCTATCTTGGACTGCGACAACTTTAGCAGGGTCCACCGCTATTCCATCGTTGGGGACTACATGCCCTAGGAACCTTACTTCCTTTCTCTAGCAATGACACTTATAAAATTTAGCCTTAAGCTGATGTGATCTGAGAGTGCTGAGAACCTCCTCTAAGCATCTGGCATGCTCTTCCTCTCTCCTTAAGAAAACCAGAATGTCATCCACGGAGACCACAAAAAATTTATTCAGATACTCCCTAAAAACCTAACTCATTAAGTCCACGAAGTATGTGGGTGTATTGGTCAACCCAAAAGGCATGACTAACCACTCAAAGAAACTGTCTGAAGTCCTGAAAACCATCTTGTAAATACTATCATCTCCTACACCAAGCTGATGAAATCCCATTTCTAAATCCAACTGTGAGAAAACTGAAGCGCCTACTAGCTGGTCAAATAAGTCATCAATCCTCGGAAGTGGGTGTCTATTCTTCTTGGTGAGTTTAATTAATTCTCTATAGTCCACGCATAAATAGAGGGAGCTGTCTGCCTTAGTCGCAAAGACAATTGGAACTCCCTACTCAGAAATGCTTTGTCGAATGAATCCCTTTTCGAATAACTCGCCTACTTGTTTGCTGAGCTCCTTCCTCTCCCTAGGAGCTATGTGGCACACTTGTAAAGCGACTGGTTTTTTCATTCTCCACCAAGTAAATCCGAAAATCTATCTCTCATCTGGGAGGTAATCCTCTAACCTCATCGAACATGTCCGGAAAACCACTAACTATGGGTACTGATCGAAGATCATCAATGGAAGCATCAAGAGAACCTAGGAAACTAAGCATAACTGACACCCGTGCATTACAAGGAATCTTGAGAGTTATACCATGGCACATTGGAAATCTAACAACTCTCCTCTCATAATCTAGTATGGCACCATAGATGGCTAAACAATTCATTCCTAGAATAAGTATATAACCCATAAAGCCAAGAACATATGCATCGCATTCAAATTCAATGCCCATAATAGAAATTCTCAAACCCCTACATATCATAGACTAGTCAATTATAGCTCCTATGGGGTTTGGGACTACAACAGGATCAGAAACAATACTAGTGTCTAGGTGCAGATTATCTACCACAGAATTGGATATGAATGAATGAGAAGCACTGGAATCAAAGAGAGTCCTAAAAGGAGAATCAAAAAGAGAAATTAAACCTTCCGCTGTGACTTTCCTGCCGCGATCCGGTCCATCAGCCTCAAGCGCATGTACTTTCCCTCCAGATGATCCTGCCTTCTGACTTTTATCGGTAGGGCATTGTCTAGTGAAATGTCCAACTTGACCACAACTGAAACAAGCATTCTTCGATTTCTTACAGTCTCTCACAAAGTGCCTCAAACTTCCACAACCATGACACTTAACCTCTATCTTGATCTGGGCCATGTCAGGTTTTTCTCCCTTCTTTATTGCCCCCTTCTTGGGCCACAATTTCTTTTTCTCATCCTTGGGTTTTTCCTCCTCAGTCTTAACTTCTTTCTTCTCCTTTTTGTTGTCCTAATGCATCAAAGCCATGTCAACTAGCCTCTTAAAAGTTGCTCCCATCGGGATGTGTGTCAATGCGAGTCCTTGTAGAGATTGGTTCAATCCTTTCACGAATCTTAAATCCTTCTTATGCGGAGTGTTCACCACATCTAAACCGAATCTTGCTAGCTGATTGGGACTATGGACATATTCCTTTACTGACATACTTCCTAGTTTTAATTCAAAAACTTCTCCGTTTGCATTCCTTCCTCAACTCTGCATCTAAACTCATCCCAAATGGTTACCGCCTACCCCGCCAAAGTCACCTCCCACCAGTATGAAGCTTCCTCTTTCAGTTGCCAAGTGGCCAACTGAAACTTTCTCCTATCATCGAGCTCCAATAAATAAAACACATTTTCCGTTTCTCTAAGCCAATTGCATGACTCCACAAAACTCTCAGTACCACGTAATGGCTCGCCTTCCATCACGCAGAAATTCTTACAAAGCTTAGAGAAGTTGACTACAGAATTAGGTGGAGCTACTGCGGCTACAGCTGGGGGTGGGGCATTACCTTGCACTCCGGTAGGTGTCGTAACCTCTACATATCTATGGAGCCATGTCGGGATGGGTATGCCCTTCGGGAAGTTAGGGGCCCCAGACATGCTGAAAAACAGAAGGAACAAGGATTCAAAAAGAGATCGAAGGAATATTGTAAACGACTTGAGGGGATATATTTTTCAAAAATATGTTTCATTTAAAACACTTTTACCTTGAAAACACTTTTTCAAAAACTTTTCCTCTGATCTTGTAACTTAGGCCCTGATACCAAATGTGGCAACCCACATCCCTTAATGTCACCCATATGAGGATGCATTAAGTTCTATAAAGCACAAGAATAATATAAAGACTAATTTTAGCAAGATAGAATATAAAATGCAGCAGAAATTTCAAACTTTTGTTTCAAATCAAATTCAACTTTACGTATTCCAAGACAAACCATTAATGTCAAAATCGTAAATATCTGTCTCTTAAATCATCAGACTACAAAAACACAACATAATATCCCTCATACGTCATAACAATAAACAAAGAAAAAGAAACAGAAGTAGTACATGGAAAGAAAGTAATCCAAGTCCAAGCTGAATAGAATCACGATCACAACTACTCTCCACCACCAATCTGATAATCTGAGGAGGGGGGGAAGGAAGAGAGAGAAGGAAAAACAAAATAGGTCAGACATAAAGTCTGGCGAGTTCCAGTGATTTCCAGAATAAGGGTAACATAGAAAGTATCAAGACAGATAAATAATGTTGAATATGAAATTACAGTAAAATTACAATGAAGTAAACGAGATAACGTGGCAAGGTAAAGGTCATGTATGCTTCTCATTCATATCCCAATAACAAGTTTCTACACTAATTAGAATAACAAGATTAGGTTTTACCCTAATTAGTACCCATGTGATTGGCTACTTACTACGCAAATAGCCTGCGCCAGCCATGGCAGTAGGGGATATCAGTCCTTAAGCCATCAACTTATAAGAAACAATCTGATACATTGGTGTTACAGCGTCTTAGTTTCCCCCATTGGACCCATGCATGCTCATGACTCTGCCCGAATGGTCCGTACCCACCTTCCAACCTTTGAAAATCTTACAATCTAGATCAGTAAAGCGTGCCCTGGCCCCTACCTAGTGCGAGGCCCCTCTATGATACCAACATGGATACTAACTGATATGTGTTCCATACAGCAAGATTGACACAAGCCACCTCTAAGTCCTGTGCCCCCAAGTAGCTAGGATTTTAAGAGTCCCAAAACCGGATATAAGCATCAAGATGTGGGACCTCTTAGCTTATTAATTAAGAGGTTTAACTTAGCAAGTTTAAGTTTATTAATAAACATGATTGTAAATGACGTTTCCAATAAATGTTATTCTGTGTACATCCCATCTCCCAAAACAGACAAGCACCTTCTCAGATGTAAATAGATTTACAGTAACTCGTTTTTACTTAATTACATCTAATCCTCACAACATGTTCTACTTAATATTAAATTATGTCTAACCTATTTAGATTAACATGTTTTCATATTATCCCAATTATACAGTCATTGGATTTCATGTTTCAATATGCCTAATCTCCTTTTTGTTGTTATTACAAGTTATTCCAATTTAATCCAATTTCCTGTAATTCTAATGAATATAGCCTAGGCACTCGATGGCCTAGGCTTTACACAAAATAAAAAAGAAGAGGAGAAAATATAGATCCAACTCAAAAATACATAAACTGAATAAATAGGCATAAAACTGTAAATAAAACTAAGACAAAAAAGGGGATAATATAGATGTACATGTAACAGGTAATATAGATGTACATATAAGTTATAAATATTGTATGATTTCAGATTCAGATAATTTAATGTCAGAATACTTTTTAATTATCAGATCTAAAAATAACTAGAACTCATAGTAGTTTGATTTAGATCTAGAAATCCTTTTAATAGTTGTTGTAGAAGAGAAGCTGGAGTTCTCCCTTCAATCTAAGCTCTGAAAGCACCTCGATATTTTCTTAATTTTTATTTAGAAATAGCTTCAAGGAGGAAGAAGATGAAGATTATTTGTGTGTAAGAAAATAGTGAGGCTGCTAACCTATTTATAGATTAGCTATGATAATTCTAAACCATTAGATTTTAGGTTATCAAATCAAACTGTACACCTCAAGCTATGTCAACGTGTGAATGTAGTGTATAAAAAAGTCCAGATTCAGAAGAAAGAATCTATCCTGCATGTAGGTGGGTCGACCGACCTTAGACCAGGGGCGACAAATGGGTCGACCCGCCTTAGACCTGGGTTGACCCCTGTGTCGACTCAGTTAAGGAGTTGGGTCGCCCAGTTATCATTGCTTCTTTGTGCTGATTTATTTATTTATAATATATATTATACACTATTTAGTTCAATCTTCTTTAGCTCATAACTTCTTCATACTTAATCCGATTTACGAAAACCAATAGTCTGTCTGAACCAATATTTCGTACCGGATGTAATAGTAAAGTCTATTTTACCTAATTATGATTATTTTATTGATTAATATTTATTTTATTATCTTCATTATATAATTATGGTGTATTAAATCATAGGGTGTTACAGAGCGTAACATGGGTAAGTGCGCCTTTGTAAAGCTAACTTACGTTTTGACAAGATTAGGAATGAGTTAGCTTTTAATTCAGAAGTCGAAGGCATTATGGCGTCTTTTACCTAGACATAATTAGTTGCTATACTTGAGATTAGGGGACATCGGTTAAGTTATATCATGTCCAAATGACAGATGATGTTATTTTTTTAGGGATTGAGATGATGATAATGATGGTTTTGATGACAATAACCTTATTTCAATATTGTTGTTATAAAATATATACTAACACTATTATTTAGAATATATATATATATATAAAGGAAATCTATGCAGGTATTGATTATTGAAGATCTACAGTTCGAAGAATTAGGATTTCAAAGTAGAAGAGTTCAAGATATAAGACTCGTGAGTATCAAGAATTCAAGAGCTCTAGAGTTCAAGAAATATAAAGTAATTATGTCTAGATATTTTGTTAAAACTCTGGTTAGCACTGAATTCTAATTGCAAAATATTTTCTTATTTTTAAATTTATTTACAAAATAACTTTTTGCAAAATTATATAAAGAAATATAAAAAAATACAAATTTTAGACATTTTCTCAAATTTTTTTGTCATGATTTCTGAAAATCCTTGATTTATTTTATTGTTTGTTGATCCAAAAATTATATCATCTACATAGATTTGTACTAACTAAATATTACTTTCATTACTTTTAATAAATAATTAATTATCTACTTTACCAATTTCAATGTTTGATTGTAATAAAAAAGTTCTTAACCGATCATATTAGGCTCTAGGAGATTGTTTTAAACCATATGAGGCTTTCCTTAACTTATAAACGTGGCTTGGAAAAATTTCATCTTCGAATAACGGGGTTTGTCCAACATAAACGTCTTCTTTAACGAATCCATTTAGAAAGGAACTTGTTACACTCATTTGAAATAATTTGAAATTATTGTAATTAGCGAAAGCAAGTAGAATTCTAATAGCTTCTAATCTTACGGCGGGGGCAAAGGTTTCATTGTAATCTATTCCTTTTTCTTGATAACATCCTTGAGCAACTAATCGTGCTTTATTTCTAGTGACTTTACCAAGTTCATTCATTTTATTTTTTAAACCCATTCAGTTCCAATTATAGTTTTATCCTTTGGTCAACGAACAAGTTCCCATACATCATTTTTGGTGAAATGATTCAATTCTTCTTGCATATAAAGGATCCATGAATCATCAAATGACACTTCCTTTGGATTTTTGGGTTTAATAGTTGATATAAATGTTATATTACTCATATTATTTAATTGATTTCTGGTTCAAACTACAGATTCAATATCTCCTAGTATATTCTCTATTGGAGATCTCTTAAAAGTCTAATTCTTTATTAGGTTGATTAATTTCATTATTTATTTGATTTGATTCATTATCATTATCACATTCATCTACATTTTGATTTAAATCTTTATAATTTTCATTAATTGGTACATTTAGAGTTTCTTCAATAGTATTAGTTTTTAAATTTAAAATTCTATATGCTTTACTCCCATTTGAGTGTCCAATAAAAATTCTTTTATCTAATTTAGGATCAAATTTATCTAGATTTTCTTTAATACTTAGACTAAAGCATTTACTCCTAAAAGTTCTGAAATAAGATGCCTTTAGTTTCTTATTATATAGAAGCTTATATGGGGTTTTGTTAGTTAATGGTCTAAATAAGATTCTATTTAAAATATTACAAACTGTAGCAACTGCTTCAGCCCAAAAACTTTTTGGTAAACTACTATCAGATAACATAGTTCTCACACACTCTTGTATCTTCCTATTTTTACGCTCAACTACTCTTTTTTGTTGAGCAGTTCTTGGAAAAGAAAAATTATGAGTACTTCCCTTTTTATTACAAAATTTCTCAAAATTTTCATTTTCAAATTCTCCACTGTGATAACTACGTATAGTTTTAATTTTCAATGATAATAGATTTTGAATTTTCTTAGAATTTTTTTTAAATAATTCAAAAGCATCACTTTTATGTTTAAGAAACAATATCCAAGTAAATTTAGAGAAACTATCGATAGTTACGAAAAATTGTTTACTATGTTTATTGATTGCGCCTGAGATGGAACAAATAAATCCATATGAAGTAATTATAATGGATTTGAAGTAGTAATCTCGTCTTTTGACTTAATTGAACTTTTTATTAATTTCCCAAATTGGCAAGCATCACATAAATTATCTAATTTAAAATTCATTTTGGGAAATCTTCTAGCTAAATCTAGTTCAGAGATTTTATATAGATGTTTGAAATTCAAGTGGCTGAATCTCTTATGCCAAATCCAAGGGTCATTTGTATTTTCCAAAAGACACAAATTATCATTTAAAATTTTCATACTTAAGATGTAATATTTTTCTTTCTAAGTCCTTCAAAAATTATGTTTGAATTATTATCTTCGATAAAGCACTTATCTTTTTCTAATTTAATTTTATAACCTATATCGCATAATTGACTTATACTAAGTAAGTTATGTTTCAATTCCTAAATAATAAAACATCAGAAATATTAGATGTAACATACTTACTTTCCCGTACCCTTTGAGTTGACAATCACAACTCATGTCCAACCCAAATTGTACCGGAAAGCAGATAGTTATTAGAAAGAAGTTGGAGGGTGAGGTAAGGAAGAAAGAAATATCAGAGTAGAAGAAGAAGAAGAACCAACACAGAATCAGAGTCTCACATCGCAACGAAACAATAGAAATAAATCTTTATTAAGAGCTTGAAATAAAAACTTACAATCATCAGAGTACACTAACACATCTGGACAGTTATAATATCCTGTCCTCATATACAACACATAGCGAAATACATACTAGATATCGTACGTCTGAACATCTCCAGCTTGTCTCTTCACAGCATCCGATAACCTGAACCTATACAACACGATATAACCCGAACATTACAAATGGCGGATCAGTCTGGTGAACCAAAGTGAGAAAAGCTCGCTAAGTTTATGGGTAACATCCAACTTGATTTTAAAGTTAAAATCTTTTCGAAAGAGAAGGATAATCGTAAGACCAAACCGCACATAAATACAGATGGTTTTTATCTTACTATAACCAAAATCATTTTTGAAATCGATAATTTTCTAATATTATAATAATGTCTAAATCAAGTAAATAACCATCTAGCAGAACGCTTGCATCTCATGCTCTACATACATAGTATAAAATCGAAACCACGAGCTCTTATTAGAGAATGGATTTCCTGGCAAGGTATGGGACCACCTTCCGACAATGTACCTCTGGAGATGAATACATTGGTCTTCAGCAAGAACATCTTGCAACCCAAGCTAAACATGACCGACCCCTCATTTCCCTTGAGGATACCGAATATATCATTGCCATGATTGGGGGCTAGCCAATTGAACCGATAGCATACATACAAAAATTAAAATGGGATACCCGAAGGCATTTGATTTCTCCAGATCAGGTAATGATATTCCCTTTTGATGGGTGTGACCTACATAGCCATGCGACCTACCCGATTTTATGCCATTTCCCGATTGATTAGGATAGAGGTCAAGCTTATTCTTCAGCACAATGCATCTCCATCCACTTTGAATGCCACATTGTTAGATCCACTAGATATCACTAATTAATGTTCACAAAAATACCCTGTAGCTAACAGAAGTATGTTTGTAAAAATCAATGTATGTGATTCTCAAGAAATACTCTGTCAGACATTCGTCCTAACAAGTCATCCAGGAACAGGATGAACCGAAGGTACTCTCCTATCACATCCTTGAGTTGCCCTATGGATTAGCAGCGAGTAGTCCTTGTAATCCGAAAGATTCCGATCATGACAGAACCACTACCAAAATACCTCTGGGAGCCAACCACATAGATTTGACAAGCAATCCTTTCGCTCTTAAAGATCCACGATCTTCAATTGCTCCATCTTCAATCTTCACGTATTTGCTGGATCGAAATGGTTTTCAAATATAAAATTCGATCCCAGTCTTTTCGTACCAACAATCATATTGGCTAGATTTGATAGTCAGTTATTTAACTATCAAATAAATAATCATGAGAAAAAAATGAGTTTGCTAGTTTGGTACCCGACGTTACTTGGGCTTTTAATTAAAAATAATTAACGAAGGTTAATTTAAAACTCTTAAATCTTTAAATATTACGAATATATCTTTTCACTTCTTAAAGTCATTTACATACATTAGAATTAAATCATGTATAGATATTCCCAACTTTGGTTTCACGTAAACCATCATCACGAAAACTCTCTTGTTCATTTCTCGAAAACAATACTAAAAAATTCTCTTTGAATAAACGTATTGAAAACTCATCTTAATAATTCCTTAAATCTCGAAAATATCGTTATATTTTCATAAAATCTCTTTTTATTTCTATTACTTTGGAAATACTATTTTATATTCTCAAATCGCTTTTATTTTCGTTATTGCAACATCCATTAGTCCCTGGCTATAAATTGGTAAGTGAACAACTTTCTACGTATCAACCCCGAAGACCGAAATCAACATTGGATTAATGCTCCGAAAATCACTCAACTCAGACAATCTCTAGTTAAATTCCAATTCTTTAATTTTTAATCTCAACTCCTTATTGACTCATATTATTCCACTTCTAATCCATTCAATCATCCCCGCTTCCAAAATTTCATTTCAATTCCATTCATTTCACTTAATTTCATTTTTAAGTATCGTCAACTTAAAATTATCGTTAACAAATCAGATTGGTTGCGAGTTCTCTAGCAGCCAAGGAATAGATCTTAAGACGAAGAATTAGCATATTTAAGTTATATCTTTTTAATAATGATATATAACATCGTTTAATTTCTATTTTAGTTAATAGTTTAATTTAGAAATATTTATAGTGGTTTATTTCCTGTTAAACTTAGGTATAGTTTAACTAGAGTTATTTACAGTTGTTTAATTCATACTATGACTTAATTTGACATAGTATAATCTGGATTGTTTACGGTAAATTTTAATTAATTTGTAAATTAGGGTAACTTATATGCAGAAGTTGATTATTTAGAATTAAACTTGAAAAATATAAGTTTTGTAAAGATTACAGCATTGCAGGAAAGGGGCATAAACCCAATTAGAGGTAAGTTTACAGAAATTATGCCAAATTTGAAAAATAAATTAAGAATAAGAATTCAAAATATACCAATTAAATTGGAAGTTAGGAATAATATAGTTTGGTTGGTTAAGAAAAAGAGATATATTTAGATAGTCAAAGCAACAAACATAATTGTAAGAATAAAAGAAAAAGGAATTGGTTTAGTGTGAAGTAGGGGTTTTGCCATATTTCATACCTATGCAGTTAAACCACCACTATTTTTCTATGCACCTGCTAAATCAAGTCTTTTAAGCATCCGCTTTAGCAACTTTAATGCAAAAATGTTAATTTGACTATTTCTCTTTAAAAAAATAAAAAAATTAGTGTAACGAACTAATTTTACAGTACATGTACCCAATTTATGGCAAAAATCTATTATAATCATCAAATCTACTTTGCTTAACGATAATTTTCTTTAATTTTGTAACATATAATTAATTAATATCAGTCTATACTACATAGCATGCGAGAATGATAATTAACTAATTTAAAATATATGGTTGTACATCAAATTAATTTTTGGCACCTCCGCTATTTCGTCGCTTTATTCCTACTACCACTCTTTGTACCTCCACCACTATGGAGCTGCCAAGTACTTTGACTACATAGTACTACACTATCCAATAGCTTAGAAATAATTAAAAGTAATATGTTGCAATTACGAATTCTTGTTGATAGTGTTGTCCTATATTAGACTGGAAAAATAATTTTTAGTACATTTTGTGTAAGAAACCAATTAGGCTTAAGAATAACTTCCTATAGATAGAACATATAAAGACAGTACGTAAAAGAGTAATATAACTAAAGGTTGTTATCAAAAAGAGAAAAATAGTAGGAAATCAAGTTAAGACTCCTTACAGTCAGGAAAGTATGTAACCTATTATGATAAAAGTAAAACATCATAGGCTCAGGCTAGGAACTGAGTCAATAGGTTGGCCTCAAATCTGGGATTGAGCTAAAAAGGAAAGAATAAAGGATTAAGTAAAATCCATATGTTTGCGAGTTAAGATACAACACATGGGTTGTGTACTTGAAAAGAAGAAAAGTGGAATAAAGTGAAAATGGTTTATTATAAATAAAACTTAGACATGGGAATAAGTTTAGTAAGTATGTAACAGTAATGGTATGTTCCGGCAATGAATGCAGATTGGGGAAACTAAGTAATCAATAATGTTAATAAGTAAATAAATAAGTTTTAGATTAGTCAGAACTAAACAGTTAAAGCTGATAAATGTTTTAATAAAAGAAAAGTAAGCTAAACACATAATGAAAGAATAGACATAGGATCTAATAAAATAGCGAGGTGAGTTTGGAACAGTTCAAATTGAGTTTGGATGAAGGGCCTAACGAAGAAGAACATCACAGACAGTGGAAACAGGTCTAATAGTTGTTCAACAAGGTTGGAGGGAAGGTCGAGGTTTTTATGGGACTTGATGATGCTCTAGGATGAAACTCTTGGGTAAACCTAACAAAGCTGCACTCCAGGAGGAAGGTCTATAATGATTCCATTAAAAGAGCATGCCTTGCCTTCAATTATATTGATGGCAGCCAAAAAACTAATGGATGAATTTAGGATTCGGGGTTGCCTTAGCTCTGAGAGTAGTCTTCATGGTATGGACCCAATAAGAATAGCAATCATTCAAATTCCTGTCATCGTCAATTAGAGCGAGAATGGGAAATACTAGCGTTAAACCAACTGTCCAATGATCTTTCACTATCGAGATAGTGGATGAGTGACAATGCCAATTAGATGTTTAGATTATTTGCTGTGGTGCACGATCACTTAGCCCTTGATGGGTCTTTCAATTAGTAGAGGGGAAAGGGCTGCGTGGTGGCACAACCACGAAGAAAGAGAAAAACCAAATAAATATCTTTATTGTAGGCCTAACAAAATTTTCCTTTATAGATATAAAAATCCGCGACTGAGTTCCATACGAGAGTAGGGCTTGTGAGCGAAGCTCAGGTCATATACAATATGATTATGTGCAGTCCTCAATGTATGCACTGGACTGTACATGAGGATGTTCAGCATTGGAGCAAGCCGATGCGAATGCGGTTTCATGTTTTCTTATGAGACTACAAACCATTTGTATTATAGGCCTCGTGAAACTATCCTTTATAGATGTAGTTGGAATGCTATTTCATAGCATGACAATGTAGTCCTACCGAGGAGGGTACGAAGTGTAACAACCCATAATTTTCTATTATTTAATTTTTGAATTTATTATGATTTTTGAGTATTTATGGTTATAAATAAATTTTGATGACTTAATTATGTAAATTTATTTGTAAATTTAATTAATTTGATTAAGTAATGTATTTTAGTTGTTTACAATAATAATAACTTGTAGTTATTGTAAATGAAATTACAACTGGTTTGTAATTATAAATATTGAAATTTGTAATTAATATTAAAATGTTTGGATGAAATTGATTTATTTAATTTACATTTGAAATTCAATTGATTAGGTAAATAATCAATGCTGGAATTAAATACAAACAAAAATTGATTTGCAAAGTTAGTTTGAATTTATGTTGATTTGTATAAACTCAACATGTTTTGAAATTAAATTGAAATAAATGTTTATCTGGTAGAAAGCAGTTTAAATTGTTTAGAAGTGTAATTGGAAATTATAGCAAGTTATTAAGACTTAAAATGAATTGATTATTTGTTAATTTGAAATTGTTAGATAATTTAATTTTGAATTTATATTATGCATAATTTATTTACATAACTAATATAAGACCTATATTGGATGAGAATTTAGTGGAAACACTTGGTATTGAATTTAAAGAAAAAATTTGATTGCTTTATTTATAAATTTAACCAGCGAGATTCTTAGCCTATTAATGATGATAAATTATATCCTTTGTTTCCTGTAATTTATTAAGCGGACCATTATTTATCCTTTGTTAACCAGCCTTACGTTACTTATATGGCTATTATATTGACATCGAGGAATTTATAGCAAGTTATTAAGACATAGAATAAATTGATTATTTTAAAATTTAATTGCTCAATATAATTTGCATATCCAATTTAATATGTTCTTTAATTTTTAGTATGATTTAGTGATATATCTTTTTACTTACTTTTTCATGTATATATAGTTTTATAATATTTTGATATCATTGATTGCTGTAAATGTTTTAATTGTCATGCACATTGTATTATTTCAAATTTCAATGGAAGGACAAATAGATTAAAATGGAACATTCTTATTTGCATGCCAACAAATCTTATACTTCCTTTTACAATGGGCTAAATTATTGTTGGCATCTAATGTAATGTAGCAAATATAAGGACAGATAAAAACGCATCAGGTTACAAAACTATCCATATACAGTTTCGTAAAATGAATATTTTATTATATAAATATATATGTTAATTTTTTTTACAATTTATAGTAAAGGTCCAAGTAATCAATGTGATATATATATATATATATATATATATATATATATATATATATATATATATATTGGGAACATAAACTAAATCAATTGAAAAAAAATTGTATGGTTAAGATGATGACTACAAAATATGAATGTAACATATGTAAATAAAGGCTAAATTTTAGGTAACTTACAATAAGTGATAGAGATGAAAAATTTGGAAATATAATGCATAAATAATATTTAATTCTGAAATCTTAGCATTCTTCATTTATGTTTTCTAATTCATTTATTCAATGGTCACCATTTTCTCTCAAACGGCAACGTGAAAAACAAAAGCCACGACCATTTCATCTTCAAAAAAATTAAATCTTCCACAATACTCAACGAAATCACTTGATTTCAGATTCATTCGACTTGTATAGACAAGAGCTTCTTCTAGGTATGCAAATTAGAAGTTCCAAATAAAATTTATGTGGCTTCTAATTTTTTTATAGTAAATGACATAAAGTAGGGTTGAGATTTTTGATTTACATAGAGATTAAAGCATGAATCGGACATCGTATTTGAGTTTGGGTGGCAAAATTTGAGGAGAATAGACAGAAAAAGATGACGATACCTGTAGCATCATGCGTGAAGAACACATGGGAACGATGTTTTATTATGATGACTGAGTTGGTCGGGTTGGTGATGTCTTGGTAGAGATTGCGAAAAGAAGAATAACGGTGAAATCGGTTTGGCATTTCATGAAGAGATGAGCAAGGAAGGTGGAAGTGAAGGGGGGCTTTTTTGGACATGGGTGATTCAAAATTTGCTGTAACAACATTTTAGATGGAAGAGAAGAAGGATGACGTGACATTTATTTGAGGTGAGAAAGTGTTGTTTTTTTCGTTATAATTTAATTACAAATTTGTATAACGTGTAACGTGTATAACTTTTTCATACGAACTCAGTTTGACGCGCGGTTTGTTGCATTGGAATCGTATTGACGAGCTCTTCGAAATGGCGCTAGTTTGGATGAATTATAAGACTGTGAAATTTTGGGCCTGTATTGGAATTTCAATCGCGTACAGAACCAAGGTGAGTGATTAAACCCACTCACGCGTAACTAAAGTATTCTAATATTAGTTAAATTAATATCATGTCATGATATGATTGTATGGATTGATGTTTGACAGTTTAAATTGCATGTTTATATTTATTTGTATCGATAGTGTAGTTAAATTTGACTGTTAAATATAATTTTACAGTTAAGTAAAAAAAAATTTGACATATCAATACTGTTTAAACCTGACATATGAAATTTGTAAATTAATATGATATTGGAATGTTTTGTATGTATTGATGTGATGAGTGGCTTGTATTTGATGTGTTGACATATTGATGTAATGGTGTAAATTTACCGGTTATTTATATTTATTCGCATATGACCGTTGTTGTGCCGATTAATCCCAATCATTACCCTAGATGTTAAGGGCATCGAATAAACTCGGGATTAATCATAAAAATGAATTAAGAACGTAGGTTGAAATGATAAATACCTACGACCCTGATTTGGATTGAAATGATATATATCCTTTCCGTAAATACTAAAATTAAAATTTAAGTATCACTTGGCCATAGGATAGAAAATTATATACGGACACCGGTTGGTTAAATAAAATTTGTTTTAACCATGAATTTTGAAATATTGTTTTAAAGACAATATAAGCGATGTTTTATAAATTATTTTTCTTTGAACTTGAACTTTGAATTTTTGAAATATAAATAAAAGGGGTAATAAATTAGTGTTGTAACTGAAGCTAAATAAAGTGAAATATAATGTAAATCGAATTTATTGAAATTGAATGGTTTCACCCACTTTTGAAATTTATTACGAATCAACATTGATTTGAATTATATATGAATTGTGAACTCGATATTTGTTATAAATTGAAATCATTGAAAATGAGAATCTGATTTGGAATGTAACTATTTGAATTAATTTGATCGAATTGAAATGAAAGTAAATTGGAAGTTTAATTGATGGAATCATTATGACTTCAAGTTTAATTGAAAATGTTAGAGAAACGATTCTAATTCCAACTATAGTATTTCAAAACCATTTTATAAACTATTTTAATAATAATTATATTTTGTGTATAAACTAATTTACTTTATTACTATTTTATTTTATCAATTATTTTAAATAAATCATTTTATAATTAACTATTTATTTTATAAATTACTCTAATACTTTAACTATAGATTTTACTAAATTTGATAATTCTATTTTAATTTCAAACAATTTTTTTTCAACTATTTCAAATTATATATCTAAACTATTTCAAATATATTTTACTATTGTAATATTCAAAGTATTAAAGTTGGAATTGTTTCAAGATTTTAATTAGTTTAAATGGAGACTTGAGTATGAATAATATTCTATCTTGAATATTAAATGATTATGAAAATATGATATTTTGATATGAAGTATGAACCTCTTTGAAATGTAAAAGAACTGACCGATGTGAAAAATGTAAACGATTGGTTGTTAAAGAGACCGGGATCGGAAATTGTCATACTCTCTGCCAATACCGAAAACCACTTTAACAACTGTGTATGCAGTGGAGTTCCAGAAATGGTTGTGGATGAATTTGGAGGCGATTACTGGATTTGAAGAAAGAGAACGATGATGGATATCCTTGACCTTCGGGTCATAATTAAAATGACTAAAATAGGGCTATACCGTGACCAAGTGGGGTTAGCTACCTCCATCGGCAACACTTCTTCCTTTATTACTATAGTCCCTCGGTTTGATTGATTTGATGCGCACCCATGATTTGAGAGTGTTGTCCGAGGTGGGCGGTAGTCGAGGCTATGCGTTACCACCAGTCTGGGCGTGCAACTAGTATATTCATACTCTGGGCATTCCTCGTGTGCCTTGTCATATTATCCTGATCGAGTCCCCTACGACTTTGATTTGTACCGTACCTATGGAGTGCCCTCTGATAGCCACTACGTACTGTGGGCTTTACGGTATCTTATAGACTATGGTATTATAAACGGTGTAAGGGTAAAAAATGTATCTTATAGAAAATGTTATATTTAACCATAGACAGTATTATAATAGCGTATTATATTATATGATATTAGTTTGACGGATCCTTAGGAGATGGAAATTCCCGTAACATATTCTAAGTTATTGCACTCATATCTTCACATGAATTTGATTTAACTAATATGAGAATGATTTAGTTCTGATCCAAGTGTTTGTTGTGTTTCTTTTTATGCAATACGCTCGGGTCAGACCGAGTTGCAGTTAGCGAAGATTCCCTTGCTTTGAAGATTCCATTATAAAGATGAAGATGGAGCTCAACAGACGCATTATTATTATTATTCCGCTGCAATGCTTTGGTATGTTGTATGTTAATTTACTCTGATAATCGTTGTAAAATATAATCAAATGTATGTTTATGTAATGACCCGCATTTTCAGAGGTATATAATTAATTAATTTAATTATATAAATAGAGATTTAGAGAAGTTAATGATCGTTTAATTAAATAATATTGAATATTTAATTAATTTAAATAATATATTTAATTCAGAAATAACCAGAAATAGTGAATTGATAATATAATGTGAACAGGGTCATCCCTAAGATTTAATTCAGCTTAGAGTTGAATTATATTGACGAATATATTCAATCGACGTCAGTTTGAACGTATAATTATATTTTAATTAAAATCGAGTGCGTAACGACGCGGCAGTTCGCTATTTGGCAATTCGAATTTCAACTGAATATACAGGATTCGTTTTAAGCCGGATTTCTGTGAAACAAGAAACGTGTGGAGCAGGTGGAGTATATTTTTCTAGTGGAAGAGAAAAATTGAGATTTCGTCGTGTAGATTTTGATTTATGTCCAAATCAAATTTCAGAAAAGTCGCTGTGGAATTCCTTTATAATTTGCGATGCTTTATATACGTTATAAATGGATTTTCAGTATAAACTGAATATCGAGATAATCTGGAATCTGAAATATCAAGTTGTAAATTCTGGTATGATATTCTAGAGCTGTACGATATCATATGTGAATATATATGATAATATAAATTTATTTATATTTAATTTAATTATATTTAAATATATTTATATATTTAAATAGGTCATTCAGAGCGTTAAAAATAACCAGTTTTGCAAACGACCTCAAAATTCGACGAAACTAATTTTGTTGGATCCGCAATGTCAAATAGTTGTTAGATTTCCAGTTTCGTGATTTTTAGAGTCACTGTGTGGTCGTATGGATTTTTAGAGTGAGAAACAGTCAGTATTTTGACAGTTAAAAATACGCTGTGTGAGCATACGAAGTCGGAATTAGACGAAACCAGTTTCGTTTGGACCGTAATGTCGAACTCTAGCTACACGTCCAGTTTCGTGATTTTTGGGCATCGTGTGTGATCACACTAATTTTTAGAGTGTAGAAAACGAATATAAAACGATAAAATAAAATATCTCAATGATTTCTAAGGACTAGAAACAGCCGCATCCTCACCTCTCCAACCACACAAAACTTTCGTCCTCCCCTATAAAATCATTCCTCAACCGCCAACCCTGTTTCTCTTCTGAAACCCAAACGCAAGAAAAGAAAATCCAAAGAAAAAGAAATAAATTCCTATAAATAATATAACTCGTATATTTGCATTCATGGATACATGCTCTTCATTTTGGTGTGTATACAACTGAGTGTGACGCCCTGTTAATCGAAGTCGAAACTTCACAGTAAATCTAGGGTTGAGTGATTCAGAAAATTGGTGCGTCGATAGTGGTTTTCGAATTCGTATTTGGACTCAGAAGGTCGAGTAGCATCGTTTGGAAATTTTGGGGATTTAATCGAAGAAAAAAATGTCGATCGAATTGGGTACTTCCGTGGTTTCTGGTGATCAACGGGTTTTATTGGTAGCTGTCGAGTTGAGGGTTGATGGTAGGAGGATGATGAGATTTGGATGGGGAATCGGTTGGTGGTGTCGGTATTGAATTCGGTGGTTTTTAGCTAGAGGACGTGCGGTTTAAACTTTGAAAAGGGAAGGAGCAAGCTACAGAAGCTCTGACGGGGAAGAAGGCTTATTTGGGCGGGCCGGGTTTTATAATGGGAAGATGGGCCGATTGGATAAGGTTAAGGCCCAACGAAGTTTTATATATATGTTTTAATTCAGTTTCAATAAGTGTTAAACTTGTAACTGCTATATCTCGGTCATATGAAATCAGAATCACGAACCGTCAGTCACGTTGGGATCGTATGGACGGGAGCAACACAATGGAGCTGACTGAAAGTGGATTGGAGCTCGTCTGAATTTACGGCGGATTAAATTGTTTGATTCAAATCAAATAACAGTTTGTCTTCCTTTAACGATGAACTGCAAATGTGAGTAAATCTCACAAACTCTGAACAGTTTATATTTTTATGTTGTATTTTTAGAACTGTTAAATATTGACTGTTTGATTGTGTGTTGGCTGTTTGATTGAACTGCTAGTCAGTTAGTCGAATTTCTATATTGATTCTGTTTAACAGAATATATCATATGAAACTGAAAGTGATGCTGATTTTATTGTGTAACATCTATGGATGCAGGGAAACAGGTTGGAGGAATCCGACTGGATTCCTCAACAGTTATTTTATTGTTTTTTCATATATTTTGATATATGATGTGAATTATAACATGTTGTTGATTGCGTGTGTACGGACGATATTGGACATCGTAATTTGATATGTTAAACACCATAACATACCGGGATTTGGAGAAAAGGGGAATTTGTCAAGTGAATACTGAAATGAGAATATTTATAAAATCAGAGGATTTTATAAAAGAGAATATTTATAAATATAATATTTATAAATAGAAATATTTATAAATGGAATATTTATAAATAGGAAATACGTTTAAGTGGAATTATAAATGAAGAGAAATCTTTATAAATGGAATATTTATAAAGTGAATTATTTATTTGTTAAATAAATAAGATAAGATCATGGAATATTTATTTGTTAAATAAATAGAAGATGATAAGTGAGATATTTATTTAGATAATAAATAGAAGATGATAAATGAGATATTTATTTGTTAAATAAATAGAAGATTATAAAGGAGTTATTCACTTAGAAATTGAATAAGAAGTTATAAAGGAGTTATTCACTTAGAAATTGAATAAGAAGTTATAAAGGAGATATTTACTTAGAAATTGAATAAGAAGTTATAAAGGACTTATTCACTTAGAAATCGAATAAGATATTAAAAAGGGTTATTCAATTAGAAACTGAATAAGATAAGAAATAAGGAATATTTATTTAGAAAATAAATAAGGAATTGTTAAAGGAAATACTTAGGATGGATAAATAAGGTTAATAAAGGAAATACTTAGAAGAAAACCAAAAGGGGATATTTGCAAACTTTTTGCAAATAGTATAATAAAAGGAAATATTTGTTTAGAAAACAAATGGACTATAAAGAAAATATTTATCTTTGGATAAATAGTTATATATATAAGTCAGAACTTATATATGGAGAAAACAGATAAAAGGAATAGATTAATTTATAAATGATATTTATAAATTAAGTAATTATTTATCGTTCGATAAATGGGATATATAAGTCTGAACTTATATAGGGAAGAAATATTGGTTTTAACACCGATAGTTAAAATAGAATGGGTACACAACACTTGTATAAGTAAAGGACGTTATTAAAGAGAACATTTATAAAGTGCAGAACCGTTACTAAAAGTAAATCTTTATAAATGAATAAACGTTATTAAATAGGGTTAAACAGTTAGAATTAACCAGTTAGAGTTAAACAGTTAGAGTTAACCAGTTAGAGTTAAACAGTTAGAGTTAACCAGTTAGAGTTAAACAGTTAAAGTTAACCAGTTAGAGTTAACCAGTTAGAGTTAAATAGTTAAAGTTAACCAGTTAGAGTTAAACAGATAGAGTTAAACAGATAGAGTTAATCGATTTGAGTTAAATCGTACTAGAGTTATTCAAATAGAGTTAATCGAACTAGAGTTGATCGAATATAGTTATTCGAGATAAAGTTAAAATAAAACATAGTTACTCATGATAAGTTGCCATTTAGCACGACTGCTAGCGTAATTCGCAGGGCTGCAGATAGCCTACGGCGGTCGGACGTTTCCTGAGGGAATCAGGCGTAACCATTGTGATCACTGCGATCTAGAGTCAAGCGAATGGAGTTAAATCGAATACTAGTTATTCGATAGGAGTTAATCAAGTTAGTTAAGTTAAGTTGAATAAGTTAGGTTAACCAGTTAGAGTTCGAGTTAACCAGTTAGAGTTATCCAATTGGAGTTAATCGAGTAGAGTATCGAATATCACTTATTCGAAGTAGAGTTATCGAATATAGTGTATTCGAGGGAAGAGAAATCGAATATTAGTTATTCGAATAGAGTTAAATAAATAAGAGTTATTCGAATTAGTTATTCAAATAGAGTTAAATAAATAAGAGTTATTCGAATAGAGTTAAACACATAAGAGTTATTGAATGAGTTATTCGAAAGGAGTTATCGATTTTAGTTTAATCGAAAGGAGTTATCGATTATAGTTTAATCGAAAGGAGTTATCGAATTAGTTATTCGAAGGGAGTTAAGTAAGGAGTTAAGTAGAAAGAGTTAATCGATTAGGATTAAATAAATAGAGTTAATCGAATATAGTTTATTCGAAGAAAGATTATCGAATCTAGGTATTCGTAAGAGAGAGATTATCGAATAAAGTTATTCAAAGGGGGGAGTTATCGAATAGAGATTTATTCGAACGAGAGTTACGTAAGGAAGTGTTAAAGAGTTAAAAGATGAACTTACCCTGTTTCGAGATTTGAAATGTTGTTCAGTTAAGGTCTGAGAGGTAGTTATACCCCAACTTGATTGACTTCGTTTTAATTTAGAAATGGCTAAGGCTCGAGAGTGAAAGTGGTTAAGTGAATTGAGTAAATAAGTATGGTGGTTTGAGTTGTCATCGCGATGTTGATTTAAACATCTGTTTAAATCCAAGTAAAGAAGATTTGGAAATGTTTTCCAAATAGAATCAAAAACGTAATCAAATATTGAAATTGGAAATATGGATTAGAAATGGAAATGTTTTCCAGTGTTAACGTATATTTTCTAAACATAGAAAATAAGGAAAATATGAATATATATATATATATAGATATATATATGATTGATGATTGATTGATAGAATTTCCATCTGGAAATAATATCGTTGTTTGCACACGTGTTTTTCTTCGATAGTTAAATCACAGACTATCGAAGTTTTGACCATTTTAACGTTGTTAATATGGAGAGACCGGTTGGATTATTATCCAAAGAACCACTCTGTATTGGCATAAGCGTTGCGAATCATATATGCCAAAGATAATTGAAGACGGAGTAAAGTGCAAGGGCTATTGTAAGTCTTAGATAACAATGCCTAAGATGGATATAATGAATAGTACCTTCGGTTCATCCTGTTCCTGGATGACTTGTATGGATGAATGTCTGACAGAGTATTTCCAGAAAGGTCACGTACATTGATTTCTTCAACCGTACCAAGAGTGGAAGCGGAGAAGGGCACTTCTTTAGCTAGCACGTAATGTACTGTTGTAGACGTCAATTAGTGATTTTCGATGGATCTGACAATGTGGCATTCGAAGTGAAATCTGATGTGATGATAAAGCGTAGCTTCTAGCCTCATCATCCAGTGAATGACAAAAATCGGGCAGGCAGCATGGCTAAGTCGGTCGCTCCGAAGTAGGGTGTATAATCACCTATCTAGAGAATATTCATTTGCTTCTTTTAATCTATCAATGCTGTCCCTTATATACATACGGGAACGGTTGCTGATCTCAACCGTTGGTGATATACATTCGATACACTCAAGCGAAATGAGTGGTCGGTCATGTGTGGCTGAGTTGCAAGATGTTCTTGTTGAACTCCAGTGTATCATTCCTAGAGTACACTGATCGGAAGGTGGTTCCATACCTTGTCATAGTTGGAAACCCAATCATCCAATACGCACCTGCGGTTTTGATTGTATACTATATATGTAGAACGTGAGATGCAAGCGTTTCTGCTAGATTGATATCTATTTGTATTTAGACATTATTATAATATCAAAATGATATTACTTTTCAAAGATGTTTGGATTCTCATAAGGTAAAAACCCGTTCCGTATTCACGGCGTGGTCTTATGAGATATCATATACCTGTTTAAATGATTTGAGTTTACTCACACCAGTCACATGACTGACCCGGAGTTTATTTTGTTTTCCCTAAACTCTTGGGTGCCTAAATTTGTACGGGCAGTCAAGTAGTCAGGATTTACAGGTATACTTGAAGAGCTTAGAGCAGGAGGCTTCAGCAGTCGATAGCTATTATTTATTCCGTTGTGTTGTTAGTGTTGTACTCTGAAAATGGTATGTATAAACAGTTATAACTTTGTATTTCAAAAGTTATGTTATATTTTATTCGTTCCGCTGTGAGATTCGTGTTACTCTGATGATGTTGTATGTTCTTCTTCTTCTTCTATTCTATTAGTTCTATCTTATCTATCCTCACCCTATATTTTCTTTCATTAACTATTCGGTTATTTTCGACTCTTGATGTTCGATATGTGTTGTATATCGGATATCCAAAGTCGCTCAATTTTCGGGTCGTTACAGTTTAACAGCTTCAGGAACTGTTATTTAATTATTATATTTTGTCCTTCCGCTGTGAGATTCTGTGTTGTTTTTCTTCTTCTCTTCTTTTCTTATATAAATCCCAATAACTATCTGTATTTTTGATTTGTTTAAGCCGACATTGAGGATCATTGTCGATTTGAACGGTCAAAAAATATCGGGTTGTTACAGTTGGTATCAGAGCTTTGGTTTAGCGAGAACCTTGGCTCTATTTGGGATTAACTCATTCGAGATAGGGTAGTAATACTTTAGAATGAGTTTGAGTGTATATGAGAGAGCGTATTTGTATTTCGATATAAAAATGGTTTTATATTGTGTTGGTTGTTCTGTTGAGTATTTATGAATTCTGATCGGTACTTGGGACGCCAAGGCATCGATTGGGATTTCTAAACACTCGAACATGGCTTATCGACATAATATTATTTTGAATTATATTTTATATACGTATGGAATTATTTGAAAATATATGAATTTTCATTTTGTTGACGATAATATTAAAATTTTCATCATTTATCATTCGATTAATTAATAATTAGAACCATTGGTTATTGAACGGGTTAAGAAATAAATATTGAAAATAAATTGATAATGAAATATTGAAAATTTATTGATGATGAAACAAGAAGTAAAATATGAATTAAAGAATTTGATTTCGGGTGGTTTCATAACATTGATTTGCAAATGGCTTGAAATAATATATTTATATTTTAAATCTTGTTCATATAGAAATTGTTTTAAATGAATTATTGGAAAAATAAGTGTATACCCTCTTGTCTTTGGAAATGATTTCGGTGATGAGTGTACGGATCATCAGGTTAATTTTCAAGAGTCTAAGTAGGGAGATATTTAATATTTTTATTTTGTTTTACAAAATTGAACTTTATTTAAATCCCTTTTGTAGTATGGTTTTATGTAAACGATATTTTATATATATATAAAAAATTAGAAAAAAAACCCCGAAATTTAATTCTTGAAATCTTGAATAAGTAATGAATTGAAACTTCTGAATATTAAGAGAGTTATTATTAAAAAAATACTTAAGAATGGGGTAATAAATTGAAACGAATGGTAACCATTGAAACTTGTGTAAAAATCTATTCTTTTCTATAGCATGAATAACTTGCCAATTAATTAAGAAGTTAAATGTTATATGGATAAGCAATTAAATAATGCACAAGTATTAGAATGGGTTATGAACGTGAAATATTGATTGGTTATATATATAAATAAAATCTAAGTTATGTAATAAACGATATATACTTAGTATGTTATGCTAAGTAACATGAATTAACCGAATCAATGAAAATTGATTAAGAGAATTTTCGTAATTTTCCGAATTGAAGTTTAAATGAATGTATAGAGTCTAAAATAAGTCGGAATTCTTTGAAACAATAATCTTTTTGATATTTTGGAATATTGTTTTATAATGAAAGAGAAAAATTTAGATTTGGGCTTATAAATTTTAAGATATGTGTAATTCAAATTTTCAGAAAAATCACGGTATGATAATTCCTGATTTAAAACAAAAATATTAATAAAATCAAGTTGAATAAAAATTTATATGGCTAAATATATATGAATTGACAACTCCCTTACTACGCCTTTTCGAGGACGAAAAGTTTTAAGTGGGGGAGAGTGTAACAACCCATAATTTTCTATTATTTAATTTTTGAATTTATTATGATTTTTGAGTATTTATGGTTATAAATAAATTTTGATGACTTAATTATGTAAATTTATTTGTAAATTTAATTAATTTGATTAAGTAATGTATTTTAGTTGTTTACAATAATAATAACTTGTAGTTATTGTAAATGAAATTACAACTGGTTTGTAATTATAAATATTGAAATTTGTAATTAATATTAAAATGTTTGGATGAAATTGATTTATTTAATTTACATTTGAAATTCAATTGATTTGGTAAATAATCAATGCTGGAATTAAATACAAACAAAAATTGATTTGCTAAGTTAGTTTGAATTTATGTTGATTTGTATAAACTTAACATGTTTTGAAATTAAATTGAAATAAATGTTTATCTGGTAGAAAGCAGTTTAAATTGTTTAGAAGTGTAATTGGAAATTATAGCAAGTTATTAAGACTTAAAATGAATTGATTATTTGTTAATTTGAAATTGTTAGATAATTTAATTTTGAATTTATATTATGCATAATTTATTCACATAACTAATATAAGACCTATATTGGATGAGAATTCAGTGGAAACACTTGGTATTGAATTTAAAGAAAAAAATTGATTGCTTTATTTATAAATTTAACCAGCGAGATTCTTAGCCTATTAATGATGATAAATTATATCCTTTGTTTCCTGTAATTTATTAAGCGGACCATTATTGATCCTTTGTTAACCAGCCTTACGTTACTTATATGGCTATTATATTGACATTGAGGAATTTATAGCAAGTTATTAAGATATAGAATAAATTGATTATTTTAAAATTTAATTGCTCAATATAATTTGCATATCCAATTTAATATGTTCTTTAATTTTTAGTATGATTTAGTGATATATCTTTTTACTTACTTTTTCATGTATATATAGTTTTGTAATATTTTGATATCATTGATTGCTGTAAATGTTTTAATTGTCATGCACATTGTATTATTTCAAATTTCAATGAAAGGACAAATAGATTAAAATGGAACATTCTTATTTGCATGCCAACAAATCTTATACTTCCTTTTACGATGGGCTAAATTATTGTTGGCATCTAATATAATGTAGCAAATATATGGACAGATAAAAACGCATCAGGTTACAAAACTATCCATATACAGTTTCGTAAAATGAATATTTTATTATATAAATAAATATGTTAATTTGTTTTACAATTTATATTAAAGGTCCAAGTAATCAATGTGATATATATATATATATATATATATATATATATATATATATATTGGGAACTTATACTAAATCAATTGAAAAAAAATTGTATGGTTAAGATGATGACTACAAAATATGAATGTAACATATGTAAATAAAGGCTAAATTTTAGGTAACTTACAATAAGTGATAGAGATGAAAAATTTGGAAATATAATGTATAAATAATATTTAATTCTGAAACCTTAGCATTCTTCATTTATGTTTTCTAATTCATTTATTCAATGGTCACCATTTTCTCTTAAACGGCAACGTGAAAAACAAAAGCCACGACCATTTCATCTTCAAAAAAATTAAATCTTCCACAATACTCAACGAAATCACTTGATTTCAGATTCATTCGACTTGTATAGACAAGAGCTTCTTCTAGGTATGCAAATTAGAAGGTCCCAATAAAATTTATGTGGCTTCAAATTTTTTAATAGTAAATGACATAAAGTAGGGTTGAGAATTTTGATTTACGTAGAGATTAAAGCATGAATCGGACATCGTATTTGAGTTTGGGTAGCAAAATTTGAGGAGAATAGACAGAAAAAGATGACGATACCTGTAGCATCATGCGTGAAGAACACATGGGAACGATGTTTTATTATGATGACTGAGTTGGTCGGGTTGGTGATGTCTTGGTAGAGATTGCGAAAGAAGAATAACGGTGAAATCGGTTTTGCATTTCATGAAGAGATGAGCAAGGAAGGTGGAAGTGAAGGGGGGCTTTTTTGGACATGGGTGATTCAAAATTTGCTGTAACAACATTTTAGATGGAAGAGAAGAAGGATGACGTGACATTTATTTGAGGTGAGAAAGTGTTGTTTTTTTCGTTATAATTTAATTACAAATTTGTATAACGTGTATAACTTTTTCATACGAACTCAGTTTGACGCGCAGTTTGTTGCATTGGAATCGTATTGACGAGCTCTTCGAAATGGCACTGGTTTGGATGAATTATAAGACTGTGAAATTTTGGGCCTGTATTGGAATTTCAATCGTGTACAGAACCAAGGTGAGTGATTAAACCCACTCACGCGTAACTAAAGTATTCTAATATTAGTTAAATTAATATCATGTCATGATATGATTGTATGGATTGATGTTTGACAGTTTAAATTGCATGTTTATATTTATTTGTATCGATAGTGTAGTTAAATTTGACTATTAAATATAATTTTACAGTTAAGTTAAAAAAAATTGACATATCAATACTGTTTAAACCTGATATCTGAAATTTGTAAATTAATATGATATTGGAATGTTTTGTATGTATTGATGTGATGAGTGGCTTGAATTTGATGTGTTGACATATTGATGTAATGGTGTAAATTTACCTGTTATTTATATTTATTCGCATATGACCGTTGTTGTGCCGATTAATCCCAATCATTACCCTAGATGTTACAGGCATCGAATAAACTCGGGATTAATCATAAAAATGAATTAAGAACGTAGGTTGAAATGATAAATACCTACGACCCTGATTTGGATTGAAATGATATATATCCTTTCCCTAAATACTAAAATTAAAATTTAAGTATCACTTGGCCATAGGATAGAAAATTATATACGAACACCGGTTGGTTAAATAAAATTTGTTTTAACCATGAATTTTGAAATATTGTTTTAAAGACAATATAAGCGATGTTTTATAAATTATTTTTCTTTGAACTTGAACTTTGAATTTTTGAAATATAAATAAAAGGGGTAATAAATTAGTGTTGTAACTGAAGCTAAATAAAGTGAAATATAATGTAAATTGAATTTATTGAAATTGAATGGTTTCACCCACTTTTGAAATTTATTATGAATCAACATTGATTTGAATTATATATGAATTGTGAACTCGATATTTGTTATAAACTGAAATCATTGAAAATGAGAATCTGATTTGGAATGTAACTATTTGAATTAATTTGATCGAATTGAAATGAATGTAAATTGAAAGTTCAATTGATGGAATCATTATGACTTCAAGTTTAATTGAAAATGTTAGAGAAACGATTCTAATTCCAACTATAGTATTTCAAAACCATTTTATAAACTATTTTAATAATAATTATATTTTGTGTATAAACTAATTTACTTTGTTACTATTTTATTTTATAAATTATTTTAAATAAATCATTTTATAATTAACTATTTATTTTATAAATTATTCTAATATTTTAACTATAGATTTTACTAAATTTGATAATTCTATTTTAATTTCAAACAATTTATTTTTCAACTATTTCAAATTATATATCTAAACTATTTCAAATATATTTTACTATTGTAATATTCAAAGCATTAAAGTTGGAATTGTTTCAAGATTTTAATTAGTTTAAATGGAGATTTGAGTATGAATAATATTCTATCTTGAATATTAAATGATTATGAAAATATGATATTTTGATATGAAGTATGATCCTCTTTGAAATGTAAAAGAACTGACCGGTGTGAAAAATGTAAACGATTGGTTGTTAAAGAGACCGGGATCTGATATTGTCATACTCTCTGCCAATACCGAAAACCACTTTAACAACTGTGTACGCGTTGGAGTTCCAGAAATGGTGTTGGATGGATTTGGAGGCGATTACTGGATTTGAAGAAAGAGAACGATGATGGATATCCTTGACCTTCGGGTCATAATTAAAATGACTAAAACAGGGCTATCCGTGACCATGTGGGGTTAGCTACCTCGATCGGCAACACTTCTTCCTTTATTACTATAGTCCCTCGGTTTGATTGATTTGATGCGCATCCGTGATTTGGGAGTGTTGTCTGAGGTGGGCGGTAGTCGCGGCTATGCGTTACCACCAGTCCGGGCGCGCAACTAGTATATTCATACTCTGGGCATTCCTCGTGTGCCTTGTCATATTATCCTGATCGAGCCCCCTACGACTTTGATTTGTACCATACCTATGGAGTGCCCTCTGATAGCCACTACGTACTGTGGACTTTACGGTATCTGTATAGACTATGGTATTATAAACGGTGTAAGGGTAAAAATATAATCCTGCTTACGCTATTTTAATATGTTATATTTAACCATAGACACTATTATAATAGCGTATTATATTATATGATATTAGTTTGACGGATCCTTAGGAGATGGAAATTCCCGTAACATCTTCTAAGTTATTGCACTCATATCTTCACATGAATTTGATTTAACTAATATAAGAATGATTTAGTTCTGATCCGAGTGTTTGTTGTGTTTCTTTTTATGCAATACGCTCGGGTCAGACCGAGTTGCAGTTAGCAAAGATTCCCTTGCTTTGAAGATTCCATTATAAAGATGAAGATGGAGCTCAACAGACGCATTATTATTATTATTCCGCTGCAATGCATTGGTATGTTGTATGTTAATTTACTCTGATAATCGTTATAAAATATAATCAAATGTATGTTTAATAGCTTCATGAACTGTTATTTAATTATTATATTTTGTCCTTCCGTTGTGAGATTCTGTGTTGTTTTTCTTCTTCTCTTCTTTTCTATATAAATCCCAATAACTATCTGTTTTTTTGATTTGTTTAAGCCGACATTGAGGATCATTGTCGATTTGAACGGTCAAAAAATATCGGGTTGTTACAGTTGGTATCAGAGCTTTGGTTTAGCGAGAACCTTGGCTCTATTTGGGATTAACTCATTCGAGATAGGGTAGTAATACTCTAGAATGAGTTTGAGTGTATATGAGAGAGCGTATTTGTATTTCGATATAAAAATGGTTTTATATTGTGTTGGTTGTTCTATTGAGTATTTATGAATTCTGGTCGGTACTTGGGACGCCAAGGCATCGATAGGGATTTCTAAACACTCGAACATGGCTTATCGACATAATATTATTTTGAATTATATTTTATATGCGTATAGAATTATTTGAAAATATATGAATTTTCATTTTGTTGATGATAATATTAATTTTTTCATCATTTATCTCGAGTTTAATTAATAATTTTAACTATAATTAAGCTAGTTTTTTGTAAACGAACAAATGAGATATAGGAATAACAAACATATCATTTAAAATTTTAAGTACAGTCAACCTAGCAACTTAAGATAGCTCACAAATATAGCATATTAGTCCTAATTATTATTCATTTACTTTGATTATATAACTCAGAAATACTTTGTTATTCTTAATGATTGTCAAAAAATAGAGTTGTTGGCCAAAATGCGGTTAACACCACAAAATGGTGTATTTCCTTTAAATCTTTTACTTATGAATAGGTTAGCTTGGGTTATGCTACCATTTCCATAATAAATTTCTGGTGGAATGCTTCAGTGATTTATGTAAGTCGTTCTTGTAGAAAACAAGATGCAATGATCATATGTCGATGTAATGGAGTTAGAAAGACAACTCGAGAGAAAATTTCTCCTTTGGTGTGTTGGTTTATGTTGGAAATTACTTATAGGTTTCATAGTAGACTCTTTGGTCAAGCTACAAGGCCCCTTTCATAGTGCTCCCAAACTCTTAAATTTCCTATGGTGAATTGTCAGGTAGATCACTTAAATGTGGTTTCGGCTAGGTTGACGAAGAACCTAATAGATTTTCGGAAGGAACATACAACTCTCACTAGTTTGGGTTATCACAAGGAGCCATAGATAGACTATAATCCATCTAGTTTTGGATATTCCACCCTCAAGGATGGCACAGTCTCCCAATTCCAATGCATAAGATCACTTTGGAACTTGAACTATCGTCGTATTTTTGCCCTTCGTGTACTTTTAGTGTTGAACCTGCACATATATAATATAGCAATAATAGAATAATTAATAAATTACCACATTATTATCTCAATTGCCTAAATTACCTTCTTTATTTATAGATTCTAATGTTATAGATCCATTCCCTAAATTTATTTTAAAACTGGGGCTTATATCTCTATTGACCTGCCTTTTGACAAGGCTGTCAAGAATATTGACATCTCGAATTGAAGTGCCTGGAACTTGTTTACCACATATTTATATGTTGATCGGCTCGACTAAGTTGAAGCTTTGGTAGATCCAGATCAATAATGTCTTCAGCTCGATGAAGAACCTGGTACAAAGCTCTGGATAAACATACTAAAGAACAAAGAACTCTTTTTCCATAATGAAAAGCCCTTTTCGATGATACAAAAGGGAATGCACTTTGGAGCAGTTGATTTCAATGAAAAAGAACAACCAGATACACCTTTTGGTTTGGTGAAAGAGGATAATTCAGCAATTTAGTCCAACAAGTAAAATCTATATCAAAAAGAGACCCATCTTAAGATGCTACGATATCCTTTAGCAACAATGAAAAGCCAAGAGCCTACATGACTTCTTCCGCAACAAGTTTTGGAGCTAAATAAACATCTTCGGAAAATACATATACCATAGACATTTAGGAAAACAAGCAGTTGTCCTAAGTGGCATCAAAGACACAAATCCACTATCGGATGTGCCTTTGCCATACCCTCATATTAGCCTCCGTCAAGACATTAAGATGAAGACTAAAAGACGGAAGGAGAGGTCAACACCTACTTATAAATATGACCTCAAGAGTCTAGAAATGTGATTGATTTCATCATTCTCTCATTTATGCTAGTAAAGTCTGGATTGTAACCGTAATTTCTAAATTAAATTGGGGAAATATAATACAACAATTCTTGTAATACACATATTCTTGTAGTAATCTGATTTGCCTAGTAATTAGGGTAATAAATTGGTAATTTCTATATCAATATATTATAACTTTGTAGGTTTAGTATTGAGACTCCAAAAGGAACAAGTTATGTAAGGTTTCCTTCCGGAGGTCTTGAAGCGTCAGAAATAGAGAAATAAACCAAGTTAGGCTCCATTAAAAGTTCACTACAAGAAAAACTAATTTTAGTTACGTATATTAGCGGCGTTTGTAAACTAAATGGGACTGAAGATATTTGGTTCATTTTATTTTTATTATTTAACGCTAGTGACAATTCTTGGCGGGATATTCATTTTCATTTCCCTCCGTGTCACGTTTCTCCCTTGCTTCTCCACTCGCTTAAGGCTGGTTACATTTCCGTTTCCCACTTCTCCGTTTATATCTTCTCTCACAACCCTAAATCCAGTTTTTTTTTTCCCTTCATCACTCTCTCAGATTGTTTTCCCAAAACCCCAAATCTATAAAACTGAATCTAAATCAAGCTCAATTCTGTAAATCCTACCAGCCTAACGTAGGCGATGTTTCCTCTAATACGCAACCTCTCCCAAATCCTACCGACCGCACCGTCCAACAAAACTCCACTACTACACCGCCGTCTATGGCCTGTTTCTGATGGTAATCGACGTGCAGGCTTGTTTTGGTTAGTATACAACGCGGGCTTGTTTTCTTTTCGCAGAGCGAGGGTTTCTGCTCCCGTGCCTATATCTGTTTGTTTTCTGCAATTGCATACTCTCCAGGTATCAGATTTTATTTGTTTTTACTTTTATAAGAACAAAAACTTGTGAGCTTTGGTTCTGCAATCACATGTAATCAATGGTAAATCATCTACAATTATTTGTTTATTTGCTAATATTACGTATTTTAGTTTAGTATATTTCAAATGCGTGTGTTTATGTTGGTGTACTTTAACTGTTACTATGTGATTTGTTCTTTGCCATCACATATGGCTACTGCAGAACATGCAGTAATATGATTGGAAACTAATGCAGTGCTTTCCATGAAAATTTCTGGAACCATAAACCAATATAGTAGATCATAGTTACCTAATAAGCGAACACATCAATTGTAGCTTTATCTTCTTTTAATACTGTTACACATATGCTTCATCATTTAAATTTTCATTATGACATATAATTTGATGAAATTATATAATCTGAAATGATTAGCATTATTGTGTAAAACACGTTTGCGGGTAAAAGGACTGATCATGAAATTTCTGTAAACAAATCGAATAGATTATTAGCTTCCATTATATGCTAGTTTATTTTTTTCATGCCCAAGCAAATATGTTCTTTAAGTGCCCAAATGCCCGAGATTCCAAGCTACAAGAACTCTCCATTATATTCATGATTACCAAATTTCTAATAGTGATGGCCTCATTTGGTTTTTAATTTTAATTAATCGATTTAAACAAGTTTCAGTGGATGGACTGTCAAACTTAGAGATGTAGCAGTGTGCATTGAAATTAGCAATTCATTTGGTCTGTCGGCTTCGGTTTAACTAGGCCTGTCAACGGATGCAGTCGGATACGAATAGTGCTGTATCCGAATCCGTATCCGAAAAAAAAAAATCAATATCCGAATCCGTATCCGATATCCGCGGATATCATTTTAATAATATCCGTATCCGTATCCGCGGATATCCGCGGATATCCGAAAACATCCGTATCCGGTTCAACGAATACGGATATTTTCGAATATCCGAAAATATCCGTATCCGAATTTAAAATTACATAACCAAAATTGCATAACTCATAATTTGCAGCAAATACATACTTCCAGCAAATTCATCATAATAGCAAATTCATAAAACACTGCAAATACAACATAAAAACTAGAAAGCAAATACATCACATTCGTAGTCATATCCTAAAACAACATAAATCATTAACATAAATACATCATACATGTCATGAATTGTAGCAAATACCAAAAATCATCTAAATAACACACGTGCAAAAATGATCGTTTGCATTCATTTTTCCATGGAATCTTCAAATCTCTCTAAACAACATAACCTGCATTCATTTTTTTAGAGAATTTTTAGTGTAAGATTTAAATACTTGAATGAATTTTCAGATAACCTGCAAACTTTCAGCAACTGAGTTGCAAACTCTCTGTTTGCAACTCAGTTGCAAACTGCTTGCAAACAGCAGTGCAAACTGCTGTTTGCAAACAGTAGTTTGCGACTGCTGTTTGCAAACCTGTTTGCCACTGCTGTTAACAGCAGTGGCACACTGTTGTTTGCAAACAGAAGTGCGCGGACTGCTGTTTGCAAACAACAGTCCGCGGTGCACACTGCTGTTTGCAAACAGCAGTGTGCCACTGCTGTTTGCAATGCAAACAGCAGTGTGGCACACTGCTGTTTGCAATGCAAACAGCAGTGCCACACTGCTGTTTGCATTTGCAAACAGCAGTGCGCCGCACTACTGTTTGCAAATGCAAACAGCAGAGGCTGCTGTTTGCAAATGCAAACAGCAGTGGCTGCTGTTTGCATGTGTGGCACACTGCTGTTTGCATTTGCAAACAGCAGTGCCACACTGCTGTTTGCATTTGCAAACAGCAGTGCGCCGCACTACTGTTTGCAAATGCAAACAACAGAGGCTGCTGTTTGCAAAAAGCAGTGTGCCACACTGCTGTTTGCAAATGCAAACAGCAGTGGCAGTGCCACACTGCTGTTTGCAAACGGCAGTGTGGCACACTGCTGTTTGCAAATGCAAACGGCAGTGTGCACAGCTGTTTGCAAACAGCAGCTGTTTGCAAATGCAAACAGCAGTGCCACAGCTGTTTGCAAACAGCAATCCGCGGACAGCTGTTTGCAAACAACAGCCCGCGGACTGCTGTTTGCGAACAGTGCTGTTTGCGACTGAACTGCTGTTTGCAAGAACCATGAACCGTGAACTGTTAAAAATTACTAGGGAATGAGAATTTACCAGGGAACGAGAATTTACCGTGAACTTCAAATCATAAGAATCATACCATATCTGCTAAATAAAAAACAAATGTTAAAATTGATAATGCTACACAAAGTAGTTTAAATTGTTTACAAGAATGAAGCATAAGAATTATATTTACCATATGTGAAGAGTGCATATAGACTACATAATGATTGATGCATCGTCGACAAGCTCAACATTATTTCCTATAAAAAGAACTGAATAACTATACGAAATAATTATTGCATTTAGACAAATTAAAAAACTAACCAATATCAGACGGTAACCAATCTTTTATACACATCAATGCTTCTACTATATCCGAAGACAATGAAGATCTATTCTCCGTAATTACCCTTCCACCGCTACTAAAAGCTGATTCGGATGCTACAGTCGATACCGGAACTGCTAAGATGTCACGAGCAATCTTTCCAAGAACGGGAAAAGTGGGGCTATTAGTTTTCCACCACATCAAAATATCAAAATTATCCTCATCTTCGCCCATTGGCAACAATCCATCACCCAAATACTTATCAAGTTCCGTCTTTACAACTAGTGAACTTACAACATTCTTGTCGACGTAGTTTCTCCATTGTGAATCATTTTTTTGTTTCTTTTTAGGAAGATTAGTAGATGAATCCACCGTATTAGGACAAGAATGGGTAGATGCATTCATGGATGACGTACTTTCCTTTTCGTATAAATAAAAGAGAGTTCTCAAAGATGATGTTATTTTTCCAACATGAATATGTGAATTTTCTCCATAAACCAAACCAAAGAAAAACTCGATGTAAGTCATCTTATAACGGGGATCAAAAATTATACCAAGACTCATCATTAGGTTAGAAGTGCTCCAATATTTGTCAAATTTAATTCTCATCTTTTGTGCCATTGATTGAATATACACATGCTCATTTAACTCCCAACTTGTAATGTTCTCATAAACATCACACACATTTTTGAAATATAGATTAGCCGTTGGATACTTGACACCGGAAAATGTAAGGGTAATATCATAAAAAATTCTCAAACATTCACTAACTTCTTTCCCAATCTCCCATTCTTCACTTGATGGCAACGATTTATAATCATATGTCAAATCAACCAATCGCTCAAATGCAGGACGTAGTTTAAGTGCACTTTCAAGCATAAGAAAAGTCGAATTCCATCGTGTTGGAACATCATAACAAATTCCTTTTCCACTTAATCTAGTTTGTGCTAATGCATTTTCCCAACATTGTTTCCTACTTTGGGATGATTTGGTAAAGTTGACACTTTCTCTTATTTTTTCAATTAGGCCGTGCACAACTTTTAAACCGTCTTGTACAATCAAATTTAATATGTGCGTGCAACAACGCATATGAAATAACGCACCATCTAAAGGCAAAACACCTTTACAAACTAGCCATTCTTTAAAATCTTTTATAAGAACATCGTTATTCGAAGCATTATCAACTGTAAGTGCAAATAACTTTTTATCGATATTCCAATGCAACATCTTTTCCTTCATGGCAGCACTTAGTGCCAATCCTGTGTGTGGAGGAGGCAACTCATGATAAGCAATGATTTTTTTTTGTAATTTCCAATCATCGTCAATATAATGGCACGTTATGCAACAATACCCTAGATTTTGATGTTCCGATGTCCATAAATCCGTAGTAAGACTAACACGAGACGATAAACAATCCAACATATCTTGTACTTTTGCTCTCATCTCAACATAAAGTTTTAGAACATCACATTTAATTGTATTTCTAGAAAACATTTTGACCGTTGGGTTAATGTTTCTAATATAATCTTGAAAATAAACATGCTCGGTCATATTAAACGGGTAATCATGCTTAGCAACCATACGAGCAAAAGACATTCGGATTCGATTTTGATCAAGTTTCCAACTTGTTAATTTGAAAGGCTTATTGGGGGAATGATTAGTAGTCAGTATTTGCTGTCCTGCAAGCCTCTTACTATCAGCATTTCTTGGACAAGATTTTAAATGGTTTTTTAAATGGGTTGTTCCCATAGTGGCAGCCCCATTAAATACCCTAGTACAATGTTTGCACGTGGCCTTAATACGGTTGATTCCATCTACCACAACTATTGTTCTATCAAAATCCTTCCACACATCAGATTTTAAGGGTCTTACTGCAGGTTCATTTTTATCCGAAGTGGCTGAAATATCTAGACTTTGTTGCAAATTAGTGTCCACATTTTGATTTTGAGTTTCTTGCACAATAGGCATATTATCAACGACGTTAGCATTATTCATTGTCGAACACTGAATGGATTTGCTACTGCAACTTGATGATGTATTTGTCATTTTTGCAAGCTACATATAAAAAAAAACATGTGAAATTATTTTTACATGCAATATACATATAGTATCAGTCTATCTCGACTACGCAGAACATATGGATTTGTTATCGGCTAACTATGCAACTGTTTTAAGCATATAATTTTACTATTTTCAGAAATAATTTCACAGTTTTAAGCATATAATTTCATCAGTTTTATGCATATGATTTTTCTGTTTTAAGCATATAATTTTACTGTTTTATGCATATAGTTTTAAGCATATACTACAAATAACATCTAAGAGAAAGAGAGTACCAGGTTCTTCAAAATCATAAAATAAATAATAAATAAACCAGAAAAAAAGGCTTTGAATTTATATTTTCATACCACTATCAGTCTCAGTCTATCTCGGGTACAGGCGGCGGCGCGGCGATTGCTGGAGTAACTGGCGAGCAGCTCGCAATTATCGAAGGGGGACGCTCGAAGGGGATGCTCGATTGGCGATTGCGATTGCTGATGCTCGAAGGGGATGCTCGATTGTTAATGCTCGAAGGGGGACGCTCGAATGGGATGCGCAATTATCGAAGGGGGACGATTGCCATTGCTGATTGCTGATGCTTGATAATATGCTGAAACCGAATTATCAAAGATGAGAGGGAGTAGCCGCCGCCATCATTTTTTAGGGTTTTTTTCTTTTCTCAAACGTGGAATGGAATTGTAATTTGAGGAGGCTAGGGTTTGGGACCTGAACGTTATTTGCTTTTGGTCTGGACCTGAACGTTATTTGCTAGGATATGGGTTTGGTTTCCTTGGTCTTGGTAAATGTGGGCTGGACCTTGAATTGGGCTGCATCCTAAAATTGGGCTGAATAATTAAAAAAAAAAGGATATTTAATTCCACAACGGTCGGATAATTTTCGGATACGGATAGTGTCATATCCGTATTCGTATCCGAAAATATTTTCGGATATCGGATATCCGTATCCGCTTTTCGGATATCGGATATTATTCATATTTTCGGATACGGATTCGGACGGATATCGGATTTTTCGGGTATTCATTGCCAGCCCTAGGTTTAACATAGCTAGTCATGGTATGAAGTTTTCTAATGTGAGTTTATCTATCTAATGCAGGAGATGAGGCAATTGTGCAATGAGAACGGGCTTGTTCTTTCTTCCTCAGTTATGGATATCTTACGTATCTCTGTTCTGTGTTATTACATCCTAGTAGTTGTCCAACTTTCTTCACAGAATCATACAAATTTGAATTAGCAGCATACAGAGAAAAAGGACTGTCAAAGTATTTTGAAGGAGAGTTGATTTCATCGCGTCAATTGCAAGAAGCTTGGGATGCTTATGAAGAAGAAACATATCTATTCATCTTTCGATTGACATCATCAAAGCAAGGCCAATCCAGAAGTCTTTTGATGCAGTCAGCACAACTCCATGTTGTACGGTTTTTTTTTTTTTTTTTTTTAAGATATTTATGGTTGTACCCTAAAGCTTACCCTGAACTCTGCTCAAAACCCTATTGGTCGATTGTTTTCCTAATCACCTCCATTTTTCCCGTTTCCCGTTTGAGCATGGACTGATATTGTATATTCCCAGTTAAATATTTTCAGGGAAGTGCTCAAGGCTCTTGAAGGGGTCGAATCTCATGTAAAAGAAGTTGCTGACAGAGAGCACATTGATTACCAACTTAGTGGAATGGAAGACAGTGATTCAGAAGATAATTGTGATGACTGTTATACTGATAGTAATGATGATGGTGAGCTTAGCTTTAACTATGTATCGAACGACATAAATCAAAATGGATAGTCTTCATACAGAAACAGAATTGAAGTAAGATACTGCCATTCTTCCAAATATGATTTCCTGCTACATGTTTTTTCCTTTTTTGCTAGCTAATATGGAGGTAGGCACTGTCTCTAAGACATACTACTTGAATTTCATGATTTTCGTATGAACAGCAGATTTTCTTATGATACTACTACTTGCTATGACCGAATTGATTTTCCTTGGTTTAACGTTTATACATGAGAATTGTTAAAAGGAAAATCATTTTGGTTGGAAAGAATAAATAATAAGGTGAAAATCACGAAAAATAATAAAATGATTTAAGCATATAAGATGATATTTTCAAGGATGTATTGCTAACACATGTTGGAATAAATAATTAGTTGATATGTTCAAGGCATAAAAAGTTAAGCATGTAAGATGATAAATTAAATAAGTATAATATAAGCAAGTTGGGTGTAATCCTTAATGGTATTAAAGATACTACGAAAGTTTGTGTTAGCAATTGTGTCATTGCTCTCTTGGAAAAGAAAAGAAAATTTTGACTTTTATGGTAACTTGAATGATGATTGCTTTTATAACAGTGTTTAAGATACTATAAAAGTTTGCATTAGCAGTTTGTTTGCTAGCTTTTTCAAAAAAGAATATATATCAGACCATAATTGTTTGAGAGATCAGACCACAAGTTGAAAGAGATTTGCTTGGAATATAGTTTATAATTCAAGGTCATTTCATTTTCTCCTTTGTTTATTGTCATTAATTTCCCTTTCATATTAACCGAACCACCTTGATTTTATGTTCGTTCATGTTTATTAATTACTGGTGTTTTATTACATTTACATGACATAGTGTCAACAACCAAACTGCTATGTTGTAGTTAAGGATTAGGTTAATGTTATTTGTAATATGTCATGATATATTGATTGCCTCATTAAGGAAGCGTAATCAAAATATGTTATGCTTCCTTTAATCATGTCAGTTACAATAGATGTTACGTTCATTTACCTGATCCATGCTCAATTATTTATATTTTGCACTAAACCTTAGGTTGCACTATTTATATCACAATCACATGTATGTTGATGTGGTGATACATGCACATATATTTTATAAAATGAGTTACATGAAATTACCTTTTTAACGTCACTTTTAAGACAAAACTTTGCATAATAATACAAGCAATTATCTCTTAATATAAAAAGATAGTTTTTTTATACAATCTTTTTCAGAAAATGATAGAGCATTTATCATTTTATATGAACGATTAGAAAAATGCATCTCTTTATATAAATGATCCTAGTGCTACAACTAAATTTAGATTATTGTTTACTTGTACTACGAATAAATCACTATATCTTAAATACCTTGAAAGGAAATGTTGAATTTTAATATTCTGACAATCACGTTCCTCCCTCAAACTTAGGGCTTCTATAAAATCTGAAATTAAAAGAGAAAAATAAATCAATTTGCCTCTAAATCCTAGATTTTCAATTCAAGTCAGTGCAATGGCTGATTCGGAAAGCGAACAATCTAAGAAGAGGTTTGCTGGCAGACACATCTGAAAAGGGAATTCGAAGCTCGAAGATGATGGCCCAGAACCTGAAATGGGTTTCAAAAAAGCAAGTGATGATGTATTAGCAGCTAGAAGAATTGTGAAGGTAAACGCTGTGAACGCATAACACAATCTTCTGCTCCTAATCCCTTTGCCTCCCTTAAACTTGTTCTACCTTCTAACCCAACGAATATTAAACTCGACCTGAAAAACGATACACAGGTGAAAACCGGTGTTGATGAAAAATAAGAAAAAGCTGAAGAAAACATCGAAGAAAAAGCTGAAGAAAACATCGAAGAAAAAGATGAAGAAGCGAAGCCAGAGCTCGAAAGCAAAGTGGAATGTAATGATAGCAAAGCTAAAGTTGAGAATGAAGAAATTATCAAAAGAGGAGAATCTTTAACTGAAGCTAAAGAAGCATAAAAGAAAGAGGCAAGCGATGCAAACCAAACCTCTTCAGTGACTTCATTTGAACAGTTATCCACCAGCCAAAATGCATTTATAGGCCTGTAGGAGCCGGTTTTGGATCCACTTCCTTCCCTTTCGACTCAATTTCTTCTGCTGATAAACCGGCTTTCTGCTCTACAAATTTGAACATAAGCAGCTCAAGCAATGAAAATGCTCCGACATGCAATAGAAGCCTATCGAAACAGGAGGAGAGAACGAGAAAGCAGTGGTCAATGCGGAAGCTGTACTGTACGAATACATAGATGGAAACTGGAAAGAGAGGACAAGGCGAGCTAAAGCTGAATGTTTCTTTATCTGAAGATGGAAAGGGAAGGCTTGTATGAGGACCAAAGGAAACTATAGGCTTATTATGAACGCAAGCCTTTACTATGATATGACATTGACTAATATGGATAAAAAGGGTGTGACCTATGCTTGTATTAATAGCACTGGAGAAGGGAAGACTGGACTCACTACGTTTGCCATGAAGTTCAAAGAGAGTTCGATCATTCAGGAATTTAGAGATGCAATAGAAGCACATAAAGGAATAAAGAGTGCAGTGTTGAAGACACATGAGAATTCGCCCAAGGCATCTGATGTCTAAATCAAGTTCGCTGCATTTTGTAGTTGAGGTACTGTTGTTATCTATATGTACTCTGTTAAGCAAAAAATCACCTTTACATATGAGCTACATGATTATAAACTACTTTTAGGATTTGAATGTACTTGATATCAAAAAAAATAAAAAAAAATAAATAAATAAATAAAGAGAAAGGAAATATTGAATTTTTGAATAAAATGGAAGAAACAAATGTTCATATCATCTTGTTCAAGTGGAGATTTAGATGGTGGTTAAGATGACTTCTCTTCCATGATTTTAACATTGAATAAATTTGGTTTAAAATTAGATGCATGTGATTTCTGCATTTTTGCTTAATTTATATAGGATTTTAACATATGTTTCTGCATGTGATTTCTTTTCTGGGCTGTCTGTCTTTTCTTTAGCCTCAGTGGATGGCTCCGGAAGTTCTTCTTAATGAATTTTCATATGAGGTGCATGTCCAATTTTGATATCTTGTTCAATGCAAGAACATCACATGTTTTGTAATTTTCAAATTACTCATGACTGAGGCAGTCTGGAGTTCCCTCATTTTATTTTCGAAACAAATCGTTACTTGCAAATCAACTATTTAGTTCTGAATCTCAGCCTGATATTGCAATTGCTTGCTGCAATATTGAAAATGCAGCAAGGAATCTATCATTAGGCTATATATTTCTACATGTAGTTCTAGATTTTTTTTCTACAAAAAATAACGTGGATTTTTTGGTGACAAGGGAGGTAATTTTTTTGAGAATTACTGTTGTAGATTATTTTATTCTTTTTGGCACAATTAGAATGATGAAGATAATATTTCAGATTCTCTTTGATTTACTAGAAAATAAAGATGAGATTATAATCAGTTCTGAATCTCTGACATATTGCGCCTATAAATTTAATTAATGCACGATTGTTTTCGGTAAAAATTAACAGTATATCATGTTTTGTGCGGTGAAAGATATAATTTGGATTTACTTTAATTTGTTGTTTGATCGAATCCAGGCTTTAGCCCTGTTCTTTTGATTAATTTTTTTTTAAAATTTTATTATACTTCAATTCAAGATATTATTTTGCTGCTTGTGATATAATATAATGTTTGCTACTCTTGACGGGATTTCATCTCCCTTGATGATTCATATTTGCTAAGTTCTCTGGGGCTTTTCACGTTTCAGCTACAAATTATGTATTTTGAAAAGAAGCTACGGGTGCGTTAAATTTCACAAGCAAGACGAGGAGGAAATATGTGTCAAAATTTAATGTGTGGTTTCCTTCACAAAAAGGTCTTCAAAGTTCTCTGATTGCTCCCTATATTTAACATTCCGTTTATATACAAATACTTTCAGAAGGATTCTAGGTGAATTCATTATTTTATTTAGTATTGACTTTGGTTAAAGTGATTTGTGTAGCATAAGTTAAACTAGTTTAAGTTCATGCTTCAATTGCCACATCATGTTATGCTTATATTAATTTGCTTATAGAGTTGGCCCAAAGATAACTTAGACGTTATCTAATATCATTGTGTGTTATCTTATGATTAAAATTTACAATAGACATGTATTCAACACTCACTAAACTTAGTAAATTCTGGAGGTAGCATGATATGCTAAAGTGCCTTGTGGCTTTTGACTGTTAGTGCTTCTTTCTGTTCCTATAAATCTATTTGAAAGGGAAGCAGCACCGCAAAAGGTATGCCTGCTTGTAACATCCTTCAATGCTTGACTAAAACCTTGACTGTTTTCCATGTGTTTTGAAAACTGTATTTCATATGCTCATGTGGCCTAATGTTAGAGAAGCTTATGAAGATATTAGGCTCCTACTTTTTGCGTTTCTTATTTCTACCTCTTTACTTATATTTTTGCATATCATCTATTTTGTTCCTTGAACAAAACATGGGTTTTTCCTTAACATAATAATATATGATTAGTCGGTTTAGGACATTACATCCCAAAAGATGATACAACACTATGATTTTTAATTGTTAATTAATGGAAACTAATGAATGCCTTTAGATTTGACGACTGATGTGTTTAGATTGTATGACAGAATAAAGAAATAAGGTCATCATTTACCTTAGTTTGTTCATGCACCAATTGTTTGTTCCATGAAACTCTTGTTGAAACTATTTCAATCACTTCTTTTCTTCAAATTACAAGCTCAATTAATGTATCAATACTGTGAAGCATAATCACTTACTCTTCATCCTAATAATTATTTACCAGACTGCATATTTGGAGTATTTGCTACTAATATAGAAAAGGCAAATTTTATTCATTTTTACCTTGTGTGAATTTTCAAATACCCACGAAAAAGCTCGCTTCCTTTAAGAAAAGGTTTCAGAAAACACATATGTGAATTTTTACAGTAAAAATATATGATTTAAATTGCATATATTTTCAGTCAGAACTTCCTGGCTTATTTCTCTGTTATGGGAGCGTTTTTGCATCAGTTACATTGCTAATATCCTTGCTAGGGCTGGAGTTGCTGAAACTGGTTTTCATGCAAAGCAACAGTTGCTCAATTTGAGAGGCTTGCCGACGTCTTTAGGCTCGTATATGGTGTGTGTTGTTCTGCACACACTGTTTTTCTTACATTATATTCATCAATGAAGAGCTTTGTTGACGATGGGTTTAATGTCTACATCCCTGATTGGTTGTTTTTTGGTGGATCCTTTACTGCTCAGTCGGATTGATCAGTGTCTTTTCAGGTTTTTCATTTTTTCCCTTTGTATGTTATTTTCGCTGAAATTTGAAATTCAAAACATTGAATTTGATCACATGCTAAAATGTAAGTATTATTGTAGTGCCCAATCATGATATTTGGTAAAAGTTTTGGTCATAGGGATATATTTTAAACAGATGTTTAACATGCTGATGATGTTGAATCAAATTCAGGGATACCTTTCTCCTTTTGTTGATTTGAGGAACTTGATGAAATTGATAGTGACATATTACTTTTTTATTTAGCTAGAAGAATCTTAGCATTCTTACCTAAACATGTATAATGAACACAAAATCGACTTTTATGTTGAAGACAATGTGTACGAAAGATTAGTCATTTTAGTTGTTGCATTAGTGCATTAAAAATGTCAGACTTAATATGCAAAACAGTTGTTTGATTAAAGAATGATAGAAAAAGAAAAGCTCAGTGGCCAAGTTTAATATCATTACGTGTGAAACTGAGGGCTTGTTATGTTTTTAAACTCACCGATTATTCAATTATGCAAATTACTGTACTCTTCCACACGTTTAAAATAACTGATTTGACCATAATTATAACATGGGTTCAGTTAACCGTGTTTTCATAGTTTATAAAATACACTTGGATAAACTAATGATCTGCTTCATATAGTCTGCTCTTTAATGATTCCTGAAAGTTATTCTAGTTTTGTAATAGCATGGGAGCCTTAGTATGCTGTCGGTGCTGCCGAGCTAAAGTTTGATGCTGATTAAATTTATATTTTCTATGGCAGGCAAACTAACTTTGATGTGTGTTATTTCTTATATCAACCATATTTTAGTTGTATACTCTAGTCTAGATAATCCCGACTGTTTGCTTTGATCTTTATGTTTTGATTAACATGGAGGATATGTTCCATATGGCCAAGACATTTTTTGATTGCATGCCTTGTTACAGTTGGGTTACTTGGTCATCTAGGACGAAGCAAAAAATTAAAATACGTCACGTTATCTAGGCCATTTGATAAACATGGGAAGGTTCAATCCAATACAAATGTTTTACAACTAAACTTGTTATTATGTTTTTGCATCTTAGGTATTGCAAGTGACTTTTATGTTATGCATGCTAAGCCATGGACTAGTGGGAATTTTGGGCTAGCTCATATATGGGAATCACGTACAATCTCAAGTGACGCTTAGCCTCCTTGATGGAAAACTCTACTCCAATGTAGCAATTTATGCGACGGTATTCAACCCTGTGGCAAAGTTTGCATTGGTTTTAATGGTTGTAGCAGTGGCTATAGAGAAAAAGTTGCGGATCATGGAAGGCTATTTATTAGAATGCTGGTTAGAATTCTTTCTATTATATTGTCATATCTTATTACTCATAATGTGCCACTTTTATTATGAATATGGATTTACTAAACAAGTCGGTTATATAAGGCAGTTAGACTAAAAACAAACCCTGCCCATAACAGTAGAATTCCATGATGGGGAGTTTTGGTTAAGATGGAAGTAGATATGAGGTTGCTGTCTTAATGGTGTGTATGAAGTGAGAGAATGTGTCAGTGTGGTGTGGTTGATTGAAATTTGAACTAAGAAAGACTATCTAAATAGCAACAAACAAATCTTACTAGTGTTTGATCTAACTACACTAAATATATGTTTTTATATACTTTATTTACCAACTATGATAACTGAAAACACTTTATCAACACACCATATATTATTGAAATTATGTTTAATAGTTTAAGAACCTAAACTACATGAGTTTGCAGTGTAACTAATCACCGAATATCACCAACATTCAAAATGTTGCAGTTACAATCTTCAGATAGCATGCAATCTTCAACAAAAAGATAAGCATCTATCTTATCGTTTTCTTTGACATAAATTATTGTTTAAATGTTATTTGATAATTCATAGCAAATTCTTATTGTTGATTATCAACCTTGTCTACAGGTAATTAGCTTTTCTGGAGTGAAGACCATCAGCAATAACGGACATGACTTTAGTTGTTATGTATATTATGATATTTGTTAGTACTTATAGTGTATACTCGTTTCTGAATGTTTGTAGTATGTGAATTTGCTGATTTGGTCAAATAACTATTATTTAAATGATTATGGAAAATACTTATGTGACTGATATGTTCTTAGTTATTTGAGTATGATGATTATACAATTAATTAATTGATTGTTGATTTAAATCAGATTTTTATGTTATTGCTATTGATTTTAATATGACTATTACATATTTGGTTACAAGAAATAATATAAGCCATTAATAGTATATAGCAGCATTTAAAATATAATACAATCAACATGTTTAGCAGCGTTTAAAAAATGCTACGGAAAAAAATGTAACACACTATCTGAATTTTTTGTAGCATGAAATAAATGCAACGGAAAGTTTATAGTTGCACAAAATAAATGCTACAGAAAAGCAAAAAAAGACCCATATGCAAACCTTTTAGTAGCGTTTGGAAAACGCAATTGTACAGAAGATCTGGTAGCGTTTATCAAAACGCACAAAAAAAACCAGACTTTTAGTTGCAGGACCTATAGTAGCGTTCTTTAAAACGCTACCAAAAGGTTTTGGTAGCGTTTTTCAAACGCTGTTAAATGTCTTTTCTGGTGTAGTGGTTGTGCCTCCAGAACCTAATAATTAAGAATGCACCAAAGGAACTCCTAGATAACTAAAACCTAATAGAACCTTCGGTCATCCCTTTGGACAAATAGAAACCCTTTGTAACCTATTTTGAAAGCTCCTTTTCTAAGCAATAGTAATCTACATTGTGATTTACTGAAGGAAAGTTAAGAATTCCAATGCTTTACGAAAGGAAATGATAATATAGCTAAAAGGTTTATTGAGAAATCGACAAAGGATAAACGACAGGAACTAGCATATTAAGGGATGGAATTGCTTCTGAATGGTCTTAGGGAGTTCAACCAACCAACAACCTATCATTGTCTCTTGTTTTCTACAACAACTCACTTTTGGAAATTAGCAAGTGCAATTTTGCAGAAAATACTCTATAGAAATTGCAATGTAACCTGAATTAATCCTCTCATAAATATGGGATTCTACAAGGACTATGTTTCTTTAGGGTATTAGCCATAATTTTAGCTAACATTTTGGCGCTAGTAGGAGGTCCTGAACCTCGGACACCTATTAACCTTCCTACTTAGTAAAAACTTGTTTTAACAAAAGCATCAGTGGATCATCATTGTAAGAAAGCTCAGTATGATTCATGAAGGGCTTCTTACTCTTTGAGAAAAGCATCTTGTAAACTAAAACGTAGTAACTATAGTCTGGGAAGGAGTTCCCGCGGAAGGAAAGGATGTTACCAAATTACCGAGCATGAGCCTAAAAGAGAATATCAGACACCTCCACGGTTTAACAAAGAAAGAGAAGCCATCACCCTTACATGCTATCAGTAAAGGACCAATAAAGAAGGATTAATGATAACACTGGATCAATCTCCGAAAGAGAAAAAAGCATTGCCCCTCCAACAAAACAACGATCCAGCAAATGTGATAGATTGAATAGATCTAAGCAAGGGTCTTCGCATATGTTTTTATCGGAGATAGCCTACATGGGCTTAAGGTTCTATGAAGTACAAATACAAAGAATGAAGGCTATGAGTATAATTAATCAAAATAAGATCGAAGCTTATGACCCAGATAATTAGAGCATAAATCCTTTCCATATTGGTCGAAACCGCTTTTTGCCTATAAGCAGATTTTGGAAATGAACAGTTTTCAAGATTGATAAATGCCATTTAGGAATATTCTAATGGAACTAAATTTGAAAATGAAATGGAAAAAGACTATGATGCTTATGAAATGGAAAAAGGCTATGATGCTTTCATAAATAGGTGGAAACCGAACCTCAAAGAATCTTAACCCAGCCGCAGCCCCCAAGAAATCTCGAAAAGCAATATAATGCATGATGAAAGCTTCATATAACATTACGAAACCGTAAGAATCTCAAAAGGAAAACAACCATATGCAATATAAAATAAATAACGTTGAATTTAAAGAAGTTAAATGTTAAGCCATATATTAGCCTCATATTAGCCTTTGCCATAACATCATATTAGCCTCCGCTAAGACATCAAGACGAAGACTAAAAAATGGAAACGGAGGTCAACCCGTACTTATAAATACGACCACAAGAGTCTAGAAATTTGATTGATTTCTTCATTCTCTCATTTGTACTAGCAAAGTCTAAGCTGTAACCCTGGTTTCTAAATTGAATTGGGGAAATCTAATACAACATTTCTCGTAATACTCATGTTCTTATAATAAACCAATTTGCCTAGTAATTGGGGCAATAAAATGGTAATTTCTTAACTGTTATATTATTATTATTATATTATAACTTTGTAGGTTTAATACTGAAGACTCCGAAAGGAATACGTAATGTAAGGTTTCCTTTCCGAAATCCCGGAGGGTTAGAAGTAGTGAAATAAAAAGTTAGGCTTCATTAAAAATCATGCCCACGGAACGTAATAGTTAAGAATCAACCGAAGGATCTCCTAGGATACCTAAAACCTAATAGAACCTTCATTCATTTCTCTAGTCAAATAGAAAGCCTTTGTAACCCATTGCGAAACCTCCTTTTCTAAGCAATAGTAATCTACATTATGATTTACTAAAGGAAAGTAAAGAATTCCAACGCTCTACCCGAGGATCTGACAATCTAAGCAAAAGGTTCATTGAGAAATCGATAAAGGATGAACGATAGTAACTAGCATATTAAGGGGCAGAATACCTTATGAATGGTCTTTCGGAGTTCAACCAACATACAATCTATTACTGGCTCTGGATTTCTATAGGAACTTACTTTTGGAAATTAATGGAAGCAATTCTATAGAAAATATTCTATAAAAACGCCAATGCAACCTGAGTTAACCCATTCATAAGTAAGGGATTCTACAAGGACTATTTCTCTTTAGGGTTGTTAACCATAGTTTTGGCTAACACTTACTTAATAAAATTTCTATAAACATAAATTTATGTTTTACTTTGACTGAATATTAATGTATCCTTCACGTTCAGTTGAATCGGTTATCAACCAAATTAACAAAAATTATTTTGATTTGGTTTTGAAATTTTTTAGTTTCAATTCGATTCGTATTTTTTACCTTAATATTAACTGAACCGAACGAACGCTCACTCCTCGTAGGGGCACAAACTAGGATATTCATTTGTTAAGGATCCGTACAAGCAACACTCCCTTTCAAGTTAAGAATTGGTGGTCTCAACATGGGGGTTGAGGTTAGGCACAGTTATGCTGAAGTAAGCATATAAGTCGTTAAATAGTTGGGATGATGATAGTGGTAACCGGCAATTACAATGCGTGAGGAATTGGAGTTGGAAAATAATTTGCAACTGCGTTTGTATGCTAACCAATGTATTTTCTAACAGATAGATGGTCATGATCGAATTCATGATGGGCATGCCATCATATTTTTATTGTAGATAGATAGGCAATGATCAACTTCATAATAGGCAGATCTAAAGAGACATTCTTCCATGTGAGGTGGTAGACCGATAGAAATGGCCAATAGATGGGTATGATTAGGTATTCATCCTAAACTATGTCTTTACTAGTGGAATAAATGTGCAGTGATCAACTTCACGGCTTGCAGATCCATAGTGACATACTACCATGCAAATCATATTTTTATAGCAATCGTATTCCTATAGTGATTGAACCAGTGCAAACAATCGAATAATTATTATAATCTGAACTAGACAAATAACCAAAGTACCTCAGAAACCATTTCTAGTTGTACACGTACACATTTCTTTATGACACTAGAATTGTTACTAAGTCTATTTCCTTTATATTTCTTAATGATGCTAGTAATTACTTCATTCACCAGACTTTATGTCTGACCCACTCCTCTTTCTTTCTTTTTCTCCCTCATTAAGCTCGCAGAGCTAAGATTGGTTGTTTCATCTCTCTTGGAGGTTCATTCTTGGAGATTCTATCTAATTGTTGATGTACTATTTTCTTTTTTTACATCTTATTCTATTAGGATTGGTTGTAATGGCATTTATTAGAGAATTTTTATGTCATACTCTAATATTTTGTGAGACTAAGTAGTTTTTTTTATGAGACATGCGGTTTTTATGACTTGAAATTTTATCTTGACTCTTTTAAAGAGAGGAGCATACTTTTCCGAGAGAAGCCTTTTAGGAATAATTCTGGTATGTTCATCCTTAGAATCCAGTAAGGCCATTTGTAAAATCAATCTTTGATCAGGCAGAGACTAAGAAGACTTTTCCTTTCTAGAGTAGCTTTGGCTGAAGCCTTCTTCTAAGGCTTCATCTCTCAAAGTAGTTAAAATAGAAACCTAATTTTTCATAGTATGTATCTCTGTCTTAAATTTTGAGGTTTCTACATTGGAATTGGAAGCACCATTCTGAAGGGAAAACCAACTTTTTAATAAACTGACAAAGGAAAAGACGAAATATAAGAAAAATCCTAGCTAGTAATGAAAAAGAAACAAAAAGGGAAAAGAATTCCTTAAGTTGTTTTTCAAACGGACCAGTTTTAGAAAGATGATCAAAATACATTTTAGAAATAAAAAATGAAGTAGAATCTATGATGGCTTTTACTAGTTCGAAAAAACCCAATTTTAAAAAGTGAAGAAGAAGTATTGGGAAAATCGGGAGTAGTAGGAGGGGATGAATGCAAGACTACTTTCATGATGATTCTATAAAGGTAGAGAATCATAAATATCAGTAACTAAAGGAAGTTGTCTTTGGTAACAATGGTCTTTGCTGAAACCTCGACTTTGATGGATGGCCGGGTATCACTAGCAAGGTCCTTCGAAAGTTTAGTAGTCATTGCAGTGCCCTTTCATTATCTTCATCATCATAGATAATAGTGATTTAAGAATCAGATACTTTCTCCTTCTTCTCACCTTGCCCTTCGATTGGAGTTTCACTCAACCTTTTCATTACGTCACCCCTGGATTTAAGGATAACCCACGCTATGATAGAAGCACCCGACACTAGAGGAAAAGAAGAGGGTTTGTTAATAAGCAGGGAAACAGACAATGCGCCAGTGGAAGCTATAAAACAAACTAGTAAAAAGGAATCAAGAAACGAGATAATACTTATTTATAAAATAATAAATTCAAAAACTTAACGGTACGATCAAGACCAATGAGAGATAAGATGGAGAAGTTTTTAGGATCACCTCGAGCCAAGAAATAACCACACTTCGGAAATTGTTGCATCATTGGGGGTCTTCCGAGGATCGTTTTGCCAAGAGAAAGAATATAATGTTTCACTAGAATCATGAACGCTAAACTGAGTTGTTCTCTTACTATTATACCCGAAGCCTCTTTTAATTGGTTGACAGTTTTCATTGTGTCGGCATCAAGACTCTTTGGAACAACCTCTACAAAACATATGATTAAAACAATAGTGAACAAAAAATGTCAGAAAGGATAAAAAAGGATGAAATTTCAAAGTAGTTACCAAGCTTAGAAAACATTCCAGTGAAGCTAAAGCAGTATCTAATAAAAAAGAATTGATTTTCCCAGTCCTTTGACTTATTAGTACCATAAGCGATCGATTTCTTAGGGTGGTACGCTTTGAAATTTTGAGAATTTATCATGTTTACTTTGGCCAAACGAACTAGATGCACAAAATCCGAAAGACTCAAAGATAAACCATCAGATAATTTCCAAACACAGTAAATATGTTTAAGTTTTAGGAGAAAGTTGAATTGGAGCAATATAAAGGTGCTGGAGGAACATGGAAATAAAATTTAGGAATGGAAACAAGCCATCATGCCAAATAGAAATGTTGATGTAAGCGAACTACCCTTCGGGAGGATTGTCATTAGTGGAATCAGCGCGGGAAGGAACAACATCAACTCCAAAAATACCGAAATATTTCATAATACTGTCTACCTCTTCTTGGGTGGCAATCAAAGAATGTTTCGAGATGAGCATCTTTCTTTGGATATCATCTTGAACAGACGAAGGGGGTCCTTCAACTTAAGAAGTTTCTTCCAAGCTTGACTTCTTTGTCTCCGGTTTCTTTTCGCCCCTTTTGCTACCAGGTGATATCATTTCATTATTACTAAAATAGAATAATTTAAAAACAATTCAAGAAAAGAACTAGTTTTTATCCCCTTTGAAAGTGACTCGGACTGCTTGACAGCTTGACTAACTCTATACCTCCCAATGGGGTAGTAAGCTGGAAAAATTAATGGCCTATGAAATTCAAGACCAAAGAGATATACACATATAATTGAGAAAAGTAGAATTATCCTCTGACTATATCGAAACCCTATAAGTACATAAATCAAACTTTCTATTAGGTCAAAACCAAGTTTCGTATATTACAAACATATGAACCAATGTTTCGAAAACATCAAAAAGAATTCTACTTTAGATCAGTGTCTTATGCTCTAATTATTTAACATAATTCATTATATTATAAATATCTGGTATAAACCCACCATTTTAGAGTGCTAAAGATGCCAAATCTGATTGAAATCGAGCAAAATGGGTTTCGGTTTTAAGAACCACGTGATTAAACAAAAATATTTTGGATTTTAAGGGAAAATTATTAAAGCCTAGATTACGTCTAATCTTAACTGGATTCAAGAATATCTTGAAATTTGTGGTGAGTTTCATAATCAATTGAACCCAAGTCAATTCTAGTTTTAACATAAAAATCATAAATTTCAAAACCGTGGAAATCAGAAACTTGAAATCAATTATGAAATCAAGATCGAAACCAAAAGCAGATGCTTACCTTAGCTGCAGTTGAAGTAGATTAAAACATTTTTGAATTTTTCAAAAGGTTCAATTCTTGAGCTCGAAATTTTGCAAATATAGGTAAATGGAGAAGATGTAAAGGCAGGCTACTATGGAGAAATGTCAGAACAAAAATGGTTGTTGGATAGGATTTATTCGCTTAGAATGGAATACTAAAAGGTAGGAAAATTCAGCGGATTCCTTGGAAGGCTGTAAGCTGGAATTGTTGACTTAAAAAGTCAAGAACACCCCTTACTAAAGTCTGAAAAATGTTAGCATTAAAAATCATCAAAGCTAAACAGGAGCAAGGCTATGGTGAAGATATGTCATAAACAGAGAGCTTTCGAAGCAGTCAATGGCATATCACCATCAATGAAAAGATTAAGAGAGAATGGGTATCTTTCAGCAAGGACAAGTCCCTTTGACAAAATCGAAGGGTACATTTCTGTCAAATTGGAAAGGCAACAACCTTCGAATCATCCGTGAAAAGGCATTTACCCTTCGATTCATTCAATCAAGAGGCTTAGACCATTTGATCCTAAAGAAAATTTCCACAATATATGGGAGACTTCGTCCTGGAAGGAGCAACCCTTTGGAATCACCAAAGAAAAAGCCTTCAGAGGTGTATTTCTTCCACGAGCACAGACTTCTGTTCAGATCGAACGCTATCCTTTGACGGACTTGAAGGCCTCTAATTAACAATCTTAAAGAAATTCAATTATGTAATCGAAAGGATTCGGCTAAAGTAGACCAAGCACAGATCAAGTTATTCCACAATGATGAAATGTTCTTATCGAAACCTACAAAATTCAGCCGAAATGCTCCAATCCACCCAAACAAAGCTTACCCAAACCGAAAGAGGAATTTTGTGACACCCTGGGCTAATTGGATCAAGTCAATTTAGATCAAAATCTTTAGCATCAAAGGGATTTCAAGTCCATGATTCAAGCATCTAACTACATGCCTTTTTAAATAGGGATACGCATCCAAAAAGTACAAGAAGTTATCGACATGATTAAAGAGATCTCCGACATTGGAAATTTATCTAAAATCTACCTATTAGAACCATTTGCTCTCGAATAGATACCCAAGTTTTGTCCTAAAATGAAAGGCACAATTTAAGCAAATCTGACTCAATTAAGGATTCTACAAAGAGCTTTCTACTTTAAGGTGTTGACTATTTTTGTGGTTCATAATGTTGATCTCTCACGCCTTAGGAATTAGGCTATATTTAACTTGATGTCTTTCCTAATATATTGGATTCGATTGACTAAAGAAATCAAATAAGGTATGATAAATCTACAACCTCCTAAACAACCCGATTCAACTATAAATAGAAGGTTACCTTGATCTAGAAGAAGACTTTTGGATTTTTGACTTTTTTCATTGAACTCACGATCTTTTCCAGGAGAAACACTAATGTTTTTGTACTTCAACATATAATTTTGATAGTCAGTTGTAATATTGGCGAGTCTAAGCAATATAAGTACTAAAACTGATAAAGTGGACGTAGACCAATGATTTGGTGAATCATCATGAAAATGTCACATCTTATCTCGTTTTCTATTTGATTCCTACTATATACCATTTACATGTACCATTTTGGGGTATGAGTCAAAATAAAAGCTAACAGGAAGGTAGTGGTTCGTCTGTTCTTATGTTAGAGTAGGAAAAAGTGGCAATTGAAGTTTGAAACAATGCATGACTTCTGAAAAAGTTCACCTTAACGTGACATTTGAAATTGCGCATTTTAGGCTTTCCCCAAATTTGCCTTATCTCACATATGTCACATGAATTCTGAAGTATATTACTTACATATGTATGTTTGGATTCAACAAATACTTTGAAATAACAAAATATATAAATTCAACAATTGAGATGACTACGACAAATAGTTATGAAAAAATATTCGTTTTAAACATAAATGTAACAAGTAATTACGATTATGAATATCAACATACCGAAAAATTAATTCAAGCGATACAGACTACTAGCTTCACTAAGTAAACATTTCTTGTTTGTGACCTTAGTAACGTAGCTTCTCGTTTGCATATCTCTCCAGACCAAGTCCTAGTTTATAGAGAACATTCTGCAATTGGTCGCGAGTCATCCCATAGCCTTAGATTGTATTTAGCCAATTGAATTGCTTCAGCATGCATTTCAGTAGCATATTAACCATTTTGCGGCACATCAGATGATCTATGCATTCCAAGAAATTACACCATGAGAAAAGATAATGCATTATATGAAGCTTCAGATCAGTAATATTTTGTTCATACTATTTTTTGATGGTGTGAACACTTGATTGATAGAAATTAGTGGATCCTATACGAAAATCTCTCATTTCCACCAATCAGATCCCTGAGTTATCCACAAAAACAATGGCCTGCATTTTGTTACTTTTATGTACAACCACATCACTAGAATCCATAATTATCACATCACTAGAAAATCCTTAGGACCCCATTTTCGCTGGTAGTGCTCTTTTATTTTAACCTATGTTTAGTTCATTGGTCAAAAAAATCATTTTTTGTTCATTTCACAATTTCAATATCACTGCAGAAACATCTACCCAAGGTCAATAAACACCAAATTTCGCATTATCGCAATTTATTTTTTCTGCCTATGCTCCACTGGCTCTCTGTCATAACATATCTTCAAATTAGATCATAATCCATTTTTATTTTTCAACAAACTGAGTTTTAGAAGAAAAAACTATTTCATGTACACATTCATTGTCGCAACAGCAAGCAACAAACCACAATAAAATTTAATCAGAAACTTTTCGTCGATCTTTGGATTAATCATATTAGCTAGTATTTATAGAGCGTCCACATTTTTAAAATAACACTTAAAGCACTAATCAATTTGGTGGCGTTCGCGTAGGGCCAGACAAGCCAACGGTTGGAAATCTATTCGTTGGTCTCTGATGCGTCTGATGCGAATAGTTGGATTTTCAACCGTTCCCTATATAAACACTCCCCAGTCCTTATTCCCACCCAAACCTGAAAACCACATCCTTCTATGACATCCCCACCTTCTATTGATTCGTCTACGTCCATTGCAACCCGGACGAATGGATGCACATCATCATTTATTGATGTATGCATAAGCAATTTTGGCTTACGTGGGACAACTTGATATTGCTTGATGGAAACCCAAATGAAGAGCAAAATGAGATAATTTAAGTGGCTTTGGAGAACATGGGATAGCTTGATATTGCAGATTCCTGGCGGAGAGTGGAATGAAGAGCAAGATTGGATGGGTCAGACGACTGGTGGAACGGTGTTGTGTCCATGTACCAGAGATTTATGAGAAATGCTCCTCTTATGTTTAAGGAGTTGGATGAGATGATCGGTGGGTGCATACGAAAATGCACCTGCCAATATGAGATACCTCCGGTTGCGCCTCCACGGACTGTGTCCTCTCCTCATCAGCAGTTCACGGTAAATGACACATTTCTTTACAGAGATTGGGTAGCTGACAGGAGTTCACAGCCCCCGCGGAGACACCCCACATCTACCAGGATTGTGATCCCTGGGAACCTACTACCATCTTCGGTTCTGACCAACCACGTTAACGAGACGATCAATAGATGTTCTTCTTCGTTGGCCTCTGTTACAGTTGTTCAAATGTGGGAGCTTGTTGAGATTTCTCACACTGATCATGTGATTTGGGTGTGGTGCAAACGCTTACCCATATAGATCTGATCGGTTATCTTGATTACCATGTGAGTAGCATCTGTCGTAGTCGGTAGAAATATAATTTGGTTTTTTTCTGATTTGTTGTTGTTTGTTTTGTACTCGATTTCGTTTAATTTGTTTGTTTGTTATATATTTAATTAACTACAAAAACTATTTTAAAAAATTAAAATAAAATTACTCCGTTTAAATAACCTGTTTAAACGTTCCGTTTGAAACAACACTCTGTTTCGTTTGACACAATACCTAGTTTGAATATTTAAATACATCGTTTACCTTACAGTGCAAATGCACTCTTTGTCCTATTGTAAAGTGGTATCAAATAAATAATGGTTGGTGTAACACACATGAATGATGATTTCTAAAATGCACCCGATTTTTTTTTTTTTTACAAAATTGTACAGACGCACGTTAATTACGTAAACTAGTAAATAAATTTTACGACTTTTTAATGTTGCCGGTCACTAGCTTTCAAGTAGATAAATTAATCTTTTTAACGATTTTTACCCGTCTTGTTCCCCTTGTCAACGACAATCCTCCTCGTTTAACCATTTCCTCACCTTTGTCTCGATTTCAATGGCACCTTTTTTGCAAATTGTTTTTCTCTTCGTAAGTGCTTAGATCCTTTCCACTCTTCCGGCAATCCCACCTTCTACATCCTCCTTTCCATGTCCGGATTTATTTGAACTATATTAATGGCTTACACCACAACTGCTCTTTCATTCTGGTTCTACCTCACCCTCTCCACTTCTCTCCTCGTTCTCTTCATCTCCCTTTCAATCCCTCACTCTCCAAACCCTGACTTCCTCACCTATCCTAACGACCTACGTCATCATTACTTCTCCGGCAAGTTCGTCAAGCTAAAGAACTCTCAAATGTTCGTCATAGAACAAAACACAGATGGAGATACAGAACCAGAGCACGTGTTTTTGCTCCATGGCCTTGCTTGCAGCTCTTACTCATTCAGGCACATAATCCAACGTCTTGGTACGCGTGGGGTTCACGCTATTGCCATAGATTTGCCTGGATCTGGCTTTTCTGACAAGTTTGAGCCATTTGAGATTAAAGAAATTGGATTCTTCGGTTGGCTTGTAAGCGTCTTAACTGAGATAAGAGAGAAGGGTATTTTTTGGGGTTTTGATCAACTTGTAGAAACTGGTGAAGTTCCGAATGGAGAAAAGGCCTCAAACCTTTATGTGAAAGATGAGATCTTTTTCAGTGAAACAATGGGTGATATAGTAGGAGAGGTGTTTGAAGTAATGCTAGAAAGAAAACCTTTTCATTTGGTTTTACATGATTCGGCATGGGGAGCTGTGCTTGGTTGGGTTGCAAAGAATCCATTCTTAGTGAAGAGTGTTACTTTCATTGATTCTTCTCCTAATGAAGCTCCAGCATTTCCATTTGGGGTTCTTGATACTCCGGTTTTAGGTGAATTGGTTTTGAGTTCGAAGACTTTATTTGGTTGGCTAATAAAGCTGTGTTGTGTAAGGTCGGAAAGGGCGAATGATGTAGCTGAAGTTTATAGGTTGCTGTTTAAGGAGAGAAATTTGAAGAGAGGAGTTGTTGGATTTGGTAGGGGTTTGAACTACAGTTTTGATTTTGGAGAATGGATGAACTTATACAGGTTGAATGACTTGAATTTTCAAGTCATTTGGTCAAGGATATGGTCGGATAGATGGATTGATGAAGGGAAAAGGATTAGTGAAGCTTTTCCAGACTCAAGGTTTAGTTGGCATTACGGTGGAAGATGGCCTCAGGTGAGATACATCAATCATTAGTTATCTATTATTATCAAGTCCTTTTGCAACGATACTTATATCGACCCAACCATATAATAGTCAACGATAATATAATAAAAAAACTGATAGCATAACACTGTTAATATAGAAGCATTGTTGTTGACACCGGAATTGGCTCAGCACCCCAAATTGAGTACACAGTGAAATAAAATGAAGAAACAAAAAACAAAAATGCGAAAACAAACAGCACACACGATTCATTGTGCTTCAGCATAAATTTACCTACATCCACTTGCTCTTTTCTTATCTTTATTAATCAACTTGAATGATTACAAGCATTTGAGGTCGAAATGACCCTGATTACAGAGATAAAGAATGTGAGTTGTCAAAGAGCCAAAATGATCCTTCCTTCTTCAAACGGTCTTCAGTTTATAGGCTGTGGAGTATCCGGATCGGTCTGAAAATGTGGAGAAAAGTCCGAAAATGTGGGTAGCCAATTCTGCAAAATATCACATCCTTCAAAAATAGGGTTATGGGTCGGTGCTGATTCGGGGCAATCCGGTTCGGGTCCTACCCGGATTCACTCCTTCATTCCGCTTTGCTTTGCTGCTAAATGGCTTGGGTCTCGACTTGTTGGAACTTAGGCATGCTCGCATCGATCCGATGGAAATGGATATGAGGTCGAACTGTAGCGTTGTACATTGGCCGATCCAAAGTGATTTGGAGTCGGTGAGAATAATGATGCCGATCCAAGGCAATAGGAGTAGGTCGACTCGGGGCTCTGGGGCAGGCCGATCCAGGGGTTGAAGAACTTGTACGATTCGGAGCAATAGACCATGCCGACCCCGATCCTTGAGATGTTTAACTTCGGAAGTTTGCGAGATCTATCTTCTGATCCAGACCATTCTGAGCTTGAGTACACTCGTGCTTGAGTTTCGGGTGATCTGATGATGAGAAATCAGAAGCGTGACTGCCTTGTCAAAAGGTTGGTCAATTTCTTTGTCTCCCAAAGTACATCGCGTCGTGGACGTTATGTGCTTTGAATTGGTTACTTCGTCTACACTAGTTAGTGTCATATCTGAGATGGTCTGAATCTTTACTGGAATAATGTTTAAGAACAGCCATGTCTTTCCAAGTAGTCTTGATGTTCGAATCATTCTAGTATGTATAAATGGCCAAACATGCTTCGTACGATTACGCCTTCGCACGAGGCTGTCAAATCAAAGGCTTTTGGTTGAGGATTCCTGATGGTCACATGTGACTACTCAGACCTTGTAGATTCGGGAGGTTGAATACATCTTTTCTTTTGGTTTTGCTTGTCGAGTCTTCGTCTCCTGCAAGCGCTTGAGCACGTGCAGGTCATCGCTGTACAATGTCGTTACACGCACATACGAATGCATTTTCCAACTAAAATGGGAGATGAAAATTTAATTAGATTTTAGTTGAATGAACCATAATTACGTAAACTTAGTCAAGCACGTTGTTAAATTGAGTCAAATTCATCACGTATATATTTCGTCATTTCTCTTTAGCATCGTCATTATCATGCATGAATTCTTCCTCCCCCTTTTTTATAAGTTCGGGTCGATGGCCAACCCAGATTCGAGATTTTTTTTTATATAGATACGGGTCCGTGATGGACCCGAATTTGTAATTTTTGCCTTGGATCGGTGCCGAGCCGGGGCAACCTGTCAGTTCGGAGGGGGAGGGACGAAAAGTCTCCTCCTCATAACTATAAATGTCTAGCCCACTCCCCTCTCCTTCTTGTCACCCTCTTCTTCCTTTTATCGAATCGAGCCTGAACACTCTACCGAATCTTTGACCGCCGCCTGTCCTACCGTCATATTCCGTGTCCATGCACCAACCATTAGTGTTAACCCATAAAAAAATACATGTTCAATATGTCATCAAAGTCATGCCGTTATTCGTTAAGTCATGGGACTCAATATGCAAATGCCAAGTCGTTCTAAGGTCATGTCGTGAGGAAAAGAAGGATCCATGCCGTCTTCGGTTATGACGTATCGGTCAGGTTGCCGTAACCCGTATCAAGTCATAAAACTAAGTCGTGTATCTCCATGTCGCAACCAAGACTCTTCTGAATCATGTTGCAACTCCTCGAGACGGTCCCAGAAGGCTAAATCGTTTCCTAGACATGTCGTGCCTGCTTTATGACGTTAAGAGGAAGCTAAAACATTCAACAGCCATGCCGCTCCAATATAATGATATAAGGAAAGGCTGAGTTTTATGTCGGCCAACGATATGACGGTATACTACTGTTATCCATGTCGTTCAGCGACATGGTGTACAAGTAATTCATGTCGGTTTTAAACCATGTCAAGAGAGCCATGTCGTTCTGATATCATACCAGATCGCTCACAGTCATGTCGCACCTATCCATGTCGTGCTCCATTTGTAGCATCAAAGCTAAATAAAGTCGTCATGCGACATGACGCTATGACGATCCATAAGCCCAAGGCACTAGGAAGCATTAAGTCGTGTGATTTGAGTCATACCGCCCTGCCTTCATGTCGTTCAGCAACATAAGGGACAAGCTGCTACTTAAAATCAATACGAACCATGTTGTGACCTACTCATGCCGCATCCAGTCATTACCAGGTTGATCCGAACAATATAAACCATGTCGAAGAAAATCATGTCGTGTCGCAAGCTCAAGGCGCCAAGGACTAACCCGCCAGACGACATGAGTCATGTCGTTGGCGACATGAGTTATAGCAAAAAACCAAGTCATGTCGGTGGCGACATGAGTCATGGCGTTTTCTGTATAATTACAGAATTGCCACCTGGTTTGGAAATCTCCTATAAATACCCCCCATAATTCATTTGAGAGGGGGACCGAAAATTCATTCGAAGGAGGAGACTCCGCCAAATTGAAAACTCACCTTCAACTTCTCTAATGGCTTCCATGGATTCAACAACACTTTTCTAACTTCATGAAGATCAAATCCAAGTCAATGATCATGAGAGTTCTCTTCAATTGAATCTAAACACCTTCAACCGCAAACACCATCCAAACGATCTCTAATTCATCTCTAATCTTCTCCAAAGACCAAATCGGTTGTTAATTCAATATGAAACCTATGAAGATCATGAAGATGGATCAAATACATCCAAATGATTCGAAAGTTGAAGATTGAATAGACAAGCTTATTTAGATGTGTATCATGAGTAGGAGAGTGATGGAAATGTTGTATGAGAGAAGTTAATCTTGTAATTTGTACGTTGATAATGGAATCCCTTATAAGAGTGGATGTAGATCCTTATTGGATTGAACCACTATAAAACCTTGTGTCTTCTACTTGCATTTCAATCATTGTGTGGCTCCACTTTTCATTCTTTGTAAGACATTCTCTTCACATTTTTGGTGTTAGGCCCAATTTTGGGAAAAACATTTGACGTCCACCGTGGGGCCCGGATTGTTAATCCATTTCTCACTCTCACAAGGTAGAAGGCCTTGCATTGGAATCTTAAGTGCACTCTGATCATCTAAGTCTTTTCGAATTGAAATCCTTATCCAAAGCCATGGGTAAGCCAGGTAGACCACCGAAGAAAACTACAAGCAAAAGCGTTGAAGATGTCGATAATGCCATTAACACGGAAACCACTCCGCTCACTAACCAGTTTGAAGTCGGTGAAAGTTCTAAAGCATGAACCGCCGTAACTAGAAGGGAATTGGATGAAGTGGCAACAGGATTGACAAGCCGAATCGATATCGCAAATGAAGCCATGATGAAGAAGCTTGAAACATGTTCGCCATGCAAGCCGCAACGGCCAAAGTCACCATAAGTGCAACCCGTCTAAAATCTGCCAAAACCACTCGAACGGAAGATACTGGATCTTCATCCTCAAGCCGGAATCGAGGGAATTCTATTCAAGAGATTGCGAACCCTAGTCATAAGGGAACGAAGCCACCTACTCATTATCTCTCTGGAAAAGCGACTCCTCAACAAGCGTTTGGTCCCACCAAAGGGGCACTTCCCATGCGGGAGGTCCAGGGCCCCGGAATCTGAACCGTGACCGTTTGCCTAAGCAAACATCCGGTAAGGAGGAAGGCGTCCGCCCCGTGGGCCAACTCAATAAGGAAGAGCGTATATCCGGGATGATACGAAAGATCATGAAGGAAAGGCAGAAAGAAGTGGATGATGAGAAGGAATGAGGGTTTGCTCCCACAAAAACCCCACTTATAGAAAGAATAAAAATGGCGCCATATCCGAAAAAGTTCAAACCCCCGGTTGTGCAAGCCTATAATGGGACTGGAGATCCCAATGTGTTCCTATTCAAATATGATCAACACATGGATGGAGCACGTGCCACTGATGAGCTCAAATGCTTGTATTTTCCTACTTATTTGGAAGGAGTGGCTTCACTTTGGTTCACGAAGCTTCCGCCAAAGTCCATAGACGACTTTGCCACCTTGGCCAAGCTGTTTAGGCAGCAATTCAGGCTACAAACAACTAGGGTCCGTGATGTAATGGAGCTAAACGAGTTGGAACAGGCGCCAGGGGAATCCATTAGAGCCTTCCTTTCTCGTTTTAACGCGACTGCAGCTGAAGTCGGAAACTATGAGCCACGTTTGGCCTTAATGGCTTTAAAAGGAGACAAAAGTAAAAGGACCAAACTTGGGCGGTGGATCAAGAAAAAGAAGCCTGCCACTCTCGAAGAGCTATTTGATAAGGCAGAAGAATATATAGGTGTGGATGAGGATCCGGCCTATACATTAGAAGCCCCAAAAAATAATGAGCCGTCAGAGGAGAAAGATGTGAACATACAAGGAGGACAGAAGAACGCCGGAGGGAATCAGAAAAGGGGGAATGAAGGGAAAGATGGTCGAAACAACAAAAAGCTTCGTTTCTTCAAGAATTTTGAAATGACTCCCCTTAACGATACCATAGAAAACATTTATATGGCGACCAAAGACACGGAAGAATACCCAGAGCCAGAGAAGCAAAGAGTCACCGATAATGCAATAAAATCCGGCAGGTTTTGTCGATTCTACAACCAGCCAGGACATAGCACAAACGAGTGCAGACATAGACATTTGAAAAGCTTAATTGAGGAACTGATAAGGAAAAACAGGCTTCAGCAGTACACAAAGAACCCCCATAATGCTCAGGGAGCTCAAGGCCAAGGAACCTCAACATGACCGCTTAAACAGAATGAGAATGCTTCGGTTGCCGCTATACCAAGGATGATTATAAACACCATTTCAGGAGGCCCATACCCAGTTGGAAAAAGCTGGGGAGACATGGTGAAGTACGCTCATGAAGTGAAGAACTTTTGGAAAAGGAATGAACTCATGATCATGGATGAAGCTCTATCAGCAAAGATGCCGAGAGTCCCGCGAAGCGACATTACATTTAAAGATGAAGATCCAGATGAGATCATAGCACCTACAGAGGATCCAATGGTGATAACTATTGGCCTGGGTCCAGCCATAGTTAGAAGGGTTCTAGTTGATAGTGGAGCATCTGTTAAGGTCCTCTTCATCAGTGCATTCCGTAGGATGAAGCTTTCCATGAACGACGTAAAAGCCTGCCAGAACAAGGTCCACAGGTTCACAGGTCAAGCTGTCCAACCAATTGGTGTCATCAGTTTACTAGTGGAACTCGGAGAAAGGGAGCAGAAAGCCACAATGGAACAGGATTTTGTTATAATTGATGAACCATCCGCTTACAATGCCTTCTTAGGAAGACCTACTCTTGCGGCGTTCAAAATAACCATGGCTCCTTGGTGTCTCACTATGAAATTCCCGACAGAGAACGGAGTTGGCACAATTATAGGTGATCAACAAGCAGCAAGAGAATGTTATTTGATCGAATTGGCAGAGGCAAGGAAAAAGGAACTAAAGAAGGATGTAGAGCCGTCGCTCTGCATCCAAAAACCCCTCTTATAGCAATTAAAGCAAAACCCCCATACTGGTGAGCACAGTGGTGCTCGAAAATCAATCGATCGAAGGAAAAACAGTATGGGGGAAAATAGAGCAGAGCCAGTCGAAGATACTATCCCGTTCCAGTATCCGATAAAGATCCCAACCAGGTTCTAAAGATAGGGTCCCAGCTAGGTATGAAGCTGCAAAAGGAATTAATCTTGTTTTTGAAAGCGAATCTAGATGTATTTGCCTGGACACACTCAGATATGTGTGGGATCCCATCAAATGTAATTGTTCACAAGTTAAATATAAATCAGAAATTGACCCCTCTGAAATAAAAAAGATGAATGCAAGGATTTGAAAGATCTGAAGCTCTAAAAGAAGAAGTAAATAAACTACTTGAAAATAATTTCATTCGAGAATCTACATACCCAGATTGGGTTTCTAACCTAGTTTTGGTCAAAAAGTCCAACGGAAAATGGAGAGTGTGCATTGATTACTCAGACCTTAATAAAGCATGCCCAAAAGACAGTTTTCCTTTGCCCCGGATCGACCAGCTCGTAGATGCAACAGCGGGGCATGGGTTACTATCTTTTATGGACGCATATTCCGGGTATAATCAAATTATGATGCACAAGCCGGACGAGGAGAACACAAGTTTTATAACGGATAGAGGGCTATACTGCTATAAAGTCATGCCGTTTGGACTGAAGAATGCAGGAGCGACCTACCAACGTCTCGTAAACTCCATGTTTAAATCTCAAATAGGGAATATGATGGAAGTATATGTTGACGATATGCTAGTCGAATCAAAGAAGGCCGAAGATCATCTCGAGAATCTGGCAGAAATGTTTCACATTCTCGGAAAATACGGGATGAAACTAAATCCATTAAAGTGTTCATTCGGGGTCTCTTCGGGTAAATTTCTTGGGTTTATCGTCGATGCAAGGGGCATCGAGGCGAATCCCTCTCAGATTGCAGCTTTAAGAGAAATGCGGGCCCCAAAGACAAAAAAGGAGCTCCAAAGCCTGAATGGAAAAATGGCGGCATTAAATCGGTTCGTTTCCAAAGCAACAGTTCGGTGTATTCCGCTTTTTGATGTCTTGAAGAAGGGAAGGAAGGAATTCCAATGGACCCCAGAATGTCAGGAGGCTTTCGAAGAATTGATAAGACATATGGAATCACCACCAATGTTGTCAAAGCCTAAAGATGAGGAGGCTCTATTTTTATACCTAGCAGTTTCATCACATGCCTTGAGTGTCGCGCTAATCCGAGAAGAAGCAGGGGTGCAGTTGCCGGTATATTACATCAGTAAGAGATTTGTCGGGGCGGAACTAAATTACCCTAAGCTGGAAAAGCTCGCATATTGTCTTCTCGTTGCCTCAAAAAAGTTGAGACCTTATTTCCAATCTCATCCTATCAAAGTTCTCACCGATCAGCCATTAAGGCAAATTCTCTTTCGCCTAGAAACTTCAGGAAGATTACTCAAATGGAACATTGAGCTAAGTTAATATGACATCACGTACCATCCTCGAAGAGCCATCAATGGTCAAGCCCTAGCAGATTTCATTGCTGAGTTTACAGACAGAGGAGAAGAAGTTAAGGAAACAGCAGAAACAGAAACTAGTAGGAAACTATACTTTGATGGATCTAGAAACGAATGTTGTTCAGGGGTCGGAGTTGTCTTAGTAACCCGAGAAGGTCATTCTTTATGCTACGCCCTGAGATTGGAATTTTCATCAACTAATAATGAGGCCGAATATGAAGCGCTAATAACGGGGTTAAAATTGGCAAAAGAACTAAACCTGAAAACCTTGCAGATTCTCAGCGATTCTCAGCTGGTAGTGGGTCAAGTACGCAAGGAGTTCCAAACCAAAACTGGGAACCTGCCTTCTTATCTAATCAAAGCTATGGAACCTCTAAACGATCTTGACCACTATGTCATATCTCACATTCCTAGAGAGCAAAATTCAAAAGCGGATTCTCTTGCCAAGTATGCTAGTTCTTCAGACGCACAACTACTAGGTTTAATCCCCGTCGAAGTTATTTCTATCCCAACCATTGAGGAAGCGAGTATTGACTGGATAATGGAGACCACTGGGGAACCTGTATCATGGATGACCCCAATTAAGGAATATATCCTTAATGGAACATTCCCTGAAGATCGAAAAAAGAGAAGAAGAATATTGCGCAAGGCCCCTTGTACCTAGTTCAAGACGGAAGACTGTACCGACGGGGATTCTCCATGCCGTTGCTACGATGTGTAACTAAAGAGGAATCCAAAGCAATTTTGGTAGAGTTGCATGAGGGAGACTGCGGAGGACACACCGGTGGTCAAACGTTAGCCAAGAAGATTCTGCGATACGGCTATTTTTGGCCTAATATAAATCTAGATGCCATGACCTATGTAAAGAAGTGCGATAGGTGCCAGAGATTCGCTAAGATTCCGAGAGCACCCCCCACAGAGCTAACTCAAATGGTCAGTCCATGGCCATTTGCAGTATGGGGCATAAATTTAATTGGGATATTACCCGCCGCAAAATCGAATACGAGATACGCTATAGTAGTTGTCGACTACTTTACCAAATGGGCCGAAGCAGAACCTTTGGCTAATATCACATCAAAGGAAGTAATCAATTTCGTTTTGAAAAACATTATTTGCAGGTTTGGAGTGCCACAAAAGATTATTACCGGTAACGGAACCCAGTTTGAAAGCAATGAATTCCTAGACTTCTGTGCTGAGTATAAAATCAAAAAGAGTTTTGCAGCTGTGGCCCATCCGCAGGCAAACGGGCAAGTGGTTCATCGCCATAATGATATCCCCGAGGGGCAAGTGGAACCCAAGACCTCCCCGAGGGGCACCTGGTTCATCGCCGACGCCGTAATGATATGGCTGGATAGCGATACAAACACCGGGCTTTGAACCCAAGACCTCCCCGAGGGGCACCTGGTTCATCGCCGACGCCATAATGATATGGCTGGATAGCGATACAAACACCGGGCTTTGAACCCAAGACCTCCCCGAGGGGCACCTGGTTCATCGCCGACGCCATAATGATATGGCTGGATAGCGATATAAACACCGGGCTTTGAACCCAAGACCTCCTCGAGGGGCATCTGGTTCATCACCAACGCCATAATGATATGGCTGGATAGCGATACAAACACCGGGCTTTGAACCCAAGACCTCCCCGAGGGGCACCTGGTTCATCGCCGACGCCATAATGATATGGCTGGATAGCGATATAAACACCGGGCTTTGAACCCAAGACCTCCCCGAGGGGCACCTGGTTCATCGCCGACGCCATTAAGATATGGCCGGATAGCGATACAAACACCGGGTTTTCAAAGACCTCTTCAGAGGCATCCGCTCAGATGCTGGATCTTCCAAATCCAGCTATTGATTCTGGGTCTTCCAAACCCGGTTACTGACGGACCCAAAGACCTCTTCGGAGGCAGCCGACAAGTTCAAACAAGCGTCTGAATGATTCAGACTCAACGAACAACGGATCAAAGATCCTTTCAGGGACATCCGATCATAAGCCGAATCTTTCAAATTCGGTTAATGACAGAACCAAGGATTTTCATCAAGGTCATCTGACAAATTCTACAAGTAACTATAAATATCATGCTTGATTTTCAGAAAATTGAAACCAATTGTGGTATGGGGGCACTACCATCGCATTAATGAAATCTAATGACGCTTTCTTAAACATACTACAATCCGGTCACAATTTCGTGAAAATCCGGCATCAGATCATTCCAACCAACAAAACTGGATTTTCTAGAATGACTAAGGTGAGATTAAAGATCCCAACAAAGTGAAAAGGTTTTGGGTATTATCTCAGTCAAAATCATGAAAATCCAACATTGTTGGTTGGATTAACTCAGCCTGTAATAATAAAACAATTTGTGATGCAGAATCTATATTGTAAATATAAAACAGGTATGAAATGCGAAATAAAGAAGTACAGCATAACTAAAAGCAAAATTTAAAGCATGAAAAGCAGGATACAATTTCCTGACGGCAAAGCTGAGTTATAGCATAAAGTCACAGATTAAAGTGCAAAATATCAGACAACAGAGTATGTAAAGACAACAAGTACAAAAGTAATAAGCGGGGACCGGCGCCCGCATATACAACCGGCCTGAATACAACATACAAAAGTTGTTAACAACCAGATTAAGCTACTGCCAAACATGATCATTTCTTCTTGTCACTTGATCTTCACTTGATCTCAAAGCTGGCTTGTTAGGTGGAAGTGGAGGATTCTCTTCCACATTACTCAGATTCTCCTGGGAAGATAGAGTGATAGCCTCCGTGTCCTTCTTCTTTTTCTTCTTAGACGATGAAGACTTGGCAGGCTTTTTCCCTTTATCCTTGACAACATCTTGGGAACCTTCACCTGCTTCGATGGTCTCAACGTCATCACTAAGACTGTAGTCAACATCATCCAAGCCCAAGAGAGCACCGATCGTTGCATCTTGTGACCCGGGAGCTGCAATAAGTAAAGGAGTGTTACTAGGAGGAAGGGGAGTCACGACAGAAGTAAGAGGAAGAGTTGCCAATGGTGAATCAATTCTGGTAGCCCCAGTTGTCATTGCATTACCTATAGTAGGAGAAGACGGGTGAAATTGAACTCAAAAGTATGGGAACATCAAACATAATAAGCGAGGAACCCAGGTGAATCGAAAATGGACTCTAAGCACAATAGGGTATAGTTGGTATCAATTTTACCTGTGTCTAGAAGATTTTCTGGGGGATCCCTGTGCTCAATTCTCCAATGATCAGAACTGTCATCACTAGCCTCGTCATCTCCACTATGCTCTTCAACAATATTCTCTGTATTGATGTTTCCCTCAGCAACAACGCCTTTTTTTTTAGGAGCATCAACTGGACTAGCTAACGTTTGTGAACCAGAAACTTCAAGAACCGCAACATCAGTAGGAGGGTTGGCATCGGGCTGGGTTTGAACTTGCTCACCAGAAGTATCAGCCCTCTCGCTCATTAGTTGTGCCTTTCCCTCTGCCAAAGCCTTTCTGGACCTATCATCCAGGAGATCGTTAATAAGCTCGTTCTCGCTACAAGCATCACCATTAATTTCAAGCACTCGTTCCCAAACAAGTGCCAAAGTGCGCGCAAAACTTTCCCCTAAGTAATGCAAACTCCCACGACTCATGACACTGAATACGTAGAAGCGGAACATGTCGTCATCAGCTTCATCCATAGCCTGTTTATGAGTCTCTTCTGCAATGGCCTTGTCTTTATCAAGAGACTCGACCTTGGCCATTAATGTCTGGTTGGAAGCTTTCAGGGATTTAACTTCCTTACGAAGGGTAGCGGCATCCTTCTGATATTGTTTGGAGAAATCTTTCTCTACAGCTAATGTGGCGTCAACATTGCGCTTATAGCATCTTTTTCCCTTTGCTTGGCGGCATCAAGTTCTTCTCGAAGTCTGTTGATCTCGTTATCCGATGCTTCTAATTATGTGACTCTTTTATTAAGAACTGCAATAGTAGCGTCACGATCATCCAAAACTTTTCTCCATTTGACTTTATCACTCTCCAGCTCGGCAATTTTAGCAAGATTGGAGTCATGGTGCTTCTGAAGGTCATCACCAAGTTTCTCCCATCCGCGCAGCTTCTTGTAAAAACCATCTCTTACGATGCTCCACTTTGTGTCAAGTTGACTCTTAGCAGTATCGAACTGGACATGTGTTTGGCCTATAAGCGCATCCACCTCCTTAAGAAAATCATTGGCATCGGTTATACTTACTCCACGATCAAATAAAAGCCCTTTCAAGTTCTAACCTGGAAGCCTTTCGGAAAGAGAGAGACTCGTAGAATCAGGATTATGGCGAGGCTTATTAATAATCGAATAGATCTCGGCTGAAGGACCGGAAGGGCCAGAGGATGGAGGAAGTCGAGGCCTAATAGGAAGCTTATCTGCTCGAGAGTGCTTATAAGAACCATCCCTTCCTCGTTTCTTCCCTCGATCCTCTTCATCAGGAGTGTCTTCCCTTAGCCAACTGCGTCTTCTAGCCTCTTCCTCCTCTTCTTTACGTATCTTCTTCCTCTGTTCCTCAGTTAGGTTAGATTCTGATGCATGTAAAGACTGAAAAGAGGATTTCAAGGGCGGAGGAGGATCGAACTGTTTTTGGTGACGAGATGATTGCTGAGGCTTGGATCGTAATAAGAGCTTTGGATCGATAGCTTTACTCTTTTTACTGAAATTCGATCTGATTCCTGATGAGCGTCTCCCGTGCATGTCTAAACCTGAAATAAGATATGGATGAGTTTTCGGTACTTGGAACTGCAAAGTATCTAAAAAGGACTAAAAACAAGAAACGAGGACAAAAAAAGAATCAAAATACACGAGATATATTTCTGTAAAAGACACTGTTATTGACAGACCGGCTTTTTCCCCTAGGTCTAAGGGGATTTCTAAAGATTCAGGGTGCTCTCCAGACTCGATTGAGGTTGCATTCCTAAGTCCAGTTTCTATGGTTTGAGGGTTGAGAGGCTGAGTAACTGCACCATCCTGACTAAGATACTTAGCAGAGTTGAGATCACTCAAATTGTCAAATGTACCTGCAGAGTCTTCCTTAGTTGTGTTTTCAGTAAGAGGGTCATCAGTTATAATCTCGATATTTGGATCGGTTTCTAATACAACTACATCTTCTTCAACATATTCGGTCCTACGCTTGGACTCAGAAGGATTCATTCCCCAATTATCTTCCTCAGCCTGTTCAGAATCTGATTTTGACTCAGAGTGCGGGGAAGTGTTCTCTTTTTCAGCCAGTTCGGTCGATGTTGCAAGGACCTCCCCCCTACGACGGTTGGAATCTTCATCCTTGTTCAAAGTCATTGACAGGGGCAGCGTTTTTCCACTAGTAGATTCTGAACATCTTTTTAAGGAAGGGTCAATAGGAAAGTCTTGATCGGCTTGAGTTGCATTTTTGTCGTTAGAACTTCCAATGCCCGACTCTGCGAGGCTAGGTTTAGGAGTGGAAGGTCCGGCCTTACATAAAAATTTCCTCAAAGGATGAAGTAGTTCATATTGGCGAAGAGTATTTTCTGTAATTAAAATTTTACTGCTTCTCTTAGCCTTGTCAATAGCTTTCAGTGTTTCATATGTGGCCTTAAGAGAAGAGGATGCTTTGCTGTCCTTAATCAAGGCAGGGAGTACTGCATTTCAAAAGAGATAATATAAGAACGTATAATTTAGAAGAAGGTAAAGTCAAAGCCGCTCAGTAAAAATGTGCGTACCTCCGTCTGTCCACTGCCCCCGAAACGGTTCGGGGCATCTGACAAAGAAGAATTGGCTTAAAAATCCTGAAACACTGTCTGGGAATTCGAGAACAAGCTTCCGATTCCTGCCACCTTCAGCATGCATAATAGAGGGGGTGTCCCTCCTACTCTTAAAAGAACACAGGTAACGAAGCTCTTGAAAAGTAGGTTCTTGCTTCCTCGTGTCCATGAAAAGAACATAAAGGCCTAGTAAAACGGTGTAGTCATTTGGATGGAGTTGAAAAGGAGCAATGCCTAAACGATCTAAGATTCGCCCTAAAAAAGGATTAAACAGGGGAATAGCACCAGCTGCTAGCATTTGTTTGTTTACGGCAACATATCCGGCATGGGGGTTGTCAGCAAAAACGCCTTCTTTTGGCAATATTGCATCTGTAAGGGGGATTCCGTATTGACCACACAGTAGTTCGTATTGCTCTTGAGTTAGTATGGTAGATTGTCTCTCTTGATCCCTAGCTTTGACCGGATGAAGTTTCAAAGGAAGGGAGGCAGAAACCTGATTAGGGGTTATGGTTGTTTCAGTTTCGGGAGTCGTGTTTAAAGAAGGATCAGTTCGAGCCAAAGAAGTCTCTTCATTTTGAGGGAGGACTTGCTTTTTGGTGGTCATTCTACACAAATATACTTGAATACATCTCAGTTTTCTAGCAGCAAGATTCAAAGAATAAAAGTGCGAAAACACATCAAAGCAGAAAATCAAAGATGACAAACATTGAAGCAAGGCGTTCGTTGACATTAGGGTCAAGTCGTAATGACATGGTCACTCTATGTCGTAGCAGCGACATGACGACTTGCTCATGTCGCTACCATGGTCTGGGACTCATATCGGTACACAACGTAAGAATCATATCGGTCCACGACCTGAGTCCCATATCGGACCACGACTTGAGTCCCATGTCGATCCACGACCTGAGTCCCATGTCGGTCCACGACCTGAGTCCCATGTCGGTCCACGACTCAAGTCTCATGTCGGTCCACGACTGGAAATTCATGTATGACCACGACATGAGGCCCATGTCAATTCGCAATCTGGAATTTAAGAGTAACTCGACTTCGACGTAGGGGTCCCGACATTAAAGGGGGGTGTTCAAATACTATTACAAGTTAAGATTCATACAGCTTGAGTGGAACAATGACGTGAGCACCAATCCGCAGTCTTAAAACAAGGTCATCAAGAGGTCAACTCGTTTAGACCAGTTCCCAAATTCAAGACGTTCATACGACATGACACCCCAAGCGGCTTGGATTACAATTACGAATTGGTGACTTATATAGGCATAACGACATGAATTTTTATCAAGACTTAATAATGAAATCGTCAAACAAACACAAATCAGAGCACGCCATAAACCTACTTTGGGGCAACACGAAAAGAAATCGTACAACAGTTATAATAAAGCAATAAAAGGATCATGGTTGAGGTATTTCAGCAAGCAACTGGTGTGCATTATAATAAAACATTCAAAAAACAGTTCATACAGTCATCGTCATATCAAGGACCAAAACAAGGCATTTTATGGTCAGCTAAGCACGGTTTAAAACTCATGCCGCTGGGACGACACGAGATTTAAATCGTACTAATAGCATAAAAATAGGGGTTCAGAGAAGATCAAAGAATTTCAAAGTTATCCACCTCAATCCAGTTCATTTGTGATTCTCAAACGTCTCAATAACACGAGGCAGTCAAGATTGATTCACAAGGTCATCACTTTATCAAAATAAGTAAAAATCCTTGAGTTCTATACAAATCCTAGCATTCAGAAGAACAAAAAAGAATTCAGATCCAAAAAATTACTTGCAATAATTTCTGAACGGTCGTCGAAGGAAGGATTCTTCAGAATCAAGAGAATAGGTGTTGAACTGAATTGATGGAGCTCGTCAAAGTTGGTCGGAGTCTAGACGCGATGACTTTAATAAAGGCGTCGGCTTGATTGGACAAATCGCTTATGAAGAAGGCTACGATATTTCTCAGACCCAATCCGCCATTAACGAGATGAGACCTTAAAATGAAAAGAGGAGTAGGAATGAACAAACGGGTTAGGGGCAATATATGGAGTGTTGAAATAATCGGGCCGAGGTCGGTTCGGATTAAAGCCCAAAACGACTTAGAGGTCTTATGCGACATGCAAAAGCCAAAGCAAATCGCGACATGAAGTTAACTTGCGGCATGAATCCAAGAGTACCCTAACGACTTAACTAAACTACATGAAAAATGTCAAAGAATATAAGGATTCGAAGCCCATGCTATTTCTAATAACATGAACTTCGAGGAGCAAATATTAACCCATAAAAAAATACATGTTCAATATGTCATTAAAGTCATGCCATTATTCGTTAAGTCGTGGGACTCAATATGCAAATGCCAAGTCGTTCTAAGGTCATGTCGTGAGGAAAAGAAGGATCCATGCCGTCTTCGGTTATGATGTATCGGTCAGGTTGCCGTAACCCGTATCAAGTCATAAAACTAAGTCGTGTATCTCCATGTCGCAACCAAGACTCTTCTGAATCATGTTGCAACTCCTCGAGACGGTCCCAGAAGGCTAAATCGTTTCCAAGACACGTCGTGCCTGCTTTATGACGTTAAGAGGAAGCTAAAGCATTCAACAACCATGCCGCTCCAATATAACGATGTAAGGAAAGGCTGAGTTTCATTTCGGCCAACGACATGATGGTATACTACTGTTATCCATGTCGTTCAGCGACATGGTGTACAAGTAATTCATGTCGGTTTTAAATCATGTCAAGAGAGCCATGTCATTCTGATATCATACCAGGTCGCTCACAGTCATGTCGCACCTATCCATGTCATGCTCCATTTGTAGCATCAAAGCTAAATAAAGTCGTCATGCGACATGACGCTATGACGATCCATAAGCCCAAGGCACTAGGAAGCATTAAGTCGTGTGATTTGAGTCATACCGCCCTGCCCTCATGTCGTTCAGCGACATATGGGACAAGCTGCTACTTAAAATCAATACGAACCATGTCGTGACCTACTCATGACGCATCCTTTACCAGGTTCATCCGAACGATATAAACCATGTCGAAGAAAGTCATGTCGTGTCGCAAGCTCAAGGCGCCAAGGACTAACCCGCCAGACGACATGAGTCGTGTCTCTGGCGACATGAGTTATAGCAAAAAACCAAGTCATGTCGGTGGCGACATGAGTCATGGCGTTTTCTGTATAATTACAGAATTGCCACCTGGTTTGGAAATCTCCTATAAATACCCCCCATAATTCATTTGAGAGGGGGACCGAAAATTCATTCGAAGGAGGAGACTCCGCCAAATTGAAAACTCACCTTCAACTTCTCTAATGGCTTTTATGGATTCAACAACATTTTTCTGACTTCATGAAGATCAAATCCAAGTCAATGATCATGAGAGTTCTCTTCAATTGAATCTAAACACCTTCAACCGCAAACACCATCCAAACGATCTCTAATTCATCTCTAATCTTCTCCAAAGACCAAATCGGTTGTTAATTCAATATGAAACCTATGAAGATCATGAAGACGGATCAAATACATCCAAATGATTCGAAAGTTGAAGATTGAATAGACAAGCTTATTTAGATGTGTATCATGAGTCGGGAAGTGATGGAAATGTTGTATGAGAGAAGTTAATCTTGTAATTTGTACATTGATAATGGAATCCCTTATAAGAGTGGATGTAGATCCTTATTGGATTGAACCACTATAAAACCTTGTGTCTTCTACTTGCATTTCAATCATTGTGTGGCTCCACTTTTCATTCTTTGTAAGACATTCTCTTCACATTTTTGGTGTTAGGCCCAATTTTGGGGAAAACAATTAGCCATCTTCGACCTCATTTCCCGTTCGAAAAAAGGTATTTGTTTGTTTTTCCTTGTTGTTTATGGGTTATGTTGAGGTGGAGAGTTAGCGTCGGGTCTTTTCCTCTTGCGTCACGTCAGTGAGGGAAAATCCATGGTGGCAACGCCAAGATGTGGTGTAAAGATTTGGAGATCGAAAGAAGAGGGAGTTGAAGATGATAATCGGTGGAGATGGAATGAAAGAGTCAGGTGCGGATAAGATAGGTTGGAGATGGAGGAGAAAAAGATGTGACACGTGGAACGAGAGAATATGTGGAGATGAGTGGAAAGAAAAGGGGAGAAGAAATGGTGTGGGATGGAGAAGTGCAGGATGACCCAAATCGGCATGATCCTTGGTCGATCCGATTGGCCGATCCGGATCGGCTGGGTTCTTGGCCGATTCGGATTGGCCAATCCGGATTGGTTAAGTTGTTGACTGACCCGCATAGGCCCTGGATCGAAGTGATTCCGAACTTAATCGCGAACGACTTTGGGCTTGATAATCTTGCAGGGAATGATGACATGCATTCACACATGAATTGCATGTACAGACTGTCGACTTTGACATATAGCATTAGAGTATAACTGGACTAGCATACGAACATCATTATACATGCACATGACTATGAACATCCCTAATGATTGAGCGTCATTCCTACGAGACATCCAACCTTCAAGTACTCGTGATCAGGACTCGATGAGACAGTCATAAATGACGGTCGATTCAGTAGCTGTCCAAAGCGTGCCTTCAATATTATGCTTTTGTTAATGTTGTTGCACATGTCTTTACACTTCACTGCATACGCCACACTAATTCATGCGCGAGGGGTACATGTCAATCACTTTAACTAGTGATGCTTGTTGAGTGATACAACATGATGAGCAAGATGTATTTTACAAGATCTCCAGATGTAGGAGCCAAGAAGGATGTTGTATATAAAGATCAAAGCTCCGGATCTAGCTCGGCTACCGACTCAGATAGCGATGAATCCAGATATCAAGTACAAGTACAAGTACACGCCTAGCAGTAAGTAGTTCCACTAGCTGAGGAGCAAGCCGTTGACGATGGCGGAGCCGACGAAGGAGAAGTTACAGGAGTCGCTTCCACTCCCGACACTCTTGCAAGGGCTATTTTCTTGAATAATCCTCTTGAGTCATGGACTTCGGCTATGGACGAACCAAAGCTGGAAAATTTATACCAAACATGGGATCCTTTTCGATCAAGCGCGAGTGTCTGCTATTTTTCAAATAGCTCACAACCCCCTAGAGGGATATAGGTCGTGCACTCGGCACATGTGCACTATCAGATGTGTATCTCCATTCATTCCTTATGTCAGGGAGATTTTATACCACGTGAGGTTGACGCCCATGCAGCTGCACTCCACTGCTTCTGCCCATCTCTTAGCCTTGCATGTCTTATATTCTGAACATGTCCATCGAGCACATACGATTGATGATGTCTAATACTTCTATAATTTCAAGCATCGAAAAGACTCTTCGAGGCGACTGCAAACAGTCTAGTCATTGTGGGTGGATAAAGCAAGCTGAGCGAGATAAAACATAGTTTCATGTCATGTGCCAGCCAGACTATGTAAGGCGATGGCCTGAAGGAACTAAAGTGTCTAAAGGAGTGGTTTAACTCTTAAAACTGAGTTTGATCTCTTTAATACTTTATGTCTTCTCATGGTAGGAACTCTGACTAAGCCTTCTGGCAATGCTTTCGAGTTGGCATTGACAATTTTTCGGGCGTTTCCTGAGGACCAAAGGCGTGTGCAGAGATATATAACCAACCAACTACTGCACAGATTCCATATGTTGAGCAACAACTGGAGCATTGGTTTGGATGACGCTCCAGTTGAGGACAATGGTGGAGATGGGGAAGAAGCACACGTCATCGTGCCCCCAGTCGGGGAGTTTGAAGGTGGCGTACCTCGCGTCCAAGTCGTGGTCAATGGCGTCGGCATTGGGCTAGGTCACATGCAAAAAAATAAGGATGTTTTACCTCCCATCGTCGAGAAGTCGCCCGTTGAGGGTTCAGTCTCTGAGCATAACCCTCAACCTAAGTCTTCAGCCTACGACACACGGTCTGTGAGCGCTGATGATTCTTTCAAGGGATTAAATGTTCTACCTCTGATGACAGAACATTATGATTTTCGTTTTCCATACTTAGATCCCCAAACTTTCTTTTCCACTTTCGAAGGGGTAAATGTTCCCGTCGAGATTGGAGAATTAATGTGGGCGAGCAAGAGTCCGGGATCTGGTCTGTCTGGAGGATCACTAGGATGCACACAGCACGAGCACTACGTGTTATAACTGAGTTTTGATATAAGTTTGTTTTGGTTTGCAGGTCCAAATGCCAAGGAAATAAAGCTACCATACACACTTCAACTCTAGTATCTCAAAGAGCGGCGATATATTGCCTAAGTATTATTCAGATTACGAGTGCGATCGCAGAGAGGATCGTGAGAGTGAGGAGAGTGGAATGCGTGCGATTATGTTCATCATTCCCGCTTTCGCTTTTCGGTCCGTTGAGACTTCAATAGAGTTCCAAGTCATAGAGGCGACTCTCATAAATGCGAGCAGCCAGTGGTCAAGACCCCGATCCTTCCAAAGGGCCCAACGAGTGAACCTCACCCGAAAAAGGCTCCGAAGTCAAAGGAAAAGGCGATTGTCGCACCAAGCAACCACAAACCAAGAGTCACTGAAGTCGCTGAGCCCCAAGTGTTAGAGCCCACAATTCAACAATGGAAGAAAGAGCTTGAAACTCAGCTTTCTGTAATTTTACTTCTCAAATATGCACTTCTTGCCTTCACTCTTCCCTACTTTCAGAGAATTGATCAACTCCTCAAATTAGGTGTAGAGGAGTATGCGAGCAATACCGCGAGATGGTTAAGTATGCTAAAAAGCAATTGGAAATCATCAAGTCGCTGGAGCTAGACATCGAGAATATGAAACGGGAGTGAGATCGTGATAAAAATGCTTTAGCAGTTCAAGACAAAGAGCTTGCGAACTGTAAGGCCAAGTTGGTGGCAATAGAGAAAGAAGCTAAGTCCACTAAAGAAGAAGCTCGGGCATTATTTCAGTCTGAACTCGACACGTGGTCCTTCAAAGCTATGAGGACGATTTGAAGGTGGTGACCTAGGAAAAAATTGACCTAGGACTTAGCAACGAAGTTTTGAAAGAAAAAAGACTCCTTCGCGAAGGAGGTTGAGAGTTGAAAGCATAGCTTGTCGAACTCGAGTCAGGCAAGAAGGCAGAAGTGATCACGATCACAAGTGTATGCATCAATGCTAGGTCGCTAACTTACCACCAGATTAGGCCGGCTTGCCTCGGTTCGTCATGGTCTAGCCGAACTGATCGACCAGGGTGGACTGTCCTAGCTCGACCCCGAGTCGAATGGAGCGAGTCGTTTCTGTAATCATTCTAATGCCTGCTCCTAGTCGTGGTGCTTCATTGCTTCTGCCTGATGACGACGATTCCTTGTAATGATAGCACAGTGGAGTGTGAGTCATCTACCTCCTGAGTTCGTTCCATTGCGTCGTCATTTGATTTGTTTCCTTCATAGCTCGATGTTCTCCCGTATATGCTGGTTCAGGGCGTTGCCGGTCTCCTCCAGCTTTCTCATAACTTCCATTAAATCTTCACGCATCACCGGAGCAAAGGATGGCGCGACAATAGTTATTGCGGTGGTTGCCACCACATTCCCGGTATTGCTAGGCTGTTGGCTAGCCTCGTCTTGAGCTTGGTTCGCCGGCTTGTAGGAAGAGGCACCTTTCTTGAATACCATTTTTGTAGGTTTGTGACGTTTGTCTGGAGAGTTAAACGTTTGTAGGAATGAAGGAGATTAGATCTTCTTGACGGATTTGGGAATCTGATAGGAGATTTAAGTATCCTAGAGCTGAAAGATTCGTCTTCTCGGTGAAAGCAACAGAAATGTTGATACTAGAATTGGTTCTACATCCCAAATTGAGTGCGTAGAGAAATAAAATGAAAAAACGTAAATGAATAATAAGAAAACAAACATCACACACAATTTACAGTGGTTCGGCTTAAGTTTGCCTATAGCCACTTACCTTTTCTTATATTTATTAATCAACTTGAATGATTACAAGTACTTGAGGTCGAAGTGACCTTGATTACAAAGATAAAGAATATATGTGAGTTGTCAGAGAGCCAAAAAGATCCTTCCTTCTTCAAGGGGTCTTCTATTTATAGGTTGTAAAGTGCTCGGATCGGTTGAAGAATGTGGAGAAAAGCCCGGGAACGTGGTTAGATCAATTCTGCAAAATATCACGCCCTCCCTCAAAAATAAGGTTTCGGATCGGTGCTGACCCGGGGCAATCCGGTTCGGGGAACCCAAATTCAGTCCTTCCCGTGTTGCTTTGCTACTAAATGGCTTAGGTCTCGACTTGTCGGAATTCAGGCATGCTTTCACCTGTCCGATGTAAATGGGTATGAGGTACACTGGCCGATCCGAAATGACTTGGAGTATTGAGAACAATGATGCTGATCCAAGGCAATAGGAGCAGGCCGACCCGAGGCAGTGGGCAGGCCGATCTGGAAGTTGGAGAACTTGACCGATCCGAGGTCATAGACCATCCCAACCCGAATCCTTGAGGTGCTTAACTTTGGGAGTTTGCAAGATCTATCTTCTGATCCAAACCATCCTAGGTTTGAGTACACTCGTGCTTGAGTCTTGGGTGATCTGATGATGAGAAGTCAGAAGGATGATTGTCTTGCCAAAGAACGGGTGAACAATTGTAAAGCGGCATCGATAACTCAAACTCAAAATATTGATAAATCCTCATGTTAACTTGCAGGACTTTCTCAATTTCAATACATTAAAGAGTCAAGCCCAGAGAGTGGGTGGTTGTTTAGCACCAGGTTGAAGCGAGAAGTATGTGGACTTTGAACCGAAGTGGCAACAAATGTACATACTTCGATGCAATTAGATGCGTGTTGGAGAAGGACATGCGGTGGTTGAGTAATCTCCAAGTCAAAGTTCTCAGTTTCAAAATTGAATAATACCAAAATAAGTATTTAGTTTTTGTTTTCATAACTTTAAAATTCTCGGAACTGCCAACCGTTATATTCACTTATCCCATTTGTCATCATCAAACATAACAAGTTGTTAATCTTTATTTCTTTATTTCAGCTTTTGCACGTTTGATGCATGCATGCATGCTAGTACCATTGAGAAAAATACATAATGATTTTAGATAGTCAAAATTTAAGTTTATTATTGGTATTATAAAGAAACGTGGAACGTGAAAATAAGAGGCGAAGTGAGTAGAATAGTGAACGTAAAACAAACTAGTAAGAATAGACATGTGCTGCTATTATCAATATGATAAACGTAAATAAATTAGACAAAATAGGGTTTGTTTTTTCCATTTTATTTTTCCATCTGCATTCAAAGTCTGACCTCGTTTAGATATAAATATTTTGACTGAAAAATAAAGATTAACTTTTATCAGGATTGAGATTCTAACTCTTAGATTCTTTTGTATAACATATGCAATTTGGAGTTTCTAAGATCGGACAAACTGTTATCATGTAATTGCAACAATTGTTTAAGATTACGGAATTTGTTACTCTTGTAATAGCCTTCAAGAAGAATACCACTAGTGGTTTGCCATTTTTTACAAAAGAAATCGAAGAAAATTTAAGTTTGGAGAAACCTGTAAAACTAATTTGATGTTTTCACACTAACTTATGATAACTTGGATTATATACCAGTTCTCTAAAATGTTTTTTTAGTAGAACTTGAATTCAGGACATGTTTGTTGCTAGTTATGTTAAGAGCTAAGTGAGGCAATCAACATCCTGCCATGTCTGATAGTACTTAAGCTCTTTTTAGCAATTCTCTAGCACTGGGTAAAATTTTAAAATATCTTTTTTTCTTCTTTTGAAAAATTATGGTCCAAAGTTTCAGGGTTTTAAAGTTAAAGTTAACTATTTTTTGAAGCGCTATTTCTATTTTCTAGTGCATCATGTACTTCTATAAGAAAATAAATAAAGCAAAGTCCAATTTCTTTTAAAGAAAAGGTACATGAATTTTTTTTCCTTTCTTTTATTGTGCTCAATTTTAGTTAAATTTTGGGTGAGATACAAATAAGCACTGAATAAGTATACTTTTTGCTTCACATTCTTCGTGTTTCAGTATTTGAAGCGATGGACTAGCAAATTGCATTTAAGCGCTGCTTTTGTACGTTTATCATAAATTGGTTGGAGTGTTGAGTCTATTTTCAAAGATATTGTATGATCCCTAATACCAGAAAATTGTGTACATGCATCTCTTTTGACAATTAAAAAAAAGTTATTTTTTTATATCATATGTACCAAGCAACCCGTTTTCTTTTTTCCTCTCTCCCCTTTATGATTTTTGTATTACAAACTTCATGTGATGCCGGTAATTACAGGAAGATGCTGCAGAGGAGATTGCTGCAGCAATTGCTCAGTTTGTGCTGTCTTTACCAAAACCAGTCTCTCCAACATATAAAGATCACCATAAAAGAATGGCTACTAAAGATGACATTGATAATATCCATAATTCTCGTCAATATATCCATGAGAATGATCATGAAAACGTCTTGCATCTTTAAGGAGTTCAGGACTTAGGTCAGGAATATGGGAACTAACATTTTACTTCTGTATCGGTTTTAATGCACAGGGGCCAGACAGTTACCTATAATTATTCGGCTAGACTTCATGTTGCTCTGTGCTTATGCTGATTTGCTTTCTTATATTGAAATCATTGTTTTAGTTCAAATTAAGAATATCAGCATTATAGAAGAAACTGATGGGTGCAAAGGAAGTACTCCTGCCTGCTATGAACGATGGAAGAGCTGATCACGTGATCTAACTATGTTTCTTATGATTTTCATTTAAGGATGAGTGGAATTGTCTGACGTGATTGCTGTGATTAGATTAATTTTATATTGTTAGATTAACTTCTGCTCAGAAAACTTGTGCAAGTTTGAAACTATTATATGTATTGAGAGTATTTTCTGTATATCATATTTTCTGCATGCCATTTTTTTCTTTTCAGTTTAGCCTTAGGTTTACAGACTTGTTAGACGCTCAGCAATGAGTTTGTTAAAGCATAAATTGAAATAGCATCAGCATTTTCTTTTTCTTCTTTGTCCTTAGAAAAATAATAGAAGCGCTTGGGCGCTATTTGAAAATAGGGTCTCTTTTCTTCATAGTCCACTCTGTTTCATCAAATAACTCTTTCTTTCATTTCTAAAATTTAAATTTCATAGTTGTTTCCATCAAAAACAATTGTTTTAGCATGTGTACTTCAGGAATAACAACATCCTCTTGCTTTGGATCAGCAGAGGTATGATTTTGCAAAGCCTGGCTCCCCCCCCCCCCCCCCCCCCTCTACATTTGTATATTATTCTTAAGTAATGATAATTGTCATGTTAATATAGAATGACTTCTAATTTTATTACAAATATATGTTATCATGATAGCGAATTGGTTATTGATGATCATACATGTGAAAAGTATAATGGTGGATCTAACAAACGGTAAAGTTTTGTAAAGGATCTAACTTCAATCAATTAAAAGCGTCGTTTTATAAAGCAACTAAGATCAAATCGAAGAAGTTTCATATTGATTTAGTTTGCAACCGATCAACCGATTCTAGATCGAAAGCAACTAAAATAGCGGGTGACAACGATGATGATGTTTTTTATTGGTCTCTAAATTCGTGGAGTTGTATATGAAAAACAAAATGTTGTTGGTAGAACAACCTATGCCATAGTGGCACATTATCATTCGCAAACAATTTCACCTCCTAGATACGATAATCCTTCTAAGAACGTAGCGCAATACGAGCAATAATATTTATCGGTTATCTTCTGTTTATAAATTTTCAACAACATTCACAATTTTGCTATCCATATCCGATATAGAATAATACTGCACGCACGAGTCAAAGGTAAGTCATACTTAATACTCTTTCTACATGGCCCAATGTTCATTGCATTATATTTGATAGCAAATATTATTTTCTTGTTTAGTTATATTCCTCAGTACCATCCGACATAAAATAGTGCGAGACCATCTACTTAGTCATTGGTCTTGTCTGATGTAGCCCTCACTCTTCCAATTATACCATATGAGCCGAAAGTAAGTTACGTCCGGTAATGATAATGAATTGTATTGCATATACAACTTATTAAAAATACAATATTTCCATATTGCGGTTTTGAGGAACATGTTATCAATACATAACTGGACATGGAATCAAATGAATCAAATGTTGATATGGACATAGATGAAGATGTAAATGTATAATTAAACGACGTTCCTGCTTTTTGATAGCATGATTGTTGTAAGCATGCAGGAGAACTGTACAGTGTGGGTCTACGGCATGCATGTAAACAACTCCTCTATATTATGATTTTCGGGGAGAAGACAATGCTATTGGCGGTAGTGATGATACAGACATAAAGATATCGTTGGATAATTGTAACAACCCGGAATTTTGGCTAATTAATTTAGTTATCTAATTAATTTTTAAAATGAAATTTTTGCAAACGATGGAATTTGGCTACAAAATTTGCACCGTTGTGTTCGCGACAGAATGCTGATCAACTTTCATATTTGGAATTTCGCAAATGGAGTTCGTATGAAAAAGTTACAGATGAATTACAAAAATGAATGGAAGGTAAATAAAACAGAATATATATAGTAGTTAATTAATTACTATAAATACCCTGCCCCACCTCTACCAGGTCGACTACAGCGGTCGACTACAGCGGTCGACAGGGCTGTCGACTGACGGTCGACCACTAGGTCGACCTCCTGGTCGATGGCAGAAGGTGGTAGCTAGGGTTAAAAGTAATATAAATTATATTTTAATATACGGATTTTTCTAGAAATCTATCAGACGGTTGAAGGTTATTTCCACGCCTACAAATAAAGGGCTAGACCCTCATTCTCTTATTCATATTTTATGAAGGCAACAGCGAAGCTCTGTCATTTCCAATCCTCCAATCTCTTCTAAAACACAAATTTTAAGCATTTACAAATCAGATTCATAAGATTGGAGAGATTGGATTCATATTTTATGAAAAAGAGTGGTTCTTCGTTCAGGTAATTTATATAATTGAATTTCCATCTTCTTTTCCCGTTTCTTCATTCAGATCTACAAATCTAATTCTTTTTTTATAAAATTCTTTTGGAAATAAATTGCAGATATGTAGAATTTTAAGCCTAAAAACTGTGGCAGATTTGGATTTTGATAGCTTTCAAGTAAGTGAAAAATTATAAACATTGTTTGTAATGAACATATATAATTTGTTTGTGTTGAATTTTAATTATATGCCTAAAAGTGTCAGATTTGCGTATTTTCTCAAATCTAAATTATTATGAATATTGGTTAAATACGGTTTTGTAGGCCTTTTCATTTATTATCATCATCTTGCCTACAGTTATTCTTGAGTTGTTGTAGTTATTATAAGTATCTCGGATCTGGAAATTAGTCCCAAAACCTTTATCAGATTTATAGTTTTATTCCAGATCTGTGACGACCGCCCACAACTCCTGCACTTAACAAAGGGAAATAATGCGCTGAAGGGTGTGCAAGACAGTTATGGGTGATCATCATGATACGATAACACAAGCGAAATCTGTCGTATAACTCACAGAAAAACATCAAACAACGGAAAACAACAAATACTAGATAGTAGAAATAATACGCCAGCCTCCTACTCATCATCGCTCAGCAGCATCATCCTCATCAAGATCTATCACCTACCACCTGCCACTTAGTCTGCCCGTCCACAACCAGATGAACAACCCAGGGTAATAAGAGGGAGACATAAAATCTTGAGTTAGACAACAATCTTAATGAGCAATAAAACAACTATCTAACATCATCAATAAAGTATATGAAAATAGGCAGATTAATCATCTAATCTACCAACATGAACAGGGAAGAAACCCAAAACCATTTCCTCCACTTCTGACAGTGATAGCCTTTACAATAACCATAAAAGAAAAACATATAGGCATAGCAATTAGTTATCTTGAGTAGACCATTCCAATCGAAATCAGCATCCCCCGAGCACAAGCCGCGAAGACCTAAATCAATATCAGACAAGCACCCAAGAGATGCCTCCTTTGACGTCGAACAATCTATGAACGACGATACGAGAAATACAATTAACATCAATGACTCTGGCTATCATCGCCAATCCTGCTTTGAAACCATCTTCAATCGTATGACCGGCTCAACATCATGTCGTCCATCAAGTGCTAATGGTAACCCCGGTTCTATCAAAAAAACTCCATACGCCTTTCATCGATGCGTATGTAGGCCTTTCATCGATACCCAGGGTAGTCGACTAATCATCTAGCCTTTTAGGCGTCTCTATTATACCCTCGCTTTGAGCCCGCTAGAACCTACGACAATGATAACTCGTCGGCCTTCACTATCTCTAGTCATCATCATCGGTGACCATTCATAAGCTCAAGTCATCTTGAACAACCATTGTCCACAAATTCAACATCTTTGAGTTGTCGTTACATTCTTTGCATTTCGTCGATCAACGAATACTTCACTGGTCTCTATTATACCCATGTCAAAGCCATGACCATCGTCGAACCAAAAACATACTTCATTGGTCGATATTTGATTCACAACATTTCATCTTTTGCTACAAATAACCATTCACAACGTTCCAGCCTCTTTTCATAACATTTCTAGAACGCTGTCGTCCATCAGCACTCAGCCCGTGCAAAAAGACCATGCCAAATGACCCGTGCAGAATGACCTGAGCCAAACGACCCATGGAAAATGACCTGTGCAGAACGACCCGAGCCGAACGACCCGTGCCGAACGACCCGAGCCGAACGACCCGTGCCAAATGACCTAATCCAAACAACCCTTGCAAAACGACCTGTCTTCGATCCATCAATAAACAACAACGTCAATGCACGCAACTCATCCAAGTCGACCAATTCAACCATCAATGCTTCATGCAATCATCAAACAACACTTGCTCAAAGACTAATCATCTACAACGACATGAAACTTACCAAATCATGATAACTCAAAGAATAAACAAAATAGTAGATCTAAACTTGCATAAACATATGAATTAACATAAGAATTACCGATTTAAGTTGCTAGATTAGATCCTATGTGAGCAGATAAAAATATACTTACCATGATGTAGATCTAGATGAAAACAACTTGAAATGATGAAAATAAGATCAAACAATTCATATAATCGATTGAATCCATGTGAGAGATGCTTATCACCCACTAAATCTTCAAAATAACTTGAAATCACTAAATTCCTAATCCGAAGAGCGAAGAATGATCGTCAAACCTCTCAATTTGATGCGATCTTCTTTCACTTGATGTGGATCTTGCTTTGCTTGATGTAGATCTTCAATCTTCTTGTGTAGATCTAAAATTTTAGTAGAGGAAAGATGTATTTGATTAAGAAAGGAGGATCGCAAGCTCAACCAAATGAAAGAATGAAGAAACCAAACTATTCTTCATGCCCTTACCCCCTATTTATAGCCTCAAACCAACCCACTAATGGGCCACCTCAAATCAGCCCATTAATGACTAGCCAAACATGTACAGAAATTGTGCAGCACTAAAAGAACGATTCCTCCAAAACCACTGAACCAAATCTTTAATATGACCACTCTACGGATTTAGCAGCACCACTTCCTTTACACTCAAATCGATTTCAACACTAGATTCGATTCCAGTCAAAAGTTATGCCCTGTACAAAACTGACAGGGGTAAAATGGTTATAAATAAAATTGGTAAAAATTAAGGATACGTCTCAAATCCCCATAAACAACATATCAAAATATGAGAATGATCCAACCCTCAGGGAATTAAATAAAAATATTTTATGATCCTCCGATATGTAAAATGCGGGCTGTTACATTCTCCTCCCTTAGGAGTTTCACCCTCAAAATTCCAAACAAACACAGAAAACCACAGCAATTCCGCATGCCTATCATCCATGAGCAGCCAATTTACCATCCAAACTAGCATTCATCAAGCTATGCATCCATAGCCTTATCCTAGCATGCGGAATTCAAACAATAATAGTACAAGTTACAATATTTTAAGGTGACATGATATCAATGGGTTATACCGACAAGTTCTGGATGGGTCGTCTTCATACCCTCTTCCGTCTCCTACGTACAATCGCCATCATCCTCATTCCATTGTATCTTGACTAGCTTAACTGTCTTCCTCCTAAGCTGTTTCGTGTCATTCCCCATAATGCGAAGCGGCTTACGAGGTCTCATAACTACGGACCTGACTTCTAAGTCTTCGTACCGTTCCAAATATACCACCACACTCGAATCACGCACACATTTCCGTAGAAATGACACATCGAAAACATTATGCACACTCGACATCTTCTCAGGTTAAATCCAATCTATATGTGATCTTTCCAATTCGCTCGACTATTGGAAACAGTCCAACGAATCTTGGAGCTAACTTTCCTTTTCTTCCGAACTGGACTACATTCTCCAATGGCGAAATCTTCACGAAAACCATGTCACCAACACCGAATTCCAAATCCTTACGACGCTTATCTCTTCTAACGATCTTGGGCTTCCTTTATTCATTGCCGAATGATCTCCATACAATCCGATGTTTCACTAATCATCTTAGGCCTAAGTATCAACTTATCTCCAGTTTCTAACCAACATGCCGGAGAACTACGCGGTCTACCATACACCGTCTCGTATGGTGCCATCCCAATTCTCGACTGGTAGCTATTATTATACGCAAACTCAACTAGATGTAGATGGTCTTCCCACGATCCCCTGAAGTCTAATACACAAGCTCTTAGGAGGTCTTTCAAAACTCGGTTAACCCTCTCGATTTACCATCAATCTGGGGATGATAAGCCGTACTCAAACAAAACTTGGTTCCCAAAGTCTCTTGCAAACTATTCCAAAACCCACTCATGAACATTGGACCTCGATCACTTACTATGCTCTTTAGGATACCATGAATTGAACTATCCATTTAATATAAAGCTTAGCCAACTTTGACGCTGTCCTAGTCGATTTGACAGGAATAAATATTGCGCTTTTTGTCAAACGATCCAGTATGACCCAAATGCTTTCATTTCTTGCCTTGATTCTAGGTCGTCCATCGATAAAATCCATTGATATCTGCTCCCATTTCCACGTGGGAACTTCCAATGGCTGAAGCAGTCCACTTAGTTTTTTCTGTTCAGCTTTCACTAACTGACACTTCATACACTTGGAAATGAATTTTCAAACATCGCTTTTTGTTCTTTCCCAGTAGTAGGCTCGCCTCTTGTCTTAATACATCTTGTTACCATCGGGATAAATCGTCAACTTTGAGTGATGACATTCCCTCAGAACCTCAACTCTCAATCCGTAATTGTCAGGAACAACCAGTCATCCTTTCTTTCGAAGCCAACCCTCTTGATCAACCTCGAATTCCTTATCCATTAGTTCCAACTTCTGGATAATCTCGACAAGCTTCATATCACACTTTTGGCTTTCGCCAATCCTTTCGATAGGAGTAGGTCTTATCGGCAATCTTGCCAACATTTCAGGTTCTAACTCACACCTAGGCCTGAAATTAAATCCTGCTAAGTACTCGAGGTGCTTCCATTCCGAAAACATCGCTACTAAACTTGCGTGTCTTCAACTCAACGCATCCGCCACTACGTTACTTTTACTAGGAGTATAGGCTATACCAAAATCATATGATGCTAGAAATTATAACCACCGTTGCTGCCGAAGATTCAAATCCTTTTGGGAAAAAAATACTTTAACGATTTGTGATCCGTAAACAACTCGAATCAAACTCCCAACACGTAAAGTCTCCACATTTACAGAGCAAATACGATCGCAACCAACTTCAAATCATGAGTTGGATAATTCCTCTTGTGCGGCTTCAGCTGCCGACTTGCATAGGCCATAACTCTCTTTCTGCATTAACACTGCTCCAAGTCTAGTACCACATGCATCAATGTATACCACCACTTCTTCATTCCCTCTTGGAATCGTCAAAACATGAGCACTCGTCAGTCTCTCTTTCATGATTCCAAAAGCTTGCTTACACTTCGCATCCCATGTGAACACCTAATTCTTTTTCATCAATCCAGTAAATGGTGCAGCTATCTTGGAGAAAACCTTGATAAACCGATGATAATATCCCGCCAACCCGAGGAAACTACGAATATCCGTCGCATTCTTAGGTCTATCCTAGTCCTGGATTGCTGCCACCTTATCGGGGTCAACCGCTTTTCCATTTCTAGAAACAACATGGCCTAAGAACCTCACTTCGCTGTTCTAGAAGTGACACTTCGAAAACTTAGTTCTCGGTTGATGCTTTCGCAAGATATCCAAAACAACTCGCAAGTGTGTCTTATGTTCTTCCTCATTTCGGGAGTAAACCAAAATATCATCCACAAACATAAGCACGAACTTGTTTAACTGTTCTTTGAAACCCTTATTCATAAGATAGAAAAATACGCTGGCGCGTTAGTCAACCCAAATGGCATCATCAACCATTCGAAGAATCTGGATGGTGTCCTAAAAGCAGTCTTTGGCACACTATCCTTTGCCACCCTCAACTGGTGGAATCCCGTTGCCAAATCCATCTGAGAAAACACCTTGGCTTCGTGAAGCTGATCGAACAAGTCGTCTATCCTTGGCAATGGATACTTGTTCTTCTTGGTCACTTTATTCAGCTCACAATAGTCCACACATAATCTCAAAGATCCATATGTCTTGGTTGCAAACACAACTGTGTACCCCACTTGGACACGCTTCTCCGAATGAATCCTTTTCCCAAAAGGTCATGTACTTGCACCTCTAAATCTCGTTGTTCCTTAGGCACTATCCAAATAAGAGGCATGATGATAGGTCCAGCACCCTCGACCAACTCGATTATGAACTCAATCTCACGATGCGGGGGCAACCCTTTGACCTCGTCAAAGACATCTTTAAACTCACTTGCGATCAACACCGATGACAAGTCTTCTCGTGGAGTCACAAGCGAATACAAATTGCTCACGAAGATACCATCTTCGGGCTTACACCTAATCACAACCATTCGCTCTTCCGCATTCCCGACCGTCACCTCCAGCTTCTCGCAATCCACTTTTGCCGCACACGTCTTGAGCCAGTCCATACCTAAAATAACCCCAAATGCAGCGAAGTTCAAAATAAAGCAATCACACATAAAGGAGCAACCGTGACTCGATAACACTACACCACGACAAATCATACACAAACTGGACGAACCCCCAACTGGATTAGTCACAATTAATGGTCTATTACATATCTCGGGTTCCAAACCCAAGCCACACACAAGTTCATTACAAATGAACGAATGTTATGCTCCTGTATTGAACAACACACGGAGTGAAGCATCTTTGATGGAAATAATAACTTGAATGATGAACTCTTCCCCTTCTCCTCTGCCGTAGGAGCCCTTGAAGACGATGGCACAACTTCCAAAGCAAACGCCTTCATAACCTGCTTACCCATAGCTAGTTCTGGACAATCCTTCTTGTCATGCCCAGGCTTTCCACACTTAAAGCGCTTCTTTTCATCTTTTTGATTCTTACAATCCTTGGAATAATGGCCCTTCTACCAGCAGTTAAAGCAAGTCACTTCGCCCTTCTTCTTTTTCTGACCATCTTTTCCTTTCTGTTGTTGTTGCTTCCTCATTTTGTTATTACCACCCTGTTGTGGTTTCAGTTCTTCCTTAGCTGCAACAACAGTCTCTTCCTTGGGAAACAAACTCTCATGCCTTAGATATTTCTCGACGATCTTCTCGTAAGTGTCAACTAGATGATCCACTGACTAGTTACCAAAGTATATGTCCAAGCCCATGATAAACTTCTCGTTCTTCTAATAAGGAGTATCGATATATGAACGATCATACTTCTTCGACAAAGCTTCAAAGTCAGAAACATACTCTAACACTAGTCAACCATTCTACTTAAGTTCGACAAATCTCTTAAACTGAATAAACTTCTGAACAACAGAGATAAATTTCGTCTCAAACTTGACTTGGAATTGGTTCCATGAAATCTTGTCTTTCAGAGTCTTTAGAGTGACAGAGTTCCACCAGTCCATAGCTCTACCCTGTAGTTGTCTTGATGCAAGCTTCCCCCTTGGTCACGTCATCAATTCCTAAGTCTCCAAAGATCCGAATACAAGTATCAAGCCACCCTTGAATCTCTTCAATCAGCTCCATCCCCTTAAACTACTTCCCTCATAGAGTAGTGAAGTCTTTGCATAGCTTTACGAAGTCCACGGCCCTAAGAACCTACACTTGAACTCCTAGATCTACCACGCCTATCTCTTGAGCGGGTACCCTCCTTATGATCGTTATCATCATGGCCTCGAACATAACTGGTTAGTCTGATGTACCGCCATTACCCCCTACAAGAATAGTCTCCTCCCTAGCAGCGTGTCTCGATGGTCGACGACTCATTCTAAATCTATAATGTAGAATGATTAGTCTATGTACGAGAAAACCTGCAAATGTAGTTCAAACGCTATTTTACTATATACTAATATATAGTATACATCCATCAGAAATGTACAAATACACCACTCATACGTAATTACATCCATGAACTTTGGCTTAAATCGATAACCAGAGCTCTGATACCAAATGTGATGACCGGCCACAACTCCTGCATTTAACAAGGGAAATAATGCGTTGAAGGGTATGTCAGGCAACTATGGACGATCACCAGGGTACGATAACACAAGCGGAACTTGTTGTATAACTCACAGTGCAAGGATAAAATATAATAGAACATATATAACATGCAATGATAGTGAAGCAGAATTGAGCAGAATCTTAACTTCTACATATCACCATTAAAATATCTGTACAACCTTGGATTACACTATAAGAGTCTGTACAATAAGCCTCACTACAAGTCACACAGAGAAAAACATCGAACAACGGAAAACAACAAATACTAGATAGTAGAAATAATACGCCAGCCTCCTGCTCGTGATCGCCCAAAAGCATCGTCCTCATCAAGATCTATCACCTGTCACCTGCCACTTAGTCTGTCCGTCCACAACTGGATGAACAACCCAAGGTAATAAGAGGGAGACATAAAACCATGAGTCAGACAACAGTCTTAATGAGCGATAAAATAACTATCTAACATCATTAATAAAGTATATGAAAATAGGCAGATTAATCATCTAATCTCCCAAGATCAACAGGGAAGAAACCCAAAACCATCTCCTCCACTTCTGACAGTGATAGCCTTTACAATAACCATATAAGGAAAACATATAGGCATAACAATTAGTTATCCTGCGTAGACCATCCTAATCGAAATTAGCATCCCCTGAGAACAAGCCCCGAAGGCCTAAACCAACATAAGACAAGCACCCAAGAGATGCCTCCTTCGACGTCGAACAATCTACTCAAGGCGATACGAGCAAAACAATCAACATCCATGACTCTGGCTATCACCACCAATCCTGCTTTGAAACCATCGTTAATCGTACGACTAGCTCAACATCATGTCGTCCGTCAAGGGATAATGATAACCCCAATACTAGTAAAAACTCCATACGCCTTTCACCGATACGTATCCAGGCCTTTCATCGATACCCTGGGAACTTGACTAATTATCTAGTCTTTTAGGCGTCCCTATTATACACTTGCTTTGAGCCCGCTAGATCCCATGACAACAATAACTCCTCGGCCTTCAGTATCTCTAGTCATCATCATCGGCGACCATTCATAAGCTCAAACAATCTTGAGCAGCCATTATCCGCAAACTCAACATCTTTGAGTTGACTTCAAATTCGCTGCATTTCCTCGATCAACATGTACTTCACCCACTTCGAACATTCCATCTTGAACCCATGTCAAAGCCATGACCATCGTTGAACCAAAATATACTTTGTTTGGTCGATATTCGATTCACAACATTTCATCTTTTGCTGCAAATAACCATTCACAGCGTTCCAGCCTCTTTTCATAACGTTTCTAGAATGCTTCCATCCATCTGCGCTCATCCCGTGCAAAACGACCCATGCTAAATGACCCTTGTAAAATGACCCATGCAGAACGACCTGTGCGAAACGACCCATGCAGCACGACCTGAGCCAAACGATCCATGCAAAACGACTCGTGCCAAATGACCTAAGCCAAACAACCATGCAAAAGGACTCGTGCAGAACGAGCTAAGCCAAACGACCCATGCAAAACGACCCGTGCAGAACGATCTGAGCCAAACGACCCATACAAAACGACCCATGCAGAACAACCTGAGCCAAACGACCCATGCAAAATTACATGTCTTCGATCTATCGACGAACAACAACGTCAATGCATTCAACTCATCCAAATCGAACAATTCAACTATCAATGCTTCATGCAGTCATCAAACAATACTTGCTCGACGATTAATCATCTACAACCATATGAAACTCACCAAATCATGATAACTCAAAGAATAAACAAAATAGCGGATCTAAACTTGCATAAATATATGAATTAGCATAAGAATTACCAATTTAAGTCGCTAGATTAGATCCTATGGTGACATGGATGAAAATATACTTATTATGATATAGATCTAGGTGAAAACAACTTGAAATGATGAAAACAAGATCAAACAATTCATATACTCGAGTGAATCCGTGTGAGAGATGCTTATCACTCACAAAATCTTCAAAATAACTTGAAATCTCTAAATTTTCAATCTGGGCAATGAAGAATGATCTTCAAACCTCTCAATTTTATGTGATTTCCTTCACTTGATGTAGATCTAGCTTTGCTTAATGTAGATCTTCAATCTTCTTGCGTAGATCTAGAATTTTTATGGAGGAAAGATGTATTTGATTGAGCAAGGAGGATTACAAGCTCAACCAAATGAAAGAATAAAGAAAATAAAATATTCTCCATGCTTCTAGCCCCTATTTATTGCCACAAACCAGCCCACTAATGGGCCACCCCAAATCAGCTCATTAATGACTAGCCAAACCTGTACAAATATTCTGCAGCACTAAAACAACGATTCCTCCCAAATTGTTGAACCAAATCTTTAATGTGACCAGTCTATGGAATTGGTAACACCATTTCCTTTCCAATGAAATCGATCTTAACACCAGATTCGATCCCAGTCAAAAGTTATGCCTGGTACAAAACTGACAGGGGAAAAATGATCACAAATAAAATTGGTAAAAATTATGGACATGTCTCACATCCCCATAAACAATATGTCAAAATATAAGAATGATCCAACCCTCAGGGAATTAAATAAAAATATTTTACGATCCTCTGATATGTAAAATGCGAGTTGTTACATTCTCTCCCCTTAGGGAATGCAGAATGCGGATCTTAAGGCAAGACTAACACTAGAGGGGGGTGAATAGTGTTTTCAAAGAATATATGAAAAACTTAAACTTATATGATCTACTATATGAGTCACACACAACAGAGATGATCACAGACACAGAAACATATAAATATAAAATGCAGAAAAAGGAAAGAACACACCAGATTTTATACTGGTTCGGATTACTCATACATCCAGTCTCACGCAATGCTGGATTGCGCAGAGTTCTATTATTATCAATATCTAAGTACAATCCTCTTGATTTTATGGCTATAAGGTTAACACCGCTCCAAACACCCTTGATTTCACGGCTACAAGTTAATTACCACCGCTCCTTTCATTGATTTCAGGGCTACAAGAGAATGCACCTTTTCCCAAACACTTCCCAAATGATTACAACAGCCTTATAACTCTTCAATAACACTTTAATTCAGAGAATAGTAGATAAAGAGTGAGAAGAGAATAAGTTTTATATAATTAGAGTAGAAATTGGCAAAGTAGAAGTGTAGAAATCAATAAAATACGAAATATTAGTGGTAGGATGAAGAGGGGTGCAGATAGAGAAGAAGATATATCAAAAAATTCGATTTAGCCCCTATTTATAAAATTTGAAAGGTTGCAACGCTTCTGGAATGTTACAAATAGTGAAAAGACACTTCCTTTGAAAATTGAATTTCTGACAGTTGTATGTGGACATACCCATATATGTATGTTGACTTATACATATAATTTTTATTTTTAAAACCTATTTTTCAAGTGTTTAATCATATATATTATTCTGGAAATTCTTGAATTAAAACTTAATCTCTGCTAATAAAGAAAATCTTTTAGGGGTGGTGAAGCTTTTTTGTGCTTCCGAATTAACCCATTGACATACTTCCAAAACATCGAATTAGAAAAGTGTTTAGAGGGGATATCTGTCATTTCTTCTTTCTATACCCAACAAGTTCCCACGATTTCAACGGTTCAGGTCATATGTCATTATTACATCAACGCTCTCGCCACTCCCCTTTTTTCGCTGCTGCTCTCCCCATTTTGCTTTTCTTCTTTACTGAAAGAAACCCTATAGACTCAACCACCTCTCTCCTAAAATACCAGATCTTCAATTTTCTCTTCAAATTACAATTCGTATGCTCTTCAGGTCCATGTCCGATCCGAATCCAGTTATTTAATATTAAGTAATGGTAGAAAAGGATGTAGCGACTTTGATTGCTGGAATTCGTTATCTTCTTCCTTCAAACCAGTAAGGCTTCAGATTGAAATTGAAGTTCTATCTCTTTCCTTACTTTCCTATATTTGTAATGAGGAAGTAGCAGTTCCTCATTTTAAAAAACCGATTCCATCGCAGAGGCATATCCGATTCCTTTGAATACCATCTTGCTCAACCGTGCTTAGGAAATTTACTGGGGTTGTTTATGTTTGCTTTCATTTCCTATTTTCTTTTTATTATACAAAATAGTTCATGACTTTTTGTTGCTGATTTTTGATAGCTGGCCTCTAGCGTTAAGGAGTTTCTTGATTATTTCAAGCCACCAATCGTTTTGTAATATCTCATGGTGAAGCATTCTATAATAACTCGAGCAAGAAGATTTTATCTGACAGACTTATTTTGATCTGGAATAATTCTTTATTCGCTCAAAGGTTAGGTTTTACCACCTAAGACAAGCAGAAAATGCTTCTATTTATTTGTATGTTTTTTTATTTTGATCAATTTTATTTAGGTTTGTTGGCATCAGGATGTGCACCATTCCACGTTTCGGTCACATGACAGACCCTGCTTCCTTATCGCACTATCGTGGATGAAGACCACTGCAGTGAAAGTGATGGTGCACTACAGCATTGTCACTCGTAGTATTTATTTTTAGATTCTATCCGAGTTTAGTTTTTTCATCTTAATTCGTTTATTTTACTTGGTTAGGTATAAATTGAGGCTTCAACAGCAGGCGACAGAGATCTGTGGATGCAGTGCTTCATTTTGTTGAAGAAATAAAAATACAGGCACTGTTCTTCTTATATTTTCTGCTAAAGTTCCAAATTAATCCCTTTATATCAAACCTATAGCAAACAAGCTGATCAATTGTTTAGCTTTTTTACGCTTTGATTAGGTGTCGATCAAACCTTCAGCAACTGGCGTTAGAGATTTGTGGACGCAGTGCTTCATTTTAGCGAAGAGTTAAAATAGTATAGGTACCATTCTTATATTTTCTGCTAAATTTCCAAATTATTTCTTTTTATCTCAAACTAGTCACCCTTCTGCCGAATGGTTCATCAGAAGATAACATATAAGCAAATCTGGTGAACATCAGTCACATTTTCTGCTAAAAGTGCATGCAAATCGAAGCTCAATGCTATTTTAATAGATCTTGGCAGACATGAAATGATTCACCTAAGCATTATGAGAGGCTTGAAATAGCTCAGAAAACATCACAATTTCTTTAAACCAGTCGCCCCGCTCAAGCAAACCTTTAAATGACTACAACAGGTGATGTAGTTCATGCTTTATTTGGAAAAGTTAAGTTTAAAGTATAGTTGATGTGTAAGGTTTACAAACGATTATCAGATTACATAACTTACCATATTAAACTGATTCCATTAAGGTTTGGATTTTTTTGTTTAGCTACAATATATATAAATTTGAATAATGACATCATATGTAATCAGATTCATAATACTGTCAGGATTTTAGTATCAAATTTGATTATTTTATATGCTACAAATTAATTACATGGCTCACCATATTAAACTGATTCAATTATGGTTTGAATACTATGATTGGATTTGATAGTTGTCTCCTTTTACTGTCATTACTAATTTTTAAACGAATAATGTTTTGATAATAATTGTCTTTCATGCCTTATTATTACCAGCTTTATTGTTGTTTACCATATGGTCATATTTCCCCATGTCTAGGAATGTAAGTTTATACAGGTTAATTTACAAAAGCTATCTTAAACTCTAAAATTATTTTGATCATCGATTCAAATGTTTCTCCTGCTTTCATTTGTCTGCATGTCACATTTTACATTAACCATGTGTTGCTATATTAGTAAAGGAATAAATTGTAATTATAACTATACCTTTTTGGTGCATAAATGTATTTCTATCAGCAAAAGCATTTCATTATTTGGCAAAATATATATTTGTTTCCTAAACCATTCATGATGTTCTTAGTGGGTAAAATATCTAAACAAAAGATAAAATTTGATATTCCATACTTTTTCTTTTTAAGTTCTCTACTTTAATAAGAAATTTGTGATAAAATTAGGATTTGAAATTGAGGATGAACTATAAAGAACTTGACCTTACAACAGCATCATTTCTACACAAGAAATGACATGTTTTATTATGACTTTAATTTTATACTTTCAGCTATTTGGATATATTAACTGCTATGCATGGGTATTGCAAATTTATTACTATATATATCTTCCTTAAATATATCATCGAGATTTAGTCTCTTTTCTGAATGTTTGTGCTAACATACTTCTGATGTTGGTCTATTTGTATATCAATTGACATTAAAGATTCCTCTCTTTCCATAGGAATCTACCATATAAATAAATGACTCATAATTTTTTTTCCAATTTCCTTCTTTAAGCTATTTCACCTGAAGTTCTGCACTAACTGAAAAGATGGATATGACACTGTAGTTGATGATGGGAAACCAACTTATACACATGAAGGGAAGAGATGCGTATGAAATTTTACAATTAATTGATGATGGAAATCAACTTCAATGCATTAAGGGAGGAAATGGTTGCTTTTAGGTATACCAATTTTCAACTTACTTTTTAGTTACTTCACTGATGTACAGGTATGGTTACATGGGTGCCGCAACTAATAATGTCAGTACACTATGATAACAGTATTATAAAATGCATATTGAAATCTATGGTGTTTACGAAATAATATTTAAGAATACATATCCGTGTATATTTTACATTAACTATGCATTCCCCATAAATTTGATCAGCTGTAATTTGGTGTAGTTTTCACAAATTCATAAGGTATCTAAATTGTTATTATGGCCTACCTGGAATATCTACATGACTCTAATATTTTTCTGCTACATTTGGTTCCATTTAATCACAGATCCATGGGTGCAATATGACTTCAGAGGCTCATATATTTCATGCAGACATGTCAGGACTAAACAAAGATGTGAAGGTTGAAGCAGAGCACATAAGTGGCAACAAGAACAGGGAGTAGAATGAGGAGAAAGATAAATAGAATAGGGACTGAAAGGAGTAGCGGTAAGTTTAGTTTTTTTCATCTTAATTCGTTTAATTTACTTGGTTAGGCATCAACTGAGGCTTCAATAGCAAGCGACAGAGATCTGTGGATGCAGTGCTTCATTTTGTTGAAGAAATAAAAATACAGGTACTGTTCTTCTTAATTTTTTTGCTAAAGTTCCAAATTAATCCCTTTATCTCAAACCTAAGGCAAACAAACCAATCAATCGTTTTAACCTTTTTACGCTTTAATTACGTGTCGATCAAAGCTTCAGCAACTGACATTAGAGATTTGTGGATGCAATGCTTCATTTTAGCGAAGAATTAAAATAGTACATATAGGTACCATTCTTATTTTTTCTAGTAAATTTCCAAATTATTTCCTTTTATCTCAAACCAGTCACCCATCTACCGAATGATTCATCAGTAGATAACATATAAGCAAATCGGATGAACATCAGTTACACTTCTGCCGAAAGTGCATGCTAATCGAAGCTCAAAGCTATTTTAATAGATCTTGGCAGACATGAAACGATTCACCTAAGTATCATGAGAGGCTTGTAATAGCCAGAAAACATCACAATTTATTTAATTAGTCACCCTGCTCGAGCAAACCTTTAAATGACTACAACAGGTGATGTAGTTCATGCTTAATTTGGAAAAGTTAAGTTCAAAGTATAGTTGATGTGTAAGGTTTGTAAACGATTATCAAATTACATGACTTACCATATTAAACTGATTTCATTACGGTTTGATTTTTTTTATTTATCTACAATATATATAAATTTGAATAATGACATCATATGTAATCAGATTCATAATACTGTCAAGATTTTAGTATCAAATTTGATTATTTTATATGCTACAAATTAATTACATGGCTTACCATATTAAACTGATTCAATTATGGCTTGAATACCATGATTGGATTTGATATTTGTCTCCTTTTACTGTCATTACTAATTTTCAAACGAATAATGTTTTGATAATAATTGTGTTTCGTGCCTTATTATTATCAACTTTATTGCTGTTTACCATACGGTAATATTTCCCCATGTCTAGGAATATAAGTTTATACAAGTTAGTTTACGAAACCTATCTTAAACTCTAAAATTATTTTGATCATCGATTTAAATGTTTCTCCTGCTTTCATTTGTCTGCATGTCACATTTTACATTAACTATGTGTTGCTATATTAGTAAAGGAATAAATTGTAATTATAACTACACCTTTTTGGTGCATAAATGTATCTCTATGAGCAAAAGTATTTCATTATTTGGCAAAATATTTATTTGTTTCCTAAACCATTCATGATGTTCTTAGTGGGTAAAATATCTAAAAAAAAGATAAAATTTGATATTCCATACTTTTTTCTTTTTGAGTTCTCTTCTTTATTAAGAAATCTGTGATAGTATTAGGATTTGAAATTATGGATGAACTATGAAGAACTTGATCTTACAACAGCATCATTTCTACATAAGAAATGCCATGTTTTATTAAGACCTTATTTTATACTTTCAGCTATGTGGATATATTAACTAATGTGCATGTGTGAAAATTGATTACTTTATATATCTTCCTTAAATATATTATCGAGATTTAGTCTCTTTTCTGAATGTTTGTGCTAGCATACTTCTGATGTAGGTCTATCTGTATATCAATTGACATTAAAGATTCCTCTTTTTCCATAAGAATCTACCATATAAATGAATAACTCATTTTTTTTCAATTTCCTTCTTTAGGCTGTTTCACTTGAAGTTCTGCGCTAACTGAAAAGATGGGTATGGCACTGTAATTGATGATGGTAAACTAACTTATGCGCATGAAGGAAAGACATATTTAATTGGTGTTATTCTTAATAATGCATCATGTATTGTCTATTTCGTTTAGATAAAAGAAGTGGAAAAGCTTTTGTGAATTGAAAGGGAAGATGTAGTGAAAAGAGATGAAAGTTGCAGTGCTGCTTCTCAAAATAGACATCCAGATCGCTTCTTTATATTTCAAATATGTTTCTTTAGGCTCTGCAGGATGGTGTCAGGCCAATATGAAAGTATTTTTGTATATGAAGCATGCTACGTCATGTCCAACGGTGTCAGAGGGTAGGTAAATATGAAAGATTGGACTCATGAGTAATCATACAAGTAAAAGAAGCAAATAGAAATGCCATGAGAAAAGATATCAAATAAAAACTGCTATACATTTTCACTAAATTTTACGAATATTAAATGTCAATTTTGTATAGTTACATTGCTTTCATTCCTTTGCAAAGCGTATTTAACAGAAATACAGCTATTTATAAAACATGCTGACAGCCTGCTTGCTTATCATACTATACACTATACCATACTCTCTTCCATTCATATACGGTCAAATTAATATATGTACACGTCCATCGGACGTGCCTCCATACTGGTGATATAAATGAGTATTTTAAAGTGTAAAATTGTAGCGACTCAAACTTTGCGGCCGGCCTGAACCGAACAAAAAGGCAGATTGCTTTGAGAACACAATTCATCAGAACACAAACATGAGATAATTTCATTGATATTACAACAACTTACATCAGAGTACAAATAAATAATTTATAGCGGAAAAATACTAGAGATTTAAATTACATTTAAAAACATAAACATAATGTGCAACGAAAAACATTAACTACCACAATTGAAAGAAATACACGAATACAAAGTTTTCCAAATATAGCTCCAACGGTAATCTGGAATCTTGTGGAAAGAAATACATGCGAAAACTACAAGCTGCCATGCGGAAAATATGGGCATTCAGAGTTTAGGTAGAAACAATATACTCTGAGTCAGTCATGGGATTGGTGTAAGAACTAAAACAGTTATTAACTTGATTTTAATGTCGGGTAAATCAAGGGACCACGCCGTATAACACGGAATGGGTTTTCTTCCAAGAATACCATAAAACAAACAATGCAATGCTAAAAAGGAAAAATGAAGCCATTATAAGACTCAGTTCCCATCATACAATGCAACACAAACCAAAGGATAGAGTTTTACCTTAAAATGACCAAAAATGCTTAATACGCGAAATTTATCTTTTATTATTATGCGTGAAGAATCAACTTCAAATATAAATGTATCAAACATAGACAGCATAGTACTCCATCCTACTATGTCGCCATATAGGTTTACAACTAAAACCGAAAAATCGCGTATTGAAAATTGGATTTCCATCTATGAATCAAGGCAAAGGTTCTTCCTCATCGATTTTGAGACACTCTAGCAATTATCTCAGGATCACGCCTCTGGGCAACTCTTGATCTTCTGGGCTAGTCAGCCATCACTGATTGGCAATACCATAAACAATACGTTAGCCAGTTCTATCGAACCTTCACAATTGTCAGTACGTCGACAAATCTGTCAGTTTTCGACCAATCAAGAGCCATTGGAGACTCAAATCAAATCCAAGGTACCTCGCTATCCATCAAATAATATCCAACATCCACATAAGTAAATGTATGGGCTCCATACCATGACATCGTTTCTAGCTAGAAGCTGACGTATGTCCATTTCCATGCAGTCACTATCCCATTTTTGGTTCACACCGGGGTGTGAGGTCCGTGAATTAACGCTACACAAAGCAGCGCTACTTAAAGCTGTGCCTTGACAACCACAAGGCTCTGCTTTTCAACAAAAGCCTTGATCCATGCATCTCAGCATGCCACATTGTCAATCCATACCATACCATTGATTTCTACAAATATTATAACCTCTAAGCTCGTACGTCTCAGAGAAGGGTGTTAAGCAAGAGAATAAATTCTCCAAACAGATATATATTTAGCAGAGATCAACAGATATAGCGTGAAATACAATGTCAACCATACAATCCATTTGCAAGTCCGTTCTAGGCCTGAACAAAACTGGAGGCACCTTATTCCTCATCACATACGTCCAATACAGGAGAGCGGCCCTCACATATCCGGCCGATCTCCAAGTACATGTGGACGATCTCCACTTATTACCTTGTCTTGGGGGTACATCCCAATCAAGACATCGGTAATCATCCATTCAATGTGAAGATCTCAGTCTTCAACCACCATCTTCATCGTTGACTTTTAATCATCGTATCAGTTATTCAGAATGGGTTAAACCCGGTCTTTCCAAATAAGGTCGATGTTGGTCTTCAACGTGTCGTTGAGCTCTCAAGATCTATCTACCAATTTTTTATTAAGCACGTAAAGCTGCGTTTAAGTTGCGGGAGCATCGGGGTCTATAGAAGGAATGATATCCATGTCAGTCGGGTTTCCCGTTGACTAGGGTTGTTAAGAAGCAACAGTGTTGGCAACTGCGGAGGTCCCTACCATTGGGTTCTTTTATCGCTTAACCATTGTAAGCGGACTCGAGTGGTAAGTTAGGAAGAAACCTGAGTAGCGCGGCGAAGTCGAGATGGAAATGGGCGAAAAGAAGTGAGTCTAAGCTCTAAGTGAAAGCACCAGAATGTTGACGACAAAAAATGTCGTCACACCCAAAAATTCTCTATTACTAGAGAATAGTGTTTCACAAAAAAGAGTTACAAGCATTGAACTTCATCATGGCATCATTTACAAGTCGTTCTATGTATTTTGAAGTCATATTGGTCATGCGCCAAGTCCTGGAAATAAGTGATGCATGATTTTTCTTCCTCAAGAGCTATGCTGCCATTAATGGAGTCCTAGGAGCGTGTAGAGTGTTTAATCAACAAAAATCCAACCCTTGTAAAGAATGAGCAAGGGGGTATTTATAGGTAGTAGGTTAGGCTGGAGATTGTGAGATTTGTGGACCATACAATAGAAAATCGTATCCTAGGAGCATAAAAGCAAGAAAATCGCATCCCTCCCCGCTTTAAGCAGAAAATCGCACCCCTCAGGGGGATGCAAATTTTTGCATACCAAGGGATGCGAAAATCCGCATCCCAAAGGGATGCGTTCCGTTGCATTCATGGAGGAGTGAGGACGGATGCATCGCGTCCGAGGGATGCGACATAGAATGAGGCGGGAAACTTGCTAGTGGAGTGAGGCGAGGCGAGGGAGTGGGACGTAATGCGAAGTGAGGCCGAGTGATGCTAGCATGTAACAACTCAAAATTTTGAGTGTAAATAAATTAGTTATTTGATTAGATTTTAAAAATATGAATTTCTGCAAATGATGGAATTTGATTGTGAAACTTTAACTGTTGCATTCGTCTGGGAATTTTGGTCAACTTTCATGTTTGGAGTTTTGCAAATGGAGTCCATATGAAAAAGTTATGAGCAAAATACGAAACGGACGAAAATAAAAAATAGAATAAATATGATATTTGTTACATTTTGTAACATGCCTTCACTAGGCAAAATCGCTTAAGGGCGATCGACACCCTTGACTAGAGCATTCGACCGATTCGAGCAATTTCAGCCTAGTGACGGCTAGGGTTATGTAGGTTTTTGTATATAAATTATTATGTAAACGTATAGATATTAATTAAAATAAATTTAACAATTCGAGTCTTTCTAACACTTATAAATAAAGGGGTTAAGCCCTTACTCTTTTCCACCTATTTCTGATGACAGCAGCGGAGCTCTACCATTCCCCTTTCTCCTCATATAAATTCTAAATCAAAAATAAATTCATATACAATCAATCAAAACATAAAGCATATGGATTTGAAAAGGATAATCATATTTATGTGGAAAAGGGTATGAATTGACTTCTAAACTCTTCTTTATCGGATTCTCCCCTCTTTTCCTATTTTCTTGAAAATCTATAAATCTGGAAGTATTCCATTTTCAGATTAACTGTAGTTCTATAAGAATTCGGAATTGTAGACCTAAAAGGTTATTTAGATTTCAGATTTGGATGCTTTCAGGTGAGTGGGAAATTTATATATAAAGTACAATAACTTATCTATCTCTTTTGTGTTATATCTTAAATCCATGCCAAACGTTTAACAGATATGTTTATAATATTGTTAAATCTGAAATGATGCCTATCAGATCTATTTATGAATGTTGTCAATATCTAAAAGTATAAATTTGTGGTTTGAATATTATAATTTGTAGACTTACTTGATTGGTTATATTATTGCCTGCAATTGGGTTTAAAATATATTGTGGTTGTTGCAAAATAATGTAGATCTAGAAATCAGTCCCATAAAACACCGTTAACATGTAGTTTTATTCCAGATCTATAGTTTCAGTTGTAAATGATAAATTATATGATTTTGATTAAAAAAATGATATAAACCTGTTTGTACTTAGTTTTTTTAGGGTTTTAAATGAGTTATTGTAAACGTTCCTTTTTGCTCTTTCAAAATAAAAAAACATTATTTGAAACCAATAAAGAATATGTCAAATATTGAAAAAGGGAAAAGTTATGTAAATTCACGTAGAAATATATATATATATATATATATATATATATTTGTGTGTCTGTTCGCAGTTTACATCAACCATTCCAAAATATACATTATATATATTTCTTGTGGTTTGAAATGTGTTTATCTCAATATTCAGGCATAATTTACAATAATTATAGTTGACAGTATTTTTGTAAGATTTAGAACCTTATTTCAAAATTGAAGGAAAAAAGGAATGTTTGGTTATTATCTGAACCAAAACATTAAACTTAATAATAATAAAAAAAGAAAAATAACTACGTTAACTGCGCGAATATATATATATAGTATGTATGTGTATATATATATATATGTATATGTATATGTATGTATGTATATACATCATCCGTCTAAATCTACGTAAACAATGAAATATATATTATAATGAATGTTTGAATGATTTTCATTTTATTGAATTATACATGTAAATGTAATCCATATTAAATGAAAATATTTGTGGTGACCATTATAGCAATTAGTGCAATTAAGTGCTATAAATAGAGCCATCAATAAATAAATAACTATTGTAACCATCATCGATTTAGGGAAAACAAATTTAATTAGGTAGTTATACCTAACAGTTACAATTTCTAAATTGGCTAGTATTAATGTTGTAAACCCCAATTAGGAAATTATATTATAACCACTCTAAGGCACTAGGTTAAGCTCAACTTGTGGCAGAAGTCTGCCCGAAACCGCCCGACAAATCTAGGATCCACAAGTGGCCGGCATAATGTGAGGGTTTTGGTGCATATATATATATATATATATATATATATATATATATATATATATACACACAACAAACAATAAATTCACAGTGTTTGTTGGGGTGCAAATAGATATTTTGGGACCGATAATCATGGATAATTAATGTCTTGGGGTATTATGATTGTTAGGATCATAAGTGACATTAATTATAATCAATGGCAATAAATAACAGTTAAGAGATAAATTGTTGCCTTAGGAAAATATGACCGTTATGATCATAAATGGCAATAACCCTATTAAATAGAAATAATGAAATAAAAGGGGATTAATGGGTATTGGTTCCCGTTTTAAATACTAAGTCCAATAAGGAAGGTAGTTAAATAAATATCCTAGGCTAAGAAGGAAATAACTTTCCTTATTTATACCAATTAATCTAGAAGTTATAATTAAAAGTTATAGCTAGACTTGGTAGGTTAATGAGGCGAGGTCAGTTACCTTATTTGATAGATGTCTGCATTTTCCAACAGATTATAGGTTTAATTGATGTGAGATATCATTAACCATAGAAACTGTGACGACAGTAGTTTGTATACGCATGGCATTTCGTGAAGAGAAACTAAACGGGAATAGCTCAGTAACGTAGTCGGCTTTGGGATTAAGGTCTTAAGTGGTTAGATCCACCTATAAAATGGTATTAAGTGATCGCATAGCTCACCTCCCATAAATGAAAACATTAAAGGCTAATTGTACAAGCTTGATAATCTCCGTGAATAGTCCACTTCCTTGGATCGTAATTGAATTGAGTCGAGAAATCCACCTAGGAATAGGTCCTCCATTCTAGGGGTTTTAAATGGTGTGTGAATCCTACCCAAACTTGGAATTTAAAATGTCCGGTATGGTCATTCTATAGGGTTACCTATGCTACGGGAAGTATTAAGCGTCTAGGGGATTATCCAATAAGGCCAACTAGATAGCAACGAATGGGCCCTCCACCAGGTGGTCTTAAATGGCGTGCTACGTCTACCAAACTGAGTGGTCTTAAGTGGCTGCTTACTATCTCTCGCCTTATGCAAGGCATGAGTTAATATGCGTGAATAACGAAAGCCTTAATTAGTAGGACATGCATCTAGTGTCCTCTTGTTTAGATTACCATTGAGTAAACCACTGGGAGGTATTAAGTGACTAATAGGTCCTCCTAGGGTCTTAAGTGATCGAGAGAATCCACCCTAAATCTATCATTTGATAATGAGGTGTTAAGTGGCTATATATATATATATATATATATATGTAAATAACTAGGTTCTGAAGTTAAGAGCCTACCTCTTAATTTTAATAATCAGTTAAATAATGGTTTAAAGGCTTCATAAATGTTTGCGTAAATGTTCTATCTCGGTAACATTATCTTTGGGAATACTACCTCGGGTATGGTGGTTAGGGTCGTGTGTAAATGTTTACAAGGTTAGGTCAGAATTACTAGTCTTTTTAGGCATATATCTTGGGTAGGACCGAACGAGATTTGTCTATGTATTGTAAATTATGTTGTACTCTTCTTGTTCACCAGAACTTGTTGTTCTGACCCCCCCCCCCTCATTACAACCTCCCAGGTTTCCTATAGAAGGTCGGGATCTCACAGGTGCCTAAGTATGGCTTTCGGTTCTTGTTCCCTCTCATGCTCGGTATTGACATAGTGACTCACTTTTAGAGAGGTAGCTACTTGAGTTAATGCTAGTCTATCCTATTTTTTTTCCACTGTGATTATTTTATCGTACTGTAATTGTGCTTCGGTTCATTTATTTTTAGGTACCAAATTTACACGCTCCATGCTTGGATGTGTTCAAGTTTCGATTTTTGTCGAAATTTGGGCTCAGAAAAGTGTATGGTGTTATAGAGGTGATACGGGGTGATGCGATATTTGCATTTCGAGGTGTTGTGTGGCCAATGCTCGAGCGATTCCTTCCAAGCTCAGACCCTCAGTATTCTGGCGACACTTCGGGCTTTGGTGCCACGCGATGGGCCGAGTCGAGTGGACCTGGTACACTTTTGGGAACCAGACGAAAAGGTTGAATAACAGATAATGAAGACAAAAATCTCCATTTTATTCAACTACATTCCCATCTTTATCAAAACATACCTCTCCAATGCATATAACTTTGTTGTCTTCGTTTATATATTTATGTCTTCTTCTATATGTATGTCTTTTTCTTCCACTACTTCTTCTTCTTCCTCTTCTTCATTATCTTTCAGATTTATTAAAAGCAAGGGAAAATCCTTAGGAATCTGCAAAAATTCCTAATGAAATAAAAGGGGATTAATGGGTATTGGTTCCCGTTTTAAATACTAAGTCCAATAAGGAAGGTAATTAAATAAATATCCTAGGCTAAGAAGGAAATAACTTTCCTTATTTATACCAATTAATCTAGAACTTATAATTAAAAGTTATAGCTGGACTTGGTAGGTTAATGAGGCGAGGTCAGTTACCTTATTTGATAGATGTTTGCATTTTCGAACAGATTATAGGTTTAATTGATGCGAGATATCACTAACTATAGAAACCTGTGACGAAAGTAGTTTGTATACGCATGGTATTTCGGTGAAGAGAAACTAAATGGGAATAGCTCAATAACGTAGTCGGCTTTGGGATTAAGGTCTTAAGTGGTTAGATCCACCTATAAAATGGTGTCAAGTGATCGCGTAGCTCACCTCCTATAAATGAAAGCATTAAAGGCTAATTGTACAAGCTTGATAATCTCCGCGAATAGTCTGCTTCCTTGGATTGTAATTGAATTGAGTCGAGAAATCCACCTAGGAATAGGTCCTCCATTCTAGGGGTTTTAAATGGTGTGTGAATCCTACCCAAACTTGGAATTTAAAATGTCTGGTATGGTCATTCTATAAGGTAAACTATGCTGCGAGAAGTACTAAGGGTCTAGGGGATTATCCAATAAGGCCAACTAGATAGCAACGAATGGGCCCTCCACCAGGTGGTCTTAAATGGCGTGCTACGTCTACCAAACCAAGTGGTCTTTAGTGGCTGCTTACTATCTCTCGCCTTATGCGAGGCATGAGTTAATATGCGTGAATAACGGAAGCCTTAATTAGTAGGACATGCATCTAGTGTCCTCTTGTTTAGATTACCATTAAGTAAACCACTGGGAGGTATTAACTGACCAATAGGTCCTCCTAGGGTCTTAAGTGATTGAGAGAATCCACCCTAAATCTATCATTTGATAGTGAGGTGTTAAGTGGCTAAATATATATATATGTGTAAATAACCAGGTTCCGAAGTTAAGAGCCCACCTCTTAATTTTAATAATCAGTTAAATAATGGTTTAAAGGCTTCATAAATGTATGCGTAAATGTTCTATCTCGGTAACAATATCATTGGGAATACTACCTCGGGTATGGTGGTTAGGGTCATGCGTAAATGTTTACAAGGTTAGGTCAGAATTACTAATCTTGTTAGGCATATATCTTGGGTTGGACCTAACGAGAATTATTTATGTATTGTAAATTATGTTGTACTCTTCTTGTTTACCAGAACTTGTTGTTCTGACCCCCCTCATTACAACCTTCCAGGTTTTCTATAGAAGGTCGGGTTCTCACAGGTGCCTAAGTTTGGCTTTTGGTTATTGTTCCCTCTCATGCTCGGTATTGACATAGTGACTCACTTTTAGAAAGGTAGCTACTTGAGTTAATGTTAGTCTATCCTATTTTTTTCTGCTATGATTATTTTATCGTACTGTAATTGTGCTCCGGTTCATTTATTTTTAGGTACCAGATTTACACGCTCCATGCTTGGATGTGTTCAAGTTTCGATTTTTGTCGAAATTTGGGCTCAGAAAAGTGTAGGGTGTTACATAGGTGATATGGGGTGATGCGATATTTGCATTTCGTGGTGTTGTGTGGCCAATGCTCGAGCAATTCCTTCCAAGCTCAGACCCTTAGTATTCTGGCGACACTTTGGGCTTTGATGCCACGCGATGGGCCGAGTCAAGTGGACCTGGTACACTTTTGGAAACCAGACGAAAAGGTCGATTGATAGATAATGAAGACAAAAATCTCCATTTTATTCAACTACATTCCCATCTTAATCAAAACATACCTATCCAATGCATATAACTTTGTTGTCTTCGTTTATATATATATGTCTTCTTCTATATGTATGTCTTCTTCTTCCATTATTTCTTCTTCTTCCTCTTCTTCATTGTCTTTCATAGGTTTATGGATGTTGGAAGAATCATCTTCAATAAAGATGGGGTCAAAATCATTTTCCATTAGGAATTTTTGCAGATTCCTAAGGATTTTCCCTTGCTTTTCTTGTTTCTCTTCCATGCGAAGTTGCACCTCTTGTATTTCAGTGAGCATTTGTAGATAATCTTTCAAAGATTCTTCTACTATCATTACATGAGTGAGCGTAGTGCGCTGAAACAGTCTTTACTGTAAGGACCTTAACTGTATACCCACACTATCCGAGAGTATTGTGACACCCCACGTCCATTAATGTCACTCACTAAGGGAATGCATTAAGTTTCGTGAAGCGTTATAGGTGAACGGATGCAGAATAATTACAAGACAGATATAAATAAGATCGCAGCGGAAATTTAAATTTTTATTTCAACATAAGTTATAATACCGTGGTTCACAATACCATTACAATAAAATAACTTCTGTCTTGCATCATCAGAGTACATAAGTATATAAAAAAACAAAATTCCCCAATTAAAAGAGTTAAGCCATAGTAGAGACAAGAACTTGAGCCATACTTCGTAAGTAGCTCCAAACAAGATGATATCTAAGTCCTGACTAAGCCTGAGTGTTTCCTCCCTGAGAATCTCGGCCGGGGAAGGGGGAGGAAATGGAATAAAGAGGGAGAAACAAAAAGGGTCAGACATAAAGTCTGGCGAGTCTAGTTACTTTTAGCCAGTAAATAAATAAAAGTAACATGATAGGCATATAAAGGGGATAAGAAAGATCACTATGTAATGGCAGGTGTGACAAGGCAGACATGATGAGGTGTATGTGTGATTCACTAATTATTACACTGCATTATTACTAGTATAACTAAACTGAGATTATCCCTTCCACTATGAGTTGGTAGACTTAGGGCATACAACTGTGTGCACCCTAACGACTACCTTAATCGATCAGATCCCTATCTCGTAGATACACTGTGCAGGCCCACAGTAGGAGGTATCACTTCCTACAATGGCGACCTAAGATGTGCACAACCATATCTACTGGTGTCACGGTCGTCTTAGCCCCCTCTGCCGGCCCATGCACGCACATGTCCCCGGTCGGTTTGCACCGCCCACACCGTCCTCGTTTGGATCTCTTACAATCAATCAGTAAGCGGCCCCTTCTCTGCCTAGTACGGAGTTCTTTATTTGATACCTACTCCAGGTTACTAGCTGAAATGGGTCCCACACAATATGACACAAGCTCTCCCCTTTGTCTTGTATCCCCACTAGGTTTTCCGCTGACTATGTATACACTTAGGTGTCTTTGATACATAGCCCTATATTAGTTATGCTTACCCTAATGGGTGTCTTTAATTACATAACTTTATTATATCTTCCATTGGTTATGTGTACCACTAGGTGTCTTTAATTACATAACCTTATTATGTCTTCTAATGGCTATGTATACCACTAGGTGTCTTCAATTACATAACCTTTTTGGGTTAAGTTCGTGGGCCTATATGTAAATATTACCCACCCCCTCTAATTTATTTAACCCACCCATTACCCATCCAATTTTACCTAACCTAACTTAAGTTCATAATCATACAATCTTTATGGATTAAATTAGGTTAAGTAGTCCATTTCATTACCATGTCCAATTACGGTTATAATGGGCGAGGCCTCCCATATTAGGCTACAACGTGTGGATGCTGGATATGCCGGTCGGGTCCGTGCAGTCTTATTCCACAGTTGGGCCTAACTTCGTGTCTTAGCCCGATTCGTATTTACGTACTTAGACCTCCCACATTAGGTTCAACATTAGTGGCCGTTGGATATGCCGGTCGGGTCCAGGCAGACTTCCACCACTAATGCAACCTAACCTCATGTCATAAGTACAATTACAATTTTTAATTGTAACTACTAAACATTCCATTTTATTCAAATCTACCTATGTCATTATAGGTGATTATTTCTATGTTTCTCTATTTGAATTAGTTCATATAAATATTACATAAATTATGCCAATTATAAATCCCTTTTCGCCGTTTCCTAATTAACGTATTCGCATGTATTTTAGCGGCATCTAGGCTATAAAGTACCCTATAACAATAAAAAGGGAATATGACAAAGGTGATAGTTTCAACATATCTTGGCATAACATTAACTAGCATAATAACAAAGTGAATGGACATGTAATTAAACATCATAACAAGGTGAACATAAAACTGATGACTTGTGGCAATTTCTACGATGTCAAAGCAAGCATAATGAGATCATCAGATACCAACTATTTGGATCTAGCATAATTAGGATAACATAGTAACATGTTAAGATCTAAAGATGGATTCACATATCAAGTTTACAACACATCTAAATTGATCACAATATGATAGGTGAAAGGTGATTTCCATAAAGAACTAGAACTAACCAATGTTACAACTGTCCAATTTAATAAATGTATATTCACCGCAATATAGTTACAAGTCAAGATCCACATAGGCAACATAATAGAACGACCACAATTGTATTGACCTAAGGAATTAGATCTATCATGACAAAGTATAAGGTTTAACACTTAACATAGAATCATAATTTACGACATATCTAATTCACCGTCTTTCATAATCTACTTTTATTTATCTAGACCTAAAAGTAGCTAGAAACTCACAACGTTAGGTTTAGAGAATTAGGAAAGGACAGATCTAGAATTTCTGAACTTGATTTGTGAAGTATGTTGTTATAGAAAACGGTTCCGTCTCAGTTCGCATCCCGACAGCATATGGTCTCCATGATTTCCAATGAAGAAAATAGGAGAAATGGGACCATATTTATAACCTTGAACCAATGAACCTGGTCCAGAAACAAGCTACATACTAAAAATGTATTCTGCCTAGATCTACCCGGGGAGGCCGACCCCGGGGTCGACTCCCCTGGGGCGGGAATTTTCCCTCCAACGTGAATTCGAAATTTGAACCGAATTTTTATTTTTCTGAAATTATTATATATATATATCTAATCTTCCTACATGTATATAAACTTTAAACCTTCATAACTTCTTCATGTCTATCCTGAACAGAATTTCAAGATGGATGCAATGGTGCAGTCCGTTTCCCCTAATTTTGGATATTAAATTTTTATTTAATTTATCTTCTTTTAGCGTTGTTAAAAATTCGAGGTGTTACATTCTCCCCCACTCAAAGGATTTCGTCCCTGAAATCTCTAAGTTGAGAAGAATGGATATCCTACCATCCATCATCCATCTACTCATCCACCAATCACTGGCAACCATTGTCGTTAATGGTTTCTAATGTCCATATTAATATATGCAAAGGTGTGTGTATGTGTCTCAATACTAATGCGAAGATTAGACGGTCTACTGATTCAGTTGACCTCCTTAATGCAATATATGTTAGTGCCATGAATCCAACATGTATGCAAATAATCCTATTATAACCTGTAAGTTCTATATGTGTGCGCACTCGTTCGTCCAAATGCAGCATCCATATGCTAATTCATCCATTCCCATCCATGAAAGAAAAGAAAATGCACACACATCCATATGCAATATGGGAGTGATTGAGCCGATCTTAGTGTCTAATGTGTGTGTATATGCGTCCACAGGAAACCATTACCAAACACTTGCATCCACTTGTACCTATCAAACATAACATATTTCAAACACATGTTTACATCCATATGATTCCTATTTAAAGGTCGAAAATACTATGGATAAGATATACTCGATTGACAGAAACAAACACTGGTAAAACTTTGAAAAAGGAGTTAAGAATATACCCTCGAAAAGGAAAGGGTACAAAGCACGAATTTTGTCTTCGGTCTCCCTGGTTGCATCCTCTGGGCTATCTCCTCATTGAACCATTAGCAACTTAATCTCCTTATTGCGCAGCTTTTTAACTTCTGTCCCTAGAATACGGGTAGGAACTCATCTGACTGTCGCCCCTCGTTCCACCTCTACTTCTTTCAACATACTCGACTCAACAACCTCTACGGTGTCATAGAGGCACTTCCGCAGATGGAAGACGTGGAAAACATCATGAATACCGAATAGATTTTCTGGGAGTTTCGCTCTATAAACCATTTGGCCAATTCTCTCGGTTATTGGAAATGGTCCCACAAACCTAGGTGCCAACTTCCCTACTGCTCCGAAGCGAACCACATTCCTCAGAGGTGATACTTTGACAAAAACTAAGTCTTCCACTTCAAATTCAAGGTTGTCCTTCTCTTCTCGGCATAGGACTTCTGCCTATCTTGAGCTGTCTTCATTCGCCGTCGAATAAGGTCAATCTTTTTGGACGCTTCCCCTAACCATATCTAGTCCAAGCAATAATCTTTCTGTTGATTCCCACCAATAAGTTGGCGATCTATAGGGTCGCTCGTACAATGCCTCGAAGGGTGCCATGTCGATGCTAGCTTGATAACTGTTATTATAGGCAAACTCTACGAAAGGAAGATGCTCTTCCCAAGTCCCTCCAAGGATACACAGCCTTAAAAGATCTTCTAGAATCCTATTCACCCTCTCCGTTTGCCCATTAGTCTAAGGATGATAAGTGGTGATCAAACACAACTGTATACCTAATGCTTCTTGCAAGCCCCTCCAAAATTCGCTGGTAAAGATGGTGTCACGATCGCTTACGATGCTGGAAGGTACTCCATGAAGACGAACTATCTCTTGAGCATAAATTGCTGCCAACCATGATGCCGTCCTCTTGCTCTTAACTAGAATAAAATGAGCGCTCTTAGTGAGTCTATCTACCACAACCCAGATAGTGGTGTTGCCTTTCTTCGATCTAGGAAAACCATCTATGAAATCCAAAGAGACGCTTTCCCATTTCCACTGCGGAACCTCCAACGGATGAAGTAAACCACTGGGCTTCTTTTGCTCGGCTTAAACATTGGGAAACAAATTCGACCACATCTTTCTTCATCCCAACCCAAAAGAAAACCCTCTTCATGTCCCTGTACATCTATGCCCACTTGGATGAATGGTCATCTTGGAATGGTGGGCTTCTTCTAGGACTGCCTTTATCAAGCTTCCAGTTTGAGGAACACAAAGCCTTCTATCTCATCGCAACCACCCATTTTCATCTATGGCATATCTACTGAGGTGACTAGAAGTCTCTCCTCTTCCGAGCTTTTCCATGATGTCTAAAATTTGTGGGTCACCTTGTTGCGAAGCTCCTATCTTATCCATAAGAGTTGGTCGTATCTCCAAGGATGCAAACAAATCAGGCAAAATCTCGATGGAGGGTCTAAAATCAAAAGCTGATATGAACTCCAAGTTCTCTCTTTCCATAAACAGAGGACTCGGGACCACCCTTTGCCTACTTAGAGCATCCGCCAACATTACCCTTGCCAGGGATATAAGCAATCTCAAAATCATAAGAAGCTTGGAACTCCATCCACCGTTCTTGCCTTAAGTTGAGATCTTTCTGTGAGAATAGATACTTGAGAGATTTATGATCGGCGTATAACTCGAACTTCTCTCTAAGTAGTTAGTGACGCCACGTCTTCAACGCGAATACTATGGCAGCTAGTTCTAGATCATGGGTAGGGTAGTTCTTTTCATGAACTCTTAACTGTCTACCCCCATAACATATCACTTTCCCTTCTTGCATTAGGACCGCACCAAGCCCTGTACCGCACGCATCGGTGTAGACAGTAAACACTTTACTTCCATCAGGCAAGATCAAGACTGGAGCTGTTGTTAGAACCCTATTCAGTCGTTGGAAAGCAACGTCATAGTCTATGTCCCATGAAAATGCCAAATTCTTCTTTGTCAACCTGGTGAGAGGGGCTGATATCTTCGCGAAGTCCTTAATGAACTTCCTATAGTAACCTGCCAACCCAAGAAAGCTTCTCACCTCGGTTGCATTTTTAGGAACCTATCAATCCTGTACTGCAACCACCTTCGTAGGGTCTACAGCTATCCCTTCTTTAGAGACCACATGCCCCAAGAATCTCGCCTCCTTTCTCCAAAAATGGCATTTGGAGAACTTTGCTTTAAGCTGATGGTCACCGAGAGTTTTCAAAACTTCTCTCAAATACTGGGCATGCTCTTCTTCACTTTTGGAGAAGATCAAAATATTATCCACAAGGACTATGACGAATTTGTTTAGAAACTCCCGAAACACCCTACTCATCAAATGAACAAAATAGGCGGGTGCATTTGTCAACCCGAGAGGCATAATTAGCCATTCAAAGAAACCGTCCGGAGTTCTGAAAGCAGTCTTATCTATGCTGTCCTCAGCCACCCTCAACTGATGGAACCCCGTGGCCAAGTCCAACTGAGAAAATACCGAGGCACCAACAAGCTGATCAAATAAATCATCAATCCTCGGAAGCGAGTGCCTACTCTTCTTGGTGAGCTTATTCAACTCTCTATAGTCAACACACAAACGAAACGAACCATCCACCTTAGTTGTGAATACTACTGGAGCACCCCATTCAGATATGCTTCATCTGATAAAACCCTTCTCAAGTAGCTTCCCTACCTGCTTACTCAGCTCCCTCCTTTCCCTTGGAGCCATATGGCGTAGTGGCAATGCAACTGGCTTTGCACCAGATATATGAAGAAGTCGATCTCGCACCTTGGAGGTAGACCTCGTACCTCATCAAAAACATCAGAATAATCCCAAACCACTGAAACCGATTGCAAATCATCTATGGATGCATCTAAAGATTCTAGGAAGCTAAGCATAACAGACCCTTGGGGGTCACAAGAAACTTCGAGGGTCTTCCCATGATGAGTTAGGAGTCTAACAACCCTCCTCTCACAATCCAAAATGGCATCATACATGGTAAGCCAATCCATCCCTAGAATCAACCCATAGCCCATAAACCCAAGCACATATGCGTCGCATTCAAACTCGACGCCTAACGTAGATATTTTCAAACCCCGGCAAATCATAGATAAACGAGCCGAACCACCAATGGGATTTGAAACAACTAGGGGATCCACTACCATGCTAGTAACTAAGTGCAGAGATTTAACTATAGAACTTGATATAAATGAGTGTGAAGCACCAGAACCAAAAAGTGTACCAACTGGAAAGTTTGAAAGAGAAACTAAACATTCTACAGACATTTTTCTACCTTTTTCAGGAGCAATGATCACGAGAGCATGCACCTGCTCTCCAGAAGTCCCTGCTCTTTGACCTTGTCCCTGCGATCCCTGTTTCTTTGGGCACTCTCTAGAGAAGTGTCTGATCTCTCCGCAATTAAAGCAATTGGCCTTTCTTCTCTTACAGTCTTTGATCAAGTGACCCTCTTTTCCACAATTGTGACATTTTCTCTTATCCCTTCCTTAGTCATCCTTCCCTCCTTTCTTATGTTGTTGTTGCTGTCCCTTCTTGGGCCATACCTTCCTATTCTGCGATGTCCCCTCATCCTTTGCCTCTTTCTTTTCTCCCTTGTCCTCTTCATGCATTAGGGCCATATCAACAAGTCTCTCGAAAGTGGCCCCCATTGGAATATGGGACATGGCTAACCCGTGAAGGGGTTCATTCAGCCCTTTAGCAAATCGAAGAGCCTTTTTTGTGCGGCGTATCTGCCAACTCTAACCCAAACCTTACCAACTGGTTGTACCAACTGGTTGAATTTATTCACATACTCTTTTACCATCAAATTTCCTTGTTTAAGTGCTAAGAACCTCTCCATCTGTATACTTCTCTTAGCTTGAGAAAGAAATTTCATTTTGAATCTATGTCTAAAATCTTCCCAAGTTTCCACCGGACATCCGGCTTGAGTAACCTCCCACCAAAATGAGGCTTCGTCCTTCAGTAGTCAAGCGGCTAGCTGAACCTTCCTCCTATCCTCTACTTCAAAGATTACGAATAAGTCCTCGGTCTCCTTAAGCCAAATCCGAGCTTCTACGAATGTCTCGTTCCCACGGAATGGCTTCCCTCCGATAGCACGGAAGTCCTTGCAGATCTTGGCAAAGTTTTCTGCTCTTGAAGGAGGAGGAGGAGGGACGACTGGTGCAGCTGGGGGAGGAGCGTTTCTTTGGCTTCGCCAGGCGCCGTGGCCTCCAAATACCTATGGAACCATCCGGGTATTGTGACGCCCTCTAGGATATTAGGAATGTTTTGTTCCCCAGACATGCTGAAAAAGGAAAAAGAAGAAAGTTAGATAAAGGACCGAAGGATATTAGATATGGCTTTTTGGGGAAATATTTTCAAAACAGACTTTTCTTTTTGAGAATACTTCCTTTTAAAACCTTTTTGAAAATAATTTTTCAAAAACTTCTATCTAATCTAGTAACCTTCAGCTCTGATACCAAGTGTGATACCCGATGTCCGTTAATGTCACTCACAAAGGGAATGTATTAAGTTTCGTGAACAGTTATAGGTGAACAGACGCAGAATAATTACAAGACATGTATGAATAAGATAGCAGAGGAAATTTAAATTTTTATTTCAACCATAAGTCATAATACCGTGGTTCACAATACCATTACAATAAAATAACTTCTGTCTTGCATCATCAGAGTACATAAGTATATTAAAAAAAACATAATTCCCCTATTAAAAGAGTTAAGCCATAGTAGAGACAAGAACTTGAGCCATACTTCGGAAGTGGCTCCTAACAAGATGATATCTGAGTCCTGACCAAGCCTGAGTGTTTCCTCACTTAGAACCTGGAAGGGGAAATAGAAGAAAGAGGGAGAAACAAAAAGGGTCAGACATAAAGACTGGCAAGTCTAGTTACTTTTAGCCTGTAACACCCCGTAATTCTGAAACACTAAGGAGCATAATCCAAGGAGGAGGAATTCATGGATATGGACTTGGCTCACGAAGGAGGAAGGAATTATAAAATCTAAGACAAGAGGAGATATCTTTACTATGATATAATAGGGCATATAATTAAGAACAAAGGACAAGACTTTCAGAAGGGCGAGTGCAAGCTTTCACCACCAGAATACCTGGGAGAGAGATAGTAAAAATCTCTAATGGAAAAGTTTAGCTTTTCGTTTTAATCAACCAGTTAGCACTCTTTTGATCTTAGCACTTCGCATTTGTTCATACCTGCTTCCATAGTTGAGTCTCTGCACCTTAGTACCTGTACAGTAAAAGATCCCAATTGGTCTCAAATCCAATTGGTAGTTCGGCCCATTTACCTTTGGTCTGCAAAGATTTGAGAAGGGCTGTATTAAGTGCTGAGTCCAAAGCGTAATGCTTGTGTTATAGGTTCCATGGGCTATGAGTAGACTCTAGGAGGGTAGTTAGACTTTTGATTTGCCTTGGAAATACCCTCGAGATTTCGTGTGATCCTAAAAGAATCAGTTAGGCTTAGCTACCTAGAATCGCTTAATGCATTTATCGACGATTTGCAATATGTTGAAATAGTCCATGAGTACGCAGATGTTTTTGATTAGGTTAGGAGTTTACCCCTAAAACGCGGGATAGACCTCCACATTTATAGTTGACAATGAAAAGCCAACTGTCCGATCAACGACAGTTTTTGAAATGGAGGTCAAGAAGCTTCGCAATTGGGAAGATTAATTAGATAAGGTACAGAATAGGGGAGCTCAAGAAGATGCAACTTAGAAGACTGAAGCCTAGATACGTGCATCGTACCCTTTTCATAAGGGTATATCCTTGATCTCTTTTCCTAGGAATGTTAGGTATACTTGTTTCTAGCTCTAGGACGTATCATCGATCCTTCGGTAGAAGCCAATGGATGTAAACACATGTATTTGAAAACATGTATTTGAAACATGTTATGATTGATGGTTGCAAGTGGTTGCTCGTGGATGCATATACACACCATAGGCGCTAGAACGACTTAGTCACTTGTATATCGCATTCGCACATATGTATTTGTTTATGAATTGAACTTGATATGTTAGCATTTGGATGTTGCATATGGATGAATGGATATGCACACATGTAGTATTTACATAACTAGGGATGCTTGCAAACATGATTGGACGCATGGCACTGACATATTTCGCATTAAGGAGGTCAACTGAATCAGTAGACCGCCTGATTTTGCATTAGATAAAGACATATACACACACTATGCATATGAACATGAAAAGCATTAGAAATATTTTTAAGGACAATGAATGCCTGTGATTGAATGGTTGAGTAGATAGGTGATTAGATAGTAGGACACATTCTTCCTAACTTGAAGATTTCGAGGACGAAAATCCTTTTAAGTGGGGGAGAATGTAACACCCCGTAATTCTGAAACACTAAGATTTACAAATCAGGGTATAATTAATTTTTAGAATAAGAATTAAGGGAAACAAGTTATGCCATTGCGTTCGTCTCGAAATTCTGCTTGAGATAGAGTCCAAGTTTGCATAAATCAGACTCCGTATGAAGAAGTTATAACCCTCCGAAGTTTCAGGAATTTTTAGAATCAAAAACAGCTCGAATTCGAATTCAAATTTTGAATTCAAAACCCCAGAATAGACTGGGTGGGAAAATTCCCGCCCAGGACCAGGTCGACCTGGGGGTCGACTATAGTGTCGACCTCCCAGGGACCAGGTCGACTATAGTGTCGACCTGGGGGTCGACCTGGTACCAGAGCCCAGTTTTGGGCCTGGGTTCATTCTGATGCTTCTAGTCTCGTTTTCTGTCCAGATTCATCTGCCTAATCCTATATAAACACCCTCCTAGCCCCATTCTCTCTACACCAATTCTATTCTGCTTCTACTCTGCTCAAATTTCTAAATAAAAATAAAATAAAATATAAATCTAAGACGAGGATACGCTGCACAAGTCTTTCAAGAGAAGACTCAAAACAAGTTAGGATTCAAGTGAAGATTCAAACGACTTCAACGACTGTTTTTATACGAATCTAATCTCTGTAAGTCGGTTACTTTTTAGATTTGAACACCTTGCTTCTATTTGTGACATGAAATTAAATGGATAAAAGAACATACCAAATCTTTCTATTTGAATCGGTGCTTATATCTTTGGACCTAATTAAGGACTATGGTGATTTGATGACCAATAAGACTATGACCATGATTCATTGCCTATGACTATGAAACTGTGGACTTTGGAACCATATGCCTTTGACTATGAACATAAGCCTTTGATTTGGAATATAAACTACTGCCTATGACTCATTACCTAGGAGTATGGCTATGGAATTAGATCTAAGTTTTACATTCTATTCAGACCTATTATCCTTGGATCTTGATTTTGGGAATTTATCTATTAAGTTAGATCTACCCAAGTTCTTGAACCTATGTTACTATTCAACCATTTTCATGTCATAACATTATCAGATCTATAGGCCTACGATGCTTTAAATCAGTTTATTCAGTGTAATTTGTTAGATTTGTAATTAGTGACTTTGGAATTATCATCTTATGCCAGTTATTATGTCTATCTTTTCATGACATCCTTGTTTATTCCCTTTTATCAACGAATCTAGATTTATTTATAATCTAGGTTGAATCACGATTACACGAACGATGGGAATACGATTTGGGCAAAACATGAAAATGAACATGAACGTAGTTGTAAACTTGGAAATTGCCATAATTTGGAACATGCAGTATAGCATGACTACTAAGATGCAAATTAGGATAGTCCGACAAGAATTTTGAAATATGTAATTTTACATATTGAATCTAGTATTGGCTTATAAATTAGGTTTTAGGCATAAACTGAAAAACTAGAATAATAAATCTAGTTTTTACATAGATTGTAAACTAGAGAAATAAGTCTAGTTTTGACATGAGCTGTGATTAGAGTATTAAATCAGAATTGGATTAGCTAAATTAAGTTAATTTGGCATAATAAGTATATTAGCATAATTCTGAATTTAGCCATAATTGTGAGTAATTGACATGTACATTAGACTTGGGCAGAAATGGCATAATTGTATTTGGTTTAGGAAAAAATGGGCCATAATAATAAATGTTGATAATGTACATTAAGAGAGTAAATTATGGAATAAGTAAATTAGGAATAGTTTACTTATAGAATTTGTCCTAAATGAGAAATGTAAATTTAGACAAATACGAATATGTCTAACCTGAGGTTGGATTGAGTTGTGATGTAAACCTGCCCGGACCCGCCCGGCTGTCCAGTAGTCACAACAATACCTATCCAATGTGGGAGGTTAAGGCATCGAGCCCAATAAAGGCCCGAGGTTAGACTGAGTTGTGGCGTAAGACTGCCCGGAACCAACCGGCATACCGGTAGCCACAACAATACTTGTCTAATGTGAGTGGCTGGTGCTTTAATAAGACAATTAAAGCTAAGCTAGAATTGGTAGGGTTAAGTCCATAGAGACGCTTAACCAACTTAACATAGTTAAGCAAGAATGGGAAGGTTAAGTCCATAGAAACACTTAACCAACTTAACATAGTTAAGCTAGAATGGGAAGGTTAAGTCCATAGAAACACTTAACCAACTTAACATAGTTAAGCTAGAATGGGAGGGTTAAGTCCATAGAAACACTTAACCAACTTAACGCAGTTAAGCTAGAATGGGAGGGTTAAGTCCATAGGAACACTTAACCAACTTAACATGGTAACAAGACAAGATTTGTAGGGTTAAGTAACTAAGGAAACACTTAGCCAATTTAACATGTTAACTAGAACACTTAACCATCGAAGCATGATAGAGGAACAAGGTTAAGTTAAAACATGAAAGGGACAATACTTAACCATTAGAACATGTTTATTAAACAGATGTTAAGGTTAAGTTAAAAAGAACACTTAACCGATACAAGATGAATGGGTAGGGTTAAGTAATAAGAAATACTTAACCAATATAACTTGATGGTGGTAGGGTTAAGTCAACGTGAATTACTGATAACACTTAACCAGTTTAACATGACAAAGGAATGGGTTAAGTGAACTTGAATTGACTAATGACACTTAACCAATCCAACTTGACGGAAAGAAGAACTAAGTAAGTAAACCTTAGTCAAAAGGACTAAGTAGTAAACCTTAGTTAAGAAAACGACGATTCATGAAACTAAGTGGTAAACCTTAGTTAGGAAAAACTAAGTAGTAATCCTTACTATAACACGAGGAGGAGCGAACATCCATCTGATCTTAGAGAAGGCTCCAACGAATTGGGTTACGAAGCCCTAGGCTTCGAGGGGACGTGAGGGTACTCTTGGTATCCCTCTGTGAGGTGGCAGATGATCCTCCTGGGCTCACAGAGGTTAAGGTCTGCGTTAGAAGAACCAAGGGTATGCCTTGGTTGTGATATAAGGCAACCTAAAGACTAGGGTGGACCAGCGTGATTCGGCGAGACTAGTTTTTGCCCTGTGATAGCAACTCGTCGTCTACCTACCATCTTTAGTCAATCGTAGTACGTATGCGGAAAGGCAGAGAACTCCCGACAGATCATATACTTGCTATCTAGTTATGGGTGAGGCTGGCCAATAGGAAAGTAGGGCATAGGTGGCAGAAGTGCAAGTTCTCCTGCTTGATTTTCTTGGATTTCCTTTCATTAGTTGAGGGAGGGGTCACATGGGACCATAACCACTGGTAGGAAAAGCAGACCTTAACATCTGCATCGGCAGATATCTGAAAGCTCCAGACCCAGTTCCGTGTTTCCAGAGTAGCCCTGCCATGGGATTCGGGTCGCACATATATAGGACATGTGCATCTAGACAAGCGATAACGATTCGCGATACATACATGGGGAAAGTCTAGGAATATATACCACTCTAGGTAGTGTGTCCTAGACTAAAGGGCATCGTTCGACAGGTAGCATAATCCCTAGTTGGATCTAGGTGGCATAAACCCTGAACACGAGAAGCGTTCAATAGGTAACATAAACCCTAGTTGGATCTAGGTCGTGTAAACCCTGGTGAATTAAACCCTAGATTAGATCTGGGTAATATATAATAAAAGTACGCCTGAAGGCAACCAAAAATTACAGGGATTGGGATCACGTTAACATGGCTAGTTGGAACACTAGTTAGGTGGTGCAGGGATATAGAAACCAGAATAACGAGGTAATAGCGAAGCGGAAAAGCATATCCAGTTTATCTTGCCTTAGCATATCTTGAGTTAATCTTACCTTATCTTGCTAGCTCTATCATCGATGGCATTATCTTGTATTCAGTTAATTCATGTCTTTTGTTTTCCCTATTCTCATGCTAGAAGTAACTGAACTTACCAGGCTTTATGTCTGACCCTGTTTTTCTTTCTTCTTCTTTTCTTCCGTTTCTCCCCTCCCCCCTAGGTAGTAAAGAAGGGAATAGTTTAGCTCAGGTTAGATTGGACTTTCCCAGCTTAAAGATTAGTTGAAGTTTTTCTTGGATTCTCTCTTCAGATGCTATGGCTGGCTCTTGTTACATTGGGGAATATAAATGTTATTTTATGCTTCTTTATCTTGTAAGACAGATGATACTCTGATATTGTAAAGAAATCTTTGTACAAACTATTTTATCAATAAAGTAAAGTTTCATTTTCCGCTGTTTAATGTTTGTCTGTCTTGTAATTTGTCTACATCTTTTACCTATAATGCTCCACAGAACTTAGTGCATTCCCTTTGCGAGTGACACTAACGGATGTGGGGTGTTACATGTGGTATCAGAGCCGAAGGTTACCGGATCAGATAAAAGATTTGAAAAATTATTTTCAAACGGTTTTTAAAGAAGCATTTTCAAAAGAAGAGTTTTGGCATATTCCCCAAAGCCATACGCACTAACTTTTGATTCTCTGTTTGAGTCCTTGTTTCCTTCTTTCCTGAATTTCTGGGCCTCCTGGCTTTCTGGGAGCTAACCTCATCGAAGGGCGAAGTAGAGCCCGACTTCCATCTATAGCCATAGTAGTTTCACCTACGGCCAGTTTTCTTTCAAGCTTTGTAGGGTTTTCTATACGATGGAGGCAGCTTTCGAGAAATTTGTCAACATGATTACACGTGGAAGAGGATGAGGAGCTTGGCTAAGGAGCATAATCCAAGGAGGAGGAATTCATGGATATGGACTTGGCTCACGAAGGAGGAAGGAATTATAAAATCTAAGACAAGAGGAGATATCTTTACTATGATATAATAGGGCATATAATTAAGAACAAAGGACAAGACTTTCAGAAGGGCGAGTGCATGTTTTCACCACCAGAATACCTGGGAGAGAGATAGTAAAAGTCTCTGTTGGAAAAGTTTAGCTTTTCGTTTTTATCTACCAGTTAGCACTCTTTTGATCTTAGCACTTCGCATTTGTTCATACATGCTTCCATAGTTGAGTCTCTGCACCTTAGTACTTGTACAGTAAAAGAACCCAATTGGTCTCAAATCCAATTGGTAGTTCGGCCCATTTACCTTTGGTCTGCAAAGATTTGAGAAGGGCTGTATTAAGTGCTGAGTCCAAAGCATAATGCTTGTGTTATAGGTTCCATGGGCTATGAGTAGACTCTAGGAGGGTAGTTAGACTTTTGATTTGCCTTAGAAATACTCTCGAGATTTCGTGTAATCCTAAAAGAATCAGTTAGGCTTAGCTACCTAGAATCGCTTAATGCATTTATCGATGCAATCTGTTAAAATAGTCCATGAGTACGCAGATGTTTTTGATTAGGTTAGGAGTTTACCCCTAAAACGCGGGATAGACCTCCACATTTATAGTTGACAATGAAAAGCCAGCTGTCCGATCAACGACAGTTTTTGAAATGGAGGTCAAGAAGCTTCGCAATCGGGAGGATTAATTAGATAAGGTACAGAATAGGGGATCTCAAGAAGATGCGACTTAGAAGACTGAAGCCTAGATACGTGCATCGTACCCTTTTCTTAAGGGTATATCCTTGATCTCTTTTCCTAGGAATGTTAGTTATACTTGTTTCTAGCTTTTAAGGTATATCCTCTAGGACGTATCATCGATCCTTAGATAGAAGCCAATGGATGTAAACACATGTATTTGAAAACATGTATTTGAAACATGTTATGATTGATGGTTGCAAGTGGTTGCTCGTGGATGCATATACACACCATAGGCGCTAGAACGACTCAGTCACTTGTATATCGCATTCACACATATGTATTTGTTTATGAATTGAGCTCGATATGTTAGCATATGGATGTTGTATATGGATGAATGGCTATGCACACATGTAGTATTTACATAGCTAGGGATGCTTGCATACATGATTGGACGCATGGCACTGACATATTTCGCATTAAGGAGGTCAACTGAATCAGTAGACCGCCTGATTTTGCATTAGATAAAGACATATATACACACTATGCATATGAACATGAAAAGCATTAGAAATATTTTTAAGGATAATGAATGCCTGTGATTGAATGGTTGAGTAGATGGGTGATTAGATAGTAGGACACATTCTTCCTAACTTGAAGATTTCGAGGACGAAAATCCTTTTAAGTGGGGGAGAATGTAACACCCCGTAATTTTGAAACACTAAGATTTACAAATCAGGGTATAATTAATTTTTAGAAAAAGAATTAAGGGAAATGGGTTATGCCATTGCGTTCGTCTCGAAATTCTGCTTGAGATAGAGTCCAAGTTTGCGTAAATCGGACTCCGTATGAAGAAGTTATGACATTTCGAAGTTTCAGGAATTTTTAGAATAAAAAACAGCTCGAATTCGAATTCAAATTTTGAATTCAAAACCCCAGAATAGACTGGGCGGGAAAATTCCCGCCCAGGACCAGGTCGACCTGGGGGTCGACTATAGTGTCGACCTCCCAGGGACCAGGTCGACTATAGTGTCGACCTGGGGGTCGACCTGGTACCAGAGCCCAGTTTTGGGCCTGGGTTCATTCTGATGCTTCTAGTCTCGTTTTCTGTCCAGATTCATCTGCTTAATCCTATATAAACACCCTCCTAGCCCCATTCTCTCTGCACCAATTCTATTCTGCTTCTACTCTGCTCAAATTTCTAAATAAAAATAAAATAAAATATAAATCTAAGACGAGGATACGCTGCTCAAGTCTTTCAAGAGAAGACTCAAAACAAGTTAGGATTCAAGTGAAGATTCAAACGACTTCAACGACTGTTTTTATACGAATCTAATCTCTGTAAGTCGGTTACTTTTTAGATTTGAACACCTTGCTTCTATTTGTGACATGAAATTAAATGGATAAAAGAACATGCCAAATCTTTCTATTTGAATCGGTGCTTATATCTTTGGACCTAATTAAGGACTATGGTGATTTGATGACCAATAAGACTATGACCATGATTCATTGCCTATGACTATGAAACTATGGACTTTGGAACCATATGCCTTTGACTATGAACATAAGCCTTTGATTTGGAATATAAACTACTGCCTATGACTCATTACCTAGGAGTATGGCTATGGAATTAGATCTAAGTTTGACATTCTATTCAGACCTATTATCCTTGGATCTTGATTTTGGGAATTTGTCTATTAAGTTAGATCTACCCAAGTTCTTAAACCTATGTTACTATTCAACCTTTTTCATGTCATAACATTATCAGATCTATAGGCCTACGATGCTTTAAATCAGTTTATTCAGTATAATTTGTTAGATCTGTAATTAGTGACTTTGGAATTATCATCTTATGCCAGTTATTATGTCTATCTTTTCATGACATCCTTGTTTATTCCCTTTTATCAACGAATCTAGATTTATTTATAATCTAGGTTGAATCACGATTACACGAACGATGGGAATACGATTTGGGAAAACATGAAAATGAACATGAACGTAGTTGTAAACTTGGAAATTGCCATAATTTGGAACATGCAGTATAGCATGACTACTAAGATGCAAATTAGGATAGTCCGACATGAATTTTGAAATATGTAATTTTACATATTGAATCTAGTATTGGCTTATAAATTAGGTTTTAGGCATAAACTGAAAAACTAGAATAATAAATCTAGTTTCTACATAGATTGTAAACTAGAGAAATAAGTCTAGTTTTGACATGAGCTGTGATTAAAGTATTAAATCAGAATTGGATTAGCTAAATTAAGTTAATTTGGCATAATAAGTATATTAGCATAATTCTGAATTTAGCCATAATTGTGAGTAATTGACATGTACATTAGACTTGGGCAGAAATGGCATAATTGTATCTGGTTTAGGGGAAAATGGGCCATAATAATAAATGTTGATAATGTACATTAAGAGAGTAAATTATGGAATAAGTAAATTAGGAATAGTTTACTTATAGAATTTGTCCTAAATGAGAAATGTAAATTTAGACAAATACGAATATGCCTAACCTGAGGTTGGATTGGGTTGTGATGTAAACCTACCCGGATCCGCCCGGCTGTCCAGTAGTCACAACAATACCTATCCAATGTGGGAGGTTAAGGCATTGAGCCCAATAAAGGCCCGAGGTTAGACTGAGTTGTGGCGTAAGACTGCCCGGAACCAACCGGCATACTGGCAGCCACAACAATACCTGTCTAATGTGAGTGGTTGGTGCTTTAATAAGACAATTAAAGCTAAGCTAGAATGGGTAGGGTTAAGTCCATAGAGACACTTAACCAACTTAACATAGTTAAGCAAGAATGGGAAGGTTAAGTCCACAGAAACACTTAACCAACTTAACATAGTTAAGCTAGAATGAAGGTTAAGTCCATAGAAACACTTAACCAACTTAACATAGTTAAGCTAGAATGGGAGGGTTAAGTCCATAGAAACACTTAACCAACTTAACGCAGTTAAGCTAGAATGGGAGGGTTAAGTCCATAGGAACACTTAACCAACTTAACATGGTAACAAGACAAGATTTTAGGGTTAAGTAACTAAGGAAACACTTAGCCAATTTAACATGTTAACTAGAACACTTAACCATCAAAGCATGATAGAGGAACAAGGTTAAGTTAAAACATGAAAGGGACAATACTTAACCATTAGAACATGTTTATTAAACAGATGTTAAGGTTAAGTTAAAAAGAACACTTAACCGATACAAGATGAGTGGGTATAGTTAAGTAATAAGAAATACTTAACCAATATAACTTGATGGTGGTAGGGTTAAGTCAACGTGAATTATTGATAACACTTAACCAGTTTAACATGACAAAGGAACGGGTTAAGTTAACTTGAATTGACTAATGACACTTAACCAATCCAACTTGACGGAAAGAAGAACTAAGTAAGTAAACCTTAGTCAAAAGGACTAAGTAGTAAACCTTAGTTAAGAAAACGACGATTCAGGAAACTAAGTGGTAAACCTTAGTTAGGAAAAACTAAGTAGTAATCCTTACTATAACACGAGGAGGAGCGAACGTCCATCTGATCTTAGAGAAGGCTCCAACGAATTGGGTAACGAAGCCCGAGGCTTCGAGGGGATGTGAGGGTACTCTTGGTATCCCTCTACGAGGTGGCAGATGATCCTCCTGGGCTCACAGAGGTTAAGGTCTGCGTTAGAAGAACCAAGGGTATGCCTTGGTTGCAATATAAGGCAACCTAAAGACTAGGGTGGGCCAACGTGATTCGGCGAGACTAGTTTTTTCCCTGTGATAGCAACTCGTCGTCTACCTACCATCTTGAGTCAATCGCAGTACGTATGCGGAAAGGCAGAGAACTCCTGACAGACCATATACTTGCTATCTAGTTATGGGTGAGGCTGGCCAATAGGAAAGTAGGGCATAGGTGGCAGAAGTGCAAGTTCTCCTGCTTGATTTTCTTGGATTGCCTTTCATTAGTTGAGGGAGGGGTCACGTGGGACCATAACCACTGGTAGGAAAAACATATCTTAGCATCTGCATCGGCAGATATCTGAAAGCTCCCAACCGAGTTCCGTGTTTCTAGAGTAGCCCTGCCACGGGATTCGGGTCGCACATATACAGGACATGTGCATCTAGACAAGCGATAACGATTCACGATACATACATGGGGAAAGTCTAGGAACATATACCACTCTAGGTAGTGTGTCCTAGACTAAAGGGCATCGTTCGACAGGTAGCATAATCCCTAGTTGGATCTAGGTGGCATAAACCCTGAACACGAGAAGCGTTCAATAGGTAACATAAACCCTAGTTGGATCTAGGTCGTGTAAATCCTGGTGAATTAAACCCTAGATTAGATCTAGGTAATATATAATAAAAGTACGCCTGAAGGCAACAAAAAATTACAGGGATTGGGATCACGTTAACATGGCTAGTTGGAACACTAGTTAGGTGGTGCAGGGATATAGAAACCAGAATAATGATGTAATAGCGAAACGGAAAAGCATATCCAATTTATCTTGCCTTAGCATATTTTGAGTTAATCTTGCCTTATCTTGTTAGCTCTATCATCGATGGCATTATCTTGTATTCAGTTAATTCATGTCTTTTGTTTTCCCTGTTCTCATTCTAGAAGTAACTGAACTTACCAGGCTTTATGTCTGACCCTGTTTTTCTTTCGTCTTCTTTTCTTCCGTTTCTTCCCCCCCCCCCAAGTAGTAAAGAAGGGAATAGTTTAGCTCAGGTTAGATTGGACTTTCCCAGCTTAAAGATTAGTCGAAGTTTTGCTTGGATTCTCTCTTCAGATGCTATGGCTGGCCCTTGCTACATTGGGGAATATAAATGTTATTTTGTGCTTCTTTATCTTGTAAGACAGATGATACTCTGATATTGTAAAGCAATCTTTGTACAAACTATTTTATCAATAAAGTAAAGTTTTATTTTCCGTTGTTTAATGTTTGTCTGTCTTGTAATTTATCTGCATCTTTTACCTATAATGCTCCACAGAACTTAGTGCATTCCCTTTGCGAGTGACACTAACGGATGTGGGGTGTTACATAGCCAGTAAATAAATAAAAGTAACATGATAGCATATAAAGTGGATCAGAGAGATCACTATGTAATGGCGACAAGGCAGATAGGATGAGGTGTATGTGTGCTTCACTAATGATTACTCTACATTATTACAAGTATAACCAAACTGAGATGATCTCTTCCACTATGAGTTGGTAGACTTAGGGCATACGTCCGTGTGCACCCTAACCACTACCTTAATCGATCAGCTCCCTACCTCGTAGATACCCTGTGCTGGCCCCACAGTAGGAGGTATCACTTCCTAAAGTGGCGACCCAAGATGTGCACAACCATATCTACTGGTGTCACGGTCGTCTTAGCCCCCTCTGCCCGGCCCATTCACGCACACGTCCCCGGTCGGTTTTCGCCGCCCACACCGTCCTTCTCGTTTCGATCTCGTACAATCAATCAGTAAGCGTGCCCCTTCTCTGCCTAATACGGAGTTCTTTATTCGATATGTACTCCGGGCTACAGACTGAAATAGGTCCCACACAATATGATACAAGCTCTCCCCTTTGTCTTGTATCCCCACTAGTTTTTCCACTGACTATGCATACCCTTAGGTGTCTTTAATTACATAGCCCTATATTAGTTATGGTTACCCTAAAGGGTGTCTTTAATTACATAACTTTATTATATCTTCCACTGGATATGTATACCACTAGGTGTCTTTAATTACATTATGTCTTCTACTAGTTATGTATACCACTAGGTGTCTTTAATTACATAACCATATTGGGTTAAGTTCGTGGGCCTATATGTAAATATTACCCATCCCCTCTAATTTACTTAACCCACCCACTACCCATCCAATTTTACCTAACCCTAACTTAAGTTCATAATCATACAATCTTTATGGATTAAATTAGGTTAAGTAGTCCATTTCATTACCATGTCCAATTATGGTTATAATGGGCTAGACCTCCCATATTAGGCCTACAACGTGTGGATGCTGGATATGCCGGTCGGGTCCGGGCAGTCTTATTCCACAGTTGGGCCTAACCTCGTGTCTTAGCCCGATTCGTATTTACATACTTATACCTCTAGCATTAGGTTCAACATTAGTGGCTGCTGGATATGCCGGTCGGGTCCAGGCAGACTTCCGCCACTAATGCAACCTAACCTCGTGCCATAAGTACAATAACAATTCTTAATTATAATTACTAAACATTCCATTTTATTCAAATCTACCTATGTCATTATAGGTGATTATTTCTATGTTTCTCTATTTGAATTAGTTCATATAAATATTACATAAATTATGCCAATTATAAATCCCTTTTCCCCGTTTCCTAACTAACGTATTCGAACATATTTTAGCAGCATCTAGGCTATTTTATAGCCTATAACAATAAAAAGGGAATATGACAAAGGTGATAGTTTCAACATATCTTGGCATAACATCAACTAGCATGATAACAAAGTGAATGGACATGTAATTAAACATCATAACAAGGTGGACATAAAACTGATGACTTGTGGCAATTTCTACGATGTCAAAGCAAGCATAATGAGATCATCAGATACCAACTATTTGGTTCTAGCATAATTAGGGTGACATAGTAACATGCTTAGATCTAAAGATGGATTCACATGTCAAGTTTACAACACATCTAAATTGATCACAATATGACAGGTGAAAGGTGATTTTCATAAAGAACTAGATCTAACCAATGTTACAACCGTCCAATTTAATAAATGTATATTCACCGCAATATAGTTACAAGTCAAGATCCACATAGGCAACATAATAGAATGACCTCAATTGTATTAGATCTAAGGAACTAGATCTATCATGACAAAGTATAAGGTTTAACACTTAGCATAGAATCATAATTTACAACATATCCAATTCACTGTCTTTCATAATCTACTTTTATTTGTCTAAACCTAAAAGTAGCTAGAAACTCACAACGTTAGGTTTAGAGAATTAGGAAAGGACGGATCTAGAATTTCTAAACTTGATTTGCAAAGTATGTTGTTGTAGAAAACGGTTCCGTCTCAGTTCGCATCCCGGCAGCATATGGTCTCCATGATTTCCAATGAAGAAAATAGGAGAAATAGGACCATATTTATAACCTTGAACCAGTGAACCTGATCCAGAAACAAGTCTACATACGAAAAATGTATTCTGCCCAGATCTGCCCGGGGGGGCCGACCCCCCCTTGGGGGTCGACTCCCCTAGGGCGGAAATTTTCCCTCCAACGTGAATTCAAAATTTGAACTGAATTTTTATTTTTCTGGAATTATTATTATATATATATATATATATATATAATCCTTCTGCTTGTATATAAACTTTAAACCTTCATAAACTTCTTCATACAGTGTCCGTTTTACGTAAACCAAATGTCTATCCTGACCAGAATTTCGAGACGGACGCAATGGTGTAGTCCGTTTCCTCTAATTCTAGATATTAAATAAATTTTTATTTAATTTATCTTCTTTTAGTGTTGTTAAAAATTCGGGGTGTTACATTCTCCCCCACTCAAAGGATTTCGTCCTCGAAATCTCTAAGTTGAGAAGAATGCATATCCTACCATCCATCTACTCATCCACCAACCACTGGCATCCATTGTCGTTAAAGGTTTCTAATGTCTATATGAATATGTGCAAAGGTGTGTATATGTCCCAAAACTAATGCGAAGATCAGGCGGTCTACTGATTCAGTTGACCTCCTTAATGCAATATATGTTAATGCCATGAATCCAACATATATGCAGATAATCCTATTATAACATGTATGCTCGATATGTGTGCACACACATTTATCCAAATGCAGCATCCATATGCTAATTCATCCATTCCCATCCATGAAAGAAAAGAAAATGCACACACATCCATATGCAGTATGAGAGTGATTAAGCCGATCTTAGTGCCTAATGTGTGTGTATATGCATCCACAGGTAACCAATAGCAAACACTGGCATCCACTCACACCTATAAAACATAACATATTTAACACATGTTTACATCCATAGGATTCCTATCTAGAGGTCGAAAACACTATGGATAAGATATACTCGATTGACAGAAACAAGCATTAGTAAAACTTTGAAAAAGGAGTTAAGAATATACCCTCGAAAAGGAAAGGGTACAAAGCACGAATTTTGTCTTCGGTCCCCCAGGTTGCATCCTCTAGCTATCTCCCCATTGAACCTTTAGCAACTTAATCTCCTTATAGCGCAGCTTTTTAGCTTATGTCCCTAGAATACGGGTAGGAACTCGTCTGATTGTCGCCTCCCGTTCCACCTTTACTTCTTTCAACATACTCGGCTCAACAACCTCTGCAGCGTCATGTAGGCAATTCCGCAGATGGGAGACGTGGAAAACGTCATGAGCACCAGATAGATTTTCTGGGAGTTTCACTCTATAAGTCATTTGGCCAATTCTCTCGGTTATGGGAAATGGTCCCACAAACCTAGGTGCCAACTTCCCTACTACTCCGAAGCGAACCATATTCCTCAGAGGTGATACTTTGACAAAAACTAAGTCTCCCACATCGAATTCAAGGTTTGCCCTTCCCTTGTTGGCATAGGACTTCTGCATATCTTGAGCTGTCTTCATCCGCCGTCTGAATAAGGTCAATCTTTTCGGACGTTTCCCTAACCATATCTGGTCAAAACAATAATCTTTCTATAGATTCCCACCAACATGTTGGCGATCTACAGGGTCGCCGGTACAATGCCTCGAAGGATGCCATGGCAATGTTAGCTTGATAACTATTATTATAGGCAAACTCTACTAAAGGAAGATGCTCTTCCCAAGTCCCTCCAAAGTTTAGGGTACACAGCCTTAAAAGATCTTCTAGAATCCTGTTCACCCTCTCCGTTTTCCCATCGGTCTGAGGATGATAAGCGGTGCTCAAACACAACTGTGTACCTAATGCTTCTTGCAAGCTCCTCCATAATTCGCTGGTAAAGATGGGGTCATGATCGCTCATGATGCTGGAAGTTACTCCATGAAGACGAACTATCTCGCGAACATAAATTGCTGCCAACCATGATGCCGTCCTCTTGCTCTTAACTGGAATAAAGTGAGCGCTCTTAGTGAGTCTATCTACCACAAACCAAATACTGGTGTTACCTTTCTTCGATCTAGGCAAACCATCTATGAAATCCATAGAGACGCTCTCCCATTTCCACTGCGGAACCTCCAACGGATGAAGTAAACCACCGGGCTTCTTTTGCTTGGCTTAAACATTGGGAAACAAATTCGACCACATCTTTCTTCATCCCAGCCCAAAAGAAAACCCTCTTCATGTCCCTGTACATCTTATCCCCGCCTGGATGAATGGTCATCTTGGAATGGTAGGCTTCTTCTAGGACTGCCTTTATTAAGCTTTCGGTTTGAGGAACACAAAGCCTTCCATCTCGTCGCAACCACCCCTTTTCATCTATGGCATATCCACTGAGGTGACTAGAAGTCTATCCGCTTCTGAGCTTTTCCATGATGTCTAAAATCTATGGGTCACCTTGTTGCGAAGCTCCAATCTGATCCATAAGAGTTGGTTGTATCTCCAAGGATGCAAACAAATCAGGCAAAATCTCGATGAAGGGTCTAAAATCAAAAGCTGATACAAACTCCAAGTTCTTTCTTTCCATAAACAGAGGACTCAGGGCCACCCTCTGCCTACTTAGAGCGTCCGCCACCACATTACCCTTGCTAGGGGTATAAGCAATCTCAAAATCATAAGAAGCTAAGAACTCCATCCACCGTTGTTGCCATAAGTTAAGATCCTTCCGTGAGAACATATACTTGAGAGATTTATGATCGGTGTATAACTCGAACTTCTCTCCAAGTAGATAGTGACGCCACATCTTCAACGCGAATATTATGGCAGCTAGTTCTAGATCATGGGTGGGGTAGTTCTTCTCATGAACTCTCAACTATCTGCCCCCATAACATATCACTTTCCCTTCTTGCATTAGGACCGCACCAAGCCTTGTACCGCATGCATCAGTGTAAATAGTAAACACTTTACTTCCATCAGGCAAGGTCAAGACTGAGGCTGTTGTCAGAGCCCTCTTCAGTCGTTGGAAAGCAACGTCACAGTCTATGTCCCATGAAAATGCCAAATTCTTCTTTGTTAGCCTAGTGAGAGTGGCTGATATCTTCGCGAAGTCCTTAATGAACTTCTTATAGTAACCTACCAATCTAAGAAAGCTTCTCATCTTGGTTGCATTTTTAGGAATCTGCCAATCCTATACTGCAATCACCTTCGCAGGATCTACAGCTATCCCTTCTTTGGAGACCACATACCCCAAGAGTCTCACGTCCTTTCTCCAAAAATGGCATTTAGAGAACTTTGCTTTAAGCTGATGGTCACAGAGAGTTTTCAAATCTTATCTCAAATGTCGGGCATGCTCTTCTTCGCTTTTGGAGAAGATCAAAATATCATCCACAAAGACTACAATGAATTTTCTTAGGAACTCCCGAAACACCCTACTCATCAAAGCAACAAAATAGGCGGGTGCATTGGTCAACCCAAAAGGCATAACTAGCCATTCAAAGAAACCGTCTGGAGTTCTGAAAGCAGCCTTATCTATGCTGTCCTCAGCCACCCTCAACTGATGGAACCCCGTGGCCAAGTCCAACTGAGAAAATACCGAGGTACCAACAAGCTGATCAAAAAATCATCAATCCTCGAAAGCGGGTGCCTATTCTTCTTGGTGAGCTTATTCAACTCTCTATAGTCAACACACAAACGAAGCGAACCATCTGCCTTAGTCGTGAATACTACTGGAGCACCCCATTTAGATATGCTTCGTGTGATAAAACCCTTCTCAAGTAGCTCCCCTACCTGCTTACTTAGCTCCCTTCTTTCCCTTGAAACCATATGGCATACTGGTAATGCAACTGGCTTTGCATTGTCCACCAGATATATGCGGAAGTCGATCTCGCGCCTTGGAGGTAAACCCCATACCTCATCAAAAACATCAGAATAATCCCGAACCACTGGAACCAATTGCAAATCATCTATGGATGCATCTAAAGATTATAGGAAGCTAAGCATAACAGACCCTTGAGGGTCACAAGAAACTTCGAGGGTCTTCCCATGATGAGTTAGGAGTCTAACAACCCTCCTCTCACAATCCAGAATTGCACCATACAGGGTAAGCCAAGCCATCCCTAGAATCAACCCATATCCCATAAACTCAAGCACATACGCGTCGCATTCAAACTCAGCGCCTAACATAGATATTTTCAAACCCCAACAAATCATAGATAAATGAGCCAAACCACCACTGGGGTTGAAACAACTACAGGATCCACTACCATACTAGTAATTAAGTGCAGAGATTCAACTACAAAACTTGATATAAATGAGTGTGAAGCACCAGAATCAAAAAGTGTTCTAACTAGATGGTTTGAAAGAGAAACTAAACTTTCTACATAGATTTTTCTACCTCTTTCAGGAGCACTGATCGCGAGAGCATGCACCTGCCCTCCAGAAGTCCCTGCTATTTGACCTTGTCACTGCGATCCCTGTTTCTTTGGGCACTCTCTAGAGAAGTGTCCATCTCTCCGCAATTAAAGCAATTGGCCTTCCTTCTCTTACAGTCTTTGATCAAGTGACCCTCTTTTCCACAATTGTGACATTTTCTCTTATCCCTAACTTTGTCATCCTTCCCTCCTTTCTTTTGCTGTTGTTGATGTCCCTTCTTGGGCGATACCTTCCTATTCTGCGATGTCCCCTCAGCCTTTGCTTCTTTATTTTCTCCCTTGTCCTCTTCATGCATTAGGGCCATATCAACAAGTCACTTGAAAGTGGCCCCCATCTGAATATTGGACATGGCTAACCCGTGAAGGGGTTCATTCAGCCCTTTAGCAAATCACAGAGCCTTTTTTGTGCGGTGTATCCACCAACTCTAATCCGAACCTTGCCAACTGGTTGAATTTGTTCACATACTCCTTTACCGTCAAATTTCCTTGTTTGAGTGCTAAGAACCTCTCCATCTGTATACTTCTCTCAGCTTGGGAAAGAAATTTCATTTCAAATCTGTGTTTAAAATCTTGCCAAGTTTCCACTGGACGTCCAGCTTGAGTAACCTCCCACCAAAATGAGGCTTCGTCCTTCAGTAGCTAAGCGGCTAACTGAACCTTCCTCCCATCCTCTACTTCAAAGATTACGAATAAGTCCTTGGTCTCCTTAAGCCAATTCTGAGCTTCTACGAATGTCTCGTTCCCATGGAATGGATTCCCTCCCATAGCATGGAAGTCCTTGCAGATCTTGGCGAAGTTATCTGCTCTGGGAGGAGGAGGAGGAGGGATGACTGGTGCAGCTGAGGGAGGAGCGTTTCTTTGGCCTTCGGCAGGCGTCGTAGCCTCCAAATACCTACGGAACCATCCGGATATTGTGACGCCCTCTGGGATATTAGGAATGTTTTATTCCCTAGACATGATGAAAAAGGAAAAAGAAGAAATTTAGATTAAGGACCGAAGGATATTAGATATGGCTTTTTGGGGAAATATTTTCAAAACAGACTTTTCTTTTTTAGAATACGTTCTTTTAAAACCTTTTTGAAAATAATTTTTCAAAAACTTCTATCTAATCTAGTAACCTTTAGCTCTGATACCAAGCGTGACACCCCACGTCTGTTAATGTCACTTGCTAAGGGAATGCGTTAAGTTTCGTGAAACGTTATAGGTGAATAGACGCAGAATAATTACAAGACAGATATAAATAAGATAGCAGCGGAAATTTAAATTTTTATTTCAACCATAAGTCATAATACCATGGTTCACAATACCATTACAATAAAATAACTTCTGTCTTGTATCATCAGAGTACATAAGTATAAAAAAAAACATAATTCCTCAATTAAAAGAGTTAAGCCATAGTAGAGACAAGAACTTGAGCCATACTTCGGAAGTAGCTCCTAACAAGATGATATCTGAGTCCTGACTAAGCCTGAGTGTTTCCTCCCTGAGAACCTGGGGGGAAACGGAAGAAAGAGGGAGAAACAAAAATGGTCAGACATATATTCTGGCGAGTCTAGTTACTTTTAGCTAGTAAATAAATAAAAGTAACATGATAGGCATATAAAGTGGATAAGAGAGATCACTATGTAATGGCAGGTGTGAAAGGCAGACAAGATGAGGTGTATGTGTGCTTCACTAATGATTACTCTGCATTATTACTAGTATAACTAAACTGAGATGATCCTTCCACTATGAGTTGGTAGACTTAGGGCATACATTCATGTGCACCCTAGCCACTACCTTAATCGATTGGCTCCCTACCTCGTAGATACCCTGTGCTGGCCCCACAGTAGGAGGTATCACTTCCTAAAGTGGCGACGCAAGATGTGCACAACTCTATCTACTGGTGTCACGGTCGTCTTAGCCACCCTCTGCCCGACCCATGCACGCACATGTCCCCGGTCGGTTTGCGCCGTCGACACCGTCCTTCTCGTTTGGATCTCTTACAATCAATCAGTAAGCGTTCCCCTTCTCCGCCTAGTACAGAGTTCTTTATTTGATACCTACTCCGAGTTACTGACTGAGATATGTCCCACACGATATGATACAAGCTCTCCCCTTTGTCTTGTATCCCTACTAGGTTTTCCACTGACTATGTATATCCTTAGGTGTCTTTAATTTCATGGCCCTATATTAGTTATGCTTACCCTAAAGTAGGGCTGTCAATTTCCTACCCGACCCGAAACCCGCACGGAAATTAGCAGGTTAACCCGACCCGTTTAGTTGGCAGGTCATAAGCCGGTCAACCCGAAATTGACACGTTTATAAACGGGTGGGTTTAGGGCTGACCCGCTAACCAGATCTTGACTCACCAAACCCGTTTAGTTGGTGATTTTATATGGTAGGTTTACATTTTTCTATGTTTTCAAGTCTCACCCGTCCTTCTTCCCAGATTACGTAATTCACATTATACGCTCTCGTATGTAAACTCTGAAAATGTCAAGCAATCAATGTACATTGCTCTCCCTTGCCTTCTTCTCCTTACTTCTCTTCTCCACCTCTGCCTAGTCACCCGCCGCTGCTCCCACCACCTCCCCCGTCGCCAAACCCGCACCCACAACTCCCACCGCCGCACCAGTCGCCATACTCGCTCCCACTGCCGCACCCATAGCCACACCCGTTCCTGTCACACCCGCACCCACCGCCAAACCCGCACCCATCGCCAAACCCACCCCTGTTTCCACACCGGCCACCAAACCCGCACTTGTTGCCGCACCCACCATCGTGCCCACGAAGCCGCAGCCCAAACCCGCACCAGCAAAGGCGCCAGTGGCAGCCGCTCCTCCAACCGTTGCAACATCTCCAACGGCGCCAGCTCCGATTGCGAGCACCACTCCTTTAGCTCCAATTGCGAGCGCCACCTCTCATTTATTATTGAAAAAAAAATGTTCATTCACACCTTTTTATACAAATATTTTTCTTAATGGGTTACACGAATCAAACCCGAAACCCGCACGATTATAAACAGGTCAACCTAAACTCGACCCATTTAATAAACGGGTTGAGCTGACCCGAAATCAACCTGAACCCGACTTGACCCGACCCGAACCCGACCCAACCCGACCCGAACCCGACCCATTGACACCCCTACCCTAAAGGGTGTGTTTAATTACATAACTTTATTATATCTTCCATTGGTTATGTATACCACTAGGTGTCTTTAATTACATAACCTTATTATGTCTTCTACTGGTTATGTATACCACTAGGTGTCTTTAATTACATAACCTTATTGGGTCAAGTTCGTAGGCCTATCTATAAATATTACCCACCCCCTCTAATTTACTTAACCCACCCACTACCCATCCAATTTTACCTAACCCTAACTTAAGTTCATAATCATACAATCTTTATGGATTAAATTAGGTTAAGTAGTCCATTTCATTATCATGTCCAATTATGGTTATAATGGGCTAGACCTCCCACATTAGGCCTACAACGTGTGGACGCTGGATATGCCAGTCAGGTCCGTGCAGTCTTATTCCAAAATTGGGTCTAACCTCATGTCTTAGCCCGATTCATATTTACGTACTTAGACCTCCCACATTAGGTTCAACATTAGTGGCTGTTGGATATGCCGGTCGGGTCCGGGCAGACTTCCGCCACTAATGCAACCTACCCTCGTGTCATAAGTACAATTACAATTCTTAATTGTAATTACTAGACATTCCATTTTATTTAAATCTACCTATGTCATTATAGGTGATTATTTCAATGTTTATCTATTTGAATTAGTTCATATAAATATTACATAAATTATGCCAATTATAAATCCCTTTTCCCCATTTCCTAACTAACGTATTCGCATGTATTTTAGCGGCATCTCAGCTATAAAGTAGCCTATAACATTAAAAAAGGAATATGACAAAGGTGACAGTTTCAACATATCTTGGCATAACATCAACTAGCATGACAACAAAGTGAATGGACATGTAATTAAACATCATAACAAGGTGGACGTAAAACTGATGACTTGTGGCAATTTCTACAATGTCAAAGCGAGCATAATGAGATCATCAGATACCAACTATTTGGATCTAGCATAATTAGGGTGACATAGTAACGTGTTTAGATCTAAAGATGGATTAACATGTCAAGTTTACAACACATCTAAATTGATCACAATATGACAGGTGAAAGGTGATTTTCATTAAGAACTAGATCTAACCAATGTTACAACTATCCAATTTAATAAATGTATATTTACCACAATATAGTTACAAGTCAAGATCCACATAGGCAACATAATAGAATGACCACAATTGTATTAGATCTTAGGAATTAGATCTATCACGACAAAAGTATAAGGTTTAACGCTTAGCATAAAATCATAATTTACAACATATCCTACTCACTGTCTTTCATAATCTACTTTTATTTATCTAAACCTAAAAGTAGCTAGAAACTCACAACGTTAGGTTTAGAGAATTGGGAAAGGACAGATCTAGAATTTCTGAACTTGATTTGCAAAGTGTGTTGTTGTAGAAAACGATTCCGTCTCAGTTCGCATCCCGGCAGCATATGGTCTCCATGATTTCCAATGAAGAAACCTGGTCCAAAAAACAAGTCTACATACGAAAAATGTATTCTGCCCAGATCTGCCCGGGGGGTCGACCCCTCGGGTCGACACCCCCTTGAGGGGTCGGCTCCGGGGTCGACACCCCTTGAGGGGTCGACTCCCCTGGGGCAGGAATTTTCCCAGCAATGTAATTCGAAATTTGAACCGAAATTTTTTTATGGAATTATTATATATATAATCCTTTTGCGTGTCTATAAACTTTAAACCTTTATAACTTCTTTATACAGTGTCCGTTTTATGTAAACCAAATATCTATCCTGACCAGAATTTCGAGACAGACGTAATGGTATAGTCCGTTTCCCCTAATTCTGGATATTAAATAAATTTTTATTTAATTTATCTTCTTTTAGTGTTGTTAAAAAATCAGGGTGTTACAAGTATTACGAAAAGGTTGTAGGGGCACACACGTGAATATTCTCTTAGACTAACACTGGTATGAATTTAATTTTTCTTAAATACAACTTACTTTTACATACGTAGTATCAATACAAACAATAACTTGTGTGCTCTAGGAAAGAACAATATAGAATACGCAAAAACACAGAGATCACAAAGCAATCGTCTAAAATTGTGTCAACATTCGAGAGTTCCAAAATTTTAAAACTTAAATGTCCAGAGCGAAGAAGTATAGGCGATGCAGTAATAATGTGTGGGAAAGTAAAGGACACAATAGTTTATAGTGTTTCGGCTCGTCGGGGCCTACGTCCACTTTGAAGGCTTTGCAAATTTTATTCCATTACAACAAAGTACAGTAAGACACTATTACAAGAAGTTATAATGATTAACAATATCCTATTAGTCCTTATTGTCGAACTTCCTTGCTGCCGAGCTTCCTTGCTAAGCAGAAGTAGTCGAGGAGTTGTCGACGATATGGCGGGGTCGAGGGACCCGAGGGAGAAGAGTCAAGGTCGAGGGATCCGAGGGAGCGGAGTCGAGGTCGACGGATTCGAGGGATCCAAGGGAAGTGGGTCGGAGGTGAGGGGTCCGAGAGGAGGGGTCCGACAGGAGGGATCTGAGGCCTTCTTCTTCTTCATTGAGTGGTAGAGGTTTTGATTTGGTTAGCAATGTCTGATGGCCATGGGGGATAAGACAAAGGCCATTAAGGGTGCTTGGAAGCTTCAAGAAGGCCAAAGGTGGTTTAATGTCCAAAGACATGATTAAACCTTCATGAGTATGCTCATGGGTCTATGCATATTCGTCTTCTTCCTTGTATGATGAAGGAAGGTGCTTAGGAGGCCTTGTGGAGGAAGATGGAAGCCATTAAAGCTTGGGAGAGGGCTTGGAACAACCTCCTTTTATGTAGTAAGTGAGGGGTATTTATAGTGGAGTGGTTAGGTAAGAGTAGGTAGGAGTAGGGGACCACAATAGTATATTTCGGACCCCTTCCACCATGTCCAGGAAATTCATACCCCATTTTAGGGGTACAAAATTCATACCCAAGGGTATGAAATTCGTACTTGGTGGGGTACGAAATTCATACCCGGGGGGTACGAAATTCGTACCCTGTGGGGTACGAGTTTTATACTAAAGTTGTAAGCATTGGGCACGGGGGATTCGAGAACGAGTTTGGGGGACCCGAAGGTACATGTGGGTTTGTACTTGGAGGGATCCGAGCTTCTGGCTTAGAGGAAATCGAATGGATCGGGCAATGCCCACTTGTTCAACCTAACTGGCTAGGTCGATCGCTACTGAGACTGTGGGGGACCGAACCCCCACCAGCGCTTCTCACGGACTAGTTAACGGCTCGCCTTCGGCTTGGCGTGCAGAGCATGGTGATGTGAAGCGCGGATGCGAGGAATGAATGTAAAGCACGGATGCGGGGAATGGATGCGAAGTGCGAATGCAGGTCAAGGGTGGAATTAAGGATGGATTCTGGAACTGACTGGTGCATGTTGCGCAAGCTTTTGGAGCTGGTCGACATGTGTCGATTGAGCAGTCTTCAATACTAATGGAAGTCGCATCCAAGGGATGCAACACTCTGCCAACAGCCCGACTCGAGTCTTCTGGTGGTAGAACCCTGATTTACTTGATACGATCACGCAGCCCAAAGTGTATTCACTTGATCCGTGGCTTGCATTGATTGAGAGCAAGTCAGGCGTGCCACGACGACTATTCTCGCGCAATGCCATCTTAGCTTGATCCCTAAGGATGTTGGCAAAACTTCTAAGCCATTGAATCACATAATGGGCTGAGTTGTGTGGGCTTGGACTACTTCTGGTAACCGGACCAGAATGTCAGTTAACATTTGCCCCCTCAAAGTATGTCTTGTGCTAACGGGACGTGTTTTGAAGTGAGACAAGTCTGGCATGGATGGAAACATCTCCATGCTGTGCTTAGCGATTGGTCATGACCTTTCCCTTGAGTTGTGCGCCGGGAGTGTGCTGCTTTGGAGCGGTTGAGGCGCATTGTTGGAACCTGTTGGTATGAGTTTGGAATTCCGGCATTATTAAGAGCTTTGCCTCACTTGATTTTTGCCACTTAGGTGTAAACTTGTCTAAGGCATCTAATTTCTGTAGATTAAAGAGATTAAACATTAGTCGCCGACTCCCATTTACACCAAAGTGAAAATGGTTCGTTGTCAAGTCAGAATTGCTTATGCAGTCACACGTTAGCATGTGATTTTGCATGATGCGATCTAAGTTGGAATAAGTAACATGAAAGTAAATTGTATGCTATGGGCCTATGATCACATAATTTAGCTTTTGAAAAGTTTTCGTACCGAGAGTTGATCGTTTGGTGTGCCCAATTGAACCATTAAAGCTTGTGAGCATACATTTGGTTAACGAATCAAGTTGGTCTGCTCGGTTGAGATTTCGAAATCGTGTATGCGTGGCCATTGCCATTGCTTGGACGAGCAATCGTATAATGTGGTAAATGAAACGTCGTTGGACCGGAGCTTGATCGTTTGGCGTGTCCCGCTGAATCACTTGGATTTATAAGCACAAAATCGTTTGACGATCCAAGCTGGTCCCAACGGCCAAAGTTCCGAGAACTCGTTTATGTGAATGTTGCTGTAAGGATAAGACTTGGCGTATGTCGTAGCATGTAATAGCATAATTTTGCCTTTGAAGTGAAGTCGAGCCCAAATGCCAAGTATGTGCACTTTGATGGTTAGGCATTTGGTGAGTGCACGAATTGTCGTTGAGTCACGATTAATTTGGTAGTTGGGGCCTCGAAGGCAAGTGAATGTGACCGTAGCTTGGTGTACGATCCTGAATGTTGATCCCGAAAGGTTTGCTTAGAGCTTGTTGATTCAATAGTTGTACTTGCGTCCTTTCTTATCTTCTCTGGATAGAAAATCAGCTTGAGGTATGGAAATGTTGCCTTGGTACTTTGGTTGTTGGGGTTGTTTTTAGGTTTCCGGAGACGAGAAGAGAGATATGGACAGTGAGAGGGTTCTAGGATTGGTACTCAAGAACGTGGAGTGGTGGATTTCAGGAAATGGAAGTAGGAGTTCGGGAGAAAGTATCCAAGAATGTGCGGATGCGGAACCGAAATTCGTATCCTAGACAGTTAATAAATCTTCCAGGCTTTTCAGGGGCTCGAAGCTTGTTTGAGGACATGATAACTTAGCTGGTACATGGGAGCACAGAATAGAACTTTGTACTCTAATGACTTCGTCGAGCCTTGGCTTCGATCTTGAGCTAGTAAACTTGAACCTTTGCATGGCGTCGCGTGATCGGATCAGGATTGGTGAGTTATGGCCTTGCGGCGTAGCACTCAAGGAATGAACTTGTCTGGAATGGTGACTCGGATGTGCATGTAGGACCTAGATACATAGTTGAGCTGTTAGTTTCAGGATCCGATCTGTAACCCAATCACGATGTAGTTTCATATCGACTAAAGCATCGTACTGGTGGTTGGTGATAGCCACAATGTTAGGTGCCGAGCCTAAAGGTTTCCATCACGCTTTGTAATGTTTGCTTTTTTGGAATCTCGACACTGATGGAAGGTTGGAAACTTCCGGGGCCTGGACTTTGGCTCTGGATCGCCTTCTTCATGAGGTGGAAGTGCCTTTTAAAAATGGTTGCTCCGAAGGTTGCGGCAATGGTGATGCCGGTGCGGGAACTGGTAGGGATCTGCCTTGGGTCCTGCGATGGCCGAGCCGGTGCAGGAATTCGTAGAGGGTTGCCCTCGAGCCCGTGTGCCTGAATAGGATGAGAGCACTAAATCCTCGGAAACCAACAAGCTGTGTCTTTTGCTATGCATCCCCTCTTGGAGCGGAGGCGACACCAGGCTTTGCCCCATGCTTCCTCAAACGTCCAAGTCTGGATTGGGGTTACAAGGAATACAACTTGGAGAGGCAGGGGAACATGTGGATACATTCTCGATCATGGACTTGGGATATAGTGTTTATAAGAGTCTCCTTGAAGAGGAAGAGGTTGTGAATGACCAAAGTGCTTAGGTGACGGGTGTGGCTGACGCGAGTGTGCAGCCAATGCAAGACATGTGGAAGCTCAGAAAGCCCCGATGGTGGCAAAGTTTGAGGAGTAGGAGGAGAAGAGGAACGGGAAAAGGCTAGACAGGATGCCGAGGAGAAAGCTACTGTTGTGGTGGCGAAGAAGAGGGCTGATGCCGAAAAAGAGAAGGAAAGGGCCGCCGAAGAGACCAGAAAGAAGAAAGCTGCTGACGAGGCTCAGAAAGAGAAGGCCTATGAGAAGGATAGGGAGAAGAAAGACGCTGACGATGCCAACCAAAGGGGCCCAGGAGACCTTTAGTAAACTTAAGGCGGATGCAGCTATGCGACTCCGGGCCAGGAAACTTGCTGACCAGAAGGCCTCCAAAGAAGCCAGATTAAGAAAGCGGAGCTAGAGGGCAAGAAGGCTCATGGAGAAACTGAGGTTGCACTGGCCCTTGCTTATGACATTGGCCCTAGCCGCTGTAATGTATTTCCCCCCGGGAGGTCATGGTGATTTACAAGCAGCGAGGATGACCGCGGGAGGGGCACATCGGTGTCTCATGAATCTGTTACTCTTGTGAAGAGCAGAGAAGGGAAGGCAGAAGCGGCTCTGGAAGGAAGGGGCCCATCACTGGTGGTGACTTGCCTAGTGCCAAACTTGTACAGAAAAAGAAAAGAAAGAAGAAGGATGAGTAGTATCAGTAATTGTTATAGAAATTATATATATATTTAGTTATGTAGATCGATAGTATATGCGAGTATGGCCCTCGCTTTTCGTCCTTAAAGGCACGATGTGGTTTTCATGTACACTCTGTCATTAGAAAGAAAAGATAATAGATATACAGTTTGTTTTGGGTGTGTGAAAAAGGAAATATTAGTTAATTAAATCGCATTTCATGTTAAATGTTCGAATGTTCGTCTTATGTTTTCCAGCATTTTGTATTTGCACAAGTGTACTTATTGTTACACTAACATAAATGTGATTAGAGTCTCTGCTTCAGGGGTCTCCCCGGTCGTGCAGAGATCGTGCGCTGGTTCTGTTCGTGGGGTTTCCTTTGTTCAGAATCCCGAGGGGTGCGGAATCCATCCCAGGTGCCTTCTGCCTTGGACCGCCCAGAGTTCGTTAGTCCTAAGTAGATGAAAGGCGTGGACGTGCGATTTGTTCGACTTTTGGCTCTCCAGTCGTCCATTCGGATTAGAATGCGAGGGCATCGTTTATTCGCCAAATAGTGCCCGTATCTAGACCCGATGGGCCGGATTGTGGCCGACGAGCTACCCCTAAGTTTTGGGATTTAGGAGCGAAAACGATTTATGCTCGATCTCGGTGCTGGGCCGAGATTCGAGAGGTACCCGGATCCTCACCCGATAGGTTGAATTGAGTCGTGTGAGTGGTCAATATCACACTAGGTTGGCTGGTGGGCTGCCCCCAAGTCCAGGGACTTGGGAGCAGAATGATTTATATTCGGTCTCGGTGCTGGGTCGAGATTCGAGCAAAGTTGTTTATACTCGGTCACGTTGCGGGCTCGGGACTCGAGTGGGCCTCCAATAGAGCTACCAGTCGTGCCCCCAGTTAACTGGAGGTTTGCCAGAGCTCGGAAGGAGGAAGATAGTTACGTCGTGGCGAAGACGAGGCATTATTCCGAGGAGAGGGTTCATTTTTCATTCCTACCTTACCCTCCGATAAGGGAGGCTAAGGTGGTGACGAGCCACGAGCCGACACCTTTGACGATGACCTTAGGGATCCTTGCGTCATAGGGGGCGGATGCAGGACTAGTGGAAGACCGGTAACCTGGGGCCTGCTTTAGAGCGTGACTCCGGTAGTACTCCACGGTGTGTCCCCAGGTGGCTGGAGTATCGATGGAGGAGAACGGCTACGGAAAAGCGAAAAGGAGGTGTGTTTTGGAGAAGAGGGCTTACTTTTCGTTTCAATTTCGATTCCAATGAGCGAGCCAGCGGTGGTAGTGAGTCGTGGGTTGATATCTCCGATGACGACCTCAGGGATTGTTGTATCGTAGAGGACGGTCGCAGGTCTGGTGGAGGACCAGTATCCTCGGGCCTGCTTCCGAACGTGTCACCGGTAGTACTCCCCGGTGTGCCCTTAACTAACTGGAGGGTAGTCGAGAGAATCATATGAAAGAAAAAGGCGATGGCACAGCGAAAAGGAGGTGTCTTTTGGAGAAGAAATCTTGCTTCCCATTCCCATTTCACTTCCATTGAGGGAGTCAAAGGTAGGGATGAGTCATGAGCCAATATCTCTGATGACAACCTCAGAATCCACTGCGCCATGGAAGTTATGGTCCCAAGTGACCAAGTATCATGACTTGGCGCTGCACTCAGGGTTCGGTCGAAGTTCCACTTTCGAGAGGCTTGGGTCGGGCAGAGTTCGGGGGTGTCTTTGGTTCTCCATGTGTTGCCTAGATCCAGACCCTTCGGGTCGGATGGAGCCGAACTGGTGGTCGATGTCATGCTTATTTGGCTTGCGGACTGCCCCCAAGTCCAGAGACTTAGGAATGGGGCTTTTATGCTTGGCCATGTCGTCGATTCAAGGCTTGAACTAGGGGGACCGGTTCCCGGGTCCGGGATGTTGATCCAGTGTAGCGCGCTTGTGTATGCGAATTAGTTATAATAGTTGATTACAAACCGAATGTAAGCCATTGATGCTGTAGTCCGGATGAGTCGAGGAGATGACCTTGAGTAATTTAACTGTCGGTCAAGGTCCTGGTTAGTTGGAATCCTTGGTGAGTGTTAAGCGGCTCGGAGGTTCCATGAGGTGGGTCATGTCGATGCTTCTCGTGGTGACCCTTGCAAATGAGTTTCTTGTTGTTGTCCTACAAGTGGTGATGGTGTTCTACAGAGTCCCTTGGTGCACTCGTTGGACCCTTAGGCCTTGGCCTTTTGTCATGCAGGACACTGTGATTTGCAAGGTAGGTGCCCTCGGGGATGTCATTGGGAGGAGTGTAGTTGTGGAAATACGGAGGTCGAAGACGCTTCCTCTTATTATTGTGACTACCTTTGATGTTGTCGGTGTGAGCAAGATTGTGCAGCACAATGGGGTTAGAGTTGTTGGAGCTCTGGGCTTCGTTCAAGGCAAGATGTTGAAGTGAGAGGCTCGATTCCTTTGTGCTAACTCTTGGCATAAGAAGTAGTTGGCATTCTTGTAGAAGATCTTCAGAATCTCTGGTTGCTTTCGATCGATGCGTGCTCTGGATTCGAAATCATATGGTATGACTTTCGCAAGCTGGACAAGCATGATTCAAGGTGTAGGTTCCTCGAATTATGCCAAGGCGGTGTTGAATCTTTCGGGGTATCTTTTGAGAGTTTCATGGGTGCCTTGGTAAATGTTCGAGACTAAGAGGATGTCTTTGGGCATTGCGATGTGCATCTTGGAATGCGCGATCAAACTTATGGTGAGTCAGTCGAAAGTTGAGATGGTTCAAGGCAGGAGTCGAGAGAACCATTATAGAGTCGCCTTGGATAAGGAGGGGGAAGCACTTGCACTTTACGGCGTCGGTAGTGCATGATGAATCTGTGTTCCATTCGTGGTGGTTAATGAAGTTTCGAGGATCATGGCTTCCTGGGCAGGAAGTGAGTTTTGGCATGTTGAAGTGCTTATGCCATTTGGCGTTAAGGATAGCTGGAGTAAATTGGTCATGCCTCGTACTAGTCTCCCAGATGTTGTTGGCGTTCCCCCGCGATTCCCTCACGATCCTATGGATCATGCCGGCGGGAGTCAGAGGTTGGGTTCCTGTCATATTATGGCGGTCGTAATCCAGTTGAGGAGTTTGGAGCCTAGGGTGTCTTCTTGAAGGAAGATCTTCGTCGTTCTATGAGTCTCCAACCTCAATTGCATGATTCTATGGAAGTTGGTTGAGGTGAACTTGGGCCCATTTGGATGCTAGAAGCGTAGGCAATAAGTCCAAACTCGTGGCAGTTTGAGTCTGCCTTGTGGAAGCTTGAGCGTTATTCCTTTAGTAGAGATTAGGTTCAAGCCGGGAATTGACGAGATGACGGATCCATCTTTGATGGTGATCCTAACATTGTTGAGATTAGGGGTCAATCGTGCCGTCATAAAACGTTATCGGTGGCATGTTGAAGCGCCAGGGCTACTCTACTTCATGTATGATCCTTTGGAAGGGATTGTGCCTTAAATGGGTTTCCAACGATTCGTTGGCGTTCCCTCACATGTCTCTCACGATCCTCCGGACCATGTCGGGGAGATATGCTGGACAAGGATCTTCTGGTGGAATCCATCGGTTTTAGCGAACTTCGGGAGTTCTATTATGTGGACATCTTCTGTAATGCACATCCGGATCATCCTCTTCCATGTCATCGACATCATTGGTTTGGTTTTGGTACAGATGATGGGATTGAGCAGGTTGGTATGCATCCTAATCCGGAGGTACTTGGGCCTGATGGGCTGCTGGAAGAGTAGGCCCCTGGTTCTGAGCGGTGATAGTTAGGTTCTGTCGAGGAGGGGGTTAGTTACTCGGACCCGGTTCGTCATTGATAATCAACGGAGAAATTACGATACCATATTCCCTTGCTTAAAGTGATGATAATTTGCGTCATTTCCATTTCCATTATTGTTGCTGCTGCCATTGGTATGGGCGTTAGAGCGGACGGCAACGTTATTAATGAGGCTGAACCTTCTTCGATGTGTTCCCCTAGATTCGAAAGAAGAATTTTTCGATATGGTACGTCATGGGTGGGTCTAAGCAAGCTGAAGTCGAGCGACAATGCATTGACTTTCTTGAAGTTGGCACATAAGGTCGATGTTATTCTTTAATGCTTGGTTGAGTTTGAGAGCTGTATTCTCATACTTCTTATTAAGCGCATGAATCTGCGCTTAAGTCGCAAGAGCTTCGAGGTCCATAGGTGGAAGGAGATCTGTTTCGGTCGCGTTCTTTTCCGCTTATGGTTGCTGAGACGTATCAGCATTCATTGCGGCAGACTGGAGGAGCGTTTGATTATTTGGTAGCCTAGACATCGTAAGCGGACTCAGCGGCAGGTTATAGAATGAACCAAAAGTGCACGGAAGTCGAGATGGGAATTTACGGCAAAGAAACAAATCTGAGTTCTCTCAATGATGCGCTCCTACTTGTCGTGAAATGGGCGCTGTCTCGTTGAGGGTGTTGCTGGACTAACTTCCTATTTTGCCTGACTTGGGCTTCGAGCCATTGCTCGGTTTCTTCTAATCTCTGGATAAATCCGAGAAGCTACACTTGAGTTACTGAGGCCTCGAGGGTCAGAGGTAATGCCACATCAGCAGTGGCTGAGATGCCGAAAAGAGGTCGATGATGGACCGGAGTGCCTTGATTATCATTAGATGGTCTACCAAGGATAGATTATCTCTTTCTCGCTATTGTCGAGACTCGGTGGACAAGATGGAATCCAAGTAGCACAAATAAACTTGTAGTCAAGAATCGGTGGGAGAAATCGGCTTCGTCGAGTTTGAGCGAAGGTATTGGTTGTGTAACGTCTCAGAAATTTCGACAACTGGGATATGGAATTAATTAAAGAATTAATAATTAATTTTATATTTGGGTTGCAAATTTAAAATCGAATATATGGTTTTGTATGTGGATATGTAATTCAGAGTGGTTGATGGAGGATCAAATATTTATTTGAATAGAATTTGGTAAAATAATTGAATGGTATTTGAAATTCAATTTAAGAATTTAAAATGGTTGAATTTAAAATAAAAATAAAAATATTAACGTTAAATAAATTAGAAATTTTATTTGTCGATATGTATGGATTGGCTTGGAAATATGTGTATCTGTATATACAGAGGGATTGAAAATTTAACTTTCAAAAATTTGGAATTGAACAGAATGCTTGGTAGGCAACCGGAATAAAATCAATGAACCGATAAATTATTTAAAATTTAAAATAACACTGCATACATACGAAGTCGGTTTACAACCAGGATAATTTTGTTGGATTCGGAACGTTGAAATATAGAGGTACATCGAATTTCGTTACGTTTGGAGATTTTGTTGGTAGCACGAATTTTAAGCGGTTCGGGGTATTCGCAGTAGGAATAAATATTTAATTGTATCTAGATATAACCTTCCTCGTTATAACCCTCTACAATCCATTGTTTTTTTTCTTTCACACGCAAACCTAAAATGAACAGCTTCCCTAAACCCTACTTGTATATTTGATGTAACATTGTTCTTATCTTCCTTATTTCCTTCAATAAAATAGCAAACCCCCTTTTTCTTCAGACAACAAAATCATTCGTTTCTATTTCATTATAAATGGCTGAAACCTAAATTACTTCCTTTCTCCAAAATCAAAACACAATCTTTCCTCCTAATCGACATCCACCTCCACCGCCAGGGTGTTACACCACCTCGGCCATGTGTCTTGACCACGAGCCCTGCAATCAGCCCCTCTTCACCAATTAATCACCGCCGCCTCAGCCCAAATCAAAGAAATCAGCATCGAACCCTAAATTATTTTGACCAAGACTCCCCTTTCGGCGTGAAGAAGCAAATCAGGCACCATCAGCGGTTGGAGCCATTGTTGGTGGGTTCGTTGTCGCTTCGAGACACGCGTCTATCACCTGCTTCCATTTTTTTCTGCCAATTAAGGTAAGTTACCTTACGATTAAGCTTATTTCAAGTTATCTACTTCGTTTTTCACTGAATAAATTGGTTGAGGGTTGTTCACTACTGCATTCAGTTGTCTTGTTCACTGTCTTGATCTTTATTTTGGGTATTCTCGCTGAAAAATTTGGGATGATTGTCCTATGCACTATTTGAAAATCTGAAATCACAAGCGCGCACTGTATTATGTGTTTGATTTCCTGTAGGCCATTGACTATGTATTTTATTTATTGATTTCGTACTCTATAATCTCATTTTTGGAAAAACTGACATATTTTGAATGCAACCAAACAGTTGGACTGAAGAATAAGATCATAGCAACATTCCTGTTTTTTTGCGATTGCCACCATGCATAAAAGTGCTCATTAAACTGATTATAAGGGAAAGTAAGAGCAGCACCATATAGTTTTTATTATATTCAAAAGCATTACATGATTACATTTGTTCCTATCTTTGTCTTTTTCAGTCGCATCTTCAAGTCATTGATATACCTTACCTCTGTAAGTGGCTAGTACTTTATTGTTGTCATGGGCTGAGTTCAGATCCATTACAAGGTATCTGTGCCTAACTTATTGATATGACATTCGATGATATAACATCATTGGAATGACCCACACTCAATTCCTGTATATGCTTAGAATAATCCGATGATGGCATATGCATATCGATTGGTATATGCACACTCTTCATTGATAAGCAGTGCTTTACTGGACTGCGTCACCATTTTTGCTTTTCCCATTTTCAGTTGTCACGGTCTTGAAACCACTTTTGTCCTGTTGATCGTATGTACATTTTCAGTAAGTATGGCAAAACCAGTCCCTGTATCCCATAGTCCACCAAGAATGCTTGAGATGCTTTTTAAACTAATCCCTCAACTCATAATTCCAGGTGCTGGAGGACTCATGTTCATTGGTTCAGATGTCATGTGATAAGGACCCTAACCAAATGATTTTTTTTAATAATAAAAAAAAGAATCAAGCTTGGTCTGTAAATTTCGAGAAAGCATACACTATACCTCCAGAAAATGTTCCAATATATTCACATAAGTAGCAAAGCCAGTGTGGATAAAGGAAACTATAGTATGTGGGAATGAAAATAGGATAGATGGAAATGTATGTTAGCATGAAATGAAGTTAAAAAAATTTAATCCATCATTAGTTGTATAAAATGGTTCAAACTACAGTTCTACCCTGGTGTAAAAACCATGCGTGTGAAACCAAAAACCATAGCAGCAATGGTTTTTAAATTAGATTGTTCATACCCCTTTGTTTCATGCAGAAAAGGTTAGTTGACAAATGGGATTAAAAACTTTTATGCACGGTTATGTTTTTCGCACAATTATAACAAATGGAGAATGGTTATACATTGTTTGACTTGTATTCTTTTAGAGCCCAACTATATTTTTACATTTGAACATTTTGGGAGTATACACTTATCCATACATGTTATGCCTTTGCTGTTCATTCTTATTACACCTTCTTTTATTAAGTGTTTTACTGATTTGTCATGACTTGCGCATGTACCCACTACATATTGCTTCCATATGGAAATCTACCTTGTGTTTAACCACTTATCCTTGGTCATGATTTTCGTTCTAACTATACATGCATGTACCCCTCATTATTTGCATGACATCTCATGCTGGATGCGTAGGTTCTTTTTGTTCTGAAACGTGGGTTATGATTTCCAATACGCGAGGCTATTTGAACCCTGCAAATACACTAATGTATTGAACTCTGAAAATACACTAATGTATTATTGTCTTGAACCCTGCAAATACACTAATGTATTATTATCTTGAACCCCGTTAATACAACATATTACTTTTGTTTCTTCCATGCGTGCATGGAATCTTGCATTTTTTGATATTTTTTGTTGTAGCTTTTCTTTGATATTAGGCTCATGCCTCACGCATGAACTCATACCCATGTGTTGCCTTAGTCATGTTCCCCGATGATTATATTTCGATAATTCACTGGTTATTATGCTCGAACTATTTAATTAAGTGTTGGATTACACAGATTTTATTTATGTGTCATTTGAAGTTTACTAATTTGAAATAAGTTTAATCCTAACTCTAGCGTTTTATGCTTTTGCATGGAACGCTCGGGTCAGATCCTGAGCATACAGATTTAGAGATTACAGCTTGGGATTCAAAGATTGGTAAAGCTAGGGATTTCAGGAAGCGCGCACTCTGAAGATTTTTAAATAGTATTTTTCTTGTGTTCAAATTGTTTTAAATTCCGCTTATAGAAAATCTTGTATCAAAACTCTGATTAATATATAAAAGTTTATTTTCACTGTTCAATATTATGTTATCTCTTTATTCTGTGTTTTTGTGTTGATTTTATTTTTTACTCTATAAGCTAAATACAGATTCGTCGATTTGAACGTTTTAAGTTGGTTTAATTATCAATTTGAAGCGGTCAAATAGGCGGGACATTACAGATTGATGGAGGCTGAGCGCCCAAGTCTGCCTAAAGGCGGAGAATGTCTCGTTGATCATATGGTTGAAGCCGTTGTGTTAATCCGGTATTCTGGTGGATTTTTTTGACAAGACATCGTTGAGTCTCGCCCAACTTTCATGATGTTTCGTGGAATTGGGCTTGATCGACGAATGCATCAAGGTTAGGAGATTTAAGGTTGGTCAGAGCTTCAGGAGTCGAGGCTGAGGAGGAAACTCTGAATCAAGATCGACAGCAGAAGGTTCGACTATGGGGTCCTTTCCTTTGTTCACCATTGCCGATAGGCTTCGCCGATAAGTCTGAGAAAACTAAAGTAGCGTCCCAAGTCTTGGTGACTAAGCAGAAGGAAAGGAGTGGTTTCGATTCCTTGAAGGAAGTGACAGAAAATCGACCTAAGATGCACGCATTACTCTCCCCCTTCCTGACGCGCCAAAATGTTGACATTTAAAAATTCCCATCAACATCTGAGAGTTCAAAAATTTTATAAACTAAATTTCCAGAGCGGAGAAGTATAGCAGATGTGGTAATAATTCAGTAAGATACTATTACTAGAAGTTACAATGATTAACAATATGCTAATAGTTCTTGTTATCGAACTTCCTTGCTATCGAGCTTCCTTTTTGAGCAATAGTAGTCGAGGAATTGTCGATGATGTGGCAGAGTCGAGGGATCCAAGGAAAAGAGTGGGGTCGAGGGATTCGAGGGAGCGGAGTCGAGGACGAGGGACTCGAGGGAGCGGAGCCAAGGGATCCAAGGGAAGCGGGTCCGAGGTGAGGGGTCCGAGAGGAGGGATCCAAGACCTTCTTCTTCGTTGAGTGGAAGAGGTGTTGACTTAGTCAGTAATATCTGATGGCTATGAAGGAGAAGATGGAAGCCGTTAAGGGTGCTTGAAAGCTTCAAGAAGGCCAAATGTGGTTTAATGTCAAAGACATGGTTAAACCTTCATAAGTTTGCTCACGGGTCCATGCATATTCGTTTTCTTCCTTGTATGATGAAGGAAGCTGCCCAATAGGCCTTGGGGAGGAAGATGGAAGCCATTAAAGCTTGGGAGAGAGCTTGGACCAACCCCCTTTTATGTAGGAAGTGAGGGGGTATTTATAGTGGAGTGGTTAGGTGAGAGTAGGTAAGAGTAGGAGACCACAATAGTACATTTCGGACCCCTTCCATCGCGCCCAAGAAATTCGTACCCTATTCTAGGCGTATGAAATTTATACCCGGGGGGTACGAAATTCGAACCTCGTGGGGATACGAATTTCGTACCTGTGGGGTGCGTGTTTTATACTGAAGTTGTGAGCGTTGGGCACGGAGGATTTAGGCATGAGTTTGGGGGACTCGAAGGTGCACGTGGGTTCGAACTTGGAGGGATTCGAGCTTCGGGATTAGAGGAAATCGATCGCCACCAAGACTGAGGGGGCCTGGGCCCCCATTGGTGCTGCCCCGGAACCGTTAACGGCCTGCCTTCGGCTCGGTGTTCGGAGCAGGGTGACGCAAAGTGCGGATGCAAGGCATAGATGCAAGGCATGGATGCAAAGTGCGGATGAAAGGCATGGATGCAAAGCGTGGATGTGAGGCATGGGTGCGAAGCGCGGATGCGGGGCATGGGTGGAACTAAGGTTGGATTTTGGAACTGACTGGTGTGTGTTGCGCAATCTTTTGGAGGTAGTCGACATGTGCCAGGTAAGCGTTCTTCAATACTAACGGATGTCGCATCCAAGGGATGTAACACTATACCAACGACCCGACTCGAGTCTTCTGGTGTTAGAACCCTGATTTGTTTGATACGATCACGCAGCCCTGAGTGTGTTCACTTGATCCATAACTTGTATTGTTCGAGAGCAAGTTTGGCGAGCCGCGACGACTATTCTTACGTGATCCCATCTTACCTTGATCCCTGAGGATGTTGGCAACACTTTTGGGCCTTTGAACAATGCGATGGCCCGGGTCGTGTGGGCCTGGACTACTTCTGGTAACCGGACTAGAATGCCAGTTAACATTCCTTTAAGCCCAGTAAATTACAAGTTGCTCTCGATGTCCCTGTACCAGAAATGTCTCGGTTTGACGCGAGCATTATATAAATAATGAATGAATCAGTGTATGCCTAAATTCGTTATAGTTAATATGAAATGTTTAGGGATTTCTAATTAATAATAATAACAGAAAGATCAAACATCATGATTTAATCCAAAAGTCATCATTTATGAAATTCATCTTATAAATTCCATAGAATCAAATCGTTAACACCCAGTAAAATATAACTAAAAACATAAATATTAGTAATTAATAAAAATAATCAATTTAATAATAAAATATAAATAGGCTAAAAAAAATGAGATTTTGCAGCTTTAAGAATTTGGCTATGGAAATATTTTATTTGGATTCGTGGCGAAATTCTGAATCGTTTTCATATATAATATGCTAAAAACGGTGACAGTATGGAGAAGTTACAAGCAAATGAAATTTGACAGCAAACACAAAAATATGTATATGGTCAGGTAGATAATATATATCTCCAAGAAATAAAACAAATAAAATAAATATGGATGAGTAGAATTTCAAAAAAAAGATAAGAAGAAGGGGACAAAGAATATTGTAAGCAAGGTAAGATATAAAGTAAATAAATAAATGTTATATATAATTTAACACCTCAACCCCATATACGTTTATTGGGCACTTCAGCAACTAGGAGGTCGACCGCCTCCATAGAAGGGGCGTTGACCGCCGGTCGACCGCCCTTCTAAGGGGTTGGTAGACCACTTGGCCGCTGAAACGCCCAATAATGCTAGGGTTTTAGGGGTAAATTATATAAACGGATGACTAGGATTGTATCTAAATAATCCAGCGGCCCAAGCTTACACAAGCAACTATATATAGACCCCTGGACCTCACAACTAAACCCAAGCCATTTTTCTCCATTGTGCCTCCACTCTGCCTCTGCCGCCATTGATTCCAAAATTAGGTTTTATCTTTTTCTAACCTATTTATCTTTCTCTCTAATCTTTTCAAATAGATCTGGATTAGAATATATTCTTGAAATCATATGAAAGATATATATATATATATATAAGAATTTAATTAATTTACTCTTATGTATATATAAATCTCCAAAGTTGGCAATTTCATTCGAAAGGGACAACAATGTTTGATCTACGCTCTTCAAATCAATGTGAGTGGAATATTGTATTTCCTTAGGCATATTCTACTTTTTGTAGATTAACAAATTGATTTGTATGTCTAAGAGGATTTGGTACAATGATAATACAAAAATATAAAACCCCAAAATCCTATATTTTATGTATTGCGCAAGAATTGTCAATTTATTGGGTTTGTGGATATTGGTCTTAGCAGTGAATTGAGAACAAAAAGGTGATGTGCTTCTATTTTATGTAATTTATCATTATGTCCAAATATTTGATTGTAACCTAAAGGTTTGATTCATTATTTGATTAGGTTTGGGTTCTATTCTGAATCCAAACGTATTCAGATTTAAAACCTATCAAATATGTACGATTTATGCGCAATATATAAAAAGGGGTAAATTAGATAAAATGAAGTCTACGTGTATATATTTTTATATATATGTGTGTATATATGTATATTATAGTTTATTCTTGGTTCATTACTAAAATCATTCAAATAAGTCTTGGATGCAAGTTGAAATTTGTATGTATGTTGTATTTTCCATTCACTGTTATCTGTTATTATACAATTATGCCAGCATGCTTTAAATGTAGCGGTCAAAACATGGAAGTTATCTTGTATACGTTAAACTTAGGACAAGTTGACAATTTTTATCTCGTTAGAACGTTCTTCCGTTCATACAAAAATTAGCGTTATTTATACGTTTTAAATATTATGCTTAGATAGTGTAATTAACGTAATAATGATGTAATAAATGCGATTAGGAAAGGATTTGAATTTGAAATGTCCCTGTATATAGTGATTGCTTGTGTGTGTATAAAATGGCTTGTATATATATTGACAGTGACACATAGACACGAGCTTAGTTGCTATTTGTGGTATAAGCCTGCCCGGAACCAACCGACAAATCCAGCAACCACAAGTAGGCTCAACTAATGTGAGGGGTCTGGGTGCCATGGGCCATTCAAAAACTTAGTACGATATGACACGAGGTTAAACCTACTTGTAGTAGAATCCTGACCAGAACCGCCTGACATATCCAGCATCTACAGGTAAATGTTTTAATGTGAGAGGTATGGTGTGTGTGTCTATATATATATATAGTATGTGGAAATAGGCAGGTTTACTATACCTTGAGAAGGTCCTAAATGGTTGACTCTCTTCTTATTTAGTTTGGGTCTTAAGTGGTTAGGACTAGGATCCCCTCCGAAGGTTCCTTAGAAAGGAACCGAAGTCATAGTACCCACCCTTATTTGATTTGAAGTAAGTCCGTGGGTGGTTAGCCATAGCGGTAATGGAGTAGGGTATTTCACGGGGATGTCCACTTCCTCTAGAATCTTGTAGGGACTCAACTAGGGACAGGACTAGTTTATAAAAGATATATGGCCATAGCAAGCTCACCAACTTTCTAAGGAAATTCTTAAGCAACATAGGTGTTCTACCGTAATATCAGTTAAGCAGTAATGTTTGCAATACTACTTCTCATATTACAAGTGAGTGTATAGACTTAAGAAGATTGACGTATTAGGGCAAGGTCTTAAGAGGCTAGGATTCGCCTCAGGGTTATAAGAGATCAAAAGATTCCACCTTTAATAGGGCCATAAGTGACCAAGAATGCCGGTCTCATTGGGTCTTTACCCTAAATATTCTAATGAGCGATTGACTTGGATATCCACCTCACTGGTTAGATACTTTTTGTTTGTGTGAATGTTCATGTGTCGCGTAGGCATATCTTGATATATGTAATCTGCCAAATCTAGGGTATGGACTTTAAGTAAATATATATTTCAAACACACAGAACTTCATGTTCTCTCCTTAACATATCTAATAGGTCAGTAGGTGGGGTAGATTCTATGGACGAAGCAATGACGGAGGCTAAAGACGAGAGTGGAGATATTATGTTATTATTAGTTATCATTGTTGTATTTCTTATAGAAACTTTTGATAACGAATTTATTGATGTACTTACAGGATAATTGTATTTTGACAATCTGTGTTTGAAATTATGTGGTTTTAATAAAGCGGTACATCATATTTTAGTATTATATTTTCTTGTTCCGCTGTGTGAGATTTCCATAACGAAATGTCTATATAATATTCTGTGCAAATGTGATTCCTTATAAAAACTAATAACCCGTTTAGAATGGCTCTAAGTTTCGATGGGTCGTTTCTGGGTCGAAATTTAGGCTCATTCCGGGCGGGTTGTTACATTTGGTATCAAAGCTTAGGTTACCGGATTATAAGGGAACTATACATATGAGAGGCATATTTATATTTTGAAAAAGGTTTTTCAAATTATATATATAATATATTTACCCCAATAAGCATACGCATCTATACTAAGCAACTTTATCATTTTTCAACTTAAATACTATCTCAGGAGCATCCACTGAAGGATTCTTCCTTTTCTTTTCAAATAGTAGAATGGCTGATAATCCTACCGAGAAGGGAAACCAGACAAGGCATCGATACTTGTCAGTATGGTTCCAACAATATCTCCATACTATGGAATAATTCCTGATGCTAATCCCACCCCAGCGGTTCCTGCAGCTCCTGCCGCTGAGGTATCCCTTGACTTTTCTCGCTTCCGTAAGAGCTTTGCGAATTTTGGGGGAAATCATTCAATGGAAAGGAGGGTTTTACTAACGTCCAATCTTGGATAATGAACTGCGAAAGAATTTTCGTAGCTATTGAATGGCCCGATGAAGTAAAAAGTAGAATTGCGACCTGGCACTTGAAAGAGAAGGCCCTTGAATGGTGGAATTTAGTGTCTAGAGAGAATGAGGGCCGAATATTTACATAGGTCGAATTCAAACCCCATTTCAAAGCAATGTTCTTGCCAAGAGCAGAGATGATGATCCAATTGGAGAAATTTATCCACCTCAAGCAAGGAAGCTTGAGTCTACAAGAGTATGTGGCCAAGTTCATCGAATTGAGTAAGTTTGGTAGGGGTTTAGTAGATACCCTAATGATCAAAGCCTTGAGGTTTTTAAAGGGTTGAACTCCTCACTAAAGGAAACTTTATTAGCACAAGTAACATTCGGGGCAACTTTCGAAACCCTAGTAGAGACAGCTATTTTATGTATGGCCAAAGGCTCCAAGGAGAATAAGGAAGGTGAGAAGGGGTAAGGAAGTTCCAATAAGAATAAGAAAAAGGAATGTTGGAAGAATAAGAAGAAAGGGGGAAAATTCAAAAAGGAAGCTAAGACTTGTACGAGGTGCAACCGCAGGGGCAATGAGGCCAAGGATTGTAGGACTTCATTGGCAAAGAAGGAATTCAAAGGAAAGTGTTTCAACTATCATTAGGAATGACACATGTCTAAGGATTGCTCAAAGACCAAAGTTATCCATAGTGGTCAGAATTATGCAATAGAGGCAGCACCGATTCAAAGTCGATCCCTAAGAGACCAAGGACAACCCGCATTCCATGGTATAACTTCTATTTTAGGAATTTATGTATACACCATGCTCGATTCTGGAGCAACTTATTCTTTTATCTCTAAGAGACTAGTTATTCTGTTGAACCTTCCCATATCTATCTCTAGTAATCCGATAGAGGTGACCAACCCTATCGGAGGGTCTAAGTATCTTGAGTTGTTTTGCAAAAACCTAGTATTGGAGATCACGATGTCGAATTCCTTTGCAAAACGTATGCGTTGGATTTTATCGGGTATGACCTTATCCTAGGTATGGATTAGCTATCATTTTATGGAGCCGTCCTAGATTGCGACAAGAGAATCATTTGTCTTGGGAGCCGAGGAGGACATGGTCTGAGTATTCCTTGTAATATTAGGAACAAAGATAAAGCCTTATTATATTCCTTATCTCTTAGTTCAGAAGGACCATTTTCGATCCCTATAGTATGTGAGTTCTTGGATGTCTTTGAGGAAGTCACAGGACTTCCACCCCCACAGGGAAATCTCTTTTTGTATTGAACTAGAGAAGGACGCTAGACCAGTAGCATTACCCTTGAGGCATATGGCGCTTAAGGAAAGAAGGGAATTAGATAAGTAGATTTTAGCATTACTACAGAAAGGTTTCATCCAACGAAGTACCTCAAAATGGGGTGCACCTGTTGTGTTTTCCACCAAAGCTGATAGATCTTTAAGACTTTGTGTAGAATATAGGGAATTAATAAGCTGACCAAGAAGAATAGGTACCCCATACCTAGAATCGATGATCTTTTTGACCATTTGGGAGGAGCCCGAGTATTTTCCCAATTAGACCTTACCACTAGATTTCACCAGTTGAGAATTGCGGAGGATGGTAAGGATAAAACTGCGCTTAGGACGCCGGATGGATTGTTCCAATGGGAGGTTATTCCCTTTGGATTGACAAATGCACCCGCCTACTTTGTTGATCTTATGAGTAGAGTGTTTAAAGGCATTCTAAATAAGATTGTGGTGTCAAAAGATCATAAAGAACATGAAAACCACTTAAGATAAGTTCTAGGGATATTAAGAAAGAACCAATTGGAAGCAAAATTCTCAAAGTGCCATTTCTAGAGGGAAGAAGTTAGATTTCTAGGATACATTGAGTCAAGTGAAGGCTTGGACATAGACCCCACAAAGATCGAGGCAATTAAGGAATAAAGGATAACTCGAGTAAGAAGCTTCCTTGGATTGGCCGGATATTATCGAAATTTCACTAAAGACTTTGCAAAGATTGCTACTCCTTTAACCCAACTAACAAAGAAGAATTTGGCCTTTTTTTGGAGTAATAAATGTGATATGGCCTTTAGGAAATTAAAAGAAGTATTAACTAGTGCTCCTGTCATACCGATAGCTCGAAATTGTTTGCAGTTTACACTGGTGCATGTGGGACCGGTTTAGGAGCGGTTCTTATGCAGGAAGGAAGATTAGTTGCTTACGCTAGAAGGCAACTCAAGGATCCAGATAAAAGATACCCAGTTCATGACCTTGAGCTAGCCGTAGTAGTGTTCGCCCTCAAAATGTGGAGGCATTATCTTTTATGGAGAAATTTGAACTTTTTACTAACCATAAATCCCTAAAGTATTTATTTTCTCAATGTGACCTAAACTTGAGACAGCAACAGTGGATGGAATATATTGCCTCATTTTATTTCATGATTCAGTATGCCCAGGAAAAGTGAATGTTGCGGCAGACGCGTTAAGTAGGAAACGTGCAACCTTGAATGTGATTTCATAATGGAAACAATTAAAGTTTCTCTCTAATTTTAATTTGCAACCTTCACTGATAACTTCTAATGGTTTTCTTGGAGCTATGATTATTAGACCTACTCTAAAAGAGAGGATTCGAAGCGCATAAGACCTTGACGAAGAATTAAGGAGCTTAAAGGAGAAAGTGGGAAAGAAGGAGACCTTTCCCAATTCGATTAGATATTCGATTGGAGACGATGGAAGTTTACTTTGGGATGGACGATTTTACTTCCCTAAAGATGAAGGATTGAGGAAAGAAATTCTAGAAGTGTCATAGGTCAAAGATGACCATACACCTCGGTGGAGATAAAATGTATGGAGATATGAAGAGGAATCTCAATTGGAAAGGAACGAAGAGAGATGTAGCCGAGTTCGTAGCTAAATGTTTGACATGCCAAAAAGTGAAAGCAGATCAAGGAAAGCCCATAGGATTATTACTACCATTAGAGATTCCCATGTGGAAGTGGGATCATATTTCCATGGACTTTGTTGATGGACTTCCTAGAAGCCAAAAGGGAAATGAGGTTATTTGGACTGTGGTAGATTGTTTAACCAGAAGCGTCCATTTTATACCAATAAAGAAAACAAGGACTGTAACCGCACTAGCCCAACTATATGTCAAAGAAATTGTTAGATTGCATGGTATCCCATCTAGTATAGTGAGTGATAGAGACCCCTTGTTCACAAGCGAATTTTGGAGAAGCCTACAAGCAGCAGTGGGAACGACCGTCAACCTAGGCACAACCAATCAACCGCAGACTGATGACCAGATGGAAAGAGTAAAACGGATCTTTGAAGACGTGCTCAGAGCTTACATCATCGATTTTGGAGGAGTTTGGGAGTAGCACCTACCGCTCGTAGAGTTCACTTATAACAATAGTTTTCAAACGACGATTGGTATGGCCCCTTTTGAAGCTCTTTACGGGAGGCCATGCAAATTGCCAACTTGTTGGTGGGATACTACCGACAAGGTTCTACTCAGACCAGACTTCGTCCGTGATTCTACGGAGAAGATATCCTTGATTAGACAGAGGATGAAGGCAGGCCAAGACCATCAACAATCATATGCCGATAAACGAAGGAGGGAACTTGAGTTGAATAATGGAGATTTGGTATTCGTAAAAGTATCCCCTCTCAAGAAGACCGATAGGTTTGGAAAGACTGGGAAGTTGGCTCCCAGATTTATTGGACCTTTTCGCATTATCGAGAAGATATGATCTTTGACTTATCGAGGGGATCTCCCAGAGCGTCTATCGGGAACCCATAATGTTTTTCATGTATCTCATTTAAGGAAATGCCTTCAGGATTATGCTATTAAACTCGAGCTTGATGAAATTGGGACGTAGTAAAACTCGAGTTGGAGTCCAGGGTGCCCCATGCCACTACAAGGATTGTAGAGTACGGAACCAAGAGACTCCACAATAAAACCGTTCGCCTCGTCTGAGTACTATGCGTAATGATCTTGCGAAAAGCACATAGGAGACCGACGATAAGATGAGACAGGCTCACCCTGGGCTTTTCTTGGGTATTTTTTTCTTCAAAAAAACGTCTATGGATACATCGTGATTGCTAGATTGGATGTTAAGAATTGGATGGAACACCATTGCACATCGCACTCATATAGAAATATATGCATAATTAAGTTGTTTTGCATGCACATTGCATCACTATTACACCTACACATTAGGATTGAACTTACTTTAGTGGGTCTGCAGTTCATAATCACTGCGAGTCATGGATGTTTATTGATGAATTAAAATATAAAATGGATGTACACCATGGATGTTTAGAGCGAGTTGTGTTTTTGGCCTATTCAATAGAATTCCGAACGAAATCATTTTAAGGGGAGAGAAAATATACCTAAAAACATAAATATATTAATAATTAATTAAAATAAATAATTTAATAATAAAATATAAATAGGCTGGAAAATGAGATTTTGCAGCTTTAAGAATTTGGCTATGAAAATCTTTTATTTGGATTCGTGGCGAAATTCTGAATCGTTTTCATAATATGCTGAAAACGGTGATAGTATGAAGAAGTTACAAGCAAATGAAATTTGATGGTAAATGCAAATGTGTGTGTGTGTGTATATATATATGGTTACATAAATAATATATATGTCCAAGAAATAAAATAAGTATGGATGAGTTTGAATTTCAAAAATAAATATAAGAAGGAGGGGACAAAGAATATTGTAAACAAGGTAAGATATAAAGTAAATAAATAAATGTTATATATAATTTAACACCTCAGCCCCACATACGTTTGTTGGGCACTTCAGCGACCAGGAGATTAACCGCCCCCCTCCCCCAGAAGGGTGTCGACTGCTGGTCGACCGCAGTTCTAAGGGGTAGGTCAACCATTTGGCAGTTGAAACGCCCAATAACGCTTGGTTTGGTTAGGTTTTTAGAGTAAAATATATAAACGGACGACTAGGATTATATCTAAATAATCCAACTTCCTAATCTTACATAAGCAACTATATATAGACCCTTAGACCTCACAACTAAACCTTAGCCATTTTTCTCCATTGTGCCTCCACTCTGCCTCTGCTGCCATTGATTCCATAATTAGGTTTTTATCTTCTTCTAACCTATTTCTCTTTATCTCTAATCTTTTCTAATATATCTAAATTAGAATATATTCTTAGAATCAAATGAAATATATATATATATATATAAGAATTTAATTAATTTATTCTTATGTATATATAGATCTATAGAGTTGGAAATTTCATCCAAAAAGCACAAGAACGTTTGATCTCTGCTCCTTAAATCAATGTGAGTGGAATATTGTATTTCCTTAGGCTAATTCTACTTTTTGTAGATTAACATATTGATTTGTATGCCCAAGAGGATTTGGTACAAATGTAATATGAAAATACAAACCCCCCAAGTCCTCTATTTTATGTATTGCCCAAGAATTGTCAATTTATCAGGTTTGTGGATCTTGGTCTTAGTAGTGAATTGAGAACAGTAAGGGTGATGTGCTTCTATTTTATGTAATTTATCCTTATGTCTAAATATTTCCTTATGTCTAAATATTTGATTGTATTCTAAAAAGTTTTAGATTTGGTTTGATTCATTATTTGATTAGGTTTGGGTTCTATTCTGAATCCAAACGTACTCAGATTTGAAGCCTATCAAATATGAACATTTTATGTGCAACATATAAAAGGGGTACATTAGATAAAATGAAGTCTGTATGTACATACATACATATATATATATGTATATGTATATATGTATATATGTGTACGTTATACTCTATTCTTGGTCCATTACTAAAATCATTCCAATAAGCGTAGAATGCAAGTTGAAATTTGTATGTATGTTGTATTTCCATTCATTATTATCTGTTATTATACAATTATGCCATCATCCCTTAAATGTAGCGGTCAAAACATGGAAATTAACTTGTATACTTTAAACTTAGGACAAGTTAGCCATTTTTATCTTGTTAGAACGTTCTTTCGTTCATACGAAAATTAGCATTATTTATATGTTTTAAATATTATACTTATATAGCGTAATTAATGTAATTAACGTAATTAACGTAATAATGACATAATAAATGCGATTAGCATAGGATGTGAATTTGAAATGTCCCCGTATATATTAATTGCTTGTGTGTGTGCATAGAATGGCTTGTATATATATTAATAGTGACATACAGACACGAGGTTAGGTCCCATTGGTGGTATAAGCTTGCCCGGAACTAACCGACAAATCCAGCAACCACAAGCAGGCCCAACTAATGTGAGGGATCTGGGTGCCATGGGCCATTTAAAAACTTAGTACACTACGAAACAAGGTTAAACTTACTTGTAGTAGAAGCCTGCCCAGAACCGCCCAGCATATCCAACATCTACAGATATATGGTTTAATGTGAGAGGTCGGGTGTGTGTGTGTGTGTATAAATCTATTGTGTGTGGAAATAGGCAGGTTTACTACACCTTGAGAAGGTCTTAAGTGGCTGACTCTCTTCTTATCTTGTTTGGGTCTTAAGTGGTTAGGACTAAACTCCCCTCTGAAGGTTTATTCCTTGGAGAGGAACCAAAGTCATGCAACCCACCCTTATTAGATTCGAAGTAAGTCTATGGGTTCTCCTCCTCTAAAGTGGTTAGGCATAGCGGTAATGGAGTAGGGTAGTTAACGTGGGATGTCCACTTTCTCTAGAAGCTTGTAGGGGCTCAACTAGGGATAGGACTGGTTTATAAAAGATGTGTGGCTATAGCATGCTCACCAACTGTATAAGGGAAGTCTTATGCGACATAGGTGTTCTACGTAATATCAGTTAAGTAGTAATGTTCGCAATACTACATCTCATGTTACAAGTGAGAGTATAGACTTAAGAACGTTGATGTATTTGGATAGGGTCTTAAGAGGCTAGGATCTGCCTCGGGGTTATAAGAGATCATAAGAATCCACCTTAAATAGGGCCATAAGTGACCTGGAATGCTAGCCTTGTTGGGTCTTTACCCTAAATACACTAATGAGGGATTGTCTTGTATATCCACCTCATTGGTTTGATACTTTGTGTTTGTGTGAATGTTTGTGTGTTGCGAAGACATACCTTGATATATGTAACATGCCAAATATAGGGTATGAACTTCAAGTAAATACTCTATTTCAGTCACACAAAACTTTATGTTCTGACCCCTCTCCTTAACATATCCAACAGGTCAGTAGGTGGGGTAGATTCCATGGAAGAAGCAAAGATGGAGGCTGAAGACAAGAATGGAGATATTATGCTATTATTAGTTATCATTGCTGTATTTCTTATGGAAACTTTTAATAATGAATTTATTGATGTACCTATGGGATAATTGTATTTTGAAAATCTATGTTTGAAATTCTATGGTTTTAAAAAAGCGGTACATCATATTTTAGCATTATATTTTATCGTTCCGCTGTGTAAGATTTCCATAACGAAATCTCTATATATTATTCTATGGAAATGTTATTCCTTACAAGAACCAACGACCCATTTAGAATGGCTCAAATTTCGATGGGCCTTTTCTGGGTCGAAATTTAGGCCCATTCCGGGCGGGTTGTTACAAAACCAGGGGACCGGCCATATAAATCTAATTCTCAACCAAACTTACGAATCTTCTGCAAGTAGGATTTCACAATGTATAAATGGTTAAGAAGTAAATAAATCCAAATATCAATCAATCAATGTTAATATAATATCCTCCCTATACTCGAACAAATATCAACAGATGAAATCATTGAGAAGCCAAAGAATGCCAGCGGAGGATATAATAACAACATGAATTCCAAGTATCTCAAATTTTATATAATAGTACTTGTCGATATGCCAAAACATCATAATACAACATATAAATAATAATAAATGGAGATACGCCCAAAGAAGGAAAAAGGGATAGATCATACACAGGATCCTTTGTGCTGATTATACACTGAACCAGAGCTAGAAAGAGAGACTGACGAACGCGTCTGCTCAAGGAGACTCCACACTCACACTATGGCAGTCATCGGTTACCTTTATTTCTTACCTATTAGTATCATGATGATGATTCACAATTTGTACATCAACGCGTAACACCTACGGTCACGATACTCACATTTGCCCCTGTGGTAACTGACTGTTGGCTTAGACAACAATAGGGCCACATATATCATAATGATAATAAAACACACTATTACACGGATCCGAGGAGAGACCCCACGATCAGTTCGCTAGGGTAGATACTGGCCATTTTAAATCACTCCCACAATATATAGAAAGTTGGCCAGTGATAGTTCGGTAGCACTAACTAAACACACATACACACATACACATATATATGCACACACACACATAATATAATATAATAGCATGCGCACCATAGCGCACACTGCTATGCAAATACTGATCTATCACAAAATATCCATACTGACGTACTGTATTTATAAATAGTCGACGCATGGCTAAATATACTCATATATTAGTAAATATCTACTACATATATATGTATTCACCACAGTGAATACCACTTCATATGTCCCCATAATGAGTGTTATATACGAGCAAAAGATAACTAGATAAATAACTTGTTGGCGTCCCATACCACTGCGCTTACTAATCTGCTTATTTAGTGCTCATTTGTTACACTTACCCTTCAATACTCTATATAACAAGTCAAGTGAATAACCAAAAAAGTGATACCAAAAGTCCTATAACAAACGGTTTCACCAAACCGTTTATTCATATAATTAACATGTTTTCCGTATCAACATCAAATTAACGTACTTTCCAAGTTAACGTCAAATAAAATGTTTTCCAATATCAGTGCCAAACATGCTTACAAATTGATGTCAAACAACATGTTTTCCAAATGAACATAAATGTCTAATTAACATATTTTCCCAAATTAGCATCAAATGAACATAACTATCTAATTAACATCAAATGAACATGAATGTCTAATTAACATGTTTTTCCCAAATTAATGTGAAATGAACATAAATATCTAATTAACATGTTTTCCCAAATTAAAATGACATGAACGTAAATGTCTAATTGACATTTTCCCAAATTAACATGAAATGGACATAAATGTCGAATTGACGTGTTTTTACCAAATAAGCATGAACATATAAATTAATGTCAATTAACATGAATAAAAAATTACCATGTTTCTCAAATTAACATATTCTCCCAAATTAATGTCAATTAGATGTTTTTCAATCAATGCCATATTAACATTTTTACAAATTAATGTCAATTACATGTTTTCCAATCTATGCCATATTAACATTTTTAAAATCAATATCAAATAACATGTTTACCAAATCAATGCCATGTTCACAAATCAACGTCAAATAATATGTTTTCCAAATCAATGTCATATTAACATATTTACAAATTAATGTCAAATACATGTTTACCAAATCAATGCCCTGTTCACAAATCAGTGTCTACTTAATTTTTACCTATTCATGTTCTCATATTCTTCATTTATAACAATCCCAATTTACAGTTCATAATTCATAAATTCTAATATGCCCAATTACCCTTTTTAATGTTATTTCATTTTATTCCAATTTTATGCAACTCAAATGGTAAAGGCATAATAAGACTGTAAATAAACAATGACAGAAAGGAGATAAGGAAGAAAGATGAACATATAAATATGTAATAATTGAAAATGAATAGGTAATTGACAGTAATTAATACAACAATAACATATAAGAATAAACTTATAAACACTGGTACTTTCAGATCCAATATGTTTTACTGTCAAAATTTCTTTTTATTTAGATTACTACAACAACTATTGTATCAATTTTAATAGTAACTTAGAAGAAATCTGAAATCACAGTAATAATAACCTAGATATGTATTAGATCTAGAAAAGCCTTTGAAATAGTTGTTGTAAAAGAACAAGAATTTTCCCTTCAATCTAAGTTCTGGTAGAACCTCGACATTTTCTTAGTTTTATTGAGAACATGACTTAGAGGAGGAAGAAGATGAAGAAATATTTGGGTAAGAAAATGATGAGGTTGTTAGTCTATTTATAAATAAGTTAGGATAATTTAAACTGTAGGATATTAGGTTTTAAAATCAAACCATTAAAGACACATCATTCTGAGTCAGCATATGTATATAACCAGAAAACAAGTCCAGGTTCGTTCAGATTTATTGTCCAAGTTCAGTGTATTTTACACATCGGCAATACATAAGCAATAACCCACAGCAGGCTCGAAGGCGGGTCGACCCGCCTTAGACATGGGTCGACCCATGTGTCGACCCAGTTAAGGGCTGGTTCCCCCATTTATCATTGCTTTATTTTTCTGTTTATAAATTGAATTCTTTAATTTAATTGCAAACTTTAACTGTTTATAACTTGTTCATTTGCTATCCGATTTACGTAAACTAAAAGTTTATCCGAATCAATATTTCGTAACTGACGTAACGGTGATCTCCATTTTATTTAATTCTCGATAATTTTTGAATTATATTTATTTTATCAGTTTATTCCTCAATTAATTAATCCATCAATTAATTATTGTTTTGTTAAAAATTTGGGTTGTTACAAATAGAGCCACATCTCTTACATTTTGACTATACATGTGATTCCAAAATTATGGCTCTATAACGCATCAAGCAAATAATTCTTCTATCGCAATCAATGATGACTCCATAATATGATAGTCAATTCATTCTCAAAATAAGTCCATATATCTCAAAGCTAAGGACATACGCATTGAAAAAGAAATCGACATATTCGATATCTAGCACTAGGTATTTACATGTCAAAGGAAGTTGCGTTGCACCTCCGACAGACTTAGAAACCACTATCGGACTGCTAATGATCAAAATAGGAAGTTTTAAAAGGTCGATCACTGTAACAAACCGGGATTTTCGACCCTGAAAATCAACATAAATACCATGTCAACTATTCAAGTATCAAAAATATCGGATCATTAATAGAAAGAAGTTAGAGGGTGAGAAATAGAAAGAAAGAAAGTTAGAAGAAGAAGAAGATCACAACAGAACAAAACACAAATCTCATAGAGGAAGGAATAAAATATATTATATAACATAACTTTGAAATACAAAACTGCATTTGACTTACATATATCATCAGAGTACATCACATATATATCACAATGGAAATAAAATCTATATACATCTAACATTTGAGCCTCCTTCTCCAAGCTCCTCCAAGTATATATGTAAAATCCCGACTACATGACTACCCATACAAATCTGAGCACCCAAGAGTTTAGGGTAAAAAAAAACAAAATAAACTCTGGATCAGTCATGAGACTGGTATGAGTAAACTCCAACCATTTGGTTTAACTTTTAAAAATCCTTTTCAAAAGAAAGGATAATCGTAAGACAAATCCACACATAAATACAGATAGTGTTTACCTTATGATAACCCAAAACATTTTTAAAATCAATATTTTTCTAATATTATAGTAGTGTCTACATCAAGTAAATAGAAATCTAGCGGAACGCTTCCATCTCATGCTCCACGTATATAGTATGCAATCAAAAATCGGGAACTCTTATTGGAGAACGGATTTCCATCTATGATAAGGTATGGAACTACCTTCCGATCAACGTACTCTAGAGGGGATACACTGGAGTTCAACAAGAACATCTTACAACCCGGCCACACATGACCGACCATTTATTTCACTTGAACATTCTGAATATGATGTCATCTTACGATTGGTATACCAACATAATCGTTCCCGGGAGAAACAGAAGCAAAAGAAGAACAAAAACGAAGATTCTCTAGATGGTGACAATATACCCTGACTGGGAGCAACCCACTTACCCATGTCGCCTGCCCATTTTTGTCATTTCCCGTTGATGAGGCTTGAGGTCATAACGTATCTTTTGACAGATCACACCTTCATTTACTTTGAATGTGGCGCAGCAGAATATGGAAAGGTTTCAAATTTATATCTGAAACTTGAAGAATTCTTTAATTTCACAAATCACAGATGAATTTGAGGAAGAATACTACCAACGAAACGAGATGATTCCCTTTTCCGTTAATCGGAATCGATGCCGGAAAGGTTCTATGAACTGTGATCTCAATGAGCTCGAGATAGACAGTAAACACAATTTCCATCGATCTCGAAGATGCCAGAAACGTGATCACCAACTCTCCATTTATCATATTTGATGCTGGAAAGATGATCTTCCATATCGTTGATCCACAAATGGATACCGTATATTGGGTGGAGAAACAAACTCCCAATAATGGCGGATGCTAATATTTTCAATTTCAAAATTCAACAACCTTTACAACTCACACACCCTGCCTATATATAGGCTTCAACACACATAAGCCGAAACCAGCTACCGTAAAGAAAGGAAACCTGGACTAACAACTGACATAAAAAATAAAATAGTAATACAAAGAAATAAGGACAACACCAAGAGCGGAATACACCGCAAGCCATAATGACTGAAACCCGGTCGCCGAGATGCTCTTTCCGGAAGCATAAAATTACATGATGACTGGAACCCTGGATACCGAGACATTCTTTTCGAAAGCATATAATCTTGGTGTTGATCGGCACCCAAACCTTGACTAATAAGCCGAAAGCAGGATCCCATCCGGAAGCATTTATTGGTAAACTGAAAGACTTTATTAATGGAAATGAAATAGAAGCAACACCTTGCGGAAAATGAAACAACTTAGCTGGCCGAACCTAAAGACGAAAGAACTTTATTTTCAAACCAATAGCAGATTGAAACCGAGACCTCTGTCGGTTAAGTAATATCACTGATTTTGTCTGAAGCCGAAAGGATTGTCGTTCCGACACCCCTAATGTTGTTGTAGGTTCTGGCATGACTGTTTTCCACACCGTAACATTCCTGTGTTGCATCATCCTCCCCGGGTTTGAAAGAATTCATCCTCAAATTGAGCGTAACTTCTTCAATCTAATTGTCTCCATAATATGGTATTAAGTGCTTAATGTTGAAAACATTGGAAATATGAATATGGGTTGGTAATTTCAAGTGATAAGCATTTGTATTGATCTTGTCAACAATTTCAAAAGGTCCAATCTTTCAAGAAGCCAGCTTATTGTATGTTCCAATAGGAAATCTATCTTTTTTAACACTGCCCATACAAAGTCCCCCTTCTGAAATTCAATATGTCATCGTTCCAAATCAACGGTTTGCTTGTATTTTTGACCAGTTTCAACTAATCGTTTCTGGACCACACGATGGAGTTCTTATATCTTCGTGACAAGTCAATGGCTTTTCCTTGCTTTCTACCTTGACGAGCATTAGATCCAATGGCCACTTAGGTACCTCTGAGTACACAATTTTGAATGAACTGAATCCAATGCTGCGATTGATGGCATGATTATGCTCAAATTCAGCCTGACACAATTTAGAATCCCAACTCTTCAAATTGTCTTGAACAAGACTTCTTAGTAGGTTTCCTAATGATTTGTTTACCACTTCGGTTTTACCTTCTGTTTGCGGATGATAGGCGCTACTGAACTTTAATTATGTTCCCACCATTTCCCACAAACTTAGCCATAAATGACTTACAAACCGAGTCTCACGATCTGAAACAGTTGATTCTGGTAGTCCATGCAGTCGGTATACTTCTTGAAAGCATAGTTGAGCTACTTTGACTGCGTCCATCGGTTTCTTGCAAGCAATGAAAAGAACCATGTTGGAAAAACGATCAACGACTACATAGATAGAATCGTTACCCCTTTGTATTCTTAGCAAACTTAAAACAAAGTTCATACTTACATCAACCCATGGTTTGGAAGGAATTGGTAATGGCATATATAGTCTAACATTAGTTGCAGCCCCCTTTGACACTTGACAAATGTGACATCTTTGTACGAAATTTTCAACTTCTTTTCACATGGATGCCGAAAAATAGGTATCCATAAGCAATCGTGTACGATCCCTGCCAACATGACCTTCATTATGTAATTCTTGGATAATCTTCCTTCGTAGACTACAGTCTGGAACACATAATTGATTTCCTTTGAAAATAAAACCATCTTTCATTGAAAAAGTTAGCACTTCACCATTCTTTACCTTTTCTAGAATTTTCGAAAAGTGAGGATCTATAGTTAACAATTCTGCAATCGAGTCAAACCCCAATACTTCAACTCTCATTGTGGTCAAAAGATTGCTCTTTCGACTTAAAGCATCTACTACTTTGTTCATAACCGCTGACTTATGCTTTACTACAAATCTGAACTTTTGTAAGTAAGCAATCCATGACGCATGTCTTGCAACTACTTTGTCTGGCCCTTAGAGATGTTTTAACGCTTCATGATCTGTGTACAAAACGAATTCTTTTCGAAAAAGATAATGTCTTCAACGCTTGATAGCTTGAACTATAGCACAGAATTCAGCATCATAAGTGTTGTATCTGATCTTCGCTCCTAACAATTTCTCACTGAAGTAAGCATAGTTCTTCCATTTTGGTTTAACACTCCTCCAATTCCAACTTTTGAAGCATTAGTATGAAGTTTGAAAGGTAAATGAAAATATGGGAGCACCAGAATAGGCGATGATGTCAGCAGTCGTTTGATTTGCTCAAAAGCATTTTCAGCTTCTTCCGTCCAAGCAAACTGTTTGCCGTTCATGTAGTCCATCATAAGTTCCATAATGCTACTGAAGTGTAGAACGAATCGTTTGTAAAAAGACGCCAAACCATGAAAACTATGCACTTCCGTACTTGTCTTCGGCTACGGCCAATCTTTGATTGCCATTACTTTACTCTGGTCAACCTGTAAACCTTCTTTGGAAACAACATATCCCAAAAATAACACACTTGAAGTTATGAACGTTCATTTCTTCGTCGCGGCATAGAATTGTTCCTGTCGTAAAATGATCAAAACTGCACATAGAGGTTATAGATGTTCCACCATACTGGCACTATAGATAAGTATTTATCGAAGTAAACAACCACAAACTTGCTAATATACGGTCTAAAATTTTGATTCATCACCCTCATGAAGGTGATTGGTGCATTTGATAACCCGAAAGGCATGACGAGCCATTCATACAACCCTTCATGAGTTTTGAAAGCAGTCTTCCACTCATCACCTGGTCAAATTCTGATTTGATGATATCTACTCTTTAGATCAATCTTTGAAAAGATAAATGACCCGCTAATCTGATCTGGCAAATCATCCAGTCGTGGAGTAGGGAAGTGATATCTCATTGTTGTCTTGTTGAGAGCTCGAATGTCTGCACACATTCTCTACGAACCATCCTTCTTTGGCACTAATAATGCTCGCACAGCACAAGGACTTAGGCTTTCTCAAACACGATCTTGACGTAGCAATTCTTCCACTTACTGTCACAATTCTTCATGCACTCTAGGGCTCATGCAGTAATGGGGTCTATGTGGTAAAACAACACCAAGTTCCAAATAAATCTGGTGTTGGATGTCTCTGAGCAGCGGTGATCCCTCCGACGGCTCTTTCAGAAACACATCGTCAAATTCACATAGCAATGGCTTTACTGGCTCTGGAATTTCATCATTCTCTTTAGAATCAAATCCTACAAGCAAATATATTTCACCATCTTCTTCCAATTCATCGACAAAGTGTTTTAATGAAAGCAAACTAACAGTCATTGCCTTTTGATCAGATTTTGCTTCGCTTTGGGTTCGCCTCATTGGAACTAGTGTGATCTTGGTGCCTTCGAATATGAAACTGTAGCTGTTTGTGTGCCCATCATGATGAATGGCCCTGTCATATTGCCAAGGTATCCCCCAACAAGAGATGGCATACATCCATATTCACAACATCACACAAAATTTCATCTTTATATTTTAAGCCAATTGAAAAAGGAATAAAAGCTCCTTTGAAACTTTTACCTCTCCTCCTTTCTTCAACCATACGAGTTTGCAAAGTCGAGGATGTTTTTCCATCTTGATTCTAAGCTTTTGTATAGCCTCTTCTGAAATTAAATCATCACATCTTCCTACGCCAATCACAAATCGACACACTTTTCCCAAAATAATGCTTATAGACCGGAAAATGTTGCTTCGTAACCATTCGAATTCTTCGCTTGACTAAGGAGTTAAGCAAGTTCTTTTAATCATCAAATTATGACTTTCGTCGCCAACCACAATCTCTTCTGGTTCTTCATCAAATCGCGGCGGAAATGAATAACCTACCACAACCTCTTCATTGCATTCTTCAATTCCCTCTGTGACCATATTTCTTTTCTTTGGCTTTGTACACTCAGAACTTTTTTGACCAAGTTCTTAGCAATTGAAACACTTCATGTAATTGCCTTCTTTTACCTTGGTAGGATTTGGATTGGTGGGTTTACTTGCTGGAACACACCAATAATTTTATTCTATCGAGTAGCCATCAATATGTCCTCCTTGCTTCTCCCAAGTTAGTGCCCTCTGATGTGCCTCAATAACAAATTTTGGATCAAACATGTTAACCATATCTTGGATCTGAATTCGAAGTCCTCCAATATATCTTGCGGCTAATTGTTCTTCAGTTTCTGAAATATCATTTCGGGCAATCGATTGAAAAAATTCCTCCATGTAACCGTTTACAGAACGCGTGCCTTATCGCAAATTTTGTGATCTTGATACATTAATGACTGATAGCTATAAGTAAAAATGTAGTCCTCATCAACTTCTTCATCTTATCCTATGTAACCACCTTGGACTTTCCCATTCTTGATCGAGTCAATTTAGTTTGTTGCCACCATGTCGTATCCCTTCCTCTCAATCTTGTAGCAACCAATTATACTCGATGTTCTTCTGGAACTCTCTTGTATTCAAGTACTTCTTCAACGTTAGAAACCCAATCCAGAAATTCCTCAGCTTGCATACCACATCTAAATTTTGGTATTTCAGTTATCATCTCTGATTCCCATCGCCTTACAATGACTTGAGTTTGTACTTGCGATCTTGTATCTTCGCGATGTTGAGATTGATAACTTTCATGGTCGTCTTCCTCGCCAAACATGTTTTCCGATGCAGGTGGAGTTCTTCGTCTCGAATTTCAATTCATATCCAAAATAATTCTTTCCAATCGACCAATTCCATTATCGATCCTCGCATTAAGTCGCTCCTCCATTTGATTTGCATCTTCTTAACCATAAAAATCTTCAACATTATGATGTTTGTTTGCTCGTCTTGGTGGCATTTTCAATTTGTGATGAAAAATAGATGCTTCAAACCAAATTTCAAATAACTAGTATTCTTTGGATTTCAATATGAATCCGGAACAATTAATAATCGCTTTGGCTCCCATACCAAAACTGGCGCAGCGGAATATGGTAAGGTTTCGGATTTATGTCCAAAACTTGAAGGATTCTTTAATTTCACAAATAACAGATAAGTTTAAGGAAGAATATTACCAAAGAAACGAGATAATTCCACTTCTGTTGATCGGAATCAATGCCGGGAAGGTACTATGAACTGTGATCTTGATGAACTAGAGATAGACAGTAAATATAATTTCTGTTGATCTCGAAGATGCCAGAAACATGATCACCAACTCTTCGTTGATCACACTTGATGTCGAAAAGACGATCTTCCAAGTCATTGATCCACAAATGGATACCATAAATAAGGTGGAGAAACAAACTCCCAATAATGGAAGGTGCCAATATTTTCAATTTCAAAATTCAACAACTTTTACAACTCACACACCCTGCCTATTTATAGGCTTCAACAGACATAAGCCAAAACTGACAACCATAAAGAAAGGAAACCGGGACTAACAACCAGCACCAAAAGTGAAACAAGAATACAAAGAAATAAGGACAACGCCGACAACAGAATACACCGAAAGCCATAGTGATTGGAACCATGACGCCGAGACACTCTTTCTGGAAGCATAAAATGACATGAAGACTGGAACCCCAGTTACCGAGACACTCTTTTCGGAAGCATACAATCTTGGTGTTAACCAACACCCGAAGCTTGACTAATAAGCTGAATGCAGGATCCCATCCAGAAGCATTTATTGGTAAACCGAAAGACTTTATTAACAGAAACGAAATAGAAGCAACACCTTGCGGAAAACGAAATAACTTAGCTTGTGGAACCTAAAGCCGGAAGAACTTTATTTTCAAACCGATAGCAGAAAGAAACCGAGACCCCTGCTAGTTAAGTAATATCACCGAGTTTGTCTGAAGCCGAGATGCCTATCGTTCCGACACCCCTAATGTTGTTGTGGGTTTTGGCATGACTGTTTTTCACACTGTAACATTCCTGTGCTTCATCAGAATTCCACATCATCATACCTTCCAAATCACAAATTTATTTCCCTAAAAATACCATGAGTATAAAGCTAAGAGAAACGAATCCCTCCACCACCAACGTAAGTATGTTATAAGAGATAAACTTACGCGATCTATTAAATATACTCTGTTAGACATTCGTCCATACAAGTTGTCCTGGGACTGGACAAACCGAAGGCACTATTATGTAAATCCATCTTAGGCAATTTCTACCTAAGATCATCAGAACAGCCCTTGCATAAACCCCATCTTCAATTGTCTTCATCATATTTGATTCGCAACATTAATGCCCATACAGAGTGGCTTTCAGGTAATAAACCTGATCTCGGTCCCTCCATATTGACAATGGAAAATGGTGAAAAGCTTTGATAGCCGGTTACTTAACTATCAAAGGAAAACATCCATATAAACAACGATCTTATTTCCAAATGGGAATTTTATCAATCAATCATCAATCAACACTGAGCCCATTTAAATTAATTTGTCACTTATTTCACTCATTTCCTAACTTAAGTATCTTTACCCAAATATCTCTCCAACTCGTTTAACCTCTTACGATCCTTGGAAAAACGTTTCCATTTATTATAAACTATTTATTTTCTATATTCCGGAAAATATTTCTTATTAACATCCGGAAAATATTTCCATTTCTTATTCTTACATCTCAACTCTTCTACATCCATTAGTCCTTAACTGTAAACTAGTAAGAGAACAACTCCTTAAGTATCAACTAGAAGGCCGAAACCAACATCAGAACAATACTCAAAAAGCCATTCAACTTGACCAATTTCCAGTCAGATTCTAATTTCCTCAACTCCATTCTTAACTTCAGAATCATTTCATTTTTTATGCTTAGAAAACATCTCTGGTTATATTTGGAAAACATTTCCAAAATCCATTATATAGATTTAAACGAACGTTGTATAAAACATTGATTATAACGATAGCGTTATAATACCTGCTTCCAAAATATTTAAAATAAACTTTGATTCTTTATTTAGAATAAATAAATAATATTTGATAAATTAAATAAATCTTAATTAAAAACGGAAAGTAAATCGTATCTTCCTAAATTCGACACAGTCAAATTTCAAACTTAACTCTCTTTTGAATAATCTCTATTCCATTAATGTTCTGAACATCGGAATATATTCACTGTTTTAAGCCAACTCAATTTCTAAATTTACTTTTGAATTTATTACTTCAAATATTTACCAATTTCCTTTTATACTGCAAAACGTTTGCTTTTAAATCATTATTCATTTTAAAATGCATATATTATTCCTTTACAGAAAATTGGACTCATTATATCAATTTAGTCTTGATTTCTATTTATAAATACCATTACAGGTTCAGTTCCTATTTATCGAGTTATTTTATAAATACAAATTCATAAACCCTGTTTACATGTCAACCTCCGTTAATTATATATCGAGTTTATAACTTAATCTTGACTTCATATTCGATTATAATTTATTGGTTTCAAACCAAATCTTAATTATTTTGTCAAATTCAAAATTATATAATATATAACTTTTAAAAATAAATTATTTAAATAACATCCGACATTGTTGAATTTTATAATTACAAATCCTTATGGTTTTATTTAGTTCTATTTATATTTCAAACATCGAAATAAAGTTCATTGTTTTCTTTTGAAAACGATTTCCATTTCCCTTTCTAATATTCATTCTTGAATTTACATTCCCAAATTATTTTATAATAATTATTTCATATTATTTATAAACATTTTTATAAATCAAATCACATGTTTTAATATGATTAAAAAAAGTTACTATATTATAGTCCAAGTGAAATTCCATTCCTATTTTAAAAATATATTTTTCTTTTTTAAAACTCGAATTCTTTCCAATATATTTCTATGGTATTTAAATACCAATAATTTTGGGGGTCCATTTGGCACAGGTCCCTATAACGTTACAAAATTAGACTCACATCCGGTGCTAAACTTATTGTGAATTTAGTCCCTATTTTTCAAAAATTCAACAAAAAAATAAAAATAAAAAAATCACGTAAATTAAAACTAAAATAAAATACGTAAACATAAAAAAAAATCAGCCGAAAAAACCATCAAAAACCACGTCAAAACCAAAAAGATAGAAAAACAACGAAATTGCAGTTAAATGCATAATAGTATGCATATATTTGAATTTTCTTTCATACATCTGCGTAAGTATTTCAGTTATGCATCTATGCTCGTTTTCTTGCATACATCCTTGCAAGTATTGCAGAATTCATGCATAAAAGTGTGTAAAAATTCGCAATCATGCAAATCGGTTCACATTTATTTGCATTCAAGCGTGCAATACAAACAGAAAAAATGCAAACATGTGTGCAACAATCTACAGGCAAAATTTCACTCAAGTTTTCTTCATGCAATACATGCATACATGTGTGCAAGTATTTCAAATAGTTTCACACATGTATGCAAGTTTCGGTCCAGATTTTTAATGGAAACAGCTTATGCAATAGTTGCATAGATGTATGCAATTTTTTTTTTTAATTTTCGTAAACTTCTCAGAATATTTGCAGATTTTAGATTTTTTTTTTACATGGCAGCGTCTTTTTTTTGGCAAAAACATGTAACCCCAGAAATAGGGTCCCGCTTTGTATTTAAAACTTGGGAGGGATGTCGTTTTTATTTTCATAAGTTTTATAATTTTCACTAATTTCGAGGTCAATATTGTTCAAACATCCCAAACACATAATAATCAACCACAGATTATTTGTCACATCATATAATGTAATATATGAAAAACAATAATATAATTGTTGAGAAATCCAGTTGGATCCCTCCAACCTGTTTCCCTACATCCACATATGTAAATTAACATAAATATCACTAATTTCATGTCAATATGTGATATTATAATAAGTAGAATCAATAGTCAACCAATGATATATATATATATATATAATAGTATCTATAATTTCAACCCAATATTTAGCAATGTATCCAAACAACCATCACACAACATTCAATCATTATTTATCAATATAAAATAACATTTATAATATCATAAAACTGGATAGAGTTAGTGAGTTTTTCACTTTGGACGTTAATCGTCAAATAGCGATTAACATTCAATAGATCTGGTCAATTGTTTTATTTTGCCTAAAAATGCAACGACCTCCAATTCGGTCTAGACCAGTTCCAATAGCCTGCGACTCTACGATCCTAACAGATCATGTTTTGTTAAATCTGGACAACATATGCATAAGTTATTATAATTTTAATTTAATGCACTATGAAATATTTAATTTAAAATTAATAAAATTTGATATTGGGCTTTACTATTTAAAAAAAATGGCCCGCCCACGTTCGTAAAAGCCTAGACCCACCTCTCCTATTTCTTCTTCAAAAATATGCTCCCTCTTCCAGTATTCATTCACGAATAAGCAGAAATCATTCGAAACCTTTTCCCCATCCTTGCACCTCCCCATTCTCCACGAAATAAACAACCAAGCCCACTGTTAGATTTCTCCATTTAAACTTCATCTCCTTTGACCAAAGATACACAATTCAACACTCTCTTCCAGTTCACAGTTCGGCCATGTCGCGGCTGCTACCGTACATCACCGACCTCGTTCCTCACCGTTATTCACGAGATTATGCCAACGACTTCGCTTTGCCACCCTAATCCCATATTTGGTCTTAATGTTCCACCTCTTTGAACCCTATGCCCTAGAATTTTACGTCCAGTACCCATGTACAGGTTCGAATGAACCAACGCCGAATAAACTTACTCTTTCAGGATCTCAAAAGTACAAATCTTATCATTTTAGAATTTATATGATTTCTTGTTTAATTTGAATTCACAGTTTTAATTTGGTGAAAACTAATACGGTGCGATTTGTGTTTCTAAAATGAGCAATGGCTTGTGATATATATAAGCAAGCAAAAAATAAGGGATTGGAACAAGGTCATTTCATTGGGTACATACTAGTGTTTAGATTAGGTTGTCTTAGGGTATACATTTTCATGTGCATAGTTTAATTCAAAAGGAAGGTTGATGTAGGCTGCTAGTTTCTATGTGGTGCAGGGCTGTGTGTGTATGAATTTAGGGTATGAAGTGTTATTCCTTGTGTATGAAGACTAAGAGGGAAAAAACATAGGCCTGCTTATCTACATTCTTAGCTTATGCATGATTTTTAGGTGCTGTACAGAAGCCTGATGGGCAAAGAATTGTAGGTGATAGTGTGTGACAGTGTGTGCATGATTTTGGCTACTACCTTTTGGTTTGTGTTTGGGCCATATACCGTGGGATATTATATGATTAAAACTGTGGCATATTATGGGATGTTATAGGATCAGCTACAAACAAGGTAAAATAAACATGTGATGAAACAATGACCACGCAAACTTGACTCCCCGGTTTCATAGAAAGTCTGTGACGACCCAAATTTCCGGTACCATTTGAGCTGACTAAACAACCCCAGTCCAGCCCAAATCGCACCGGAAACCCAGATGCCAATAGATATAATCCAGAGGATGAGATAAGAAAGAAAGAAATATTAGAATAGAAGAAGAAGAAGAGCCAACATAACACAACTGAATCAGAGTCTCACATCACAGCGGAACAAAATATAATATAGAAATAACTTTACTGAGAGCTTGAAATAACTTACAATCATCAGGGTACATCAATAAATCCGGACAGTTATAATAGCCTGTCCTCATATATATCACACAGCGTAATAATAACAGTATATCACCGAACTCCTTCAGCTCGTTCTTGGATTTCACAGCATTCGATAACTTGAACCTGCAAACCGGGCTAACCCAAGCATTACAAACGACAGGTCAGTCTGGTGAACCAGAGTGAGAGAAACTCGCTAAGTTTATATAACATCCATGTTGATTTTAAAGTTCAAAAAATCTTTTGAAAGAAAAGGATATAAGTAAGACCAGCCCACACATAAACACGAACGGTTTTTACCTTACTATAACCCAAAACATCTTTGAAATCAATACTTGACTAATATTATAATAGTGTCTAAATACAAATAAATAGAATCTAGCAGAACGCTTGCATCTCACGCTCCAAAATTAAAGTATACAAACAAAACCCCGGGCGCTTATTGGAGAATGGATTTCAAATATGACAAGGTATGGGACCACCTGCCGACAGTGTGTCTCTAAAGGCGAACACACTGGGTTCAACAAGAACGTCTTGCAACCCGGCCCACACATGACCGACCACTCATTCCGCTTGAGTGTATCGAATGTATATCACCAACGATTGGGAGCTACCCACCGTTTCCCGAAAAGGGACAACATCGAAACAGATTAAAGAAGCAACAGGAATTTCTCTAGATAGGTGATTATACATCCTAATGGGAGCGACCCACATAGCCATGCTGCCTGCCCGATTTTTGTCATTTCCCGGTTGATGAGGCTTGAGGTTAGAGTTTACCTTTAGAACATCTGGCCACCATTCACTTTGAATGCCACATTGTCAGGTCCGTCAAATCACTAATTGACGTCCACAAATATACTTTGGGTATTAAAGAAGTGCCCCTCTTTGCCACCAACTCGGTATATTTGTAGAAACCAATGTACGTGGTTTTTAGGAAATACTCTGTCAGACATTCGTCCATACAAGTCATTCAGGAACAGGATGAACCGAAGGCACCTTCCTACCGCATCCAATATAGGAATCACCCCATGGATCAGTAGCGAGTAGTCCTTGCAATCCATAGATTTCAACCACGACAGAACCCCAGTATATCTCCGGGTCGAATCAGAGATTGTAAGTGGTTCTTCCGTTTTATGAAGATCTACGGTCTTCAAAATGCTCCATCTCGATTTGCCATTTGATATCTGCTATATTTTCGTATTTGCTGGACGAAATGGTTTACAAATATACATTCGATCCCGGTCTTTCCGTACCAACAATCGTATAGGCTAGATTTGATAGTCGGTTATTAACCTATCAAATAACGTCCATTCAATCATAAAATGCAAATAGAACTTACTGGTTCAGTATTCAACACCACTTGGCCTTAAAATTAAAAAAAATGTAAATTTAAACTCCTAAATAATTTCGAATGGTAAATTTAAAATTTCTAAATATTCTCAGTAATTTAAACATAGCTTTTATCTCTTATTTTACTTACGCATATTCTCAAAACCACTTTTATTTTTATACTTAGAAAAATAACTTATAATCATATCCAATATCCATTTATTATTATTCACAAAAACATGTGTGATAACCTCATTTATTATCTAACTGGTTAGTCAATACATCTTATCTTTCATAAACCAATTTTACGATATCTCTTGTTTCATTACTTGAAAACAATAGCCATTCTTCCCTTTTAAGATAAAAATCCATTCTATATCTCATTCTTTAATTCGGAAATACCATAATATTCGTGTACGATCTCCTTTTATTCCCTTTTTCCTTAGAAACACTACCTCATATTCTTACCCCTTTATTATTTCCGTTATTTTGGGAATCCCCATATATATATATCCTCAAACCCAGTAATCAACATTGCGTTATTATGCCTCATGGAATTAATAAATTATTATTAACTTTTACCATTACCAACTAATATCATCCTCAGATAATCCTAAAGTTGTTCAAGTTGGGGTACTTTAATCACCTCTCAGACCTTGATCAAAACGTTCTCATCTTAAGATAGATATCAATTGTAATACCCAAATCCCATATCCACCAATGTCAAAACAAATCCCATCATGATGAAACATCATAACTTATCTAAAGTAATGGATCTATAGCACATCTTTATAACTCAACTCATTTATCAATTCTAACCCAACTTGGATTTCCATTTGATTTTCATTACATATCTCCTTCAGTAAGAAAAATAATCTTCTAAATATCAACTCCGAAGGCCGAAACCAACATCAGAATAATACTTAGAGTTTCATTTATCTCAGCTGATTTGAAATTGGGTTCTAATCTTTTCACTTGATATCTTAGCTTTTTATTCTATTCAAATGCCATTTCTAATAATTTGTTCTAATAAAATCTTGGGTTTTATAACTCTGCCCAACTTGGATTTTTATAAAATAAACCTCAATAAGGGTTTAATCTAAACTTAATTATATTATTATATATATATAAACTTGCTTAAAAAGAGTCGCTTTATTATAAAAAATGGTTTTAAAACTTCATAACCCTTCATTTGCACATTTTAAATCCCAAGATACCATTTTGATCATCATTCAACCAATATCAATATAAAGAATGGTTAAATGATCCATTAAATTAATAACTGATTAAATAATTCAAATTTTATTATCATTGTTGACTTGGTCAACTCTATCCATGATTAACTCATTAATCAATTCTCAGTTCATTTTCCCATTTTAAATTAATTTCAAATTAAATAATTCCATTTAATTATTATTAAATAATCATCAATCAATATAATTTCATTTTAAATGGTTTCTTAAAAATAAGCAACCTTGGTTATTGAACATCACCATGATATCCTCTCATTCGCTTATTAAAAATAGGATCGTCTAATAATCTAAATGCGGCACGTGCTTTGCACACTGATAGATTTTGGTATCAAAAATGGTAATTTATAGTTAAACAATCAACGTAATATTTTTGGTTTATATAAATTTAATAATATATTAAAAAAAACTATATTCAGTTATAAATAGATTTCATAATTTCATTTTTATCGATTTACCTAGCAATAAATCTGTCTTTAATAAAACAGTGTATATTTGGCCATTCGTTATTTATTCCTCAACCCATACCATCCACTGGTAAATAACAAGCAAACGTTGCATTCAGATTCAATAATCAACAATCAAACCAATAATCCAATCGTATTGGATATAACAGCTCATACAATAACAATCAATTTATTGATAACCGTCGAACAATAAAAATGAGTCAATGATCTAATTAAATATAAATACGTTTATATTATTATAAACATAACCAACAAGGTGCGTTACCTCTATTGGAAATAATTGTTTAAAAATAACGATGTAGTTTTATTTAAATTAAACCATGTTAAATTTAAACAAACGATATAACAATATTTATCAACACGCAAACAATCATCAAATCAACCAACACTTTGCAAACATGACACACAAATAATAAACCCAATTTATAAAATTTATAAATGGGATAACTGAGTGAGTTAAACTCACCTTGATTTAGTTTGGTCGTTAACTGCTGGTTTTTAATTAAATTAAACAACGTTTAATTTAAATAAAAATTTCTTCTTGCTTCCAGTCCTGACTGACATTGCTCCAGCTCGATGTTTTTCGCTCTACGGTTCTAACGGAACTGACCGTGCTTAAATCTGATAAAATATGTGCGGTATACCTTATTAACTAATTTATAAAGTAATTAAAACATGGATTTGTATAAAGTAAATGGGCTTTACCAGTTCGGCCCGTGTAAACCCAACCTGCTTCTCTTAACCAAAACCCCTCCCAACGTTTCCCAGACCCACAAAACATCACCGCCTCCACAAAATTTCTTTAATGACCGGAAAACTTAGCCTCTTATCCCTTTTCCTCTTTCGGTCCTCAGCCGAAATCGGTTTTTGTTGCCTCACGCCTCTTCTACGCCACCATCTTCTTTGATTCCCCTTCGCTCCCTTCTTCAATTGATCGGCCACCTTAAATCAAAGCTCTCAACACCCAAAGCCACCACGCTTCGCTGATCAACCCTTAAGCTTTCCAGATCAACTACCAACAATCAACAACTCAACTTGAAGTTTCCACTTGAAGATTCGGCCGAACCCTAAGTTTTAATTCCGAACAGATTTATCACGAAATCCATCAGGAGCTTACCGAATTTGAAGTGCATGGGTTACAAACACAGATAAGTTTTATTATCTGATTTATGTTTGCTTTATTTCTTGTTTTGATTTTATAAGAGGTTTGAACAATTTTCTGTTCACTGTTTTTATTCATATGGTGTTCTGGAATGATGAAATCCTTGTGTGTGATACATGTATTTATAGTATAGTTGATTAAGATAGAATCAAGGTCTTTCACATCTTATCCTAGATAGGTACAGCTAAAATTCTTAGGCCATTTCCCCTTCTCAGATTTGCGTACGGGTGATGGAAGTTTGACGTTGCGTTATGGTTTAGCAGGGGATTTGTATTGATTTTAGTATAGGATTTTATAGCACTGTTGGACTACTTGAATGCGACATCTGATTGAATGGGGCATGTGTAGATTAGGTAGGACTGTGAAGCTATAAGTTGTTAATTTTATCGAGAGATTTTGCAACTGTATGTTGGATTTTCTCCCATTTTTAAATACATGGAAAACAGTGATTTTTGCATATGAATTAGCTGTTCGATTTGGCTTGTAAAGGTTTGATGTATAAATATATTTGTTTTATATGTCAATATCCTTTAGCTTTTTTTTTCTTTGTACTGTTTTCTTTTGCTGTTCATCTTCTGTAAAGATTTACATATATTTATTTTCCATCAGCTATGTATTGTCTGATTTTTCATAGCTGTTCATACCATTATAGGATTTGATGTATAAATAGGTGCATATAGCTAACTGTTATCTTAGCTGCTTACTAGCTGTTTGCGATATTTTTCTTTGCTTATTTTACTACCTGTTCATAGTTTTTTTTATTCCTTTTCTTTTCCCTTTATATTTTTATTTTATCCTTACAGATTTGATGTATGCATTGTCTTGTCTCTTCTAGCTGTTCCAACTCTACTTTTAGCTTTTCATTTTCCATTTTCTTAGTTGTTCATAAACTGTTCTTTAGCAGTTTTCACTTTATATTTTCTTTTAGCTGCTTAGTGATTTGGAAATCTGTCGTATATAGATAAGTACATATATATATTAGCTGTCTGTATAATATATACATACATATATATATATATATATATTTGTCTAATTTCAGCTGTGTACGTGAATCTATTCTGCTTCATATGGATTTGATGTTTTCTAGCTGTCTGTATACATATATAGCTGTATGTACATACATACATACATACATACATACATACATATATATATGTTGTTTGTTTATATTTAGCTGTTCATGATCTTTTTCTATAGTTGTTCTGCTGTGTATATTGAAAATCGTTTTTACTTGTTTTCAGGAAAGGAACGAGATAGGAGCAAGACATGCAGGAGGAAAATTATGCTGAATGGTCATGTCCCTTTGGTTTTGTATTGCACACACATTTTGTATATATTTTGTATTGGTACCAACGGTTATGTACATGAATATTTTGTTTTTCTTTGTATTTAATATATGTACAAATCATGCATGAATATATGTGTTGTTTCGGTGTATTAACACTTCTGGTTTAAATGTTGTAAATATTTCAGTTTTTATGTTCTAGTAGCAAACATTTTCATTCGTTGAACCAGTGAGATGAAAATATATATGTATTCCGTTTCATATGTATGTACGTCCTCCAGCTTTCATATGTACGTATTTGTTTTCATATGAATATATGTATGAATACATACAGAGATTTGTTTTGAAAATATGGTCTGTGTTTATGTTGTATACCAACTTTAGATTGGTTTGTTTTTTTAAATTTCATATAATCTCGATATACTATAAATTAAATCCAAATAGCTAAATTAACGATGATACATTAATATCATTGTATTTATTAAACACCATTTTTAATTAACAAAAATATCTAATTTAAAACTCAACATTTAAAGTTCTGGGTTTAAATAACATTCCATATATTATTTAATAAACGAATTATATATTGTAAATTCATTTAAAAATTCCAAATCAATATTAAAATATATTACCAGAAATGCGGGTCGTTACAAAGTCACAATTTCATACAACAGAAGAACAAAGTAGCAACAAGTAAATAAATGATACGATGATCTATATATACTAGCTGATACAAGAGAAGAAAACTAGAACCCAACAAGTTATTTATCTTTAATGACGACTTCATTTATATAAAAATTTGATGGTTACAGATGAAGAGAACTTATTAGCAAATCAAAAATTAATTTGCATTAATAATTCAGTAGCATATCCGTTTACGAAATGCAGCACTAGTTTCATGCGGAACACATCAATATTTCAACATTCAATATATTTGAATTCAAACCATATTAAAATATCAAACCAATATATTAAAATAATTAAATTAATTAATTATTAATTTGCTAAAATTCCGGGACATTACAACCACATTCCTTGCTACGAAGGAATGAGATGCCACGACATCGAATAATGTAGGATAGAAGTTCCAAAAACAAATAATATGTTCGATTCCAAAAACAAAAACAATACCTTCGAGGGTTGCTTTTCTTTGATCTCCGGGTAATTGATACTGAAGAGTTGTTGCTTCCATAAGCATTGTTCTGTCCATTTGATTCACTCTTAGTAAGTTTTGGACAATTCCTAGCAAGATCCCCTTCCTTATGGCAATTATAACACTTTCCTTTGAATTCTTTCTTAATCAAGCTAACTCTATAGTCTATGGCCTCGTGGCCTATTTTATGATACCTCCTACAAACCTTAGCTTCCTTCTTGGACTTGCCCGTATTCTTCTTCTTCATCATCCAAAAGTTTTTACTCTTGTTCTTTTCGTGACTTGCGCTATTCTAGATCTTCTCTTCTTTGACCTCCCTATTCTCCTCTTCAATAGCATAAAGGACAACAGCCTCTACTGAAACCTCAAAGGTCGCTTCAAATGGTACTTGAGCCAACAATGCTCAAGTTAAGAAGGAATCAAGTCCTATCACAAATCTTAACACACTAATCCCCTCCCAAGCTTTGATAACTCGGTAAATCTAGCATATACAGCCTCACCGTAGACTCCCCTTGCTTGAGCTGTATAAACCTCCCTAATTGAAGACTAACCTTGGGATGTGTTAAAATCTTTTTCTCAAATTTGGCTTTGAATTTATTTCATGCGAATATCCTCCCCGCGTTCTCTTCTAAGACCATATTACATCACTCCAAAACTTCATCTTTAAGATGCCATGCTGCCACTCTTCTTTTTAACTTGTCCTCTTATCCAGTAGCCTAAAAATACGGTCACATTCCAATAACCTCAACTTGACTCCTAGAAATCCTTCGGTTCGACAGAAAGCTTTATCTCCAACATTGATGAAATCTTTTCATAGAGAAGAAAATTTGAGAGCTACTTCAAAGGGTGGAAATGCAGGTTTCACTAGGGTAGGTAGGGCAATGGAGACTTGTTCCATAGTCCTTAAATACTGTTAGAACCATTCAGGTAAATTTTGAGGTTCCATCATATTTCCCTATTCGGGCTGGTTTTCATCCATTTCTACTATCTACCAGAGGGAAGCTTTTAGCTGAGATTCCTTAGAAAGTACTTAAGCTAAAAGCAAAAAGAAAGAAAGAGATATTGCCTAGTGTAAATGCATATGGCTTAAGGGTGTGTGCGTATATATATATATATGTATGTATGTATTTGAAAACCTTTTTCAAATAACAAGTATGTCTTTCATATGTATATTTTCCTGTAATTTAGTAACCTAGGCTCTGATACCACATGTAACGACCTACTCGAAACAAGCCTAAACCCCAACCTAGAAAAATCCCATTGGAACTTAGTACCACTCTAAATTGATCGTTGGTTTTTATAAGAAATAAACTAAACAAAGCCAGTTTATAACGAAATTAGATCTCATAGCGAAATGGAAAAATATAATAATTAGGTAGATGTATCATAGCATAAAACCATCATAATGTCGGAATACACCATAGATAAAATGTCACAAAACTAAAACAAGGTACAACATCATTATAATAACTGAAATACAATCTAATACTGATAAAAAAAGATAGTAGTCTCCATTATCAAGCCCATCATTATCTTCCAGCTTGCTCCGCCAAAGCATCTGGCCTAACCTGTGTTGTTAAGAGGAGGGTCAGAACAACAATTCTGGTGAATACAATCTATCATCTTAAAAACCTTTTTCCCATACTTGGGCAGTATAAAACCTACCAAGCTTATCTCCAGGCTTCGTATACATATATATAAAAGTTTGTCTACTAATACATATATATCAAATTGAAAGGGCGAATCTTTCAATAACTTAAGGTCAAATAAAATTTCGGTAGATTCTCACTATCACTTAATATCCCTTGGCGGACCCTAGTCAGGTTAGACCTCATTTCCTAGCAGAGATTGCAGCTATATAATTACTCTTAAGATAACGTGGGGGATAGTAAACAACTACTTAATATCAGTTTTTATGTAGACATCTTCTTATCATTTAAGACCTTCCCGGTGGATCCTACATTACTTCTAAATGATACTAAAGGTGAACTCCTAGTGCTTAATACTTTCCTTAGACATACGGCCTCTCTTACATGTAAGGCGAAACTCATGTTAGCCAATCCCCTAGGTAAACCCTCACCATATAGTCACCTGGAAGAAGCAGACAACTTTCAAAGAAATATCTAACTCCCATCTAAGACCATTAAATACCTCATAGCAGTTAGAGAAAGACGGATCTATAGACCATAGAATACGAAATAAGTGCAACTCCTAGGACTACAGTCTGAATTCCTAAAGGTAAAATTATTATAAGAGGGATGAGCCCAAGCACTTAATACCTAAGAGGCCGATCAATCACTTAATACATTCTCGAGGCAGATATATCCACACGCTAAATGACCCATGGCGCTAGATGTCTCATATTAACCTACCTTCTTGTAACTGCTGGTAGCCGAATTGTCCATGAAATTTCATATTCAAAGTTGTGTGTATATATATGTATGTGTATATATTTATAGATGTATATATATAAGAAATGAGACATATTACAAAAGATGTCAACGAATTAATTCTCATTTATTAACAATAAAACAAATAAATGTGAATTAAATTCTCCACGCCCATAATAGGAGGCCAGCCGACCACTCTATTAGGGGAGGTCGACCCTATGTGAGGTTACGAGATGGCGACTAGGTTTTATTAGGCTATGATTTCATGGATGGTTAAGATTTTATATTTTTAATTTGAAGGTTTCTACATACTCTGGCATGTATAAATAGAGCTCTAAACCCATACTCTCAACTCACATTTTATGTGGCTATCTTCCTTCATTCTTCCCTTTCGTTATCTCTGTTTAAATTCAATTCTTAGGACATGTTAGTTTCTTTCTTCTTTCTTCCTTCTTCATTCTATATTATTTTAGAATTTATGGATCTAACTTCGACATATGTATATGATTTTTTTCCAGTTCTTATACATAAGTAATTTTTAATGAATGAGAATTGAAAACGTTTTGCATGACAACAATCCAAAAGCTAAGAATAAATACAACTTTCTCTTTATCGAGTTGTGAGAGGGATCTTTATGTTTATCATTGTTTTTATATCTTGTTTAGTATGAAATTTGGATTGGATATACCTAAGAGGTTGAGGATTACAAAAATCAAGCACAAAATCTCCTCAAATCTCTAATTTAACGAAAATGTCAATCTATGTTTGTTATTTGGTTTTGGGTTACAAATGTAAATGAAAAAGGAAACTTTTGTGATTGTTCCTCATTCAAATCAAAATAGTACTCTTTTTATTTTCTTTCCTCTTCAATTTTAAATCTAAGGTTCACATGAAACTAGTGGATTTGACTACAATAAATATTTTTAGTCAAATCACTGTTTTATTTATAAAATAGCAAATTTGGGCAGTATAAACTACATGTAACCAAAATCCCTAATTTTGTGTAAAAGTTTATATTAAACGAAAAGAAGGTAAAATTAGACTAAAATGAATATGTGAAGTCGTGTAGTAAGTTACCCTTTTTATTTACTGATGTATTCTAAAAATATAGGATTACAAGTCTATCTTTGATATATACCATTGATTTTGCCCTACTAAATCTGTGAATCTTAAATAAGATCTTATATGTCATGATATGAATTGTAGAAAATATGACTTATGAATCTTTGTCTTGTGTACAAGTTGATATTTCATCGATTAGCGTGTTTTCTTTCACGCGTGTCAATTATTGAGTATTTATTCATATTTTAGACACTAGAAAAAGACGTAGTTTTAAGTTGGGTACTCGTGGAAAAAAATACTGGCGCAATTCAAAATTGCGCCAGTGAATACATCAGAAAAAAATTAATGTATACTGATAATTTCAGATTACGTAGTATATTTTCGTCAGCTCAACATTAAACTAGCAAAAATAGGGCTATCAATGTTAATAGATTTAAAACAAGACTAATTAGTAATAAGTTTGTAAAGTAATGATCCATTAAGAAAAAAAAATCATATTTTTTGTTTGTCAGTATGATTTCTTGTACACATCATATAGATAGAAGCTAAAGTAGAATTTACAGGGTGCAGCGGTACCATACTTGACGCTACCTAAAAAGAATTGATCTTTTATTTTTTCTAATTGTTTTTAACAAATATTAAAAATATTCTAAATATATGATGTGCTCCAAACATAACATTCGTATTTTATATCATGCTATTAGCCTAAAAAAGTTGTTCGGCATATTAAAATAAAACTTAGAGCTCCTACCGTGCTTATGCATGGATATGGTGATTATTTGCTTACATTATCTTGCCAGGAATCCTTTATTTAACCTCACTTATAAATTTACTGCTTTATATGGCAGCAAAAAATGCAGTAATTGTTAACTGCTAGGGCTAATATTCATTTGTGGCCTATGTGATAATGCTATGACCATCAGTTATATTACACAGATTTACAGAGAAACATGACTGTTATAGTAACGATAAATTTATCATTATCAAACAATCAATTACAATTTTCGAGTAACATTGGTATACCAGTATAATTAGTATGATAACGATAATTTTTTCATTTTCTATGGTAAAACATTGGTAACATTTTTTAATAACTAATGCTAACGGTAATTTACCAATCAATCACAATACATGGATATTCATATAATATGTTGTATTATAGGTAATTAGAAGCAAGAAAACGATTAAATTTCATTAAGTAATTCAGTTTAAATGATGTTAACTATCCTTTTTTCTTTCTCATTACTATCTTTTGTTAATTGATATGATAAAATGTATAATAATACATCTTTTAGTGTGAATATATGTTAAATTGTTGAAATTTCTAGATAAACAATAATTTACAGTTACCGATGCAATAGTTACCAGTTTATCAGTATATCAGCTTTCGTTATACAAGTTAATCGGTAATGGTAACACTAAGCTATTTTAGTTTATAAAAAGGAATTTTTTTAGGCTTAAGCCTGTTCTGGAAAACAATAACACCAATATACTTTTTTATTACAGGTTTAGACCTGTTTTAGTGTATACGAAGGCGAATTCTGGGAACTCGCACAAAGGCGAATTCCGAAAACTCTCCTTCGTGTATGACCTGCTACACATAACCTAAACCGAGATTCTCCCTATTCTCTCTTCACTTTTTTTTCCTTTCCCCATTTCTTCAACACCCGAAAACCCAAAAAAAAAAGCAAAATCCAACTCCAAACTCACCCATTTGTCCTCCTTTTCATTCCAGAAAGCTTAGAATGGATAACACATCCGACGTACAACACGAAATCGAAAAAATTGAAATCCTAACTTTTAATTTTGAAATTAAGTCATATAATTTTAAGTATTGTAGCTTATGGAACTGATTGTAGTTTACTACTACGAAGTTTGTTTGTTGTTATTACAGATTTTGACGTGTACATTGTTCACATTATCGATTTTAGCATGTTGTTATATGATGGTTGGTTATTGGGTATTATGGTTTGGATTTAGTATGGTCTGAGATAATGCGGTTGCGCTACAAAAGAGTTGCGTGAAGTTGAGTTGGATAATAAGCTTGTTTGTTAAAAGTTAAGATGGTTGGAACATGAGTTTAACGACTCGTTGAAGTTGTGTATTGTGTAGACGTGTGCAAATTGAAAAAAAAGCATTGTATTGGTTTGGAAATATTGCCGTAGATATTTTTCCTTATTTATGTAAACGATTAGAAAAATATAACATGTTTAAGGAAACATAACATGTTCAAACTTGTTTTAGAATAGTATAACATGTTCTAGAAAATAATACTTATGTGAACGTCTTTAATAGTTAATTCTATATTTTGAAGAGTATTTCGAGATAGAGCCTGGACCGGTTGATCCGAGCATATTATATCTCCAACAACAACATAGGAAATCAGACCTTAATCATATGTAGGTGGATTTTTGTAAATATTTTCATTTTATAATGTTTAATATTCTTTTCTGCATTGGACGTCAAACCACCTTTTTTGTTATCTATTAAAATTTCAGAGTGAGAAGTCAGAGTTTGTCATTGATCACTCGACATCACTTAAGAAAGTGACATCCTCGCATCCTTGCTGAGATTGAGAGGACTGGATTTATGCACATTTTTATATTAGGATACATCCAGCTCGATCATTGTCTTGTTGGTGCCTTAGTAGACAGATGGAGGCCTAAGACATCCACGTTTCACTTACCAATCGATGAAATGACTATTACCTTGGGAGATGTGGCTGTTTTGCTAGAATTGCCTATTGAAGGAAATGCTGTTACATACGGTGGTGTGGGTTATGATCATCTGCAGCTTTCTCGCGACCTACTTTGGCTGGATCCACTGGCCGACCAAGTAAGGGCTGGTGAGTCTGTTAAGATCACATAATACCATAATCAGTTGACACATGATATTCCTGAAGATGTCACCGAGATTCAAATTCAGCAACGGGCTCTGTAACACCCCACGTCCGTTAGTGTCACTCACAAAGGGAATGCACTAAGTTCTGTGGAGCATTATGGGTAAAAGGTGCAGATAAATTACAAGACAGACAAACATTTAACAGCGGAAAATAAAACTTTGCTTTATTGACAAAACAGTTTGTACAAGCTTCCTTTACAATATCAGAGTATCATCTGTCTTTACAAAATAAAGAAGCATAAAAATACATTTTATATTCCCCAATGTAGCAAGAGCCCGCCATAGCATCTGAAAGAGAGTCCAAGCAAATTTTTATCAAATCTTCAAGCTGGGGAAGAGCGACCTTCCAAACCTATTCTGAGCTACACTATTCCTTCCTTAACAACCTGGGGGAGGGGGGAAACGGAAGAAAAGAAGACGAAAGGAAACTGGGTCAGACATAAAGTCTGGTAAGTTCAGTTACTTCTAGCATATGAACAAGGAAAACAGAACGACATGAATTAACTGAATACAAGATAATACCATGATGATAAGGCTAACAAGATAAGATTTACACAAGATATGCTATGCCAAGATAAACTAGATAGGCTCGAATACTTTCACAGCTTCGCTATTTCCTTTATACTGGTTTCTATATCTCTGCACTGCCTAACTAGTGTCCTAACTAGTAATGTTAACGTGATCCCAATCCCTGTATTTTCCATCGCCTTCAGGCATCCATTTATTAGTTATTCCCTAGATCTAGTCTAGGGTTTACGCTATCTTCTGAACGCTTCTCGGATTTAGTATTTATGCCACCTAGGTCTAACTAGGAATTATGCAACTTGTCGAACGATGCCCTTTAGTCTAGGATACACTACCTAGAGTGGTATATGTTCCTAGACTTTTCCCACGCATGTACCGCGAATCATTACGCTTGTCTTATGATCGAATGTACTATCGTACCCCATATAAATCTCTGTACCCCTTTGTACTAGTTCCCAACTGGTATCCCATAGTCTGGGTGTAGTGATCCTTTTTAATGATCGGCTCCTACCCGCATAGTTACATGTGTCCTACGGCCCCCGATGTCGTAGCAACCTATGCTGGTCCCACCATGGGGTGTATCAAGTTCCATGGTGGCGGCCCGACACAATCCTAGAATGCATAGGTATACTACTGGTGGCCAGTGCCTTATTTTTCTGTGCTGAAGTGTGTGCACGCCCGCACTCCGTTAGAACCTACACTGCTGCACCACCGCCGTCGATTTGACCTCTTACAGTCAGCCAGTAATCGTGCCCCACCCTGCCTAGTACTGGGTATCCTGATACACCTTGTAGGGTTACTGCTGAAAAGGGTCCCCCGCTGCTAGGTTTTCTATCTCTTGCCAACATGCTAAGTTGGTTAAGTGTTCTGTATAAACCTAACCCCCAATCGGTTTGTATAGTTTAGCATGTCCAATTTGATTAGGTATTAATTCAATTTACTTAACCCCACCTTCCCACGAAGCCACGGGCTTCGTAACCCAATTCGTTGGAGCCTTCTTTAAAATCTGATGCTCCTTCTCGTGTTCTACTAAGAATTACTACTTAGTTTTGTTAACTAAGATTTACCACTTAGTTTCCAGAATCCTCAACTATGTTTTATTACTTAGTCCCACTTAGTTTTCTTTCTCATCAAGTTGGATTGGTTAAGTGTCTTTAGTTGATTCAGGCTAACTTAACCCTCTTCCCTTATCCTGTTAAACTGGTTAAGTGTTATCAGTAATCCACGTTGACTTAACCCCATCCCAACCCTAGTTATATTGGTTAAGTATTTCTTATTACTTAACCCTACCATCTCACCCTGTATTGGTTAAGTGTTCCTTTTTAACTTGACCAAATCCTGTCACTATTGGTTAAGTGTTATACTTTAACTTAACCCTATTCATTTATCATATTCTGGTGGTTAAGTGTTCAAGTTTACTTAACTCTATCCATTTGTCACATTTTGGTGGTTAAGTGTTCAAGTTCACTTAACCCTACGGTCTAGTCCGACTAACATATTAAATTGGCTAAGTGTATTTCTTAACCCCAACCTCTAGTCTTATTAACATGTTATATTGGGCTAAGTGTATTAACTTTACTTAACCTCACCTTCTAGCCTAGTCAACATGTTAATTTGGCTAAGTGTTCTCATGGACTAAGCCTTCCCATTCTAGCTTTAACTGTGTTAAGTTGGTTAAGTGTTCCTATTGACTTAGCCCTCCCATTCTGGCTTAACTGTGTTAAGTTGGTTAAGTGTTCCTATTGACTTAACCCTCCCATTCTGGCTTAACTGTGTTAAGTTGGTTAAGTGTTCCTATTGACTTAGCCCTCCCATTCTGGCTTAACTGTGTTAAGTTGGTTAAGTGTTCCTATTGACTTAACCCTCCCATTCTGGCTTAACTGTGTTAAGTTGGTTAAGTGTTCCTATTGACTTAACCATCCCATTCTTGTTCTAGCTTTAATAAATTAAAGCCGCAACCTCTCACATTAGACAGATATCGCTGCAGTTACTGGATGTGCCGGTTGGTTCCGGGCAGGTTTACACCGCAATTCAGTCTAACCTCGGGTTAGGCATATTCATGTTTTCTAAGTTCAAAGGGTTTTCTGATTAATTTCCAAATCTGGTTTTGAAAACAACCATCCCGTCCTTCGGATCAGTTAGGGATAGCCAGGGAGGGCAGGAAACTTGTATTTTCCAAACCCAAGCCTAGACACTATCCTCTCTGTCACCCTAGAACCTTCTGGTCTATGTGTTATAAAAAGGGATGTTATCAAAATACTTTTCTTTTGTTTATAAATTGTTAACAATTTATTTCAAAAGCCCATTTCCCCTTTTTAGACAAATTTGGCCTATATTTATTTGTCAAGCCTACTAGTATACTTATATTCTAGGCCCAAGTCCTAACCCAACATGTAGTTTAGGCCATTTCCTATTTCATTGCCGAAACTAGATTAAATATCCTAGTTTATAATTTATGGCCAAAACTTAACCAAGTTACATATTTTGTGGTAAATGAACAATTTACCATTTATGACGAATTCTATAAGTAAATTACTCCTAATTTACTTATTTCATTACTACTCTTTTAATGTACATTGTCACATTTATTATTATGGCCCATTCTCTCTTATTTATCATATTTATACTTTTTGGTATGTAAATTATACCAAATTTAGTGTCGCTAACCATAATTTATTCTAAACATGACAATTGCTCACAATTATGAATAAATTCAAAATTGTGCTAATATACTTATTCCAAATCAACCTTAATTAACCCAATCTTGGTTTAACATCCTAATTCACAATTTATGGCAAAACTAGAATTATTTTTCTAGTTTACATTTTATGCCTAAAATTTAGCTTACTTGCTAACGCTAAATTTAATATGTCAAAATCACATATTCCCTAATCCATGTCAAATTTCCCTGTTTTCATTTTAATATGCATGTCATAATACATATTCCAAATTATGCCAATTTCCAAGTTTACAATTACGTTCATATTCATTTCCATGTTTTTCCCCAAATCGCATTCCCACCGTTCGAATAATCGTGATTCAACCTAGATTATAAATAAATCTAGATTCGTAGATAAAAAGGGAATGAATCAAAATGACAAGAAGGAATAATTGGCATAAAAAGGTTTGGATAACAATGTAGGTTCAAGAATATGGGTAGACCTAACTAAATAGGTAAATTCCCACTGTCTTAAAACCAAAGAATGGGCAAAATAGGTTCAAGAACGTGGCTAGACCTAACTTAATAGGTAAATTCCCACTGTCTTAAAACCAAAGAAAAACCAAGGAACAGGTAGAATAAATAATTGGGTTTAGACCCAACTTCTCAATCACAAAACTAAAGCAATATTTTCCTAATCATAAATCATGGGTGTCAAAATCACAGTTGTCCTCATTATGTCATAAGTAATAGTTTATGTCCAAATCAAAGGTATAGGCCTAGTCAAGGAAATAATCCTTGTAGTCACAGTCACAGTCATAGGAAATGTCCATAGTCATATGCGATGTTCATAGTCCAAAAGGGAAAATAATTCCCATAGTCATAAGTCATTGTCATAGGCAATGTTTATATGTCCCAAAATCAAAGGCTTATGTCATAGTCCAAAGGCATATGCTTTCAAAGGCCACAGTTCTATAGTCATAGTCACGGTTACAGTCTTATTTGTCCTCGAATCATAACAGTTCTTAATTCAGTCCAAGAGTATAAACACAGATTCGAAGAGAGAGAGAGAGATTTGGCATATTCCTTTAATTTCATGTCACAAATAAAACAAAATATTAAGATCTAGAAATAACCAACTTACAGAAAATAGATCTAGAAAAGAAGGAAAGCGTGGCTATGATTCGTGCGTCGTTGCTTGAAACTTGTTTGAGCTAGCCTTTGAATTCTTCACTTGAAACTTTGATTTGAATCTCTCCTTAAAAGTCTTTTAGCAGCATCTCCTCGTCTTGAATCATATTTTATTTTATTTATTAATTTAATTAAAGAGGAGAGGAAGAGGCCATGAATCTAAGCAGCATAAGGATAGAAGAGAGAGGTGCAAAGAGGAATGGAGACTAGGGCTGCTTATATAGCATTAGGCAGACGAATCTGGTCACGAAACGCGTCTAAATACGTCAGAATGCACCCAGGCCCGAAATGGGGTTTTGCCCCTGTGTCGACTGGGCAGTCGACACGGTCCCTGGGGTGTCGACTCCCCAGTCGACACGGGGTCTGGGCGGGAAATTTCCCGCCCAGCCCGCCTCTGAGTTTGAATTCGAATTTCGAATTCGGGCTGTTTTGCGCTCTAAAAATTCTGAAAACTTCGTCGGGCCATAACTTGGTCATACGGACTCCGATTCTCGAAAATTCGGACTCTATTTCGCGTATTTTTCCGAGACGAACGCAATGGCGCAACCCGTTTCCCTTGATTTTAATTTTAAAATTTAATTCTGCCTTGGTTTGTGAATTTAAGTGTTACAGAATTTTCGGGGTGTTACAGGCTCGTTGCATTATACTGCATATTATTTTTTTGTAAATTGATGATCGATAATGCCAAGAACCATATAGATTTGAGATGACTACCGTATTTAGCTGATCTCGGCAGTGGGCTACATATTCATGGGGTAGTGCAGTGTTGGCCTATACATATCAGAAGATGTCTAAGATCGCGCTCTTACAGTTTGGCTCTATTACAGGTTGCATGACACTAGTTCAGGTTAGAACCGTATTTCTATAATTTACTGTTATACAATATGATGCATCATTCTCTTGTCTTAATAGTATATTTTCAAATGCAGCTTTGGTCCTGGACTTATCTTCCAGTAGGAAGACTATCAATGATGCCTAATCCCATCGACGCATCGATGTCGCTTGGGTTTAGGTATACTTATTGATCGTTTATTTTGTAAAACACAATATATATATCATTTCTAGGTATACAATATAGTACTTAATATCGTGTAACGGGTGGGTTGGACGTAAGAGTACGCGACATACACCACGACGAAGTGTGCAGTTTTACCGCAATGAATTGGACAACCTTGATCAAGAAAAGGTTACATGGACGCCATACACTCGGGAGGTACTTGGCACACTTCCACCCATGTGCAGAGCTCATAAGTACCTTTGGACGGCGAGAGTACCTATGATAGCCTACACAGCCACCGCTTGACACCGTTCCGATAGGGTTATGAGAGAGTTTGGACTAATGCAACATATACCGGACGATGCACCTCCTTACTTAGAGGGTTACAGCGAGTAGGACTTTTCGACACTTGTAGCTACGTGGAATAACCGCTACAACTATATTGAAATGGAGAGGGAGCCCGCCATTTCTACGGTGCAGTACATGAGGTGGTACCGGAATATTACACGATGCTATGTCCTTCATCCATCAGTTGATTCGGCGTTAGCACCGCACGTTCCCAGAGCACCACTAAAGAGGAACGTGGTAAGTTGATGTGTGTAGTATTATTTACAATTAACTTCATTTATTTAATATATCTGATTTTCCTTTAAATTTGCAGGCTACTGGTATTAACCGTGCATGAGATGAAGTAGAAAAGCTCTATCAAAGGCAGATCGATGAGGAGGGAAGGACTATGTGCACGAACATACAAAAGATTTTAGATGTGATCTTTTGCAGAAACAAACTTGATTGGTCGAAACCACCATCTCCTCCTCCTCCTCCTCCTCCAACGGGTCCTCCTCCTCCTGCAGGTCCATTAGGCTCACCTCCTCCTCCTCCTCCATCAGCTGCAGAGCATGAAGAATTTTTACATGGTCCGTCGCACCCAGCATCCACCTTACCCACTTCAGCCAGTGCGCGACGACACAAAAGTAGCAGCAGTAGTGGTTCATCATCAAATTCCACACCACTAGTCAAGCGGTCGAGGCGTGAGTAGTGCACGTATGTTTGGTCGTAGAAATAATGTTGGTATAATTATTAGGTATGTTTGTAGTTGGAATGTTTAATTATTCGGTAGGTTTGGATAGAAACAGTGTTTGTATAATTATTTGGTTTGTTCGGGTATTTAGTTTCGTCATTTGGTTTATGTTGATTGGTTGGGCTCGTAACGTCGCTGTAATTGGTAGTTTTAAGTTTTGAACTTCAAATGAATTTTCAGAAAGTCACTATGAAATCGTTTATAACCATAACAATTTATTAAATAAAAAAAAGATTTTAAATATAAATTGAACGTCGTTCAACTTCTGTTTGAAATTAAACGGTTGATTTAATCCAGAACTGATTCAAAACTTATGATTTAACTTCACTCTGCCATGAAACAGTTGACTTGACTACGCAGATGTGATAATTGAGATAAAGTTGTCGATGTGATAAAGCTGAGTTGACAAGTCTTAATGATTAAAGCTGCGCAGATGTGACTTGCTTTATTAAAGCTGTCATTATAGTTGTTAAAATTCCTCTATACGAACTTGCACTACTAAAGAGCACTCAGCCTCTCTTCATTATTATTTTCCTCAAACTAGATCTGATTAGCAGGTTTTTTGAAGAATAGTTCAACAAGTCTTGTAGGTAATAAATTTGTTCACTTATATACTCTACGACTCGTCAATATTACTTATTTATTTCAAGTTTCCATTTTTCATCTAGGTCTGAATGGTTAATTGGAAACTCGATGATGAAACCATGACTCAAATGTACTATGAGTATGTACTTGGTAAGCAACCAGCTGAAGATGTCGAATTTGTGCCTGAAATGCAAATGGAATTCCAAGTAGAGGCTGCAGAAGTAGCGTCCGAACTCTTTAATGTCTCGCAACCAAACATTGCAGTCCAACGTATCAGACCAATTCAAAAATTCCTCAATGCTTAGTTGAAGAAAATACTAGCTCGACAGAACCCTGATAAGTCAAACTCCAGCATAACTGGTAGTTCATTCCTATGTCATTGCGGAGTCGAACTTAATGTGCTTGTTTTTAAAAGTCAGACGAATGCAGGTCGTCGCTTTTATGGTTGCAAAACGTACATTAATACACATAATCGCCAAGGATTCCAAAGTTGTAAAAAAAAATCATGGATCCATCCACTGTTGACAGAGAGTGGTATCCAGTACGCACTTGAGATGCAAGCCGAGGTTAATCGCTTGGAAAGAATGAATGTTGCAGTAAAGGCTGAAATGCTTCATGGGTGCTACGATTTACCCGAAAACTATGGGTCGTAGTGAAGTTGTATTGGGTCGTATTTATGTTGTATTTGATCGGTCGTAATTATATGTTGTGTTGTACTTGGTTGGTCAATCGTACTTATATGTTATGTTGTATTTCTTCTACTGCATCTTGTTTGTTTTTAATGGGTACTTGGATTGAATGGAAGGAGTTTGTAATGAATTGAATGAAAGCTATTGTTTGTTATCCATAAATTAGCAAGTACTAAACATTGTTTGTATGTTCTATGTAAAACAGGCTTTGGATCCTATTTGGATGTTTGATATTGATATTCATATTAATTAAACGACGTTTGAACGTATAGTTTATAATATAATTAAAAACGAGCTCGTAACGTCGTGGTAGTTCGTAGTTTTACGTTTTGAACTTTAACCGAATGTACATGATTCGTTATAAGTCGGATTTCTTTGAAATAAGAAACGTTCGAATCTATTAAACTGTATTTTGCTAATGAAAGTGAAAAATCAAGATTTCGTTTTATAGATTGTGAGTTATGTCCAAATCAAATTTTCAAAAAGCCGTTATAGAATCGTTTATAAACCATAACGATTTATTAAATAAACATAAGCGATTTTTAATATAATTTGAACGTCGATTTTAATATAAAAAAAATTAGTCGACATAGCATTACAACGTTTTGTTATTCAGAAATTACCGACTAGTGAACAATGTTTGTCTGTTATGTGTAAACTTGTTTGAATGTGAACATATGGACCTGCTTCCGATTTTGCGTTGGAGAACTTTGAAACTTCGCCTGTTGGCGAATTCTCAAAGTTCTCCAACGCAAAAATAGAAACAGGTCCATATGTGTATAAATAGGTCTAAAAGATGGTTAAATCCATTTTTTTTTTTTTTCAAACAATGGCTAAATAAGTTAATTTTCCTTAAAAATGATGATGATATGATAACAGCAGTTGCTGGTACTCATTACCGGTAAAATGATATGGATTATGGAATGGGTCCCACTTCTAAATATATTTTAGTGGCCACCGAGAACCGGAAAGGATAATGCATCCTTCAAAATTTGCATTTCTTTAATTTTCCTCTCTCTCTTCTCTTTATTTTTCTCATCACGTCAACGTAATATTACTAGCAATAAGCAAAGAGAAATGGAATTGTGTATGAACATTGGGCCGAACTTCTGTTCCTCTGCTTACCGACTGTATAACCGGGGAAGAAGCAATAACAAATTTGGTATTGGTGAATTAACGGGAAAAAAGTTGCAGTTTTATAGCAAACGATCTAAAAGCAAAAGTGATGTTCGCTCAATGAGGAAGCACGCTGTCAAAATGAGTACTTTCATCGCCGATATTGGCTTGGGAGCTAAGGTACAATTTTTCACAACCCTTTTATTGTCACATTTATCCGTTAATATATTGTTTCAAAAAGTTGTCGACAAAACGAGATGTTTTATACTTTCAGAAGTATAATTTAACTACTCCTTTTACCTTTGGATTTCATCACTGTTAGCCTTGAATTATGTGAGCATATAGTTGATTGAATACTAGAAAGAAATTTAATTGTAAGAGTGAGATGTAGAAATTCAGCTGTAAATTCAACAAGGTTTCATTAGATGAATAATCATTAACTTCATATTAAATTTCTGGTATTCATTCCTTTACTGTCTACATTAGAACAGCTTAGAGATTTGGAAATGGAAAGGAGGGATCCAGCTACAGTTGTTGCAATTATATTGGGTGGAGGTGGGACTAATCTTTCCCCTCTTACTGAAAGAAGAACAAAGCCAGCCGTAAGTGCTTGATTCAGATTCTCACATAAATCATATGTTCGATACTAGAAATTTCGCTTTTACTGTTTCATGATTCACTAAGAGCATCCCAACATATACCAACAGGGCGTGGATGAGCCCGATAATGGGCTCATCTCTAACTGCTAGGGTTGCTTCGGCACCCCCGGCAGTCAATGAGTTATTCGACATTATTAATGCTGAATAACTTAAGAGGTTAGATTTAATTATTTTTTACACGCATTGACATTTGCCCCCCTTATATCGACATTATAAATGCCGAATAAACTAATTATGTGTTTGAGGTGAATCACTTTCAGTCAGATGAAATAATATTTTAATGCGAAGACCGACCTTATGTGTTGAGATTAGGGCTGTCCATGGGTTGTGTCGGGTCGGGTTAACTCGGGTTTGGGTCAATTCTTAAACGGGTCAGGTCAACCCGTTTATTAAAATGATCATATTTTTTCAACCCGAACCCAACCTGTTTATAAACGGGTTGACTTGACCCGACCCGTGTAAAACGTTTATTTTAAACGGGTCAGGTCATGTTAAACAGCTTGACCCATGAACCCATAAACCCGTTTACTTGACTGTATTCTTAAAAACAGTCTGCATTTCCGAAATGCATTTAGCAAAATATAAACATAAGAAACAATACTTGAGCATTCAAATCCACATTTCTAAAGTCTTAAGGTAGTGCCGACTTGGTGTAAAGTGTAAAATAAGGTAATCCGTAATAGTGTTTGTACGCAGAATTCACAAAGATAGTAAATAAAAGTAACAACACTAAGTCTAACAGGCTCAGCTCGGCCCGTGTATGCATAATTGCATATTCCATATAATGAATAAAAATATATTTTATATTAAACGGGTCATGGCGGGTCAAAAACGGGTTCACGAGTCAATCCGAAACCCATCCGTTTATTAAACAGGTCAAAGCAGGTTGACCCAAAGTTGACCCGTTTATAAATGATTCGGGCCGGGTCGGGTTTTTTCCGTGCGGGTTACGAGTCGTGTTGAAAATTGACAGTCCTAGTTGAAATGCTCTAAGTAGCTATTATCGCATAGTCCATAGAATTTTCAAGTACTAAAGGGTCTTTTGGATTACTTATATATTATCCATGTAATAGTGAATGTTATAAATAAATTCAGATGAGTAAAAGTTAATGATTTTTGAATGTTATATTAGACTTAGTTTGCATTTTTCTTCCCTTTTGACTTTGAAAATCATACTTGAATATTGGACTAATGCTAGTATAATTTTCTAGTTACACTTTTATTTTGCTCGATTAACTCTTTTTTTTTTTTTTTTTTTTTGAAGTTTTTTTTTTTTGCCTAAAGGTGGTACCTGACGCAACGGTAAGGTTACCCGGTTGGTAATATGGAGCGCACAGGTTCAAATCCTGGCCTCTTCACATATGTGAGGGAAAGACTGTGCGGATTAATAGACCACCCCCAAAGCCCGGAAAGTCGTGAGAATAGTACTAGGTGGGAGACTGCCTGGAAAGTCCTCTCGCTTGAGTACGGGAGCCTTTGGCACTGGGTATCACCTTTTTAAGTTTTTTTAGCCTCATTTTAGAAACTTATTATGCAAATAACCATGTTTTAAAACTAATTACAAACGTAGTCTTGCTTTGAGTAAACGTCATTTCAAATTGCGTCGTTTTTTTTTGTTCCATATCTCTGTTTTCATTGGCGCAATTTGAAATGATGTCAGTGTAAACGATTATTTTTCTTCTTTTACACCGAAGCTGTTTTAAATAGCGTTAGTTTAACTGGTGTTGTTTCAAATGTCATCCGAAAACTTGAACTACTAAACAACAGTCTCTCTTTCCTCTTTCATTCCAACGTTTCCCAATTTTTAACATAAAACTCAAGACTCCCGCCATTTTCTTTTTTTGAAAATTTTATTTGTTTGCTTTGAACTGATCTACTTCAAGACCATCTCTTTGCTTTGGACAAATCAATGTAAGAAGTTTCTAATTCTAACTTTTAGTAAAATTTACAAATGAATATTGATAAATGTTGAATTCATTATTATGGTAGAATGAATCCCAAATTTATACCAACTATATGCTATTATGTGATGAATTGATTATCGACAATAAATTACATGGAAAATATGTTGGGGGTTCGTATGAACCGACTAAAATTCGTAAAAAATCGAACTTACAACAATTGAAAGATTAAGTTTACAAAGCAACTAAGATAAAATCAGATGAGTTCGATATCGATTATGTTTGCAATTAGCCAACCGATTTCGAATCTACATCTTTGAAATTGGTGATGCTGATGTTGACATAATGTTTTCTAAGTCTTTAAATCGATTGAGTTATTTGTTGGAAAAAGCAAAAGGTGTTATATATCTACCTGTAGCGCACTGGTAGCGACACATTTAGCTAGTTATAATTTACAAGCATTTCCATCTCTTAGTTATAGTAATCGTCTTTGAATACTACCCACTACGGACATTAATAAATGTTTTTTGGTTATCCTCCATTCATGAATTATCAACAAAATGATAAGTTTAGCCATCTATATCCCGTTGAGGATTGTTTTGTACCCATGAGTCAAAGGTAAGACTTATTTGTTGAAATTTTCAAATAGTATTTTTTTTATTGTGGTTGATATAGTACTATTTACTTGTCATGTGCAGCTATATTCCATAGCAATATCCGACATAGGATAGTGCTGGACCATCAGACAGTTGTAGGTCTCATTCTACGTTGCCAACAACTTCTGTACGTTACACATGAACCAAAAGTAAGCCACTTTTGGCAATGTTAATGAACCATTTTGCAATTAATAACTGTATTGAAAATATCGTATGTTTATTTTGCAACTTTTCGGCACGTGATATCGATACACACCTGAACATTCCACCTACAACCGAGTTTGGTGTGCCGAATTTATCTGATGAAGATATGGATTATAGACGCTGATGAAGACAAATACATGAATTACACACTCTTGATAGCAAGGCTGTTGTTACCACATCGGAGGATGATACAACGTGGATCGATAACATACAAGTAAACAATGAACCGTTGAACTATGATTTTGGAGGCGAAGACAGTGCTCTCGATGATAGTGTTGAGCCTGAAATGAAAATACCTTTGGATGATGACTAGTATAATTCACAATTGATTGCTAGATCTATAGTCGTCAATCTGCAATTCAATAATGAAATCTTCTTATCCTTAAGCGTTCAAAAAGGTTTCCGAGTTGGTATAGTATTTGGGAGCAGAATCAAACATCTGCAACAACTTAATGAATGATCAGTTTTACATACTGTTTCTTTTAAGCCATTAGATTAAACAAAGCCAAATAGACAACCATTTGCAACATCGATTCAAATTATCCAAGGAGAATACATGTCACAAATTTGAAAAATCATAGTCTAGATGATGTGTTGTTAAAAAATATCATTGGGTCATATTTGCGTTAACCCAATAGTCAATTCCAGTCATAAACAAACAACATCTACATTTTTGATTTCAAAGATAATACCTTTCATGAAAGCGGATTTGAGCATTATTGCTGGAACGGTTCAAGTTTTGATGGAAGAGAAATTGTTTATTAAAGTCGGTTACATGAAGGCATGAGAGCTTTAAGTAAGACATTCGTACAAATTTATGGTGATTGGACAGATTCATATTCGAACTTAACAACAATGCTTTGCTGAAATTGGCTGAATAAATTCAGGTAGTGTTAGTCATGTCGTAACCAATGAGGTTGGAAATGTGAAACATTATTTCTAGGCTTTTGGTTGTCGTATCAAAGGTAATGTATATTGTCGGCCATAGATTTGCATTGATTTGGAACATTTACATGGAAAATACAAAGGTATATTACTTGCGGCAACTGCAATGAATGCTAATGATCAACTATATCATTTGCCTTATGCTATCGTTGAGTCATATTCTTATGATAGTTGGGGCTTGTTTTAGTAGACGTGGCAGTCTTAGACTCGCTAAGCTTGGCTAAGCCCGTGGAAGTTTCTATTAGTGGGATATATAGTTTCATATAGGCATACTGGGTTGGGATCAAAATAGTTTGGTAAATGCAAATTTATTCAACTAGGAATGCTGGGATATGTGAGCTTGGATACTATAGAAAATTGCATTTGTTTGGATTTTAATTGGACTTGAAATCAAAGGCGAGTTGTTCGAATTGTCCCACATCGAGCAATTTGTGTCATGTTTCTTGTATATATACTATGAGATCGCTGTTACTATCATCAATTGGTTTTCGGAACACTTGTTTGTTCTCTAGTATTTCTACATGGTATCAAAGCTTGGTTTTGGCTCGTGTGGTTTGGGCACGTGATGACCAAAGGTGCCCTACGTGCAGGGGTGGTGTTAGAATTGTCTCACATCGAGCAATTTGTGTCATATTTCTGTATATATACTATGAGATCGTTGTTCCTATCACCAATTGGTTTTAGGAACACTTGTTATAGTATTTCTACACGAGTGTTAAAACTCACTTACAACGTACTAAGATTTCTATTGTAAGTTGAATTAAATTTATGAAATGATGTATTTAACTGCTATTTGAGAAGTTAAATTGACACTGAAATGAATATGACTGCTAATTGACACCTAATATGTAATAACTAATATTGTTGTGACACTTTGTTTTGATTTATTGTTTGAAAATTTAAACATACGTTTAATTTTAATTTGAATATATTAAATTTGGATTGACATTAAATTAATATTAAGTTAAACACATTTAAGTTGTCTTTGAAATTGAATTACTAATTAGAACATCGATATTAAAAAACTAGTGGCTATTGTGATTATTGGTTGATTTGGACGTTGTTTGCTTGTGTATGATTATTGGTTGCTACGTTGGTTGATTGAGCGATTGTAATTTTGATGATTATTGACTATGACGTATTCTTGTCATCACCTTTATATAATTGAAATTGTATAAATTGTTACATGCATCTTTTGGACATCGAATACTTGAACTGAGAAATAGTTGAAATGATATATACCTGTGACCCTTAATACGAGTTGAGATGATTTATACTCACGTAATTGAAATTTAAATTAAATGATCACTTGGTCATAGGGTATAAAATTAAATTTTGGGCATTGAATTTGGTTGAATGAAATGTTTTCAAATTTATCAACTTGAATTTGTTAAATGAAATTGATAAATAAATTTTGACTTAAATTTATTGGATTTAAATCTTAAAGATTGAAATTAAGATTTAATTCGAATTTATCAAAATTGAATTATTTTAAATGTTGATCCTGTAAATTTGGATTTTAAGTTCTGAAACTAATTTAATGTAAATGTGTCTGAAGTTGGAATATAAGTTGAAACCAGTTTAGTGCAATTTGATCAGAATTTGAAATTTAGATTAAAGTCGCTTAAACTGAAGTTGATTTGAATTGATTATAAATTGAAGTTTGAAATGGTTTGAAATTTAGCTTAAACTGGAAATTGAGATTTGAACGGTTTAAAGTGAAATTTTGAGATTTTGAAATTGGGTTCAAATGGTTTAAAAGAAAATAAACTATTTTATTCCAAACAACTTCCATTAAACTATCTAGTTCAAACTGTTTTCTATAAAATTATTTTTAATTAAACATTTTTTTAAATTCTAACTATCTAAATTCGACTATTTTACGATAACTATTTTAATCCAATATGTTATATATTTAAAATTATTTAAAATTTAATTATATATACATAACTATTTTAACTCAAAAACTATTTTCAGTCTAAGTTGTTTGAGTCTAAAACTGTTTTGAACGTAAAGAATTACATTTGAACAATGGTATTTATAACATGAAAGTTTGAAATTGAATTTTGAACTTGATAATGAACTGATTTATGATATAAAAACAAGCAGTTGAAACCTGGATCCAGTGTTGAACTGATATGAAATAAAATAATGTAGAATTAAAATTCGAACTTGATATTAAACTGATTTATGATTTGAAAATATGAAGTTTTATTGAAATATAAAATGACAACGATGTGTAAAATGACGGTTGTTCGTTAAGGAGACCAGGGTTGGATATTGGTCTATTCTCTATCAATATCGGAACCACTTTAACAACTATGTACATGGAGCATGTCCAGGATGAAGTGGTTTGAAATAACAGACGTTTACTTGATTGAAGTAAGTGATCGATGATGGATAGCCTTGACACTTGTGTCGAAATTAAAATGAGTGAAACAAGCGCCTATGTCTGGTTGTTGAGGTTAGCCACCTCTAGTAGGCATAACTCTTCGTATTACTTATTTGATTTGTGATTCGATTGGTGCACCTTGATACCATTTTGGATGTTGTTCGCGGTTGACCTGTATGAGTTACGACTAGCTAGAAATGACATCCTGATAGAATCTTATTTTAGGCATTGCCTCACGTGCCTTGTTATATTTTATCCACATATGAGCCCACTACGATTTTGTTTTAGCCCTGTACCTATAAGGGACTCACTAGCTACTCATGTTAGCATTTTACCGGCTGCGTTACGAGATCTGCATAAGCTAAATGCTTTAAAATGTGTTAAGATAGATTAATGTAAAGCCTTAATGCTATTTTAGTATTTATTTTACCAATAGATATTACATATATAGCGTATCATACTGTATATGAATAGTTTAATGAATCCTTAGAAGATTGAAAATCTCATAACATCTCTGGAGTTACTTTATCCTAATTTCATGTTTTGATTTTATGTATATGAATTTTTTTAGTTCTGACTTGAGTATATTGTTTTTCATTATGCTCGGGTCAACCTGAGTTTCAGTTTCTTGAAAGATATTATTCGAAAGGTGAAAATGAAGATTCATAGTTCGTTGCATTATTCGATATGTCTGTTGATTGTTTAACTATGATATTATAAAATGTATTTTCTAAACAATTTTATGATTTGTTTATGTGATTATTATATTTTATCTTTTCGCTCTGAGATTATGTGTTCTGTTTCTTCCTCATCTCTTATATTCATATATTTTACATCCTCATTAGCAATTCAACTTTTGAACAGTTTGGCTCAGACATATGTGGTTTATAATCGATCTGAATTGTCTAAAATGGCGGGTCGTTACAGCTGGTATCATAGCTTTCGTTGCGAGAGTTTCCAAGCCTTATTGGGGGTTAACTCATTAAGAGATAGAGTAATGGATTGTCATATTATGAGTTTAAGACTCTGTGTATGTATATATACGAGAGCGTATATTTATTAATGTTATAAAATTATTTTATATTATGTTAATTTGTTATGAAGAGTATTTGTGAATTTTGATTGGTAAATGAGTCGTCATGAAATCGATAAGAATGTCTAAATTCTTAAATATGACAAATCGATATAGTATTTTTTTGATAAGGGTAAATTAAATAATTTTACCTAAGACCATATTTTTTTGGGCAAGGCACCTAAGACTATATTTTGTATATAAAGGAATAATTTTTGTAACTTATATAGTTATATCGAATATGATTTTTTATTAGGAAAAACAATATTTAGTTGTTATCATTATTTATTGTTTCATTAATTATGCTCAGCCAGTTTATGAGCATTAACTATTGTGTGTGATTATAGAAAAAGTTGTTTAACCAAATTATAAGTAATTTACCTTATACAACACATAAGTAAGTTTATTTGTAACAAGTTGTTTAAGACCTTTTAAAAAAAGTATCCTTAAGTGAATAAACGTAGCAAATAAATTATGACTGCAATTGTGTATGGAGAAAAATTATATGAGAAAAATATAAACATAAATTGTATTTGAATTTTGACGAAGAAGAAGTTTAGTAATATAGAAATTTGAATGTTTTAGTAAATTTAAATTAGTTTTATTAACTACAGATTCTAAATAGAATATTTGGATAGGTATGTATGGAATGCATTTCATAAAGGAAATATATTTAAAAAAAAATGATCTTAAAACTTTGCTTGTATGGAATTTATTTCTATAAAATAAAAGAAGTATCCGTTTATGAAATCTGAAGATGTTGTAATAAGGAATTTATATAAATATGATTTATATGATGACTAGCACGGGTGTTGTGGAGAGATATGTTTTTATATCCCGCATTGAAAATCCTCCTCCTTTATTGTAATACATATACAAATGTTGTAGTTCAAGATCATGTCCTTTTTGTATGGAATTCCTAAAAAAATAAATATCTACAATGAGCAGTTGATGATAAATGAAAGAGTTTTCTTTTCGAAGGAAACATATTTGAGGGGTTAACTTTGTTGTATGGAAATATATATTATAGATTTTAAATATAAGAAGATCGTTAAAATTGTAAAGGGAAAGATAGTTAAATAAAGATTAGCAACCCAATTTTATGTGAAATTCATATAATGAGAATTATAAATACAAGGGGTTATTAAAGTTTTAAGAAAAATATATTTATCTTGGAATAAAATTTGTGGGACTTTGTTATAAGATCTCTTGAATTAATTGATTTTATTAAGAATTTAAAATATGAAATGGTCATGAAAACAGTAATAATTTCTTGATATACATATAATATTTATTACATTTCATAGTTATAATTTTTTTGAAATTGCTAAAATTTATTTTAAGTAAACATATATATGAAATTACAAATTTGATGCCAAGTATAATATTTATGAAATTATAGCTGGCCACTTTATTAGAGATATGAAGTTGTTGTTGTTAAAGATAATGATTTTTAAGGTATGTGCATGTGTGTGTGTGTGTATATACAAATATATATATATATATATATATATATATATATCTATCAGTTTTATGGATGTTAAATCGACTTTTATAAGTATGATTTATATAAGCATTGATTATGAGGCATAGTTTGCAGAGCTAAAAAAATAAATTGGTTGTTACTCAATAGAGATCGTGTTTTAGTCATCTTGAAATAGCTTTGTACTTTGAAAAGGTAGTAACAAATGTTATGATAATTTAAACCTTCGTAACATTAATGATAGCTAAAGATAATATTGATCTAAATATTAATTAATGACGTTGAATTAAATATAAATTTATCTTGGATATTGATCTAAACGTTAATATATGTAATGAAAACTTAAATAGTATGTTTACAATAATGTTAAGAACTGAAAAGGGAAATTTAAAGCGCAAACTTAGAATAAATTTAGGATGTGAATTTGAAGAATGAAATAAAACTATAACCTAAGTAAAATTCAAGCATATGTTAAGAAACTATATTATGAGAATATTCCTTTATATGATTTCTTATTCTATTATAAATTTATTCGATTTTGAATAAATGGTAAGAAGTCGAATATGAACAAAATAAGTCGGTGTTTATTATAAAAATGTTATATAAAAAGTGATTTTATATAGAGCTGATATTTTTTCCCCTTCTCTTAAAAAAGAATTTTGTTTGAATTTTCAAATAATGTATTTAGTAATTTAAACAGTCATATTCTAAATATAAGCAACGATGTTAATAACTGTTTATTTCACACATTTTTATAAAGATATTTACGTTGAAAATTTTAGTTAAATGAAATTTACCTTTTGAAAGTAAGAATTTCACAAATGAAACTTGTAAACTATTAAAACTTTGATTTTGGTTTATATATAAATGAATTTTATATAAATTTTTCAATATGAAATTCAGTTATGTATATAAACAAGTATATTTAAGAAATTTCATAATTTGAATTTTTACGGTGTAAAATAATGATTTGAAATTTATTATAGATATAGTATGGAATGTTTGAAATTTGAATATTTATTTCAAGAAAAATAATTTTGAAATATTTCACTTGGTGTTGAAACTAGTTTGTCGAGTACATAGAGATCTTGGGCATGTCTCTGACCAACGTATGTAGATGTACTAAATTATGTACATACAAGATAGATATTAATGGATCTCACTCTATTCGCTTGGAAATAGTTCCGGCGATGACTATAGCATCATCGACATTTATTTTCAAGTATTGAAAGTGAGAAATATATAATATACCAACTGAGACATCAAGTTATAGTTTGAAAGAGATTTGAAAATATTAAACCTATAATTAATCATCTCCAAAATTATAGAAAAACTAAGTAGTTTGAATGTTTATAAGTTGATTATTTGATAAATATATCAGATTACTAGATTTTTGTTCCGTTCCTTTCCGAAAAGAAAGATATTGAGTGGGAAAGATTGTAACAACTTTCAAATTTGCCATTTGTAATATAATGAAATTCAATTTATAAATTAAAAGAAAACTTGATAATTTAAGGTTCGAATTTAAAATCTAGGCTACGTACGTTTAACTTAGATAAAAGAATTAAATCGATCGTTTAAAACGGAAATCAACTCGATGCTGAAATATTAATATAGAATTAGTCAATAATATAATGGTAAAATTTTGGTTTTCAAAATATAAATATTTTACATGAAATTGCTTTAGAAAAATTTATAATTAAAAGGTCGATGTTTGTTTTGTTGAATTTCAATTTCGGTAGCTCTATTTAAATCGATTAATGGCTACTGGTCATGAATATAACTACATAATGAAATTTTACGGGGAATAATAAAAATATAAGTTCGTAGTGTGCTATCATGTTTGTATCGACACACTGAACATGACGATAATTTATTTTGTATGTTTGGATTCTCGGTTTGAGCTTTGTTGCAGTTTGAATTTTGGCTTGCGATGTACTTCAGTTATTGGGCCTACCGTATGTTTTTACAGCAAAGAGTGGCCAACTTAAAATTTAATCCGATGTTAAAATTATAATCTGTAAACTAGGTGATCTATTATTAGGCGATTTTATATGAGCATTGAACTGTTCAGATGCACATGGATCTATTTATTCGAAGTAAAGCTGCTTCCTTCGTCCTTCCCAATCACTTTAGTTATCATATTTCCTTTGCAGATGTTGCTCCAGTTCTCTTAAATATCTAAAAGCTTCATCCTTAAAATAACATACTGCAGTAACACGACTTTGTTTCAAAGAGAAGGATAAGTTTGCAGAGACTCGGGTAGTGGTTGCGAGCTAGGCTAGCGAGACTGTAGAGGCACGGTGACATGTGGGAGGGGCTCGGTTGTCGGAGTGGTGCAGAGGACATTACCGAGAGTATGTTGTTTGCTTCCATTATGCTCGGGTCAACCTGAGTTGTTTTAAAGTTATAGAAGACATTATTACCTGAAGACGAAGCTAGTGTTTGAAGATTTCTATATTTCCTACTAGTTAAATGTGCAATTTTGATTATATGAAATCCAATGTATATTATTTAACAGCTTTATGAACTATTTATGGTACTCTTATTTGATAATTCGTCATTTTGAAATAGTTTGAGTTAGACATGTGTGGTTTATTGCCGAGTTGAATTGTCCTAAAAAACATAGTGTTATAGCACTACTCGAACTAGCGACCACTCAACAGCTATGCACACAAGCTATCACTTTAGTACTGCTACCACTACTATTTTTAGAACCTCATCTAAAATATTTATATTTAAAAACTAATATTTTTCCAATTGGTTTTACGTCAATATTTTAAAATTGATTTTTTTTCGTTTTAAACTTTCGATTTAATTCCTTTAATTCAATCTAAACACATGCGACCCAAATTTAAAATTTAAAATTTCAAGTCTAGTGTTGGAATTATTTTTCGTATCGTATACTGTTACATAACGACCGTAAATAACCACAAAGCCCGAAAAACCACTCAATTGATTTAAACTAAGACAAGGGAAGACTCTGTTTTGAGCCTGTAACACGACTGTTCGATATTTGAAATGCTGCAAGCTGGCGACATTTCAAATGTCGTCCATATAAAAATATTTTTAAACCGATGCTGTTTGAAATAACGCCAGTGTAAACGGGAAAAAAGTCTCTCGTACGTTGGCGCTATGTCAAATAGCGGCAGTATATGACCAAAAAAATAACATACTGACATCATTTGAAAAAAATAAAAATAAAAATAACATGAGTGTGTTTTAGCCAACTCAGCGCTGGTTTTAAAACATGACTAGTTGCGTAATAAGTTCTCAAAATGAGGTAAAAACGAAAAAAAGGAACAAAAAAAACTCCTTTTTTCAAAGGACAAAGGATAACACCTGTAGAATAAGAGCACAATCTTACTTTTGGTGTCAGATGGTCCCCAAAGTTGCCATTGCAATGTCATTTATGACCAACTTATCAAATTCTTGAAACATTTTTACTCAGTGCCGGACATTAGAATACGTCATTATTTCACTTTCAACAAGAAACAATTTAAGCATATACAGTCAATTTATTGATTAACTATCTTTCACTAACACATTTTTGAAAAATATCTGCAAAACTCATTAACCAACCATCCATTCACATCAATCATTAACAAATCGATGTTTGGAAGATGTCTGCAAACACACCGGAATATAGCTTTTAACAATTATACATGTTACTGAGCTTGTTAATGAAAATTTCATGTTGGCTGTATACCAAAAATAAAAATAGTCTACCTCATTTCTTGTACAGGTACCTATTGGTGGAGCTTACCGTTTGATTGATGTTCCAATGAGCAACTGCATAAATAGTGGAATTAATAAGGTGTATATCCTTACTCAGTTCAATTCTGCATCATTAAATAGACACCTGGGACGTTCATACAACATCAGTAATGGAGTAAGCTTTGGTGATGGCTTTGTTGAGGTACTTTGTTCTTGTTTTGTGATGCATATTTATGTGATAAAATCAGATAACACCATGAAAATAAAGAGCAGCAAGTAGAAGCTACTTCTGGCAAGAACTGTAAAAAGTACAGGCTACTTTCAGTTCCCTTGCCATAAGTTGTGCGAACATATAATAGAGATTCACAAGAAAATGAGTACGTTTTGGTCTATATTTTTTAAACTATTGTTACCGGTTAACCAAAAAAGAAAAGGTCAAAGGATATTATTTGAATATTTTTCTACTTTTTTCCTTTCTTAATCCGAATGTATAGTGGTCCATGGGTAAAAATCAAGCAAGTGTAATCAGAGCGCTTTTGGATTAACTAGAGTATGGATATGAGGGTGAATAGGAAGATGTTTGTTTTCAATTTAGAAAAGTGAAAGATGAGTCACAATGAGATTGTTTTGGAGTATGCGCCTTATGCGGAAGTGGTTTATGCCCACCAAGATCTTATTCACTCGATTACTTAAAGATAATTTTAATAAAAAACAATTCTTACACGCAAACACAAGACATTCCACCTAACCACCCTCTTTATCCATCCACAAAATTAACTTTGTTTGCATCAATGGAATAAACCCAAAATAAACAAAATTACAAAAGAATCAATAACTTAATTGAAAAAGGGAAAGAATATTTAGATGACTACAAATATTATTGGAGAAGAAGAACAATGAAGAATGACGACAAACCCTTGAATCAACTAATTTCGGTCACAATCTCATACATTGATTCAAACCATGAAGCTGCTTATATAGAAGAATAGAAGGTCTAAAAAATATCCAATTTGTCCCTTAGAAATATCATAAATATATCTTAGGAAATAATCAGTCAAAACCAAAGTTTTAAAACGCAAAAGACGTACATGAAGCGTTTTCAGATCTACGAGACGAGGCGTAAGCCTCGAAATATTGCGGCGTAAGCTTTTCGGGTAAAAATGAAATGCAAAAAAAAAAAAAAAAAAAAATCTGACACTTTAAATTAGCCAATGCAAAAAATGAAAAAACAAATAAACTAAGATCTGACTTTTACCAAGTATATATATTTATTATAAATTAAAAGTAAATAATCGAAACTCATATGATTCAAATTTTGATTTCTTAGAACTATTTGAAGATCACATCAAACTCCAATTTTGATACGTTCTATCAATTCAATTAGATTTGCAATATTTATTTTGAGACTTAACAATGTTTTTTGAAAAACATTCTTTAAATAACAATGAGAAAATTCATTACATTGTCCATGATCATTATTTTATAAACAATCTTACCTGATCATGTCGATATTGAAATTTAAAAGTAAAAAATGCTGATTTTTATTTTTTTTCTTTTTTCTTTTCATTGAATAATTAAAGTTTAGTGACTTTTATCTGTGTCAATATCTGCAACTAAAGATAAAAAAGTTTTTAAATCATATGACTCAGCTGTTTGAGGCGTGTGCTTTGAGCGCCTTGTATTCCTCAAGCCGTTGGGGCGTAAGCTTTAGAGGTAAAAAGCCTTAAGGCGTTTTATCTCTTATTTCCTCGAGGCGGGCCTTGAGGCGAGTATCGAGGTGGATTTTTTTTAAACATTGGTCAAAACAGGAACACATCGGCTCACATGTCTGACGAAGATGGTCAGACGTCTGACGAAGATGGTCAGACGTTTGATTGAACTCTCTGGAAATAATTTCCCTAACATCTCAGACGTCTGTTATAGGCTTCAAACGTTTTAGCTGAAGCTCTGATCAATTTCTACCCCTTTCAGCTGCTGCTCTTCCTCCTCTATCACAAAGCACTTCCAAACATCGTCGTCTTCAACGTACATGTCATTTTATATCACAAATTAGAACATAGACTGCAACGAATAAGTGGCAATTATGACTCTTCCTAAGTGGAAATTAGTCAACTTAAAATTGAGAATTCAGTCAGTAAGCGTTCTAATAAGTTTCAAAATATGGTGAATAATCGATAGTCGTCAAATACACAGTAAATAATGGGTCCATTTTGTTGATGTTAATGGTATCTTTGTTGGTAGTTAAAAGGTCAAACATTTGGCAAGATTTTGCAAGAAGCTCAAGGACCAAAAAAACTTGAACATGCTAAAGGAAATAAAAACCATCATCAGTGTTATTACGACGCTCGACTAGTCGGCGACAAGTCGATTAGTCGACATCAGAGCATCGACTGGAAGAGTCGACTTGCCATTAGTCGAGCTCGAACTAGGGCTGTATATCGGACATGACAGTCCGTTGTCCGGCTCGGTCCGAAGCTATAAGGTGTCCGGTCCGTGTTCGTCCAATTCTCTTATAGGACAGAGCTTGGACACACTAGTGTTCTGTCCGATCTAAAATGTTCGATGTTTTTCTATTATCCAAGGCTATATCGAACATGACAGTCCATTGTCCGGCTCGGTCCGAGGCTATATGATGTCCGGTCCGTGTCCGTCCGAATTCTTATAGGACAGAGCTTGGACACACCTCCGTCTGGTCCGGTCCGACCCGTTTACACCTGAGCTCGAACCCTAAACCATGAAGTCAAACTCGAACTGGAACCCTAAATCATGAACTCGAACTCGAACTGGAACCCCAAAATCATGAAGTCGAACCTTAATCACGAACTTGAACCCTAAATAACGAAGTCGAAATCGACTCCAAATCGTGAAGTCGAAGTCGAAATCGAGAAGAATTCACTTGAAATCACGAAGTCGAATACGAACTGAAGAAGAATTAACCCGAAGTTGATTTGTTTATACTTAGGATCTCATCTTTCTTAACCCGAAATCGACCGCAAATGATCACGAAGCGGGATACAACCTGGAGAAGAAGTAACCCAAAGTGGAATACGAACTGCAATTATCATGTATTAATATATACGTACATATTTATTTATTTATCGATTAGTCTACGACTAGTCGACTAGTTGGACCTCTATCGACTCGACTCGACTTGCCGCCGTAACAACCATGACCATCATCGTAATAGCAAAGTTGAACAAACCATTGTTGGAGTTGAAAAATGAAGGTTTTGTTCTGTATCTTAAAGAAAACCAAACAACTGAAGGGATGTTTAAGTGCGAGCTTAGTCTTTATATGCATAACAGACTTTATGGAATTTGAAGATGTGGGAAATGTAAGGTCATATAACACTAAAATATTGGAGGTAAGAAGGATTAGCTCAATTAAATTGAAAACTTTTGATGGAAAAAGACTTTGGTATCTATAACTGTAAGACACTATTTTTTTTTTTATTATTTACATATTTCGTTTCAATTAAGCGAATAGGAGAGAGCGTCTTGCACATTTTGAGCTCAAGATGGGATTATAAAGATGCGGAATTGAATATTTGTGGTAGGCAAGAATGGAAAAATCCCTAGATAGGGGCGGTTGACTGATGTAAAGAGATTGAAAAAAATGATGAAGAGTGAAGAATTGGTTTTCAAGTCAAGGTGGAGAAGTCAACTTAAATTAACATTGAGTGCAAGAGAAGATGAAAGATATCCTCAGCAGCGATATATCGCTCTTTTTGGGATTATAATAACGGATTATAATAACTGAGAAAAAGTGCATGTTTAATGGGTAGGCATACTTGTGAAGGTCATATCATTTGTTTGAGCATATATAAGGTGGTATGATTTAGTTGAATGCATATATAAGGTGGTATGATTTTTGTCGAAAGTGGTCTCAACTCGACATTTGAATATTGTAATACCGTAGAAATACAGTAATTATTATTATGATGTTGTTCGGAGACTTAATCTTTCTTACTTAATAATACGGTTTATATGTGAAAACAAATTAAATTTGTTATTTACGTTAAGATGAATGAAGTATATTAATTTTTTCCTTACGTGATTGAATGAATATAGATTATTTATGTTTATTTAACTAAATTCAAATTCATTCCTTTAATTTTTGTCAGCACAAATGTTTATTTGGATTAATTTCGAATCTGTTAACCTGATGTATAAATCATTTAATTAAATTATTAACGTTTCTTAAATCTAAAACTTTGTATTTAAATAGGTGATAATTTCAAAGAAATTAGTGACATTAAATAATTAGTAATTTTGAAGATGTGAATGACTCAAATGAAAATATTGATGATTGTATTAAAGAGAACATGTGAGAATATTCAATATATGAGGAAATGAAAAGGAAACAAAATTGAAGAAGAGATTAAGGAAAGTGGATGCCGATTTCGAAGTTGTGAAAGACCTGGTGAGAAGTATAATGATTAATGAGAGGATTGAGAAAATCCCTTCTGATTTACTGGTTTATGCATTATATAATGAATTTGTTTCAGAAAAGCTTAGTTTTCAAGACATAATAGTATAATGAATTTGATTTATTAAATATAGATCAGCAATTTTAACTTTTACCTGTAATGGAATGGATGTACTGTTTCAAAAATGATCAAATATTCTTCTTAAATTGCAGTGTATTAGTTTGACAATGTAGTATAAACGTTGTATTTTATTTCTCATATTTTTTCTTCTTCTGCTTCAGGTATTAGCAGCTACTCAGAATCCAGGCGAAGCGGGAAAAGACTGGTTTCAAGGTACTGCAGACGCTGTTAGGCAGTTTCATTGGCTTTTTGAGGCACGTAATAATTCCTTATCACTAATTTGTCTCAAGCGATTACGAACTATATGAGTAGAAGTTAGAAATAAAACCACTTGTTCCCTTATCTGTTTCTTTTTGGGTGGTTTGATACGTCACCATACACTTTTGAGCAAACTGATTCTCCTCCCCTTCTGCCGGTATTCTGTCGTACTGAATTACTCTTATGGAGAGGCTTTTTTGACATTTATGAATATGAAAACAGATAATACAGCAAATTTGATTTATTAAATATAGATACGCATGGGGCTAAATTCTGCCATAAGACTGATATGTTGGCAGATGCGGTTTGTAAACTCATAGGACCCAAGAAATAAGAACATCGAGGATGTTCTGATTCTAACAGGGGATCATCTTTACCGTATGGACTATATGAATTTTGTTCAGGTAAATAATGGATACAAAACATTATAGTCAACTATTTACTAGCTGGGAGACGCTAACACTTTACTCATTTACAGAATCATCGACAAAGTGGTGCCGATATCACGATCTCCTGTGTTCCCGTGGACGACAGGTGCCATTTACAACTTTGTCATCCTCTGTTACTATAAATCTCTTACAAAGAAAAGGTATCTGGATTTGAAGTGTTTTTTGTGTTAGTTGTTTTGAGTTGTGCATTAAAGACGATTGCTATATATAAATCTGTTCAAAATGACTACTTTATGGCTCTTGTGCTAACACAACAGTAGCTCTAATGACACAACTTCACAGGTTTATTCCAAGGTGGACAAAAAAATTTATATGTCAGGTTTTGATTATTTGAAAATGATGGATTTGCAACATAATATTGGTCTGTTTATTGGACTACAGAGTGGGCTCATGATATGATTGAATTGATCAATATTTATCTTAAACTGACAAAGGTAATTTGACTTCTTATATACTATCAATGCTAGACGGGCATCTGATTTTGGTTTAATGAAGATAGACAATAAAGGAAAGGTCCTTTCCTTCAGTGAAAAGCCTAAAGGACAGGATTTACAGGCTATGGTACATTCCACAACATTATATCTTCAGTAATGTATGTTCTGCAAGTTGATATGCTTGTCTTAAAAGTAAATGATTATGTCAATTGAATTATAGGCAGTAGATACTTCCATCTTAGGATTATCACGAGAAGAGGCCAACAAGAAGCCCTACATTGCTTCCATGGGTGTTTATTTATTTAAGAAGGAACTACTTTTCAATATTCTGAGGTATACTGCTTCAATTCAAGGCTTCAAAAATGAATCAATTGGTCAGGGGAACTCTGAACTTTAATATTTTTGTAATGATCATGATCGGAGGAACGTAAATGTTGCCTAGTTTTATTCTTAGTTGACAACGATTTTAGGGATAACCATCTGAGTCTAAGCCAACTATTGTGAAATTGTGTCTGTATGATAATTACATATTAATTGTTTTGCAAACTTAGGGAAGAATTGGAATATTGCCATTCCTTTTTTTTCATCCTTGAAACAAAAGCATTCTTCAAAAATTGACACTTTTTGAATACTTAAATATTAAACCTGTAATACTGTCCCACATCTATAAAGGAGCAGTTGGATAATCTCACATTTGCGGAATAACATGTGGCGTTCGATACAAGTTGGTTGACATGTAATATATGAAATTTTATTTGTTAAGGCATTAATTTGTAGACCAAACTATTTTCAGTGTACACGGAAACTTGTACATACACCAGTTATTGATCAATCTACCCAGCTAAATGGTAAGACTGGACTCTCTTTGAAAGAGATTATGCTGCTACGGCAGCCTTGTACTTTCTTTATTCTTCCTTTTCATGATCAAACTCAAAACGAGTAAACATTCGCTCATTCAAAATCCCTGCTTTTATCAGGATTTTAATGCATACTATTCTAATTTCGCTCTTGATCGGTTAAATAACCATTGCGGTAATGAAAATTAGTGCTTGGTTATTAAGTAAGAAGTTCAAAAACTAATTTCTTCTTCCAATTACATTGGATTTGTCTTCAATTGCACCACCGATCAGTTCCGAACAATGCTTATGATTTTGACTTCTTCACCGAAGCTAGCACACAGCGATTTCCCCCATCGTTCTATTTCACATCCAAAATATGGAATGATTAACTACTCCACCGAAAAAAGTTTCTGCTTTTTAAGTAAGAAAAGAGCAGATTTAATCGAGCACATACACATGTATTAAAAGAAAAAAGAGAAGGTTATGATGTGGTAGAAGATTCAACTTCTAAAAAATTGATCCACAATCTAAAAGCTTACTATATTAGCAACTGTCCTTATTTATGTATACACGCAATTACATGCACGTACATATACATATGTGGCTAGTGTAATTTTTTTATCTTAGATCTTTGTTCGGCCAGATGGCGTTTTCCTACTGCTAATGATTTTGGATCCGAAATAATCCCTGCGTCTGCTAGAGAGTATTTTACTAGGGTATGTTTAAAGTTTTATACTGGCTACAGCCTTATTTATTTGACATTTTTATACCGAGAATAATAAATTGATACATCCCTATTTGTCAGGCTTATCTTTTTAATGATTACTGGGAAGACATTGGCACCATTAGGTCTTTCTTTGAAGCAAATCTTGCTCTTACTGCCCATGTAAGCATTTTGTTTCTTTTAAAATATTCTTGATCATCATTACAACCACGTTTAGATTGTCATAACTTATGCTTAATAATGGGATATATCTTTAATTGTACAAGTACTATTCTTTTTTCCAGTAATAGACTCCTGGAAGTTAGCGAATTGGGAGCTTGAAACATTTTCAAAAACCGTAAAAAATATCCTTTCAAGTCTTTGGTTGAAATGCAACTAAATTCACCAGTACTTAGTTTTAAAAGTTACACTGATTGAGAAAAAAGAAGATTACATAGTGAAATTAGATTTGAACAAAATCCTGTAATAATTATTGTTATTTATTATATATTTTTATTTAAATTCTCCTGAGCTCATCGCTGGGCGATTATGGGAACGAAATCCATAAGCTACTTCATACTTGAAATTTTGAGATACTTTTGGCGGTTTTCTTAGTAGCCGTGAGTTACCATGCACAAAATATATTGTCATACCGGAGAAGGGTGCACAATTATTAATGGTGCACCGCATAAAAAGACGCAAAACCTCTCTGGAGCCTTGACACATGGCATATCAAATGATGCGTGTCTTTTTAATTTACTACTTATGTTTAGAATTATATATATATATATATATACACACACATACTATATATATATATATATATATATATATATATGAGAAAATATATTTAGACTCAAAATTTTGACACAGTTGGTGACACAATTGATTTCTACCATTGGATCTCCCCCTGAATTCCACCCCTCCATATAAAGACAAGAAGATCAACGGTTGAGGCTTTGTGTCTCTCAATTTGTGTCTAGTTTTGTGTTCAAATACCCGCCCCATATATATATATATATATATATATATATATATGTGTGTGTGTGTGTGTATTATAATAATAAATTTTAAAAGTTCAATATTTCTGCTAAACTCATGCAATTAAGATTTTTAGATGTTTTGTTTAAAAAATATAATCAAATATAATATCATAAATAAAAAGTTTCAAGCGTGATAGTTTTCTAAAGCCAGAATCCAATTTAATTATAAATATTACTAATAAACCACAAATCTGAATATTATTCAACAATTACAATGTTCAAATCAATGTCAGCATAATCATATTAAAAGCTTTAGCGTCTTTCTCATCCATCTTATTTAGAATTGTTTCTTATTCATGAAGATGTAAAGAAGCCAAAATATGTGATGAAAAATCTTTCGATGTAGATCTTCTTCTACTTGGATATCTAGGCTACATCACTTCCGCCGCTCGAGCAACAAAATCCCAATCAAGTCATCATTATATCATCAAATACAAACTCAACTTCAACAACGAATGTAGCATCCATATTTAACGTTATCATATATTACAATCACCCATATCATCTAAGAATATTAGATCAGTGGTGTCAAGGATATGGTACCTTCTTTTTAATGCTCAATAATACGATGAATACTAATTTTTATACAACTTGAATTGTAAAAATGAAAAAACAAGTTAACAAAAAAAATATAGCAATAACAGGCATGCCATTTTGCGTTGTGCAACATTTCTACGTCGTGCGCCATTCACCTTGCATTTTCATGTGCGCCGCACTACAAGAAAGGAAGACGTAAACGCCGCATCATGTGCCTTGGCGTGCCTTTCATGACTATGAGAGGGTGTGAATTGTACTTGGCTGTTGCTTTTTGACTTTCTTTCTGAGATAAGTGGTGCCGGTAAAAATCGAAGTTTTAAAACGCAAAAGGCGCACATTATGCATACTCCTTATAATTTCAAAAATAGTCTTTTTGTGAAAAATGATAAAATGACTAATTTATAGAAAATAAACAAATTTACTTAAACAAGCCAAATCACATAGATTCAAACTAAAATGATTACTTTACGAAAATCTAACATTTATATGCCTATTCTTAAATCCATGTATAAAAATTCTTACTCAAAAGGATGAAATTTTAGAAGCTAGATTTCTTCTTCACTCAATACTCTGAAACCTTGAGTTCAAGATATTTCCTCATTATGGGCTGGAAATTCGATTTTCTTATTAACTTCCAAATTTCAAACTTAGTTAACCGCTAGTTAGGAATCCCCATAAAATTTTCTTACTTAACAACAAATTCACTAAGTGGTTTTAAATCTCAAATCAACACAAACACAAATATAGATACATTACTTTCACCACTTTATATCATCTTCCAATCATTCATGGGAGACTTCTAGCAATTACAATCTCAAAACCTAAGAGAATGAAATACTTTTGGAAGTTATCACTTACAATCAAGTGGTGTAACAGTATTGAAGCCTTAATCCGTTATTCCAAACTTAACATATCAATCCAATACGTTTTCTTCTTCATTTCCATTTTCGTTTTCCCTAAAGATGTGGCTCGTCCATAATCCTAATTAGTATATCCATAATAATCGGATTTTAGACCATTTAATAAATCCTTAATTTATTTCTTTAACCTTCTTGAGAATATATATTTGTTTCTCCAAATTAAATTCTATTTCAAGCTCTTTCAAAAATACGTCCATTTGCCCAAATTATGTTCTCTTCAAATTAGTCCTTATAAATTCATTTTTACTTGTTAATTACAACTTTATTGCCCACTGCAATGAATATCCATGAATCCTAAATTCAGAAATTGTGAATTACGCTAGTTACGCTGTACCTATATATTTCTAATCGCCTAGTTACGATTATAAGCATACTAATTTCTAAACTAAACTATCTCGGGTAACCTAGTTTACAATCAACTCTTGATTCTTAAAAACCTTACACTATATCAACTTTCAAACACAGATCTTTGGGACTGATACAAAAAATTTCAGATTAGGTTGTACAACTTATTCTTATCTAATCCTATAATCTAACTCTAACTTATCAATTTGCTATCTTTATTTGCTCCAAGTTTATTTCTTTTATAAAAGTACAATCTTAGTAGTGACACAAAATAAATACGTTTATATGTTGTTGTCATTACTATATATATTTTTTATTATTAGATATACATATATTCAAAAACTTACTAAAATTTACTGAATTCAAAAATTCGCATCTTAATGTCTCATTAAAACCTAAGTATTAAATTTTCATTTTTTTTAGAAATGCAATTCCTTTACAAAGAGTGTAATGTTTCTTATTTTCTTAACGTGTTTGCATGCATCTTTTAAATAAACATTCTTTGATAAGAGTTTCTTTATTTATTACAAAATGTTTCATTAATGAACAATAAGTACCTCTTTTTACATTTGCAGAGTTTTGGAAATATTTATTAAATGTCCATAATTTCTAAATTAAGTTAGAAATAATTTCTCTTTTTATTAACATTTGTCTTCACTAACATTTTGAATGTCAGTTTTTGACACTTTTGAAAAACGACAAATGCTTTAAGGTTTAACAAAATAAATGCTCATTTTATTTTTAAAAATAAAATATTAATAAATAAGTGTTCAAAATCAAATGAGGTGACAATTAAGTTCTTTAATAACATTCATTGCTATATTCTTAAATGATGCTGCAACTTTTGAAAATACAATTTAAAACATTATTCAGAGTCCGTATTCTTTTTAGCGATAAAGTTTAATAACTTCTTTTTGCAATTATATTTTAAAACCTTTATTGCCATTCATGCATACTCATATCAAATTTAACATTAATATATGTTTGAATTTTGAAAAGTTTTAATTATTCATGAATGCTTTTATTAAAAACATAACTATTCATTATACTCAAGGTTTTAAATCTCGGATATCAGTCGCATTCCGTCTCGATGATCTTATAGACTTGATCTCGTACCGGGGGAGATTTCTGATGAGATGAGTCTAACTCGGGGTTTATCTCGGATTTTCATCTCAAGTCTGAAAGCTCATATCAGAACAATCTTGGGATATATAATATGTTAAAAACCGTTATTCTTACATAGTAACTTTCATGAAAGTTATTAAAATAGTAACTTAAACTTGAATTGCAAAATCACCTTGTTGTTCTTGATTTTCGGAAGAACATTCATATTCATAAATCATAACATGCTTAAAATAAAAAAAATAACAGAATACAAATAGATTAGTGCTTACAACTTATGATCCATGAATATGAATTTTTGTTAGATAAAGAATGTAGAAATGATCCGAAATATAAAACAATTCATAAGTAGAACATAAAATACATAATTTCATAGGTAACATTCTAGTAAAAAAATGATAAATATGAAAAATCATAAGCATTGTAGAACATATATCAATATATAACATTCTTATTTAACATGGAAAATACAAAATACAAGGAGATTATCATGGCTGGATTTGAGTTTTTTAATTATTGTTTTGGTTTAGACATAAGTTTAAATTTTAACTAGAAAAACTAAAATCTCGGGTGATATTTCAGTATCTCGTCTCGATCGATATATCATTTGATATTTCAATATCTCAGACGATATATTCGAAATGAGATTTGCAGTGAGATTTGCTGTTTCGTTTCGGAAAGAGTCCAAAATGAGATATCGGAGGATATCTCGGATGATATTTTCGAGATCTAAAACAGTGATTATACTTCATTTGCACAATAAGGATTTTTCACAAAATTCATTTAATTGTCATAAACGAGTCATAAATTACTAAATTAATTCATTGAAGTAGTCAATTGCCATTTGTTATACCCGTATTATTACTTTTCAAATATTCTTTATTATTGGAAAATTTACTATCTCATATCCTTCTAGTCCCAGTAATAATTTTTTCTGTCATTTCTCTTTCAAATGAGTGTTTCTTTTCCATCTATCCTACCAGATGTTTAAACGATCTACTTCTCCAATAAAATATTAAGTCTATTATCACAACTAATGCAAAATCTTGAGGAAAAAAATCTTTTTAAACTCATTTATTTCATGTGAAACTAAACACAAAAAATATTGGTAAAACAAGTGTTGGAACCTCTTAATTCGTTTTAATTTTAAAAGCTATTACATTAATGCCGTGACAATTATAATTGTTCATTGTTTGTCGCTTTCTAACAGCTTACAATTCCTTTTAAAGAATTCATCTTATGTTCTCTTAAAAATTTATATTTTTAATTTGTCTATCAGAAGAAATGGTAAACTTTCAAAAGCCTTATAGAAATAATTTTATTTCTAAAAATCTTATTTTTCGACTTCTTCCTAATTAGGAGAAATTTTATAACTTAAATTTATCTACAAAAATATTTCACATTTTCTACAAAATTTTATTTTTACCAATAATTTTGTGGTATTATCAAGGATCTATTTTTTTTATGTTTTCTTAGCAAAGCCTTTTGCATAACTAGAAACATATTTATTCCCTTCATTTAAATTTTCTTGTTTTACATACTATCCTCCAGACAGAGATTGATGTCTATTGTTCTACGAAAATCTGTCTCTTTTCTTAAATCCTTTCTTTCATATTTTTATTTTTCTGTTTTTTACATTCCTAATTGTTGCCTCTGTAAATGTCATTTATGTCCATTTTAACTATTTAGGCAACGCTTGTTCTTATGGACATTTAATTTCATATTCAAAGTCAAATATTCATGCCTTCACATAAATTGTGTTAATTATATCTCATTAATATTTTTTGTTTTCAATATCCTTTCAGTTATTGACCATTTAGTGCTCTTTCAAATTTCAAATTTCCATATTTCTTTTTACGGAAGTTTATATCATTAACAAAATATGCACTTCCATTTCTCCTTAACATACTTATTTGCCAAGGATGCTGATTTGTCTGTATTAATGGTTAGCTTAACATACATCTAATTTGAAATTCTTTCTATTTATTTCTCCATTGTATCCCCTGTAAATGATAATTAAGTCACTAAATTAATTTATTTATTGCCTGTTAAATAAAGAGTTTCAATTCTTTCCACTTTTCCAACTTTGTGGTGCTTACAGCCATTATGTGCTTATGGATTTCTAAATCGATAAGGAAATTGCTAAATTATTGTATTGTTTCTAGGGTATTTCTAGAAATTAAGGTTAATCATTTCCTAGAAGGACCCACATATATAATATTTTATAGAGATTCGCGAACTTTAAATAAATATATATCTATACTTGTATATTGTAAACCCTTTGGATACTCCTTTTCAAAATAACAAGTACGTCTCTCATACGTATAGTCTCCTCGTAATGGGGTAACCTAGACTGATACCGGTTATAACACCCCGTCCGGAATGGGCTTAAGTCCCGATCCAGAAAATGCCTATCGGAACTTAAGAGTCATTCTAAGCAAGTCGGTTTTTATAAGAAATAAAATAACATAGCCAAACTAAAATAATATCAGAATCTCACAATGGAGTGAACAAAATATAATAATTGAAATAAACATACCATTTCATAAAAGCCACATAATGTCGATTACATCACAGATTCCAATACATAATATTGGTACATCATAAATATCCCATAAATGCAATCAGCTATGAGACATAATAATAAACTGGAATAAAATCCCCATATCCAAGCTCCTGACTCCATGGTATCATCAATCAAGCATCTCTACCTACTAACCTGTGTCGTTACGAGGAAGGGACCAGAACAATAGTTCCGGTGAATTATTTTTTTTGGTTTAAAATGGAAATTAATTTCCTACAATTGTAATACAAGTCCATCAAGTTATGTCTAGGTGAATACAACACATAATTATATCTAACATATATTCATTTAATGGGCGGACCATCCTTCGATCACTTAAGGCCATCATATATATGTATAAACGGATTCCTACGATCATTTAATACCCTACGGCCGGATTTCTATTATCACTCAATATCCTACAAGTCGGACTATCATTCAGTAACCTAAAGCCATTATATATATATATATATGTGTGTGTGTGTGTGTGTGTGTATATATATATATTGGTGGAATCTTATGATCACTTAATACATTACGGGCGGATTCTTCCGATCACTTAGTACCCTAAAGAAAACTCCAGTCGCTTAGGACATCGTTTAACGTTATCAAATATTCTCTCAGTCGTAATGCGAAAATAGAAATCTACCACTTAATACTGGGTGAAGGTAGACACTCGTCGCCATTTATGACTTATTTGGCGTACCCGTGCGTTACTATCTATGTAACAACCCGGAAAATCAGAACCAATTTAATTTTTTTATTTTAGTTATTTTAATGAATTTTGAATATTTAAAATGATAAATTGGTTCTGATTTTCCGGGTTGTTACAATCTAGCTGACATTACTGTTGAACTCCTAACCATTTATTACTTTCCTTAGACTGGCAGTCTCCCTTACATGTTCGGTGAAACATTTAGTAGCACATTCCTAAGTGTGCCCTCACATGGCCCCTAGATAAGAAGTGGACAACTTCCGGAGAACTACCCAACTCATTTGTGTATCTCTTTGCATAAATCATTTAACCTCATGTTTACTAGAGAATGGAAGACTCATAGGTCACTAAATACCTAATAAGAGCGGGTTTCATGACTTAAGCTCAAATTCAAGGAAGGAACCTTAGGAACGGACCAAGTCCTAACCATTTCATACCCAAATAAGAAGGATCAGCCACTTAATATCTTCTCGAGGCAGACCTACTTCACATAATTATTTGTTACATTAGACGTCTCATATTAACCCAACTTCTTCTAGCTACTGGATTTGCCGGGTGGTTCCGCTCAGATTTTTAATACAAGTACGGATTTACCTCGCATCCACATGTATTTATTATAAATTGCTCATGACACTGGATATCTTACATTAACCCGACTTCTTGTAGCTGTTGGATTTGCGAGTCGGTTCCAAGCAGACTTCTATTACAAGTAGGGGTTAACTTTGTGTTACATGTCATTAATATTATTAAAAGCCATTAATGCACGCACAACATAGAAATTTCCTATGGGGACAATTCAAATTCAAATCCCTAATTAAGTGCATTTAATATGCATTTATGATACGTTGATTACGTTATTTAATGTATATAAATAAAACATGATTAGTGGTGTGTAAAGTAAACGTTATAAACATAGAAATTTCAATTCTAACTCAAAATCAAGGTTTACAAGTCATATTTTCCAAGCTTACTCAATATATACATATGACATCTCATTCGAAATCTAAAGCAATAATAGAGAAATAAAAGAAGACAAATAATATAACTTGTAATCTAGGTTTTTAGGATTATTTCAGTAATTAAAAGAAAGGACAGGTGAATAACAACAGTATATGTATTTTCCTTGTAGTACTACTTTACTTTCATATAAGATATTTACCCAAAACTAGAATTTTGATAATATGTGTTTTATCCATTTAAACCATCTATTTTATAAAAATAAAGATTTAAACATATATAAGTTACAATACCTAAATCCGTGCTTTTGCATAAATTTGATTTACAATAAAACGAAAGAAAGTAAATTAGGCTAAATGGTAAATCTACACAAAACATCCAAAAATCCACTTTTACTTACATCCATAATCCAAAATCCAAATAAACACAAGATTGACCATTTCCGATATTTATAAGAGATACGAGGGATTTATATGTGTTTTGTTTTCGTAAGAATCTCAAATCTTTTTCAGGTATGAACAATCTATTTTTTACACTAACAATAACAGAAAATAGTTAAAATTGAAGTAATTCTCACTCACAGTACAAGAAGAAGAAGAAGAAGAAAACCGTGTAACCAAATCTGGATTACAGCCTCAAATATACATACTTCAAATCTTTCTCGTAAATTATTATACATATATAAGAATCAAATAGAATCTTATACATATAAATCTAGTTTCAGAAATCTATATAGAAAGTTGAATAAAGAAGATAAAAATAGGTTAGATTTGAGAAGAAGTAAACTAATCTGACCTAATCTGGCACTTAGACAGAATGTAGGAGAGACAGAATGAAGGCGGAGTTTAGAGGAGAATGTGAGGTTTAGAGGAGGGTTAGTCGGTTAAGGTCTTATTTATAGTTGTTGAATTATGTGTGAAATGTCAGATTCAAATAATAAAATCTCGTCCGTTCAAATTAACTACTTATTATTAAAACCTAACCTAACCTACCCGCCACCACATAATTCCTCTTAAGGCGGTCAACACCCTCCCTAAGAGGGCGTCCGACCCCCAGGTTAACCCATTTAAGGGAAGGCGGTCGACCCCCCTTAAGGAAAATGGCGTGGTGAATTAATGTCACCAGCATGTTCGTTTTTATATTCACTGCTTATTAATTCTTACCGTTTCAACGTTGTCCTCATCTTTTATGTTTATATACATATATATATATACACACACACACAAATCTTGAAATTTTAAAAGGGAATATTCTCTTATGCCATTTGTATTTGATATATTCTAGTTTTATGTCTACAATTTTAAATTCAAATCCTGTGTATACATTATTTTTGTCTAACTTGTTTTATTTGTAACTTTTGTATACGAACTCCGTTTTCGGCAAATAAATTAGAAAACGGGCTAGAATCTCACTATGCACGAATACAATGATGATATTTTTGTGTTCTAATTCTCAATTATTAAATACTCATATTTTCAGCATATTAATATTTTATTAATTATTATTACTTATTCTTTATTTAATTATCTATGTCTATTTAGGGTTATTGTACGGGGTGTTGCAGGTCCCATCACCAACAACCTCCTCTTTAGAATCCTCATCGATTAATGGAACTTTGAAGGACAAAAAGGTTCTTGTGTCCACCTACTCCGTCTCAAGGACCTCTTCATCACGCTGAAATTCCTCCATCGAGACCTGAAACTTTTCAACCATTGATTCTGGGAGCATGTTGAAACTTAGTCTGAAGTTTTCAGAGTAGATCATGAGTAGAGAACCATGAAGGAATCCTCGAGAGCCTCATCATAAGAGTGATCGGGAAAGGCATCTACCTTCTCGCATCCGAGAGGGAGTCAATGATCTTCCTCAAGTTTTTCTCCTTCTTTGCCAAATATTTCTTTGAGGAGGAGTGCTCTTCCAGTGACTTTCGCAAGGATGAGCATTCATCTTTCAAAAAATTCTTTCGTCCAAGTATTTGAGAGCGCTCATCCTTTAGCTCATGAAGTTCCATCTTTAAAGCAACATATTTATTAAGAATGACCTGGGCGTATGATTTGGCCACTGAAACCTCATTAGCGACTTCGTTAGCAGGAGCAATCAAGTCAGCGTTATGATTTTTCAATGCTTTATCCTCCTTTCTAAGGTGTGAAGCTTCGTCTTCATATATGGAGGAGGCATGACGACAAACATACCAACTCTTCAAAAGTCGAAAATTAGAAAAGCGAAATATAATAAAAAGAAGGAAAAGGTAAAGAAATAGAAAGATAAGAATAGAAAGCATACTTTAAGGTCTTGTAAAATGATTGACTAATTTGTCAAAAAGGAGGCAGGATAATTGTTAAAAGAGGAAAGCATGGAGGATTTCAAGGCTTGCTTGAAACTTGAACTCGGAAAAGCCAACCAGGTGGCTTGGAGAAGGAACAATACTGGTTCGGTAGATAGGACAAGAGTAAGAGATGGAGGTCCCTCTTGAACAATACCTGACATCAAAGAGAAGAAGTCTCAAACGATAATTCCTATTAAAAGAAAATCTGCGACAGAGTCATACCTTCGAGATAAGGAGCAACATTGCTTGTTAGTTGTAACTTTTGGAGAGGGCGAAGCCTCTTTCTCGCGCCTCTTCATCCGAGATTTCAATTGGCCATTCTGAAGAAAGCTTAACACTGTTTTGGGTGGGTTCATCGGAGGAGTCCTTCCAGAATCTTTTCTTGGCAAGCTTAAGGATATTGTAAATCTCGTGCACCACAGAAGAGGCTTCAGACTCTAGAGAAGCAAAAAAAAAAGCACATTAATAATCGTAGAAGCGTACGAAAGTCCATAGGGAGATAATGGAATAAGCCAGCAAGATGTAATAAGAAAAGATGGATGTTTATAAATATGAAACAACAAAGTCAGAACTCACGTTCGCGACGAAACAGGATAGACGAGGTGGCAATGAACTTTTAAGGGTCACCTAAAGCCAGATAGAGGCTGCCCCTCGCTGGAGAAATCATCATGAGTGGCACCTCCAGGATTTTCTAGTTTTGTGAAAGAATATTGTGTTTTAGAAGGTTGGTGGTGGTCAGAAGTGCAGTCCTCACTCTCAATTTCTCCGAAGCCTCTCTAATATTTGTGACAACTTGATCAGTATCATTGTCGGTGACTTTGGGCTATAAAACAAGCATAAGAAGAAACATTTAACAAAGTGGATGATAATGATTGCGATATAAATTTAAAGTCATTACTAAGTTTGATGAATTTCCCGCTAATTCCGGGAGGGCATTGGATGTAGAAGATTTAGGTCTTCCGCTCTTTGGACTTACCGAGTCAATGATAAGATCTTTCTCGAGGTTATCCCGATACAGTGTGGGGTTGGCATTGTCGATTTTTGCCATACAGAGCAAATTATAAAGGGTCAAAAGGCTCAAGGATTGGCCTTCGAGCTCAAGCGAGATCATCTCCTGACACAACATATATGTGTTTGGAGATAATTGGATTTGAGCAAGATGGGTATGTTGAAGAAAGCACAAAAGAAAATCAAGGAAAGGAAAGAACCCGTCATGCCAAATATGAACAACGGTGTAAGCAAAGAAGCCCTCAGAGGGATTGTTGATGGAAAATCCCTCCGATGGTGGAATGACTTTGACATTGGAGATAAGAAAGTCTACAAGGATGATATCCACTTCTTTTAAAGTGGTAATCAATAATCTTTTGGTGACGACAACAATGTTTTCGGCCCTCTTTGTCACCTTTTTTTGAGGAGCTGGGGAGGATTCGCCAACTGCAACGGTTGTCTTCGGGGCAACCTTTTAAGCTGTCTTCTTATTACCCATAACGCTGTTAGGTGATATTATTTCATAGTCCTAAAAATAATAATAATAACATTAAAAAATTAAGAGAAAAGGCATTGCAAACTGTTCCTCTCGGAAGTACTCTATGGCAATTAAACATAAGTGCTTCCGGAAGAAAGGGCGATCAAGAATGCAGGGCATAAATCATTAATAAGTGGTGATTGGCCTAAAACTATCTTCCGGTTTATAACGAAGTATTTCCTCTTTTGTGAATTGAAACTCGAAAATAAGGTTTCACTCAAATAAACGAAAGAGTATAAAATTAGGAAAACCAAAAGGAACATGACTTGGATTTTATTAACCAATTACTTAATCATTTTATGATTATTAGGCCTAGAATATGCGGTTTGGACATATCAAAATTATTTAATTAAATCATAGTTGGACCTAACAGGTTTCAATCCGAAGAGGCATGGTAAATAAACAAATGATATGATTAAACTTCAGAAAATCGAATTAAAATCAAAAAGTGTCTAATCACGATTGAAGTATGTGAATCCTTCAAAAATTTCGTAATCAACTCTGTTAGTCGATTAAGACCAAATCGATTAACAATTTCCACGTGCAAATTAGGGGATCTAAAACCCAAGAAAAATCAAAATCCATGAATAGTTATGAAATGAAGTTGAAAAACAGAATATTTACCTTGAATTAGCAGCTAAAATGATTCAGAGAATTTAATATACTTTTGTAAGTTATGATTCTAGGACTTTGAAATAATAGTTGTAGATAAAAAAAGGAAGAAAGAGGAAAGATCACTATTTATAGAGATAAGGAAAAGAGGAGAAATAAGGACAACAGTTGATCCAGATCTGACCATCAAGGTAGGAATGCCATGAGACGAGAAGAATGTCACATGCCACGAAAATTGGAGTAGTTGACTTGAAAAGTCAAGAACACACCTTCACATGCCGGAGGGGAGGGGGAGGAAGGAAGGGCAATTGTTAGCATTAAAATAACGAAAGAGAAACCGAAAGTTAGAGCTAAGGTGAAAGGGTGTTAAAGATAACAAGCATTCGACGCAGTTAGAACCATTCTTTCGATAATTGCTTCTGGAGTCGTAATTAAAGAGGCAAAGGGTTCTCTCCCGTGAAGGAAGTATGCAAAAAAGCTCAAGCCTTCATCAGATAATTATCGCAAGTAAACATCATATATAGTAGGCGATGCATAAGCAACGTCGAAAGCTGGGAGCTCCTAAAAAACCATTCCTCCCGCCGCATAGTCAAGACCTCTAGTTTAGGAGATTACCTGCGGAAAATCCAGCAGCTATGCTTCCAGAGGATGAAGGAATGCGCCTTCACCAAATCTTCATATGCTACTCCGCAAAAGAACCGAGACGAATCCCATATGACATAAGAAGGGCCAACATGTACCTATAAATAAGATCCTAGGGATATAGAATCGAGTCTAAATTTATCATTCTCACTCTTGTCTAAGTAGCTGAATTGTAAACCCTAGTTTTAAAATCGAAAGTCTGTAATTTCAAAACTTATAAATAAATAGATTTGCTCACGTAGTTGAGGTAATAAAGCGGTAATTTCTTAATTATTATATTATTATTATCTTATAACTTTGCAGGTTCAACACCAGAAGTATTAGAAAGACAATAATTTGACGGAAGTACCTTCTGGAGGTGCTGAGAAGCCTTAAGCACTGGAATAGGTTAATTAAATCAACTTCAAGAATGGAACATTCGAAACCACGTAGTTATAGCCTATCAATAGTTCCTTAAGATGTTCCAAACCAGTTAGAACTCCGAGTCTCTTTCGAAATATCCGATAGACCCTCTGTCGTCTTGATCGAAACCTCATTAGAATGATAAAGATCTACATGGTAATTTAAGAATTCTGAAACCGCACGCAACGGACTAGTGACATGACCGAAGGGCCTACTCTGGAACCTATAGGAAATCATCAACATAATCTACTAAGTCAAGGGACAAAGCTTCTTTTGAATAGTCTTGCTGAGTTCATCCTGCCGACATTTGATCATTATATCTTGTTTTCTACAGGAACTACTTTTGGATATCACCGGAAGCACTCTACATGAGTTTTACACGGAAACAGTAGCATAACCCGAGCTAACTCTTTTGCATGTAAATAATTCTACATGGAATATACAGTTTGGTGGTGTTAACCATATTTTTGGCTAGCAAACTTGATGAAGGGTTCTTCTTTAGGGAATTAGGGTTTTACCTAATCAATTTTTTTTTAGTTCCATTCTACATAAACTCATTTCTATATTGATTAGCGGTGATCATTGTATCAATTTCTTATACTCTTCTCATCGTAGTAATAAAATTCTCTCTTTAAAGTGGATGTACACTTACAAATCTTTAGTGTAACCACTATAAATTAGATGTGCTTTATTTTCGTTGTTATTGGTTATTACTGATTGTTTGTGATGATGATTGGTTATTGATTGTTTTGGTGATTGAGATATTGTGATCGGTTGTTTTTGTACGTCTATCAACGATCGCGTCTTCCACTGGGAATGTGAGTTTGAATCTAGATTGGTGTTTGAATTTGAATTTCACAAGACCTCCTGTTTAGAAGTACCTTCGGAAAATCCAACAGCTATGCTTCCAGAGGATGAAGGAAGGCGCCTTCACCCGGTCTTTATATGCTACTCCGCAAAAGAACCGGGACGAATCCCAAATGACATAGGAAGGGCCAACCTGTACCTATAAATAAGATCCTAGGGATATAGAATCGAGTCTAAATTTCTCATTCTCACTCTTGTCTAAAAGTCTGAGTTGTAAACCATAATTTTAAAGTCGAAAGTCTGTAATTTCAGAACTTTTAAATAAATAGTTTTACTCACGCAGTTGAGGTAATAAAGTGGTAGTTTCTTAATTATCATATTAGTATTATCTTATAACTTTGCAGGTTCAACACTGAAAGTATTAGAAAGACAATAGTTTGAAAGAAGTACCTTCCGGAGGTGCTGAGAAGCCTTAAGCACTGGAATAGGTTGATTAAATTAACTTAAAGAATGGAACATTCGAAACCACATAGCTTATAACCGATCAATGGTTCCCGAAGATGATCCAAACCAGTTAGAACTCCGAGTCTCTTTCGAAATATCCGATAGACCCTCTGTCGACTTGATCGAAGCCTCATTAGATAAATGATTCTACATGGAATATGCAGTTTGGTGGTGTTAACCATATTTTTGGCTAACAAACTAAAGGGTTCTTCTCTAGGGAATTAGGGTTTTACCTAATCAATTTTTTTTAGTTCCACTCTACATAAACTCATTTCTATATTGATTATTGATGATCATTGTATCAATCTCTAATGCTCTTCTCATCGTAGTAATAAAATTCTCTTTTTAAAGTGGATGTACACTAACAAATCTTTAGTGTAACCACTATAAATTAGGTGTGCTTTATTTTCGTTGTTATTGGTTATTACTGATTGTTTGTGGTGATGATTGGTTATTGATTGTTTTGGTGATTGAGATATTGTGATCGGTTGTTTTTGTACGTCTATCAACGATCCCGTCTTCCGCGGGGAATGTGAGTTTGAATCTAGATTGGTGTTTGAATTTGAATTTCACAAGACCTCCGGTTTAGGAGTATCTTCGGAAAATCCAACAGCTATGCTTCTAGAGGATGAAGGAAGGCGCCTTCACCCGGTCTTCATATGCTACTCCGCAAGAGAACCGGGACGAATCTCATATGACATAGGAAGGGCCAACCTGTACCTATAAATAAGATCCTAGGGATATAGAATCGAGTCTAAATTTATCATTCTCACTCTTGTCTAAATAGCTGAATTGTAAACCATAATTTTAAAATCGAAAGTCTGTAATTTCAAAACTTTTAAATAAATAGATTTATTATTGATTATTTGTGATTGAGATTGGTTATTGGTTGTTTTGGCGATTGAGATATTGTGATCGGTTGTTTTTGCAAGTCTATTAATGATCCTGTCTTCCGCTGGGAATGCGAGTTTGGATCTAGATTGGTGTTTGAATTCGAATTTCACAACAATGGTTACCTTCGAGAGAATATGCTATGAACTAAATTAGTACTTGTATTTTTAAGACAACAGCAAAGGATTATGTGCTATTTTGACTTTTGAGAAATAACAGTACTTTTTAGCAAGTTAATGATATTACAATAACTAAAGATGTCCTTTTAGCGCTTTTGGATTTTTTGAAAATCGAAAATTTAGATATTCATGTAGAGATATTTCATTATTTTTTTACAAAAATTGTCAAAATTTGGCAAATTTCACTACCATCTGCAGTAAATATTGATGCAAAATCTCCCATGTATTATTGGCAAATAACTTCAAAGTATCATAGAAATACAATGTTCTGGATTATAGGAGTAAAGATGTGGTGTGATCAATCCAGTAAGGCAGGAAATTCCATATATATATATATATATATATATATGTGTGTGTGTGTGTGCGCGCGCGCGCGCGCGTGTGTATGTGTGTGCGTGTCCATATATGTATATATGTTTTTTTTTTCTTTTGAATTTGTTCAGAAGGGAAACCGACCGGAGTCGTAAAACCCTCCCTAGTGCACCTAACCCGGTCCGCGAGCACCACATAAGTGACTGATCTTAGCGTATGCACATGGTAAGCTCTTAGCATACCATTCCGGGTTTCGAACCCGCACCACTGTTACCATGGTGCAAGTCTTTAACCGCTGGGCTACTACTGCGGACATATATATATGTGTGTGTATGTATGTGTGTATATATATATATATATATATATATATATATAAAAATAATGTATGTGCGTGTGTGTAATGTGATTGATAATATCCAAATATATCCAAAGCTTAACCCATGTTGTGCATTTACTGTTCTGTTTTAATTGTTATTTAATTGTTTTATTTGCAAGTTCATCTCAATAATTAAAAAAAAAAAAAGGAAAAAAAAAGAAGAAGAAGAAGAAGCAAGTATTGCTGTGCTTTCTGTTTTTCAAACATTTTATCATTGCAATTCACTTTCACTGTGTTTTGGATATGTGCTCACCATTCACTGTTGCATTTCTGTGTTTAAAGTTTAAACCCTTGCACCTTTCGTTCAACTACTAATGCTTTAGCTTGATCTGTTATTCTTTGGAGGCGTGAAGCTTAGGTTATTGGGCATATAGATAGACAGATGTTGAGATATGAATGTGCTAGCTAAAAAAATGCTTTATTTGTTTATGTTCTTCACAGCCACCAAGCTTCAGCTTCTATGACCCAGCAAAGCCAGTTTATACATCAAGAAGAAATCTACCTCCCTCAAAAATTGATGGTAGTAAGGTGGGTCCCCTACCAGAAAACTCTGAACATATCCTCTTCATGTAGCTTGATCAATCTTTTTGCACATGTTACTTTTCATGTTCACTAATGTAGTAGCAACATTTTCCTTGACTGTTAAAGTGGGTTATAATAATAAATCTGAGAACTGCATTTGATGACTTACGATATGCACAAGGTCTAATAGAAGGAAGTATATCTTTTCTTGCAGCGCCGTTATGAAATTCGTAGTTGATTACTGATTCATCATAATGATTTTAGTAAGTTCTGTTTTGTAAACACCCACATTCTTCTAACATGCTAAATATCCTACATTTCAAGTAGGGTAAGCAAATGGTTTGGTTGGTTTGGTTTCAAACCGATCAAATATGTTAAAACCAAAATAACCATTCAAGACATAAACCGAACTAAACCAAACCGATGCTTTTTGAAATCAAAACCAAACGGACAACATTTGGTTCGGTTTGGTTGGTTTGTTTGGTTTTATCTTAAAATAAAATAGATCTTCTAGTTGTTGATATAACACATGATTAAAACAAATAATTGAGTTCATATGATGCAAATATTTTTGAAATCAAACTCTTCTTCTAAAAATCTCAATATGAAAGTAAAATAATAATAATATTGTTATGAAAATATTGTAAATAATAGCGTTGTTAGCGGTAATTTTTTAACTTTTAAATTAATTAATTTTTAGGTTTGGTTTAATTGGTTGGTTCGGTTTTCAAATATTAAAAACTAAACCCAACCAATTAACCAAAGTAATATAAAAATAAAAACCAAACCAAACCGACCGAACTTAGCTGGTTTGGTTGGTTTAATTGGTTTCAACCAACAAATGATCACCCCTAATTTCAAGCAATTGCACCATACATAGACTGTCCCTTTTATTCCCATTTTACCCCCCCCCCTCCATCTCTCTTTTTTTCCCCCTCTTTAATTTGATTTTGACATCCTGAAGTACCGAAATAATTATTTATAGATGTTCCCTTTCTTTTCTTTTCTTCCTGTTGTTGATGATGACGATGTTATATGTATGTTGCATTTACAGATATTCTTTTTTTTTTTTTTTTTTTTTTTTTTTTTTTGACTTTTAGAAATAGACAAAACCATATACATACATGTATATGGCAGTATGCATTTGTAAATATTTATGCAGTGTGTAAATACCGGATCATATATTAACCTTTAGGAACGCATTTTGCAAAATATTGCTTATAAGATATATGTTCTACTATTGAAGTATCATAGCACCATATTTGGCGACGTATCAAATCATAACTTGCAGCTGGATAGTGGTGAAAATACCAAAAAGGAAAATTTGCAAATCTTAACCACTTTTGTAAACTTATTACAAATTTAGGCCTGTTTTGAAAGTAATTATGGATATAGATCAGTTGCTGGCCACGTAAGCAGCTGAATGAGATTTTTAAGTTGGCGATTTTTCAAAAATCGCCAACTGGAGATTTTATAAAAACAACCAACGTGGAAAGAATGAAAACTAGTTGGCCATTTTTGAAAAATCGCCAACTAATTCTAATTTTTTTGTGTTGGCGTTTTAACAAAAATCGTCAGTTACGACTTTTGAAAAATCGCTAACTAAAAATTGCTAGCAAAATACACACGTGGCCAAAAGTGATGTATTCTTGTAAATATTTTCAAAAATGACCTAAATTTGTAATAAGTTTACAAAAGTGGCCTAAATTTGCAAATTTTCCTATCAAAAATAGTGACACTTTAATCAATTATGCTCAGAGGTATTGGAAATTATGGGAATTTTGGATTCAATCTTGTAATGTTTTGTCACAATGTTTTAGTAGAAATATAATTTTTCTTTTTTCTAATGGAAGAAACTGTACTTACAATTTCATTGACCTTTGAATTTTAAATTCAGAAAAATTATTATAGTTCATATTTCTTCACTATTAATTGTTATTATCATTAACAAATTTAGATAGACTGCTTAGAGTTTCTCTTGTTTTTCTCGAAGGAAAAAATAATTTTATAAAGATTTTCTTTTGGATTTTGTATCGTTTTGATAATTCTTCTTCAAACTTGTACTAAAATTTCATCTTATCTTTATGTTTGAAAACATAATTATATCATCCAAAACATGTATACACAAATAATAAAAATATGCAATTTTATATAGCATTGCTGAAATGAAAATACATTTATGGTATCTCGTATAGTTATAAAGCATATATGATTTATTTGTTGATCGATATTATCCTGATATTTTTTAAATATGCGCACGTCAATACTTGAATGATATTATCCTGATATTCATGCTATTTTCCTGATTACAATATTCATATTCATAGCACAACGAAGTTGACATTTCAGATCATCCGTGAAATTGAAATTTAAAACACTAATACTGGCTAATAATTTTGGCTGGTGTATTTTTTGCAGAAACGATGTTAATAATATGGATTATATGTATCCAAAATTTTACGGTATAATTTGAAGGAGTATAGTTATATTGAGTGTGTGCCCTACAAAAAGAGCGATGGGATAATCTATGTATATGCATGCACGCATGTATGGATGTATGTACATATAGCATATATAAAGCTAGATAAATTTTGATTATCCACTGTAGTAGATTTATATTCATCTTCAGCTCTAAAATGAATCATTTGCATAAATCAATTCAATATATATCACTATGAATTGTTGATCTAACCAAGTGTTCTAGTTATCTGAATAACTATTTTCTTCTGAGTGCCTTCTTTTGATATCAGATCGTGGACTCAATAGTTTCTCATGGTAGTTTCCTGAACAGCTGCTTCGTAGAGCACAGCGTTATTGGTATTCGATCACGAGTCAATGCTGATGTTCACTTGAAGGTAAACTTATCAAAATGATCTAGTTGATAAATGTCTGTTTACCTATGCGTTGTACTAGCAGTAACAAATAGTTTCCATAATTTCCTGTATTTCTGAACTTGTCCTTCAAACATATCTGGCTGGAAAGACATAATGGGATATGCATAATTCTGGAACTAGTCAACTGAGCACTTTGACATAATTTGAGTTGTCAAAAGAGTCTAATCCGCTACCCTAACCTGCTCTGCCTCTCAGCCCATGATATAAACGAGTCAAGTAAAAATTAATTTTTGTTAACCTGATGCGGATTTAGACTAGCTTATCCTGATATTAGAAATTTATGTTTATAATATTTGCATGCTTGAAATTTATATTGATTTTACTGTAACTCATTAGTTATAGTTTTCAAATAGCAAATAATGAATATTACGGCTAATCAAAGCAATTGTTTGATTTAGCTTGGCTCTACTTGCCTGCCTTAGAACACGATGCTAATAATTAATATACATACACAGATATAACCATATATATATATATATATATATATATATATATATATATATATATATATAGCTTAGGCGATAGGTGTATATCACACTGAGATATGTTGTGAGAGGTGCTCCATTACTAATTTTCTGTAGTATTTGTGAGGTGGTTTGAGGATTATACAGTTTTCTATTTTTAAGTTTACTAACAGCACCTAAATTAAGGCTAGAGTTAACTCGTCCAGCTCTAGAGTCATAATCAAAAGTAGACATCTTCATTTTTAAACGAGGTAGCACTTGGAATTTGATTATAATTGTTACTCATGAGGCAACCTAATATTCACTAACCAGTTAAAATTATTAGGATCTTTTCGCATTTATGCCAATTTTCAAAACATATACTGTATATGTACCTATTTAAAGCACATACAGATATAAGTCTATGTTTTCCACGTCAGAGGTTGATTTAATAATCTGCAGTGGAGTACTTTTTGACTGCGTCCGGTTGGTTTTTGTTTTTGTTTTTGAATAATCTCCATTAATGCATACTCAGACTGTTCTACCAGGAATAAGAAATTCATATTTTTTTTATTTTATTTTTTGGTTTTAAAAATTCCCAGGGAATCGAGCTTTGCTTGTAAACTCCCTCCGAGGATATTCTTTTTTTTTTCAGCATATGTTGTTCATAGCCTCACATCCCCAACCGACCGCACCACGCCCAAGGACAATACAATTTCATATTACTTAGTGCTCCAATGTTAAATATTTCATGGAATTTGTTGATGCATTCTCAAAGTAATCCAATACAAATGGTTGAATCACCATCGATCAGCATATGACAGAAACATGATTACAATCTGTTTCAGTGATACGATTTGAAATTGGCATGAATTTGCCGTATGTTTTGAAAAGCGGGCTAAAATAGTAGAAAGAAAATCCAAGTCATCATCTAGAGCAAGAATTTTAAAGATCATAAAACTTCTACATGACCATGAAGTGTTATAGAGGGAAATTTAACAGGAGTGTGCAGACATTTGGTTATTGATATTTGCGAGATATTAATACAGTTTGTATTTCAAGTTTTCGTTAGAGTGCAGGCCCACATGTATGTTTGTATACCGACATTAGTTTATGGTACCATAAATGTAGGATACAGTAATGCTTGGGGCGGACTATTATGAAACAGATGCTGAAGCAGCTTCATTATTGGCTGAAGGAAGAGTTCCAATTGGCATTGGAGAAAACACTAAGATTAAGTAAGAATACCAGTTTCTTCTTTAGTTTATGGGTATACCTCGTCTTAAGGTAAAAAATCGTACCTTCACTCAAAGAACCAATCAACCTTTTGGTTAGCTCAAATTCTATCTCAACACAATTCTAACTTTTTAAACCTTTTGGTTAGCTCAAATTCTATCTCAACACAATTCTAACTTTTTAAACCTTTTTATAGATATAACTTAAAATCTTCAGAAAGAAGAAAGAAGAAAAAACTTTTTTGACATACAAATCACTGAAAGTTTGATGTAATATAAAGGATAGAGGTCGGTTATGTTAGCGATTATTTTAAAATTAAAAAGGACGTTTTGTCAAACACCATTTCTAAATTTCAAAATGCACTACTGCCCACCTGTCTAAAAAAGGTTTCACTTGGTTATTCTAAGCAAAAAATAAAAATAAAAATTTATGCCGTAAATAGTTGAAGTCTACACTATAAATGTTTATTTTACCAAAGTTTGCTGCTAGAACTGCATATCTTTATAGTATAAACTCCTTTCTTTGGCTAAAAATAATTATCTGGTGTTTCATGAAACTTGTATTTCTGAAGAGTTTTTTGTGTATTAAGTTTGAAAATAATAGGACGGACCTAACTTTCAAGACATAGGTTGTGTTTTATTTTGTATCCAAATAATCAGCCTCAACTAGTTTAATTAATTACAGATCCTGTATACGGAAAATTTTGCTATTTCATTCAAATTAAGGGTCAACAAATATCCCAGAACTGATCTCATTTTTCTTCAGGGATTGCATTATTGATAAAAATGCAAGGATAGGAAAGAATGTGACAATAGCGAACTCAGAGGTATGTACTATGACCACCACTGCCCCCGATGCATTAAAGAAAAAAGCATGGCCGTTGAGATTAAGATCACAATTAAAGACCTGCAGCATCTCCTTTTAAATGCATTTCCTTACTGTCTTAATCATTCGATGACCCGTAAGAAATATGTTGGTCATTGCTGCAATTTGTTAATTAGCACATTTGCATTGTGAATGCAGGGAGTTCAAGAGGCCGAAAGAGCCATAGATGGATTCTACATTCGCTCAGGCATTACAGTCATATTAAAGAACTCTACGATTCCAGATGGCTTTGTTGTATAGAGGAAGGTTGTAAATTCGTGGTGACAAAATTTTGTTAGAGATTGAAATATTTTCTTTTCTTTTTCCCTTAACCCCCCTCTTCCACAACCTTTTTTTCCTTCAACCAGGTTCGAATATGATTTGTTATGTTGGAGTTTATTTTTATGATTAATGATTTGTAAATTGTAATGGTCATGGTTTGGAGATGGAAGCAATTTTAAAATATTTGAAAATTGGTAAAGCTTGCACGTTGTAAGTCTTTGAGAATAGAGCTTGGCCATAAGCTAATTACAGCCATAAGGGCCTGTTCGTTGTTCAAAATGGAAGAGAAAAGCAACGAACGCGTTGACGCGTCCCCGACGCGTCAGAGCGTCCGTTATAACGGGTATTATACCCCGTTTTCCCAACAGACCAAAAGTGGTCTGTTGGGTCTGACATGTCGCACGCGTCCGATGCGTCAGATTAATTAATCATTTAGTTAAATCGGTCCATTAAGCTTAATTATTTAATTTAATTAATTATTTTAAGTTTTTATAAACTTTAAAAATTGATAACTTTTGCATATGAGATCCGTTTGAGACGCGGTTTTTTGCATTGCGATCGTATCGAAATGCTCTACGTAATGGAGTTGGTTTGAACTGAATTGGAGTAACTTTTAATTTTTCAATTGATTTATTTACGTGTTTATCTGTGTGAATTATTGATACGTATTATTTATTAAAAACAAATAATAAACTAATTAACTATAAATTAATTAAATTACAACATAAAAATAAAACGGTCCGCTTAAATGCTCCGCTCAAATAGTCCGTTTATCGCGTCAAACGCATTCTCCGTTAACTACAATTCTCCGTTAAGATTCTCCGCTCAAATTCTCCGCTCAAGCTCTCCGCTTCCGCTTGTGCCAAACACACCCTAAGTCAGTTTGGCTTGAGTAAGGCCATGCTAGTAAACAATATAGACACGATTACTTGTATCATTATTAATTTTACAAAGTAAACACTGCTTTTTGTGGAAATGTGAGCTTTTCAAACTAGAAAGGGGTAGGGTTCGTTAAAGGACAAAGAAGATGTTCGGGAAAAAGCAGACAATGGGGAAACATATCAGGGTTACTTTCCGTGTATTAGTTACGTTATGTTTGGCGTACTAGTTACATCAGCGGTTTAACGGAAAACGTTTACACTCTCTAAATCCTAGTGGTTGGGGATGATGTAAATTTTACATTGGACATAATGGATACTGACATATTTCTAAGACGTAAGTTACGTTGTTGAAAACCGTATTGTTGATGTGTCTTTTGACAAGGTTGTCAAGTTCATAAAGATTAATAATCAAAGCACTCAAAACTTGATTTATTTAGATTTATGTATCAAAGAATCAAATGAAGTGATTACAACTAGTTCATGGATCCGGCTCGACTAAACCGGGTAAAGGTGCGAAATCCGGTTCGATTAAATCTTGGTTCGATGAGATGTTGGGTGCAAGTTTGGCTCGAAATACATTCGCTTTAATTATGCCAATCTGGGCATAGGTGGAACCGAATAATATTCCCTATTGACTGGTTCTTCTGCATCGTGACCAAGACCACTATATGTTTTTCCTCCGGATTGATTGTCATGTGTCCCTACCGACCCACATCTGGATATCTCTTATAATATAGCCCTCTAAAGCTACTGAAAAAGAACTTTGGTTCCTCTTACGTGTTTTTACTGTTTGTAGTCACCATGCATTCGAGATTTCTAATCTCATAGCCTTGTAATCTTCTTTTTATTAATATTCAAAGAGAAGTTATAAAGTGGACATATGCAACACATAGCCGAACCACTATGAATTGCTTGTATGTGATTTTTCCTTGTTTTTTTTATTTACATTTCTTCATTTTTATATCTTCATTACAATATTTGGGTGCGTGCCATTTTTTGTAAGCATTCTGGTGTTTTTACTGAGAGTTGAATTCTCAAAACTTAGGCTTTTTTTTTAATTTACTGTACGAATCACCAAGTCTGAAGAAAAAAATTCTTTATTTCCTCATCTCCAGCAAAAATGGCGTCTAAAAGAAACATCATCTCCTCTAGGCCTTTCAGCAGTCGTTTGCAAGAAGAAGAAACTCAAATTGTCGCTACTTCATAATCCGGCTTGGCTATGCTAACTTGGATCGGAGATCTCCCTACCATCAACGCTCCAGCCGATCGAGCTCCAGAATATGCCTTCGCGACTCGCGGCGATTTCAAGCAACTTGAGACTAACCTAAATGAAACGACGACAACACTAAACACTTAAATGCGCGAGAACATCGCTTTAAGGTCGGATATGAATCGAATGACGACTCAATGGAATGAATTCATGAGTCAGAGAGCTCCTACTCCACCACAACGTCAAACAGAAGTCTCATCTTCTTCTATGTGGAGCGGAGAGGTAGCCCACATCAATGACAGTTCATCAGACCACAAAATGTGCAAGAGCTATGGTTCGGTAGGCACTCGGCTCGATTTGCTGATCCAACTCGACTTGACAATGCCAAGGCGAATAATGCCGAGCCGACTCCTTCAACGACCCAGATTCCTCATAGAAATCGTGATGTCTCTAACACCTCTCGCGCTCCTGTGCTTCCTCCCTTACGTCCTGTGATCGACCGGGAGAACAGGGTCAAGGAAGTACCTCCCGGACGGCAACTTAGGCAATGTTGTCCACAGTGGAAGCGGATAGGGCCTTACGGGGCGAGAGTTCAGAACCGGAATTCATCTACAATACTCCTAAGTTGACTGTCATGGTAAGGTAGATCATGAGCGGAAGTCCATGATATATTAACGAAGACCTGGGGGGGTAACCACAGTCACACGCCGTTCACTGACGACATCCTGCAGGATGAATTCCCTCGAAGATTCAGTTTGCCTCGAATGAATCATTACTTGGGCAGGACTGATCCTCGCCAGCACCTCATGAGATATACGTGGTACATGGATTCCACTGCAGTTCCGGATGCCATCAAGTGCAAAGCATTCCCTACATATCTCGATGGAGATGCGTTGATGTGGTTTACTCGACTGCCTCTTAGATTTGTAATGAACTTCGAGGATTCAAGTAAGAAGTTCATGAACCAATTTCGGCTTCATGCCTCCAAATCGAAACATGTAATGACCCTTTCCCGTGTGAGTCAATCTCGCTAGGAGGCGCTCAAAGACTACCTCGATCGTTTTAATATTGCCGTCACTAAGATCAGCAATCCTATTCCAAAGACGATTCTGATGGCTTTGGTCGATGGTGTTGACCTAGAAATCGAATTTGGAAAGTACTTGACCTGGAAACCTCCATCAACCCTAGACTAATTTTATGAGAAGCCAGTGTGTATTTGTGGATTTAAGTGACCGGCAGGAGTCGGAAAAGGAAAGCTAGTGACATGGAATGAGTGTGTTCAAAGTAATGTGGCAGTAAAGCAATCCAAAGAGAATTCCGGGAAAGTTGAGGTCAACGTTCAAAATCAAAACAAAAGGGACAGTAATCAGTGTAAGAACGATAATGGAGGAGGTAGCAATCAAAAGGGGAATGTTAAGAAGTGACCCCAGTTCCAAACTTTCGATGACTACACTCCCTTGAATGATATGTTGGAGATGTGTATTTGGATACATGTAATACCATGCAATATAAGAAGTCACCTCCACGAAAGTCTACGAAAAAGGAAGTTTAGACCAGAAAGTTTTGTATATTCCACAAGATATACGACCATATTACTAACGAGTGCCGTCATCTCCGGGATATTGTGGAGAAATTAATACGTGAAGGAAAATTGAATGAGTACAAGGTGGCTTCTTGGGACAGGGGACTTTGCACCCCAGTCGTAAAGGTCAGGCAGCTCCTAGTGCCGCCGCCCAGCAAAGAGGTGAAGGTATCGTAATTAACACTATCATCGGAGGACCACATCCGATAGATTTTAGTATTTGTACTATGGAACAATATGCAAATGCAATAAAACACGTCAAGACTGAAGAATGCAACACTGCCAATGAGATTGCTCCAGTAAAGCAGCGGAGGACGATGATCAAGGATACCGTCTTCCACGATCGTGAAACTGATAGGGTGGAAGCCCTAATTATCGACCTACTTGTTATACTGATCATGATTAGCTCGGCGTTGGTGCGGAAAGTCCTTATTGATTGTGGGAGTCCTGTCAACATTTTATTCAAAAGAGCCTACGACCAGATGATTTTGCAGACTAAGGATATTAAGCCATGTAAAGGTAAGATTCACGGCTTCAATGACACACAGAACGAACCGGCAGTCATGGTTGAATTGTTGGTGAGTTGGGTGATGGAGGCCGTCAGAGAGTGCGGATTCTCCCGTTTCTTGTAGTAGATATTAACTCTCCGTACAATGTTTTTTTGGTCGGCCGGCCCTCTCTGAATTTCGAGCATGTATAACTCCTTGGTGCTTACTCTTGAAGTTCCCGATTGAGAATAGGGTCGGAGTGGTATGAGGAGACTAAGTAGCATAACGAGCGTATTACTTGACTGAATGGAAAGCACCCACAGTAAAGAAAAGGGAAAAGATGTAGACAATTCACTTCGAATTTGGGATGCAATCGCATAGCAAGTAAAGAATAAATCTTGGCCCAGACAGTTCAGTCATCAATTCAAAGACATAGATCCAAGAAGTGACGAAGAGCCAATATATCCAAGGACGACTCCCAATGAGACTGCGATGGTAATGTCGATCGATAACGATGACCCTTCTAAGGTCTTGAAGATTAGATCTCATCTTGGGCCCCTCCAAATGAGGGATCTGACTAACTTTCTCTGTACGAACCTTGAGGTGTTTTCATAGGCCCATACTGACATGTGGGATATCACAAGGTGTTGTTAGCCATTTACTCAACATTGACCTGAAGTACGTCCCGGTGAAGCAAAAAGACGTATGCTTGGTGTTGAGAGTTCGATATCTTTGAAGGAAGAGGTTGAAAGATTAAAGGGTAACGGGTTCATTCGAGACTCACTGTACCCCAAGTGGATATCAAATCCGGTTCTCGAAAAGAAATCCAATGGGAAGTGGTGGACGTACATCGATTTCTCTGACTTGAAGAAACCATGCCCCAAAGATAGTTTCTTCTTTGCATAATTGACCAGCTCGTGGACACAACAGATGGACATGGACTTCTTTCCTTCATAGATGCATACTTTGGGTACAATCAAATCCCAATGCATGTGTCGGACCAATAGCACATCGTCTTTATAATAGACCTTGGGCTGTATTGTTAACTCATGCCGTTTGGACTCAAGAATGCTGGAGTGACATATCATCGGTTGGTTAACCATATATTTCAGAATCAGATCGGAGAGTCGATGGAAGTGTATGTTGATGATATGCTCAAAAGTCGAGATAGTCTACTAATCGTGTAGATGACTTGACGGAAATGTTCAGTATTCTCCATCAGTATGAGATGAAGCTCAACACTTTGAAATGCTTTTACGGCATTGTGTCAGGGAAGTTTTTAGGTTTCATTGCGAGCTTTTGAGGCATGGTAGTCAACCCCGATCAGATAAAAGCCTAATGGGACATTCAGGAACCTCGAAAAATCAGAGATATGCGGAGCTTGAATGGAAAAGCAGAAGCTTTGGGCAGATTTATATCTAGAGCCAAAAACAAGTGCATTCCTTTCTTTGATTTGATAAAGCGAGGAAAGCGAAACCTCTTCTGGACTTCTGATTGTGTTGAAGCCTTCCAAAATTTGCTGAATCATCTGGAGAGACCTCCGATACTGTTGAAGTTGATTGATCAATAGGGACTTATTCGTGTATCTGGCAGTATCCTTGCATGTTATCAGCTCAACACTCGTTTGTGAAGAAAATCGGGTTTAGCGGCCAGTGTATTATGTAAGCAAGAGGTTGATGGGGGCAGAATGCAATTAATCAGTGATCGAAAAGCTCGCTTATAGCCTTTTAATAGCCTCAAGGAAATTACGCTACTACTTTCATGCTCACTCTATTAAATGTATACTGACCAGCCGTTACGACAGGTCCTTCAGTGACCTAAGGTGTGTGCAAGGTTACTTAGATGGAATATTGAATTAAGTCTGTCTGATACTGCATTCATTCCTCAACGAGCGATTCAGGACAGGCAATAATCGACTTTATTGCAGAATTCACAACACTAAATGATACAGAAGTAGGGATTGATCCGTCAATCGTTATATGGAGGCTGTACATAGACGGAGCCCGAAACAATCGATGTTTTGGCTCTAGAGTTGATTTATTAACTCGTGCAGAACAACCGGTCTGTTATGCACTAAGGCTGGACTTTCCAACTACCAACAATGAAGCCAAGTATGAAGCTCTGATTGTCGGCTGAAACTCGCAAAAGAGTTAGGTCTGAAAGCTGTTGAACTTTTCTATGACTAATAGGTTTAAGGTTATGAGAGAATTCCAGACCAAAGGGGCATGACTTAATGCATGTGCCCCCTATCTTGATCGACTGGAGGATCTATTCATTTGTTTCGACTACGATAGCATCTCTTATATCCCGTGAGAGCAGAATGAAAATTTTGACTATTTGGCGAAGCTGGCTAGCTCAGTAAACCCAGTGCTATGCAGTTAAAGTGCTTAGCGGTAGAGGTATAAAAAGTTGTAGCGGGGATAAAACAGGGAAATAGTGGGAATATATGATGGTGTAAAAAGGTTCATTAGATACAAAAACAAATATTCAAAGTTAATTTATTATCATTCTTATGTCATTTATGCAGAAGAAACTAATATTTTTTAACTTTATATAACAATACTGAAGAATATCATAGTTATGCATACAAGATTTGATGGCTATATTATATCTCTAACTTATATTGAGCACTCATGCCTTAAAATTAGCTTTTTAAACAAATATTTTGATTTATTTTAGAAGGGAATTAGTCAAATCAAAATTTATATATTAATGCTGCTAAAGCGAATGCTAAAAAGCCCGGATTTAGCGGGTATAGCTGAAAATAGCGGGGATTTAAGAAAACCTACTGTTCACGGGGGTTAAATTGAAATAGAGTGGCGGTCGAAGAGCGCTATGGGCTATAGAGCGGATTTTGCACGGCTTTAGGGGGCTTTAACTGCATAGACCCTGTGCAAACAGAATCAATCCTGATAGAGACGTTAACAATCCCCAGCATATATCAGATGGAAGTTGATGTTGTGCTGGTGGTCGAGTCTGAAAGATAATCATGGATGACTCCGATCAAGGACTTTCTTCTATACGGATCTCTTTTTGAGAGAAGAATGAAAAGCATGCTCTCATGCGTAAAGCTTTACATCACTCAGGGAGATACATCGTATCGAAAGGGTTTCTCTGTCCCTTTTCTCTTGTGTGTAGCTCACGAGGACGCCAAGCGAGTTGTATAAGAAGTGTATGAAGGCGAGTGAAGCGATCATACCGAGGGCAAACTTTGGCAAAAAAGATAATTTAGTATGGCTGCTTCTGACTTACCATTAACCGAGATGCGGCTGATTATTTAAGATATTACGATAGATCCATAGGTTTTCTAAGATCTCCAGGGCTCCGCCAACTCAACCCACATAGATGGTTAGTCCCTGGCCGTTTGTAGTTTGGGAGTTGGACATTATCGATAACCTTCCGATTTCGAAATATGGAGTGAAGTACGCGATCGTGGCAGTCAATATATAACGAAATGGGCCGAAGCTGAACCGTTGACCATGATCTCGACAAAGCAGGTGATCAACTTCATCATTAAAAATATTATATGTCGATTTGGACTTCTCGGAACTATCATAACTGATAATGGAACCCAGTTCGGTAGCTCAGAATTTAAAGATTTCTATCAACGTCATCGCATCGAGAAAGGTATATAGCAGTTGCACACCCTTAGTCAAATGGTAGGTTGAAGATGTGAGCAAGATTACCTTCTGAAGAAGCCACTGGATCAGGCTAGATGCAAGTCAATTGATGAACTACCTTTGGCCCTTTGGACATATCAGATGGCCTATAAGTCACTGAATGTCCACACTCCGTTCGCGCTGTCCTATGGCTGCGAAGCAGTTATACGAGTGAAGCCTGAAGTCCTCTCTCATAGAACGATGTACTATGATCCTTGGTTAATAAGATACTTCTCCTGGGATCGCTGGACATGATTGATAAAAAGAGAGAGGAGGCTGACTTGCGTGCTTTAGTGCATAGACATCGGGTGGCCCGATACTATAATAAATAGGTTTGACATAGAACCTTTGAACTCGACGATCTCATCTTAAAGCGCATCTTTCCTTGCCTCGTTAATATGGGCCCGAAGTGGGAGAGTCCTGCATCATACAACAGAGGCTTGATAATGGAGCTTCCAAACTAACGACTGTTGATGGCGACCGACTCCTAAGAGCATGGAATGTCCAGCATCTACGACATTATCTAACTTGAGATTTCACTACGCCATATATGGCCTACTGCAACACCAGAGAAGTGATGTAGAAGTGCCCAAAAATGTTGCTATAGGCAAAAACTAATCAAAGGCAACACTTTCTCGATGATGCATTTTGCCGCGTTGCCTTAGAGTCAAAGGCAACATCTTTACCATCCAGTGATAACTCTTTCATGGTGTTGCCACATATACTAATTTTACTTAAAAATGGGCTCCACATTATCTATAGTAACATTTTTACCATCCAATGGCAATACTTTTACATTCCAAAAATGTTGCTATAGATATTTTATCTCTAACATGATTATATATTTATTTAATATAATACTACTGCACAGAATTTGAACTCAAATAGTGTTTTATTAAATAAAATATCTTATTTCAACAAGTGAAATAGTACAAATTTCTGACTACAACTATTTAGAACTCAATGATTTACTACAACGCTGATTATTCGGACATACAAATATTCCTCACTACATCACTCAGTTCACTTGTTACATTTGTATTTTCAATTTATACAGACACTGACAAAATATATGACGAGCCAAGGCGAGCCAAGTGCTAGCCGAAGGCGAGCCAAGCAGCGGGTCGAGCGCAGCGCCTATGGGGGTCCGGAGCACCGTCCCGACGGGGATCGACTAAGCCTTCTTTGAAACGACATTGTTTTGTTTCAAAATTCCATCAACACACCTGTTAATTATAGAAACACACACAGTAAACTGGAACAAAATTAGAATTAAATTCGAGCAAATATTAATTTATTTTAAATTTTATTTGCCTTAAATTTCTGGTGTGTTTCTCATCATCTTTCTAGACTTGATCTGATAATTATTCTGATGATATTCAAGTATGGCACAATACTATACAAGATTATATTTAATCAAGTATAGCAAGAAAAGGCAAATGCTCGAATACATGAATGCAGACAGGTTGAATGTGTGTACAAACATCAAAACAATTCAAGAAGTGGAATATAAAGTTCATATATATATATATAATGCATATACACATATTAAATATATGTATGTACATATGTATATATTATATATACAAGTATGCACAAGAATGGTGCAACAAGGGTTCAAGACCAGGCGGCTCAATGGCCAAGACAGAGAAAGTCATACAACAATATCAAGTGCAGAATCAAGGTGACACGGTGAATAAAATGGAGTGTGGCATCCCACAAATAAGTGCAGCATATACAAGTTCTCAGCAGCTCAATGAAGTCACAAGCAAGTCAGCAACAATTCAAACACAAGGATAGATAGCAAATTGCAAGGTAAAGGCAGAGTGCACAAACATGTTCAAGTGCACAAAAAAGGTATAACCAGTAAAAAAAACTTATCATCCTTGGATATATCATAATGGAATACTTACGCTTGGAACCAAAGTTTATCTTTGAATCCGTAAATATATTGATTTGCCCGAAATTCATCTTTCGTAAATCAACATATAAACTTTATCTTCCATTAGTCAACGATAAATCAAAGCTTCCATATTTGGCATGAAGGAACCAATTCAAAGTCGAGTCATTCATCACGAAATTTTATTCCAGAAAGTTTGAATATTTCAAACTCGAAAAATCGGAGCAACAAATCACAACCAAATCTAATGTTGGAATCGGAGATTATTTAGGGATTCGAAACCCTATAAATTCACACGAATTCATCACAGGGAAAGGGAGGATTGAAATCGAACAACCAAACAATAATCAAAAGTAAAAAAGGGGAAAATCACATACTAATTTCATAGTTTGATTTCATCTCAACAAGACCAGGATCGAAGATTATCGGAGCACCAGTAGCATTCGGGAAATTGACGATGAGAGGATTAGTTGTAATTCGAAGCAATCAGAGGATCATCTTGAATTAAAGAAGCTGAAATCATGATTTGTTGAAGAGGGCAAAACCCTAGTTTTCGATCGGCCATTAAAATGGAAGCCGGTTGTATTTTTTCTCAAGTGAAAATTGCGTGAATTATGTTCTAGCAGGAAAATGAAAATTTGGGGCAAAGGAGCTGAGGTGGTGAAGGAAAATCAGATTAATGCGGATTGGTAACGTAGACCGTTGGATCGTATTCACGCAAAATGATAATTTTATTCACACGGCTACTGTAACATCGTGTTGATATCTATGCCAGCACCTTGAAGCGAGTGTTGTAATAGACAAAAATTAGCATAGCTATCGTTACATTATAACTTGCAACACCATGTAATTTCATTGTTGTAAGCCATCTATGGCATAGGTTTTTTTTAACTTGGTAAATATCATTTCATTTTTAGAGTATGTAATAAGGCGTGACTCGCCGATTGTGTTGTAAATAAAAATTCCTTCCATGCCCTATAACCATGTATAATAATTTGGCTAAGTGTCATGATCCCACCGGGCTGTGCCAAAACTTGAACGACAGGGATGACTGATTCCCCAACAACATTCATTAGTTCAGGTTTTGATGAGCTTACTCGATTTCGTGACTGGTTGGATAAAAGTTAATAAAATTCAAGCTTGACTCCAACGCTCGATAGGGTGAGCCTTTCTTCAAAGACCGAAGTGTAGGATCGATGCCAAGGCGAATTTGAAAACAATCGTTTGCATGACCAACTATAACTCTCATGACTTGAGAAAGAGTATAAAACAATTGGGTAAGCGTGAACGACGCGCCATGACTTAAGGCCTCTTAACCCGCAACTCTAACTCGAACTAACGTCGGGATAGTATAAAGACTTAAGACCGGGCATCTAATAGACTTAGCTCGAATCCTACTGACGCTGGGGGCACAAGCACATACATCCAAGTTAACTTCGAACACGCCCCTGAACGACGCGTGATTCAAAGTTAACTGGAGACACTATACTATAGCTTCAGACTACGACATTTACTCATCCTAAGCGAGATAGCTTATGAGTTATGTGTTGCTTATCTTAAGCGAATCAACTTACACTTAACACTTACTCATTTCAAGCAAGATAGCTCATGAGTTAAACTTTACTTAGAAAAATTAAATCGCAAGTACATTGAATGGAAAGCGAAATAAACTTGCAAACGTCAGAATTACTTTATCTAAAATGCAGGTTTATACAATTCAAAAACACGAGGGTCGCACTCGCACAAACGCAGCTGGCTTATAAAGCAAAAGTTACAACAAATAATCCATCAAGTCTTCGACTTCTTTTTCTTCTTTTTAAGCTCCACCTCCACGATCAAGCGCTTCTGGGACTTATCACTATATGACTCTTCATCCCCAGATGTGGACTAGTCGTATTTCTTATCTGAGCGCTTTTCTCGGGCTGGAGACGTAGCTTGCCCAGATGACACGACGGTGTCATAAGGAGGGATGACTTACAAAGGATCGATGGAAATTAGCCCAGACACTGGCTTGAATTTAAGTTCAACAAGCTTTCTTTTGATGCGGAGAGTGTGTCACTCACGCACGCCAATAACCAAGAGATGGTTGAATAATCCAAATAACCAGATGTAAGAAATGTAAAAGGACATGCAACTTTTTATAGTGGTTTGGCACTAACGCCTATGCCCTCATAATAATCATTCATTATCATTTTTACAATTACAATGTTAATCCAAGTCCAAACACTTCGAATTTGCAATGTTTTGTTAGAGAATAACAAATTCCTTATTAATCCTCAACTATGCCAAAAAGTGCCCATCATCAACTTCTCTAACCCAAAAGGTGTAAGGAAAGTTCCACTGTCCAAAAAATGTGAGAAAAACTCCAATGTACAAATATGTCCAAAAACAAGACAAATGTCAATCCAATTGCCAAATTGTTGAAGAAAAACTTTTGTGTGAAGTTTATAGGTCCAAAAGCTCTTCCAAAGCCATGAAAACCATGAAGGAATCCCTTAAAAAGCTTCATGAAGAGAGCTTCAGCATGCTGGAGATGAGCAGAAAAGATCCTCCAAAACAACCAAGTACCAGGGGTACTTATAGTGGAAAAATCCAAGCTAATGCCAAAAATTTGTATTCTGGGAGTTGTACTGATCCCGAGATCGGTACATATTCCGGGACTTAGCCAAAATTTGAATTGTTCTCCAAAAGCCAAGAAAACAGTGATCATCCATGTTGATCACATGAAAAGTTATGATCCGTGCGTGTTTGGCATGCAGCTAAATTTGCTAAGGCATTTTCCAAGATCCATATTCCCAAACATACTGACCCTGGTACATTTTCCATATCCTCAGGCGTGCAATTTTCATATCCTAAAAACAATGATCACCCCGAGATGATCCTGCAAGCTTGAATGATCCGCGCGTGGTGATCAACTTCTTAGAGTGTGCAAAATCCAATTAGAAAATACCGATCCTGGCTATGTTTATAAATTCCAAGCCTGAAGAGATTGTGCCAAACTCATATTGATCTAAGAAAATCGGGTGATCAGCGTTGCCCTACACGAGTTTCTTGAAATTGCCTAATCCATGAATCCTCAATATCGATCAGGGTATTTCCTGATGTGATCAAGTATATTTGCGTGATCGCTTCGACCAGAATACCGATCACGCTTAACACCGATCAATGGATCGATGATCCTAATTTTTCCAAACTGCCTAATACGTAGCCTGCTCAAGCTAATTTTCTAATCCCAAACCCAAGTTGATCCCAAGGTCGGTATACCCAGTCCTGATGCGTGAGCAAGCTTTTTTTGGTGATCGCTCCATGTAGCACAGTCGTTTTTGAGTGATCCTGTCGTGCCCAAGTACGAAGTTTTGTATGTGATCCAAAAGTGCCAAGCCTAGTTCAATCCTTCATTTGGTGATTTGGCCGACTTAATCACCTGATTTTGAGTTATCGTAACCCAATTTTTCCAAAACCAACGTTTTACCTTATCTATTAACGAAATCCGACCCGATTTGAAATGTTATCGAGTCGGAGTGCCAATCTGAGAATTAACCATTTTTCCTAGCCTCTTCCGAGCACTTCGCGACTTCGACCAAATCACTTTGTGTTTCTGAATCCGTACTCAAGTCCCGAGTACCCTAATAGCCGCAAACTTCGCGTGTGTCTACTTTGAGAAAAAGCGGGTCAACACATTGCCCTCCAAAATATGTCTTCCTTGAAAAAGGGAGATGTATTTTGCGAGAAATCCAAAAATCTGCAAACCGAGAGTGAGGAGAAGGACGAAGAGAACTTTCATAACCAGAAAAATGACGGATTATGACTGCATGGGATTGTGTTAACCATAGAACCGAAAAACCGGAATGTCGCTATCTCACCTGATCGTAATAGCAAGAAAACTAGAGCATGGAATCCAATGAAAACCGATGATCGTCATGGATCATTTCTTAAGAAATAACCAAAATAATTGCGCTAACCAGAATAACTGAAATAATAAATGATCTAGGGACGGCGGGTGCCCGAGAACCTGTAACGGCTGGAAATTTCCGACTCCTCGAGAGTCGGAAATTCCGAGACGTTAGTGAAAGAAATTAGAAGGTGAGAAAGAAAAGATAGAACTAATAGAATAGAAGAAGAAGAACATCAGAATCATCAGAGTAACACGAATCTCACAGCGGAACGAATAACATATAATATATAACATAACTTTGAAGTAAACAGTTATATATATACAATAGCACTTATCAGAGTACAACACTTACAACACAGCGGAAATAACTATAGCTATAGAATCTTGAAGTCTCCTGCTCCAAGCTCTCCAAGTATATCTGTAAATCCCGACTACTTGACTGCCCGTACAAATTTAGGCACCCAAGAGTTTAGGGAAAACAAACAAAATAAACTCCGGGTCAGTCATGGGACTGGTATGAGTAAAACAATTTAACATGTATATGAACAAGTAAACGATATCTCATAAGACCACGCCGCATAACGGAACGGGTTTTTCCCTTATGAGAATCCAAAATATCTTTATATCAAAAACCTTTTGATATTATAATAATGTCTATGTACAAATAGATATCAACTAGCAGAAACGCTTGCATCTCACGTTCTACATACATAGTATAAAATCATAAATCGCAGGGCACTTATCGGAGAATGGATTCCAACAGACAAGGTATGGGAGCACCTTCTAATCAGTGTACTCTAGAGGTGATACACTGCAGGTTCAACAAGAACGTCTTGCAACCCGGCCACACATGACCGCTCACTCATTTAGCTTGAGTGTCGCGAATATATTGCCACCACGGTTATAGGCCATCAAACCGTCATCCGAAGATACAGAATCAAAAAGAAGTATAAATATGGATATTCCCTAGATCGGTGACAATACACCCTGCTTGGGAATGACCCAACTAGCCATGCTGCCTAGCCCAACTTTTGTTACTTCCTGGTGTGAGGCTAGAAGCTACGTCTATCTTCAGAACATCTGATCACCATTCACTTTGAATGCCACATCGTCATACCCGCCAAACCACAAATTGACTTACACAAAAATAACACGGGTATATAGCTAAGAGAAACGAATTCCTCCGCCACCAAACGTGAATACGTTTGAACAGATCAACTTACGCGATCCATTGGATATACTCTGTCAGACCTTCTTCCATATACGTTGTCCTGGGACTGGACAAACCGAAGGCACTATTCAGTATATCCATCTTAGTCATTGTTATCTAAGACTTATACAACAGCCCTTGCACTTTACTCCGTCTTCAATTTATCTTTGGCATATATTGCTCGCAACGCTTATGCCAATACAGAGTGGTTCTTTGGATAATAATCCAACCGGTCTCTCCATATTAACAACGTTAAAATGGTAAAAACTTTGATAGTCTGTGATTCAACTATCAAATGAAAACATGTTGGTGTACAAACAACGATCTTATTTCCAAATGGAAATTCGATCGATCAATCATCACATGTTCATATTTCCTTATTTCATATATTTAGAAAATATATGTTATTAATCATTGGAAAACATTTCCATAGCTTATTTTCACATCACTATTATTTCGCAACTATCAGTCCCTAACTGTAACTAGTATGAGAACAATTCTCTAAGTATCAATTCGGAGGGTCGAAACCAACATCAGATCGTCACTTAGAAAACCGTTCAACTTACCCTCTCCAGTCAGTTTCTGAATTTGCTTAACTCTATTTCTTAAATTCTTATCATGAAAACATTTCATTTCTATGTTTAGAAAACATATCTGACTATATTTGGAAAACATTTCCAAAACTCATTTACGGATTTCCCATGAACGTTGTATAAAACATCGTTTCGCTTAATCCATTTATCGCTTATTCCTTAGCTTTATTCCTAATCTACCTTTTAGATCGAACCACAACTATTCCTTTGTCAATTTTGAAGTCAATCAAGTTGGGGTATAGTTACCTCTCAGACCTTAATTGAACAACGTCCTTTACTGTGAAATAGATGAAGTTCGTCACTCACTTTTTCCAATCATCTGTTTACGCAAATTCTCGGATTCAGGTTACGAATCTACTTCTTAAATGAAAACGTTTGATTATACTATAACGTTATACTTCCTACTTCTACAATATCTAACCTGAATTATAACTTTATCTCCTAACTCGAATAATTTAACAGATACCTGATTTCTAAATCAATAACTAAATCTTGATTTAAACCCTGGAAAGTAAATAGTACTTTCCCCGAATTTGCTATAATCGAATTCGACGTATAACTCTCTTTCGAGAAATCTCTATTTGATTAACTCTTCTTCGAATAACCTATATTCGATTATCTCTCTTCGAATAACTCATATTCGAAATCTCTCTTTCGAATAAACAATGTTCGATCTCTTTCTTTCGAATATGCTATATTCGAAAATCTCCTTTCGATTTACTAATTGATAACTTCTTTCGATCAAACTAAAATCGATAACTCCTTTAACTCTATTCGAATAACTAATATTCGACTAACTCCTTTGGATCAACTCATTTGATTAACTCCTTCGAATAACTAATTCGAATAACTTACCTTCGAATAACCAATATTCGATTTACTCTAACTCGATTAACTTAATTCTAATCGATTTACTCCATTTCGATTCAACTTAATTCAAATTGATTAACTTAACTCAAATTGATTAACTCCTTTCGAATAACTAAATTCGATTTAACTCTAATTGAATAACTAATATTCAATTAACTCTTACGTGTTTAACTCTATTTGAATAAGCAATTCGAATCACTCTAATGTGTTTAACTCTATTCAACTATCAAATTCGAATAGCTCATTTCGAATAACTAAATTCGATTAACTCTTCTAACTTTACTCGAATAACTATATTCGATTAACACCTTCTTTCGAATAACTATATTCGATTAACTCTTCGACTAACTCCTTTGGATTAACTAACTTCGAATAACTCCTTTGGATTAGCTAACTTCGAATAACTCCTTTGGATTAACTAACTTCGAATAACTCCTTTCGATTAACTAACTTCGAATAACTCCTTTGGATTAACTCTTTGATTAACTCCTTCGGATTAACTCTTCGACTAACTCCTTTGGATTAGCTAACTTCGAATAACTCCTTTGGATTAACTAACTTCGAATAACTCCTTTGGATTAACTCTTTGATTAACTCCTTCGGATTAACTCTTCGACTAACTCCTTTGGATTAACTAACTTCGAATAACTCCTTTGGATTAACTAACTTCGAATAACCAATATTCGATAACTACTCTTCGAATAAATAATATTCGATAACTCTTCTCTCGAATACACTATATTCGATAACTCTACTTTGGATAAGTGATATTCGACAACTCTACTCGATTAACTCTACTTGGATAACTCTAACTGATCAACTCTAACTGGTCAACTCTAACTGGTCAACTTTAACTGGTCAACTTTAACTGTTTATCTTTAACTGGTAAACTTTAACTGGTTAACTCAAATGGTTTAACCTAACTTGATTTACTTGTCTCGATTAACTGAACTAATCCACTTAGTTTAACTTAGTTAATTCACCTTGATTAACTCTAACCGATTCACTTAGTTTAACTCAGCTAATTCACTTTGATTAACCCAATTAATTTACTTCGATTCACAAATTAGTTTAACTTGACTAATTCACTTAGTTTGACGCAACTAATTCACTTTGATTTACAAATTAGTTTAACTTAACTAAGTCACTTAGTTTGACGCAACTAATTCACTTTGATTAACCGCTTAGTTTATCTTAACTAATTTACTTTGGTTATCCTAACAAATTACTTTGTTTAACTCGACTGACTCGCTTTGGTTAACCTAACCAATTACTTTGATTAACTCGACTAACTTAGCCCATTTGTTTAACTCGACCAACTTAGTCCATTTGTTTAACTCGACTAATCTTAGCCCATTTGATTCGGTTTGACTAACCCATTTGATTTGGTTTTGACTAACCCATTTGATTCGGTTTGACTAACCCATTTGATTTGGTTTTGACTAACCCATTTGATTCGGTTTGACTAACCCATTTGATTCGGTTTGACTAACCCATTTGATTTGGTTTTGACTAACCCATTTGATTCGGTTTGACTAACCCATTTGATTCGGTTTGCTCGACAAATCCACTTTGTTTAATCTCGACTAATTTACTTAGTTTAATCTTTACCAAATCACTTTGTTTAATCCTTTTATCACACTCTGGTATTTCTTACGGTTTTTAACACATCATCTAACAATGATAAATATCGTCCCACCACACAAAATCACACAGATTATATACATCACATTATATATCACAATATAAAAATCACAGTAAAATAAATGTTGAGGAATCCTGTTGGATTCCTCCAACCTGTTTCCCTGCACCACAGATGTTAGACAATACGACAACATCGATTTCACTTCACTGTGAAATATTCTGATAGCAGAATCAACATATGACTATTTAACGGTTTATATATATACGTAAATATATATATAAAATCTCTACTAACTGACTAGCAGTTCAATCAAACAGCCAACACACAGTCAACAGTCAAACAGATAATATTTTAACAGTTCTAAGAATACAACGTGAAAATAAAACCGTTTAGAGTTTGTGAGATTTACTCACATTTGCGCGTTAATCGTTGAATAACGGTTTGCGTTCATTTGACTGCGACGGACAATTTATTTTGCCATAAATTCATATGAGCCCCAATCCACTTCTAGTCAGCTTCATTGTGAAGCTCTCATCCATACGATCCCAATGGATCCGACCGTTCGGAATTCTGATGATATATGATAAAGTTATTAAATTAACAAGCGTCTATACTATTTGAATTATACTTAACTCATATATATCGATATTGGGCTTAAACAAATAACCAAGGCCCATACTCGTATCTTTGAACCCAGGCCCGTCGCACTACCTCTTCTTCCTCAAAACGCACGCGAGTTCCCAGTATTTGCCTCTGCCATTTCCTCTTATTCAACCCAAACCGCAGATTTCATTTCTTCATGAAATCTCCAACAAACACTTTCGTTCAACTCTTCTTTCAATTCTCTTTCCGCTCATATCCACAACGTGATACTCGATGGCCCCAACTTCCAACTGCTGTTTGACGCTCAAGCCTGTCATGGCGGAACCTTTTCATCCCATTTCTCCTTACAACCCTCACACTTCTCTTGCTGCTTTAACACGTCGCACCCACAGAGAAGACCACAAACTCCATCAAACTTTCGTATACCATAGACCTGGAGCTGCTTCGGTTTCCGTAGCTCGAGCTCGCATCATCCAACTCAAGGCCGTTGGCCACCAGATCCTCCATGTCTTTGCGTCGATATGGGCTTAGGATCTATAGTGGGAGAAGTGTTTTTATTTATTTTATTTTCTTTCTTTCGCTGGTTGAAAAACAAAACATTATAAAGCAGCTTTCGGACATATATATATAGTGTAAGCTGTCACCTTGCATTGGAGTGAAAAGGGGACGTGGCTTCATGGATACCAACCGTGATTTGTGTGTTTAAAGAATAGGCAAACGTGTATGAACATGGTTCCTTAAAATCTTAGGCGTGTACTGCTTTTACGTGTCCTGCTAAGGATCCTATTGTTCATGTATTTTATAAATATATATATGTTTACGTTACAACTATGTGTGCTCTGTTATTTCAATTTTCGTTCATATCGGGCCGCTACAGACAGAAGTGAGAGTACAGTCGCGCTTAGTGAGGTGTCACGATCCGAGAAATATAAAAATACCGGTAGATGGACTCATATTTTGAAACTTCAAAATGTTAATTTCAGGGTGCGAAATACTTCAAATAAAAAGTCGCTTATTAAATTAATTAAAAATTACAGTAAAATTCTAAAAATTAAATTATCACTACTTCCCAAAAGAACCTTGTCTAAATTCAAACCCGATCTCTAGTTATATCGAATAAACCGTTATGGTCGATAAACGATTATATAGCGACTATTTTAATATTTGATTTGGACATATCTCAAAATCTACACGACGAAATCTTCATTTTTCTCTTCCATTAGAAAAATATAGCTTAACAGATACAAACGTTTCTTGTTTCACAGAAATCCGACTTATAACGAATCTTGTATATTCAGTTGAAGTTCAACTCGCCAAATAACGAACTGCCGCGTCGTTACGGGCTCGATTATAATTATTATTATTATTTATACGTTCAACTATCGTTTATTTAATATATTCGTTATTTAAATAATTAAATAACTTAATTATCATACCTTACAAAACGCGCCATTACAGACTTCCCCCCTTAAAATAATTTCGTCCTCGAAATTGCTAAGCTAGGAAAATGCTACCAACTTTACTAACTAGATTCAAATATCTTTTAGTTTACTTCTCAACTCCAGTTTCAACTGAACCATTTAATTTTCAATTAAATTATTAATTCATTCTGGCTAACTGAATTTCCATAAATCATGAGAATGTTCTAACGCCTGGAATTTTCGAAAAATTTCGCCATAACCTCCTTTGTATTGGTCAATATGACAAACCACAACTCGCCTCTTTAGGCCTCCTCCAATCCAAAAGGAAATCAAAATAGCCAAGCGGCTTGCCAATTCGGCTCATAAAATTCAAACTCATATATGATATAAACTTGTACCTTTTTGTCGGGCATTTAACTCTATCCCTTGCATCTGCTACCACTTCAACATATACCAATGTTATCCATTCCAATTGATCTCCAATCAGTTCATATCCTCAAATCCAAATCGAATTTTATTCGAACTCTAATATCAAATTCCAAATTATTGACTTATCAATTTGGTTCTATTCTAGATTATCTCTAATCCCAATTCAATTTTATTTAACTCGGTTCAAGTTAAATTTCAATTTATTTTTACCATCTCATTTTATTTAACTTCATTAGTTAAATTTTAATTCCAGAACTTAAGTTCCTGGGTTTTTTCAAATCAATTTGAAATCATAATGCCAATTCAAAACCTTTGAATTTCTAAACAACTTGTTTTCTCAAAACAATTCAAAAACAAAACCTTTGGTAGTAATCCGTCACTTAGAACTCGAAAATGAACACTGATGATGTCTAGATTCATCATCAGAATCTATTTTCCAGCTATCGAAGTGAGTTCAATACTATATTGTTTTAAATTTGAAAAACATTTTCAAATCTCCCAGGAACTTAAAATTTCCTTATTTTAAATTCCAAATTCTGATTTAAATTCATATTTAATTCAAACTATTTCATATATTACATTCATATGGATTCTGATTGGTCATTTATAACCATTTCACCCTTTTATAAACTTATTCAATTATAATAACAACCAACACAATCAATATACTATAATAATTTCAAGATATATATTTCTTCTATAAACAAATATATTTTGGGAAACATTATTTCATTTACCCTCTTTCAAAACATACCATGACGGTTCATCGTATTCGGGTGTTTAGTAACCCTTATCGATACAGTGGATCAACTGATCAACCAGAATTCATAAGCCACTCAACCAATGAGTCTCCACAATATAAAACCATTTTATATTGAATAACAATTACGCGCTCATATATATACACTCAAACTCAATCTAGGATATTACTAGTCCCATCTCTATCGAGTTATGCCACAGAGCCAAGGTAATCACTTAACTTAAGCTCTGATACCAACTGTAACGGCTGGAAATTTCCGACTCCTCGAGAGTCGGAAATTCCGAGACGTTAGTGAAAGAAATTAGAAGGTGAGAAAGAAAAGATAGAACTAATAGAATAGAAGAAGAAGAACATCAGAATCATCAGAGTAACACGAATCTCACAGCGGAACGAATAACATATAATATATAACATAACTTTGAAGTAAACAGTTATATATATACAATAGCACTTATCAGAGTACAACACTTACAACACAGCGGAAATAACTATAGCTATAGAATCTTGAAGTCTAATGCTCCAAGCTCTCCAAGTATATCTGTAAATCCCGACTACTTGACTGCCCGTACAAATTTAGGCACCCAAGAGTTTAGGGAAAACAAACAAAATAAACTCCGGGTCAGTCATGGGACTGGTATGAGTAAAACAATTTAACATGTATATGAACAAGTAAACGATATCTCATAAGACCACGCCGCATAACGGAACGGGTTTTTCCCTTATGAGAATCCAAAATATCTTTATATCAAAAACCTTTTGATATTATAATAATGTCTATGTACAAATAGATATCAACTAGCAGAAACGCTTGCATCTCACGTTCTACATACATAGTATAAAATCATAAATCGCAGGGCACTTATCGGAGAATGGATTCCAACAGACAAGGTATGGGAGCACCTTCTAATCAGTGTACTCTAGAGGTGATACACTGCAGGTTCAACAAGAACGTCTTGCAACCCGGCCACACATGACCGCTCACTCATTTAGCTTGAGTGTCGCGAATATATTGCCACCACGGTTATAGGCCATCAAACCGTCATCCGAAGATACAGAATCAAAAAGAAGTATAAATATGGATATTCCCTAGATCGGTGACAATACACCCTGCTTGGGAATGACCCAACTAGCCATGCTGCCTAGCCCAACTTTTGTTACTTCCTGGTGTGAGGCTAGAAGCTACGTCTATCTTCAGAACATCTGATCACCATTCACTTTGAATGCCACATCGTCATACCCGCCAAACCACAAATTGACTTATACAAAAATAACACGGGTATATAGCTAAGAGAAACGAATTCCTCCGCCACCAAACGTGAATACGTTTGAACAGATCAACTTACGCGATCCATTGGATATACTCTGTCAGACCTTCTTCCATATACGTTGTCCTGGGACTGGACAAACCGAAGGCACTATTCAGTATATCCATCTTAGTCATTGTTATCTAAGACTTATACAACAGCCCTTGCACTTTACTCCGTCTTCAATTTATCTTTGGCATATATTGCTCGCAACGCTTATGCCAATACAGAGTGGTTCTTTGGATAATAATCCAACCGGTCTCTCCATATTAACAACGTTAAAATGGTAAAAACTTTGATAGTCTGTGATTCAACTATCAAATGAAAACATGTCGGTGTACAAACAACGATCTTATTTCCAAATGGAAATTCGATCGATCAATCATCACATGTTCATATTTCCTTATTTCATATATTTAGAAAATATATGTTATTAATCATTGGAAAACATTTCCATAGCTTATTTTCACATCACTATTATTTCGCAACTATCAGTCCCTAACTGTAACTAGTATGAGAACAATTCTCTAAGTATCAATTCGGAGGGTCGAAACCAACATCAGATCGTCACTTAGAAAACCGTTCAACTTACCCTCTCCAGTCAGTTTCTGAATTTGCTTAACTCTATTTCTTAAATTCTTATCATGAAAACATTTCATTTCTATGTTTAGAAAACATATCTGACTATATTTGGAAAACATTTCCAAAACTCATTTACGGATTTCCCATGAACGTTGTATAAAACATCGTTTCGCTTAATCCATTTATCGCTTATTCCTTAGCTTTATTCCTAATCTACCTTTTAGATCGAACCACAACTATTCCTTTGTCAATTTTGAAGTCAATCAAGTTGGGGTATAGTTACCTCTCAGACCTTAATTGAACAACGTCCTTTACTGTGAAATAGATGAAGTTCGTCACTCACTTTTTCCAATCATCTGTTTACGCAAATTCTCGGATTCAGGTTACGAATCTACTTCTTAAATGAAAACGTTTGATTATACTATAACGTTATACTTCCTACTTCTACAATATCTAACCTGAATTATAACTTTATCTCCTAACTCGAATAATTTAACAGATACCTGATTTCTAAATCAATAACTAAATCTTGATTTAAACCCTGGAAAGTAAATAGTACTTTCCCCGAATTTGCTATAATCGAATTCGACGTATAACTCTCTTTCGAGAAATCTCTATTTGATTAACTCTTCTTCGAATAACCTATATTCGATTATCTCTCTTCGAATAACTCATATTCGAAATCTCTCTTTCGAATAAACAATGTTCGATCTCTTTCTTTCGAATATGCTATATTCGAAAATCTCCTTTCGATTTACTAATTGATAACTTCTTTCGATCAAACTAAAATCGATAACTCCTTTAACTCTATTCGAATAACTAATATTCGACTAACTCCTTTGGATCAACTCATTTGATTAACTCCTTCGAATAACTAATTCGAATAACTTACCTTCGAATAACCAATATTCGATTTACTCTAACTCGATTAACTTAATTCTAATCGATTTACTCCATTTCGATTCAACTTAATTCAAATTGATTAACTTAACTCAAATTGATTAACTCCTTTCGAATAACTAAATTCGATTTAACTCTAATTGAATAACTAATATTCAATTAACTCTTACGTGTTTAACTCTATTTGAATAAGCAATTCGAATCACTCTAATGTGTTTAACTCTATTCAACTATCAAATTCGAATAGCTCATTTCGAATAACTAAATTCGATTAACTCTTCTAACTTTACTCGAATAACTATATTCGATTAACACCTTCTTTCGAATAACTATATTCGATTAACTCTTCGACTAACTCCTTTGGATTAACTAACTACGAATAACTCCTTTGGATTAGCTAACTTCGAATAACTCCTTTGGATTAACTAACTTCGAATAACTCCTTTCGATTAACTAACTTCGAATAACTCCTTTGGATTAACTCTTTGATTAACTCCTTCGGATTAACTCTTCGACTAACTCCTTTGGATTAGCTAACTTCGAATAACTCCTTTGGATTAACTAACTTCGAATAACTCCTTTGGATTAACTCTTTGATTAACTCCTTCGGATTAACTCTTCGACTAACTCCTTTGGATTAACTAACTTCGAATAACTCCTTTGGATTAACTAACTTCGAATAACCAATATTCGATAACTACTCTTCGAATAAATAATATTCGATAACTCTTCTCTCGAATACACTATATTCGATAACTCTACTTTGGATAAGTGATATTCGACAACTCTACTCGATTAACTCTACTTGGATAACTCTAACTGATCAACTCTAACTGGTCAACTCTAACTGGTCAACTTTAACTGGTCAACTTTAACTGTTTATCTTTAACTGGTAAACTTTAACTGGTTAACTCAAATGGTTTAACCTAACTTGATTTACTTGTCTCGATTAACTGAACTAATCCACTTAGTTTAACTTAGTTAATTCACCTTGATTAACTCTAACCGATTCACTTAGTTTAACTCAGCTAATTCACTTTGATTAACCCAATTAATTTACTTCGATTCACAAATTAGTTTAACTTGACTAATTCACTTAGTTTGACGCAACTAATTCACTTTGATTTACAAATTAGTTTAACTTAACTAAGTCACTTAGTTTGACGCAACTAATTCACTTTGATTAACCGCTTAGTTTATCTTAACTAATTTACTTTGGTTATCCTAACAAATTACTTTGTTTAACTCGACTGACTCGCTTTGGTTAACCTAACCAATTACTTTGATTAACTCGACTAACTTAGCCCATTTGTTTAACTCGACCAACTTAGTCCATTTGTTTAACTCGACTAATCTTAGCCCATTTGATTCGGTTTGACTAACCCATTTGATTTGGTTTTGACTAACCCATTTGATTCGGTTTGACTAACCCATTTGATTTGGTTTTGACTAACCCATTTGATTCGGTTTGACTAACCCATTTGATTCGGTTTGACTAACCCATTTGATTTGGTTTTGACTAACCCATTTGATTCGGTTTGACTAACCCATTTGATTCGGTTTGCTCGACAAATCCACTTTGTTTAATCTCGACTAATTTACTTAGTTTAATCTTTACCAAATCACTTTGTTTAATCCTTTTATCACACTCTGGTATTTCTTACGGTTTTTAACACATCATCTAACAATGATAAATATCGTCCCACCACACAAAATCACACAGATTATATACATCACATTATATATCACAATATAAAAATCACAGTAAAATAACTGTTGAGGAATCCTGTTGGATTCCTCCAACCTGTTTCCCTGCACCACAGATGTTAGACAATACGACAACATCGATTTCACTTCACTGTGAAATATTCTGATAGCAGAATCAACATATGACTATTTAACGGTTTATATATATACGTAAATATATATATAAAATCTCTACTAACTGACTAGCAGTTCAATCAAACAGCCAACACACAGTCAACAGTCAAACAGATAATATTTTAACAGTTCTAAGAATACAACGTGAAAATAAAACTGTTTAGAGTTTGTGAGATTTACTCACATTTGCGCGTTAATCGTTGAATAACGGTTTGCGTTCATTTGACTGCGACGGACAATTTATTTTGCCATAAATTCATATGAGCCCCAATCCACTTCCAGTCAGCTTCATTGTGAAGCTCTCATCCATACGATCCCAATGGATCCGACCGTTCGGAATTCTGATGATATATGATAAAGTTATTAAATTAACAAGCGTCTATACTATTTGAATTATACTTAACTCATATATATCGATATTGGGCTTAAACAAATAACCAAGGCCCATACTCGTATCTTTGAACCCAGGCCCGTCGCACTACCTCTTCTTCCTCAAAACGCACGCGAGTTCCCAGTATTTGCCTCCGCCATTTCCTCTTATTCAACCCAAACCGCAGATTTCATTTCTTCATGAAATCTCCAACAAACACTTTCGTTCAACTCTTCTTTCAATTCTCTTTCCGCTCATATCCACAACGTGATACTCGATGGCCCCAACTTCCAACTGCTGTTTGACGCTCAAGCCTGTCATGGCGGAACCTTTTCATCCCATTTCTCCTTACAACCCTCACACTTCTCTTGCTGCTTTAACACGTCGCACCCACAGAGAAGACCACAAACTCCATCAAACTTTCGTATACCATAGACCTGGAGCTGCTTCGGTTTCCGTAGCTCGAGCTCGCATCATCCAACTCAAGGCCGTTGGCCACCAGATCCTCCATGTCTTTGCGTCGATATGGGCTTAGGATCTATAGTGGGAGAAGTGTTTTTATTTATTTTATTTTCTTTCTTTCGCTGGTTGAAAAACAAAACATTATAAAGCAGCTTTCGGACATATATATATAGTGTAAGCTGTCACCTTGCATTGGAGTGAAAAGAGGACGTGGCTTCATGGATACCAACCGTGATTTGTGTGTTTAAAGAATAGGCAAACGTGTATGAACATGGTTCCTTAAAATCTTAGGCGTGTACTGCTTTTACGTGTCCTGCTAAGGATCCTATTGTTCATGTATTTTATAAATATATATATGTTTACGTTACAACTATGTGTGCTCTGTTATTTCAATTTTCGTTCATATCGGGCCGCTACAGACAGAAGTGAGAGTACAGTCGCGCTTAGTGAGGTGTCACGATCCGAGAAATATAAAAATACCGGTAGATGGACTCATATTTTGAAACTTCAAAATGTTAATTTCAGGGTGCGAAATACTTCAAATAAAAAGTCGCTTATTAAATTAATTAAAAATTACAGTAAAATTCTAAAAATTAAATTATCACTACTTCCCAAAAGAACCTTGTCTAAATTCAAACCCGATCTCTAGTTATATCGAATAAACCATTATGGTCGATAAACGATTATATAGCGACTATTTTAATATTTGATTTGGACATATCTCAAAATCTACACGACAAAATCTTCATTTTTCTCTTCCATTAGAAAAATATAGCTTAACAGATTCAAACGTTTCTTGTTTCACAGAAATCCGACTTATAACGAATCTTGTATATTCAGTTGAAGTTCAACTCGCCAAATAACGAACTGCCGCGTCGTTACGGGCTCGATTATAATTATTATTATTATTTATACGTTCAACTATCGTTTATTTAATATATTCGTTATTTAAATAATTAAATAACTTAATTATCATACCTTACAAAACGCGCCATTACAGAACCAGAATACCAAACAACCCAAGCCAGGGAAGGCCGAAACCTATGAAACCATAGTAATTAGAATGACCATAGCCAGGAGATTAGGGAAACCCGAAATCCATAAAACTGATGTAACTGATAGACAAATAACTCGATAACCAAATAACCAAGTTTATCGCCATGCCATGAACTGACAAAACGACCCACAGCCGAGAGCGATCTTGTCGTGTCACCGAGAAGACCACTCAATTTTAACCGTACGAGTGGCCTTCTATGAACCGACAGAACAACCCAATACCTTACCTATCACAAATGTAGGTGATCTTGCCAGAAACTGACAAGGCGATTAGGATAGCTGGATGTGTTCAAGGCGGCCTTACCGGGGCAAGACGACCAAGAATAGCCAAAAAAGTTTTAAGGCGTCCCTGCCAAGATAAGACAAGATGACCAAGAACAGTTAAAGTGTGCACTTGGCAAACCAAGTCCAAAATCCGTGAATCAAAGTCCTTAGAGTTCGAAATCCAATTCCGGGTTTTATACTCTGCAAAGACCGAAGCTAGTTTTATTAAAGTTATAAAAATTGGGTTTTTAGCAAATTTGAAAAGAAATCTTAGCTGCTTTTTCGTCCGTAAAGAGCATGCCTAGGGACTCACCTATTCCTGTACATGGGTATGCAAATTTGGCCACTTCGGATTTCATATTCGTTTGTGAAGGAGATTGAATGGTTTATCATTCACAAAGAGCATACCTTAGGATCTCACTGGTTTCTGTTACATAGGTAAGCAAACTTAGCCATTCAAAATTCAAAGCCAGAAAAGTTAAATTTTATTAATAACCAGGGAAGGTATTGGTGTATTGTCGAACAATGAATTTTCCAACTCAACCATCTAATAAAGAAAGCCAAAAAGGATACGTGCAGAGGTCCGAAGCTTGCAAAGCCAAAACTATAGGTACGAGTCCAGAAAGCCAAAACCATGGGTCGGAGCCCAAAAAGCCATCACCATGGGTCGGAGCCCAAATAAGCAAAGTCTAGAACAAGAGGGAGGAAAACCATAAGCTAGAGAAAACCAAGAAGACTAAAATCCAAAGAATACAAAGTTCCCGAGAACTGAAACCAAAATTCAAAATACCAAAACTCAAAGAGCCGACGAAAGCCAAAAGCCAAGTAAACCTGTAATAACCCGAATTTTGACAGATCGATTTTTTTTTAAAATTCTAATCTATCGAAACTCACGTTGGTTGGTCTGGTATCCTGCAGAAAAGATAGAGCTAATAAATATATCAGATCTTTGAAACATCTCATAGCAGAATGGAATAAAATATAATATAATCAAATATAGCCTTACCCATATAATAATACTGCCTAACCAGTATCCAAAGCTATTATATCTCTGCCACAAACACAACCTACGAGTATGTTATGAGGAAGGGGTCAGAACACAAGTTCCGGTGACCAGATTTAAGCTACACATTTTGGATAACCCTACATATACCGTTCAGTTGCTTTAGGTTACTTGTGTTAATAACACTCAAGGCTTATACACACGTCGTACCCATCTACTCCCTAGTAGATTAACTTAATACAATATATATGTAGCTACACCCAATATTAAGGTACACCCCATGGTACCGCACTCGCACGGTCTAAATCGTAATGCCACAACAATATAAGCAGTCCCTCATCCTACGTCGGAACGACATACAGATCTCTGTATAATAATGCTACGTTCAGCATAGAAGCGCCATCGCCATTATGCATAAGCGTATGGACTGCCACCTTCGATCAACTTAGATTCCATCACAGAGTAATGCCCTAGAATCTACGATACACAGCCCAGAACAGACATGCATGTATTTAGACTTTCTCACGTACGTATCATCAATCGTACTCGATGATTTAACCTTTACGATAACCATCCGAAAAAGGCATGCACGTATCCACACGTATTATCTACTGTGCACCGAGTTCCGTAACAGGGTTGTGCAAGGAACATGAAACTCGGTCGAGAGCTTTTCAGATATCTGTATTCATAGAAACTATGGTCTGCATTTTCATGGTGTTTATGGTCCCACCAGACCCCTCCCTCAACTAGTGAACGACAAACATACGATAGCTAGTGACATGGCCTAGAAAAACAACAACAAACAACATCCTAATTGGCATGTCCCACAACCAAAGCCTTGATAGTGAAAGGTCGATGGTCTGCAGGTGTAGCTCCCCATCTTTCCGCATCACGCTAACTGTCGATTACTGGTACCCGACGATTACTATCAATCATATGGTTAGACCCGCTAAAGGCAAATAGATAAGATGGTCGTAACCCGCCTAGTCACGAGGCAATAAGATCGTCGAATCACCTATGCCACCCTACAGCCTTCTGACTGTCCTATATCGTGGCAATCAAGGTATACTCACCCCTACGAGCATAGCCTAAGCACTATTAACGCACAGAGCACTGCCAGGAGTACCCTCCACGTCCTAGGAAGCCGCATGCTTCCCCTTCCAGTCCTTCAGAGCCAGCAGAATACCAGCAGAACAATAGGCATAACAGGCAGAATAATCAGGTGGACGTGCGCTCCACTCGTGTCTAATGACACCATGATGATGTACCCCGTTGGGTTATTCACCTTCAAACTTACAAACTGGTCTAAGCGCCTCAGGTTGATGTGTTATTAGATCATATGTCTAAACATTTAATTACGCGCTTGCTCTACCTCATCAAATTTCCAGCTAACTTGGTTATTTCCATTCATATTGACTTCTTACTCAAGTTACCAAGTTCCTCTTGCTTATTAATTTCAGTTATATAACTTAACCCATTTAAGTTCATTAATAAGCCTTTAACATGTTATTCTTATCAACAGATACCAGACCCCCAGTTTTTCAGATAACATTTTCTTCTTATCAGCAGGATTCAGATTCTCAGGTTTACAGATTACTTAATTTATAATTAAGTACAACTTATTGCATTTCAAAAGTTATCCCATTTTCTCTATCATTTATTACAACCTAAGTTATAATTTCCACTTGTCCCTAGGACAAGCCTACCTATTATCTTTCCTTTTACCATTCAGGTTTATTCATAATAGGTTATTATCATTCCCCGTTCATTCTAATTCTTTTACTGTTGTAACTTCCATTCATTTCCATGAATTACAATTAGTGCAGTTTATTTCTATCTTGTTATATACATATATTCATATATATGTTTATGCACCATACCTCTCACATTAAGCTGACCACTTGTAGATGCCGGATTTGCCGGGCGGTTCCGGGCAGACTTCTACCACAAGTTGAACTTAAGCTTGTGTCTTAGCACTGTTATATGTATGTTTACGCACCAGACCCCTCACATTAAATTAACCACTTGTGGATGATGGATTTGTCAGGCGGTTCTGGGCAGACTTCTACCACAAGTTGAATTTATCCTCATGTCTAGGTACGTTACAATTTTCTATTTACTGTAAATTTAGGCATATTCATTCTTCCATATTTTACTGTAATCCTTATTTACAATCTTTTGGCATAATAATATTCTTAGCAAATATTCATGTTCATTGTAAATTTCATAATTACAGTGTTCACAGAAACTCCCAATTCAGACAGGTGATTAATGGATATAGACTTCATACAGCAGAAATGTTCTAGCAGATGTAATTTCAATTACCACAATTATCCCAATTTAATTGCAACTTAACTTACAATATCCAATTAACAGGTTATTAGAAGATGTCTATATACAACATTAATCCTTTCCACATATTCTAACTTGTTTATACATTTTAGTAGATTTGTACATTTTAACAGGGAATGCCAAACGATAGATATACCATTATCAAAAAGTATAATTTAAATCCACTCACCTAATAGCTTTCCAATTCATGAATCTGGTCCAGACCTAGCATTCCATGGCTCCCCTAACTGAATCTAGAACCTAAATAACCATGGATTCACAATTCTCAAACTAAAAGAAAAGGAAAAAAAGAAGAGAAATCTAAATTGACCAGATCCAAGAATTTATCTCACTTCAATTAGAATTCTAAACACCCATTTGCAGATAACATTATTTTTCCTCCAATTCTTGAATCAGAATTTCCTAAGACTAATTATTTAATTTTCTGAACAGATTTGAGAAGGAAGAAGAATGGAAGAGTCTAGATATCCTTTCAGAAAATATGAGATTTAGGCTAGGCTCTGCTATCCTATTTATAGGTGTTCAAGAAAGTGGATATGACCTTGCACACGCAGCGCTGAGTCAGCAACGAATATGGTCTGAAAAACAGTCCAGATCCATCGAATGAATCTGCCCAGATCCGGGATGTGTCGACCCCTGGGTCGACCCTAGGGTCGACCTATGGGTCCACCTGACCCTTGCTTGGGTCGACCCATAGGTCGACCCAGGCCTTGGTTCGGTCTTTTCTTCTTCTTTTGCGCATGGTCTTCGGTTTGAATTGATTTGATTATATTTATATATAAGTTCCTTATATGTATACAAAACTTCTAATGCCCATTTTACATGTATATATATACTTACAACTTTTATTTTATTTTTAAAATTCAAATGGCTTTATGTCATTATTTAATTCTTACCTATTTTCATTGATTGCAGGTTTATTTTGAATTTCTCCTTTGTGTGTATGTATACACACACACACACAAATATATATTGCACATATATATATATATATGTATATATTTACATATGCATGTATACATATATTTTTGAACTCCCTTATGTATAATTTTCCTTATATGTGCATCTATACATATTTCCCCTTAGAACATGCATTATTTTAGCCGTTTCTCTAAAATAAAATATGGCGCCCGGGGAATCGAACTTGTGTCACTCTCCTGGAAGTCACATGTCTTTACTAACTGAGCTACAAGGGCTTTTGTTATCAAGGCTAAAAACAATGGTGGTCATTGTTCTTTTCTAATACCTCCTTTCATGTTGTTGTAATATTTCATTTAAATGTATCTCTTTCATTTTAAATCCGTTTTCTGCAATAGGTCTACATTGACCAGAAAAATGCCATGAACGCAATGACGCTAATCTCGTGACCAAATTCTAGAAGCTCTTCAAATTTTATTTTATTTAATTAAAAAATACAGGGTGTAACATTCTCCCACCCTTAGGAAATTTCAATCCCGAAATTTGGTAAGGGTAAAATCAAGTAATTCCTCGCATAAATCACAACCATCATGTGTGCATCCAATTTTTCAACCATTTTTGTACTAGTGCGAAGTGTAATCCAACATAATAATACATGAATGGAATGAATGCCTAAGCGGTACCTCCTATATGAATGCAAATTTTTTTGTAAATCTCTTTGAAAACATGATGCACGCATCCTAAATATACTGGCAATTTCTATATGAATGGAATATTTGAAAATCAAAATGCTTTTTCATCCAAAATTTCCTATACTCTTACTGTGAAAGAGCGTTAGTTCATCCAATTTTTGAATTCAAAACCCTGCCAAGCAACTTTATTTTTCGAATTTCAGAAAAATCTAATTTTCTAAATTCGATTTCTTATGTTACAAAAAGGTGGAAAACAAAAAACTTCACATCTTCCGTTTTTCTTTTATGTACCTTTTTCTAGCTATACTTGGATTTTATGAAACTATTATACAGAAATTCCCTATTTTCCTATCCAAGCACAACCCACATAAGAAAACTTTCTTTGTTACAGATTTTCTTCAACTGTCATGCTTGTTGCTTTATTGAATTTGTTGTTCCCTTTTAATTTATGCCATTACTCTTTTCTTAGCTTATTTAACTTAATCCTCTGATCTAAGTTTAGTTTCAAATAAACCTTCAAGTCCTTCAACTAAAACAGAAAAACAAACACTCTACATACCTGCTACTAAGGGCTATGAATCTCAGGACTATATCCCTTTCAGACAGAAAAGTTCAAACCACGGGTTCAATGACAGGTTTAGTTGTTACCCTAAATACCCAACAGGAACAAAATAACAGAATGATCCCAATAGAATGGGTTTTACCCCAACAAGAAAATTAGCAACAGATCTGAACACTTATTTTCCCTTCACTAGCTAGTAGTCACCATTAGTCCTAGCTGAGTGCCAACAGTTATTTCCAAGTAACACCCTAGGCTTCTCAATGTCTACGCATTCTACAGGAACTTACCATTATTTTAAGATAATTCTCACTATCTACTTCATAGCCTCAAAACTTTTCTCGTCTTCCCTATGCACTAATCCTTACTTACTCCAAACTTTTTAAAACATGGTTTGGCCTTTTCATTTCACTTTTCTGTCAAAAGTTAAAATACTACAACAAAAATACCATATTACAACTTTAATTTTATAACGGTGGTAAAGTCACCATTGTATTAATGTTTTTTTACAACTTTTTTGCAGAAAAGTTGTAATAAACTTATTTTTAACAACTGTGTTGTTTTGACAGTTGTAATAAAAGCATATCACAACTTTTATTTTTTGACTGTTGTAATATATGACTACACTACAACAAAAATACCATATTAATAATTAATAAAAATTCGATAATTAATAAAAATATTAATACTCAATAACTATTGTTTAATAAAAATAAATAGTTTATTTGAAAATATGTAATAACTAATATTAATAATTTCTTTTCTCTATATAATAATTAATAAATAATAATCATGTATTGTTGTTAGAAAATAAAAGTAAATAAATAAAAACTAGTTTTTAGTAATAAATATATAATTAATTTTAGTAATCAATAAATAGGAAGTAAGAATCACTAATTAAGAAGTAAAAATTAGTTTTTTGATAATGATTGTTAAGTATTTAATAATGAATAATTATTAGTAAAATATACATAATAAACTTTTAATAAGTTATATTTAATTGTAAATAAGAAGAAATAAGGAATAGTTAACAGTAGCTATTATTAATGAGCAATATCTAATGCTTCCGCAAAATATTTCCTAACACATCCATATTATATTTAATAAATTTGTACTGGTTATAGGTTGTAACGTTTAAATATTATATTTAGTAAATTTGTACCGGTTCTAGGTTGTAACATTTAATTCTGTACATCTGGGTGAAACGAACAATGAAAAGATCGGTCTCCAAATATTAGCAATGAAATTTAGGTGGGAAATTGCGAAATTTTGGCTCCAAAGATTGGCAATCTCGTATTTAATAAATTTACTTTTCACTGCGTGTCCTCGTTGCCAGTATTCTATGTTGCCACCGTATTAACCTTTCCCCAATTCATAATCACTTTCCCAAATTCAACTAATTATTCCCCAAAATTCGAAATTAATGGCCACCAAGCTAGCCCTTGCCTCCTCCTAGCTTCCATCGACCGTGGCTCCTCTTCTTTCTCCTCTCTCCGATTGAACTCTGAACCCGTGGAACAAAGAAGGGCAACGCCTTTTTCTTGATGCCACTGCAGTTGATCTGCTCCAGGCGCAACCGCTCCACCGTCCGCCGTCTTCAACTTGAACCCAAATCCGCCTGCGCCGAGTTACCCTCGCGAAGCCAGCTAACTCCACCCTTTCCCCTTTACCGACAACCTGCAGGTGAGTTATCTCATTTGAACAATTCAAGTTCTTCAATTATTTGTTTTTCCCTCTTTCAATTTGGGTTTATCGGTTTGCTGCAAAATCTCATGTGTATGTAGCCACTTGAATATCCCGATTTAATTCTTGTACCTAATGTTTTTTTGTGCAATTATATTAAAGATTATCCTTAACGACTCTTTGACTATCAAAAATTGAGAACGTTTAGGTGTTCTATATTTCTTATTTCTCGCTGTTTCTATTTCTCTATTTTGCAGCTTGGTTTTCATCTAGAAAATAGTCAAATAGCAATATCAATAGAAGCTAATAATTGACTTCTGTTAGGTTATTGATTAATTGGTGTTGTTTATATAATTTAGGTCGCATGTATGTTGTCATCTGCATTTTAATTCATAAGAGGGTAGCTTAATCTGTAAGTTTTTTTGTTGTATACTGCAGTATGATAAATGATCGTCGTTTAACTTTAATTATGTCCATCTGATCATTTGTTTACACTTTAACTTCTATTGTAGTAAATTGGTTAGAATTACTTGTTAATGTCTGCTGGTTATTAATGGGGGTGCTTTATTTCCATAACATTTCCAATCCACTGAACTGTGGACTGGTTGCTTTTCTTTTGTTCGGTATCAACCTCTAATATAATTGCAAAATCTCCTGTGTATGCGCATGGTTTCAGTCCAAATTTGGTCTTTATATTAAGCATGATTTCAATTATAAATTTGTACCGACCTTTTTATTTAACAGTTCAGTACTTGGTTATAAACTGTTCAATCAATCGGTCTACAGATTCTTCAACATTATTTCTTTTATTGGAAATAACAGATTGAAATATTTGCATTACCAAGCCGATTTTAGAATTTTCGAGACCATTGTCTTTAATCACTTAATCGGTGAAATTCATCCGAGTACAAATCGGTGCATTCTCTGTTTGGAAGCACTAGGTGAACTTGAATTATGAATGCAAACTTGTTTTTTTTTCTTGTAAAATAAAAGTAGTAATTAAACTTGTAAAATGTTTCAAGACGGAAAAATGATCCAAATACTGTACTGAACCGAAACTTGATTTGTTCTCTTTGCATGTTGCTGCAAACTCATACCATAATTTCTGTTTACTGCATGCATTCCTTTTTGTTTTATTTTGTGCATCCTTTCCCAAACTAGGTTCATATTTTATTTGTTGCATAGTGCATGCCCACATAGTACAAAAACCTGTAACAGGTTTGCCATTGTAATAGCCGCAGAAAGAAATTGAACCAATCCCCAATTCGATGCTAACAATCTCCAGCCACTTATGCCAGATATTGATGGAGGGGGTTGATCGCAAGGGTCTAGAAAGAAGTGCAGTGCCCAATTTGCTTAGGTATGAAGTTTTCATACAAAGTATTATAAACATAATATAACTTTGATCTAAGATCCAATGTTTCGTTTGCTTATATGGCTGGAAAGTGGAGAAAACTTGCAGTGCTCACAACTGAAAATAGTGAATAGGGAAATACCAGTATGGGGTAAGGCTGGTATAAGAAGTCGGACTTGGCATGGTAACTCGAACAGAGCTAATGGCAGATTTGTTAAGGATGGTCGTATTCCTAAATTGTTGGATCATTTGCATACTCTGCAAGAAAATGATAACGAGGTATGTTATTACTAGTAATGTCGCTACCAAGTTTTGGTATTGTTGGCTTAAAAAACACTTCTTGTTCTTTTTTCTAACAACAGACATATTCTTATGCAATAGGTTTGATCACTGCAGTAAACTTGCACCAAAAAGATAAATGGCGTAAAGATTTCCTTGTCTTCGACTAGTGTACTCCCGTAGGATATGTAATTTTTTATGGATAACTTGTGCTTGTATTAAGTTGCTTTGTAACAGCCAAGTATGTAATAATGTACGAAATGTTGTCTAAAACTTATTGTTTGTAATACTGAATATTTGAGTATTTTAATAAATTAGTTTGCAAATAACTGTAATATCGGATTTGTTATGGAGTATTGCTATATTTAGTCTATTATTCTTTTCAGTTGCAAAAGATGTTTATTTTTTTAAAAACCCAAATGTCAATCACAACGGTGCATAACAGTTGTAGTAGATTTTATTACAAGGGTGCATAACTGTTGTAATAAAGTTTATTACAACGGTGGAAAAAGTTGTAAAATATACATATTACAACGTGTTGCAACAGTGCAAAAACGTTGTAAAAGATTACAACTTCTTAATACACGATGGTTTGCCCACCGTTGTAAAATGTATATTACAACGGTGTTCCACCGTTTTAATAGGGTCGTTATGTTGTAGTGAAAGTATCAAAACATTATTATCCTCACCAAAACTTAATTTTGCCAAACCATAAACATGTCACTTTATAAAAAAAATGAAATCATTGTTTTTTTTCAAATCACAAAAACTGGAGTAGATAAGGATAGCTATTTCTTAATCAGGTTTACAACTTGTTCTTGCCTATAAGGTCAGTTCAGTTACTTACTACAAGGTGCAAACATCTACTCTATTCTTAATTTCTACAACTTATTTTGTCTACCTAAAAAAATTTTATGTTTTCCTTTTTAATCCTTTCATAGCATAAAACTAGCGAGCTATTTGTGCACCTTTTACCGAGAGAATCTTATTTTAGACAAAATTTTCATAAGAAATCATTATTTCCAAAATATATCCTATTTTAGATCAAAATCCAATATGTACTTCTTTACATATTTTTTTTTCAAGCATCAAAAACACTTTTTAAAACTTAAAAACACCATAAACCATCTTCCAAAAAGCATTTACAATTTCAAGTTCTTAAAAGTTAACAATGGTGTTGGACTCAAAGTGCGTTTCCAACTTAACTAGGTTTTCCTAGACATTTCCACAAAGTCAATTCTCTCGACTATATATATTCCTAATCCATTTTTTCTCTTTTTAACCTTTTCCAACTTATAAGGTTTTACTACCAAACTCACTAACCTGAAATACTAACATATGGAATTCACCTTTCTTCCATACAAAGTATATTGTACACTTCCCACTAAATTACCTAAGGGTCTCAAATTTCCATGTTCTTTCCTTTAGTGTACAAAACTGATATCCCATCTTTTACCATATTATGCCTTCTCTATATAGTGGGTTCCTCTATGGACCTAGGTGTATATATATAATATTTATTTTATTTTTTAAAAAATAAAAACATGTTCACTCACTATTTATACAGGAATCCTAAACCTAGGCTCTGATACCAGATGTAACAACCCGAACTCCGGCAGACCGCTCTTTTTTTTCAAAATTATAATCTATCGAAACTTGTGTTGGTTCGTCTGGTATCCTGTAGAAAAGATAGAGATAATAAACATATCGGAGCTCAGAAACATCTCATGGCGGAATGAAATAAAATATAATATAATCAAATATAGCCTTACCCAGATAATAATACTGCCTAACCAGTACCCAAAGCTATCATATCTCTACTACAAATCTAACCTGTAAGTATGTTATGAGGTGGGGGTCAGAACACAAGCTTTGGTGACTGGATTTAAACTACACATAAACTGTTCATTTGCATTTTCTTATTTATTAGGTTACTTGTGTTAATAACATTCAAGGCTTACACACATGTTGTACCCATCTATTCCCTAGTAGATTAACCTAATATAGTATATATGTAGCTACCCTCCAGTATCAAGGCACACCCCATGGTACCCCACTCTCACGGTCTCTGTTGTAATGCCACAACAATATACGCAGTCCCTCATCCTACGCCGGATCCGACATTCCGCATAGAACCACCATCGCCATGCTGCGTAAGCGTACGGACTGCCACCTTTGGTCGACTCAGATTTCGTCAAAGAGTAATGCCCTAGAATCTATCATACAACACCCATAGCATACATGCATGTATCTAAACTTTCTCACGTATGTATCGTCAATCATACTCGATGCTTTAACCTTTACGATACACCATTCGAAAAGGGCATGCATGTATCCACACTTATTATCTACTGTGCATCGATTTCCATAACATGGTTGTACAAGAAACACGAAACTCGATCGGGAGCTTTTCAGATACCTGTATACACAGATACCATGGTCTGCATTTTCAAAGTGGCTAATGTCCTACTGTACCCCTCCCTTAACTAGTGAAAGACAAACTGATGAGAGCTAGTGACATAGTCCAGAAAAAAACAATAAACGACATTCTAATTGGCCTGTCCCGCAACCAAAGCCTTGATAGTGAAAAGCTCTGTAGGTTTAGCTTCCCGTCTTTCCGCATCATGCATCACGCTGACTGTCGATGACTGCTACCCGATGATTACTATCAATCAGATGGTTAGACCCGCCCAAGGCAAACAGATAAGATAGTCGTAACCCGCCTAGTTATAAGGCAACAAGATCATCGAATCATTTATGCCACCATACAGCTTTCTGACTATCCTCTATCGTGGCAGTCAAGGTATACTCACTAGCTAGTATCAACCCTGCGAGCACAGCCTAAGCGCTGTCACCGCACAGAGGACTACCAAGAGTACCCTCTACATCCTAGGAAGCTGCGTACTCCCTCTTCCAGTCCTTCGGAGCCAGCAGAACAACATGCATAATAGGCAGAATAATCAGTTGGACGTGTGCTCCCCTCATTTATCATGACACCACGATGATCTACCCCATTGGGTTATTCACCTTCAGACGTACGGACTGGTCCAAGCGCCTTAGGTTGATGTGCTATTAGACCCTATGTCTAAACATTTAATTACGTGCTTGCTCTACCTCATCAAATTTCCAGTTAACTTGGTTATTTCCATTCATATTGACTTCTTATTCAAGTTACCAACTTCCTCTTGCTTAGTTATATAACTTAACCCATTTAAGTTCATTAATAAGCTTATAACATGTTATTCTTATCAGCAGATTTCAGATTCTTAGGTTTTCAGAAAACATGTTCTTCTTATCAGCAAGATTCAAATTCTTAGGTTTACAGATTAATTAATTTATAATTAAGTACAACTTATTGCATTTCAAAAGTTATCCCATTTTCTCTATCGTTTATTATAATCTAAGTTATAACTTCCATTTGTCCCTAGGACAAGCCTGCCTATTATCTTTCCTTTTCCCATTCAGGTTTATTCATAATAGGCTATTATCATTCCCCGTTCATTCCAATTCTTTTACTATTGTAACTTTCATTTATTTCCATTAATTACTATTAATGCCATTTATTTCTATCATGTTATATACATATATTCATATATATGTATATGCACCAGACCTCTCACATTAAGCCGACCATTTGTAGATGCCGGATTTGCTTGGCAGTTCCGGGTATACTTCTACCACAAGTTGAACTTAACCTCGTGTCTTAGCACCGTTATATGTATGTTTACGCACCAGACCCCTCATGTTAAATTAACCACTTGTGGATGCTGGATTTGCCGGGCGGTTCCGGGAAGACTTCTACCACAAGTTGAATTTAACCTCGTGTCTAGGTGCGGTTACAATTTTCTATTTACTGTAAATTTGGGCATATTCATTCTTCCAAATTTTACTGTAATCCTTATTTACAATCTTTTGGCATAACAATATTCTTAACAAATGTTCATGTTCATTGTAAATTTCATAATTGCAGTGTTCACAGAAATTCCTAATTTAGACAGGTGGTTAATGGAAATAGACTGTATACAAAAGAAATGTTCTAGCAGATGTAATTTCAATTACCACAATTATTCCCAATTTCATTGCAACTTAACTTACAATATCCAATTAACATGTTATTAGTATAGGTCTATATACAATAGTAATCCTTTCCATATATTCTAACAGGTTTATACATTTCAGCAGATTTACATTTCAGCAGATTTGTATATTTTAACAGGGAATGCCAAACGATAAATATACCGTTATTAAAAAGTATCACTTAAATCCACTCACCTAATAGCTTTCCAATTCATGAATCTGGTCCATACCTAGCATTCCATGGCTCCCCTATCTGAATCTAGAACCTAAATAACCATGGATTCACAATTCTCAAACTAAAAGAAAAGGGAAGAAAGAAGAGAAATCTAAATTTACCAAATCCAAAAATTTACCTCACTTCGATCAGAATTCTGAACACCCATTTGCAAATGTATACTATTTTTCCTCCAAATCTTGAATCAGAATTTCCTAAGACTAATTATTTAATTTTCTAAAGTTATTTGAGGAGGAAGAAGAATGGAAGAGTCTAGACATCCTCTTAGAAAATATGAGATTTAGGTTAGGCTCTGCTAGCCTATTTATAGGTGTTCAAGAAAGTGGATATGGCTTGCACACGCAGCGCTGAGTTAGCAATGAATATAGTCTAGAAAACTATCCAGATTCATCGAATGAATCTTCCGAGATCCCGGGTATGTCGAACCCTGGGTCGACGCAGCCCCCTTGGGTCGACCTATGGGTTGAGCCAACCTTGCTTGGGTCGACCTAGGTCCTGGTTCGGTCTTTTTCTTCTTCTTTTGCGCATGGTCTTTATTTTGAATTGATTTGAATTATATTCATATATAAGGTCCTTATATGTATACAAAACTTCTAATGCCTACTTTACACGTGTATATATATATATATGCACAACTTTTATTTCGTTTTCAAAATTCAAATGGCGTTATGCCGTTGTTTTGAAATTCTGCTTTGTGTGTGTGTATATATATATTGGACATATATATAAATATATTTACGTATACATGTATACATATATTTTTGAACTCCCTTATGTATAATTTTCATTATATGTGCGTTTATACATATTTTCCCTTTAGAACATGCATTATTTTAGCCATTTCTCTAAAATAAAAATATGGTGCCCGCGGAAATCGAACTTGCGCCACTCTCTTGGAAGTCACATGTCTTTACCAACTGAGCTACAAGGGCTTTTGTTATCAAGGCTAAAAACAATGGTGGTTATTGTTCTTTTCTTATTCCTTCTTTTCATGTTTGTTGTAATATTTCAGTTAGATGTATCTCTTTCATTTTAAATCCGTTTTCTGCAATCCATAGATCTAAATTGACCAGAAGATCGCGACGGATGCAATGACGCTGATCCTGTGACCAAATTCTAGAAGCTCTTCAAATTTTATTTCATTTAATCAAAAAATGTGGGGTGTTACAAAACCAGAATATCCTGAAAACCAAAAACCACAAGCCAGAAGATACTAATGCCAAGGAGGCCAGAATCCAAGACACCAGGAACCACAGAAATCCAAGAACAAGGAATAACGATGCCACAAGTATGAACAAACGATGCCAGCTCACTGCATTTGACACGCTCTTCTATCATATCCTGAAAATGACTACAATCGTTTGTATTATGACCATCGGGATCATGAAACATTAATACTTACCAGAATCCCTTTCCTTTAAAGATGGCTCCCGCTTGAGAGGCTTTCTAAAGGGTGTCGAGGGATGAATGTCCAAGTGATTCTCTTCCAAGGTGTGAATAAGTTCCGAGTAAGACCGAAAATTAGATTCCCTCTAAGCCATGTTTCGATCACTCCCGAAAATATTTACCCTTACCAAAATCCTTTGCTTTACCAGAGTTGGGTAGTCCTCTGCCCTTAGCCGAATTAGCCTCGAGAACCATTTTATCAGTCCTTGCATCCTCTTCGCACAGAAACCTATCTGCTTCAAAGTAGAATCCACCGAGATCCCTCGGCCGGTCCCGTTGTAGTGAGATCTTAAAGTCAGTCTTATCCAAAACATCAAAGACTGTAGCCATCAAACCATGGGTGGATTCGGTCTGTCGACCGACGCTACTAGCGATTAAACCTCTTCAAAAATTTGTGCAAAGTCTCACTGAACTTCTGCTTGATCTTCATTAGAGTCATAACGCTTCTTGGAAAGTGATGTGAACTTTGAACTGTTCGATGAACTTACCGACCAAAGCATTCCAAGAAAGAACCGATTCACTACTGAAACCACATAGTAGCAATGTCTATCAACTAAAGCGGGAAACACTTTATCACGACATTATCTGAAGCCGAGAGAACTTCCTTGTGGCGCACATAGCGTATCAAGTGAGCAGTCAGATCCTTCCGACCATCATAAGCTTCCAACATCGGCAATTTGAAGTCCGGTGGATTTCGAGAATTCCTGATTACAAAAGAAAACGGACTGCATGTAACACAATCAAAATCCAAAGAAGAGGCTCCGCCTTGTGCAAATCGATGTATAACATCCATGATTTGGGACCTATTACCAATAACAAGCAGTTGATTCAAATTATCCAAGCCGACACTTGTGCCCCCATTATTTAATTCCACCTTAGTAGCTGGTAAATTTGCAATAGAAACTTCTGGTTCAGTCCCAACCTTAGGTGCTGCCATGGGTGTTATTATTACTCCCAAAACCGTGGGAGCATTGCCATCCAAACCTTCACGCAAAGGCGCTTGAGCCACATTACCTATGCCGGAACCTGTGACTTGACCAACCAAAACGTCATGAGCTTGAGCAACGTCGGGATTAGGGGTATTATCCTCGATTGTAGCAGGAACAGTACCGTTTCAAGGATCGACATCTCCCTACTCCTAAGTTTTAGATGCTGCCCCTAAGTCTGGAGTCGCGTTCTGCGGAACGCTAGTGCTTGTTCCAGTGATATCCGCTTGGCCTATCGGCCCTCTAACACTTCCAATCCTAGCCTCAATCCAAACTAGAAAAGTATTCATCGCCTCTTTTTTTCACTCCAAATGAGCATTCAAATCCATAGCCAAATCCTTTACGATTCCATCCATATCCTCTCAAGTGACAAAGATTAAGGGATTTCCAATCGAAGAAAGTTCTTGACTTCCTTCACAATCAGTACTTTGGGCCTCGACAATAGCATCAAGCTTCTTCCATTTAACCATATTGAAAATCAAGTGAAATCCGTTTCCTTAACAAAGCCGATTCCGAATTCTAAAAAAAATCTGAAAGTTGTCGTGCCCCTTCCTGGCATGCCAAAATGTTGACGCGGGTAGTTGGTCACTCGTGCACGCCAACACCCAAGAAAGGGTTGAAAATAATCCAAGTAACCGGATGCAAGAAATGTAAAAGGACGTGTAACATTTATAGTGGTTCAACACTAACGCCTATGTCCACTTCATAGTAATCAATCATCATCATTGTTACAATTACAACGCTAATCCAAGTCCAAACACTTTGGATTTGTAAGGTTGTGTTAGAGAATAACAAAGACCTTGTTAATCCTCAACTATGTGCCAAATAGTTCCCATCATTATCTTCTATAAGCCAAAAAGTGTAAGGAAAGCTCTAATGTCCTAAAAGTATGAGAAAAGCTCCAATGTCTAAATATATCCAAAAGCAAGCCAAACGCCAACCCAAATGCCAAAATGTTGAAGGAAAACTTCTATGTAAGGTTTATAGGCCTAAAAGACATTCCAAAGCTATGAAAACCATTAAGGAAGCCATTGAAGAGCTTTAAGAAGAGAGCTTCTATATGTTGGAAATGAGCAGAAAAAGATCCTCCAAAACAACCAAGTACCAAGGCTATTTATAGGGGAAATATCCAGGATAATGCCAACAATTTGCATCCCGGGAGTTGTACCATCCCAGGACCGGCACCTATCCTATGACACCCCACGTCCCTTAATGTCATCCATATGAGGATGCATTAAGTTCCGTAAAGCGCAATAAGTATAGTAACCAAAATTCACAAGACAAAATATAAAATGCAACGGAATTTTTTATTATTATTATTAAATCACCTAGTCAAACTTCGCCTGTGTAGTTTTCTATGCAGCTTGTCCCAAGCCAAGGTAAAGGAGGAGGGTTGTGATAGCCTTGGCGAGCCAACATAAAAACTTAGCTTCTCTTATGGATATGGAACCTTATGATATTTCGTTGGGGGCATAACCCTCTTAACGACGCGCTATATCGAGGCTCGGATATGGCATTAAATAGTAAGGGCTGGGCTGCCATTCTCTTAGTGGCGCGCTACACCGACGCCCCGGTGTAGTGATAAGTGAGCAAGGGTCCTCGCAATTTTCTCTGCGGATGCGAGGGGCAAGGAAGCTAGTCGACGACAGTAGGGTTCGGTTAGGTGGTTGGAATGTAGGGTCCTTAACAGGAAAATTAAGAGAGATAGTGGATACTATGAATAGGAGACGTGTTAACATCTTGTGCGTTCAAGAGACTAAATGGGTAGGTCAGAAGGCGAAGGAGGTGGAGAATACTAGCTTCAAATTATGGTACACGGGAGAAGTTCATAACAAGAATGGGTTAGGCATATTGATTGACAATAACCTTCAGAACAAAGTGGTCGACGTCAGAAGACGAGGGGATAGGATATTACTAGTTAAGCTAGTAGTTGGTGAGGCAGTTTTGAATGTCATTAGTGCATATACCCCACAGGTAGGTCAAAGTGAATAAGCCAAGAGGAAATTCTGGAAAGACTTGGATGTCATGGTTAGAAATGTGCATAGCTACGAGAAACTTTTTATAGGAGGAGACTTCAATGGCCATGTTGGCACATCTAGCGGGGGTTTTGAGCGAGTGCATAGCGGTTTTGGCTTTGGGAGTAGGAACCAAGAGGATGGAGATATATTGAATTTCTCTCTCTTTTGATCTCATGATTACTAATACCTTCTTTAGAAAGAGGCAATCACATCTGATCATCTTAAGTAGTGGCCAACAAGCTAGCCAGATTGATTTTTTCCTAACTAGAAGAGACAGTAAACGAGATTGTGTTGATTGCAAGGTCATACCTAGAGAATGTGTCTTCTCACAACACCAGCTCTTGGTATGCGTATTTCGTCTTTAGGAGGTAAAGGATAAGAGAGAGAAGATTAGCAGGACGAAATGTTGGAAACTCAAAGGAGATGCTTCACGGGTATTTAAAGATAGAGTGATGGGTGAAGGGGCTTGAAATGTAGAAGGAGAAAAATATGTCGTGTGGAATGTGATGGCAAGTTGCATTCGGAGAGTCACTACTGAGGTATTTGGGATAACAAGATGTACCAAGCGAGAACCCAAGGATTCATGGTGGTGGAATGATGAGGTGCAAAAGGCTATCAAAGAGAAGAAGGAATGCTACGAATGCATGCACCATCATAGAAGTGAAGAACATGCATAGGTACAAAGTGGCAAAGAAGACTGCAAAGAGAGCAGTGAATGAAGCAAGGGGATGAGCGTACGAAGGTATCATAGGCTAAGTACAAAGGAGGGTGAAAAAGATGTTTGCAGAATAGCTAGGCTACGCAAGAGGAGGACAAGGGACTTCAATCAGGTTAAATGCATTAAGCACGAGAATGATAGACTTTTGGTGAAAGACGATGAGATAAAGAATAGGTGGAGATAATACTTTGATTAGCTTTTCAACGAAGAAAGTGATAGCTCATCGATCGAGTTGGAAGACTTAGCCGACAGCGCCAATAGACATTTTGTGCCGAGATTTCAAGAAGCTGAGGTAAAGTGGGCATTGAAACAGATGAAATCAGGCAAGTCGATAGGGGCTGATGAAATTCCTATTGAGGTGTGGAGATGCTTTGGAGATGCAAGGATAACATGGCTAAATAAGTTGTTTTATAATATTTTCTAATCAAACAAAATGCCAGATGAGTGGAGGAGAAGCATTTTAGTTCCATTCTTCAAGAATTAAGGAGGTATTCAATGTTGCATAAACTAAAGAGGAAATAATCTTATGAGTCATACAATGAAGCTTTGGGAGAGAGTTTGTAAGCAGCGTTTGAGGAGGTTGACAAGTGTCTCTAGGAATCAATTTGGTTTTATGCCTGGAAGGTCAACCACTGAGGTGATTTTCTTGGTTAGGCAATTTATAGAGAGATACAGGGAGCAGAAGAAAGGTCTCCACATGGTTTTTATTGACTTGGAGAAAGCCTATGACAAAGTGCCGAGGAGGGTTATGTGGTGGGCGCTAGAAAGGAAGAGAGTGCCATCAAAGTATATTACCCTTATCAAAGATATGTACGAGGGGGTTGTGACTAGTATCAGGGCATGCGATGGTGAGACTAGAGACTTTCCAATTAACATAAGGTTACGTCAAGGTTCGGCTTTGAGCCCCTATATTTTTGCATTAGTGATGGATGAAATCACAAAAGATATACAAAGGGTGACTCCTTGGTGTATGCTCTTTACCAATGATGTTGTGCCGATTGATGAAAGTAGAATAGGGGTTAATCGACAACTGGAGTTGTAGAGAGAGACCTTGGAATCAAAGGGTTTTAGGCTTAGCAGAACTAAAACAGAGTATATGAAGTATGAGTTTAGCGGTGTCAGGTCAGATGACGGAGAGGTCACCTTGGCCAGTAGAGTAGTATCCAAGAAGGAATCATTTCGATACTTAGGATCTATGTTGCAGTTTGATGAGGAGATTGATAAGGATGTTAGTTTCAGAATTCAAGCAGGATGGGTAAAATGGCGACTAGCATCTGGCATTCTCTATGATAGGAAGATTCCTCAGAAGCTTAAAGGAAAGTTCTATAGGACAGCAATCAGGCCTGCAATGTTATATGGTGCAGAATGTTGGCCTACTAAGAGGCAAGATGTCCAAAAGATAAGTGTAGCAGATATGTGGATGCTGCGCTGGAGCTGTGGACATACTAGACGAGATCGGATTAGAAATGAGGATATTCAGAAAAAACTTGAAGCTGCACCTATTGAAGAGAAGTTAGTCCAACACCGCTTAAGATGGTTTGGACATATCCAACGTAGACCATGCGATGCACTTGTGCACGTTTGAATTATAGGCCGTGCCGAAGGCCCAAAGAGAGGTAGAGGTCGACCTAAAATGACATGGGAGGAGATAATAAAGAGAGATTTAAGTAATTGGAGTATATCTGAAGAGCTGGTAGTGGATAAAAGTGCATGGAAGTTGGCAATCCATGTACCAGAACCATAGTTTTTTTTATACGTTTAATTATTTTAGACTTTATTTCACTTTTATTGAACCTTTTCACTTTTTTTTATTACTATTTTAGATTTTATTTCACTTTTATTGAACCTTTTTACTCTATTATTATTATTTAAAAAAACCTTTATCAGATGACTTTTTATCTGTTTGGTTATTTTAAACCCTTTTATATTTATATATATTATCATTGTTATTTATTTTATTTTATTTTAATTTGGGTTCCATATATAGCCAACCCCAACTTGTTTGGGATATATGGCATTGTTGTTGTTTTTTTGTTGTTGTTGTTGTATTATTAAATCACCAAGTCACATCATTACATTTAAATACCAAAAACCACTGTCATAACCATCTGCCTCATGAAAACATAAATCATCAGAGTACAAAAACATAAAATCATATCCCTCTTTATAAGCCATAACAATTATAGGGCATGAATCAAAGTAATACATCGAGTCAAAAGAAATCCAAGTCCAAGATGAAAGAAATTATGGTCACTAACGTACGCCGCCACCCTGAGAATCTGAAGGGGGAAAGGAAGAAAGAGAAGAAAAAAACAAAATAGGTCAGACATAAAGTCAGACGAGTTTCAGTGTTTTTCTGCATAAGCATAAGATAAGAAGTATCAAGACAGATAAATGGTATTGGATAAGAAAATACAGTAAAATATACAAGTATGAGATAAACGAGATAATAAGGCAAGGTAAAGATCAAATAAGTTTCTCATTTATATCCCAAGAACAATTTCTGCACCAATTATCAAGATTAGATTTTACCCTGAAAACTACCCAAGCGATCAGGTCCCTACAACACAGATATCATGTTCCAGCCACGGCTGTAAGGGATATCAGGCCCTAACCCATCAAATTATAAGACGAAAACCTATTTGCTGTTGTTACATCGGCTTAGTTTCCCTCATCAGACCTACGCATGCTCATAACTAAGCCGGAATGGGACCGTACCCACCTTACACCTTGACACAAGCCACACCTAGGCTTGTGCCCCAAACTAAGATTTTACGAGTCCTAGAACCGGATATAAACAACAAGATGTGAGACCTCTTAGCTTATTAATTAACAGGTTTAACTTAGTAGGTTTAAGTTCATTAATAAGCATGGTTGTAAAATGACATTTCCTATAAATGATATTTTGTGTAAAACCCCTCTTCCAAAATAAACAAGCACCTGATCATATGTAGATAGATTACAGTAACTCGTTTTACTTAATTACATCTGATATTCATATTTTCCATAACATGTTCTATTTAATATTAAATTAAATCCAGCCTATTAAAATTAACATGTTCAAATATTCTTCCCTTTATGTAACTACCCCAAATTTACCGTCAAAAGTTCTCAAATTACAATATACCCAATTCTCTTAATTGTCATTACAATTGTATCCCAATATTCCAATTATACGCAATTTAAAGGGAGATGGCCTAGGCTCTCTATAGCCTAGGCTCAGCGTAAATAAAAAAGGAAAAGGAGAAAATATATCCAAACTCAAATTGAATAAATAGGCATATAAAAGACTATAATAAATAAAAGATAGAAAGAGGATAAGGAAGAAAGATGTATATATAAGCATATAATAACATCAAATTGAACTGATAGTAAAAGCACAACATATAAGAAATAACTTATAGACACTGCTTATTTCTGATCCAATAATTTACTGCCAAAACCCTTTTCAAAATAGCAGAACTAAAAATAACTCAAACTCACATAGTTGTATATTAGATCCAGAATAAGCATTTGAGAAAGTTATTGTATAAAAACTTGAGTTATCCCTTTAATCTATCTTTCGGTAGCACCTTAACATTTTACTTATTTAATTTCAGAACGTATATTGGAGGAAGAAGATGAAGAATGTTTGTATGCAAGAAAATAAGTGAGGTCGCTGGCCTATTTATAGATTAATAAGGATGAATCTAAACCATAGGATTTTAGGTTATTATATCAAACCGTACACTTCAAGCTGAGTCATCATATGTATATAATATATAAAACAATCCAGATTCAGAGGTAGGAGTCCACCCTGCATGCAAGTGGGTCGACCTACCTACTACTTGGGTCAACACATGGGTCGACCTGCCTTAGACCATGGTCGACCCCTATGTCGACCAGTTCGGGTTGGATCCCCACTTACCATTGCTTCCTGTGTTGATTTATTATATTTAAATTTCAATTTCAATTCAAACATCTTTAGCTCATAACCTCTCCATACTTAACCGATTTACGAAAATCCAGAGTCTATCCAAACCAGAATTTCGTAACGAACGCAACATAAAGTCTGTTTTACTTTGTTTTGAATTTTTAATTAATTGACATTCATTTTAGTATCTTCTTTATATAATTATGGTGTATTAATTTATAGGATGTTACATTCTCTCCTCCTTAAAGGATTTCGTCCCTGAAATCTCCAAGTTAAGGAGAATGTTATCATTTAGTCAACCACCTACACCCGTCTACTCATTCATCTACTACTGGCATACATTGTCCTTAGAATTTCTAATGCTTTGCATGAACATATACAAAGTTATTGTGTGTATATGCCCCTATACTAGTGTGAAAATCGGGCGGTCGACTGATTTAGGTTACTTCCTTAATGCAATACATGTATGTGCCATGTATTCGATATGTATGCAAAAGAATCCTAATATAACATATAAATTCTATATATGTGCAACATCCATCCACCATAATGCTACATTCATGTGATGATTCAACCATTTCATCCATTGAAAATTCAAATGCGCACATATCCATATGAAATATGTAAGAGCTTAAGCCAATCTAGTGCATAATGTGTGTGTATATGCATCAACTGTCAGCTACTAGCAAACACTTGCATCCACTTGCAACCATCAAACATAACATGTCTCAACCACATGTTTCCAACCATAGGTTTCTACCTAAGGATCGAAGATTAGAACGATAGGACAAACTCAACCAATGGGAGATGCTCCTTCCGAGTTCCTTCGAAGTCTAGGATACATAGTCTCGATAAATCCTCAAGAACCCTATTGACCCTCTCAGTCTGTCCATCGGTCTGAGGGAGGTAAGCTGTGCTCAATCGTAACTGCATACCTAGTGCCTCCAAAACCCACTCATAAAGATGGGGTCACAATCACAGTCACTTACTGTACTAGAAGGTATCCTATGAAGTTGGACTATCTCTCTGAGCTATTCTGATGCTAGCCAATCTAATATCCTCTTGATCTTGACGGGGATAAATTGAGCGCTTTTAGTCAGTCTATCAACTACCACACACATATACTGGTGTTTCCCATCCTCGTTTTGAGCAGTCAATCAATAAAGTCAATAGATATGCTCTCCCACTTCCATTGTGGGATATCCAAGGGCAGAAGCAATCCGCCAGGTTTCCTTTGTTCACCTTTACTCGCTGGAAAGTCAAACATTGGGCCATATCTCCGCAACATCCTTCTTCATACCAGTCCAATGGAAAACTCTCTTCATATCTTGATACATCTTGTCACAGCCTGGATGGATCATCATCCGAGACTGATGAGCCTCCTCAAGAATTGTCCTTAACAAATCCCTAACTCCGGGAACGCAAATCCTTCCATCTCGACGTGGCCAACTTTTCTCATCTGTAAAATATCTAGTTTGGTGACTAAAGGTCTCTCATCCACTAAGTCTATCCAAGATTTCCACTAGCTATTAGTCCTCTCAATCGTGGATCTTATGCGCTCCATAAGAGTAGGTTGTACCTCCAATGATGCCAAAAAACCAGGCGTAAGATCATAGACGACCTAAAATCAAAGCTCGATATATGCTCCAAGCTCTGCCTCTCTAAGGATAGAGGAATCAAGTTCATCCTCTGCCTACTCAACGCATCCGCAACCACGTTCCCCTTGCCTGGAGTATAAACTATCTCAAAATCGTAAGACTGAAGGAACTCTATCCATCGTTACTTCCTTAAATTGATATCCTTCTGCGAGAACAAATATTTGAGCGACTTGTGATCCGTGTATAGCTCAAATCTCTCTCCAAGTAGATAGTGTCACCAAGACTTAAGTGCAAACACAAATGCAGCCAACTCCAAGTCATGGGTAGGGTAGTTCTTCGCGTGAAATCTCAACTGTCTACTACCATAGCACACTACCCTACCTTCTTTCATCAACACGGTACCTGATATGTGCCACAAGCATCCGTGTAGACTGTAAACACCTTGCTACCATTGGGAAGAGTCAAAATAGGGGCTGATGTTAGAGCACTCTTTATTCTCTTGAAAGCACACTCACAATTCATGCTCTAAGAGAAAGGCAAGTTTTTCTTTGTCAGATGGGTGAGCGGAGCTAATATTCTTGTCAAGTCCTTAATGAACTTTCTATAATAACCCGCTAATCCTAAGAAACTTCTCACCATTGTCACGTTCTTAGAGGATTTCCAATATTGCACCGAGACAATTTTAGCGGGTTCCGCCTCTATTCCATCCTTGGAGACAACATTCCCCAGGAACCTTACTTCCTTTCTCTAGAATTGACAATTAGAAAATTTTATCCTTAAGCTAATGCGATCTAAGAGTTCGTAAAACCTCTCCTAAGTGTACAACATGTTCTTCCTCGTTCCTTGAGAAAACCAGAATATCATCCACAACGACTACTGCAAACTTATACAGATACTTCCTGAACATCCTACTCATTAAGTCCACAAAGTATGCGGGTGCATTGGTCAGACCAAAAGGCATGACCAGCCACTCAAAGAAACTATATGGAGTCCTAAATGCAGTCTCATCGATACTATCATCCGCTACCCTCAACTGATGAAATCCTGTGGCTTGATTCAACTGTGAAAAAAACTGAGGCGCCTACTAGCTGGTTAAACAAGTCATCAATCCTCAGAAGTGGGTGCCTATTCTTCTTGGTGAGCTTATTCAACTCCTTATAATACACGCATAGATGAAGTGATCCAAATTCCTTGGTCGCAAAGACGACTAGATCTCCCTACTCAGATATGCTACGCCTAATAAATCTCTTCTTGAATAGCTCACCTACATGCTTGCTATGTTTCCTTCTCTCCCTAGGAGCCATGTGGCGCACCGGTAAAGAGACTGACTTCGAATACTCCACCAAGTAAATCTGAAAGTTTATCTCATGCCTTGGAGATAATCCCCTAACCTCATCAAACACATCCGGATAACCTCTAACTATGGTATTGATCGAAAATCGTCAACTGAAGCATCAAGCAAATCTAGGAAACTGAGCATAACTGACCCCCGTGGGTCACATGAAATTTCGAGAGTTCTCCCTTGGCACATAAGTAGCCTAACGATTATCCTCTCACAATCTAGAATGGCACCATACATGGCTAGCCAATCCACTCCTAGAATCATCCCATAACCTATAAATCCAAAAACATATGTGTCGCATTCAAACTCAACTCCCATAGCAGAAATTGTCAAACCCCAACATATCATAAATAAATGAGTCGTACCTCCTATAGGGTTCGAGTCTACAATAGGATCAGAAACAATACTTCTGGTTGCAGATTATCTACCACAAAATTGGATATAAATGGATGAGAAGCACCGGGAATCAAAGAGAGTCTTAATAGGACAGTCGAAAAGAGAAATCAAACCTTCAACAGTGACTTTCCTACCTTGATCCGGTCCACCAGCCTAAGCTACCTCTAGAGCTTGAACTTATCCTACAGAGGATCTTGCCTTCTGACCTTTCTTGTTGGGATTGCCTACAGAAATGTCCAACTTAACCATAAATGAAACAAGCATTCTTCCTCTTCTTACAATCTCTCAGAAAGAGCTCTTAACTCCTACAACCATGACATTTAACCTCTGACTTGATCTGAGCCTTATCAGGCTTTTCTACTTTCTTTGCCCCCTTCTTGGGCAACCATTTCTTTTTCTCATCCTTGGGTTGTGCCTCCTTAGTCTTGAGTTCCTGCTTCTCCTCTTTACCATCATCGTGCATCAATGTCATGTAAACTAGCCTTTCGAAAGTCGCTCCCATCGGAATGTGTGTCATCGCTAGTCCTGGAGAGGTTGATTCAACCCTCTTGCGAATCTAAGAGCCTTCTTATGGGAGTGTTCACCAAGTCCAAACCAAATCTTGCTAGCTGATTGAAACTATTGACGTATTCCTTTGATGACATACTTCCTCGTTTTAAACCCAAAAAACTTCTCCATCTGCATTCCTTCTTCTGCCTGCGACAAGAACTTCATCTCAAATCTATGTCTAAATTCATCCAAGTAGCTTTTAATTGTCCTACCTGAGTCACCTCCCACCAGTATGAAGTTTCTTCCTTCAGTTGCCAAGCAGCCAACTGAATCTTTCTTCTATCATCGAACTCCAAAAGATCAAACACACTCTCTGTCTCTCTAAGACAATTGCATGCCTTTACGAAACTCTCAGTACCCCCAAATGAATTGCCTTCCATCGCACAGAAGTCCTTACAAAGCTTAGAAAGGTTAACTATAGGAGGAGGTGGAGCTACTGCGGCTGCATCTGGGGGTGGGGAATCTCCTTGTATTTTGGTAGGTGTTGTAGCCTCTAAGTATCTACGGAACCATGTCGAAAGTGGAATGCCCTCAGGAAGGTTAAGAGACCATGACATGCTGGAATGAGAAGAAACAAGGATTCATAAAGAGATTGAAGGAATATTGTAAATGACTTTAAGGGATGTATTTTTCAAAAATTGGTATTCCTTGAAAATACTTTGCTTTGAAAACTCTTTTTCAAAAACTTTTCCTCTAATCTTGTATCCTTTAGCTCTTATACCAAGTGTGGGGTCTAATGTCCCCCGTATGAGGATGCATTAAGCTTTGTGAAGTGCAATAAGTATACAGTAACCAAAATTCACAAGACAGAATATAAAACGCAGCGGAAAACAATTATTATTATGAATCGCCAAGTCGCATCATTGCATTTAAATACCGAAAACCACAGTCATAACCATCTGAACATAAATCATCAGAGTACAAAATCATAAAATCATATCCCTCCTCATAAGTCATAACATTGATATAGAAGAAATCAAAGTAATACATCGAGTCAAAAGAAATCCAAGTCCAAGTTGAAAGAAATCACGGTCAGTACTATACACCACCATCCTGAGAACCTGAGGGGAAACGAAGAGAGAGAATGAAAAATAAAATAGGTAGACATAACTGGAGTACATCAGTGATTTTTAGCATAAGCAGAAGATAAGAAGTATCAAGACAGATAAATGGTACCGGATAAGAAAATACAGTAAAATATACAAGTATGAGGTAAACGAGATAACAGGGTAAGGTAAAGATCAAGTAAGCTTCTCATTTATATCCTAAGAACAAGCTTTTGCACCAACTATCAAGATTAGGTTTTACCCTAATTACTACCCATGCGATCAGCTCCTTACTGTGCAAATATCTTGTGCCAACTACAACAGTAAGGGATATTAGTCCCTAACCCGTCAACTTGTAAGACACAGACCTATTCCCTGGTGTTACAATGGCTTAGTTTCCAACATTGGACTCATGCACGCTCACGACTCCGCCAGAACGCGCCCAACCCACCTTCCTCCTTTGAACCTCTTACAATTCAGATCTGTAAAGCGTGCTTTGGCCGCTACCAAGTGTGAGGCCCCTCTATGATACCAACAGGGATACTGACTTGTATGGGTTCCACAAAGCTAGATTGACGTAAGCCACCACCTAGGATTGTTCCCCCAAACTAGGATTTTAAGAGTCCCAAAATAAGATATAAACAACAAGACGTGGGACCTCTTAGCCTATTAATTAATAGTTTAACTTAGCAGGTTTATGTTTATTAATAAACATGGTTGTAAAATGAAATTTCCTATAAATGTTATTCTGTGTACATCCCCTTCCCCAAAACATACAAGCACCTGCTTAGTTGTATGTAAATTTTAGTAACTCATTTTACTTAATTACATCTGATACTCATATTTTCCATAACATATTCTACTTAATATTAAGTTAAGTGCAACCTATTAAAATTAACATGTTTGCATATTCTTTCCTTTATGTGATTACCTCAAATTTACAGTCAAAGGTTATCAAATTACAATATGTCGAATTCTCCTAATTGTCATTATAGTTTATCCTAATTTATTCCAATTATACGCTGTTAAACGGCTTTTTGGTCCGGTTCCCAAAGGTACACGAGACACGCTCGATTCGATGCATCCGTGAAGCTAAGGCCAAGAACGACGCATAGGAGCGAGATAAACAAGTCGAAGCGGGATCACGCCAACGGAAACCTCACAGTTCCCATAACCTATTTCCGAACCAAGACCTTAGACCTTTGGAAGTCGCAAGCCCAAGTCTCGAAACCTCCGGCACGCGCTAGCACAGATTTCGTACTGTAACACCCCACATCCGTTAAGGTCACTCACAAAGGGAATGCCTTAACTTCAATGGAGCATTATGGGTACTGGAACAGAAATATTACGAGACAGACATATATAAAACAACGGAAAGTAAAGTGGAAGTAATTCAAAACATTTATTAAATATAATGTTTACAATAAAAGCCCATCAACTTCCAATACCCAATTACATAGTTAAAATATCTGTCTTGCTCAAAAACAAAGAAGCATAAAAACATAAATAGTATTCCCCAATAAAGCAAAGCAAGCCATAGCCAAGAGAAATCCAAGCTGCACATGAAAGAGCCTTGGAGCATGGTAGGATCCAAACTAAGCTATATTCCCACCCTGCAAACCTGGGGGGGAGAAACGGAAGAAAAGAAGCGAAACAAAACGGGTCAGTCATAAAGACTGAGTAAGTCCTAGTGACTTTCAGCATAAAAACAGGTAAAGATAACATGGCATGAATAAACTGAAAGTAAACTTAAGCATGATGACAAGATAAGCAACAGACAAGGTGACTAAGAATAACGCCATATGATCTTTGTCAAATATAACATTGCAAGGTTTCCATTCAAGGTAAACTAAGTATAGTTTCGCAAGGTTTCTATCAAACATCGCAAGATTTCTCTGCTTCACCACTAAAGTATTTCTATGTTATCTATTTGCTCTGCACCACCTAACTAGCGTCCCTACAAGTATCTTACATGGAATGTTTTGTATTCCTACTAGTGTCCCAACTAGTGTCCTGTGTAACAAGGATCCTTACCCCCTACTAGTGTCCCAACTAGTAGCCCGTTTCATATAATAAGGTTATCCCAACCCCGTAGTTGTGGTACCCTTCAAGACTACATCTAGCATGAGGATTTTTCCTCAAACGCCCAATGGCCATGAGACTGTTAGATGCATCCTTACTATCTAAATCGATCGACTCCTACTCGACCTAGTTCTCGTTTGTGTCACGCGGTCCCCTACTTGTAGATACCTGTGCTGGTCCCACCATGGGGTGTATCAAGTCCTATGGTGGCAACCCTGACACAATCAAGATGCATAGGTTTATACCTACTGATGCCCAGTGGCTAAATTTTCTGCGCCGAAGTGTGTGCACGCCCGCACTCCGTTAGAACCTGCACTACTGCACCAACCGCCGCTAATTTGACCGCTTATAATCAGCCCAGTAATCGTGCCCCACCCTGCCTAGCTCAGGGTTTCGTTGATACCTAATGTGGGTTACTGCTGAAATGGGTCCCCGTTACTAGGGTTTTCTAATGGTTAAGTCTGTGGGCCTATATTTTCTGATATTACCCACCAACCCTGATGTGTACTTAACCACGCTACTGATTTAAGCATGTGCATTTAACGGTTAAGTGTGTGTATGGGCCTATATTTACTAATATTACCCACCAAACCGATATGTACTTAACCTTTCTACTAGTTATGTTACCATGGTTAAGTGTTTACCATAGTTAACTTAACCTTTCTCACTTATCATGTTGGATTGGTTAAGTGTGGTTTATTAACTTAACCCTGTTCATTTATCTGGTTACATTGGTTAAGAATTTCTTGTTAACTTAACCCCATGTATTACTTAACCCTACAACGCATCACGTTAGATTGGTTAAGTGCATGTTAACTTAACCTCATCCACTAGTCGTATTATAATGGTTAAGTGTTATCAACTTATTCGAGCTAACTTAACCCACCTGCTTGTCCTGTTGTGTTGGTTAAGTGTTATTACTTAACCGCAACCACTTGTCTAATTAACCCGTTGTACTAGTTAAGTGTTCTCACTTTACTTAACTCAACCCACTTACCTAATTAACGTGTTATATTGGTTAAGTGTTCTCTATTTACTTAACCCCACCTACTTGTCTGATTAACACGTTATCTTGGTTAAACGTTCTTAGTTTACTTAACCCTACCCACTGGTCTAATTACCATGTTATGTTGGTTAAGTATTACTATTCGTATTCCCACATGTCACCCACATGTCACCCACTTAACCCCCATGTCCCACCACATGTTTTTCTTTGGTTAAGTGTTACTTAATTTATTACTACCGCACCCCTGTAGGACCTCTCACATTAGGCCACCTTTTTGTGGTTGCTGGATTTGCCGGGCGGGTCCGGGCAGTCTTACACCACAAACGGGCCTAACCTCGTGTCCATACAGTTGTCACGCATTTAAATTTCAAATTAGATTTTTAAGATAACCATCCCGTCCGTCGGATCAGTTAGGGATAGCCAAGGAGGGCAGGAAACTTGTATTTTCCAAACCCAAGCCTAGACACTATCCTCTCTGTCACCCTAGGACGTTCTGGTGTATGTGTTATTAGGGGAAAATGTCATTAATATATATAATATTTTCACCCCATATTTGGATTAATTATCCCTAATCAAATATGTCAATATATTCCAATTATCTTTATGTCCATAATTTATATTAATTATGTCCATATATCAACATTTATTATTTATATTAATTATGTCCATTTATCAACATTTATTATGGCCCACTTTCCCCTTTAAATCATGTTTATAATTTTTGGTATGTAAATTATACCAAATTAAATGTCACTAACCATGATTATGCTAAACATGACAATTTCATGTAATTTCAAATTATCAATCAAAATATGTTGTACTCCACCTTCCCAAACTTGCCACAATAGCCATGCCCAAAATCACTATGTCATATATAATGGCGTTTCCAAATCAATAGTTAAGCCTAATCTAGACTTATCATTCTTATTTACATTTTATACCAAATCTAGATTAAATATCCAAATTCACAGTTCATGTCCAAACTAGATTTAATATTCTAGTTTATGCCCAAAACTTGATTTACACGCCAAATTTACACATATACCCAAAATTATATGTATACCATGTTTACACCAATTTACCTATAACAAGTTCTAGCTTTTTCACATATACCATGATCCATGTCAAATTACATATACTAATTTATATATGCCTAATCCTAGCCAATTTACATATGTTCAACTTATGCCGGTTTACATAATTATCAAGTTTCATGCCATTTTACATATGTCAAGATTCATGTCCAATTTACATATATCAATCCCAATTAAACCCAATTCATGATTCATGATGTAGTTATCCCAAACTATAATCTTTTTTATTTAATTTACATAGGCCCGAACTCATGATTTAATTTACATGCCAATTCATGTATACCACTTCATGCCAAATTATTTATGCCAATACCCCAAACTTGCAATTTCAATCATATTGACAATACCCACATTTCCAATTTCATGTTATGCCATCAATTCCACCCAACACATATATCCAAATAGGCAATATTACCATGTTTTTCCCCGTATTCAATTGTACGCAAATCGCAGTCTAGGCCTAGATCCGAAATTGATCTAGGTTCATCAAAAGAAAATAAATAGGGAAAGGTAGAATTTGTATAACAATAAGTACATAGAGAAAACTGGCATAAAGACATCATTTCAGGCATAAAAGATAGATCTCGAGAATAACATCAACATGAATCAAGAAATTTGATTTACAACAGCTGAATAGATCATAAGCTTTGAAATGAGAATGAAAATAGAAAAGCCCCAAACTCAAGATTCAAGAATCAACAGAAACAAATCCGAATCGATAACCATACATAAATTCAATTCCATTTTATTTCATGGCCATTTTATGATTAAATATTTAAATGTGAAAATAACTAGAACTTACATAGCATGGCGGATGAATTAGAGACTGAATTGGTTGTAGAAACATTGCATAGTCGATGATTTGTTGTCTTGAATTGTTGTAGAAGCTTTGTCCTTTTAATTTGATTTGAGTTGTATGCTTGTACTTTAATTTTGGAGGCGGCAACCATGGTTGAAGAGAGAAACCAGCAGCATAACGGTGTAAGAATGATTTGTGTGAGTTAGGCTAGGCTATAGGATGTTTTTATAGGTGTAGCAACTCATTTCAGCCATTAGATTAACCCTAGAACGCATCTGGACCATCTAAACACGTCATAGGCTTCAAAAATGGGTTCTGGGCCGAAACAGGCCGACCAGGTCGATCTGTAAGAGGGGAGGTCGACACTATGGTCGACCTGGGGGGTAGGTCGACCCTATGGTCGACCTGGGGGGGGGGGGGGGGTAGGTCGACCCCCTGGTCCAGTCTGCCTGAAAACTGCTGAAACTTGTTTTGGCCATATCTTGGTCATACGGACTCTGATTTTCGAAAACTCGGACTCTATTTCATATAAAATTTCGAGAGGAACGCAATGGTGATGTCTATTTTACCTAATTCCTGATTCTTAAATTAATTATCCTTATTTTACTATCTTTTCCGTTACACACACCGTTACCGAACTAATTTTTCTTCTCTTCCATGTATTAATTAGTTCTTCTTATGCATCACCATTATTTACCTATCTGAACATATTTTCATATATTTTATTTCATTTTTAATTATACCTTGATTTCTTGTTTTTCACATGTTGTTAAAATTCGGGTTGTTACACGTACCCCTCGGGGGACGAATTTCGTACCACCTGGGTACGAAATTCGAACCCCTAAGGGGTTCGAAATTCGTACCCATGAGTATGAAATTCATACCCCACTGGGGTACGAATCCCGTACCCCCACGCGGTACAATCTCGAACCCCTAAGGGTACGAAATTAGTACCCTAATGAGGGGTTCGAAATACCGATAGCGCGTAGAGGGAGGGACCCAAAATTCCTAGGGCCGGTAGGAGTGACTCGAAATTCTGGTTGTGGTCCCCTATTTTCACCTACTCCTACCTAACCACTTCCCTATAAATACCCCTTGGCCTCACACTTCAAATGGGTTGGAAATCTTCACTTGGGACCTTTAGAGCGCTTCAAGAGCTCCTTTAATGGCATCTCATCTTTGAGGAAGAAGAAGGATTAAATTGTCTTTTTCCTAAATACTTTGCATATAGCCATTATGAACTGATATGACTTGGGAATAAATGTAATGAGATGTCATGAGATAGTCTCAACCTCGTAATCCTTGGTGATAAATAATATTCCAACGATTCTTCAAAGTGGATGTAGGTCTCTCGCGAGGCCAAATCACTATAAATTTCTCGTGTTATTTACTGCTTTCCGCTCTTGTCTATATGACCAAATTAATAATTCCTAGTAATTGGAATCTTGGGTGTTTACGACACTTTTTTGCCGTCAATATTTCGGTGCTTTCACTGAGAAAACTCGGATTTGCGCCTTTGTCGCACATTGTCATCTCGACTTTGACGAGCCTTAGGTTCCTTTGCTAAACCTGCAGCCGAGTCCGCTCATGGTGGCAAAGTGACCAAAGAATGCAATAATCGGCTCTTCAGCCGCAATCGAATCTGTAACTTCCCAACAAGCTTAGCCGGCGGATATCTCGGCCACTACAGAAAACATCCCTCCTCCCATGGACCCTGAAGTACTTGCAACGCAAGCTTAGATCCTCGCGCTTACTAAAAAATATGAGAACATGACGGTCGAGCTCAATCAAGCATTAAGGAATAACATCGACGTTATGCAACAACTTCAAGAAAGTCAGCGCATCGTCGCCTGACTTCAGCTAGCTCAAAACAACGCTCGACCTCGACCAACTGCCTCAGAAACTTCCTCCTCCGAGCCAAGGGGCCCACATCAAAGAAGGAGGTTTAGCCTCATTAACAACGTCGCCATCCGCACCAACGCCCTGGACAAAGACCGTGGCTACGCCAACGGCAACGGTGAACGAACTACAGTCACATATAGCGAGGGGGCACAACACCGAGATCACTCCTGCTTGATTATTAATAACGGACCTGATCTGACTAACCAACCCCTTCCTCGACAAAACCCGGCAGTCTCAATTCCGGATGATGAACCTGCTATTCCCGCGGCACGAAGCTCTTCCAGAGCAGGATCCCCATCAACACGCTCCGCCTCATCGGCCGCACCAGAACCCTATCATAGATGTCGAGGATATGGAAGAAGATGACCTGGACATTCATCATAGAAGACGCCCTCGCAATAGAGCTCCTAAACCTCGCCAAAATCTATGGGTCCCGATGGCGGATCCGTATCCAACTTATCTTCCCGATATGGTCCGAAGGATCATGAGGGAAATGTGAGGAAACGTGCATGATTCATGGGAGGCCCACATTAGGCGTAACCCCTTCACAAGGAGGGTAAACGAAGCTGAATGGTCGTGACGTTTCAACACGCCGCAAATGCCCTCTATTATGGCACCACTGATCCCTGTGCCTTCCTGAATCGATATGAATGGCAAATGGACTCGAGCAGGGGTAATGACCCAATCAAATACAAGTGCTTCCCAGTCTTCTTATCTGGAACCGCTTTGTTATGGTTCTCTCGCCTTCCATATGATTCCATCAACAACTTCGACCAGTTAGTGATAGAATCGGTCAAGCAATTCAGGGTGCATATCCCGACTCCGAAGCACGCTCTCACTCTGTCCAATCTATACCCGGGACCCGCCGAGCCGCTCAAAAGCTACATCTCCCAGTTCAACATCGCCCTCACCGAGGTCGAAGATCCAGACCCTCGCACCATACTCTTTCAGCTAGCAAAATGTGTCCTTCCTACTTTCGAGTTCGGGGCATGGATTGATCGGAAGCATCCAAAGACGCTCGATGCTTTCTATGAAAAGGCTGGGCAGTACTTATGCCAGGAGAAAGCAAGATGGAATAGGCTCTCCGAAACAAGTTGCCCCAGCGACCCTCAAGCAGACATCGCAAATAACGGCACCAGAGGAAAGCAAGTCGGGGAGCCCTTCGATCAGAGCAAGGGGACAGGTCCCTACAGGAAAAGACCAAGTAACAGTAGGCAAGACGACCGAAACAACGGCCAGGTCCCAACTGAGCAACGGAAACCCAGACCTTACCGTGCTTTCGAGACTTACAGCCCACTGAATGAAGACTTAGAAATGATTTACTTGGAGACATCCAACACATTGTCATACAAGAAGCCGTGTACCTGAGAATCTACTGACTCCGAGAAAAATAACGGCAGGTACTATCGATACCACGACGTGTATAGGCATAATACCAATGAATGTCGCCAACTCAAGGACATAATCGAGAAGCTTATCCGTGAGAAACGACTAGAGCAATATGTCCAAGAACCCTTTCCATCCCGAAACGGATCCGAAACCTCCGGCGCCCACGCCCCCGGCACCCGCCAAGGTAGCTCTAGGTCCCTCTAACCCAAGGCTTGGAATCATGATCAATACTATTTGTGGAGGACCATATCCCACACACGACATCTTTCATAAAATGGAAGAGTATGTGAGTTCCATAAAGCATGCTACTTATAAGGTCTGCTCTGCTCTAGATGAATCCGTCCCAGCCAAGCTTCAAAAATCCATGCGAAACGACAGTGTCTTCCACGAAAGAGACTCTACGGGACTTGAGATTCCAACCACCAATCCTCTAGTTATCACAACTCAAATCGGTGTCGCTTCCGTCCGAAGAGTACTAATTGACTCAGGAAGCTAGGTCAACATCATTTTCAAAGCTGCTTACGATCAGATGAAATTAGAGACAAATGACTTAAAACCATGTCATGCCACAATCAACGGTTTCAACGGAGCTTCTAGTCACCTAGTGGGAATGATCGACTTACCCGTAGAACTTGGCAAGGGGGATCAGAGCCAGGTCTGAATCCACACCTTCGTGGTTATCGACATCATTTCCCCGTACAACTCCTTCTTTGGACATCCTTTTCTCATAGAATTCTGGATGTGAATGTCACCATGGTCCCTCCTAATGAAATTCCTGACGGAGAACAGGATCAGAACAATTAGAGGCGATCAAGAAAACTCTAAGTAATGCTATGCAATAGAATGGAAGAACGCGAACAATAAGGACAAGGGTAAGACCGTACCCGCGCCTTCTTGCGGCAAGACTGTTTCCGCATTACAATCAGCGGCGTCTGGGCCTTGGCTCAGGCACCACTGCCATCTTTCCGACGATCTCAATCCAAGGAAGGATGAAGAACCCGAGTACGAGAGGGCTACCCCGGTTGAACCTACAATTGATGTTCCAATCAATACCGACGACCCATCGAGGGTGCTAAAGATAGCATTGCAACTCGGCATCCCACAGCCAAAGAAGATCTTGTGGATTTCTTGAAGGCTAACCTGGACGTGTTCGCATGGACTAACTACGACATGAGAGGCATTGACCCCGCGGTGGCTTGCCACTGTCTAAGTATCGATCCTACAGTGCCTACAGTCAAGCAGAAAATCCGTTTCTTTGGACCTAAAAGGTTCAAAGCACTCGAGGAAGAGGTAGGCCGTTTACTCGACAACAACTTCATCCGCGAAGCCAACTACCCCGAATGGGTCTCCAATCCAGTCCTTGTCAAAAAGGCCAACGGCAAATGGCAAACGTACGTTGACTTCTCCGATTTAAACAAGGCATGTCCCAAGGATAGCTTCCCCCTTCCAAAGATCGATTAGCTTGTTGATGCAACCGTCGGATGCCAGCTATTGTCCTTCTTGGACGTCTATCCGGGTTATAATCAGATTCCAATGAATCTTCGCAACTAGTATCATACCTCTTTCATAACCAACCTTAGACTCTACTGCTATCGCGTCATGCCCTTTGGTCTCAAGAATGCCGGCCCCACTTATCAGCGAATGATAAATCGCCTCTTTAGAAACCAAATTGGGAAATCCATGGAGGTATACGTGGATGATATGCTGGTAAAATCTAAAATATCAGGCAATCACATCCACGACCTCTCCGAAATGTTTGATGTCCTCCGCCAATACGACATGAAGCTCAATCCCCTGATGTGCTCCTTCAGAGTCCCCTCAAGAATTTTTTTTTGGGTTTCATTGTCAACTCCCGAGGCATCGAAGCCAACCAAGAAAAAATCCAAGCCACCCAAGATATCCAAGTCCCTCAGAACATCAAAAATGTCCAAAGTTTAAACGGAAAGGTCACCGCTTTAAGTCGATTCATCTCAAAGGCCACCAACAAGCGCATTCCTTTCTTTGATTTATTTCGAAAAGGGAAGCGCAACTTTAAGTGGACCCCGGAATGCTTATCCGCATTCAATGACCTACTGAATCACTTAGAGTGACCACTAATCTTATCCAATCCCGTGGATCATGAAGACTTATATGTTTATTTGGCTGTTTCCATGCAGGCAATCAGCTCGGCACTGGTGTACATCAAGAACTGCGTCCAACGGCCCATCTACTACATCAGCAAAAGATTGACAGGAGCAGAAACGAACTATCTGAAGCTCGTGAAATTGGCCTACTGCCTATTGATCTCTTCTCGAAAGTTATGACCGTATTTCCAGTCTCACCCCATAAATGTCTTCACCGACCAACTGCTCCGGTCTATCTTACAGTGACCTAAAGCATCAGGGCGACTACTGAAATGGAACATAGAGTTGAGTCAGTTCAAGATAACTTTTATCCCCCACCGAGCCACCCTCGGACTGGCTCTCGCTGGTTTCATACTAGAATTCACTACTCCTGAGGAGACTCTGACAGAGAACAGCAATGCCCCCGACGCTCAATGGAAATTATTTGTGGATGAGTTCCTCCAAGCAAATGCTCCAGGGCCGGAGTCGTGCTCATCACTCCCGAGGAGCGCCCACCCTATGCATTAAAATTCGACTTCCCTGCTATCAATAACGATGTACAATACGAAGCCCTAATTGTCGGGCTCAGAATCACGAACGAACTTAATTTGAAAGCCATCCAGGTCTTTTCCGACTCTCAGCTTATCGTGTGCCAAGTGTAGGGAGAATTCCAAGCCTTGGTGTAATGTTCCGTATTTTTACGGTATAATAATTAATTTATTTAATTATTAAAAATATGTTTTAGAGATTTAAAATGGTCGTTTAGTTAAATAATATTGAATATTTAATTGAAATAAATAATAGAATAATCTATTTATTTCTGAAATAGTCAGAATTAGTGGAATTCACAATATTGCGTGAACTGTACAATATAAAATATATATTTCAGTTTAGAATTGAATTATATTGGCGAATATATTATATAAACGACAGTTGAACATAAAAATTTATATTATAATTATAATCGAGCTCGAAATGGCGCTGCAGTTCGCTATTTGGCAATTTGAACTTTAAATGAGTATACAGAAGCCGTTTTAAGTCGGATTTCTGTGAAACAAGAAAAGCGTGGAGCTGGTGGAGTATATTTTCTAGTGGAAGAGAAAAATCGGGATTTCATCGTGTAGATTTTGTTTTATGTCCAAATCAAATTTTAGAAAAGTCGCTATGGAATTCCTTTATAATTTGCAATGCTTTATTTACGTTATAAAAGGATTTTTAATGAAAATTGAATATCGATTTATACTGGAATTTGAATATCGAGTTATAAACTCTGATATGAATATTTTAGAGATGTGGTATACCGTATGTGAATATATACGATAAGATTTATTTTTAAATATTAAATTTAATTGTTTTTAAATATATTTATATATTTAAAAGGGCTGTTTAGAGCTTTAAAAATAGCCAGTTTTGCAAACGAACTCCTTTTCGACGAAACTAATTTTGTTGGATCCGCAATGTCAAATTTTTGCTAGATTTCAATTTTCGTGATTTTTAGAGCCCATATGTGGCCTACGAATTTTTAATGTAAAAAACAGTTAATTTTTGACCGTTAAAAATATGCTGTGTGAGCAAACGGAGTCGGAATTCGACGAAACAAGTGTCGTTGGGTCCGTAATGTCGAACTGTAGCTGCATGTCAATTTTCGTGATTTTTGGGTATTGTATGTGCTCACGGTAATTTTTAAAACAGCATGTACAAGTAACGATTGCTTAAAATAAATTAACTAATCAATTAAAAAAATATTATAACTACCTATAAATACATCCTAAACCACACTAACCCTAAACATTCTTCAACGGTCAACAGAAACCCGCCGCCACCAGGAAAACAGAAAAAAAAAACGTGAAATTCATCCTCTTTTAAAATCAAAACAAATGGAAATAAATTCCTAAAATCAAGTGAGCTGTATATATGTGTTTCTGGTCTCATTCTCTTCAAATCCGTGTATGTATTGATGGGATCGATTGAATTTTTCTTCGTTCGTTTTTAGGCAGCGTCACCTAGGGCTCGATAAATCCGAGAATTTAAGAATCGATTGCACGTGTGGTCGTTATATTTGGATTCAGGATGGAAATGGAAGGGATTGTGATTTTTTTGTGGAATTTTAGGTCAAAATGGTTCGGTACTTTTACCGTGTTCGTGCGTTGGATGCTGGGAGCCGCATCCATGAAGTCCGTCTCGATCTGAGTGTAAGTAGGATGATGATGTAGAGAGATCGAAGAGATGCTTAATGGTGATTTTTACTTGAATTTTAATGAAGTAGAAGTGGAGAAAGGATGGATAGAAAATTCAGTAATGGTGAAGAAGCAGCAGCTTGCGTTCAATCCTGGAGATGAAGAAGAAGGTGCGGTGGGCTCTAAGGGTGTATGGTAGTGGGCCGGAATTTGAAAAGTAAAGCCCATTTTCCTTTTTAGTTAATTATATAGGAATTAAATTCATGTTTTAACTTGAAATATCAATATCTTGGTCATACGAAATCAGATTGACGAACCGTAAGTTGCGTTGGGATCGTATGGACGGTGGCTACACCATGGAACTAACCGCAAGTGGATTGGAGCTCGTTTGGATTTATGTTGAAATTTAACGCCTGAATCAAATCAGTGATCGATGATCGTTATTTAACGATCCGACCAATGTGAGTAAATCTCACTAACTCTGATCAACTTATATTTTTATAACGTATTTTTAGAACTGATAAATATTGGTTGAATTGCTGTGTGTTGGTTGTTTGGTTGAACTGCTAGTCAGTTTGTTGAAATTATCGATATAGTTCTATATATATCGTTAACCAATATTGATTATGTTTATCAGTATTTCGTATTGAAATGAAATTGGTGTGAATTATATTGTGTAACATCTGTGGATGTAGGGAAACAGGTCGGAGGAATCCAACTGGATTCCTCAACATTTATTTTACTGTTTTTTCCCTATATTCTGATATACGAGGTGCTATATCATCTGTTATTGATTTTGTGTGTTCAGATGATGATCGATCCTTTTGATTTGATATTTTTATACCGTAAGTGATATTGAAAAGTGAAAAGGGAATTTTCAAGGTTTATTTCGGAAATAAATTATATATATATATATATAATTAACGGATTTTATATATGAAAGGAAAAAGGGTTTTATAAAAGAAATCATTTTATAAAATCAAAGAAGTATAAGGGAAAAATATTTCTAAAAAAAATATAAAGGGAAAATATTTGTAAAACAACTATGAAGGGAAATATTGGTAAAACAAAGATTAAGAAATATTTGCAAACCATTTGCAAATAGAATAAAATAGAAAACGAAATATTTGCAAACCATTTGCAAATAGAATAAATAGAAAAGGGAAAATATTTGTAAACCATTCACAACTAAAATAGAAAGAGGAATATTTGTAAAACAATTACAAATAGAAATAAAAAGGAAAACATTTGTAAAACATTTACAAATGGAATTGGAAAGAAAATATTGTAAAACATTTACAAATAGATTAAAAGGAAATATTTATCTAGAAAATAAACTGAGTTATAAAACGAATTATTTATTTAGAAAATAAATAGAATAATGAAATACTTGAAATTGGATAGAAGTGCAATAAAAGAGAATTTTACACTAGGAAAAGTTTTGAACCGTGCTTCGCACACAGGTATAATAGAATATGAATTCAAAGTGAATATTTAAGAGAAATCTGTTTTGACAGATAAAGTGAGAAGGTTAATTTATAAATAAAGTTTTATAAATTAATTAAATATTTATCATTGGATAACTAGACTATATAAGTCAGGACTTATATAGAGAAGTAAGAATCGATTTTCACATTGATATTTGGAACTGAATAAGGACGAAGAGTTAATCAGTTAGAGTTAACCAGTTAGAGTAAACCAGTTAGAGTTAATCAGTTAGAGTTAACCAGTTAGAGTTAATCAGTTAGAGGTAATCAGTTAGAGTTAATCAGTTAGATTTAATCCGTTAGAGTTAATCAGTTAGAGTTGATCAAAAGGAGTTTACCGAATATGAGTTACTCGAGTAGAGTAATCAAATAGGAGTTATTCGAAAAAGAGTTTATTGAATGTTAGTTATTTGAGTTAAGTTAATCGAATAGAGTAAATCAAATATAAGTTATTCGAATAAGTGTTAATCCAAATGAGTTGCCATTTAGCACGACTGCTAGCGTAATTCGCAGGGTTGTAGATAGCCTAAGGCGGTCGAATGTTTCCTGAGGGAATCAGGCGTAAACATTGTGATCGCTGCGATCTAGAGTCGAGCGAATGGAGTTAAATCGAATATTAGTTATTCGAAGTAAATTAATCGAATATAAGTTAATCGAATATAAGTTAATAAAATAAGAATTAAATAGAACAAGGGTTAATCCAGTAAGAGTTAAATAGAATAAGAGTTAATTGAATAAGAGTTATAGATTAGAGTTAACCAAATAGGAGTTAATAAATTATTTGTTCGTTTATTTATTTGAGTTAGAAAATCAAAGTCATAATAAAGTTATTATATTTCAGATGCAGGGAATTATAACACCATTGTTATAATCAAGTGATTCCTGAAAAAGAAGCAGATTCATAAATAGAATCCGAGAGTTTCGTAAGGAAGTGTTAAAGATTTAAAAAGGTGAACTTAGCTTATTTCGAGGTTAGAAATGTTGTTCAGTTAAGGTCTGAGAGGTAGTTATACCCCAACTTGATTGGCTTCGTTTTTAACTAAGGAATGGTTAAGGTTCGATAGTGAAGGTGGGTTAAGTGAATTTAATTGATGAAGATAATGGTTAGTTGGCATAGCGATGTTTTACTTAAAACATCTGTTTTAAATCCAATGAAGAATTTTGGAAATGTTTTCCAAATAAGATCAGAAATGTTTCTAATATAGAAAATAGATAATGGAAATGTTTTCCAGTGTTGATAACATATATTTTCTAAACAATAAGAATTTACTAATATACGGAAACAAGAATAAGGAAAAGAATAAATTTATAATAATTTAATTTAAGAGTTAATGATGATTGATCGATAGAAATTCCTTCTGGAAATAATATCGTTGCTTGCACACAGACATGTTTTCATTTGATAGTTAAATCACCGACTATCAAAGTCTTGACCGTTTTACGTTGTTAATATGGAGAGACCGATTGGATTATTTTCCAGAGAACCACTCCGTATTGGCATAGGCGTTGCGAATCAAGTATGCTGAATATATTAAAGACGGAGTTATGCAAGGGCTATCCTGTTTACAGAATAGTGCCTTCGGTTTGTCCAGTCCCAGGACAAATGTGAATGGAGAGTGTGTGACAAAGTATATTTAACGGATCGCGTAAGTTGATCTCTTCAAACGTACTTACGTTTGGTGGCGGAGGAATTCGTTTCTCTTAGCTGTATTTACCCGTGGTATTTTTGGGGAAATCAATTTGTGATTTGGCGGGTATGACGATGTGGCATTCAAAGTAATGGAGGTGTGATCTGTCAAAAGATACGTTATGACCTCAAGCCTCATCAACCGGGAAATGACAAAAATCGGGCAGGCAGCATGGCTAAGTCGGTCGCTCCGAAGTTGGGTGTATAATCACCTATCTAGAGAAATTCCAATTGCTTCTTTAATCTATCGATGCTGTCCCATTCGGGAAACGGTTGCTGATCCCAACCGTTGGTGATATACATTCGATACACTCAAGCGAAATGAGTGGTCGGTCATGTGTGGGCCGGGTTGCAAGATGTTCTTGTTGAACCCAGTGTATTCGCCTCTAGAGATACACTACCGGCAGGTAGTCCCATACCTTGTCATAGTCGGAATCCAATCTCCAATAAGCGCATGCGGATTTGATTGTATACTATATATATGTAGAGCGTGAGATGCAAGCGTTCTGCTAGATTGTTAATTACTTGTGATTAGACATTATTATAATATCAGATAATATATGATTTCCACAAGTGTTTTGGGTTATCGTAAGGTAAAAACCGTCCGTGTTTATGTGTGGATCGGTCTTACGATTATCTTTTCTTTTGAAAAGGATTTTGAAAAGTTAAACCAAATGATTTGAGTTTACTCACACTAGTTCCATGACTGACCCAGAGTTTATTTTGTTTTGTTTTCCCTAAACTCTTGGGTGCCCAAATTTTCACCAGCAGTCAAGTAGTTAGGATTTTACAGATATACTTGGAGAGCTTGGAGCGGGAGGCTTCAGGATTATATAGCTATTGTTTGTCCGCTGTGATGTAAGTGTTGTACTCTGATGTTCATATACTGCTTTTGATTTCAAGTTATGTTGTATATTATATTTTATTCGTTCCGCTGTGAGATTCGTGTTACTCTGATGTTGTTGTTGTCTTCTTCTTCTTCTATCCTATTAGTTCTATCTTATCTATCCTCACCCTGTAATTTCTTTCGTGGACTATCCGGTATTTCCGATGCTTGAATAGTCGACATTGGGATAAATGTCGAGTACTCAGGGTCGCGAAACCCCCGGGTCGTTACAGTGGTATCAGTGCTGAAGGTTAAGTGATTACCTTGGCTCTGTGGCGTGACTCAGTAGAGATAGGGTTAGTAATGCCCTAGATTGAGTTTGAGTTTATATATATACGAGTGAACATATTTGTTATTTGATATAAAATGGTTTTATATTGTGGAGATTTATTGGTTGAGTTGTTTATGGGTTCTGATCGATCAGTTTGATCCACTGTATCAATAGGAGTTTATAAACGCTTGAATACGATGAACCGACACAGTATGTTTTGAAAAAAGGGTAAATGAAATAATTTTACCCAAATTGTATTTTGATATAAGCAAAGTATAGATATTTGAAGTAATTATAGTATATTGGATGTGTTGGTTGTTATTATAATCGAATAAGATTGTAAAAGTGAAATGGTTATGTAAATAACCAATCAGAATTCATATAAGTGAATTATATGAAATCAGATGAATTAAATCTGAATTTAAATCAGAAATGAAATCAAAATTCTGGAAATGTGAAAAGTGTGTGTAAATGAATCTGGGTTAAATATATGTGAATTTTAAAATCTTGGGAGATTTTAAATTTGTAACAAGCATTGAAAGGGATATTTTGAAATGGATTTCAAAATGAAAGTGTTTAGAAATGGTTTTGATTGTGACATAGTATTGAAATCACTTCGATAGCTGGAAAATAGATTCCGATGATGATTCGGACATCATCGGTGTTCATTTTCGAGTTTGTAAGTGACGGATTACTACCAAAGATTTTGTTTTTGAATTGTTTTGAGAAAACAAGTTGTTTTGATATTCCAAATGAATAATTTGATTTTTGGAAAAGGCTAAGCTGTTTAAAAACTCCCAGAAACAGATTATTTGAAATAAACACAAATTAAATAGAAATTTGTGAAAGCAAATTTGAAATTGGATTGAAACCAGTTCAGTGGAAATTGAATTGAATTGAAATAGAATGGTATCAAGTAGAATTGGACTGGATTAGAGATAATCTGGAATATAAATGAATGGTCGAGTAAAAATTTGAATTGAGATTGCAGTTTGATTGGAATTTGGCTTGGATAAGCGAATGGGTGTGTTGAAGATAAAAGTGATTTGAGTTTGATTGGGATGATAGTGGTATATGCAGAATTGGTAGCAGAAATAAAGGATAAAATGATATGCCCGACAAAAAGGTACACATTTATATTCATATGAGTTGATGAGATTTATGAGCCTATTTGGCAAGCCGTTTGGCTGTTTGATTTTCTTTTGGGTTGAAGAAGGCCTAGAGAGCGAGTTGGAGTTTGAGCTATTGACCAGTACAAAGGAGGTGCTAGCAAAAATTTTCAGAATTTCAGGTGTTAGAAAATTTTCAGAATTTTTGAAAATTTTCGTTTATAGAAATAGATTATTAAATTAATTAAAATAAATTAGGTTAGTGAATTCGGAGTAACCAAATAATTTTAACCTAGTTATAGGGTTCATTTTTCTACCTTAGCAATTTCGAGGACGAAATTATTTTAAGGGGGGAAGAATGTAATGTCCCGTATTTTTACGGTATAATAATTAATTAATTTAATTATTAAAAATATGTTTTAGAGATTTAAAATGGTCGTTTAGTTAAATAATATTGAATATTTAATTAAAATAAATAATAGAATAATATATTTATTTCTGAAATAGTCAGAATTAGTGGAATTCACAATATTGCGTGAACTGGACAATATAAAATATATATTTCAGTTTAGAATTGAATTATATTGGCGAATATATTATATAAACGATAGTTGAACATAAAAATTTATATTATAATTATAATCGAGCTCGAAATGGCGCTGCAGTTCGCTATTTGGCAATTTGATCTTTAAATGAGTATACAGAAGCCGTTTTAAGTCGAAATTCTGTGAAACAGGAAACGCGTGGAGCTGGTGGAGTATATTTTTCTAGTGGAAGAGAAAAATCGGGATTTCGTCGTGTAGATTTTGTTTTATGTCCAAATCAAATTTTAGAAAAGTCGCTATGGAATTCCTTTATAATTTGCAATGCTTTATTTACGTTATAAAAGGATTTTTAATGAAAATTGAATATCGATTTATACTGGAATTTGAATATCGAGTTATAAACTCTGATATGAATATTTTAGAGATGTGGTATATCGTATGTGAATATATACGATAAGATTTATTTTTAAATATTAAATTTAATTGTTTTTAAATATATTTATATATTTAAAAGGGCTGTTTAGAGCTTTAAAAATAGCCAGTTTTGCAAACGAACTCCGTTTTCGACGAAACTAATTTTGTTGGATCCGCAATGTCAAATTATTGCTAGATTTCAATTTTCGTGATTTTTAGAGCCCATATGTGGCCGTACGGATTTTTAATGTGAAAAACAGTTAATTTTTGACCGTTAAAAATATGCTATGTGAGCAATCGGAGTCGGAATTCGACGAAACAAGTTTTGTTGGGTCCGTAATGTCGAACTGTAGCTGCATGTCAATTTTCGTGATTTTTGGGTATTGTATGTGATCACGGTAATTTTTAAACAGCATGTACAAGTAACGATTGCTTAAAATAAATTAAATAATCAATTAAAAAATATTATAACTACCTATAAATACATCCTAAACCACACTAACCCTAAACATTCTTCAGCGGTCAACAGAAACCCGCCGCCACCAGGAAAACAGAAAAAAAGTGAAATTCATCCTCTTTTAAAATCAAAACAAATGGAAATAAATTCCTAAAATCAAGTGAGTTGTATATATGTGTTCCTGGTCTCATTCTCTTCAAATCCGTGTATGTATTGATGGGTTCGGTTGAATTTTTCTTCGTTCGTTTTTAGGCAGCGTCACCTAGGGCTCGATAAATCCGAGAATTTAAGAATCAATTACATGTGTGGTCGTTATATTTGGATTCAGGATGGAGAATGGAAGGGATTGTGATTTTTTTGTGGGATTTTAGGTCAAAATGGTTCGGTACTTTTACCATGTTCGTGCGTTGGATGCTGGGAGCCGCATCCATGAAGTCCATCTCGAGCTGAGTGTAAGTAGGATGATGGTGTAGAGAGATCGAAGAGATGCTTAATGGTGATTTTTACTTGAATTTTAATGAAGTAGAAGTGGAGAAAGGATGGATAGAAAATTCGGTAATGGTGAAGAAGCAGCAGCTTGCGTTCGATCGTGGAGATGAAGAAGAAGGTGCGGTGGGCTCTAAGGGTGTATGGTAGTGGGCCGGAATTTGAAAAGTAAAGCCCATTTTCCTTTTTAGTTAATTATATAGGAATTAAATTCATGTTTTAACTTGAAATATCGATATCTTGGTCATACGAAATCAGATTGACGAACTGTAAGTTGCGTTAGGATCGTATGGACAGTAGCAACACCATGGAATTGACCGCAAGTGGATTGGAGCTCGTTTGGATTTATGGTGAAATTTAACGCCAGAATCAAATCAGTGACCGATGATCGTTATTTAACGATCTCCGACCAATGTGAGTAAATCTCACTAACTCTGATCAATTTATATTTTTATAACGTATTTTTAGAACTGATAAATATTGGTTGAATTGTTGTGTATTGGTTGTTTGGTTGAACTGCTAGTCAGTTAGTTGAAATTATCGATATAGTTCTATATATATCGTTAAGCAATATTGATTCTGTTTATCAGAATATTTCATATTGAAATGAAATTGATGTGAATTATATTGTGTAACATCTGTGGATGTAGGGAAACAGGTCAGAGGAATCCAACTGGATTCCTCAACATTTATTTTACTGTGTTTTTTCATATATTCTGATATATGAGGTGCTATATCATCTGTTATAGATTTTGTGTGTTCAGATGATGATCGATCCTTTTGATTTGATATTTTTATACCGTAAGTGATATTGGAAAGTGGAAAGGGAATTTTCAAGGTTTATTTTGGAAATAAATTATTTATATATATAATCAACGGATTTTATATATGAAAGGAAAAAGGGTTTTATAAAAGAAATCATTTTATAAAATCAAAGAAGTATAAGGGAAAAATATTTGTAAAACAAATCTAAAGGGAAAATATTTGTAAAACAAATATGAAGGGAAATATTGGTAAAACAAAGAATAAGAAATGTTTGCAAACCATTTGCAAATAGAATTAAATAGAAAAAGGAAATATTTGCAAACCATTTGCAAATAGAATAAATAGAAAAGGGAAAATATTTTTAAACCATTCACAACTAAAATAGAAAGAGGAATATTTGTATAACAATTACAAATAGAAATAAAAAGGAAAACATTTGTACAACATTTACAAATGGAATTGGAAAGAAAATATTTGTAAAACATTTACAAATAGATTACAAGGAAATATTTATCTAGAAAATAAACTGAGTTATAAAACGAATTATTTATTTAGAAAATAAATAGAATAATGAAATACTTGAAATTGGATAGAAGTGTAATAAAGGAGAATTTTACACTAGGAAAAGTTTAGACCCGTGCTTCGCACACGGGTAAAACAAAATATGAATTCAAAGTGAATATTTAAGAGAAATCTATTTTGACAGATAAAGTGAGAAGGTTAATTTATAAATAAAGTTTTATATATTAATTAAATATTTATCATTGGATAACTAGACTATATAAGTCAGGACTTATATAGAGAAGTAAGAATCGATTTTCATATCGATATTTGAAACTGAATAAGGACGAAGAGTTAATCAGTTAGAGTTAACCAGTTAGAGTAAACCAGTTAGAGTTAATCAGTTAGAGTTAACCAGTTAGAGTTAATCAGTTAGAGGTAATCAGTTAGAGTTAATCAGTTAGAGTTAATCCGTTAGAGTTAATCAGTTAGAGTTGATCAAAAGGAGTTTACCGAATATGAGTTACTCGAGTAGAGTAATCAAATAGGACTTATTCGGAAAAGAGTTTATGAATGTTAGTTATTCGAGTTAAGTTAATCGAATAGAGTAAATCAAATATAAGTTATTCGAATAAGTGTTAATCCAAATGAGTTGCCATTTAGTACGACTGCTAGCGTAATTCGCAGGGCTGCAGATAGCCTAAGGCAGTCAGATGTTTCCTGAGGGAATCAGCGTAACCATTGTGATCGCTGTGATCTAGAGTCGAGCGAATGGAGTTAAATCGAATATTAGTTATTCGAAGTAAATTAATCGAATATAAGTTATTCGAATATAAGTTAATAGAATAAGAGTTAAATAGAACAAGCGTTAATCCAGCAAGTGTTAAATAGAATAAGAGTTAATTGAATAAGTGTTATAGATTAGAGTTAACCAAATAGGAGTTAATAAATTATTTGTTCGTTTATTTATTCGAGTTAGAAAATCAAAGTTATAATAAAGTTATTATATTTCAGATGCAGGAAATTATAACACCATTGTTATAATCAAGTGATTCCTGAAAAAGAAGCAGATTCATAAATACAATCCGAGAGTTTCGTAAGGAAGTGTTAAAGATTTAAAAAGGTGAACTTAGCTTATTTCGAGGTTAGAAATGTTGTTCAGTTAAGGTCTGAGAGGTACTTATACCCCAACTTGATTGGCTTTGTTTTTAACTAAGGAATGGTTAAGGTTCGATAGTGAAGGTGGGTTAAGTGAATTTAATTGATGAAGATAATGGTGAGTTGGCATAGCGATGTTTTATTTAAACATCTGTTTTAAATCCAATGAAGAATTTTGGAAATGTTTTCCAAATAAGATCAGAAATGTTTCTAATATAGAAAACAGATAATGGAAATGTTTTCCAGTGTTGATAACATATATTTTCTAAACAATAAGAATTTACTAATATACGGAAACAAGAATAAGGAAAAGAATAAATTTATAATAATTTAATTTAAGAGTTAATGATGATTGATGATTGATCGATAGAATTTCCTTCTGGAAATAATATCGTTGTTTGCACACAGACATGTTTTCATTTGATAGTTAAATCACCGACTATCAAAGTTTTGACCATTTTACGTTGTTAACATGGAGAGACCGGTTGGATTATTATCCAGAGAACCACTCTGTATTGGCATAAGCGTTGCGAATCAAGTATGCTGAATATATTGAAGACGGAGTTATGCAAGGGCTATCCTGTTTACAGAATAGTGCCTTCGGTTTGTCCAGTCCCAGGACAAACGTGAATGGACGAGTGTCTGACAAAGTATATCTAGCGGATCACGTAAGTTGATCTCTTCAAACGTACTTACGTTTGGTGGCGGAGGAATTTGTTTCTCTTAGCTGTATACCCGTGGTATTTTTGGGGAAATAAATTTGTGATTTGGCGGGTATGGCGATGTGGCATTCAAAGTAATGGAGGTGTGATCTGTCAAAAGATACGTTATGACCTCAAGCCTTATCAACCGGGAAATGACAAAAATCGGGCAGGCAGCATGGCTAAGTCGGTCGCTCCGAAGTAGGGTGTATAATCACCTATCTAGAGAAATTTCAATTGCTTCTTTAATCTATCGATGCTGTCCCATTCGGGAAACGGTTGCTGATCCCAACCGTTGGTGATATACATTTGATACACTCAAGCGAAATGAGTGGTCGGTCATGTATGGGTCGGGTTGCAAGATGTTCTTGTTGAACCCAGTGTATTCGCCTCTAGAGATTCACTATCGGCAGGTGGTCCCATACCTTGTCATAGTCGGAATCCAATCTCCAATAAGCGCATGTGGATTTGATTGTATATTATATATATGTAGAGCGTGAGATGCAAGCGTTCTGCTAGATTGTTAATTACTTGTGATTAGACATTATTATAATATCAGATAATATATGATTTCCATAAGTGTTTTGGGTTATCGTAAGGTAAAAACCGTTCGTGTTTATGTGTGGATCGGTCTTACGATTATCTTTTCTTTTGAAAAGGATTTTGAAAAGTTAAACCAAATGATTTGAGTTTACTCACACCAGTCCTATGACTGACCCAGAGTTTATTTTGTTTTCCCTAAACTCTTGGTTGCCCAAATTTGTACGGGCAGTCAAGTAGTCAGGATTTTACAGATATACTTGGAGAGCTTAGAGCAGAAGGCTTCAGGATTATATAGCTATTGTTTGTCCGTTGTGATGTAAGTGTTGTACTCTAATATTCATATACTGCTTTTGATTTCAAGTTATGTTGTATATTATATTTTATTCGTTCCGCTGTGAGATTCGTGTTACTCTGATGTTGTTGTTGTCTTCTTCTTCTTCTATCCTTTTAGTTCTATCTTATCTATCCTCACCCTCTAATTTCTTTCATGGACTATCCGGTATTTTCGATGCTTGAATAGTCGACATTGGGATAAATGTCGAGTACTCAGGGTCGCGAAACCCCCGGGTCGTTACACTTGGGGGCACGACTCCCACTGTATCTGGCCTAGGTGTAGGAGTTGCTCGCCAACTTTGACCACTTTGTCATCATGCACATTCCTCGAGAACGAAACGAAAGGGCAGATTCATTAGCCAAGTTGGCAAGCTTCGACGAGTTATGGCTTATGGGGTTTGCCCCGGTCGAGGTGCTCATTTCGCTGAGCATTAAGAAGGTGCAGGCCAAGGTGGACATGAACATCGAAACCAAACCTGAATCTTGGATGACCCCGATTAGGAATTATCTTCAACAGGGGACCCTTCCGAAGGGCCGCAAGGAAAGACAGGCTCTTACTAGCCAATCAGCTCGCTACCTCCTCATAGATGGAGTCTTTTACCGCCAAGGCTTCTCTGTCCCATTACTCAGGTGCATAGCCCATGATGACGCCCGCCGAGTGCAAGCTAGTGTCCATGAGGGTGAGTGCGGCGACCATACTAGAGGGAAAACCCTGGCAAGAAAAATACTCCGACATAGGTACTATAGGCCCACGCTCGATCAAAATGCCACAGATTATTCTCGCAAGTGCGATAAGTACCAGTGCTTCTCGAAGATCCCGAGGGCCCTACCCATAGAGTTGACATAAATGATCAGCCCGTGGCTATTCGCCATGTAGGGAATTGACATCATTGGAACACTTCCAATGGTCAGAGATAGGGCACGGTATGTTGCCGTCGCTGTAGATTATTTTACCAAGTGGGCAAAGGTCGAAGCACTCGCCATAGTCACCACCAAGAAGATGATCAACTTCATTGTCCGCAACATCATTACACGATACAGGGTCCCCCAAGCTATCATCTCTGACAACGGAAATCAGTTCGACAACGCTGAATTCAAAGCCTTTTGTTAGCGGCACAACATTAAAAAAAGATTCTCAGCCGTGGCTCATCCTCAAGCCAATGGGCAAGTCGAGGCGGTTAACAAAGTCATTAAGTCCATCATCAAGAAGCGTCTGGAAATGGACGGTGGCATGTGAGCAGACAAGCTTCCACTAGCCCTGTGAGTCTATCGAACCACCCACAAGGTAGCAACCGGACACACTCCTTTCGCCCTTGCCTATGGATCCGAAGCCGTCATCCCCATTGAGCTAAAACTTCAGTCTCATCGAGTAACTTACTGTGATACAAAGACAAACCAAGACCTTCTTTTGGAGTTGCTCGATTTACTAGAAGAAAAGAGGAACGAAGCTGACCTTAGATCCTCCGCCCAATGACAACGAGTGGCCCAATACTTCAACTCCAGAGTCCGCCACAGGGAACTCAACATCAGCGACCTCGTCCTAAAACGGGTCTTTCTTCGGCGAACAGGCCTCGCCCCTCATTGGGAGGCCCCTACTCCATACAACGGAAGCTAAGCGATGGAACTTTCAGACTTTCAACCGTGGATGGAACCGAACTTCCAAGGGCATGGAACAGCAAATATCTCCGCTGCTACTTTACTTAGCTTAGTATACAGTTATTTATGCTTTACGATGTTTTATTTTTTAGCAATTAAAAGCATTGTAAAGGCTATTATTGCCAAAGTTATTAGTGAAAATTATGTTCAACTTCCTATCTCTTTTTTGTTTACTCCGCACATGATGTGCTTGATTAGCCCAGAAAACTACCTCGCATACAGGCACTCGATTGCTGCAGCGACACCCCGGGCATGGGAGTCGGTACCGCCATCCAAACCCCGAGCATGGGAGCCGGTGCCGCCATCCAAACAACATTGGCTACGATCAGCACCCCGAGCATGGGAGCCGGCAACGCTACTCGACTCGCCAGCCTGCAACGCGACCGAGTATAAATAACCGCTAAATCGAACCTCGGCCCCACACTGAGACTGAGGATAAATCGTTCCGTGCCCAAGTCCCATGCGACTTGGGGCCACCCAACAACCAACCGCTACGGGTGATGGTCGAACCTTGGTGCAACACCAAGACCGACCTTAAATCGTTTTCTTCCGTGAAGCTCTCAAGGCTTAGGTGTAGCCCATCGCCACGATCGGACCCTACGGGCTGATGATCCGGGCTTCTCTTTTCGACAAATAAGCGATCCCTGCTGCTTGCACTAACCCGAATGAATGAGGGGAGAGACACCCACTGGGCGGATCGCAAATCGCGATGTCCAACACCTTCGCTCTACTTGGGACTTACTCTGGGCAGCCCAAAACAGCAGGCGACTAGCCTGGTTTTGCAAACTAGGGGTTTTCTGAGCTGAGGGAAAATTATTGAAACCAGCGCTCTATCTCACCCCTCTGGAATAGTCGACCCTAAGCGTGGTCCCCGATCGCTCTTGTGTTAAGTGTAACGATAAGTAAGCTCATGCAAGCACAGGACACTGGAAATCATGAGAAAAACATCCGAACACTCGACCTAAATTGCGATCTTCACTAATTCATATTTTATTTCCACACACACATTAAACTGACTATATGTCCAACTTCTTTCTTTGCTAATGACAGGGTGTACATGAAAACCAACCATGTCTTGAAAAACCAAAAGCGACGGCCGTACTCGCGTAAACTATCGGCCCACACTACCAAAATAATGGTAATTTCTACTTAAGTCACTAACGCTAATCGTGTCTCTTCTTCTTGTGCTTGCGCTTTTTCTTTGCAGATTCGACACTCGATGGTTCTTCCCCTATGCCCATCCTCTTCTTACCTGATCCGCTCTTTCCTCCTCGGCCCTCCTGTGGGGTGATCGACTCATGAGAAACCGAGAGGCGTCTCTTGTCTGCCCATCACAGCTAGAGATCTCCGTGCTATCAGTAAGGATGATGTGCGGCTCAAGCCTGGGGGCATTTCCGACAACAAGGGCTACCACAGCATCACTATTCTTCCAGATCACCTTGCCTTCCCTCTCAGCCTTCTCCTCGGCCTCTCTGGCAGCCCGTCGCTCAGCCAGCTTTTGAGACTTATGCGTCATAACATCGTCAGCCTTAGGTTTCTCAGAGGTTTCAATGGCCTTCTACTGGGCTTTGTCATCCTCCTTTTTATTTTGGGCCTCATCAGCAACCCTCTTCTTTTCTGCCTCCTCATCAGCCTTTCTCCGCCCAACCGTCTCAGCGCTCTCCCCTCAGCTTCTTGTCTGGTCTTCATTTGGACCTCCTACCTGGCAGCCTCATCTTTCCTTTGCTTCTCCTCCACCTCCTCGCACTTGGCCACAATCCAGCCCTTTAAATTCTCCACCAGGTCATGCATCGAGGGCACATCGGCCTTGATTGGGCCTCTGGCATAGGAACTTTGTATGTCAACCACTTCTCCCTCCTCGATAAGGGTTTCATAAAGGATGGGCATTATCCTTATATCCGACTAGGTGTCCAACTAATCACCGCCTTCTCCAAAGTGTATTCCCATAGGACCTGGCCCAAATTCGGTCACCTGTGGGATCATGAGGGCAGATCCCGATTTCATGGTCAATCCAGGGATGGCTGCACAGTAAAAACATAATCTTTTAGTCCGCAAATTCGGTAATCATGTCATCCTCGGGGATACATGGTAAAGGGAATTTACCTCCGGTCAAGGATGGTGTAGAAAGGACGGGAAGGTGGCTTGTCATGGCATGTAAGGTAAATCCGACTAGATGTTCGGGGACGTACTCGGTTAAAACCCGAGCCAAGGCTACAGGGTCATTTGCCATAGCAGATTCATGGGACAGCGGCTGATAAGAGCTTCCCTCTCCAAAGGTTTTCGCTACCAACACACTCTCAGTCATGGCAGACTTCCCCTTTTCAGCGACGTGCTTCGCTAGCCTCTCTCTCTCTTAGCATCCTCTAGCAGTAACTTCCTCCTTTCCTTTAACTTTTCACGCTACTCGTCATTCAGGAGATTAATCATGAGTTGGCGTTCATTCAAAGTGCTCACATCCACTTGGCGCAGATAGGCTTCATATGGAACCAACCTCTCCCAGGTTCGACTAGTTCACTACAATAAACGTCAACCCACGAAAGTCCACAGAATCTCAAAACCTTTACATACATATTTCGAATATCTTCCTCCACGGACGATTCTATTTGGAATTCTGTATCCTCCAACTGCTCCCTCAGTTGTTCCATCTCCCTCAGGTGTTCGACCGTCAATCCATCGACCGTGCTCAACACATCTCTGTTGCTGGTTTCCGCATCTTCCTTCACCTTTCTCATCTCCTTAAGCTCTCATTCTCCGCTCTCAAAGCATTGTTGTCACTCTGGAGCTGGGTGACTCTCGCATTATCCCTTTCAAGATCGGTATATGTTTTATCCACCTCGGCTTTTTCCCTCTTTTGGGTCGTGTTCTCGGTGGTTAGATTAGCTACGATCTCCATGAAAGAAGAGCGGGAATGATCAGCCTCCCTCTTGAGTGTCTCATACGCTTGTTTCATCTCTGCTGCAACGACGAGGCCTATAAGTTAGTATTCAAAGGCAGTGGAATGGACTGCAGTACACCCATGGTACAAAAAGTAAACTCACCAATTTCTGTGTTCAGATGGCCAATGGTGGTCTGCTCGGCATCAACAGTCAACTTCTGATTAGTAAGTTCCAAATTTCTCTTTCTGATGAACTCCAAAAGTTGGAAGGAATACTTGGTAATTTCGTTGGCTTGATGATACGCGGCCTTCACGTGCATCCATATCTCCCCAGATTCCCTAGTAGGAGCTGGGCGAAGATCAGGAAGAAACATCGGCTCATCAAAGTAATGCCGAGGGAAATGTTCTTTTAAAAAAGCTCTTCGCTCCTCTATGGAAAGCTCCTGTAGCAGAGACACTGTCAGGTCTTGCATCCCCGTAATAGTCGCTCTATCCGGCCTTGGTGGGCCAAGCGATGGCTCCTTTCCCTTAGTAGTTTGAACGGGAGCCAAAGGAGCGGTAAGCGGAGGAGTTGTCGACGATGAACACTTCGACCCCCCTTAGTCGAGTAGAGAATCTCCCACAGACACTCGAATTGGAGGAGGGGAGGAGGAGCTGAAGATTGTCGAGGCCTATCCTGGTGACGGCTCTCGCTATCGCGATCTTGTGGATGCGGAGCATCACCATAGAGGCTAGCCCCTTTCCTAAAGACATTGAGAAAAGTATTTCAGTGGTGTCAGTGGCCTCTATGTCCATGGTATTGTCCTTCGCGCCCTCTTGTCATTACCCTTGTCAAAGAAGAAACTAAAGGTCAGAAGATTAGTGCATCCTGATGAATCCTTATGCTATGCAGTGCTTATGAGTGTATGTCCTACGTGTTATCTCAACAAACCAGATTGTGGTCCGCTCGAAGGAGTCAACGCCTCCGCAGCAAGATCTAGCTCTTCCATGCTTGCCGTAACTGGCCACGGGGATAATTCTAAGTTAAGTTGATTAAGGCAATCAAGCTGGCCTTCCTCATCAAGCGAGGCAGGGGTCTCGGTCGGAAATGCTGGAGACTATGGTCTGTCGGATGTTCCTTCCCCCCACCCCTCCTGTCAGAGGCGGGATTGGAATGCTCAACAAACCCTAGTCTTTAGCAGCCCCCTCCGGACCATAAGCCTCGTCTCCACGCACATCTCCTTGGAACTTGACATCCTTTTTTGGATTGGGCCCAGCAGAAGGCATCTTTCTCTTCTGACCAGGGGCTGCGAGTTCTTTCACCACTTTTTCCTTCGGTCCGCTGCTCGCAACCACAGGCCTGGTTATTGCACGATTGTTAGGGAGCAACCCTTCGTGCTGAAGGCATTCCTGACTTGTTACTGTGGTAGTTTTCCGAGACTCCACTGGGATTTCCCGCAGGGCATCAAGGCGATGCTGATACTCGGCACTGGTAGGCGCCTCGGGATTTCCGGCCATGGTTGAAAACAAAATAAAAAAATAGGGCGTAGCATCCAAAAGGCTTTATAATAAGGAATGAAGTTCGAGAATACTTACTCCCTTTTATCCATCTCCTTGCCAATCCGAGAGGACAACGCACGAAGAACCACTCATGCTTGAACACTAATGGCCTGTGCCACCCCTCGACAAAGAATTTGGTGGAGAGAGATGCCTCCAGGAACCACTGGGAAGGTGATATGTCGGCCCTCCTCTTAAGCTGAAAAAGGTACCGAATGTCCTCTCCGGTAGGCTCCAAATGCAAATACTCACGGTAGAGAACATAAGTGCCTAAGAGTGAAGCATAAGCGTTTGGATGCAGTTGCGACAGTGCAACGTGGAAATAGTGCAACATGTCTCGAATAAAGTCATTGGCCGGGGGCACGCACCCAGAAAAACAAGCCTACCTGTTCCAATCAGTAAAACCCTCGAGCGACAAGTGAGTCCGGCCACCCTCTCCTGGGGCACATACATCATCCACCGGTATGTTGAACCATAGCATCATTTTCCTAGCTGTTGTAGCATCCATGCGCGACGATACCGAGTCTATCAGATTTTCCAAGGTAACCGCGTCGGGCAGCATATCTGGGGCTACCGGAGCCACCGGTGCATCTCCATTAATAATATCCACATTCTCGACCTCATCGTGTGTGATCGGAGAATGTTGTCTCTTAGTTTGTTCTATGTGTTTGGGCACTTCAGGCAAACTGGTCGTTTGAGAAGGAACGGATACCTCAGTAGTCTTAAACTCGCTGCCAATCGAGCTACCACTACTGGTTGAATCAGATGTATGCGACGATGGTGGGGAATCCTTGGCTTCCGAGGTTTTTCCAGTTTTTGATCTTGTCTGCATCGCTAGCTATACTTTAACACACTAGTATTAGACAGCGCAGTGGAATAACCTGTACCCCTCGTATTGGTGAAAACTAACATGTGCGTGCAGTGTCATGCAAAATTAAGAGGCATAGAGAAATTTAAACAGTCTAACGGTTTGGTCATAGTTCAAATATATGCTCTATCCTATGTGAAAAGTTAGAGTGTATGCAATAATACAGTTACTAAGGCGACGCGGGAGAACGAAGGATCGGAGCAGTGGGACTGTAACACCCCGCCTCCGCTAGGGTCACTCGCAAAGGAATGCACTAGCTTTAGAGGGGCATTATTGGTAAACATGCACAGAAATATCACAAGACAGAACATATAAAAATAGCGGAAGTAAAATCAAACTTTCATAACATGAATAAATAAGGTCTAAAGCCTTTTACATCAGAGTACATCAAAACCTGTCTTGCAATAGTAAAGAAGCATAAAGACATTTTCATAAATTATTCCCCAAGTAAAAACAGTAAAGTAGCCATTAGCCAAGAAAAGTCCAAGCCATCCATGATGACCTTCAAGCAGAAGAAGTCCGAACTAAACAACAATATTTCCTCCCTGTAACCTGGGGGGGAAACGGAAGAAAAGAGGCGAAACAAAACGGGTCAGTCAAAAAGACTGAGTAAGCCCTATCTACTATTAGCATAAAAACTAGTAAAGTTAACTGACATGAGAAACTGAGATGAACATAAGCATGATGACAAGATAGATAAGCTAAATCAAAATAACAGGATGAACTATTGAACTCAGATAAACTAAGGTGTCATGATAAATTACGATGTCAAGATAAAACAAGGTATCACATCATCAGGTTTCTATCAAGTATAATATCCCCAAGATATCTATCACGTATAACGTCCCATGATATCTATCCTGCATTTTAGCTCTGCACCTACCGTACTAGTATCCCCACCGTATCATGTGTTAACCAAGAATGACCCTCACTCAAAAGTCGTGTAATGGTCCATGTCAACCTAATATATCGCATATATAGGTTACTCAACTTGTATGTTTTATTCCATGTAAATGTTCAGTCCCTTGCCGTAGACCATACGGGCTTTCCCATGAGATTCTACATTACTTTAACATAGTTCCATGATCCTTAAGATCGGTTTGGACTGTTACCCTAAACCTAGCTAGGGTCTTCCAACATGAATTATCGTTTGTACAACTAGGACTTATGCTACCTATGGCCACTAGGGATTACGCTTACCTATTGCACGTTTTCGTATCTCGGTTTTGGTTCAACCACCCAGGGCCACTGGGATTTACGCTAACCGTCAACCGCGCCCTTTTTCCCACGCATTCATCGTGAATCGTTTTCCATGACTGTATGCACATGTATCACATCGTGCCATCCGAGTCCTGTCACAGGGCAGATCGAGAAATACAGGACTCGGTCGGGAGCTTTCGATTTATCTGCCGATGCAGATGCTAAGGTCTGTTTTTCTATACGTGGCTATGGTCCCACGCGACCCCTCCCTCAACTAGTGAAAGACAAGACAGGATAAATCCTGTATGAGAACACACTACTGGCCAACCCACAATCCTAGCCTTACCGCAACCATAATTAGATAGCAATTATGGTCTATTGGGTGTTCTCTGCCTTTCCGTACGTACACGCTTGACTAAAGATGGTAGGTAGTCTGACGAAATGCTATCTAGGGTACGACCGTGTATCGTCGACTATCCCCTATCCATCCCCGTCTTTAGGTCGCTCGCATAGCAACCAAGGAATACTCTTGGTTCTTCTAACGCAGACCTTAACCTCTCATGAGCCTAGTATAATCACCTGGCAGCTCATAGAGGGATACCAAGAATACCCTCACGTTCCCCGAAGCCGCTGCTTCGTTACCCAGTTCGCTGGAGCCTTTATCTAAATCAGATACTTGCTCCTACTCGTATACTTAAACGATGACCTACCGTATCAGGTTACTCATCTATCTATGAACTGGTCTAAATTTCCTTGACTAAGAATCATTACTTAGTTATTCCTCAACTAAGGTTTACCACTTAGCCTTATTCCTGTTATCCTTGTTAACTACGGTTATCCCCTATCCTCAGAACTAGGGTTTACATAATGGATTAAGTGTCACTTAAGTTCATGACTTAACCCGTCTACCAATCATGTCAAAATTAGCTAAGTATCCAAGTCCAAGACTTAACCCGTCTTCAAATCATGTCAAAATTGGCTAAGTATCCAAGTCCAAGACTTAACCCGTCTTCAAATCATGTCAAAATTGGCTAAGTATCCAAGTCCAAGACTTAACCCGTCTTCAAATCATGTCAAAATTGGCTAAGTATCCAAGTCCAAGACTTAACCCTACAAACCATGCTCACGTTGGTTAAGTATGTATTAAGTAATTCACGACTTAACCTCGTCCAATTATCATTCTAGATTGGTTAAGTATATATTAACTTGACCCTATCAATTTACTCAGTCAAATCGGTCAAGTGTATTCAAGCGATTCGTGACTTAGCCTTATCATGTTTTCACGTTAGATCGGTTAAGTATAGGTTAACTTAACCTCAATAAATTCACGAGTTAGATTGGTTAAGTATAGGTCACTTAACCACATCAATTCATCATGTTTAGATTAGTTAAGTGTTTAACTTAACCCCATTAAACTACCAAGTGGGATTACTTAAGTCTAGGCTAACTTAACCCCATCCGATTTCCATGTTTAGACTAGTTGAGTCTAATCTTAACCCCATTCGTTAACCGTATTTTTCGGTTAAGCGTCATTAAGAAAACTTACTTAACCTTACCAAGTTATCGCGTTGGATTGATTAAGTGTTGGTTAACTTAACCCCATCCACTAGTCATATAAAAATGGTTAAGTGTCATTAGGCAAATCAAGTTACTTAACCTACCCAACCTTGTCATGTTTTGTTAAGTATCATTAGCCTAATCAAATTACTTAACCCATTTGTCCATGTCATATTTGGTTAAGAGTCATTAATCAAATTAACTTAACCCTATCATGTGGCATTAATTACTTAATGCACCTTCACCTCTCACATTAGACTTTGTTGTGGTTACTAGTTAAGCCGGTCGGTTCCGGGTAGCTTTACACCACAACTTGGTCTAACCTCGGGTTCAAGCACAACATGACCAACTTCTCACATTGGGTCCTATTGTTTGCAACTACTAGTTAGGCCGGTCGGTTCCGGGTAGTTTTACGTTGCAAACTCAACCCAACCTCGAGTTGGCCACACTTATATTGTCTAAGTGTCATGTCCATCATGTTTCCCAAAACATGTTACAAGTTTTCAAGCATTTGGGTAGACCTAACTTAATAGGTAAATTCCCAAAGGGTAGACCTAACTTAATAGGTAAATTCCCAAGCTTATGTTTTTATGCATACTTACATGTCAACTTCCATGTTATATTTCAAGTCATGTTTTCAAGTTGTATTTTCATGTCATTAGAAATTACCCATAACATAACCCAACGCTTTTAAACTCGCATATACGTTCGCGACAACGTAATGGATTAAAAGAAGAGACTTGGCAAAGGCATGACAAAAATGGATATTAAGCCACAAGTTAATCATGGTGGCAAATGAGGCACAAATGTGTTCATTAACTTGCATGTTACATTCTTAAGCCTCAAAACATGCATAAACCCAAACTTGGCACATAAGCGAATCATGGTGACAAAAGATATGGAATGATGACTAGTAACTCGCATATATCATCATATAAGGGTTATGACTTCATATGCAAGTTGACATAAAGGTTATGAGGGTTCTCATGTTGCCTAATGCAACATTTCAACATAAAGGTTGTAGCTTTTAGCTCACAAGATCAAGATAATGACTTCATAAACTTGCATGACATGATAGCATGTATCATACTCAATGATCAAACCCAAACTTGCAACATGAACATTTAACTTCATAGTTAATATCTAAGAGTAGGGAAAGGGCTTACATTGCTATGAAGGCACAAAAGATATGACAAAGCCCTTATGCAATCAAATAGACCCAAAATGCAAGCTCTAACATAAAAACCCTTGAGCCAAAATGATCAAAACCCTTGCTTTATGATGCAAAGATAGAAACTTGACTTGAATGCAAGCTAATGACACTCATACAAGCTTGAAAACACTTGTATGCATGGAAAATCTCTCATAGAAACCATTTAGAAATTTTATGAAGAGAGTGGAGGCCATGAGAGGTAAAATTTTGCCATAGTTTAGTTGCATGAATGAATAATGAGGATTTAGGATAGGTAAGGGTCTTATTTATAGATTAGGCAAGTGTTTTAGGCCATAGGATTAAACCTAGATTCAATCCAAGCCATCAAGGCATGTCTTGGGGAAGAAGTCAAGTGTAGGAACCATCTAGGGCCTTTAGATTAAAGATGAACCATGAGAACCATCCAAATGCAAAATCTGCATTTGAGCGAATCGGCCCACGGGTTGACAGCCAAACACCCTGGATTAACCCCTAGTCGACCCAGCGAGCTCGGGTCGACCTCAAAAATCGGCCGGTTCGGTTATTCCCCTCTCCCAATTCGCTGTTTTGAACATTTTTGCATATTTATTTATTTAATTTTCAATTATATATATATATATCAATATATATATATTTCTCTGCGCAACCCATTTCACTTAATTAAGTATACTTTAATTTGGGAATTTTTCGTGAAACTTCGCGAGGCCATATCTTGGTCATACGGACTCCGATTCTCGAAAACTCAGACTCTATTTCGCGTATTTTTCCGAGACGAACGCAATGGCATAGCCCTTTTTACTTGATTCAGAATTTAAAATTAAATTCTGCTTTGATTCTCGTCTTAACACGTTATCGAAAAATACGGGTTGTTACAGGGACCAATTACGAAAATGCACCCCACTTGAGGCTCGAAGACTCGAAACCCATCTTTGAGGCTCGAATGTGTGAATCCCTCGGGCTTTGAATGCTCAACCCCTACCCCCTTGGGTTCATAGGCTTGAACCCAATCGAGGTTGGAAAGCTCAAACCCCGTCAGGGTTCGAAGACTCGAACCCCAGCGATGCTCGAGAACTCAAACCCCATCGGGGTTAGAGTGCTCGAACCCTATCAGGGTTCGAATGCTCGAACCCTCGCGGGGTTCGAATGCTCAAACCCTCGAGGTTCGGAAGCTCGAACTCCATCAAGGTTTGGAGGCTCGAGCCCCAGCGAAGCTCGAGAACTCGAACCCTATATGGGTTCGAAATCTCGAGCCCCAACGAGGCTCGAGAACTCTAACCCATTGGGGTTCGAAGTTTCCCCTTGGTGCTCGCCCCCCAGCACCGTCCTCTCCTCCGCACGCGCCTCCAAGTACCTCGAGGACCCACCTATTTCGCGCTCGAATTTCGAAGAACAAGGGAATCGAAGCTTTTTAATGGCGGTCGATCTTGAAAATTAGAAGGAGAAAGTGACATGAGAGGGGGAAGGGATATTTATAAAGAAAAGGGGGAGTCCCTTCGTATTCCCATCATTTCAAACCCATTGGGCTTGAGATTTCGAACCCCTCGGGCTCGAAATTTCAAACCCCCTGGGTTCGTAATTTTGAGCCCCTTGGGCTCGAAATTTCGAACCCCTGGGTTCGTAAATTCGGACACTTTGGGTTCGAAGTTTCTGCCCTCCTGGGTACGAAATCCCAAACCCCCTGGTTTGAAATTTCATGCCCAGCCAAATAAAAATCAGAGAGAGAGGAACGTCAATGCGCTTGCAAATGCGTGTTCTGAACACATACATACAAATCACCACAAGCGTGCGAAGTCAAGCCGATTTAAATGCATAGCAACGTAAACACATTGCCACGCCAACAACCCCTCGTTCGCAATTCCATGGAAAACAAGCTAAATAACTAACGTCCGTTTTTCTTTCACTTACAGGACAAGTCGACAACATTACCACTACCTCAACCAACACAAAGCACATCATGTCATGACAAGACGTGCTTTGGGGGAAAATGTTAACTGGCTTTTTGGTCCGGTTCCCAAAGGGACATGAGACACGCTCGACTCGACGCATCGCGTGAAGCTAAGGCCGAGAGCGATGCATAGGAACGAGGGAAACAAGTCGAAGCAGGATCGCGCCTACGGAAACCTTACAGTTCCCCTAACCTATTTCCGAACCAAGACCTCAAACATCTGGAAGTCGCAAGCCGATGTCTTGGACCCTCCGACATGCGCTGGCACGGCCTTCGTACCCCTCAGGGGACGTCGTACCCCCTATGTACAAAAATCAAACCCCTAAGGGGTTCGAAATTCATTCCCCTCGGGATATGAATTTCGTACCCCTCGGGATGCGAAGTTCAAACCCCTTGGGGTATGAATTTCGTACCCTGAGGGGTTCGAGACTCGTACCCATAGGGTATGAAATTCATACCCCACTAGGGTATGAAACCCGTATCCCCATAGGGTACGAATCTCGAGCACCTAGGGGTACGAAATTCGTAACCTAAGGAGGGGCTTGGAATACCAATAGCACGCAGGGGAAGGAGCTCGAAATTCCTAGGACCGGCAGGAGGGACTCAAAATTTTGGTTGTGGTCCCCTATTTTCACCTACTCCTACCTATTCCTACCTAACCACTTCCCTATAAATACCCCTTGGCCTCACACTTCAAAGGGGTTGGAAATCTTCACTTGGGACCTCTTGAGCGCTTCAAGAGCTCCTTTAATAGCATCTCCTCTTTGAGGAAGAAGAAGGATTAAATTGTCTTTTTCCTAAATACTTTGCATACAACCATTATGAACTCATATGGCTTGGGAAAGAATGTAATGAGATAGTCTCAACCTCGTAATCCTTAGTGATAAATAATATTCCAACGAGTCTTCAAAGTGGATGTAGGACTCTCGCGAGGCCAAACCACTATAAATCTCTCGTGTTATTTACCGCTTTCCGCTCTTGTCTTTATGACCAAATTAATAATTCCTAGTAATTGGAGTCTTGGGTGTTTACGACATTTTTTGTCGTCAACATACGCAATTCAAACGGAAATGGCCTAGGCTAAACATAAATATAAAGGAAAAGGAAAAAACAGATCCAAAATCATACTGAATAAATATGCATATAAAAGGTTGTAAATACAAAAAGCACATAAAGGGGATAAGGAAGAAATATGTATATATAAACATATAATAACAGTAAACTGAATTGACAGTAAAAGAACAACATATAAGAAATAACTTATAAACACTGCTTATTTCAGATCCAATAATTTACTGTCAAAACCTTTTTTTAAATATAAGATCTAAAAATAACCAGAACTTAAAGAGATGTATGCTAGATCTAGAATAAGTCTTTTAGAAAGTTATTTTAGAAAAACTAGAGTTCTCCCATCAATCTATCTTTCGGCAGCACCTCAACATTTTTCTTACTTAATTTCAGAACATAGTTTAGAGGACGAACATGAAGAATGTTTGTAAGCAAGAAAATGAGTGAGGTAGATGTCCTATTTATAGATTATTTAGGATAAATCTAAAGCATAGGATTTTAGGTTATTAAATCAAACCATACACCTTAAGCTAAGTCAACATATGTAATAATCTATAAAACAATCCAGATTCAGAGCTAGGAATCCACCTTGGATGCAGGTGGGTCGACCAACCTGCAACTTAGGTCGACACATGGGTCGACCTGCCTTAGACCTAGGTCAACCCCTGTGTTGACCCAGTTTGGGCTGGGTCGCTTGCGTACCATTGCTTCCTGCATTGATTTATTATATTTCAATTTCAAATTCGATTCAAACTTCTTTAGCTCATAACTTCTTCATACTTAATCCATTTTACAAAAAACAAGAGTCTATCTGAACTAGAATTTCGTAATGAACGCAACTACAAAGTCCATTCTACTTAGTTATGAATATATAGATAATTAATATTCATTTTATTATATTTTTTATATAAAAATGTGGGGTGTTACATATATCGAGATCGGTACTATAACAGCCCGCACTTTACGTATCGGAGGATCGTAAAATATGTTCAATTTCCCAATGGTTGGATCATTCCCATAGTTTCATATATTGGTTACGAGGGTGTGAGATATATCCATAATTTTTACCAATTTTATTTGTGATCATTTTGCCCTTGTCAGTCTTGTACAGGCATAACTTTTGACTGGGATCGTATCAGGTGCTGAGATTGTCTCATTGAAAAGGAAATAGTGTTTCCAATTCCGTAGAGTAGTCACATTAAAGATTTGGTTCAGCGATTTGGGAGGAATCGATTTTTTGTGTTTTATAATTTTCTGTTTAGCTTTTTAGCCATTAGTGGGATAATTTGGAGCAGCCCATTAGTGGGCTGGTGAGAGGCTATAAATAGGGGATTAGAAGCATGGAGAATAGTTTACTTTCTTCATTCTCTCATTTGGTTGAGCTCGTAATCCTCCTTGCTCAATCAAGTACACTTTACACCATTAAAATTCTAGGTCTACATAAGAGAATCGAAGATCTACATCGTTTGAAGCTAGATCTACATCAAGTGAAGAGATATATCATCAAATTAGAATGTTTTAATTGTGTTCTTTGCTGTTCTGATTCGTTATTTGTTGATTTTGGGTTGTTTCAGAGAATTGATGAATGATGTGCATCTTTAACGCGGATTCAATCAAGTATATGAGTTGTTTGATCATAATTTCATCATTTTCAAGTCGTTTTCACCTAGCTCTATACCACGATAAGAATATTTCCATACGAATCACCATAGGATCTAATTTGGCAACTTAAAACCAGTAATTCTTATGTTAATTCATATGTTTATGCAAGTTAGATTCATTATTATGGTTTATTCATTATTTTATCATGATTTAGTGAATTTTATATGATTATTGATGATAATTGTCATTTTGATGTTGTTGTCAATTTCATGAAGTGTTCATTGTTGAATTGGATGATTTGGATGAGTTGATTTCATCGATGTTGTTGTGAAGATTTGGTCAAGTCTGAAGCTATTTTGGTCAGATTTGGAGTTAGATCCTTTTTCATAGGTCGGGTCATTTTTCTTGTTCTCTAAGAAATGTGGTCAGATCGTTCATGGGAAGCAAAGGTCATTGGGAATCTTCACGGTATGGCAAAAGCTTGGATCGTGCTTCCTTAGGTCAGAGGTCGTTGGAGGCATGTGGCAAAGTTGAATTGTCCATGAGCATCATGTCGTGGAACTTGAAGGAACTTAGTTCGTTAAAACGACCTAAGGTATTGGAGTACTGGAGCTTCTGAAGGAGATTCAAGTGTAGGGCATAGGTCGCTAACGACCTAAGTCAGGTCGTGGTAGGAAGTTAGGTCGTGGACCTGTATCTCCAAAAGGCTTTGGGGTTGATGGCAGAGGTAACCTGTTGCAGTTAGGTCGCGGGTCGACCTATAGAGTCAGGTCGTGAAAATGACCTAAGAGAATATATAGCGTTTATAAATGCTATGGAATGGAGAATACGTGTTGTGGTTTGTCTTTCATAGTGGAAAATATGGAAATGCTATGGAATATCAACCAAATGGTGTATATTTTTGGTTCAGTAATGATTGTAGCTTCGATGTATATCCAGATGGGAATGTTCGAAGTGTCGTGGTGTGTTCATTGATTGTCATAATGCAACGAATGTGATGATGACTCAAAGGTGTTCTGAGTTTGTTGATAATGGTTGGATGGTCACCATCGATGACGAACAGAGATACTGAAGGCCGAGGAATTATCATTGTTGTAGGTATTAGCGGACTCAAAGCAGGGGTTACACGATTTCAGTCGAGTACCTCGGGCAGCTCGAACGGGCCTAAATACATTTGTATGGCGTATGGAGTTTTAGCTAGAATCGGGGTTTAGCGTTGGCCCTTGACAGTTAATGGCAAGGTATTTAGCCGGTCATACGATTAACGATGGTTTCAAAGCAGGATTGGCAGTATAGCCGGAGTCAGTCATGAATGTGGGTTGCTTGCTTGCACTGTCTCACGTAGATTGTACGACGTCGAAGGAGATGTTTCTTGGGTGCTCGTCTAATATTGGTTTAGGCCTCTGGGGCATGTGCCTGGGAAATGTCGATCTCGATTAGGATGGTTTACGTAAGATATAACTAGTTGTGTTTTTTGCTATTACTTGGTTAATTCTGATTGCCATGAATGAATAGTTGCTCTGATTGCTATGGATATATGGTTGTTTGAAATGCTTATTTGTAAAGGCTATCACTGTTTGATGTGGGGAAGATGGGTTTGAGTTCTTCTCTAGAGTTTCTGGTAGATTAGTTTGTTTATCTACCTATTCTCATATAATTTATTGATGATGTTAGTTAGTTGTTTTATCACTTACTAAAACTGTTGTCTAACTCAAGATTTATGTTTCCCTCTTATTATCTTGGGTTGTTCATCCACTTTTTAGATGGGCAGACTAAGTAGCAGGTGATAGGTGATACCTTGGTGAGGATGATATTGTAGTACGAAGGCAAGCAGGAGGCTGGCGTATTATCTTTCTATTATCTAGTATCTGTTATTTTCATTGTTTGATGTTTGAATCTGAGTGCTATAGTGAGGCAAATTTGTACAGACATTTATGTTGTAATCTGGGTGTATGGATATTCTTCCTAGTTGTTATGAAAGTCGGAGTTTCTGCTCAAATATACTTCACTATTATTGCATGTTGTATATGTTTAATTATATTTTATCCTTGCAGTATGAGTTATACGATAGGTTCCGCTTGTGTTATTCAACTTTGATGATCGTCCATAGCTGCCTGGTACATCTTTCAGTGCATTAATTCCCTTGTTAAGTGCGGAAGTTATGGGCGATCGTCACATTTGGTATCAGAACTCTGGTAATCAATTTTAGCAAAAGTTCAAAGACGTAAGTACGTATGAGAGACGTATTTGTAGATTTCTGATAGATGTATACCATATATTAGTATATAGTATAGTAGTGTTCAAATTCCATTAGCAGTTTTTCTTGTAAAGGGCTAATCATTATATTGCAGATTTAGAATGAGTCGACGTACATCAAGACATACTACTAGGGAGGGGACTGTGCCTGGAGGGGCAAATGGCGGTACACCATATTATCCAGCCATGTTTAAAGCCATGATTGATGCACTCATGAGGAGGGTACCATCTCCAGTGGCATCCACGGTAGATGTAAGGGTGCAGACGCCTAGGGTTGTGGATTTGGCGAAGCTGTGTATAGATTTCATACCTTTGGGGTGAAAGTAGTTTAAAGGGACAGAGCCGACTGAAGAGGTTCAAAGATGGTTGGATTCTTGTATTCGTATTTTTGGAGACTTGGGTATAGATGATGCAACCAAGTGAAAGCTTACATCGAGGCAATTGCAGGGCAGAGCTGTGGAGTGGTGGAACTCTATTACTTTAGAGACACCAGAAGAAGAGATAACATGGGAGCAATTCCAAGGTAAGTTCGAGACAAAGTTTATCTCTACTACTCAGAAGTCAGCTCTGTTTAAGAAATTTGTGGAGTTAAAATAGAATGGTAGACTAATGCTTGATTATGTTTCTGATTTTGTGGCATTATCCAAATATGCTCGTTCTTACATTGACACACCTTATCAAAAGAACAAGAAGTTTGTTATAGGTTTGGATACCTATATTGGGAGACCATTGGTGGAACATCTTGACGATCTATATGAGAAGATTATGGAAAAAGCTGTAAGACATGAAAGCTTGTTTCCTAAAGAAGCAGCTGTTGTTGTTGCAGCTAAGGAAGCCCCAAAACCACGACAAGGTGGTAATAACAACATGAAGAGAAAGAAACAACAGTAGGGAGGAAAGATGGCCAGAAGAGGTAGAAAGGCGAAGTGATTTGCTACAACTGCTGGCAGAAGGATCACTATTCCAAGGATAGTAAGAATCCCAAAGATGAGAAGAAATGCTTCAAGTGTGGAAAACCTGGGCATGAAAAGAAAGATTGTCCAGAGTCAGTTAAGGGTAAGCAGATTGTGAAGGCTTATGCTTTGGAGGCTGTGCCATCTTCTTAAAGAGCTCCTACTGTAGAGGAGAAAGGGAAGGGTGTTGTCGTCCAAGGTACTCTTTCTGTTCAAGGTGTTTCAGTTCGAGTGTTGTTTGATACTGAAGCATCGCATTCATTTCATTTTTAATGAGCTTGTGTGCCATTTGGGTTTGGAACCTGGGATTTGTGATAGACCTTTGGTTGTGACTAATCCAGCTGGGGGTTCATCTAGCCATTGTATGCTTTGTCATGGTCTTCTGTTATCGAGTCATGGTTGCTCCTTTGTGTGTGATTGCTTTGTTTTGAACTTCGCTGGGTTTGGGATTATCTTGGGTATGGATTGGCTCATGAGGTATGTGGCAAGAGTGAATTGCAAGAAGTTTGAGGTGAGAGTTGGGGATGTGAAAGGGTGAAAGGTTTTGATTCAATGTATGCCCGAAGATGGTGTCTTCGTGAGCTTTTTATATTCGATTGTGATTCCACAAGAAGACTTGTCATCTGTGTTGATCGCTAATGAGTTTAAGGATGTATTTGAGGAAGTCAAAGGCTTGCCGTCGCATCGTGAGATCGAGTTTAGAATCGATTTGGTCGAGGGTGCTAGACCTATCGTTATGCCTCTTAGGCAGATGGCGCCTAAGGAACAATAAGAGATAGAGGTGCAAGTTCGTGACCTTTTAGGAAAAGGATTGATTCAGAGAAGTGTATCCGAATAGGAAGCACCAGTAGTGTTTGCAAACAAGGCCGATGGATCCTTGAGATTGTGTGCGGACTATGATGGGATGAACAAGGTGACTAAGAAGAACAAGTATCCATTATCGAGGATAGACAACTTGTTCGATCAGCTTCACAAAGCTGAAGTGTTTTTTCTCAGATGGATTTGAAAATGGGATTTCACCAGTTGAGAGTGGCAAAGGATTGTGTGCCGAAGACTTCTTTTAGGACAACATCCGGTTTCTTCGAGTGGTTGGTGATGCCATTTGGATTGACTAACGTGTCAGCATATTTTGTGGATCTTTTGAATAGAGTTTTCAGAGATCAGTTGAACAAGTTTGTGCTTGTGTACGTGGATGATATTCTGGTTTACTCTTGGAATAAGGAAGAGCATAAGATGCACTTAAGATTTGTTTTGGAAATCTTGCGAAAGCATAGGCTGAAGGCTAAGTTTTCTAAGTGTCACATCTGGAAGAGCGAAGTAAGGTTCTTAGGACATGTAGTTTCTAGAAATGGTATAGCGGTTGACCCAGCTAGGGTGGTAGCAATCCAGGACTGGGATAGACCTAAGAATGCAATAGACATGGGATGTTTCCTTGGGTTGGCAGGATATTATTGCCATTTTATAAAGGATTTCTCCAAAATAGCTGTGCCATTAACAGGATTGATGAAGAAGAACCAAGTGTTCACATGGGATGCAAAGTGTAAGCAAGCTTTTAGAATCCTGAAAGAGAGATTGACGAGCGCTCCTATTTTGACAATTCCAAGCGGGAATGAAGAGATGGTGATATACACCGATGCATATGATACTGGACTAGGAGCAGTACTAACGCAGAAGGATAAGGTTGTGGCATACGCGAGTCAACGGCTGAAGCCGCAAGAAAGGAATTATCCAACTCATGACTTAGAGTTGGCAGCAATTGTGTTTTCTCTGAAGATGTAAAGACATTACCTGTTGGGGATTCGATTCGAGTTGTTTATCGATCACAAGTCATTAAAGTATCTTTTCTCCCAAAAGGATTTGAATCTTCGGCGACAACGGTGGTTAGAGTTTCTGTCGTCATATGACTTTGGTATAGCCTATACTCTCGGTAAAGATAATGTAGTTGCTGATGTGTTAAGTCAAAGACACACATGTTTGGGAGCGATATTTTCATAGTGGAAAAGCCTAGAGTACTTGGAGGAATTTGATTTAAGACCACGGTATGAGTGAAATGTTAGCAAGCTTGTTGATAAGACCTACTCTTATCGAAAGGAGGCGAAGGCCAAAAGAGAGACGCAAAGCTTATCGAGTTTATCCAGAAGTTGGAACCATAGGATAAAGAGTTTGATCGAGAAGATTGGCTTCGAAAGCAAGACGATTGGTTTTTCATGATATCGACGAATTGAGAGATGAGGTTCTAAGGGAATGTCATCACTTGAAGTTGATGATTCATCCTGGTGGTAATAAGATGTATCAGGGCATGAAGCGATCTTACTACTGGGAAGGGATGAAAAGGGATATTGGAAAATTTATTTCTAGGTGTATGAACTATAAGTTGGTGAAAGCTAGACAGAAAAAATCGAGTGGTTGCTTCAACCATTGGAAGTTCCTATGGAAGTGGGAGAAAATATCGATAGATTTTATTGACGGACTACCTAGAACTAGTGCAGGAAACGAAGGAATTTGGGTGACCGTGGATCGCTTGATAAAGAGTGCAAGATTATTCCTATCAAATTGACTAGGACAGCATCGAAGTTGGTTGAGCTTTATATAAAATGGATAGTTCAATTCCATGGTATTCCAAAGAGCATAGTAAGTGAACGAGATTCATTGTTCATGAGTGGATTTTGGAAGAGTTTGCAAGAGACTTTGGGAAATGAGTTGTGTCTGAGTACGGCTTGTCATCCCTAAAATGATGGTCAAACCGAGAGGGTTAACCGAGTTTTGGAAGGTCTCCTGAGGGCTTGTGCATTGGACTTTGAAGGATCATGGGAAGACCATCTACATCTAGACGAGTTTGCATATAACAAAAGCTATCAGTCTAGCATGGGGATGGCACTATACGAGGCACTGCATGGTAGACCGTGTAATTCTCCGGCATGTTGGATGGAAACTGGAGATAAGTTGAAACTTGGGCCAGAGATGATCAGAGAGACATCGGATTGTATCCAGATTGCTTGACAATATGAAGGCAGTCCAAGATCGATAGAAGAGTTATGCTAATAAGCATTGGAAAGATTTGGAATTCTACGTTGGTGACATGGTTTTCGTGAATATTTCGACGTTAAAGCATGTCGTTCAATTCAGAAGTAAAGGAAAGTTGGCCCCAAGATTTGTTGGACCATTTTTGATAGTCGAGCGGATTGGAAAGCTCGCGTATAGATTGAAGTTACCTGATAAGATGTCAACTGTGCAAAATGTTTTTCATGTGTCATTTCTTCGGAAGTGTGTGCATGATTCGAATGTGGTGGTATCTCTTAAACAGTACGAAGACCTAGAAGTCGAGATCGTAGTTACAAAACCTCATAAGTCGCTTCGTGTTGCGGGGAATGACATGAAATAGCTTAAGAGGAAGGCGGAAGTTGGTCAAGGTATAATGGAGTGAGGATGATTGTACGTAAGAGACGGAAGAGAATATGAAGGCGACCCATCTAGAACTCTTCGCCGGTATGACCCATTGATATCGTGTCACCTTGCATCACTGTAACTTGCACTATTGTTGTTGTTGTTAGAATTTCACGTGTTAGGATAAGGCTATGGATGCATGGTTTGATGGCTGCTAGTTTGGATGATAGGTTGGTTGCCCATGGGTGATAGGCATGCAGAATTGTTTTGTTTGCCTATGTTTGCTGATGGTTGTTGGGATTTCGGGGGTGAAATTCCTAAAGGGGGAAGAATGTAACAGCCTGCATTTTATGTATCGGAGGGTCGTAAAATATTTTTGTTTAATTCCCTGAGGGTTGGATCATTCTCATAGTTTGATATGTTGGTTATGGGGATGTGAGACACATCCATAATTTTTACCAATTTTATTTGTGACCATTTACCCCTGTCAGTCTTGTACAGGGGATAACTTTGGACTGGGATCGAATCGGGTGCTAATATCGATCTCATTGAAAAGGAAATGGTGTTGCCAATTCCTTAGAGTGGTCACATTAAAGATTTGGTTGGCAGTTTGGGAGGAATCGCTGTTTTTGTGCTTCACATTTTTTTGTTCAAGTTTTTAGCCATTAATGGGCTGATTTGGATAGTCCCATTAGTGGGCTGGTGGGAGGCTATAAATAGGGGAGTAGAGGCATGGAGAATAGTTAACTTACTTCATTCTCTCATTTGGTTGAGCTCATGATCCTTCTTGCTCAATCAAATACACTTTCCACCATTAAAATTCTAGATCTACATAAGATAATTGAAGATCTACATCATTTGAAGCTAGATCTACGTCAACTGAAGAGAGATCTCATCAAATTGGAAGGTTCGAAGAGTGTTCTTTGTTGTTTGGATTCGTGATTCGTTGATTTTGTATTGTTCTGGAGAATTGGTGAGTGATATGCACCTTTCATGCGGATTCAATCAAGTATATGAGTTGTTTTATCATAATTTCATCATTTTCAAGTCGTTTTCACCTAGATCTATACCACGGTAAGTACATTTTCATATGAATCGCCATAGTATCTAATCTAACAACTTAAAACCGGTAATTCTTATGTTAATTCATATGTTTATGCAAGTTAGATCCATTATTATGGTTTATTCATCGTTATCACGATTTAGCGAATTTTATATGATTATTGATGATAATTGTCATTTTGATAACTGTTGTTGATTTCATGAAGCTTTTATTGTTGATTTGCATGATCTGGATGAGTTAATTTGATCGATGTTGTCATTTAGCGAAGATTTGGTCAAGTTTGGAGCTATTTTGGTCAGATCTGGAGCTAGGCCATTTTTCATAGGTTGGGCCGTTTTTCTTATTCTCCAAGAAATGGGGTCAGATCGTTCATGGGAAGCTCAGGTCATTGGGAATCTTCAGGATATGGCAAAAGATGGGTCATGTTTCCTTAGGCCATAGGTCATTGGAGGTTTGTGTCAAAGTTGAATTATCCAGGAAAGTCAGGTCGTGGAAATTGAAGGAACTTAAGTCTTAAAACGGCTTAAGTTATTGGAGTACTGGAGCTTCTGGAGGAGATTCAAGATGCATGGCATAGGTCATTAACAACCTAAGTCTGGTCATGGTAGGAAGTTAGGTCGTGGACTGTGTATCTCCAAAAGGCTTTGAGGTTGACGGCAGAGGTAAGCTGTTGTAGTGGAATGGATATTAAGTGATGTGTTTTGTCTTTTGTAGTGGAAAATTTGGAAATGTTATGGAATGGAATATCGACCAAATGGTGTACATTTTTGGTACAGTAATGATTGTAGCATAAATGTATATCCAGATGGGAATGTTCGAAGTGTCATGGTGTGTTCATTGATCGTTGTAATGCAACGAATGTGATGACGACTCAAAGGAGTTCTGAGTTTGTTGATAATGGTTGGACGGTCATCGTTGATGACGACCAAAGATACTAAAGGCTGAGGCATTATCATTGTCGTAGGTTCTAGCGAACTCAAAGCAGGGGTTATACGATTTCGTCATATGGTTGAGCACCCTGGGCAACTCGAACGAGCCTAGATACATTTCATTGTATGGCATATGGAGTTTTTGCTAGAACCAGGGTTTACCATTGGCCCTTGACAGCTGATGGCAAGGTGCCATACGATTAACGATGGTTTCAAAGTAGGATTGGAAGTGATAGCTGGAGTAAATCATGAGTGTTGGTTGTTTACTTGTATTGTCTCACGTAGATTGTTTGATGTCAAAGGAGATGTTTCTTGGGTGCTTGTCTAACATTGGTTTAGGCCTCTTGGATTATGCCTGAGGAATGTCGATCTTGATTAGGATGGTTTAGGTGAGATATAACTAGTTGCTTTGTTTGCTTATTACTTTGTTATTTCTGACTGCTATGAATGAATGGTTGCTTTGATTACTATGGATGTTTGAAATGCTTGTTTGTAAAGGCTATCACTGTCCGATGTGGAGAAGATGGAGTTGAGTTCTTCTCTAGAGCTTTGGGTATATTAGTTTATTTATCTATCTATTCCCATATACTTTATTGATGATGTTAGTTAGCTGTTTTATCGCTTACTAAGACTGTTGTCTGACTCAAGGTTTTAGGTTTCCCTCTTATTACCTTGGGTTGTTCATACGATTTTTGGATGGGCAGACTAAGTAGCAGGTGACAGATGATATCTTGGCAAGGACGATGTTGCAGTACGGTAGCGAGCAGGAGGCTGGCATATTATCTTTCTATTATTTAGTAACTGTTATTTCCACTATTTGATGTTAAAGTGTTGTAGTGAGGCAAATTGGTATAAATATTTATGTTGTAATCCGGGTGTATAGATATTCTTTCTAGTTGTTACGAAAGTTGGAGTTTCTGCTCAAATATGCTTCACTATTATTTGATATGACCCCTTTAATTATCTCCTAATTGTTTTTTTTATCAAGTGTTTATTTTGAAGGATCGCTTTCCCTTTGAAAACCTAACCAGGATCCCTATTACATTAATTTAAATATATCAATCTGATTTTTACTTCTGTAGTTTGCGTGTATGATGATAAGCAAGCCCCTGTTACCATATATTAGAATTGTAGTTTTAAATTGGCAAGCGACATTCGATTGTAGAAGCTCCACAATCAGGTGCACACAGCAAAACTAGGTGATATTTTACCCATCTATATCTAATTACTTACTAATACAACAGTGTTGGATCTTAATTTCATATGCAGTATCAAAACTCTCTAATATCAGTGATTAGTGCAAATCATTTAGGGTGTTTATTATCCCTGTTGTCAATTCTCAATTTCTGCCTAAAATAGGGATAAAACTGTATGGACAAATTGACTATTATTCACAAGCTTCTTGCAGTCATACTTTTTAAGATTTTTGATCTACTAAGTTCTATGGACTGCATAAAAACCGCAATAAAATAATTTATAAAAATCTCCCAATCTGATTGGATGTTTCCACATTCCGATAATAATTTTTAATGAGTAAAACAGAGTATAACATTTTATGAAAAGAGTAAGATTGCTCTTGAGCTTGTATCATAAATAAGTGCATTATTCTACATCAAGAATAGCCTACATTCAGGTATTTAAATTGGCTAGGTGCACCCTGACCATGCAACAGGGTTCCCATTCATTCAGAGAATAAAACTACATTAATTTCCATACATAACATCTTTTAACTCAACATCATTCATAAACAAATCATTCCTCTTAAAGACTCCAATTTTCCTAATTATTTATATAAATAAAAAATACATATAAATGTATATCTCCAATGACATAGCATTACTTTTCAAAGTAGATAACTAATTAAGTTTTAACCATCATTCCACTAATTACTTAAGAAAGTTAATACTGACTACTTAATAAATCATAGAGTAGCAAACACTCATTACATTCTGCAATGAATCACTTCAATTAGCTAAATACTACTACTAGGCTATTGCCAGTAACTAAGCAAGCATTTCATCAGTATCAAGCCACTTCAAAGCCGTCCTTTACTTAGCTTCTCCTTGATCTGTTGTCACTACTAAAGCTTCCCCAAAAAGTAAATTATACAAAATAGGGTCAAACAATTAATCCTGTGTGAGTAACTTCTAATAACCTACCATTTTGACGGAACAATCTCTAAAAAGTTCAATGTGTATGATGTATAAATCATTTTCCCCACACATTTCAAACATAACAAAAATATTTATGTACATACAATTCCTCCCATATCTCCTCTATATATGGTTAATTTCTTTATTTCCCCTAGTCTCCTTACTGCCTTGCTTCCAGTAACACATACTCTTGGGTTAACTCATTCCATTTACATATTCTTCTTTTCCAATAGGGCTTTTGCCTTTTTACCACTCAATTCTTTTCTACACACTGATTGGGTATAACATTTTCCCCCAATCACTCAGGACCCTGGGTTTAAACAAGCCATGTGTAAGCTTGCACAATATCCACAATGCACAGCTATTAAATAGCCTTAATGCCTATTGATACCTCCATGTCCTCTTCCTGTAATCTCACTCATTCCCCACTTCAAAAGGTCACTTAAATATCCTGAATACCTATGTATTCCTTTCTCATTCCTAGCCCTACCGTTTAACCATCAATTTACATGCACAAAGCAATTATAAATACACACATCATGCAACCATCATATCAATCATTACAAGTGATTATAGGTTTTTCTATGTGACATGTATATCATTGTTGACACTGTTTATGTGGCCAAAGATGTTTTCAAGGAAGGGGTACATCCTCAAAACCCAACCTTATTGTTTATCTGAGCTTCACTATTTTCCTGACTTTCAATCAAGTATAAGTAAATCACAATATATTATTTCTAAGGAATTTCTGTTAAGCACCAGGGATTCAGCACATGAAATATTTCATTGCACCCCTGGCTTACCCTCCCATATATATAAGAAATAAGAAGTATTTTATTCCCAACTGCCTTACATATATGTTTCCATTCTGACCAGATTTTTCAAGTTAATATTTCTTTATGATAATGTCTAAATCAAACAAAGATATTATTATAATATTGTCGGGTTTCTACTCCTAAGGGAATACAAGATGATTCCATCATGCATTTAAGTTATTATTTCATCACACATAACAGTGTTATTGCATAACTTATCAATTGAAAAGATAATCATTTCATATATCAAATAAGGCTGCCTTTCATCATAGGACTTAATGCCATAGGTTTAGAGAAAATTACTCACAAAATGCCTTGCTTCTTTAACTCTTTGTCTGATGTATTTCTCCTGAAATTACTGTTGTACCCTAGCTTTACCTTATGAAGAAAAACTAAGCTAATTGATCTCTTATGTTATCAATTTATATCAATCTGCTAGGGTTTCAGAGCCTATATAATATTTATTTTGCCCAACACTATCACTACCTATGTAACACCCCACTCCCGCTATGGTCACTCACTAAGGGAATGCCATAGCATCGGTGGAGTATTTTAGTGAATATAGAACAGAAAAATTACAACAAGACAGATATAAATAGTACTTGAAATTTAAAACATCATCTAATAACATCGGAAGTAAAACATGTCTGGTTACATCATAAAACCACAATAAAAGTCAAGTACAATATCCATCAAAATAAAGAAGTACATAATCCCACTCTCATACAATAGCCATGACAAAAGAAAAGATAACTGGGTAACTGGAGCTTTACATCTATCCAAGCTCCTAAAGACTGGAACAGCAATCCGATCAAGCTCCACTACTGCTAGGATCCACCGTAGGACCTGAGGGTTGGGAAAAAGATAAAAACAACGGGGTCAGACATAAGTCTGAGCGAGTCCTATAACTTTAACAATACAATCGTTAAAGTAACCAGAGAAGACATAAACTGATATACGGTAACTAATGGGGATGAATGGCTACACTAAGCAGTCAACTAAACTAAGATAAAAGATAAAGACGCATCTACCCTTCCAAAGGTAAATTACTAAACTGCACCACACCAGTCATTCCTAACTTAAAGGTTGATCCCACCCATGGACTTATAAAATTAACTTAATAGTTCTCGCGTACCCCTAGGTGACTAAGTAGACGCCACGGGGCCCTACAATCCACTAGGTGTACACACTACTCCCCATTCGATCGGCTCCCCAACGTAGATACCCGTGCTGGCCCCACCGTGGGGTGTACCATTCCCCAACGTGGCAACCTGATAAAACTAACGGTGCACGGCTTATATCTACACGATGCAACAACGTCTTATTTACCAGCCCGGGTCCACACACGCATATGAAACCCGTTGGTCATGCGTTGCCACCGCTAACCCATTTTGGCCTCTTATAGTCAAGCCCAGTATGCGTGTCCCGTCCTCGACATGGGTCGAGCCCACTAAGATACGTATGGGTTACTGGTTGAAATGGGCCCCCAACACAAGCCATCCCCCTAAGCTTGGCCCACACACTAGTGTTTCCCACTTAACCCTTTAATCATGTTTAATTACATGTTTCATCTTGGTTAAGTATTTTATCATATTTTCTATTGGCAACCACTAGCAATTTCCGCATACCACCCAAGGTACCCACTTAACCCCCATGCCCCACTACATGCTTATCTGGTTAAGTGTTTCTTAATTGATTAACACTGTAACCGTGTAAAGGACCCCTCACATTGGACCGTCATTTGTAGATGCCTGGTTAAGCCGGTAGGTCCCGGGCAGTCTTACACTACAAACGGGTCCAACCTCGTGTCATTTACCCTTGTTACGTATTTAATTTATGATTAAGATCCCTCACATTGGACCGTCATTTGTAGATGCCTGGTTAAGCCGGTAAACTCCGGGCAGTCTTACACTACAAACGGGTCCAACCTCGTGTCTTAATCGATTAATTACTCCTAATTAATCACCCCCATAATTTGTGTTAATTATCATGTTTATTTTAGGAATATGGGTGCACCTAACTTAATAGACAAATTCCCAACTCCAAAGTGTGGCTACACCTAACTTAATAGGCAAATTCCCAACACATATTATGGGTACACCTAACTTAATAGGCAAATTCCCATACTATGTTCATTTATTTTATGTTATGCATAATTATATTAATTTCACACAATCTTATTAACATATGCATTTAATTAACCCCATCGTTCCCACGTAATTTCGTTCTCATGACATAACACATATAAAAGGTGTCAACTTGCATATGTATGAACATGTTTCAAAGGTGCCATCTTGCATATTAACAAACACATAACTTGCATATGAACTTGCATAACATGTCACATAACTTGCATATAATCTTGTATAACATGTCACATAACTTGCATATTAACTTGTATAACATGTCACATAACTTGCATATTAACTTGCATAACATGTTACATAAACTTACATATTAACAAATACATGACTTGCATATGAATTTGCATAATATGTCACATAACTTGCATATGAACTTGCATAACATGTTACATAACTTGCATATGAACTCATAAACTTGCATATGAACTTGCATAACATGTTACATACTTGCATATGAACTCATAAACTTGCATATGAAGAAACATACAACTTGCATAATTATCATACAAGTAACTTGCATATTATCATACATGTAACTTGCATATTAACATATGATCACAAAGCACAAAACTTGCATAACCCACATACATTAGCAAACTAACATCATGTCATATGACTTAAAACCCATTAATCCACAAACAAAACCATATGATCTCATCATATCTCATCTACTTAGTTTAGCAATTGATCATTAGAGTGATAGAAACTCACAACTAGCCAATTTGCACTCCCAATGAAGAAGATTAAGATGCTTAGAATGGATTAGAGGTTGATTAGAGAGTGATTAGCTTGCAACCCTCTTCATAAATTAGTGGAGGCTCCTTCTAAGATTTAATTTGGCGGCATGTAGCCCTCAATTCTATTTTTAGTATGGATTAGGGTAGGTTTAGGGTGTATTTATAGATTAGGTGAGTGTTTTAGGCCCTTAGATTAACCCTAAATTAGATTAGGACCCTTAGATTTCAGAACCTTCCAGAAACCAGCCCTAAGACCAAGCCCAAACCCCAAACTGGTGCACCCAACCACAGAACTCTCTAGAAACTGTGCAGGTTTCCTGTCCCGACATGGGCGCACTTCCCAAGTGCGCCAGTGTATTTTTGTGCTGGCGCACTTCACAAGTGCGCCAGTGCATTTCTGGCCTGTTTCGGGTTTTTCTGCCTAACTTCGTTCGTCCATATCTCTTTCATACGGTACCCGTTTTACGCAAACTCGGACTCTATTTCGCGTATTTTTTTCAGACGAACGCAATGTCGCAGCCCGTTTCCCCTGATTCTCACATCTGAGATTAATTATACTTTAATTACTAACCATTAGTGTTAATTGAAATTCGGGGTGTTACATTCTCCCCTACTTAAAGGATTTCGTCCTCGAAATCTCTAAGTCAAGAAGAACGTATCCTACCAACCAAACAACCATCTACTAAACCATCAACCACAAGCAACCATTATCCTTAGAAACTTCTAATGATGTATGAACATATGCAGAAAGTGTGTGTATATGTCCGTATACTAATGCAAAATCAGGCGGTCTACTGATTCAGTCGACCTCCTTAATGCAAACCATGATAGTGCCATGCATCCAATATGTATGCGAAACCCTATTGACACATACAATTTCTATATGCGTGCACAACCATACAAAAAAATGCATCATCCACATGATAACACAACCATGATACATCCATCAATCTAACTACCACATCCATTTATGCGATATGCAACATGAAGTGACTGAGCCGATCTAGTGCCTAATGTGTGTGTATATGCATCCACGAGCAACCACTAGCAAACAATTGCATCCACATGCATCCATCAACCATAACATGTTTCAAACACATGTTTCAACCATAGGTTTTACCCTATCTAAAGGTCATAGGTACTAGCGAGAGGATATACTAAAGATAAGATAAGTACTAGACAAGCGATAAAGGAGAAGTTAAAAGACATACTCTCAAAAAGAAATGGGTACAAAGAACGCATCTTCGCTTCCGTCTCCCAAGTAGCATTGCTTTCGTCATCTCCCCATTGCACTTTAACTAGCTGAACTTCTCTGTTCCTCAACTTCCTAGTTTCTGACCCAAGGATGCGAGTAGGAGCTCGTCGAATCGTCGCATCACACTCTACCTCTACATCTCTAAGCAAGCTCGGCTCTACCACCTCTACGGTCTCATGTAAGCACTTCCTCAAATGTGATACATGGAATACATCATGAACACCACTAAGTCTGTCGGGCAACTCCACCCTATATGCCATCCGTCCAATCCTTTCCTTAATAGGAAACGGCCCAACAAACCTCGGTGCTAACTTCCCAACGGACCCAAAGCGAACAACATTTCTCAACGGAGATACTTTGACAAAAACCATGTCCCCAACCTCAAACTCAAGATCCGTCCTTCTCCGATCCGCATAAGATTTCTGTCTATCATGCGCTGCCTTCATCCTTCTTCGAATCAAATCAATCTTCTCTGAAGTCTCTCTAACCATATCTGGCCCAAGCAAGATCTTATCTGTAGATTCCCACCAACATGTAGGAGATCGACAAGGCCTTCCATAAAGAGCTTCGAAAGGTGCCATGCCAATACTAGACTGAAAGCTGTTATTGTATGCGAACTCCACCAAAGGAAGATGTTCTTCCCATGTACCTCCAAAATCCAAGATACAAAGCCTCAAGAGATCTTCTAAGATACGGTTCACCCTCTCGGTCTGACCGTCCGTCTGAGGATGATATGCGGTGCTCAAACATAACTGAGTCCCTATCGCCTCTTGCAAACTTCTCCAAAACTCACTAGTGAAGATAGGATCTCGATCACTCACAATGTTGGATGGTACGCCATGCAATCTAACAATCTCTTTAACATAGACTGAAGCAAGCCATGGAGCGGTCCTCTTACTCTTCACGGGTATAAAATGGGCACTCTTGGTAAGTCTGTCTACCACAACCCAAATTCCCGTATTGCCCTTCCTCGATCTCGGTAACCCATCGATGAAATCCATCGAGACACTATCCCACTTCCATTGCGGAACTTCCAATGGGTGTAGCAACCCACCGGGTTTCCTTTGCTCCGCTTTAACTTGTTGGCACACTAAGCATCTAGCCACATACTCGGCCACATCTTTCTTCATACCGGCCCAGAAGAAAACTCTCTTCATGTCTTGGTACATTTTGTCTCCACCGGGATGAATAGTCATCCTTGAACGATGTGCATCATCCAAAATAGCCTTCTTCAAACCCTCATCTTGCGGTACACAAAGTCTACCGTCTCTATGCAACCATCCCCTATCATCTATGGTGTATCTACCCAAATGGCTGGATGACTCCCCCCTTATAAGCTTCTCTACCAACTCAACCAACTGTGGGTCGTCTCGCTGAGCCTCGCCAATCCGTCCCAAAAGAGTAGGTCTAACCTCCAAGGATGCTAACAAACCAGGTACAAAGTCAACAAAAGGTCTGAAGTCGAACAAAGAAAGAAACTCCAAGCTTCGCCGTTCCACGAACAATGGACTCAAAGATAGCCTTTTTCTACTCAAGGCGTCCGCCACCACGTTACCCTTGCCAGGGGTATACGCTATCTCGAAATCATAGGATGCTAAGAACTCCATCCACCTTTGCTGTCTTAAGTTTAAATCCTTCTAAGAGAATAAGTATTTCAATGATTTATGGTCAGTGAACAACTCGAATCTCTCACCAAGAAGATAATGGCGCCAAGACTTAAGTGCGAAAACAATCGCGGCCAACTCTAGATCATGGGTAGGGTAATTCTTCTCATGCACTCTCAATTGCCTCCCTCCATAGGCTATTACCCTTCCCTCCTGCATCAAGACTGCGCCTAATCCTGTCCCACAAGCATCGGTATAAACAACAAACGGCTTACTCCCATCTGGAAGCACTAAAACTGGAGCGGTGGTCAAAGCTCTCTTTAACCGTCAGAAAGCACATCACAATCTACGTCCCATGAGAAAACCAGATTCTTCTTCGTCAAGCGGGTTAATGGGGCTGATATCTTCGCGAAGTCTTTGATGAACTTCCTATAATATCCTGCCAACCCCAAGAAACTTCTTACTTCGGTAGCATTTCTAGGAACTTTCCAATCCTGGATAGATACTATCTTTGCGGGATCCACAGCTATCCCTTCCTTAGAGACCACATGCCCTAAGAATCGCACTTCTCTTCTCCAAAAATGACATTTAGAGAATTTAGCTTTAAGACTATGTGCTCGAAGAGTCTCCAACACTTCTCTGAGATGTAAGGCATGCTCTTCTTCACTCTTGGAAAAGACCAAGATGTCATCCACAAAGACCACTACAAACTTATTCAGATACTCTCTGAACACTCTACTCATCAGATCAACAAAGTATGCAGGGGCGTTTGTCAACCCAAATGGCATCACAAGCCACTCATAAAAACCATCCGGAGTCCGGAAAGCAGTCTTCTCTATACTGTCCTCCGCCACTCTCAATTGATGAAACCCTGTAGCTAAGTCCATCTGCGAAAACACTGAGGCGCCAACCAACTGATCAAAGAGATCATCTATCCTCGGTAATGGGTGTCTATTCTTCTTCGTGAGCTTATTAAGTTCTCTATAATCCACACAAAGTCTGAGGGACCCATCCGCCTTCGTGGCAAACACTACTGGAGCTCCCCACTCCGATATACTTCGCCTTATGAACCCCTTCTCAAGCAACTCCCCTACTTGCTTATGAAGTTCTCTTCTCTCACGAGGAGCCATGTGACGCACTGGCAAAGACACTGGTTTGGTATTATCCACCAAATAAATTCGGAAATCTATCTCCCGCTTCGGAGGCAAACCCTTCACCTCTTCAAACACATCCGGATATTCCCGGACCACTCTGACAGAACGCAAACTCTCGACCGAAGCATCGAGCGATTCAAGATAACTTAGCAAAACAGATTCCATGGGATTACAAGAGATCTCGAGAGTATTACCCAAGCGGGTCATAAGCCTGACAACTCTCCTTTCACAATCAAGAACGGCACCATTACTGGATAACCAGTCCATGCCCAAAATCAACCCATAGCCCGTGAAGCCCAATACAAAAGCATCACATCCAAATTCAACGCTAAGTATAGAAATCTTCAAACCCAAACATATCATAGACAGATATATGGAGCCCCCAATTGGGTTTGAAACAACCAAGGGATCATCAACTAGACTGGTGTCTAAGTGCAGTGACTCAACTAACGATGATGAGATAAAAGAATGCGATGCGCCAGAGTCAAACAAAGTACGAACTGGATGATCAAACAGAAAAACCAGACTTTCAACGGAAATAGTTCTACCTCTCTGCTGAATCGGTGGAACTGAGAGAGCCTGAACTTGCCCCCCTGCCTGAGCTGGTGCCATAAGAGCTTGCACCTGACCTCCTGAGGTAGACCCCGTCTTCTGCCCCTTCTTTGGGCAGTCCTTCACAAGATGTCCTGCTTCACCACAATGGAAGCAACCGGTCTTCTTCTTTTTGCGACAATCCTTGCTGAGGTGGCCTGGGGTCCCACAATTGAAGCACTTCTTCTTCTTCTTCCCCTTGTCACCATTGCCTTTTCCACCCTTGCCTTGTTGTTGTTGTTGCGGTTTCTTCTGATCCCCCTTCTTCTCTGGTGCCTTAGAACTCTTATCATCCTCATGCATAAGTGCCATGTAGACAAGCTTCTCAAAGGTGGCCCCCCTAGGAATGTGAGTCATAGCTATTCCTTGCAATGGTTCGTTCAAGCCTCTAACGAACCTCAAAGCCTTCTTCTCCGGTGTATTCACCAACTCTATGCCAAACCTTGCTAATTGATTGAATTTGTTGACATATTCTTTCACTGTGAGATTCCCTTGCTTCAAATTCAAGAACTTCTCCATAAACAGATTCTCTTCCGCCCTTGAGAGAAACTTAGCCCCAAACCTTTGCTTGAAATCTGCCCAAGAGTCAACAGGGCGTTCTCCATTAGTGACCTCCCACCAGAATGAGGCCTCTCCCTTCATTAACCAAGCCGCCAACTTGACTTTCTTTCCCTCTTCCACTTCAAAGATATCTAGCAACTCTTCCACTTCCTTAAGCCAATCTCTAGCCTCTACGAAAGTCTCTGAACCTAGAAAAGGTTTTCCTCCTATAGCCATGAACTCCTTGCAAATCTTAGCAAAATTATCCACTCTAGGCTGAGGAGGAGGAGCGGTTGCCTCTGGTGTAGTAGCATTGGCTGGACCCGCAGCCGCGGCCTTAGCCTCTTGTAACCTCCTATACCATAGTGGTATAACTAAGCCCTCCGGGATGTTAAGATCTTCAGCCATGCTGAAACGAAAGAGGAAAGATTCAAAAAGGAGATTCCGAAAGATAAAGATATGGCTATTGGGGATTATGCTTTTCTTTTTCAAAAACTTTTCTCTTAAAAGACATGTTTTTGAAAATACTTTTTCCAAAAATAATACCTTTACTATTTTCTAAAAAAAAAGTATTTTTCTCAAAAATTTATCTGTTCCGGTAACCTTCAGCTCTGATACCACGTGTAACACCCCACTCCCGCTATGGTCACTCACTAAGGGAATGCCATAGCATCGGTGGAGTATTTTAGTGAATATAGAACAGAAAAATTACAACAAGACAGATATAAATAGTACTTGAAATTTAAAACATCATCTCATAACAGCGGAATTAAAACATGTCTGGTTACATCATAAAACCACAATAAAAGTCAAGTACAATATCCATCAAAATAAAGAAGTACATAATCCCACTCTCATACAATAGCCATGACAAAAGAAAAGATAACTGGGTAACTGGAGCTTTACATCTATCCAAGCTCCTAAAGACTGGAACAGCAATCCGATCAAGCTCCACTACTGCTAGGATCCACCGTAGGACCTGAGGGTTGGGAAAAAGATAAAAACAACGGGGTCAGACATAAGTCTGAGCGAGTCCTATAACTTTAACAATACAATCGTTAAAGTAACCAGAGAAGACATAAACTGATATACGGTAACTAATGGGGATGAATGGCTACACTAAGCAGTCAACTAAACTAAGATAAAAGATAAAGACGCATCTACCCTTCCAAAGGTAAATTACTAAACTGCACCACACCAGTCATTCCTAACTTAAAGGTTGATCCCACCCATGGACTTATAAAATTAACTTAATAGTTCTCGCGTACCCCTAGGTGACTAAGTAGATGCCACGGGGCCCTACAATCCACTAGGTGTACACACTACTCCCCATTCGATCGGCTCCCTAACGTAGATACCCGTGCTGGCCCCACCGTGGGGTGTACCATTCCCCAACGTGGCAACCTGATAAAACTAACGGTGCACGGCTTATATCTACACGATGCAACAACGTCTTATTTACCAGCCCGGGTCCACACACGCATATGAAACCCGTTGGTCATGCGTTGCCACTGCTAACCCATTTTGGCCTCTTATAGTCAAGCCCAGTATGCGTGTCCCGTCCTCGACATGGGTCGAGCCCACTAAGATACGTATGGGTTACTGGTTGAAATGGGCCCCTAGCACAAGCCATCCCCCTAAGCTTGGCCCACACACTAGTGTTTCCCACTTAACCCTTTAATCATGTTTAATTACATGTTTCATCTTGGTTAAGTATTTTATCATATTTTCTATTGGCAACCACTAGCAATTTCCACATACCACCCAAGGTACCCACTTAACCCCCATGCCCCACTACATGCTTATCTGGTTAAGTGCTTCTTAATTGATTAACACTGTAACCGTGTAAAGGACCCCTCACATTGGACCGTCATTTGTAGATGCCTGGTTAAGCCGGTAGGTCCCGGGCAGTCTTACACTACAAACAGGTCCAACCTCGTGTCATTTACCCTTGTTACGTATTTAATTTATGATTAAGACCCCTCACATTGGACCGTCATTTGTAGATGCCTGGTTAAGCCGGTAAACTCCGGGCAGTCTTACACTACAAACGGGTCCAACCTCGTGTCTTAATCGATTAATTACTCCAAATTAATCACCCCCATAATTTGTGTTAATTATCATGTTTATTTTAGGAATATGGGTGCACCTAACTTAATAGGCAAATTCCCAACTCCAAAGTGTGGGTACACCTAACTTAATAGGCAAATTCCCAACACATAGTATGTGTACACCTAACTTAATAGGCAAATTCCCATACTATGTTCATTTATTTTATGTTATGCATAATTATATTAATTTCACACAATCTTATTAACATATGCATTTAATTAACCCCATCGTTCCCACGTAATTTCGTTCTCATGACATAACACATATAAAAGGTGTCAACTTGCATATGTATGAACATGTTTCAAAGGTGCCATCTTGCATATTAACAAACACATAACTTGCATATGAACTTGCATAACATGTCACATAACTTGCATATAATCTTGTATAACATGTCACATAACTTGCATATTAACTTGTATAACATGTCACATAACTTGCATATTAACTTGCATAACATGTTACATAAACTTACATATTAACAAATACATGACTTGCATATGAACTTGCATAATATGTCACATAACTTGCATATGAACTTGCATAACATGTTACATAACTTGCATATGAACTCATAAACTTGCATATGAACTTGCATAACATGTTACATACTTGCATATGAACTCATAAACTTGCATATGAAGAAACATACAACTTGCATAATTATCATACAAGTAACTTGCATATTATCATACATGTAACTTGCATATTAACATATGATCACAAAGCACAAAACTTGCATAACCCACATACATTAGCAAACTAACATCATGTCATATGACTTAAAACCCATTAATCCACAAACAAAACCATATGATCTCATCATATCTCATCTACTTAGTTTAGCAATTGATCATTAGAGTGATAGAAACTCACAACTAGCCAATTTGCACTCCCAATGAAGAAGATTAAGATGCTTAGAATGGATTAGAGGTTGATTAGAGAGTGATTAGCTTGCAACCCTCTTCATAAATTAGTGGAGGCTCCTTCTAAGATTTAATTTGGCGGCGTGTAGCCCTCAATTCTATTTTTAGTATGGATTAGGGTAGGTTTAGGGTGTATTTATAGATTAGGTGAGTGTTTTAGGCCCTTAGATTAACCCTAAATTAGATTAGGACCCTTAGATTTCGGAACCTTCCAGAAACCAGCCCTAAGACCAAGCCCAAACCCCAAACTGGTGCACCCAACCACAGAACTCTCTAGAAACTGTGCAGGTTTCCTGTCCCGACATGGGCGCACTTCCCAAGTGCGCCAGTGTATTTTTGTGCTGGCGCACTTCACAAGTGCGCCAGTGCATTTCTGGCCTGTTTCGGGTTTTTCTGCCTAACTTCGTTCGTCCATATCTCTTTCATACGGTACCCGTTTTACGCAAACTCGGACTCTATTTCGCGTATTTTTTTCAGACGAACGCAATGACGCAACCCATTTCCCCTGATTCTCACATCTGAGATTAATTATACTTTAATTACTAACCATTAGTGTTAATTGAAATTCGGGGTGTTACAACCTACTTATGTACTATTCTTAACATCCATTACTTCATCCAATTAGTATTCAAATAAAAAGAAGAGTGGTTGACATTGGGTGCTCTTCTTTATTCAAAGGGGTTATTTACTACTTTGCCCATTTAGTCATGTGAATGGCATTGCCATCTAGAATTAAAACTTTGCCACTTATAATTGTTTGCCTTAATTTTTACGGCTGTTGCTAACCCAATTATTTTCCATACTATATTATTAATTTACTTCCACCAGCCTATACATAGATATAAGTACTCTAATTCTTTATGGACTATCACTAATTAATCTAGTATAATCCTTTCTGGCCCTAATGCATGCATTTATTTATTTTACTAAAATCAACATACCAATGATACTCTACCTATTTTTATGTATAAGGATTTATATCACTATTTATTATTATTTCCAGAATCCATTGGTATCCCTATAATGCACACATTTATATTTAATCAAATAAATACATACCCATCATTGTCAATTACATTTTTACTGATTTTTAAAACCGTAATTATCTCATGAATATGATTTAAAATTTAAGATTATTTCATTCACTCCTCCTTTTAGGAATTGTGTCCTACAATTCGAACATATTGAATTTAAGCGTCTATATGTTATATTTTTATCTAAGAAAATTTTCTAATCAATCAAAAAAAGCAAAAGAAGTAAATTGTTCATACCTCATTCCAGCAGGCATTTTCCTTATTTTGCAAACATAGCTGTGTATTGATCCTTCATCTTGTCTTCTACCTCCCAAGTGCAATCACTTGTGTCCATGCTCCACTGCACCTTCACTAATTTTATTATTTTATTTCTTAGCTTTTCCTCCTCTCTGGCTACAATCCCAATTGGTTCCTTTTTATAAATCAGATCTAGTCTGATGGTGACTTGAGTGAGAGTTTCTGGAATAGCTTCTTTACTACGCACCCATCTCCTCAGTTGTGATACATGAAACACATCATGTACCCCTTTCATATTCTCTGGTAATTTCAACTGATATGCTAAGGTTCCTATCTTTTTCATAATTTCATATGGCCCTACATACCTAAGCCTTAGTTTCCCTTGCTTTCCAAACCTTAACACCTTATTCATAGGAGATACTTCCACAAACACAAAATCCCCTACTTCGTATTGTACTGGTCTTCTCTTTTCTTCTGCATACCTCTTTTGTCTTTCCTGTGCTACTGCTATCCTTCTTCCTATCACTGCTATTTTCTCTGATGTTTCTTTCACATAATCAGGCCCTAACAATAACTGATCTCCAGCTTCAGCCCAACATGCTGGAGACAAACAAGGTCTCTCATACAAGGCTTCAAAAGAAGCCATTCTAATGCAACTCTGAAAAGTATTGTTATATACAATTTCAGCTAGGTGTATGTAATCTTCCCAACTTCCCCCAAAGTCCAAAATGCATGCTCTAAGCATATCCTCCAATACCTTATTTATCACCTCTGTTTGGCCATCAGTTTGTGGGTGGTGTGCTGTGCTCAAGCACAGTTCTGCTCCCGCTGCTTCCTGAAATGCTATCAAAAATCTAGATGTGAAGGTGGTATTCCTATCAAGGATTATAGTTTTAGGCATACCATGCAACCTCACAATTTCTTTAATAAATAATTGTGCTAAGATGGTAGCATTTCTTTTTGATTTTACTGGAATGAAGTGAGCCACTTTAGTTAACATGTCTACCACCACCGATATGCTGTTGTTACCCCTCCTAGATTTTGGAAAACCATCCACAAAATCCATAGATATATCTTCCCACTTCCATTGAGGTATCTTTAAAGGTTGCATCAAGCCTGAGGGTTTCTGATATTCTACCTTTACCTGTTGGCATGTTATACATTCTGCCACACATTTAGCAGTTGTTGCCTTCATCCCATCCCACCAGTAATCTCTTCTTAAATTCCGATACGTTATGGTATTTCCTGGATGTATTGTGTATTTACTCCGGTGATATGTGTCCAAAATTTCTTTCCTTAATTCCTAATTTTCAGGAACACACATTTTTTTTATATAGAACCTTGATTATCTATGAAGAAATTTTCTACTATCCCCCCTCTTGTCAATATGGCTTTCTTTTCTTGTAGATAAGGTTCTTGACTTTGCTTCCTCCCCGCTCTATCTATTAAGTCAAACTTAACAGCTATCAAACTCAGTTTCCCAGTCTGACACCTTCCTTCATGTTTATAATAGTGGCTATTTATTTCTCCTTCAAAAAGTAATGATAAATCTTGTACTCCTCTACCATTAGCAGAGCAATTTTTGCATGGTGCTTGTTCAATGCATCGGCAACCTTATTAGCCTTTCCAGGTGTATACTGTATATCCACATCATATGCTGCTAAGAATTCCACCCACCTGCATTGCCTTATATTTAAATCTTTTTGGGAAAATAAGTATTTAGATGATTTTTGGTCTGTAAATAATTCAAATTTTGTTCCCAATAAATAGTCCCTCCATTTAAAGCATACACAACAGCTACCAATTCTAAGTCATGTGTTGCATATTTTACTTCACTTGGTTTCAATTGCCTGGAAGCATAAGCAATGACCTGATCCCCTTGTATTAATACAACTCCTAATCCTAAACCACTTGCATCATTGTACACTACTTGGCCCTCATTCCCTTCAGGTACCTTCAGTATTGTTTCCTGTAGTAATACTTCTTTTAATTGCATAAAAGCCCCTTCACTTACTGTCCCAAATAACAGGTCCATTCTTCCTAGTTAGTTTAGTTAAAGGAATGGAAATTTTTGCATTTTTTTAATAAACCTTCTATAATATCCGGCCATACCCATAAATGACCTCACTTCTGAAATTGTTTTTGGTCTCTTTCATCTTTGAACTGCTATAACCTTACTAGGGTCTACAGAAATTCCCTTTTCTGATATTATATGCCCTAGAAATCTTACCTCATTTTTCCAAAAATTACATTTTGAATACTTGGCCTTTAAGTCATGAGATCTTAATCTACTCAAAACTGAGTGCAAATGTTTTTCATGGTCTTTTAATATTTTTGAATAAATTAAAATGTCATCAATAAATATGAAAACAAACTTATCCACGTAATCTCTGAAAATTCTGTTAACTAAATCCACAAAGTAAGAGGGAGCATTTGGTTAACCAAAAGGCATAACAAGAAATTCATATAGCCCATATCTAGTATTAAATGTAGTGTACTTAATGCTATTTTCTTCAACTTTCATTTGATGAAATCCTGATGCTAAGTCTAACCTGGAAAATACTTTAGCCCCATTTAATTGATCAAAAAGATCATTAATTCTGGGTAGTGGGTATTTGTTTTTAATAGTTACTTTGTTGAGCTCTCTATAGTCAATAAACATTTCAAGTGTACCACCTTGTTTTTTTACAAACACCACTGGTGATTCCCAGTTTGAACTACTCGGTCTAATAAAGCCTTTTCCTTCCAATTCTATTATCTGTTGTTTTAATTCAGTGAGCTCTTTAAGCCCTATTCTAGTAGGCTTCTTTACTATAGGACTAGCTCTAGGAATAAAATCTATCTGAAATTCAATTGGTCTGTGTTAGGGTACTCCTCTTACTTCAGCAAACACACCAGTATATTGATTGACTATGGGAATTTTATCTAATGTCAATTTAGCTTCTTGAGTGTCCATGTTGTACAAGTATGCCATATTATTTCCTTTCATAGTTTCACACAATGCTGTTATCCTTTTCTCTTCCCCATTTTCAAGAGATATCATGGAAATTTCTAAGTTTATAATTGTCTTATATTTCCTTAACCAGTCAACCCCTAAAATGATACCAATCCTAGGGTAATTAAGTACATACAAATCAGAAGGAAATATGCATTCAGTTCCACTTGCAAACATTTCATTCCTAATACACAAGAGCTACCAATAGGACTTTTAATAACATCAACCGGCGAACAATTTAATTTAAGTTGTTGTACTATATCATGTGATATAAGAGAGTGTGTGGCCCCTGTATCATATACTATAGCTATGGGTAAGGTATTAATAAATAATATACCTTCCATTTGGCCTGGTTCCTCAGCATTGGAGTCCATAAATGCTTTACCCTTTCCTGCTAATGCTCAAAAATTTGCGAAGCTATTTTGGTTCAGGGTAATCTCTCCTGAAATGCCCCTCCTTGCCGCAATTATAACATTTGAAAGCTGCTACTTTCCCCATAGGACACTCAGACCTGATGTGTCCCTCTTTACCACAGTTGCAGCAAATAATCTTTCCTTTGTTTCAGTGGGTCCAACACTTACCCCCCGCTTCCTCCTTTTTCTTCTCATAAGGTTGAAATTTATTTTTTCCCTTGTTGTTCTTATTATTACTCTTGAAATTCCTAAACTTTTCCATGGTTTTGTCATGCTGCTCAGTGTTAAATATAAAACTTGATCAAATGTCTTCTCCACATAGGGTAGCATTACCCTACTTAATCCAGCATTTAACCCCTGTACGTATCTACCTGTAACGACCCGACATTTTTGCGATCTTGATTATCCGATATACAACACATATCGAACACCAAGAGTCGAAAATAACAGGTTGTTAATGAAAGAAATTAGAGGGTGAGAATAGATAAGATAGAAACCTAGAATAGAAGAAGAAGAAGAAGAAGAACATACAACATCATCAGAGTAACACGAATCTCACAGCGGAACGAATAAAATATAACATAACTTTTGAAATACAAAGTTATAACTGTATACACATACCATTTCAGAGTACAACACATAACATCACAGCGGAATAAATAATAGCTATCGACTGCTGAAGCCTCCTGCTCCAAGCTCTTCAAGTATACCTGTAAATCCGGACTACTTGACTGCCCGTACAAATTTAGGCACCCAAGAGTTTAGGGAAAACAAAATAAACTCCGGGTCAGTCATGTGACTGGTGTGAGTAAACTCAAATCATTTAAACAGGTATATGATATATCATAAGACCACGCCATGAATACGGAATGGGTTTTTACCTTATGAGAATCCAAACATCTTTGAAAGGTAATATCATTCTGATATTATAATAATGTCTAAATACAAATAGATATCAACCTAGCAGAAACGCTTACATCTCACGTTCTACATATATAATATGCAATCAAAACCACGGGTGCGTATTGGATATTGGATTTCCAACTATGACAAGGTATGGAACCACCTTCCGATCAGTGTACTCTAGGAACGATACACTGGAGTTCAACAGGAACATCTTGCAACTCAGCCACACATGACCGACCACTCATTTCGCTTGAGTGTATCATATGTACATCACCAACGGTTGGGATCAGCAACCGTTCCCGTATATATATATATATATATATGGGACAACATTGATAGATTAAAGAAGCAAATGAATATTCTCTAGATAGGTGATTATACACCCTACTTCGGTGCGACCGACTTAGCCATGCTGCCTGCCCGATTTCTGTCATTTACCGGATGTGAGGCTAGAAGCTACGTTTATCTTTTTCATATCATATCTTCCTTTACTTGGAATACCACATCGTCATACCCGCCAAATCATTATCGATTTCTCTAATGGTATCACGGGTATGAAGCTAAGAGAAACGAATTCCTCCGCCACCAACGTAATACATTGAAGAGATCAACATATATGATTCGTTAGGAATACTCTGTCAGACATTCGTCCATACAAGTTGTCCTGGGACTGGACAAACCGAAGGTACTATTCAGTACATCCATCTTAGGCACTGTTATCTAAGACTTATACAATAGCCCTTGCACTTTACTCCGTCTTCAATATATTCAGCATACTTGATTCGCAACGCTTATGCCAATACGGAGTGGTTCTTTGGATAATAATCCAACCGGTCTCTCCATATTAACAACGTAAAATGGTCAAAACATTGATAGTCTGTGATTTAACTATCAAAGAAAAACTCGTGTGCAAACAACGATATTATTTCCAGATAGAAATTATATCAATCAATCATCATTCAACATTTATCTCTTTAGTTCATTACTTTACTTATCTCCTGTTTCTATATATTCTAAATTTTTATTTTCTAATTTTAGAAAATATACTTTATTAACAATGGAAAACATTTCCATTTCCTGTTTCCTATATTAGAAATATTTCTGATTTCTTATTTAGAAAACATTTCCAAAATTCCTTCATTTTATTTAAACAGATGTTTGAATAAAATATCGTTATGCCAACTCAACCTATTTATTAAATTCACTTAACCATCATTCACTATCAAACCTTACCATTCCTTAGTTAAGAAGGAAGTCAATCAAGTTGGGGTATAATTACCTCTCAGACCTTAACTGAACAACGTTATAGCTTCGAAATAGTAATAGTTTATCTTTTAAACCTTTAACAGCTTCTTTACGTAACTCTCGGATTCAATTTACGAATCCACTTCTCTATTGAAAACATTGATTATGACGATAACGTTATAATCCCTACTTTCGCAATATCTAACTTCAATTATAACCTTTATTCTTTAATTTGAATAATTAAACATAACCCTAATTTATTAGTACATACTCTTGATTTAAAAACCGGAAAGTAAATATTACTTTCCCGAATTCGATATAATTGAATTCGTCGTATAACTCTCTTTCGAGAAATCTCTATTTGATTAACTCTTCTTCGAATAACCTATATTCGATTATCTCTCTTCGAATAACTTATATTCGAAATCTCTTTCTTTCGAATAAACTATATTCGATCTCTTTCTTTCGAATACGCTATATTCGAAAATCTCCTTTCGATTAACTAATCGATAACTCCTTTCCTTTAACTTTATTCGAATAAACTATATTCGACTAACTCCTCTAACTCTATTCGAATAACCAATATTCGACTATCTCCTTTAGATTAACTCATTTGGATTAACTCGGTTTGATTAACTCCTCTTGACTAACTTAACTTAATTAACTCGACTTGATTAACTCCTATCGAACAATATATTCGATTTTAACTCCACTCGCTTGACTGTAGATCGCAACGATCACAATGGTTACGCCTGATTTCCTCAGGAAACATCCGACCGCCGTAGGCTATTTACAGCCCTGCGAATTAGGCTAGCAGTCGTACGAAATGGCATCTTATTTGTATTAACTCTAACTGATTAACCCTACTGATTAACTCTACTGATTAACTCTAGCTGGTTAACTTGACTTACTTAACTCAACTGGTTAACTCGACTTACTTAACCCAACTGGTTAACTCGACTTACTTAACCCAACTGGTTAACTCTAACTGTTTAACTCTAACTGGTTAACCCTAAATGTTTAACTCTAACTGGTTAACTCTAACTGGTTAACTCTAATCGATTTACTCTATTCAACTAACTCGACTTGACTAACCCCTTTCGAATAACATATCTGATTTACTAACTTTCGAATACCATATTCGATTAACTCCTTCCTAATTACGTTTATCCATTTAAAAGGATTTCCTTTTTAACAACGTTTATCCATTTATAAAGATTTACTTTTAGTAACGGTTCTTCACTTTACAAATGATTTCCTTTTCAATTCTATTTGTAAATGGTTTTACAAATATTCCTCTTTCTATTCTATTTGTAAATGTTTTACAAATATTTCTCTTCCTATTCTATTTGTAAATGTTTTACAAATATTTCTCTTTCTATTCTATTTGTAAATGTTTTACAAATATTTCTCTTTCTATTCTATTTTAAAATGTTTTACAAATATTTCTCTTCCTATTCTATTTGTAAATGTTTTACAAATATTTCTCTTTCTATTCTATTTGTAAATGTTTTACAAATATTTCTCTTTCTATTCTATTTGTAAATGTTTTACAAATATTTCTCTTTCTATTCTATTTGTAAATGTTTTACAAATATTTCTCTTTCTATTGCATTTGTAAATGTTTTACAAATATTCCTCTTGCTATTCTATTTGTAAATGTTTTACAAATGTTTCTCCTTTTCTAATTTATTCTTCAAAATATTCTATCTCCTTAAATTCCCGGAAGAATTCGCCATAACCTCCTTTGTATTGGGAGCACCGGGAAAATCCCCAAACCCGCCACACAGGCCTTTCCATTCAAAAGAGAATGATTTGAAATTATTTCCTCTTTGAATATCTCCTATTTATAAATATTCCAAATTTATAAATATTCCTTATTTATAAATATTCCATTTATAAATATCTCTTATTTATAAATATTCCATTTATAAATATTTTTATCAACATTCCGATATGTTATGGTATTCAACATATCAAATCACGATGACCAATATCGTCCAAACACACACAATCGATAACAGAATATATACCACATCATATATTACAATATATGAACAGAACAGTATTATAAATATTGAGGAGTCCAGTTGGACCCCTCCAACATGTTTCCCTACATCACAGACGTTAAACCATATAATTAACATCAACTTCATTTCAATATGAAATGTTCTGATAAACAACATCAATATATATATATATAACAGTTTATATATATATATATATATATATATATATTCTACTAACCGACTAGCAGTTCAATCAATCAACCAACACACAACAATCAACAAATGATTAACAGTTCTATAAATACATTATAAAAATATAACTATTCAGAGTTGGTGAGTTTTACTCACATTGGACGATCATTGTTAATAATAACCATCGCTTGATTCAGACAGACAATTTATTTTGCTATAAATTGTGACAAGCTCGGATTCACTCGCAGTCAGCTCCATGGCGTAGCCACCGTCCATACGATCCCAACGGATCTTGTTTGTTGCATATCGACATCGTATGAGTTAGATACAATGATTTCAAGTTAGCGTACATTTTAAATATAAAATTAAACTAATTAAATTCTTGTTTGGGTTTACCACTAATCGGCCCATCCAATGTTTGAAGTACCCAAAACCCGCTGACCCTTCTCTTCTTCCCCGTTCTGATTTCTTCAGACCGATATTTCTGCTCAACACCTTAACACCCCCTTCACCTTTATTAAATCACATGAGTTCGAACCAGACCCTTTTCCTCAAATAAAACACGTTCATCACTCATGCCATTTGCTGAAGACTTGGATGGCTTCTTCCTACTCCATTATCCCACGTTTTAACCAACCGAAAGCACCACTTGCTTCTCCTGGAGCTCTCGGTCACTACTTAGGCATTTCAAACCCGCTAATCTCGAGCTCCTCTCTCCTCCTTATTCATTCCGATGCAAGTTCCAAGATCCTGACCATAATCGCACTTCTCCATCAGGACTCACTGCCGTGATTTCTGATATGAAACCCTCCCTCTCCACACTTTAAGTACTGTGCGAGTCCTTCCTTCTAAACGCGATTTCACACACCAACTACAGTGAACCCATCGACCAAAGATGTCACCGAACTCCACAATAGTCAGCAGTTTAGTGCTACATCCTCTTACAACCCAAATACCACATCAAAATCACGAAATGATGCCTCAACTCCAAGAATGTTGGAACCCTAGCTGATACTTTCAACTGACGGTAACTGCAAACGGACATCAATTCTTCCGAGAAGCATACTAGATCGAAGAACAGGTTGATACGAGTTCGAATATACAACCATTCGGATTTGTAGTATTTTAATTTAATTGATAGAATATTTTGAAGGTTGGTTTCTCACATTTTGAAGAAGTATAAGTGGCGGCGGATGTTTGTGTTCTCAGGAATTAGGTTACGTTAAGTCCTATTTATAAAGGATTTTGTGGACAGGGAATATTCCCTGAAATATTCCCTTTCCATTTCATTTCGATCCATTTTAAATTCGTATGATTTCCATTTTTGACAAACAAAGCTAATCCTAGCATAAAAAAACATTCCGGATCCAATGGGACAGGTTTCGTCGAATTCCGACACCGTTTGCGAAAATCCTTTAGAAAATATCGATGAAAAACACCGAGCAATATTTCCTTAAAATTACAGAAAAAAATCCTAAAAATATGAAGCCTTGACGTTTCACTAGACCTCTTCCTAAGGTTTCGTATGAAGCTTGTTTCGTTGAATTTCGAGTTCATTTGACTAGTTAACCATTCAGTTTAGTTTGTTTTAAGTTAAAAACATAGTGTATCGTACTATGAAATATTCTATTCACGTAGAGACTGTTATGGACAGAAACAAAAATACCATTGAAATGAGTGACGTGCTCTGGTCCCAAAAATGTAATAATACCGGTAGATGCACTCATATTGTGAAACCCCGAAATGTCGATACAGGGTGCCAAATACTCCGAATAAAAAGTTGCTTATTTAATTAATTAAAAATTACCATAAAATTCTAAAAATTAAATTATCACTATTTCCCAAAAGAACCTTGTCTAAATTCAAACCCGATCTCTAGTTATATTGAATAAACCATTACGGTCGATAAACGATTCTATAGCGACTTTTCTAAAATTTGATTTAGACATATCTCAAAATCTACACAACGAATTTCCGATTTTTCTCTTCCATTAGAAAACTATTATCTAGTCGGTCCTGACGGTTCTTGTTTCATAGGAATCCGACTTAAAACGGATCCTGTACATTCAGTTGAAGTTCAAATGGCCAAATCGCGAACTACAGCGCCATTTCAAGCTCTATTTTAATTATATTGAAATTTTACGTTCAAACTGACGTCGATTGAATATATTCGTCAATATAATTCAACTCTAAGCTGAATTACATCTTAGGGATGACCTCGTTCACAGAATATTGTGATTTCCAATATTTTTTATTATTTCGACATTATAATATATTTTATTATATTATAATTATTAATTAAATATTCATTATTATTTAATTTACGTTCTCGATATCGATAAATCGATATTTAATAATTGAATAAATTAATTATTCAACAGCAAAAATGCGGGTCATTACAATCTTCCCCCCTTAATAAATTTTCGTCCTCGAAATTGCTATGCTAGGGGACGACCCTATCTACTGGGTAAAATTTTATCTGTTTACCGCTTATCTCCGGTTTCAATTGAACCAATTAATATCAACTAAAAATATTAATTTATTCCGGCGAACTAAATTCTCAGAAATCCTGAAAATTTTCTAACGCCTTAACTTTTCGAAAAATTCCGCCAGCGTCTCCTTTGTACTGGTCAATATCTCAAACTCCAACTCGCCTCTCTGGGCCTTCTCCGACCAAAAGAAAATCAAACAGCCAAACGGCTTGCCATTTCGGCTCATAAATTCCAAACTCATATATAAAATAAACTTGTACCTTTTTGTCGGGCATATCAACTCTATCACTTCCATATGCTATCAACTCAGCATATACCAGTGTTATCTCAATCAAATCCCAATCAGTTCATATCCTCAAATCCAAATCGAATTTCATTCGAATCCCAATATCAAATTCCAAATTCTCAACTCATCCACCTAATTCCATAACAGATTATTCTCTAATCCAATTCAATTCTATTTAACTCAGTTCAAGTTAAATTCAATTTATTTTTACCATCTCATTTTTATTTAACTTCATTAGTTAAATTTTAATTCTAGAACTCAAATTCCTGGGTTTCTTTCAAATCAATTTGAAATCATAATATCAATTCAAAACGTTTGAATTTCTAAACAACTTGTTTTCTCAAAACAATTTAAAAACAAAATCTTTGGTAGTTATCCATCACTTAGAACTCGAAAATGAACACTGATGATGTCACGATTCATCATCAGAATCTATTTTCCAGCTATCGAAGTGAGTTCAATACTATATCACTTTCAGTTTGAAAAACATTTTCAAAATCTCCCAGGAACTTAAAATTTCCTTATTTTAATTCCTGATTCTGATTCACATTCAGATTTACTTCATCTTATTTCATATACTTTACTTACATGAATTCTGATTAGTTATTTATAACCATTTTACCTTTTTATAATCTCATTCGATTATAATTACAACCAACACAACCAATATACTATATTATTTCCAATATAGATACCAAAATATAACTTGGGTAAAATTATTCCACTTACCCTCTTTTCAAAACATACCATGTCGGTCCATCGTATTCGAGTGTTTAGTAACCCCTATCGATACAGTGGATCAAACTGATCGACCAGAATTCACAAACTACTCAACCAATAAAACTCCACAATATAAAATCATTTTATATTCAATAACGTATACGCGCTCACATATATATACACTCAAATTCAGTCTAGGATATTACTAATCCCATCTCTACTGAATCGCGCCACAGAGCCAAGGTAATTCACTTAACCTTATGCTCTGATACCAACTGTAACGACCCGACATTTTTGCGATCTTGATTATCCGATATACAACACATATCGAACATCAAGAGTCGAAAATAACAGGTTGTTAATGAAAGAAATTAGAGGGTGAGAATAGATAAGATAGAAACCTAGAATAGAAGAAGAAGAACATACAACATCATCAGAGTAACACGAATCTCACTGCGGAACGAATAAAATATAACATAACTTTTGAAATACAAAGTTATAACTGTATACACATACCATTTCAGAGTACAACACATAACATCACAGCGGAATAAATAATAGTTATCGCCTGCTGAAGCCTCCTGCTCCAAGCTCTTCAAGTATACCTGTAAATCCTGACTACTTGACGGCCCGTACAAATTTAGGCACCCAAGAGTTTAGGGAAAAAAAAAATAAACTCCGGGTCAGTCATGTGACTGGTGTGAGTAAACTCAAATCATTTAAACAGGTATATGATATCTCATAAGACCACGCCGCGAATACGGAACGGGTTTTTACCTTATGAGAATCCAAACATCTTTGAAAGGTAATATCATTCTGATATTATAATAATGTCTAAATACAAATAGATATCAACCTAGCAGAAACGCTTACATCTCACGTTCTACATATATAGTATGCAATCAAAACCGCGGGTGCGTATTGGATATTGGATTTCCAACTATGACAAGGTATGGAACCACCTTCCGATCAGTGTACTCTAGGAACGATACACTGGAGTTCAACAAGAACATCTTGCAACTCAGCCACACATGACCGACCACTCATTTCGCTTGAGTGTATCGAATGTACATCACCAACGGTTGGGATCAACAACCGTTCCCGTATATATATATGGGACATCATTGATAGATTAAAGAAGCAAATGAATATTCTCTAGATAGGTGATTATACACCCTACTTCGGTGCAACCGACTTAGCCATGCTGCCTGCCCGATTTCTGTCATTTACCGGATGTGAGGCTAGAAGCTACGTTTATCTTTTTCATATCATGTCTTCCTTTACTTGGAATACCACATCGTCATACCCGCCAAATCATTATCGGTTTCTCTAACGGTATCACGGGTATGAAGCTAAGAGAAACGAATTCCTCCGCCCCCAACGTAATACGTTGAAGAGATCAACACATATGATTCGTTAGGAATAATATGTCAGACATTCGTTCATACAAGTTGTCCTGGGACTGGACAAACCGAAGGTACTATTCAGTACATCCATCTTAGGCACTGCTATCTAAGACTTATACAATAGCCCTTGCACTTTACTCCGTCTTCAATATATTCATCATACTTGATTCGCAACGCTTATGCCAATACGGAGTGGTTCTTTGGATAATAATCCAACCGGTCTCTCCATATTAACAATGTAAAATGGTCAAAACATTGATAGTCTGTGATTTAACTATCAAAGAAAAACTCGTGTGCAAACAACGATATTATTTCCAGATGGAAATTATATCAATCAATCATCATTCAACATTTATCTCTTTAGTTCATTACTTTACTTATCTCCTGTTTCCATATATTCTAAATTTTTATTTTCTAATTTTAGAAAATATAATTTATTAACAATGGAAAACATTTCCATTTCCTGTTTCCTATATTAGAAACATTTCTGATTTCTTATTTGGAAAACATTTCCAAAATTCCTTCATTTTATTTAAACAGATGTTTGAATAAAATATCGTTATGCCAACTCAACCTATTTATTAAATTCACTTAACCATCATTCACTATCAAACCTTACCATTCCTTAGTTAAGAAGGAAGTCAATCAAGTTGGGGTATAATTACCTCTCAGACCTTAACTGAACAACGTTATAGCTTCGAAATAGTAACAGTTTATCTTTTAAACCTTTAACAACTTCTTTACGTAACTCTCGGATTCAATTTACGAATCCACTTCTCTATTGAAAACATTGATTATGACGATAACGTTATAATCCCTACTTTCGCAATATCTAACTTCAATTATAATCTTTATTCTTTAATTTGAATAATTAAACATAACCCTAATTTATTAGTACATACTCTTGATTTAAAAACCGGAAAGTAAATATTACTTTCCTAAATTCGATATAATTGAATTCGTCGTATAACTCTCTTTCGAGAAATCTCTATTTGATTAACTCTTCTTCGAATAACCTATATTCGATTATCTCTCTTCGAATAGCTTATATTCGAAATCTCTTTCTTTCGAATAAACTATATTCGATCTCTTTCTTTCGAATACGCTATATTCGAAAATCTCCTTTCGATTAACTAATCGATAACTCCTTTCCTTTAACTTTATTCGAATAAACTATATTCGACTAACTCCTCTAACTCTATTCGAATAACCAATATTCGACTAACTCCTTTGGATTAACTCATTTGGATTAACTCGGTTTGATTAACTCCTCTTGACTAACTTAACTTAATTAACTCGACTTGATTAACTCCTATCAAATAATATATTCGATTTTAACTCCACTCGCTTGACTCTAGATCGCAACGATCACAATGGTTATGCCTGATTTCCTCAGGAAACATCCGACCGCCGTAGGCTATTTACAGCCCTGCGAATTACGCTAGCAGTCGTACGAAATGGCATCTTATTTGTATTAATTCTAACTGATTAACTCTACTGGTTAACTCTAACTGGTTAACTCTAACTGGTTAACTTGACTTACTTAACTCAACTGGTTAACTCGACTTACTTAACCCAACTGGTTAACTCGACTTACTTAACCCAACTGGTTAACTCTAACTGTTTAACTCTAACTGGTTAACCCTAAATGTTTAACTCTAACTGGTTAACTCTAACTGGTTAACTCTAATCGATTTACTCTATTCAACTAACTCGACTTGACTAACCCCTTTCGAATAACATATTCGATTTACTAACTTTCGAATACAATATTCGATTAACTCCTTCCTAATTACGTTTATCCATTTAAAAGGATTTCCTTTTTAACAACGTTTATCCATTTATAAAGATTTACTTTTAGTAACGGTTCTTCACTTTACAAATGATTTCCTTTTCAACTTTATTTGTAAATGGTTTTACAAATATTCCTCTTTCTATTCTATTTGTAAATGTTTTACAAATATTTCTCTTCCTACTGTATTTGTAAATGTTTTACAAATATTTTTCTTTCTATTCTATTTGTATATGTTTTACAAATATTTCTCTTTCTATTCTATTTGTAAATGTTTTACAAATATTTCTCTTCCTATTCTGTTTGTAAATGTTTTACAAATATTTCTCTTTCTATTCTATTTGTAAATGTTTTACAAATATTTCTCTTTCTATTCTATTTGTAAATGTTTTACAAATATTTCTCTTTCTATTCTATTTGTAAATGTTTTACAAATATTTCTATTTCATTTGTAAATGTTTTACAAATATTCCTCTTTCTATTCTATTTGTAAATGTTTTACAAATATTTCTCCTTTTCTAATTTATTCTTAAAAATATTCTATCTCCTTAAATTCCCGGAAGAATTCGCCATAACCTCCTTTGTATTGGGAGCATCGGGAAAATCCCCAAACCCGCCACACAGGCCTTTCCATTCAAAAGAGAATGGTTTGAAATTATTTCCTCTTTGAATATCTCCTATTTATAAATATTCCAAATTTATAAATATTCCATTTATAAATATCTCTTATTTATAAATATTCCATTTATAAATATTTTTATCAACATTCCGGTATGTTATGGTATTCAACATATCAAATCACGATGACCAATATCGTCCAAACACACACAATCGATAACAGAATATATACCACATCATATATTACAATATATGAACAGAACAGTATTATAAATATTGAGGAGTCCAGTTGGACCCCTCCAACCTGTTTCCCTGCATCACAGACGTTAAACCATATAATTAACATCAACTTCATTTCAATATGAAATGTTCTGATAAACAACATCAATATATATATAAAGGTTTATATATATATATATATACATATATATTTTTTACTAACTGACTAGCAGTTCAATCAATCAACCAACACACAGTAATCAACAAATGATTAACAGTTCTAAAAATACATTATAAAAATATAATTGTTCAGAGTTGGTGAGTTTTACTCACATTGGACGATCCTCGTTAATAACGATAACAATCGCTTGATTAAGACGGACAATTTATTTTGCTATAAATTGTGACGAGCTCGGATTCACTCCCAGTTAGCTCCATGGCGTAGCCACCATCCATACGATCCCAACGGATCTTGTTTGTTGCATTTCGATATCGTATGAGTTAGATACAATGATTTCAAGTTATTGTACATTTTAAATATAAAATTAAACTAATTAAATTCTTGTTTGGGCTTTACCAATAATTGCCCCATCCAATGTTTGAAGTACCCAAAACCCGCTGACCCTTCTCTTCTTCCCCGTTCTGATTTCTTAAGACCGATATTTATGCTCAACACCTTAACACCACCTTCACCTTTATTAAATCACATGAGTTCGAACCAGACCCTTTTCCTCAAATAAAACATGTTCATCACTCATGAGTTCGAACCAGACCCTTTTCCTCAAATAAAACATGTTCATCACTCATGCCATTATTTGAAGACTTGGATGGCTTCTTCCTACTCCATTATCCCACGTTTTAACCAACCGAAAGCACCACTTGCTTCTCCTGGATCTCTCGGTCACTACTTAGGCATTTCAAACCCGCTAATCTCGAGCTCCTCTCTCCTCCTTATTCATTCCGATGCAAGTTCCAAGATCCTGACCATAATCGCACTTCTCCATCAGGACTCACTGCTATGATTTCTGATATGAAACCCTCCCTCTCCACACTTTAAGTACTGTGCGAGCCCTTCCTTCTAAACGCGATTTCACACACCAACTACAGTGAACCCATCGACCAAAGATGTCATCGAACTCCACAATAGTCAGCAGTTTAGTGCTACATCCTCTTACAACCCAAATACCACAACAAAATCACGAAATGATGCCTCAACTCCAAGAATATCGGAACCCTAGCTGATACTTTCAACTGACGGTAACTGCAAACGGACATCGATTCTTCCGAGAAGCATACTAGATCGAAGAACAGGTTGATACGAGTTCGAATATACAACCATTCGGATTTGTAGTATTTTAATTTAATTGATAGAATATTTTGAAGGTTGGTTTCTCATGTTTTGAAGAAGTATAAGTGGCGGCGGAAGTTTGTGTTATGAGGAATTAGGTTACGTTAAGTCCTATTTATAAAGGATTTTGTGGACAGGGAATATTCCCCGAAATATTCCCTTTCCATTTCATTTCGATCCATTTTAAATTCGTATGATTTCCATTTTTGACAAACAAAACTAATCCTAGCATAAAAACACATTCCGAATCCAATGGGACAGGTTTCGTCGAATTCCGACACCGTTTGCGAAAATCCTTTAGAAAATATCAATGAAAAACACCGAGCAATAATTCCTTAAAATTACAGAAAAAAATCCTAAAAATATGAGGCCATGACGTTTCACTAGACCTCTTCCTAAGGTTTCGTATGAAGCTTGTTTCGTTGAATTTCGAGTTCTTTGACTAGTTAACCATTCAGTTTAGTTTGTTTTAAGTTAAAAACATAGTGTACCATACTATGAAATATTCTGTTCACGTAGAGACTGTTATGGACAGAAACAAAAGTACCATTGAAATGAGTGACGTGCTCTGGTCCCAAAAATGTAATAATACCGGTAAATGGACTCATATTGTGAAACCCCGAAATGTCGATACAGGGTGCCAAATACTCCGAATAAAAAGTTGCTTATTTAATTAATTAAAAATTACCATAAAATTCTGAAAATTAAATTATCACTATTTCCCAAAAGAACCTTGTCTAAATTCAAACCCGATCTCTAGTTATATCGAATAAACCGTTATGGTCGAGAAACGATTCTATAGCGACTATTCTAAAATTTGATTTGGACATATCTCAAAATCTACCCGACGAAATCCCGATTTTTCTCTTCCATTAGAAAACTATTATCTAATCGGTCCTGACGGTTCTTGTTTCACAGGAATCCAACTTAAAACAGATCCTGTACATTCAGTTGAAGTTCAAATCGCCAAATCGCAAACTGCAGCGCCATTTCAAGCTCTATTTTAATTATATTAAAAGTTTACGTTCAAACTGACGTCGATTGAATATATTCGTCAATATAATTCAACTCTAAGCTGAATTACATCTTAGGGATGACCCCGTTCACAGAATATTGTGATTTCCAATATTTTTGATTATTTCGACATTATAATATATTTTATTATATTATAATTATTAATTAAATATTCAATATTATTTAATTTACGTTCTCGATATTGATAAATCGATATTTAATAATTAAATAAATTAATTATTCAACAGCTAAAAATGCGGGTCATTACACTACCATTCTTGGAAGCTTCATCAGCTACAAGCATTGCTCCATATTTAGATAGTGCTTTACACTTTTGTGTGTATTCAGTAACACTCATGGTACCCTGCCTAAGCCTGATGAATTCCTCTAATAAGGAAGCTTTGGCTGAAGCAGGAACAAACCTTGCTTCAAATAACTCCTTAAACTGAACCCATGTTACTTGATTTTCTGGCCTTCATGTAATGATGGCTTCCCACAAATCTAAGGCAGCTCCCCTTAATTGCCTTAAGGCAGTTTGCCTTTTATTTTGATCCTCAACTTGCATGTCAAAGAAAATTCTTTCCAATGTCCTTATCCAAGTCTAAACCCCTATAACACCTTCATTTCCATCAAAACTCTTGCCTCCTAGGTGTGCAAATGTTTTTAGCATCTTGGACGGTTCTTCATGAGGATTGGCCTGTCTATTGCCACCCCATCTCTTAATGCCCTCACAAATTCTTGCATATCCACCCTTTAAGGCTCATTTGATGATCCAAAAGCATGATGGGGTCTTGGCCCAACCATTCGGCTCTAAGGGGATTGGGGTTAAATTAGTTTGATTTTTCCTAATTTCATATCAAACTAGATTATTCAGCCAAAAAAGTTTTAGTCACACAAGTTTAAAAATTGTACTTTTATCATTCTGGATTATTTGTTTATTTATTTTTAGTTGTGTTTTTGTCTAACACAGCTCTGATACTAACAGAGATGACCCCTTTAATTATCACCTAATTGTTAGTTTTTTATTATCATCTGTTTATTTCAAAGGATCACTTCCCTTTGAAAACCTAACCAGGATCCCTACTGTATTAATATAAATATATCAGTTTGATTTTTACTTCTGTAGCTTGCATATATGATGATAAGCAAGCTCCTCTTACCATATATCAGAGTTGTATTTTTAAATTGGCAAGAGACATTTGATTGTAAATGCTCCAAAATCAGGTGCACACAGCAAAACTGGGTGATAGTTTACCCATCTATATCTAATTACTTACTAATACAACAGTGTTGGATCTTAATTTCATATGCATATTAAAACTCCCTAATATCAGTAATTAGTGAAGATCATTTAGGGTGTTTATTATCCCTGTTGTCAATTCTCAATTCCTACCAAAATAGGGATAAACTGTATGAACAAATTGCCTATTATTCACAAGCCACGTGCAGTCATGCTTTTTGATCTACTAAGTTCCATGTACTGCATAAAAAACCTTAATAGGATAATTTATAAAAGTCTCCCAATATGATTGGGTGTTTCCATATTCCAATAAGAAATATTAATGAGTAAAACAGAGTATAACATTTTATGAAAAGAGTAAGATTACTCTTGAGCATATACCATAAATGAGTGCATATTCTACATCAAGAATAGCCTACATTCAGGTATTTAAATTGTCTAGGTGCACCCTGACCATGCACTAGGGTTCCCATTAATTCAGAGAATAAAACTACATTTATTTCCATACAAAAAAGCTCAACTTCATTTATAAACAAATCATTCTACTTAAAGATTCCAATTTTCCTAATTACTTATATAAATATAAAATACACACATATATATATACACACACACACATATGTATATCTCCAATGACATAGCATAACTTTTCAAAGTAGATAACTAATTAAGTTTTAACCATCATTCCACCAGTTACTTAAGAAAGTTCATACTGACTACTTAATAAATCATAGAGTAGCAAACAAACATAACATTTTGCGATACAAAGTATTTCTTGAATCACTTCAATTATTTAAATACTACTACTCGAACTATGCAAGCATCTCATCAATATCAAGCCACTTCAAAGCCATCCTTTACTTAGCTTCACCTTGATCTGTTGTCACTCCTATAGCCGCCCCCAAAAAGTAAATTATACAAAGTAAGGTCAGACAATTAAGCCTGTGTGAGTAACTTCTAATAACCTACCATTTTGAATGAACAACCTATAAAAAGGTTCAATGCATATGTGCAGATGTATATATCATTTTCACCACACATTTCAAACATAATAAAAATATTTACATACATACAAATCCTTCCATATCTCCTCTATATATGGTTAATTTCTCTATTTCCCACAGCTTTCTTACTGCCTTGCTTCCGGTAACACTTACTCTTGGGTTAACTCATTCCATGGACATACTCATCTTTTCCAATAGGGCTTTTGCCTTTTTACCACTCAATTCTTTTGTACACACTGATTAGGTATAACATTTTCCTCCAATCACTTAGGAACCTAGGCTTAAACAAGCCATGTGTAAGCTTGCACAATATCCACAATGCACAACTGTTAAGTAGCCTTAGTGCCCATTGATACCTCCATGTCCACTTCCTGTAATCTCACTCATTCCCCTCCTCAAAAGGTCACTTAAATATCTTGAATACCAATGCATTCATTTCTTAATCCCGTTCCTGCTGTTTAACTATCCATTTACATGCACAAAGCAATTATAAATATACACATCATTCAACCATCGTATCAATCATTACAAGTGATTATAGGTTTTTCTATGTGACGTGTATATCATTATTAGCACTGTTTATATGGCCAAGGATGTTTTCAAGGAAGGGGTACATCCTCAAAACCTAGGCCTTATTGTTTATCTGAGCTTCACTATTTACCTGACTTTCAATCATATATAAGTAATCACAGCATATTATTTCTAAGGGATTTTTGTTAAGCACCAGGGATTCAGCACATGAAATACTTCATTGCACCCCTGGCTTACTCTCCCATATATATAAGACAAAAGTAGTATTTTATTCCCCACTGCCTTACATATATATATTTCCATTCTGATCAGATTTTCAAGTTAATATTTCTATATGATAATGTCTAAATCAAACAAAAATATTATTATAATATTGGTGGGTTTCTATTCCTGAGAGAATACAAGATGATTCCATCATGCATATAAGTTATTATTTCATTACACATAACAGTGTTATTGCATAACTTATCAGTTGAAAAGATAATCATTTCATATATCAAATAAGGCTGCCTTTCATCATAAGACTTAATGCTATAGGTTCAAATAAAATTACTCCCAAAATGCCTTGCTTCTTTAACTCTTTGTTCGATGTATTTCTCTTGAAATTGCTGTTGTACCCTAGCTTTAGCTTATGGAGAAAAACTAACCTAATTAATCCCTTATGTTATCAATTTATATCAATCTACTAGCGTTTCAGAGCCTATATAACACCCATTACTCCATCCAATTATTATTCAAATAAAAAGGAGAGTGGTTGATATTGGGTGCTCTTCTTTATTTAGGGGGGAATATTTTATTATTTACTACTTAGCCCATTTTGTCATGTCAATGGCATTGCCATACAGAATTAAAACTTTGTCACTTATAATTGTTTGCCTTCATTTTTATGGCTGTAGCTAGCCCAATTACTTTCCATACTTTATTATTAATTTAGCTCCACCAGTCTATACATAGATACAAGTACTCAAATTCTTTATGGACTGTCACTAATTAATCTACTATAATCTTTTCTGGCTTTAATGCCTGCATTTAATTATTTTATTAAAATCAACATACCAATGATACTATACCTACTTTTAAGTATAAGGATTTAAATCACTATTTATTATTATTTCCAGAATCCATGTGTATCCCTATAATGCACACATTTATATTTAATCTAATAAATACATACCCATTATTGTTAATTACATTTCTACTGATTTGTAAAACCCTAATTATCTCATAAATATGATTTAAAATCTTGGGTTATTTCATTATTACCTGTTGTATCTGTTCTATTATATTTTATACTTGCGTTGTGAGTTATACGACAAGTTCCGCTTGTGTTATTCAACTTTGATGATCATCCATAGTTGTCTGGCATGTCTTTCAGCACATTAATTCCCTTGTTAAGTGCGGGTGTTATGGGTGGTCATTACAGGTACGTATCTCTTGATTTAGCCAAACTCTGAGTAGTTTTCCAGAATACCAAGTTAGAAAAACAATTATCAACCGTGTTGATAACAGGAAAAGTGATGATTCATGCGTGTTTAGCACGCAACCAAATTTGCTAATCTACTTGCCAAGATTCGTATTTCGAAATATACAAAACCCTGGTATATTTTCCATGTCCCAAGTGTGCAAATTTCGTATTCTAAAAACAATGATCACCCCGATACGATACTAAAAACTTGAATGATCCGCACGTGGTGATCATCTACTTAGAACGTGCCATGTCCAATTACAAAATACTGATCCCAACTATATATGAAAATACTGATTCTGAAGAGATTGCGCCAAACCCATGTTGATCCAAGGATATTGGGTGACCAGCCTTGCCCCAGCACGAGTTTCCTGAAATTGCCAAATCCATGAGTCCTAAACACCAATCCTAGTACTTACTGATGTGATCAAGTATATTTACGTGACCGCTTCATCCAGATATGGATCCAGCTTAACACCAATCGAAAGATCGGTGTTCCCAACTTTGCCATGTTGCCTGATGCGTACCGACGAATTTTGATGATCCGCATGTGCTACTCAAGCTATTTTTCGTATGCAAAACCAAAGTCGATCCCAGGATCGATAGTACTATGCCCTGATGCACACACAAGCTTTTTTCCGTGATCGCTCCATGTTGTGCAACCGTTTTTGAGTGATCCAGTCATTCCCAGGTACGATGTTTCGTATGTGATCCAAAAGTGCCAAGCCCAGTTAGATCCTTTATTCTTTGGTGGTCCGACTGATACGATCACCTGATTTTGAGTGATTTAATCCCAGTTTTGTCGAAACCAATGTTTTTCCTTATCCACTAACCAAATTCGAACTGAACCGAAGCGTTATAGAGTCGGGAGTGCCAATCGGAGAATTAACTATTTTTCCAAGCCTTTTCCGAGCACTTGGCGACTTCGACCAAATCACTTTGTGTTTCCTAATCTATACTCGGGTCTTACGTACTCTGATAGCCGTAAACATAACGTGTGACTGCTTTGCCAAAAAGTGGATCAACACTTTCCTTCCTACAGTTCCTTTATTTCCACTATGCCCAAGACTCTGGTATCCTCGTACCAGTCAATATAGATTACATCGTTGTTACCTTCAGCGAGAGCTTCTTTCCCATCTAAGTTCTTTAAAGCATCAACCATCCCTTCCTCTTGAGTTGCATTGTCTTCTGGGGCACTTGAGATTCTTTCGCCGTTTTTACCTCTTCTTCGGGAACAACCTTGGCAAATAGTGCATCTAAAGCAGGAAGAGCAACAACTGTCTGTCATAAAAGGATAGTGGGTCTTCGGACTGGAAACCCCATTTTTAGGCGATGTGCCATAACAGCTTTCTGAAATTAAGGAGAAAATAAATAAATACTCTTAGTAGAGCCATCTCTAGGAGTTGCAGGAGTTTTGATTTCTAGAATAGGAGTTAAAGGTTTTCGCAGGATAAGACCCGGATTATCACGGTTGTACTCTTCAATCCTTCTGACCCTTGAGTCGGAGAAGGTGGAACGACCACTCCTGAAGGTAGTGGATTTGTAGCATGGGAAGGCTAGCTAGTTGATTGAGCGAAGGTTGCATAACCTTAGCCATGATGGCTTTTCCATCAACTATAGATTTTTATTTAAGCCAAAGCCACTTCGCATCCTCTTCCTCCTTCAGAAGCCGTCGATCTTCCATGAGAACCTCTGGCTCATCGCCCCTTAGAAATCTAGTCTTCGTCTCTTCTTCATTCATTGTGCCATCCTTAGACGACAGTCTCTTCTCTTTCAGGTATCGGTCCCAACTGTCGGCCAGGGACTGTGGGTAGTCTTCAACCCATGTCAAATCCCGATAACTGATGACTCGGGTATGAAAAGTAAACACTTGAGAGATGAGTACATTCTCCATCTTCTCCGCCTCAGCCACTTTAGCCTTAAGCTCCTGGATATCTTTATCATATTGGGCTTGGGACTTCATGGCAGACTCAAGAGCAGCATGGACATTCTCTTCGGCTTTATTTTTGGCTTCTTCGAAGGCAGCTAATTGGGCCTTTGGCTATGCATTCTCCTGATCTATCTACTCCTTCTCCTTCCTCAGCATCTCATTTTCGACCTTAAGAGATAGATATAATTTCCTTCTCAACAAGATTCATCTCATCATCAACAGCCTTGGTCTTGAACGACCACTAATAGAGTTCAGTATTAAATCTCGCTCGAACTTTGTCGTGCTCAACCTGGATCTTCTCATGTAATCTTTCATGGCTTTGAGTTGGGCCTCGCTCTCTACAAATCTTACTTGGTGTGATAAATAGCTCTTGTCACAATCCCACATTTGATTCACGTTATCTATGTGCAACTCCAAACCCCTAATGACTTTGAAGAATTGCCTTGAGTACTTCACCATCTCCGGGTACAGTGTAAAAATGTCATTGGCATTCACTCTAAACTTATCATCAAAGGGCTCCGTAATTGGATGCAGATTGAGAAGAAATTGGATTCGAGTAAAATAATGTTGAGGAAGGCTTTCTCCAATTCTTTCTTTTTCTATTCATTAGTCATCTCTTAACCTTGAGGAAGCGCAGTTTGGAGTTCTTCCTCTTTTCACCCAATGGGAACGACATACCCCCAGGGCTTCAAGGCTGCAGACCTGGATTGCTGAGAAGGTTTAGTTGAGGCTTATGTTGCGACGAGCCCTTGGTCTGGGAGTGCTTGCTAGCCGTCTTATGGTGTACCCGATAGGATTTATCATGAGAGTGAGGAGGAAATTCATGATGATGTCTTTCTATTTCATGCTTCCTCTCTCAAGCACGTTCCTTCTCTTCTCTCTCCCTATCTTTCTCGCTTTCATGATATGAAGAATTTTGATAGGTTGGACCGCTCTTAAAGAGACCATGCCAAAGTGTCTATGGAACTTTTGTCCTTTGGTTATGGAGCCTGCAATTCAAAAATAATTCAAGCTAGAACTTAGCATACACGAAATGAAAAGAGTGTTGTGATGTCTTGTGCTTCTGTCGTGTATGTGCTTGTTACCCCCCCGCAGACCTGAGCCCGTAGTTTGGCTTGTCGAAATTATCTTCTCAGCCTTAACAGGAGTTATTTCTTCGTTGTATACTAGGAAGAACGTGGTGGGGTCCAAATTCTGAGCTGAATATATGATGTTCGGCAACGAAAAATTACTCAAGCCCACGAATGACGAATCGATCCCTCTGATTGGGTACTATAAGCTGGAGGCTTAGCCCAAGATGGAGCTCTGAGAAGGGAATCTCCTATAGATATTTCTTTTGAAGGTGATCTTCTAGACCCTTCTCTACCACTTTCTCGAAGGACTTCTACTTTTCCCCAGCCTTGGGCTCCTAACTAGTCCTGGGCACTTTTTCCTTTGACAGCACACTTGACCCGGATGCGGGGTTGAGCTTCCACAACTAGTGTCCCCCGAGTAGGGGCACGGTCACTAGCTTCTCGACTAGGGAACGGTTACTAGTGGTTCTACTATAGGGGATTGAGCACCGCCCACTCCTAGAGTTTGATCAGCACTAAGCAAGTGAAACCAGATGCAGTAACTCATCGGGTAGGCATCTTTTAACACTCCAAACATACTCCGGGATGCTTCTTAAAGTTGCCAGACGAGCGCAATACACATCACTAGTGGGTTTGACTGAGCATTCACTTGCAAAGGGGTAGAGTGTTATAGACTCCGCAACATAATTCAAAGAAGTAAATGAAGACTTGACACTCACGAAATTTGATCTATCTTATTGCATAGCCTTTTTGATAGGTGAAATTTTTGCACCTGAATCTTGATTAATTGAATCTCCTGCTCTGCGTATTATTTCAAGGCGCCCTGTATATAAGCCTCTTCAAACAGGACTTATTGTTGTTGATGTGATGATCCTTATAGGGCATAGCTAGTGAGAATTAATTATTAGGGACAGACAGGCCGACAAAACAGCAGTAGCTACTGATACGATTCTCAAAGGAAAAGGAAAAAATGTAATCTGTCTTTATGTAGCTATTGGTCAAAAATAGGAAAGAACATACAAAATAAAATAAGAATATATTTTGTTTCTGTGTATAAAATATATCCTTACTTGTTCTACCCTTCAACTCCTATAAAACAAATTTGGAAGTTTTTTATACAACTTATTTTTTTTATTACCATCTCTAAATATGTGTGTGTGGTGTGTGTGTGTGTATATATATTCGTCCATTATCAGTTGGTTACCCGAGGTGGAAACAGAGAAGAGGAAGGATGGAGTATCCTTTCGGTGCTTGAAGTTGTAAAAAAAGATGATGTCATTGAAGGTGGGATCTTGGTGTAGATGCTCTCCATAAACTATATATAGTGTGAAGAGGTAGGCATAGGCTGTAGGGTGTAGTTTCATAGGAGCCAGTTTCATGTGATAGAGGAAATTGATGATGAATGGACTGAATGGAGGGATGCACCCCACTGTACACATCTGTCGGCTGACGGTCATAAAGCCTTATGGAGTGTTATGGGCACTATCCCTCGGGAATGACACTTGGATCTGATTAAATGGAATTCTATGCTTCCCACACAATCTTCTCAACTTGGGTTCTTCCATCGATGTGGGCCAGGAATTAGTTGGTTGATCCTGAAAGATGGATCCGAGAAAATCGTCGGGAACTCCTTCGCCATCGGATTCGTCTTCTCCCGACGATGATTCTTCGTCATAAGATAAGGTGGCTGGCTCCTCATCATGAGATTGTACTTTGAACCGCGAGACATCTTCCAAGTTAGTTATATAGCTAGACTCCACATTAGGGTCTCATTGAATAGTTTTTCCCTACCCAACTTCAGAAGCTCGCGTGAATATCTTCCAGACATTGTAGCGGTGATATCCAAGAAATACGGTTAGTTAGAGCGATTAACCCAAACACCATGTGTGTGAACTAGTGAAGTGCGTGCAGTGAAGAATTGTGCAGATATAACAAAAGAAATAAAATGATGAAAACACATGAAAAACTTTGACTCGATAAGACCTTCGTTCCCGAACATCTTTTCGAATCACGTGAATGATTACACGTCCCATTCTTGCGGGAAGTGGTGTTCTATTATTTGGGAAGTCCAGAGTTCTATACGCATCAAATTTTTGTATGTAAGTTTGAAAGTCACGATATGCACTATCCTAACTATGCAGATGCGTGTTCAGAATTGGTTCTCTATTATTGTCATTTCAATCAAGGCCGTTGCGATCGTCAAGTCAAGATGAAGCGTTGAAGTTGAACATTCAAGCAGATTCAATCAAGTCTGGTTCGATCAATCTAGATCGACATTCCCAGGATGTCCAACTCTAGGTCGATCAGCTCCGCCTTGATGTCCCCATCTCGACCTACCCCGCCTCGACCTGCCTTTGGTTTGAATAGGAGCCATGCCCAATCGAGTTCTTTAACACTTCACTTTTCAAGCTTCCCCACTTCTCTATTGTTATCGTGGGTCCCCTAGAGACTTCTGAAGTCCTCCACTGTCTTCCCCAAAAAATCATATTGATCCATAAAACTTCTTGTCTCCAACGATCCTCGTCGAGAAGTCACCATGACGTCACTACACCAACACGACCTCGTCTCACCACTACCATCCTCTCTGACACGGACAACGACAACCATGATCGCAACTCTTAACATCGAAAGTAAAATCAACATGAGATAATGAAGTTTATATTGATTCGAATAAAAACAGAAAGAGGGAAATAAAAACCCACCTAGATTATTGTGAATTCGAGTTTTAGAGGTTAAATCTCGCAACCATTCCTGCGGATCGAATTAAAGATTTGACTTCGGAGAAAATTTTGGTTCCAATTCAGTAAATGTGAAAGTAGAAAAGTGATAGTGTGCCCCTGGTATATATAGAGGTAAAGAAGAAGACTTTTCGCCTTCTCAGGACACGACAGCTAATCCAGTCTAGATCGAATATATCGATCTAGAATTCGACTCGATTATCGAGCTGGACCTACACAAAAAATATGGAGAAAATTAGACAACTCTCTCTAACAATTTTGTGAATTGATCAATGACTACACGTGCTGACTCATTTTCGACCATTAACTTGCGTTTATCACGTACTTTATTTGAGCGTAAAAGACAACATCATTCAGTAACGACTTGTATGTGTGCAATCATATGCAGGAGCCAACGCCTCGACATGATCTGATGATGTGATAGACATATTCACCCTCTTACTCGACAAGGTTCAAATGAATACCTATGCCTCCCAATAACTCTTGTTAATGACTTTGGCTTGCTGAATACCATTGGGGATAATATGAAGCATGACTAGCTATTTATGCCAAAAGGAAGAAACCAAGTGTCACGGCTACTTGAAAAGACATGACTATACATCGTTGTTTCCCTCAAGTCACATAACATCCCATGGAGACGCAGTTCAGCTTATTCAAAGCACATCCCATCTGCAATATGACATGCTTTTATGGTAAAGTGTTGACCTGCCTTTCGACAAACCCATCAAGTTCATAAAATTCATAATCAAAGCACTCAAGACTTGATAAATATACATTCGTGCACCAAAGAATCAAGTGAAGTGATCGCTACTAGTTCATGGATCTAGTTCGACTAAGCTTGGTAGGGTACAAAACCCGGTTCGACTAAATCTTTGTTCGATGAAGATGTTGGGTGCAAGTTAGACTCAACATACATCTGGTTCGACTATGCCGATCCGGGCATAGATCAAATCAAATAATGTCCCCTATTGACCAATTCTTCGGCATCATGACCAAGCCTACGTTCTCCTCTTTCTATGGATCAGCTGCCACGTGTCTCTACCGATCTGGATCTGGACATCTCCTACAAATAGCCCTCTAAAGCTGTAGAAAAAGGACTATTGCTTCTCTTATAATTTTTACTATTTGTAATAATGTGTACTCAAGATTTCTTAATCTCATAGCTTTGTAATATCCTTTTTACTAATATTAAAAGAGAAGTTATAAAGTGGACGTAGGAAACTTATAGCTGAAGCACTATAAATTGCTTGTGTGATATTCTTCCTCATTTTTCATTTACATTTCTTCATTTTTATCTCTTCATTGCAATCTTTGGGTGTTTGTACCCTTTTTTGGTGTAAAACGTATAAAATGACAATTTGTCTTTTCTCTCTTTTAAAACCGAATTTGTAAGAAGTGACTTCATCATCTTTTGCTATATCAAATAGAAACGCCATTTAACAATGGTCGAAGTGAAAAAGAAAAGATTCATAGATGATTTCTTTTTATTGCATGCGCTTATTTGACACGAGAAGAAGACAACGTTCAGGTCTCGTGTTCATACATATCTTCTTAATAATTATGTTATAGAGTAGACCATGCTATTTTCAATTTTGAGGTGAGATAGTCATATCAGAATTTGAGCACTTTTCAAAGGTGGACGAGGCACACTGAGATGCTAAAAGGAAAATCATTATAGATTCCAATGATTTTGGTCCTAAGCAAAAGCTCATAGCTTATTGTTTCTGATGATTTCAGACGACAATCCCTATTTGACAAGGAGAAAATGGATTACATACTACAGGGGGATTTGGTTAAGATAAAATGTCCAGTTGATGATCAAGTTTACTTCAACATCCCTTATATGACGAAGCTTTGCCTCTGATCATGCTGGTGAAGAGTGATGAGATTATGGTGGAAATAGCAATAGGACTTGACAAAACCAATTTTAATATATCTTTTAATTCATATGAAATGTAAATAATTCATAATTTTATCACTTTGGCTTAAGAACATTTAGCTTTATAAATAAGATAGCACTCTTTCAATAAACAATAAATGAAAAGAAAATCATTTTGAATTTGGTTTACAGAATTATTTAGTTTAAAGGCAAAACAAAAAATGTGATCGAATAGATTTTTCAAAAATGCTGATTTTTTATCACCTAAAGTGTTTGAAATATTATTAAAATCCCAATTAAAAATGTACAAACATATATACATAATAATAAACTATAACTAGGTTAGAATTAATTAAATAATCATTGCTAGTTTTATAATTATGGATGTGATGGTAAACCGTTATTGTTAGTTTAAAAAAAGAAAAAAGGGACATGTATCCTTTCTTCTTAGTACTTAATGATACTTAAGTCATTATGTATATTGAAAATGGGGCGGTTGGGGGGTGGGAGGCATATGGAAGACGCTACAGAATGTTGTGGAAGTGGTGTTGTGTCCCGAAATAGTGAAGAATATAGTACTTAATGCTTAAATTGTACTTTTCTAAGCTTATTCAGTATAAAAATAACTGTTAATTTTTTTTCTCATTCCTCATTTCATTTTCAACTTTTACAAACATTTATCTTGTCTTTCTTAAGCTTTTCTAAGTTCTAAAACCTTTGAATGGCTTTCAAAAATATTTTTCAATTTTTCAATTTTGTTAATTTTCTCTTTTTACGTTTAAACACCTTCTTTCTTCTTCCCACACTATTGTCTCTTCATAAGAATGACATACAACCCTGAAAAACTACATGGTTGAGCCCATGATGGTCTTAGCCAGGCTTATTTGACTCTATCTTAGCTAAAAGTTAAGTCTTGCTCTGAATAATCAAGTTATAAAGCACTATCTCAAGTTTTGAATAACTAAGTATGCCTATTACTAGCCAAAATGCACTCCTTTCGAAAAACAGGGTGAAAAAGGGTTAACGTTGAAAAGAAAGCCTCTAGAAGAAGAAGGGAAAAACAAAGCGTCTTAACAGCTATCCAAAACAAAAAATTCTATAGAATCAAAGGTTTTGTACATCAGACGAAAGATTAGTTAAGAAAAGGCCACGGTAAAGAGATGTGCTTTTGATGTAATGAAGAAAAGCCCCTTTAGATAATGCTGGAGGACATACCTTACTAAAATTATGTTCCAAAACCAAGCAATAAAGAATGGTCCTTAAGAAGCCTGAAATAAGAAGGCTCTGGAAAGTTATACATCAGAAAATAACTCTATAATCAACGAAAGACTCATAATGTCGTAGGGAGTATCATTCCGAGATGAGCTGCTACCACAACTCTATATTTACGGAGAACGTCGAACATTTCCACAAGGTCGCTGACATGGTCGTTCGACACCCTTGTTTTCACGAGCACATCGCCTATGTAGACTTCCATGGATCACCTACTCTGGTCCATGAACATGCGGTTGACCAGTCGTTAATAGGTGGCTCCAGCATTCTTGAGACCAAAAGGCATAACAACATAGCAATAGAGCACAAGGTCAGTAATGAATGAGGTGTGATCCTGATCTGAAAGGTACATTAAGATTTGATTGTAGCCTAAGTACGCTTCCATAAAGGAGAAAAGCTGGTAGCCTACAGTTGAATCCACGAGTTAGTCGGTCTTTGGAAGCGGGAAGCTGTCCGTCGAGAAATCTTTGTTAAGTCTGAATAGTCATCATATGTTCTGTAACAACCCAGAATTTTGACAACGAATAAATTATTTATATAATTAGATTTTTGAAAATAGGAATTTTTTTGCAAACAATGGAATTTGACAATGAAATTTTAACCGATGCATTTGTCTCGGAATTTCGGTCAACTTACATTTCTGCAGTTTTGCGAACAGAGGCAGTATGAAAAGGTTACATGAAAAATACGAAGAACAGACGAAAATAATAAAATAGAATAAATATAATATTTAGTGCCTTTTATAACCTGCCTTCACTGGGCAAATCTACACAAGGGCGGTCGACCTCTTCGGGCAAATTCAGCCCAGTGACGACTGAGGTTATATAGGTTATATATATATATATATATATATATATATTATAAATGGATGGATGTTAATTAAAATAAATCTAACGATCCGGGGTCTTTCTAACACCTATAAATAAAGGGATCAGGCCCTCATTCTTTTCCACCTTTTTGTGATAGCAGCAAGGAGCTCTGTTATTTCGCTTTCTCTTCAAACCAATTTCTAAAACAAATATATGATCTTGTACAATCAATCAAACATAAACTATATGAATTTGAAAGGGATTATCAGAATCAAATGGAAAAGGATAAAGATTTGGCATCAAGGTTCTTCTTCATCAGATTTCTCCCCTCTTTTCTTATTTTCTTGCAGATCTACTAATCTTAAGAATTTAGGGATTGTAGGCGTAAAAGATTATTCAGATTTCAGATTTGGATGCTTTTTGGTGAGTGGGAAATTTATATACAAAGTTACAATAACTTAATTATATCATCTGAATTAGATCCTGAATATATGCCTAACATTTATCAGATCTGTTTATAATATTGTTAGATCTAAAACAATACCTATCAGATCAGCTTATGAATGTTGTCAAAATCTGAAGGTATAAATTCGTGATTTGAATAATATTATAATTTTTAGGCTTACTTAATTGTTTATATTATTGCCTACAATTTTGTTTAAAACTTACTGTTGTTTTTTTAAACACCGTAGACCTAGAAACCTAGTCCCTCAAAACATTGTAAGATGTAGTTTTATCCTTGATGTGTTGTTTTGGTGTAAAATGGGAAATTATAAAATTTTGGTTAAAACGGTTATAAGCCTATTTGTGTTCAGTTTTGTTTGGGGTTTTAACATAGTTATTGTAAATACGCATTTTTTTCTCTTTTTCAATAAAAAGACATTATTTGAAACCAATAAGAAACATGTTCAAAAGGAAAAAAAGGAAAAAAAGGAAAAGGTCGTGTATCTTCACGTACAAATACATGCTTATATATATGCATATATATACATATATATATATATATATTGTAACAGCCCAAAAAATGGCGACCTTGATTATCCGATATACAACACATATCGAACATCAAGAGTCAAAAATAACAGGTTGTTAATGAAAGAAATTAGAGGGTGAGAATAGATAAGGTAGAAACTTAGAATAGAAGAAGAAGAACATACAACATCATCAGAGTAACAAGAATCTCACAGCGGAACGAATAAAATATAACATAACTTTTGAAATACAAAGTTATAACTGTTTTTACATACCATTTTCAGAGTACAACACATAACATCACAGCGGAATAAATAATAGCTATCGACTGCTGAAGCCTCCTGCTCCAAGCTCTTCAAGTATACCTGTAAATCCTGACTACTTGACATCCCGTACAAATTTAGGCACCCAAGAGTTTAGGGAAAACAAAATAAACTCCGGTTCAGTCATGTGACTGGTGTGAGTAAACTCAAATCATTTAAACAAGTATATGATATCTCATAAGACCACGCCGTGAATACGGAACGGGTTTTTCCCTTATGAGAATCCAAACATCTTTGCAAAGCAATATCATTCTGATATTATAATAATGTCTAAGTACAAATAAATATCAATCTAGCAGAGACGCTTGCATCTCACGCTCTACATATATAATGTAAAATCATAAACCGCGGGCGCTTATTGGAAATGGGATTCCGACTGGCAAGGTATGGGACCACCTTCCGATAGTGTATCTCTAGAGAGGAATACACCGGGTACAACAAGAACATCTTGCAACCCAGGCTAAACATGACCGGCCCCTCATTTCGTTTAAGAGTACCGAATGTATTATCACCAACAGTTGGGATCAGCAACCGTTTCCCGAAAGGGACAACATCAACAATAGATTATAGAAATGAAAGAAACTCTAGATCAGGTGACAATACACCCTACTTGGCAGCTAACCACTTAGTCATGCGACCTACCCGATTTTATACCCTTTCCTGGATGTGAGGCCAGAGGTCATAACGTACCCTTTTATAAAATCTTCATTTGCTTTGAATGCCACATCGTCATATACTTTAAATCACAAATTGATTTATCCAAAAATAACACGGGTATACAGCTAATAGAAACGAATTCCTCCGCCACAAAACGTGAATACGTTTGAAGAGATCAACTTACGCAATCTATCAGATATACTCTGTCAAACCTTCATCCATACAAGTTGTCCTGGGACTGGACAAACCGAAGGCACTATTCAGTACATCCATCTTAGTCAATGTTATCTAAGATTTATACAATAGCCCTTGCATTTTACTCCGTCTTCAATATATTTAGCATACTTGATTCGCAACGCTTATGCCAATACGGAGTGGTTCTTTGGATAATAATCCAACCGGTCTCTCCATATTAACAACGTAAAATGGTCATAACATTGATACTCTGTGATTTAACTATCAAAGAAAAACACGTGTGCAAACAATGATATTATCTCCTGATGGAAATTATATCGATCAATCATCATTTAGCATTTATCTCTTTAGTTCATTTTACATCTCCTGTTTCCCTATATTCAACATTTGCTATTTTCTATATTTAGAAAATATACGTTATTAACACTGGAAATATTTCCATTTCTTGTTTTCTATATTAGAAAACATTTCTGGTTCTTATCGGAAAATATTTCCAAAACTCGTACATTGGACTTAGACAGTTGTTTAAACAAACCATCGCGATGCCAACTCAACCATTACTCTTATTAACTACATTCACTTAACCATCCTTTATTATCAAACCTTATCCATTCCTTAGTTAAGAAAGACGTCAATCAAGTTGGGGTATAATTACCTCTCAGACCTTAACTGAACAACGTTTTAACTTCGGAATAGACATAGTTTATCCTTTAAACTTTTAACAAAACTTCTATACTTAATCCTCTTTCGAATATCTCTATTCGACAACTCCTTCCTTCGAATAACTATATTTGATAATCTCTCTTACGAATAACTAGATTCGATAACCTTTCTTCGAATAAACTATATTCGATTAACTCTATTCAATTTACTCTACTGGACTAACTATATTGATTTAACTCTTTTCACTTAACTCCTTTCGAGTAAACTATATTTATCACTTAACTCTTTTCAAATAAACTATATTCGATAACTCCTTAACTCTACTCGAATAAGCTATATTCGATTAACCCCTTCAATTCTATTCGAATTAACTATATTTGATTAACTCCTTTTATTTACTAGGTTTGATGACTCCTTTCGAATAACTAGATTCGATTAACTCACTTCGAATAACCAATATTCGATAACTCCTCTCGAATAAATTATATTCGATTACTCTTCTCTCGAATACACTATATTCGATAATTCTACTTCGAATAAGTGATATTCGATAACTCTACTCGATTAACTCCACTTGGATAACTCTAACTGGTTAACTCTAACTAGTTAACTCAACTCTAACTGGTTAACTCTACTTATTTAACTCGACTTGATTTAACTCCTATCGAATAACTAATACTCGATTTAACTCCATTCGCTTGACTCTATATCGCAGCGATCACAATGGTTACGCCTGATTCCCTCAGGAAACATCCGACCGCCATAGGCTATCTGCAGCCCTGCAAATTACGCTAGCAGTCGTGCTAAATGGCAACTTATCCTGAGTAACTACATTTGACTAACTCTATTTGATTTACTCTATTTTGATTAACTCTAACTGGTCAACCCTAACTGATTAACTCTGACTGGTTAACCCTAACTGATTAACTCTGACTGGTCAATCCAAACTGATTAACTCTGACTGGTCAACCCTATTTAATAACGTTTGTTCATTTATAAAGATTTACTTTTAGTAACGGTTCTTCACTTTATAAATGTTCTCTTTAATAAAGTTACGTCACTTATACAAGTGTTGTGTACCCATTCTATTTGAAATAATCGGTGTTAAAACCAATATCTCTTCTCTATATAAGTTCAGTCTTATATATCCCATTTATCCAATGATAAACATTTTAAATTAATTTATAAAATATTATTTATAAATTAATCTTCTTAATTTATCTGTTAAAAACAGATTTCCATATTCTATTCAATTTCCAAATATTTTCTTTATAACTCTATTTATTTCCCAAATAAATATTCCTCCTTCTATTCTATTTGTAAATGGTTTACAAATATTTCATTTGTAATTGTTTTATAAATATTTCTCTTTCGATTTCATTTGTAAATGTTTTACAAATATTTCTCTTCCTATTCTATTTGTACATATTTTACAAATATTTCTCTTTCTGTTTCATAATTATTCCCTAAATAAATATTCCTTTATTCTATTTATTTTCTAAATAAATATTCCTTTATTCTATTTATTTTCTAAATAAATATTCCTTTTATAAAACTCTATTCGTTTTATAAATCCTTGCCCCTTTCTTTCTATTTGCTTCCTAAGTAAATAATCCCTTTAAAATATCTTATTTATTTAGCCAATAAATATCTCATTAACTTATCCTATTTATTTAACAAATAAATATCTCATTATCTTATCCTATTTATTTAACAAATAAATATCTCCGTTAATATCACCTATTGATTTCTAAGTAAATAATCTCTGTCAATATCTTATTGAATTTCTAAGTCAATATTACCTTTATAACTTATTTACTTTCTAAGTTAATAACTCCTTATAACTTATTCAATTTCTAAGTTAATATCCTTTGTTTAACTTATTCAATTTCTAAATGAATAAGTCACTTTTTAATATCTTATTCAATTTCTAAGTTAATATCCTTTGTATTAACTTATTCAATTTCTAAATGAATAAGTCACTTTTTAATATCTTATTCAATTTCTAAATGAATAAGTCCTTTTTAATATCCCACTTAAACGTATCTCTTATTTATAAATATTCCATTTATAAATATTTCTATTTATAAATATTCTATTTATAAATATTTCTTTTTATAAATATTCTATTTATAAATATTCTTTTTATTATAAAATCCTCTGATTTTATAAATATTCTCTTTATCTTATTCCGGTATGTCACGGTGTTCAACATGTCAAGTTATGATGTCCAATATCGTCCCTGCACACACAATCAACAACAGGTCATAAATCACATCATATATCAAAATATATGAAAAACAAACAAAATAACTGTTGAGGAATCTAGTCGGATCCCTCCAACCTATTTTCCTGCATCCACAGATGTTATACAATAAAATCAACATCACTTTCAATTTCATATGATATATCCTGATAGACAGAATCAATATAGAAATTTAACTAACTGACTAGCAGTTCAATCAAACAGTCAACACACAGTCAAACAGACAATATTTAACAGTTCTAAAAATACAACATGAAAATATAAATTGTAACACCCCGTAATTCTATTATATTAATATTCACAAATTAAAGAATAACTAATCTCAGATGTGAGAATTAAGGGAAACGGGCCGTGCCATTGTGTTCGTCTCAGAATTCTGGTTGAGACAGAGTCCGAGTTTGCATGAAACGGACTTCGTATGAAGGAGATATGGCCATCAGAATTTTCAGAAAATTCAAAACAGATTTCAGAAAATTTAAATTTCAAAATTCAGAGTCAAAACAGGCTAGGCGGGAAAATTCCTTCCAGGGGCCAGGTCGACCCTAGGGTCGACTTGGCAGTCGACCTGCCCCAACCAGGTCGACCACAGAGTCGGCCTGGGGGTCGACTTGGCAGTCAACCTGGTCCAGTCGGCCAGGTTTTGGCTGAGCCCAATTTTAAACTGCTGATGTGTTTTTAGGGCTGAGTTGGCTAATTTAACGGTTCAGGTTAGTTCTGAGTTGATCTGACGGTCTAAATAAATCCTAAACTCTATAAACAAGGGGGTAGTCTCTCACTCTAAAATCACATAAAAAAATAGAGAAGCCACCGTCATGCCGTCGCAATGGAACTCAGCATAGCCATCGCCAACTAAGAAGGAAGAAAGCTAATCAAAACTCTAATTCTACTCAATTCTAAAGCAAATCAAGACTCTCTTTCTTCTCTAATTGTGAGTATGATGAATTTAACAAGATTATTAGCAAACTAATTAGATTAAGTTGTGGTTTGGATCATAAGAAAATGATGTGAATTGTCATATATGTTGTTGTAAACCTTATGCTATCATGTATGTTGAAAATCCTATGTTATGTGATGATGATATCCTATATGTTGTAAATCATGCTATGACGATATTATGTATGTTGCAAGTTTCTATGCTAAGTTGCGATGTTACAAAGCCATGATGTTATTATGTTAGTTTATGAATCATGATGTTGATTATATATATTTGGGCTATGATGATCCACATGATAAATCACATGCACCTATGCAAGTTTAGATTTATTAGTATGTATAATCTCACATGTTCTATGACATCCATTTAGATCTAGAATTATGACACCTATTTAGATCTAGAATTATGCTATGACATGTGTGAGTTCTATGTGTTAGATGCTAGTTCATACCATCATTATGTTGCATAAACCACATATGCAAGTTTATACATGAATTTGGGTTATGATCATATTATGTAAGTTGTGACATTTAACCAAACAAGTTGACACCTTTAGATCCATGACATGTGTAGTTTTATGCAAGTTATAGTTTTTGCCTATGCAAGTTTAGGTGTTGAATATCTATCACACATGCAAGTTTCACCCCGTTTATGATTAGATCTATTTTAGTTGTATATATGTTGTGATAATTTATCTTTGTGCTATGAGTTAGACTATTCGAGTCTAACGTATATTTTTCGTTAGACAAGCGTACGTATAACGTGGGGTAGGGGTAATATTAAGGATTTAATATTGAAAATTTGGATGAAATTGATATGATTTTGCATACCATAAATGGATGGCTATAATTGAGTCAACTATGGACATCATTTAAAATTGGAATTAATTGATGATTTGAATAGGGAAAATAATTCAAATTTGGGTAAAAGATTACAAGTAATAATCAATGCTTAGGACACGAGGTTGGACTCATTTGTGACGTAAAACTGCCCGGACCGGCTCGGCAAATCCATTAGTCACAAATGTCAGCCCAATGTGAGAGGTCCTAGGCCCAAATTAAAAGCATAACAGTTGTAAAGACACGAGGTTAGACTCTTTTATGGTGTAAGACTGCCCGGACCCGCCCAGCAAATCCAGCTGCCATAAATGCCAGTCTAATGTGAGAGGTCTTTATGAGGTTATGGCCTGAATGAATTAAGAAATACTTAACCAGATAAACATGTGAAGTGGGACATGGGGGTTAAGTAGGTGCCTTGGGTGGCATGAGGAATCTAGTGGGTGCCTTTAGTGGCATTTGAAATACGATTAGTAAGACTTAACCAAACACACATGTAAATGAACATGAAGAGGGTTAAGTGGGATATACTAGAAGGGGACAAGCTTAGGTGGATAGCTTGTGGGAAGTAATGGGGGCCCATTTCAACCAGTATCCCAAAACGTATCTTTGTGGGCTCGACCCAAGCCGAGGACGGGACACGCATACTGGGCTTGACTATAAGAGGCCAAAACGGGTTAGCGGTGGCATGCAAGTCTAACGGGTTCATATGCGTGTGTGGACCCGGGCTAGTAGGTAAGAAGTTGTTGCATCGTGTAGATATAAGCCGTGCATCCTTGAGTTGTATCGGGTTGCCACTTTAGGGGAGTGATACACCCCACTGTGGGGCCAGCACGGGTATCTACGAGTAGGGAGCCGATCGAAAATAGGTAGTGGGGTACACCTAGCGGAGATAGGGGCAGGCGGCACCTATGTAGTCAGCTAGGGGTACGCAAAGCCATTAATATAATTTCTAAGTGAAGCAAGTGGGATCAACCTTTAGGGTGACTGGTGTGGTGCATTATAGTGTTTTTCCTTTAGTAATCAGGGGCGCCTATAACGTTACCTTTGTCCTTTGTCTACTCTTTCATACCCAGTAGTTCATAGACATTTCCTTATTTTCCAGCTTATGCCTTAGTCTAGTTACTTTGATAATGGTATTGTTAAAGTTATCATACTCGCCAGACTTTATGTCTGACCCCCCTCTTTTCCACCTTTTTCCCCCTCCAGGTCCTTAGGTTGGGCCCAGCTCTATTGGAGTTTGATCAGATTGCTTTAGCTCTCTTTTGGAAAAGCTTGGATCGCTGAAGTAAAGTCCAGCTTATTATCTTTTATGGCTATTTATGTAGTGGGATTATGTAATTTGTTTTATCAAGGTGGATATTGTACTTGATCCTAGTTTATGGTTTTATGATGTAACCAAACATGTTTATCTTCTGCTGCAATGAAATAAAGTTTTAAATTTCCAAGTACTATTTTATATCTGTCTTGTTGTAAATTTTCTGTTCTATACTCACTTACATTACTCCATGGAAGTTAATGCATTCCCTTTGTGAGTGACATTAATGGACGTGGGGTGTTACACGTGGTATCAGAGCTTAAGGTTACTAGAACAGATAAATTTTTAGAAAAACTATTTTTCTAAAGTATTTTTGGAAGAAATGTTTTCAAAAACATGTCTTAATGAGTAATTTTAAGAAGAAAGTTTTTATGAAAAACATAATCCCGAATAGCCATATTCTTATCTTTCAAATTCTCCATTTTGAATCTTTCCTTTTTCGTTTCAGCATGGCTGAAGATCTTAACCTTCCGGACGGTGTAACGATTCCAGGATGGTTTAGGAGGTACTTGGAGGCTAGGGCCACTGTCGCAGGTCCAGCAGATGTTCCTCCACCCCCAGTTGCACCCGCTCCTCCTCCTCCCCCTCCTCGCGTTGACACATTTGCAAAGACATGCAAGGAATTTAAAGCTATGGGCGGAAAAACTTTTCAAGGGTCAGAGACGTTTGTGGAGGCCAGAGACTGGCTTAAGGAGACGGAGGAATTGCTAGGAATCTTTGAAGTGGAAGACAAAAGGAAAGTCCGTTTAGCAGCTTGGTTAATGAAGGGAGAGGCCTCGTTTTGGTGTGAGGTCACTAATGGGGAGCGTCTAGTTGATTCTTGGGCGGATTTCAGACGTAGGTTTGAGGCAAAGTTTCTCTCACGGGCAGAGGATAATCTACATATGGAAAAGTTCTTGACATTAAAGCAAGGAAGCTCATCAGTGAAAGAATATGTCAACAAATTTAATCAGTTAGCAATGTTTGGCTTGGACTTGGTGAACACGCCAGAGAAGAAGGCTCTGAGGTTCGTTAAAGGCGTGAATGAACCATTACAGGGGTTGGCTATGACCCACATCCTTATGGGGGGCACCTTTGAAAAGCTAGTAGAAATGGCACTCATGCATGAGGATAAGGCACCCGAGAAGAAAGGGGATCAGAAGAAACCTCAACAGCAAAACAAGAAGGGTGGTAAAAACAATAATGGCAAAGGAAAGAAAAGATGCTTTAACTGTGGGACACCTGGCCATCTCAGCAAAGATTGTAGAAAGAAAAAGAAGCCTGGCTGTTTTCACTGTGGCGAAGCGGGACATCTAGTGAAGGACTGCCCAAAGAAAGAGCAGAGGACAGGGTCTACCTCAGGACGACAAGTGCAGGCTCTTATGGCACCCGGGCAGGTAAGGGGACAAGTTCAGGCTATTGAGGCCCCACCGCTGCAAGAACGAGGTAGAACAATTTCCGTTGAAAGCTTAGTTTTTCTGTTTGATCATCCTCTCCGTACCTTATTTGATTCTGGCGCATCTCATTCGTTTATCTCTACATCATTAGTTGAATCACTGCACTTGAACACCAGTTTAGTAGAGGATCCCTTGGTTGTTTCAAATCCAATTGGGGGTTCAGCTTATTTGTCCATGATGTGTTTGGATTTGAAAATTTCTATACTTAGCGTTGAATTTAGATGTGATGCTTATGTGTTGGGCTTCACGGGCTATGGGATAATTTTAGGAATGGATTGGTTTTCTAGAAATGGGGTCATTCTTGATTGTGAAAGAAGAGCAGTTAGGCTCGTGACTCACCTTGGTAACGCTCTCGACATCTTTTGTAATCCCATAAATTCCGTTATGCTAAGTTATATAGAATCGCTTGACGCGTCTGTAGAGAATCTGCGGTCTGTAGAAGTGGTCCGGGAATACCCGGATGTGTTTGAGGAGGTAAAGGGCTTACCTTCGAAGTGAGAGATAGACTTTCGAATATATCTTGTAGATAATGCAAAACCAGTATCTTTGCCAGTGCGCCACATGGCTCCTCGTGAAAGGAGGGAACTCAATAAGCAAGTGAAGGAGTTGCTTGATAAGGGGTTCATACGACGTAGTATATCGGAGTGGGGTGCTCCAGTAGTATTTTCCACAAAGGCGGATGGGTCCCTTAGACTTTGTGTGGACTATAGAGAACTTAATAAGCTTACTAAGAAAAACAGACACCACTGCCAAGGATTGATGATCTCTTCGATCAGTTGGTTGGCGCCTCAGTATTTTCGCAGTTGGACTTAGCCACTTGTTTCCATCAGTTGAGAGTGGCTGAAGATAGCATAGACAAGACTGCCCTTAGGACTCCGGACGGTTTCTGTGAATGGCTTGTGATGCCCTTTGGTTTGACAAACGCCCCCGCATACTTTGTTGATTTGATGAGTAGGGTGTTTGGGAGTACCTCAATAAATTCGTGGTGGTCTTTGTGGATGACATCTTGATCTTTTCTAAGAACGAAGAAGAGCATGCCTTACATCTTAGGGAAGTGTTGGAAACCCTTCGAGCACATAACCTTAACGCTAAATTTTCTAAGTGTCACTTCTGGAGGAAGGAAGTGCGATTCTTAGGGCACGTGGTTTCCAAAGAAGAGATAGTTGTGGATCCCGCGAAGGTGGTGGCCATCCAAGATTGGAAGGTCCCTAAAAATGCTACCGAAGTGAGAAGTTTCTTGGGGTTGGCTGGCTACTATAGGAAGTTTATCAAAGACTTCCCAAAAATATCAGCTCCATTAACACGCTTGACGAAGAAGAACCTAGTTTTTACATGGGACGAAGATTGTGATGATGCGTTCCAACGTTTAAAGAGAGCTTTGACCTCAGCCCCAGTCTTAGTGCTGCCTGATGGGAGTAAGCCGTTTACCGTTTATACTGATGCTTGTGGGACAGGACTAGGCGCAGTCTAAATGCAAGAGGGAAGGGTAATAGCCTATGGTGGAAGGCAGTTGAGGGTACATGAGAACAATTACCCCACGCATGACCTAGAGTTAGCCGCAATTGTTTTCGCGCTTAAGTCTTGGCGCCATTATCTTCTTGGCGAGAAATTCGAATTGTTCACTGACCACAAATCATTAAAATACTTATTCTCTCAGAAGGACTTGAATTTAAGGCAGCAAAGGTGGATGGAATTCTTAGCATCCTACGATTTTGAAATAGCATATACCCCTGGCAAGGGTAACGTGGTGGCGGACGCCTTAAGTAGGAAAAGGTTGTCCTTGAGTCCATTGTTTGTTGAGCGGCGAAGCTTAGAATTCATCTCTATGTTCGACTTTAGACCCTCCGTTGACTTTGTACCCGGTTTGCTAGCATCCTTAGAGGTCAGACCTACACTTTTGGGACGGATTGGTGAGGCACAGCGAGATGACCCACAGTTGGTTGAGTTAGTAGAGAAGCTCAAAAGAAGGGAGTCATCGAGCCATCTTTGTAGTATACCCTAAACGATAAGGGTTGGTTACGTAGAGATAATAGACTTTGTGTGCCACGAGACGAACACTTGAGGAGGGCCATTCTTGATGATGCACATCGCTCAAAGATGACCATTCATCCCGGCGGGGACAAGAAGTACAAAGATATGAAGCGAGTTTTCTTTTGGGCCGGTATGAAGAGGGATGTGGCCGAGTATGTTGCTAGATGCTTGGTGTGCCAACAAGTAAAAGCGGAGCAAAAGAAACCCGGTGGGTTGCTTCACCCATTGGAGGTTCCACTATGGAAGTGGGAAAGTGTCTCGATGGATTTTATAGATGGATTACCAAGATCGAGGAAGGGTAATACGGGGATTTGGGTTATAGTAGACAGGCTTACTAAGAGCGCCCATTTCATTCCCGTGAAAAGTAAGAGGACTGCTCCATGGTTAGCTTCTGTATACATTAGGGAGATAGTTCGTTTGCACGGTATTCCTTCTAGCATAGTAAGCGACCGTGATCCTATCTTCACTAGCGAATTTTGGAAGAGCTTACAAGAGGCGTTAGGGACTCAGTTATGTTTGAGCACCGCATATCATCCTCAGACGGACGGCCAGACCGAGAGGGTGAATCGTATTCTAGAAGACCTTTTGAGACTATGTATCTTGGACTTTGGGGGTACATGGGAAGAGCATCTTCCGTTGGTGGAGTTTGCGTATAATAATAGCTTTCAGTCTAGCATTGGCATGGCACCTTTCGAAGCTCTTTATGGACGGCCTTGTCGTTCACCAACATGTTGGTGGGAATCTACGGATAAGATCTTACTTGGGCCCGATATGATTAGGGAGACTTCGGAAAAGATCGACTTGATTCGAAGGAGAATGAAGACGACACAAGATAGGAAGAAATCTTATGCAGACAAAAGGAGGACAGATCTTGAGTTTGATGTTGGGGACATGGTCTTTATCAAAGTGTCTCCATTACGGAATGTTGTTCGCTTTGGGTCCATTGGGAAGTTAGCACCAAGGTTCGTAGGGTCGTTTCCTATAAAGGAGAAGATTGGACAGATGGCGTATAGAGTTGAGTTGCCTGAGAGACTTAGTGGTGTACACGACGTATTCCATGTATCACATTTGAGGAAGTGCTTGCACGAGACCGCAGAGGTGGTAGAGCCGAGCTTGTTTAGAGAGGTAGAAATAGAACGTGATGCAACGATTCGACGAGCTCCTACATGCATTCTTAGGTCGGAGATCAAAAAGTTGAGGAATCGAGAGGTCAGACTAGTCAAAGTACAATGGGGAGATGATGAGAGCAACGCTACTTAGGAGACAGAAGAGAAGATGCATTCATTGTACCCTTTTCTTTTCGAGGGTATGTCTTTTAATTTCTCCTTTATTGTTTAGCTTGTACTTATCTTATCTTTAGTACGTCCTCTCGCTAGTATCTTTGACCTTTTAGGATAATCCTATGGTTGAAACATGTGTTTGAGACATGTTATGTGTGATGGATGCAAGATGGATGCAAGTGTTTGCCAGTGGTTGCTCGTGGATGCATATACACACACTTTAGGCACTAGATCGGATAAGTCACTTCATATTGCATATTGCATAAGTGGATGTATTTAGTATAATGGATGTATGATGATTGTATTATCATATGAATGCTGCATTCGGATGGATGGTTGTGCACGCATATAGAAGTAGTATGTAGCATTAAGGATCTTTTGCATACATAATGGACGCATGGCACTATCATGATTTGCATTAAGGAGGTCAACTGAATCAGTGGACCGCCTGATTTTGCATTAGATACAGACATATACACACACTGTGCATTTAAACAAGAAAGCATTAGAAGTCTATAAGGACAATGGATGCCAGTGTTTGATGGTTGAGGAGATGGATGTTTGGATGGTAGGATACACATTCTTCTTGACTTGGAGATTTCGGGGTCGAAATCCTTTAAGGAGGGGAGAATGTAACACCCCGTAATTCTGTTATATTAATATTCACAAATTAAAGAATAACTAATCTCAGACGTGAGAATTAAGGGAAACGGGCTGTGCCATTGTGTTCGTCTCAGAATTCTGGTTGAGACAGAGTCCGAGTTTGCATGAAACGGACTTCGTATGAAGGAGATATGGCCATCAGAATTTTCAGAAAATTCAAAACAGATTTCAGAAAATTTAAATTTCAAAATTCAGAGTCAAAACAGGCTAGGCGGGAAAATTCCCGCCAAGGGCCAGGTCGACCCTAGGGTTGACTTGGCAGTCGATCTGCCCCAACCAGGTCGACCATAGAGTCGACCTGGGGGTCGACTTGGCAGTCGACCTAGTCCAGTCGGCCAGGTTTTGGCTGAGCCCAATTTTAAACTACTGATGTGTTTTTAGGGCTGAGTTGGCTAATTTAACGGTTCAGGTTAGTTCTGAGTTGATCTGATGATCTAAATAAATCATAAACTCTATAAATAAGGGGGTAGTCTCTCACTCTAAAATCACATAAAAAAATAGAGAAGCCACCGTCATGCCGTCGCCATGGAACTCAGCATAGCCGTCGCCAACTAAGAAGGAAGAAAGCTAATCAAAACTCAAATTCTACTCAACTCTAAAGCAAATCAAGACTCTCTTTCTTCTCTAATTGTGAGTATGATGAATTTAACAAGATTATTAGCAAACTAATTAGATTAAGTTGTGGTTTGGATCATAAGAAAATGATGTGAATTGTCATATATGTTGTTGTAAACCTTATGCTATCATGTATGTTGAAAATCCTATGTTATGTGATGATGATATCCTATATGTTGTAAATCATGTTATGACGATATTATGTATGTTGAAAGTTTCTATGCTAAGTTGCGATGTTACAAAGCCATGATGTTATTATGTTAGTTTATGAATCATGATGTTAATTACATATATTTGGGCTATGATGATCCACATGATAAATCACATGTACCTATGCAAGTTTAGATTTATTAGTATGTATAATCTCACATGTTCTATGACATCCATTTAGATCTAGAATTATGACACCTATTTAGATCTAGAATTATGCTATGACATGTGTGAGTTCTATGTGTTAGATGCTAGTTCATACCATCATTATGTTGCATAAACCACATATGCAAGTTTATACATGAATTTGGGTTATGATCATATTATGTAAGTTGTGACATTTAACCAAACAATTTAACACCTTTAGATCCATGACATGTGTAGTTTTATGCAAGTTATAGTTTTTGCCTATGCAAGTTTAGGTGTTGAATATCCATCACACATGCAAGTTTCACCCCGTTTATGATTAGATCTATTTTAGTTGTATATATGTTGTGATAATTTATCTTTGTGCTATGAGTTAGACTATTCGAGTCTAACGTATATTTTGCGTTAGACAAGCGTACGTATAACGTGGGGTAGGGGTAATATTAAGGATTTAATATTGAAAATTTGGATGCAATTGATATGATTTTGCATACCATAAATGGATGGCTATAATTGAGTCAATTATGGACATCATTTAAAATTGGAATTAATTGATGATTTGAATAGGGAAAATAATTCAAATTTGGGTAAAAGATTATAAGTAATAATCAATGCTTAGGACACGAGGTTGGACTCATTTGTGACGTAAACCTGCCCGGACCCGCCCAGCAAATCCAGTAGTCACAAATGTCAGCCCAATGTGAGAGGTCCTAGGCCCAAATTAAAGCATAATAGTTGTAAAGACACGAGGTTAGACTCTTTTATGGTGTAAGACTGCCCGGACCCGCCCGACAAATCCAGCTGCCATAAATGCCAGTCTAATGTGAGAGGTCTTTATGAGGTTATGGCCTGAATGAATTAAGAAATACTTAACCAGATAAACATGTGAAGTGGGACATGGGGGTTAAGTAGGTGCCTTGGGTGGCATGAGGAATCTAGTGGGTGCCTTTAGTGGCATTTGAAATACGATTAGTAAGACTTAACCAAACACACATGTAAATGAACATGAAGAGGGTTAAGTGGGATATACTAGAAGGGGACAAGCTTAGGTGGATAGCTTGTGGGAAGTAATGGGGTCCCATTTCAACCAGTATCCCAAAACGTATCTTTGTGGGCTCGACCTAAGTCGAGGACGGGACACGCATACTGGGCTTGACTATAAGGGGCCAAAACGGGTTAGCGGTGGCAACGCAAGTCCAACAGGTTCATATGCGTGTGTGGACCCGGGCTGGTAGGTAAGACGTTGTTGCATCGTGTAGATATAAGCCGTGCATCCTTGAGTTGTATCGGGTTGCCACTTTAGGGGAGTGATACACCCCACTGTGGGGCCAGCACGGGTATCTACGAGTAGGGAGCCGATCGAAAATAGGTAGTGGGGCACACCTAGCGGAGATAGGGGCAGGCGGCACCTATGTAGTCAGCTAGGGGTACGCAAAGCCATTAATATAATTTCTAAGTGAAGCAAGTGGGATCAACCTTTAGGGTGACTGGTGTGGTGCAGTATAGTGTTTTTCCTTTAGTAATCAGGGGCGCCTATAACGTTACCTTTGTCCTTTGTCTACTCTATCATACCCAGTAGTTCATAGACATTTCCTTATTTTCCAGCTTATGCCTTAGTCTAGTTACTTTGATAACGGTATTGTTAAAGTTATCATACTCGCCAGACTTTATGTCTGACCCCCCTCTTTTCCACCTTTTTCCTCCTCCAGGTCTTCAGGTTGGGCCCAGCTCTAGTGGAGTTTGATCAGATTGCTTTAGCTCTCTTTTGGAAAAGCTTGGACCGCTGTAGTAAAGTCCAGCTTATTATCTTTTATGGCTATTTATGTAGTGGGATTATGTAATTTGTTTTATCAAGGTGGATATTGTACTTGATCTGGTTTATGGTTTTATGATGTAACCAAACATGTTTATCTTCTGCTGCAATGAAATAAAGTTTTAAATTTCCAAGTACTATTTTATATCTGTCTTGTTGTAATTTTTCTGTTCTATACTCACTTACAATACTCCATGGAAGTTAATGCATTCCCTTTGTGAGTGACATTAATGGACGTGGGGTGTTACATAAACTGTTCAGAGTTAGTGAGATTTACTCACATTGGACTATCATCGTCAAAGAACGATAATTGTCGCTTGATTCAGATTCAAACGGACAATTTATTTTGCTATGAATTGTAACGAGCTCATATTCACTTCCAGTGAACTCCATGGTGTAGCCACCATCCCCACGGTCCTAACGGATCTTGTTTCACTCGATTCTGATAACGTACGGAAAAGTTATACACTTTCTCAGTTTTGTACAACATAAATGGTCATTAACACTTAGATTAAATATTAGTTAAATACCTTAACCCTCCTTTTAACTCCTAATCACTTATTACGGTTAAACCCCTTTCTTCCAGATCGAAAATTTCACCATCCAAAACTTCCTTACGGTTCACGATAATTCCTACAAAAATCAACAACACCTCTCTCTTTGGAAACCGCTTCTCAAATACCCAACTCCTTTATGTATATACGAAACCCACTGATTAAACGAAAGTTTCCCCACGTTGTAAATGTTTGTACCCAGACATTAATTAAGGCTACTGATTTCTTCCAAGTCAAAAGAATGCCTCGATATCACTCTAGTTGAAACGCATAACAGTACATCACCTTTCACCAATTGTTGCCACCACCAGAAGCTACCTAGGATGACCCCACATTGCCAGCAACACCCTCGTCCAACCAGCCCCCCAAGCTCTCTGATTTCATACCTCAATCATCGACAGTAGTAACCCAAGCAAATACAGCACCAAAACCCCCTTCACACCAATACACTCTTCATTCCGCACCTGACACGCCTACATGGTTGGCTCCCTTTCCGTCTGCCACTGGTGAAACCCGTCGACCCATTTCCCGATACTCCGACTTCCAGACAGCCCTCACGTCGTCGAGTTTTGCCTCGAGCTTCATCCCAGTTTCGCGGCAGCCCAGTCCAACGAAAATGGCTCGAAACCCATCCATTCGGTTCTTCATATGAACGTTCTTTCTTCTTTTGTTTGGAACTTTCGAATATATATATTTACTGGGATTTTGGGAGAGGAGGATTTCGCATTTTATGTTCTGGAGTGGCGGCTCACGTTTTCTGTGGAAATGAGAGAGCTTGAAATTAGGTTATAAGGTTTTAGTGTATTTATATGATCTCGTTTCTCTTTGGAGGCCACACAATTGGTTTTTCTACCACAGAAATGGAATCTTGTATCACGTGTATCCTTATGTACACAGAAACATACTTCGAGACTAAGTAGGAGGAGTTGTCTTCATTAATATAAGAATTCGAAATAATGAAAATGAAAATAAATAACCAACAATTTATTCCAACCGAAATAGCAAGGCCATGTATTTGCTTCGAGGGCCAAGAGAACGGGTGGTTGTGCTTGGTTTTTAGAAGATAAACTTGGCAGCTCCTTTTTCTATTAATTGTTTTATGTTATAAAGTTTACCATCACGTGATAAAGAATTTCCTTCCTTTACAAACTGTTGTCGACAGAAGTAAACATACCGTTGTGATCAGCTCGGTGCCACGATCCCAAAAATATAATAATACCGGTAGATTGACTCATATTGTGAAACCCCAAAATGTTGATTACAGGGTGCAAAATACTCCAAATAAAAAGTTGCTTATTTAATTAATTAAAAATTACCATAAAATTCTAAAAATTAAATTATCGCTACGCCTCAAAAGAACATCTCTAAATTCAAACCCGGTATTCAAATATATTGAAAACCCTTTTATAACGTAAATAAAGCGTTACTAATTATAAAGGAATTCCATGGCGACTTTTCTAGAATTTGATTTGGACATAAATCAAAATCTACACGATGAAATCTCGATATTTCTCTTCCACTAGAAAGATATACTCCACCAGCTCCACACGTTTCTTGTTTCACAGAAATCCGATTTAAAACGAACCTTGTATATTCAGTTGAAGTTCAAATCGCCAAATAGCGAACTGCCGCGTCGTTACGTGCTCTATTTTAATTATAATAAAATTCTATGTTTCAAACTGACGTCGATTGAATATATTCGTCAATATAATTCAACTTTAAACTGAATTAAATCCTAAGGATGACCCAGTTCACAGAATATTGTGATTTCCAATATTTTTTATTATTTCTGAATTAAATATATTATTCTATTATTTAATTTAATTAAATAACCACTATAATTTAATTAAACCACTATTTAAATCTCTAAATCCTTATTTAAATAATTAAATAAATTAATTATTCCACAGCTAAAATGTGGGTCATTACAATCTTCCCCCCTTAATAAAATTTCGTCCTCGAAATTGCTAAGCTAGAGAAATGCTACCCACTCTACTGACTAGATTCAAACATCTTTTGGTTTTACTTTTTAACTTCATTTCAATTGAATCAATTTAATTTCAATTCAATTATTAATTTATTTCATCTAACTAAAATTTTCAAAAATCATGAAAATTTTCTAACGCCTTAAATTTTCGGAAAATTTTGCCATAACCTCTTTTGTACCGGGAGTATCGGGAAAATCCCCAAACTGCCACACAGGCCTCTCCAATCCAAAAGAAAATCAAACAGCCAAGCGGCTTGCCAAATCGGCTCATAAAACTCCAAACTCATATATAAAATATAAACTTGTACCTTTTTGTCGGGCATACCGTTATATCCTTTCCATCTGTTACCAATCCAATATATACCAATATCATACCAAATCAAACTCAAATCGATTCATTCTTAAATCCAACACATTTGCTTATACTCAAGTCAAATTCCATTCAAACTCTAATGTCAAATTTCAACTCTTAACTCATCAATGAAATTCCATTCCAGATTATTTTCCAATCAAATCTGTCTTATTTAACTTAGTTCCAGTTAAATTTAAATTTATTTCTTCATTTATACCATCTCAATCTATTTAACTTCAGTAGTTAAATTTTAAGTCCAGAATTTTAAATCCTTGAGTTCATTTCAAATCAATTTGAAATCATAACACCAATTCAAAATATTTGAATTTCTAAACCACTTGTTTTCTCAAAACAATTCAAAAACAAAATCTTTGGTAGTCATCTGTCACTTAGAAACTCGAAAATGACACTGATGATGTGTACACCATCATCAGAATTATTTTCCAGCGATCGAAGTGAGTTCAATACTATAACATTTTCAAAAACCATTACTAAATACTTCCATTTTGAAAACATTTCAAAATCTCCCAGGAACTTAAAATTTTCTTATTTTAATCCCAATTCTGATTTAAAATTCTAGATTTATTTCATCTTATTTCATATACTTTACTTATATGAATTCTGATTAGTTATTTATAACTATTTCACTTTTACAATCTTACTTGATTATAATATCAACCAACATAACCAATATACTATATGAAAATCTATTCAGGTAAAATTATTCCATTTACCCTCTTTCAAAACATACCATGTCGGTTCATCGTATTCGAGTGTTTGGTAACCCCTACCGATACAGTGGATCAAACTGATCGACCAGAATTCACAAACTACTCAACCAATAAATCTCCACAATATAAAATCATTTTATATTAAATAACAAATACGTTCACTCGTATGTATACACTCAACTCAATCTAGGATATTACTGATCCCATCTCTACTGAGTCACGCCACAGAGCCAAGGTAATTACTTAACCTAATGCTCTGATACCAATTGTAACATCCCGAAAAATGGCGACCTTGATTATCCGATATACAACACATATCGAACATCAAGAGTCGAAAATAACAGGTTGTTAATGAAAGAAATTAGAGGGTGAGAATAGATAAGGTAGAAACTTAGAATAGAAGAAGAAGAAGAACATACAACATCATCAGAGTAACACAAATCTCACAGCGGAACGAATAAAATATAAAATAACTTTTGAAATACAAAGTTATAACTGTTTTTACATACCATTTTCAGAGTACAACACATAACATCACAGCGGAATAAATAATAGCTATCGACTGCTGAAGCCTCCTGCTCCAAGCTCTTCAAGTATACCTGTAAATCCTGACTACTTGATTGCCCGTACAAATTTAGGCACCCAAGAGTTTAGGGAAAACAAAATAAACTCCGGGTCAGTCATGTGACTGGTGTGAGTAAACTCAAATCATTTAAACAAGTATATGATATCTCATAAGACCACGCCGTGAATACGGAACGGGTTTTTCCCTTATGAGAATCCAAACATCTTTGCAAAGCAATATCATTCTGATATTATAATAATGTCTAAGTACAAATAAATATCAATCTAGCAGAAACGCTTGCATCTCAAGCTCTACATATATAATGTAAAATCATAAACCGCGGGCACTTATTGGAAATTGGATTCCGACTGGCAATGTATGGGACCACCTTCTGACAGTGTATCTCTAGAGAGGAATACACCGGGTTCAACAAGAACATCTTGCAACCCAGACTAAACATGACCGGCCCCTCATTTTGTTTGAGAGTACCGAATGTATTATCACCAACGGTTGGGATCAGCAACCGTTTCCCGAAAGGGACAACATCAACAATAGATTATAGAAATGAAAGAAACTCTAGATCAGGTGACAATACACCCTACTTGGCAGCTAACCACTTAGTCATGCGACCTACCCGATTTTATACCCTTTCCTAGATGTGAGGCCAGAGGTCATAATATACCCTTTTATAAAATCTTCATTTGCTTTGAATGCCACATCGTCATATCCTTTAAATCACAAATTGATTTATCCAAAAATAACACGGGTATATTGCTAAGAGAAACGAATTCCTCCGCCACCAAACGTGAATACGTTTGAAGAGATCAACTTACGCAATCTATCAGATATACTCTGTCAGACCTTCATCCATACAAGTTGTCCTGGGACTGGACAAACCGAAGGCACTATTCAGTACATCCATCTTAGTCAATGTTATCTAAGATTTATACAATAGCCCTTGCATTTTACTCCGTCTTCAATATATTTAGCATACTTGATTCGCAACGCTTATGCCAATACGGGGTGGTTCTTTGGATAATAATCCAACCGGTCTCTCCATATTAACAACGTAAAATGGTCATAACATTGATAGTCTGTGATTTAACTATCAAAGAAAAACACGTGTGCAAACAATGATATTATCTCCTGATGGAAATTATATCGATCAATCATCATTTAGCATTCATCTCTTTAGTTCATTTTACATCCTCTGTTTCCCTATATTCAACATTTTCTACTTTCTATATTTAGAAAATATACGTTATTAACACTGGAAATATTTCCATTTCTTGTTTTCTATATTAGAAAACATTTCTGGTTCTTATTGGAAAATATTTCCAAAACTCGTATATTGGGCATAGACAGATGTTTAAACAAACCATCGCGATGCCAACTCAACCATTACTCTTATTAACTACATTCACTTAACCATCCTTTATTATCAAACCTTATCCATTCCTTAGTCAAGAAAGACGTCAATCAAGTTGGGGTATAATTAACTCTCAGACTTTAACTGAACAACGTTTTAACTTCGGAATAGACAAAGTTTATCCTTTAAACTTTTAACAAAACTTCTATACTTAATCCACTTTCGAATATCTCTATTCGACAACTCCTTCCTTCGAATAACTATATTTGATAATCTCTCTTACGAATAACTAGATTCGATAACCTTTCTTCGAATAAACTATATTCGATTAACTCTATTCAATTACTCTATTCAATTTACTCTACTGGACTAACTCTATTGATTTAACTCTTTTCACTTAACTCCTTTCGAGTAAACTACATTTATCACTTAACTCTTTTCGAATAAACTATATTCGATAACTCCTTAACTCTACTCGAATAAGCTTTATTCGATTAACCCCTTCAATTCTATTCGAATAAACTATATTTGATTAACTCCTTTTATTTACTAGGTTTGATGACTCCTTTCGAATAACTAGATTCGATTAACTCACTTCGAATAACCAATATTCGATAACTCCTCTCGAATAAATTATATTCGATTACTCTTCTCTCGAATACACTATATTCGATAATTCTACTTCGAATAAGTGATATTCGATAACTCTACTTGATTAACTCCACTTGGATAAGTCTAACTGGTTAACTCTAACTCTAACTAGTTAACTCAACTCTAACTGGTTAATCTACTTATTTAACTCGACTTGATTTAACTCCTATCGAATAACTAATACTCGATTTAACTCCATTCGCTTGACTCTAGATCACAGCGATCACAATGGTTACGCCTGATTCCCTCAGGAAACATCCGACCGCCATAGGCTATCTGCAGCCCTATGAATTACGCTAGCAGTCATGCTAAATGGCAACTTATCCTGAGTAACTACATTTGACTAACTCTACTTGATTTACTCTATTTCGATTAACTCTAATTGGTCAACCCTAACAGATTAACTCTGACTGGTCAACCCTAATTGATTAACTCTGACTGGTCAATCCTAACTGATTAACTCTGATTGGTCAACCCTATTTAATAACGTTTGTTCATTTATAAAGATTTACTTTTAGTAACGGTTCTTCACTTTATAAATGTTCTCTTTAATAACGTTATGTCACTTATACAAGTGTTGTGTACCCATTCTATTTGAAACAATCGGTGTTAAAACCAATATCTCTTCCCTATATAAGTTCAGTCTTATATATCCCATTTATCCAATGATAAACATTTTAAATTAATTTATAAAATATTATTTATAAATTAATCTTCTTAATTTATCTGTTAAAAACATATTTCCATATTCTATTCAGTTTCCAAATATTTTCTTTATAACTCTATTTATTTCCCAAATAAATATTCCTCCTTCTATTCTATTTGTAAATGGTTTACAAATATTTCATTTGTAATTGTTTTACAAATATTTCTCTTTCGATTTCATTTGTAAATGTTTTACAAATATTTCTCTTCCTATTCTATTTGTACATGTTTTACAAATATTTCTCTTTTTGTTTCATAATTATTCCCTAAATAAATATTCCTTTATTCTATTTATTTTCTAAATAAATATTCCTTTACTCTATTTATTTTCTAAATAAATATTCCTTTTATAAAACTCTATTCGTTTTATAAATCCTTGCCCTTTTCTTTCTATTTGCTTCCTAAGTAAATAATCCCTTTAAAATATCTTATTTATTTAACCGATAAATATCTCATTAACTTATCCTATTTATTTAACAAATAAATATCTCATTATCTTATCCTATTTATTTAACAAATAAATATCTCCGTTAATATCTCCTATTGATTTCTAAGTAAATAATCTCTGTCAATATCTTATTGAATTTCTAAGTCAATATTACCTTTATAACTTATTTACTTTCTAAGTTAATAACTCCTTATAACTTATTCAATTTCTAAGTTAATATCCTTTGTTTAACTTATTCAATTTCTAAATGAGTAAGTCACTTTTTAATATCTTATTCAATTTCTAAGTTAATATCCTTTGTATTAACTTATTCAATTTCTAAATGAATAAGTCACTTTTTAATATCTTATTCAATTTCTAAGTTAATATCCTTTGTATTAACTTATTCAATTTCTAAATGAATAAGTCACTATTTAATATCTTATTCAATTTTTAAATGAATAAGTCCTTTTTAATATCCCACTTAAACATATCTCTTATTTATAAATATTCCATTTATAAATATTTCTATTTATAAATATTCTATTTATAAATATTTCTTTTTATAAATATTCTATTTATAAATATTCTATTTATTATAAAATCCTCTGATTTTATAAATATTCTCTTTATCTTATTCCGGTATGTCACGGCGTTCAACATGTCAAGTTATGATGTCCAATATCGTCCATACACACACAATCAACAACAGGTCATAAATCACATCATATATCAAAATATATGAAAAACAAATAAAATAACTGTTGAGGAATCCAGTCGGATCCCTCCAACCTGTTTTCCTGCATCCACAGATGTTATACAATAAAATCAACATCACTTTCAATTTCATATGATATATCCTGATAGATAGAATCGATATAAAAATTTAACTAACTGACTAGCAGTTCAATCAAACAGTCAACACATAGTCAAACAGATAACATTTAACAGTTCTAAAAATACAACATGAAAATATAAACTGTTCAGAGTTAGTGAGATTTACTCACATTGGACTATCATCGTCAAAGAACGATAATTGTCGCTTGATTCAGATTCAGACGGACAATTTATTTTGCTATAAATTGTAACGAGCTCGGATTCACTTCCAGTCAGCTCCATGGTGTAGCCACCGTCCCCACGGTCCTAACGGATCTTGTTTCACTCGATTCTGATAACATACAGAAAAATTATACACTTTATCAGTTTTGTACAACATAAATGGTCATTAACACTTAGATTAAATATTAGTTAAATACCTTAACCCTCCTTTTAACTCCTAATCACTTATTACGGTTAAACCCCTTTCTTCCAGATCAAAAATTTCACCATCCACAAATTCCTTATGGTTCACGATAATTCCTACAAAAATCAACAACACCTCTCTCTTTGGAAACCGCTTCTCAAATACCCAACTCCTTTATGTATGTACGAAACCCACTGATTCAACGAAAGTTTCCCCACGTTGTAAATGTTTGTACCCAGACATTAATTAAGGCTACTGATTTCTTCCTAGTCAAAAGAATGCCTCGATATCACTCTAGTTGAAACGCATAACAGTACATCACCTTTCACCAATTGTTGCCACCACCAGAAGCTACCTAGGATGACCCCACATTGCCAGCAACACCCTCGTTCAACCAGCCTCCCAAGCTCTCTGATTTCATACCTCAATCATCGATAGTAGTAACCCAAGCAAATACAGCACCAAAACCCCCTTCACACCAATACACTCTTCATTCAGCACCTGACACGCCTACACGATTGGCTCCCCTTCCGTCTGCCACTGGTGAAACCCGTCGACCCATTTCCCGATACTCCGACTTCCAGACAGCCCTCACGTTGCCGAGTTTTGCCTCGAGCTTCATCCCAGTTTCGCGGCAGCCCAGTCCAACGAAAATGGCTCGAAACCCATCCATTCGGTTCTTCAGATCAACGTTCTTTCTTCTTTTGTTTGGAACTTTCGAATATATATATTTACTGGGATTTTGGGAGAGGAGGATTTCGCATTTTATGTTCTGGAGTGGCGGCTCACGTTTTCTGTGGAAATGAGAGAGCTTGAAATCAGGTTATAGAGTTTTAGTGTATTTATATGATCTCGTTTCTCTTTGGAGGCCACGCAATTTGTTTTTCTACCACAGAAATGGAATCTTGTATCACGTGTATCCTTATGTACATAGAAACATACTTCGAGACTAAGTAGGAGGAGTTGTCTTCATTAATATAAGAATTCGAAATAATGAAAACGAAAATAAATAACCAACAATTTATTCCAACCGAAATAGCAAGGCCACATATTTGCTTCGAGGGCCAAGAGAACGGGTGGCTGTGCTTGGATTTTAGAAGATAAACTTGGCAGCTCCTTTTTCTATTAATTGTTTTATGTTATAAAGTTTACCATCACGTGATAAAGAATTTCCTTCCTTTACAAACTGTTGTCGATAGAAGTAAACATACCGTTGTGATCAGCTCGGGGCAACGATCCCAAAAATATAATAATACCGGTAGATTGACTCATATTGTGAAACCCCAAAATGTTGATTACAGGGTGCAAAATACTCCAAATAAAAAGTTGCTTATTTAATTAATTAAAAATTACCATAAAATTCTAAAAATTAAATTATCACTACGCCTCAAAAGAACCTCGTCTAAATTCAAACCCGGTATTCAAATATATTGAAAACCCTTTTATAACGTAAATAAAGCGTTACTAATTGTAAAGGAATTCCACAGCGACTTTTCTAGAATTAGATTTGGACATAAATCGAAATCTACACGACGAAATCTCGATATTTCTCTTCCACTAGAAAGATATACTCCACCAGCTCCACACGTTTCTTGTTTCACAGAAATCCAATTTAAAACGAACCCTGTATATTCAGTTGAAGTTCAAATCGTCAAATAGCGAACTGCCGCGTCATTACGCGCTCTATTTTAATTATAATAAAATTCTACGTTTCAAACTGACGTCGATTGAATATATTCGTCAATATAATTCAACTTTAAACTGAATTAAATCCTAAGGATGACCCAGTTCACAGAATATTGTGATTTCCAATATTTTTGATTATTTCTGAATTAAATATATTTTTCTATTATTTAATTTAATTAAATAACCACTATTCAAATCTCTAAGTCCTTATTTAAATAATTAAATAAATTAATTATTCCACAGCTAAAATGTGGGTCATTACAATCTTCCCCCCTTAATAAAATTTCGTCCTCGAAATTGCTAAGCTAGAGAAATGCTACCCATTCTACTGACTAGATTCAAACATCTTTTGGTTTTACTTTTTAAGTTCCATTTCAATTGAATCAATTTAATTTCAATTCAATTATTAATTTATTTCGTCTAACTATAATTTTCAAAAATCATGAAAATTTTCTAATGCCTTAAATTTTCGGAAAATTTCGCCATAACCTCCTTTGTACCGGGAGTATCGGGAAAATCCCCAAACTGCCACACAGGCCTCTCCAATCCAAAAGAAAACCAAACAGCCAAGCGGCTTGCCAAATCGGCTCATAAGACTCCAAACTCATATATAAAATATAAACTTGTACCTTTTTGTCGGGCATACCATTATATCCTTTCCATCCGTTACCAATCCAATATATACCAATGTCATACCAAATCAAACTCAAATCGATTCATTCTCAAATCCAACTCATTTGCTTATACTCAAGTCAAATTCCATTCAGACTCTAATGTCAAATTTCAACTCTTAACTCATCAATGAAATTCCATTCCAGATTATTTTCCAATCAAATCTGTCTTATTTAACTTAGTTCCAGTTAAATTTAAATTTATTTTTTCATTTATACCATCTCAATCTATTTAACTTCATTAGTTAAATTTTAAGTCCAGAATTTTAAATCCCTGAGTTCATTTCAAATCAATTTGAAATCATAACACCAATTCAAAATATTTGAATTTCTAAACCACTTGTTTTCTCAAAACAATTCAAAAACAAAATCTTTGGTAGTCATCCGTCACTTAGAAACTCGAAAATGACACTGATGATGTGTATACCATCATTAGAATTATTTTCCAGCGATCGAAGTGAGTTCAATACTATAACATTTTCAAAAACCATTACTAAATACTTCCATTTTGAAAACATTTCAAAATCTCCCAAAAACTTAAAATTTCCTTATTTTAATTCCAATTCTGATTTAAAATTCCAGATTTATTTCATCTTATTTCATATACTTTACTTATATGAATTCTGATTAGTTATTTATAACTATTCACTTTTACAATCTTACTTGATTATAATATCAACCAACATAACCAATATACTATATGAAAATCTATTCGGGTAAAATTATTCCATTTACCCTCTTTCAAAACATACCATGTCGGTTCATCGTATTCGAGTGTTTGGTAACCCCTATCGATACAGTGGATCAAACTGATCGACCAGAATTCACAAACTACTCAACCAATAAATCTCCACAATATAAAATAATTTTATATTAAATAACAAATACGTTCACTCGTATATATACACTCAACTCAATCTAGGATATTACTGATCCCATCTCTACTGAGTCACGCCACAGAGCCAAGGTAATTACTTAACCTTATGCTCTGATACCAACTGTAACAGCCCGAAAAATGGCGACCTTGATTATCCGATATACAACACATATCGAACATCAAGAGTCGAAAATAACAGGTTGTTAATGAAAGAAATTAGAAGGTGAGAATAGATAAGGTAGAAACTTAGAATAGAAGAAGAAGAAGAACATACAACATCATCAGAGTAACACGAATCTCACAACGGAACGAATAAAATATAACATAACTTTTGAAATACAAAGTTATAACTGTTTTTACATACCATTTTCAGAGTACAACACATAACATCACAGCAGAATAAATAATAGCTATCGACTGCTGAAGCCTCCTGCTCCAAGCTCTTCAAGTATACCTGTAAATCCTGACTACTTGACTGCCCGTACAAATTTAGGCACCCAAGAGTTTAGGGAAAACAAAATAAACTCCGATTAAGTCATGTGACTGGTGTGAGTAAACTCAAATCATTTAAACAAGTATATGATATCTCATAAGACCACGCCGTGAATACGGAACGGGTTTTTCCCTTATGAGAATCCAAACATCTTTGCAAAGCAATATCATTCTGATATTATAATAATGTCTAAGTACAAATAAATATCAATCTAGCAGAAACGCTTGCATCTCACGCTTTACATATATAATGTAAAATCATAAACCGCGGGCGCTTATTGGAAATTGGATTCCTACTGGCAAGGTATGGGCCCACCTTCCGACAGTGTATCTCTAGATAGGAATACACCGGGTACAACAAGAACATCTTGCAACCCAGGCTAAACATGACCGGCCCCTCATTTCGTTTAAGAGTACCGAATGTATTATCACCAACAGTTGGGATCAGCAACCATTTCCCGAAAGGGAAAACATCAACAATAGATTATAGAAATGAATGAAACTCTAGATCAGGTGAAAATACACCCTACTTGGCAGTTAACCACTTAGTCATGCGACCTACCCGATTTTATACCCTTTCCTGGATGTGAGGCCAGAGGTCATAATGTACCCTTTTATAAAATCTTCATTTACTTTGAATGCCACATCGTCATATCCTTTAAATCACAAATTGATTTATCCAAAAATAACACGGGTATACAGCTAAGAGAAACGAATTCCTCCGCCACCAAACGTTAATACGTTTGAAGAGATCAACTTACGCAATCTATCAGATATACTCTGTCAGACCTTCATCCATACAAGTTGTCCTGGGACTGGAAAAACCGAAGGCACTATTCAGTACATCCATCTTAGTCAATGTTATCTAAGATTTATACAATAGCCCTTGCATTTTACTCCGTCTTCAATATATTTAGCATACTTGATTCGCAACGCTTATGCCAATACGGGGTGGTTCTTTGGATAATAATCCAACCGGTCTCTCCATATTAACAACGTAAAATGGTCATAACATTGATAGTCTGTGATTTAACTATCAAAGAAAAACACGTGTGCAAACAATGATATTATCTCCTGATGGAAATTATATCGATCAATCATCATTTAGCATTCATCTCTTTAGTTCATTTTACATCCTCTGTTTCCCTATATTCAACATTTTCTATTTTCTATATTTAGATAATATACGTTATTAACACTGGAAATATTTCCATTTCTTGTTTTCTATATTAGAAAACATTTCTGGTTCTTATTGGAAAATATTTCCAAAACTCGTATATTGGACATAGACAGATGTTTAAACAAACCATCGCGATGCCAACTCAACCATTACTCTTATTAACTACATTCACTTAACCATCCTTTATTATCAAACCTTATCCATTCCTTAGTCAAGAAAGACGTCAATCAAGTTGGGGTATAATTAACTCTCAGACTTTAACTGAACAACGTTTTAACTTCGGAATAGACAAAATTTATCCTTTAAACTTTTAACAAAACTTCTATACCTAATCCTCTTTCGAATATCTCCATTCGACAACTCCTTCCTTCGAATAACTATATTCGATAATCTCTCTTACGAATAACTAGATTCGATAACCTTTCTTCAAGTAAACTATATTCGATTAACTCTATTCAATTACTCTATTAATTTTACTCTACTGGACTAACTCTATTGATTTAACTCTTTTCACTTAACTCCTTTCGAGTAAACTATATTTATCACTTAACTCTTTTCGAATAAACTATATTCGATAACTCCTTAACTCTACTCGAATAAGCTTTATTCGATTAACCCCTTCAATTCTATTCGAATAAACTATATTCGATTAACTCCTTTTATTTACTAGGTTTGATGACTCCTTTCGAATAACTAGATTCGATTAACTCACTTCGAATAACCAATATTTGATAACTCCTTTCGAATAAATTATATTCGATTACTCTTCTCTTGAATACACTATATTCGATAATTCTACTTTGAATAAGTGATATTCAATAACTCTACTCGATTAACTCCACTTGGATAACTCTAACTGGTTAACTCTAACTAGTTAACTCAACTCTAACTGGTTAACTCTACTTATTTAACTCGACTTGATTTAACTCCTATCGAATAACTAATACTCGATTTAACTCCATTCGCTTGACTCTAGATCGCAGCGATCACAATGGTTACGCCTGATTCCCTCAGGAAACATCCGACCGCCATAGGCTATCTGCAGCACTGCGAATTACGCTAGCAGTCATGCTAAATGGAAACTTATCCCGAGTAACTACATTTGACTAACTCTATTTGATTTACTCTATTTCGATTAACTCTAACTGGTCAACCCTAACTGATTAACTCTGACTGGTCAACCCTAACTGATTAACTCTGATTGGTCAATCCTAACTGATTAACTCTGACTGGTCAACCCTATTTAATAACGTTTGTTCATTTATAAAGATTTACTTTTAGTAACGGTTCTTCACTTTATAAATGTTCTCTTTAATAACGTTACGTCACTTATACAAGTGTTGTGTACCCATTCTATTTGAAACAATCGGTGTTATAACCAATATCTCTTCCCTATATAAGTTCAGTCTTATATATCCCATTTATCCAATGATAAACATTTTAAATTAATTTATAAAATATTATTTATAAATTAATCTTCTTAATTTATCTGTTAAAAACAGATTTCCATATTCTATTCAGTTTCCAAATATTTTCTTTATAACTCTATTTATTTCCCAAATAAATATCCCTCCTTCTATTCTATTTGTAAATGGTTTACAAATATTTCATTTGTAATTGTTTTACAAATATTTCTCTTTCGATTTCATTTGTAAATGTTTTACAAATATTTCTCTTCCTATTCTTTTTGTACATGTTTTACAAATATTTCTCTTTCTGTTTCATAATTATTCCCTAAATAAATATTCCTTTATTCTATTTATTTTCTAAATAAATATTCCTTTATTCTATTTATTTTCTAAATAAATATTTCTTTTATAAAACTCTATTCGTTTTATAAATCCTTGCCCTTTTCTTTTTATTTGCTTCGTAAGTAAATAATCCCTTTAAAATATCTTATTTATTTAACCAATAAATATCTCATTAACTTATCCTATTTATTTAACAAATAAATATCTCATTATCTTATCCTATTTATTTAACAAATAAATATCTCCGTTAATATCTCCTATTGATTTCTAAGTAAATAATCTCTGTCAATATCTTATTGAATTTCTAAGTCAATATTACCTTTATAACTTATTTACTTTCTAAGTTAATAACTCCTTATAACTTATTCAATTTCTAAGTTAATATCCTTTGTTTAACTTATTCAATTTCTAAATGAATAAGTCATTTTTTAATATCTTATTCAATTTCTAAGTAAATATCCTTTGTATTAACTTATTCAATTTCTAAATGAACAAGTCACTTTTTAATATCTTATTCAATTTCTAAATGAATAAGTCCTTTTTAATATCCCACTTAAACGTATCTCTTATTTATAAATATTCAATTAATAAATATTTCTATTTATAAATATTTCTATTTATAAATATTCTATTTATAAATATTTCTTTTTTAAATATTCTATTTATAAATATTCTTTTTATTATAAAATCCTCTGATTTTATAAATATTCTCTTTATCTTATTCCGGTATGTCACGACGTTCAACATGTCAAGTTATGATGTCCAATATCGTCCATACACACACAATCAACAACAGGTCATAAATCACATCATATATCAAAATATATGAAAAACAAATAAAATAACCGTTGAAGAATCCAGTCGGATCCCTCCAACCTGTTTCCCTGCATCCACAGATGTTATACAATAAAATCAACATCACTTTCAATTTCATATGATATATCCTGACAGACAGAATCAATATAGAAATTTAACTAACTGACTAGCAGTTCAATCAAACAGTCAACACGCAGTGAAACAGAAAATATTTAATAGTTCTAAAAATACAACATGAAAATATAAACTGTTCAGAGTTAGTGAGATTTACTCACATTGGACTATCATCGTCAAAGAACGATAATTGTCGCTTGATTCAGATTCAGACGGACAATTTATTTTGCTATAAATTGTAACGAGCTCGGATTCACTTCCAGTCAGCTCCATGGTGTAGCCACCGTCCCCACGGTCCTAACGGATCTAGTTTCACTCGATTCTGATAATGTACGGAAAAGCTATACACTTTATCAGTTTTGTACAACATAAATGGTCATTAACACTTAGATTAAATATTAGTTAAATACCTTAACCCTCCTTTTAACTCCTAATCACTTATTACGGTTAAACCCCTTTCTTCCAAATCGAAAATTTCACCATCCACAACTTCCTTATGGTTCACGATAATTCCTACAAAAATCAACAACACCTCTCTCTTTGGAAACCGCTTCTCAAATACCCAACTCCTTTATGTATGTACGAAACCCACTGATTCAACGAAAGTTTCCCCACGTGGTAAATGTTTGTACCCAGACATTAATTAAGGCTACTGATTTCTTCCAAGTCTAAAGAATGCCTCGATATCACTCTAGTTGAAACGCATAACGGTACATCACCTTTCACCAATTGTTGCCACCACCAGAAGCTACCTAGGATGACCATACATTGCCAGCAACACCCTCGTTCAACCAGCCTCCCAAGCTCTCTGATTTCATACCTCAATCATCGACAGTAGTAACCCAAGCAAATACAGCACCAAAACCCCCTTCACACCAATACACTCTTCATTCCGCACCTGACACGCCTACACGGTTGGCTCCCCTTCCGTCTGCCATTGGTGAAACCCGTCGACCCATTTCCCAATACTCCGACTTCCAGACAGCCCTCACATTGCCGAGTTTTGCCTCGAGCTTCATCCCAGTTTCGCGGCAGCCCAGTCCAACGAAAATGGCTCGAAACCCATCCATTCGGTTCTTCAGATCAACGTTCTTTCTTCTTTTGTTTGGAACTTTCGAATATATATATATTTACTGGGATTTTGGGAGAGGAGGATTTCGCGTTTTATGTTCTGGAGTGGCGGCTCACGTTTTCTGTGGAAATGAGAGAGCTTGAAATTAGGTTATAAGATTTTAGTGTATTTATATGATCTCGTTTCTCTTTGGAGGCCACGCAATTAGTTTTTCTACCGTAGAAATGGAATCTTGTATCACGTGTATATGTACATAGAAACATACTTCGAGACTAAGTAGGAGGAGTTGTCTTCATTAATATAAGAATTCGAAATAATGAAAATGAAAATAAATAACCAACAATTTGTTCCAATCGAAATAGCAAGGCCACATATTTGCTTCGAGTGCCAAGAGAACGGGTGGCTGTGCTTGGTTTTTAGAAGATAAACTTGGCAACTCCTTTTTCTATTAATTGTTTTATGTTATAAAGTTTACCATCACGTGATAAAGAATTTCCTTCCTTTACAAACTGTTGTCGACAGAAGCAAACATACCGTTGTGATCAGCTCGGTGCCACGATCCCAAAAATATAATAATACAAGTAGATTGACTCATATTGTGAAACCCCAAAATGTTGATTACAGGGTGCAAAATACTCCAAATAAAAAGTTGCTTATTTAATTAATTAAAAATTACCATAAAATTCTAAAAATTAAATTATTACTACGCCTCAAAAGAACCTCGTCTAAATTTAAAACCGGTATTCAAATATATTGAAAACCCTTTTATAACGTAAACAAAGCGTTACTAATTATAAAGGAATTCCACGGCGACTTTTCTAGAATTTGATTTGGACATAAATCAAAATCTACACAACGAAATCTCGATATTTCTCTTCCACTAGAAAGATATACTCCACCAGCTCCACACGTTTCTTGTATCACAGAAATCCGATTTAAAACGAACCCTGTATATTCAGTTGAAGTTCCAATCGCCAAATAGCGAACTGCCGCGTCGTTACGCGCTCTATTTTAATTATAATAAAATTCTACATTTCAAACTGACGTCGATTGAATATATTCGTCAATATAATTCAGCTTTAAACTGAATTTAATCCTAAGGATTACCCTGTTCACAGAATATTGTGATTTCCAATATTTTTGATTATTTCTGAATTAAATATATTATTCTATTATTTAATTTAATTAAATAACCACTATAATTTAATTAAACTACTATTTAAATCTCTAAATCCTTATTTAAATAATTAAATAAATTAATTATTCCACAGCTAAAATGCGGTCATTACATACACACACACACACACACACATATATATATATATATATATATATTTATATATATTTGTGCGTAGTTTACATCAACTATTCCAAAATATACATACTGTATATTTCTTGTGGTTTGAAATATGCTTATTCCTCTTTTAAATATTTAGGCATAATTTACAATAATTATGGTTGACAGTCTTTTTGTAAGATTTAGAATCTTATTACAAAATTGAATGCAAAAAATGAATGTTTAGTTGTCAGCTTAAACCAAAACATTGAATATAATAATAATAATGATAATAAAAGAATAATAACTACATTAACTGCATGAAAGTATAAATATATTTATATATTATCTGTTCAAATCTATGATTTAGCGCAAATATAATATACAATAAAAAGTGTTTTGTTGTGTGTTGAATTAAGTTTCCGTTTTATGGGATTACATTCCATATTGAATGGAAATGAATAACATGATTGTTATAGCCACAAATGGAAATTAATTCGCTATGAATAGGTCCTAAATGAAATAAATGAATATTGTTTCCATCTTTAATTTGGGAAAAATGAATAAGTTGGTAAATGGTTACAATTTCTAAATTGGCTAGGATTAATGTTTTAAACTCCAATTAAGAAATTTAATTAAGGATATTTATGAGCGTCAATTGCCTTAAGAATATGACTGTTGTGGTCATAAATAGCAGTAACCTTAATAAAGGTAATTAAAGAATTAAATGGGGATCAATGGGAATCAAGCAGATTAATAAATACTAAGTCCATATAAGAAGGAAATAAATAATCAACCCTTTTAGCTTGAGAGGTGATAGAATTTTCCTTGACTAATAAACCTAGAATAAATATAATTAGAAGATAAAGAATGGACTTAGTAGGTAAATAATGTTAGTTATTATTTACCATAGAACCCCGTGACGATAGTTAGTTTGCATAGTATTGATTATTTCCAAAAATAAGGTTTACTCCATGAGTGAGGTCTTAAGTGGCCAAAAGGGGTCCTCCTCCCATCCGTAAGGAGAAACCAAAAAGGAAATAATCTATAAGTGTTGTTTGCTTTGGGATTTAAGGTCTTAAGTGGTCAGGTCCACATATAAAAAGGTATAAAGCGATCGCGTAGTCCACCTCCCATAAATAAAACATTAAAGGCTAATTGGGTACGAGCTTGATAATCTCGCGAATAGTCCGCTTCCTAGGGTCTTAAGTGACTTGGGTCGAAGGGTCCACCTGGAAATAGGTCTTCTAGTTAGGGGTCTTAAATGGTGTGTGAATCCTACCTAAACCTAAATTTAAAAATGTCTGGTATGGTCATTCCATAAGGCAACCTATCCTACAGGAAGTATAAGCATCTAGGAGATTATCCAATAAGGACGGTTTGATAGTAACGAAGGGGCCCTCTAACGAATGGTCTTAAATGGCATGCTATGTCTACCTAACTAAATGGTCTTAAGTGGCTTCTTACTATCTCTCGTCTTATGCGGGGAATGGGTTTATATTCGTGAATGCCGAAAGCTTTAATTAGCAGGACCTGTAGCTAGTGTCCTCTAATTTATGTTTGCGTTGAGTAAATCATCAAGGGGTATTAAGTGACCAATAGGCATGCCTAGAGTCTTAAGTAATCGAGAGAATCCACCCTGATTAATCATTCAATAATTAGGCGTTAGTTTGCTAAATATACACACATACATACACACGTAATTAACTAAATTCCGTATTTAAGAGCCCACCTCTTAGTTTTAAAAATTGGTTAAATGGTGGTTTAAAGGCTTCATAAATGTATGCATAAACGTTCTATCTCAATATTATTATCACTGGGAATACTACCGTGCGTATGGTAGTTAGAAGTCGGGCTTAAATATTTACAAGGTTAGGTAAGAATTACTAGCCTTGGTAGGCATATATCTTTGGTTGAACCAAACTAGATACATATGTGTATTGTAAACTATTTTATACTCTTCCTGTTCATCGGAACTTGTTGTTTTGACCCCCTCCGCAGTACAACCTCCCAATTTTTCTAGAGAAGGTCCGGCTCTCACAGGTGTTTGAGTTCGTTTTTTCGGTTCTCGTTCTCTCTCATGCTCGGTATTGACATAGTGACTCACTTTATAAGGTAGTTACTTGAGTAGATATTAGTCTATCCTATTTTGTTTCCACTATGAGTTTCTTTGTCGTACTCTGATTATGCTCATGCTTATCTTACATGCAGGTACCAGATTTACATGCTCCATGCTTGCATGGGTTTGAATTTCGATTTCTGTTGAAATTTGAGCTCAAAAAAGTGTAGAGTGTTACATTTGGTATCAAAGCATAGGTTAGATGATTTTTGAATAGGAATCATGAAAGAACATAATTTGATTTTATTTTTAGTTTTTCTTCATCTTTCTTACTCGACTTTAATTTATTTCGACGATGAAATAGTCATCGGCTTAAAGCGACTAAGAGTTGAAATATGTTGGGTTTGGGTTTCTAGCTGATTATGTCTTACCCCACAATATGGTGGCGATTTTGTTGTGAAGAGCATGAGGATGGCATATGGTGGATTCCGTGGATTCAAGTTTGGAGAATGAACAAAAATCTGGCTACAACTGAGACAATCGCGATTTCTGGTTTTTGGTTTCGTTTGGTAGTTCCAGTCAAAGACCTTTTCTTGGTCAGAAACGAGAAATTCATGTTAATATGTCGTATCCATTCGAAAATATAATTACGCGGTATATTCATTTGATACTTTGTTAAAATTCCTTGATATTCTTTTGTCGAAAATATTCATTTGAGCTCTTGGCCTTGTATGAGGGAATTTTATTTTTAAAAATGTTTGGAAAATAAAATGGATTTCGAAATGTTTTGAAATTATGGTTTTAGAAAATGGTTTTATAAAAATATAGTTTTATAATATGGTTTAAATATTTAATCTATTCGTGTTTCGGGATTGTTCGGGCTTTGCATAATTTTAATAAATAGTATAGTTGGTAAAAAGAAGGAAATTGGAAGAGACAAGGAATATGCCTCAAGAACTTAAAAATAATTAACACACATTCCTTGTGATTTTTAGTATTCCTCTTTTTATATATATTGGATAATTTATTGAAATCATCAAAAATTTAACCTTCAAGTTTTTTGTATTCCGACATTTTGGAATGCGAAAAGGTTTCCCAGATAGTAACACAAACTAGAATATAATTAATAATAATAATAGAAATAATAAACTGAATTTATAATATGAAACCTTTTATAATAAATCCATTTTGAAAATTTTTAAAAAATTCCTTCGGAAAGGCGAAGGAAATTCTTTCGTCTTGATTTTTGGAGTATTTGATTGGTGAATAGTTTATTTGTTTGTCAGCTAGGTGAGGGGAAATCTATTTTAATTCATTTACAGATTTCTAGCTGAATTATTTTGGTTTTTGTTCGTAGTGTGGTCGCAGCCTTTTTGTTGAAACTACTTTAAACCTGCGGAGACGGTTTGGAGTTTGACTGCGGCCTTTGATGCCTCCATGATGAGGATAATTATTTTTTGGGTCGCACCAAATCTTAAAAGATGATGCAGGATGATTAATATTTTAATCCGGTCTAATAAGGTCAAGTTCTAGCCTTTGCCTATTTGACATTTGAACGTTTAGCATTACACCTAGAGTGATCAACTTGTTGATGAGTTTTGGTACAATTTGGACCTAGGACTCAACCGTAAAAATTGCGTCCAAATCACCCCTTAACTTCTTTCTTTCGTCCTTCCTACCTCGTATAGCTGGACCATACTCTTATCTTTCTTCTCTTTCTTTGTTGCCTCATCTCCTCTCTTTTCCATGCTTGTTTGTGCATTAGATCTCGCCCCATTAATACTCTAAGATCTAATCCAATTTCTTCTCTCCAATAATTTCTTAGTCCATAACACCTATTAGCATTATCCAATTTTTTTAGTACCATTTAAGTCTCATCCTTAAGTGGAGATACCATTTGGTCGGATAGGAATAAGCAAAAAGGTCCCATCGATTCAGGGCTAAGAAAGTTTGTCATGGCAGATGGACTTGCACCGGTCCTTTGCTTCGAGATCTTAGGATATGTTGTTGCTTGTGTTGCATCCACCTTTATCATATCTTGTTGGAATTGATTCTGCTGAAGGCAATCGTCATTTCGGAGATGAAGATTAAACTATTTTTGGATGGTTTTTCTAAGGGGAATCTGGATTAGATTTTAGAGGCATACGTATTGTAAATGGACTTAAATGGTCTTTTGCTTAACCGGCTTTAGAGATTTTGGAGCAAAACTCTTTTTCTTAATGTCGGCTTTTGTGTTCGAAAATCTATGTCGGAACTACCCATGCTGATGTGTGACTCATTTGTCACATTGTTCCAGTGGATGGGAAGTTATGACTAGATTTGTCTCATGATGAAGAAATTAATCTTTTCTCTAATCGATGGAGCAACCATCAATTTGTGCCATATCATTTTTGATTCAGCTTGTTGTTCTTGTGTGTTGTCTCATGGAGTTACTCTCTGTAATTTCACCTATCATTTTTGTCTTTAGGCAATATTAGGTGGATTTCCATGAGAAGCAGTTTTGTGGTATGTTTCCTTTTTTTCAATCGCTAATTCTCTTTTGTAAGGGATGCTAATGTGGAAATCTTTAACAACTCCAGCAATGTTTTTTACACGAGATTGATCATTTTGCTATCATCATATGATTAGTCAATGCTCATAAAAATGGTTTGAGCTCCAGTCGCAGAGTAAGGCATCTCGTTGTTCATAGGAATTGTTTTGGGAATTTTAGTGTTGATGTTTTGTTGTCGTCATTGTTGTTTTCCCTTCGCGGCATTTGGTTCTTGCATTTTTGGTAATTCATGCATGTAAATGTTAGTGTTGTTTAAATCACACAGCTTTATATGAGATTTCTGTATTTGGAATATTTATTTCATTCATGCATACCTATTTGAATGAAATCTCATTTTGTTATCTAACCAACAGTTATCCTAAAGCTGGAAAGAATAGAACTCCGTGTTGGATAAATTTTAGTAAAGGACAGTTTTTGCATTGTTTCGGTCATGGTAATAATTAATCACCTGTTCCTTGTCAAGCTAAAATTTATTGCATCCTTTTGTGTATGATTTCAATTTTCGCATTTTTGCGTGATTGTCTTTCTTTTTGCCAATATGGGACTTGAATCGGTTAAGTTTCCGCAGAATAAATTTTTTTTGAAACTTTTTGCAAGCGTTGTCTGAAAAAAAACTTTTATCATTTATATTTTTACTGACTTAGTTTCTTTTATTTTAGTTTGTACAAAAACATGGATTTGGGTATGGTAGTTTGCGCATGTTTAAACATTTGTTTTGCATTAAAATAGATGATTTGAGTGATGAAGAGCGCACATTACCAAAAATTTACTTTTTCCGTGAATCTCATTTGGAAGGTGAAACGGTGATTGAAAAGGAACTTTGAAATTATATAAAAGAAGTTTTGAAGTGGGAATTTTTTGTGTTAATTTTTTTGATTTTTGGTCACGTGAAAGGCGTAAGGAACATTTTTGGATGCTTTGTGTGCGCGTTTTAGTTGTGTAATAGGGACAACGGTGTGATAAAAAGTTAATGATAATAAGAAAAGGGTTGTTTTAGCCTTGAAAACATTGTTTTCATAACTTGTCAAATGATGCATGCGAGTTGTCGATTAACTCGTTTTACGTTTTGGAGCTTGTTTTAAGCCTCCTTTACAGTCTACATATGGAAATTTTTGGAGTATTTTGGGGAGCTGAGGTAAAATTTCCACTATAGGACGGAAATTAGAATATTTATAAGTGAAAGAAACATTTAAATTCTTCGCTTTGGTTTTCTTTTTTTGGTTTAGGAGAAATTTAATAGGAAGAGATTAGATGCGTTGGTGTTTGGATGGTAGAATTTGAATGCAAATATTGGTTGCTTCGCACTTCTACTCGTAGTCGTGTGGGTTTTATGGATGAAAAAGGATTTTCAAAAATTTGCATTCAAATAGAACTGCCAGCATATTTAGAAAGTTTCGCATCCTATTTTCGAAAGTTTTTTAAAAATGAACACATACATATAGGAGGATACAATTTAGCATCATTGTGCATGCATGTTTTGTGGTTGAAATGCATTATGTACACTTTGCACATGCGCAGCTCGTTATAAAGTGAATGTATACTAATTGCTTATGTTGGATAGGGTAAGTAGTTGTCAGAATTTTGAGATGAAACTTCTTTAGGGGGAAAGGATGTAACAACCTCGAATTTTGATAATGAATAAATTAGTTATAAATTTAGATTTTTGAAAGTAGGAATTTCTACAAATGATGGAATTTCACCACATTAACTGTTGCGTTCGTCTTGGAATTTTGGTCAACTTTCATATTTGGAGTTTCGCGAACAGATTCCGCATCAAAAAGTTACGGGAAAAATATGAAAAACATACAGAAATAATAAAATAGAATAAATATAATATTTAATATCTTATATAAACTTCTTTCATTGGGCGAATCTACACAAGGGCAGTCAACACCCTTGACCAAAGCAGTCGACCTCTTCGGGAAGATTCATCCCAGTGAAGGCTAGGGTTATATAGGTTTTTAATATATATATATATATTGTTATATAATTGGACGGATGTTAATTAAAATAAATCTAACGGTCTGGGGTCTTTCTAACACCTACAAATGAAGGGGTCAGGCCCTCATTCTTTTCCACCTATTTCTGATAGCAGCAACGGAGCCCTTCATTTCACCTTCTCTTCAAACAAATTTCTAAAACAAATATATGTTCTTATACAATCAATCAAACAATATGAACTATATGGATTTGAAAGGGATAATCAGATTCAAGTGGAAAACGATATGGATTTGGCGTCTAGGTTCTTCTTCATCAGATTTCTCCCTTCTTTTCTTATTTTCTTGCAAGTCTACAAATCTAAAAGAATCCCCTTTTCAAAATAACTATGGATCTGTAAGAATTTAGGAATTGTAGGCCTAAAAGATTATTTAGATTTCATATTTGGATGCTTTCAAGTGAGTGGGAAATTTGTATACAAAGTTACAATAGCTTAATTATTTCATTTGAATTAGATACTAAATATATGCCTAACATTTATCAGATATGTTTATAATATTGTTAGATCTGAAACAATACCTATCCAATCCATTTATGAATGCTGTCAAAATCTGAAAGTATAAATTTTTGGTTTGAATAATATTATAATTTGTAGGCTTACTTAATTATTTATATTATTGCCTACAATTGTGTTTAAAAAAAATTGTGGTTGTTGTAAACACCGTAGATCTGGAAATTAGTCCCTCAAAACACCGTAAGATGTAGTTTTATTCCAGATGTAACGATACGGATTTCGCTTGGACCTAATCGATCGTTAAATCGACCAAAACCGTTCAAAATTCGGATACGCTAACTCTGGGCATACAACACATCAGAACAAATAACAGAAGACTTTTATAAACATCATAATAAAGTTACATCAGAGTACACAATATATCAGAGTATATCGAAATATAATACAGCGGAAGATTAATTTACATCAAATGTAATACAATGCACAGCGGAAACAAATAAACTAACACAGCGGAAGACTATCAATGCCTGGATACAACTTTAAGCTTCAATCCAGTATCCTGCTAAATATATCTGCAAAATAAACTACTCGACTGCCCATGTGGAAAATAAAGGCACCCGAGTTTGCAAGGGAAAAGCAAACTACGAGTCAGTCATGGGACTGGTGTGAGAAACTCTACATTTAAAATTAACTTATATAAATGATAAGGCAAATCACAGGACCACGCCGCTAACGCGGAACGGGTTTACCCCCACGAATGCCAGTGTATAAACAACAATCAGTAATAGAGATATGGATCTACTATGCATCAATCAACTTACAATATCCCAATCTACCCATTTAGATTAACCACCACACTTAGATTTTCCAAATCCAACTCAATTTACAGAAATTATTCCTTTGGACTTTATTTCCCGATTTCTATTTCAAATCATTTGAAATACATATCTAGCTTTTATATCAGAGTAGATTTCACTTCGGGATCACAAATCAAATCACTTGGAAATATGAATTCCAAAACATAACAATGCATACAAACAAATATGCAACCAAATACCGAGCACGGCCCTCAGACAAGGCTGTACGCGCCTAACCGAACCAATATATATATGTGCACCATACCACACTATGGGGCAGGCTACATTGACGATGCACCATCCCACACTATTGGGGAAGCATACACCGTCCTCACACTTTTAGTCAATCTCGGGTTACCCGAATATTTAGCCACATACTTGCTAAATCATTTTATATCCCGAAGTCGGAAAAATCATTTCACAACATAATAATCACAAGTACTTTCAAACTATAGCACTTCACATCAGCAATTCACACATATGATCAATCACTATTAATCACATGACCTTTGAGCTCGTACGTCTCAAAGAAGGGTGTTAAGCAAGAGAATAAATTCTCCGCCACCAAACAGATATGTTATCAATAGCAACTAATCGATACGCGATGAACCACAATGTAACACATAATACATTTCGAAATCATTTCGACAATATCGGGTTTAGGCCTTGAAATCCTTTCTGTTTTATAAAACATTTTTATAAAACATTCCCTGTCCAAAATCGGGAAAACATTTCTTTTCACTTAAGAAATCTCATTTCAAAATCATTCATTAAATTTTGAAATAAACAACAACATCGCTAACACCCCATAGTCAAATCGTGAAGTGTTTCACAAGGCGTTAGCATACCAATATTTCTACCCAACCCAATGCTAAATGTAAAAGCATATCTTGCTCATAAACTGGTCGAGAACAATCCAAACAATCAATCAATCCAATTTGACATTAAATATAAGGTTTTGAATAAAAATAGTATCGGCTTATATTCAACATCAAATTCTGAAACCAACAAATATCGTATTGGAATAACGATATATATATCTTCCAAATTCCTCAACAATATCTGCATAATCACGGAATCCAATATCGAAATATCCCAAGGATTATTTCCATTCCAAATCATTCCAATTTATTTTTGGGAAAATTCTGGTTATTTTAAAACCATTTTCAATCCAACTTATTTATTAAAAAAGATTGGATTATTATTTCTAGTGAATAACTAGTTCATTTCGATAAAAATATATTTTTATCTTTACAAACGTGGAATTTTTCATCCTAATTCTTTCCAAATCATTTATTATGATTTTACACAAATTATTAATATTTTTAATAATTTTATTAAGGCCCTTTCAGTCGATTTCCATAAACGGTCATCGAACTGCACTTACAGCGACCTTTTCCAAATTTAATTTGAACATAATTCCAAATCCAACCGTTAGATTTCAAATCTCTTATATTCATTGGAAAGCTCTTTTCGATACGAACCCAACGATTCCGGTTTTAGGAGAATCCGACGGTCTGATCTCCCGTTACATCCATTTGAAGTTAATGGTCGAAATTCGCGAACGGTCGCGGCGCGGCGCGTTCTATTCAGGCCATTATATGTATATATATATATGTATATATATATAAATATATATATATATAAATATATTTCGTCGATTTCCATTTAAATCGTATTTTATAAACGTTATAAATTCGTTTGAAAACGATTTCAATTTCTATTCTGGCTCAAGTTCTTCAACTTTTCAGTTTCTAAGAACTTTCTAATTTTTCAGAAATTTGGCTAACACCCTAAATTTCCAAAATTTTTTGCCATAACCCCCTTTGTACGAGGAGCATCGGGAAAATCCCCAAACCGCCACACAGGCCCTCTCCAATCAAAAAGAAAAAGAAAAATCCAAGCGGCTAGCCAATCGGCTCATAAAATCATCATACCCAAACAAAACAGTAAATATGTACCTATTTGTCGGGCGTACAATTTTATTCCTCTTCTCTAGCCTCCTTGCTATGACCTGTTCAATATATATGCATGTACATGTATGCAATTCCAATAAATTTCCAATTCAGTTCAATATTTGATTCGATTTGGTTCGCTTTACCTTTCATTCTCTTATTGGTTTGATTATTCCAATTCTTATTTAACTTCTTAGTTTTGCCAATTCTAGTTTGGCATTCAAGTCTATATATGCTTATATAACGATTAACAATAAGGGTTATTATATCGTTAATCACTTACTTGAATAATAATAAATGTTTATTATTATTCCACAATGCTTATATAATTTTATACAATGCCTATATGTATATTTCATACAACGTTTATATAATTTTTACAACACTTATATAATTTATACAACGCATGTATATGTTTCACACAACACATATATAAGCTAAAAATAATATTATTAGCGAACTAGTAATATTTCCATCGTATGACAATTTTATATATTCCATATATAAGCTAAAAATGATAATTTTAGCGAACTAGTATTTATTTCAAGGCATGACTATTTTATATAGCTCGTATACATGTTAAAAATGTTATTTTTAACAGTCCAGTATTTATTTCAACCCATAGTTATTTTTAACACTTCATATACATGTTAAAAATATTATTTTCAATGAACAAATATTTATTTCAACACACAGTTATTTTTAACACTTAATATACATGTTAAAAATATTCTTTTCAATGAACAAATATTTATTTCACAACACGACTATTTTATATAGTTCATTCCTGCAATAAAAATGTGATTTTTATTGTTCTAAAATTTATTCAACACATGAATATTTTTAACACTTTATATACACAATAAACATGTTAATTTTATTGTTCTAAGAATTTATTCAACACATGAATATTTTTAGTGATTCATACATACAATAAAAATGTGATTTTTATTGTTTAAACCATTTATCTCAAACACAATCATCACACAATATTTATATCGTCCATGGTCTGTGGACGAGGGGTGTATACATATATATAAATATAAACGTATTTATTTCCATTTCAATTTGAATTTAAGAATCTCACATTGGGTTCCACTCCTTCACAAACCGTAGATAGGTCCATTTCTATTCTAGTCAGTTCTCTTGTCTAGTACTTGTTTCCACGATCCCAACGAAACTGATTTCGTTCAATTCTGATTTCATTTGAATAAGATATGATATTATAAACTTTAACCACATAATTAAATAATTAAATTAATTAAGATTTCCTTAATCTCTTTAATTACTTTGGAAAGCGTTGAACCCCGTAACCCCTATCTAAAATCCCGTCATCTTCCTCCTGATACCAGAAAACTGCTCCCTCCCTAGGACTTGAAATCGCCAGCACATCAGAGCCGGAGATCATGATCAGAAGGGGCCTCGACATCGGCCAATGCATCACCTTCCTGCGCCTTGGGTGGCACACATCTCGAGAGCCTCCTTGGGCCTAGAACGGTGTGCGAACGCCTGAGGTTGGAGGCGCAAAATCGAGCACCTCGATGCCTTACATCCAATCTCCCCTGGAGGCTCAAAATCGAGCACCTCGATGCCTGAGGTTGGAGGCGCAAATTTGAGAAATTTTTAAATAAACACTCGGATTAGGAAAGAATCAAGGAAGAAAATCGAACGTTTCTGTTCGTCGAGACTGAATTGGAGGCGGCAACGATAATTTTGACCGGGTGAATACTTTGACTAGGGTTTGACCAAACTAGGGTTTTTTTTTATAGAAAATTAGGTTTCTATATATAATTTTATTTAATTTCAAAAATACCAGTGTGTTGTTACGAACTCCAAATCAAACCCAACGACTGTCGCCCCCAGCTAAATACCCCCATTACGAACACAATGGGATATGTTTCGTAAGCCAATTCGACTGTTTTAGTTAGTTATTCTTCAAATTAAAATATAAAACATTCAATTTAAGATTTTAACATACATTTTAATTTGCCTAGGCCACAAACTGATTCTAAAAATCCCAGAAAAATTATTTCTAACTTCGTATTGACGATACGGTCATAACAAAACCGATTTCGTCGAATTTGGAGACCGTTTGAAAAATGACCATTTTTTGGTCGATCCAACTCAACTGAAATTGACAAAACACGTTTTCTTTTGCCTCGCTCACATATTGATCGCAAAAATTATGAAAATTGGAGTCTAGCAATAATTTGACATTCCGGGTCCAACAAAAGTGGTTTCGTCTAAAACGGAGGTCGTTTGCAAAATGGCTATTTTTAAGGGCTATATTATTTTTTAAAAATGGAATTTTTAAATTCTGACCAAATTTCTGTTAAAATTATCCAAAATAAAAAATTTAAATTGGCTCTGATTTTCCGGGTTGTTACACCAGATATGTAGTTCCGGTGTAAAATGGTTAATTATATAATTTTGGTTAAAAGAGTTATAAGCCTGTTTGTGTTCAGTTTTTTTTTGGGTTTTACTTGGTTATTGTAAATATGCATTTTTGCTCTTTTTCAATAAAAAAACATTATTTGAAACCAATAAGAAATATGTTCAAAAATGAAAAAAAACAAAAAGGTTGTGTAAATTCACATACAATACAATCTTATATATATGCACACACATATATATATATATGTGTGTGTATATATGTGTGTGTGTGTGTGTATGCGTAATTTACATCAACTATTCCAAAATATACGTACTACATATTTCTAGTGGTCTGAAATATGTTTATTCCTCTTTTAAATATACAGGCATAATTTACAGTAACTATAGTTGACAGCCTTTTTGTAAGATTTAGAATCTTATTACAAAATTGAATTCAAAAGGGGAATGTTTGGTTGTTAGCTTAAACCAAAACATTGAATTTAAAAATAATAATGATACATTAACTGCGCGAAAATATAAATATATATACATATCCGTCCAAACCTACGATTTAGCGTGAATATAATATACAGTAAAATAAATGTGTGTTTTGTTGTTTGTTGAATTTAGTTTCTGTTTTATGGGATTACATTCCATATGAAATGGAAATGAATAACATGACTGATATAGCTATAAATGGAAATTAATTGGCTATGAATAGGTCCTAAATAAAATAAATGAATATTTTAGCCATCTTTAATTTGGAAAAATGAATGAGTTAGTAAATGGTTACAATTTCTAAATCGGTTAGGATTAATGTTGTAAACCTTAATTAGGAAATTTAATTATAACCACACTAAGACATGTGGTTAAGCCCAACTTGTGGTAGAAGTCTGCCCGGAACCGCTTGGCAAATCCAACATCCACAAATGGTCAGCTTAATGTGAGAGGTCTAGTGCATATATATATATATATATATATATATATAGACACACACACATATACATATATAAAGAACAATATATTAATAAATTAGAATTAGTAGTGTCTGTTGGGATACAACAAATAGATATTTTGGGACTCATAATTAAGGATATTTATGAGCATCAATTGCCTTAGGAATACGACTTTTATGGTCATAAATGGCAGGTAACCTTAATAAAGCTGATAATAGAATTAAATGGGGATTAATGGGAATTGCGTGGATTAGTAAATAGTAAATCCATATAAGACCTTCTTTGAGAGGTGATAGAATTTTCCTTGACAAGTAAACCTAGAATAGATATAATTAGAAGATAAATAATGGACTTAGTAGGTAAACAATGTTAGCTATTATTTACCATAGGACCCCGTGACGAAAGTTAGTTTGCGTAGTATTGATTATTTCCAAAAATAAGGCTTACTCCATGAGTGAGGTCATAAGTTGCCAAAAGGGGTCCTGCTCCCGTTCTAAGGATAAACCAAACAGGAAATAATCTATAAGTGTAGCCTGCTTTGGGATTTAAGGTCTTAAGTGGTCATATCCACCTATAAAAAGGTATTAAGCGATCGCATAGCCCACATCCTATAAATGAAAGCATTAAAGGCTAATTGGGTACGAGCTTGATAATCTTCGCGAATAGTTCGCTTCCTTGGGTCTTAACTGACTTAGGTCAAGGGGTCCACCGGGGAATAGGTCCTCCAGTTAGGGGTTTTAAACGGTGCGTGAATCATATTTAAACCTGGATTTAAAAATGTTCGGTTTGGTCATTCCATAGGGCTACCTATCCTACGGGAAGTATTAAGCGTCTAGGAGATTACCCAATAAGGTCAGCTAGATAGTAACAAAGGGGCCCTCTTCCATATTTATAATGGCTTTTTTGTATCAAGCATGTTTGGCCATTATATGGTAAAACTCTATCCTCCATTTGCATGGCATTGTGTGACGGGACTTGAGTCTTATAATGGCTTCATTTTTTAAAAAGCATTGTGTGGTTTTGTGCACCGACATTCGTGTGGAGTAAACCCATTCCGTGTTATATGGCGTGGTCCCGTGATATGCCTCACTTTTAAATAAGGTAAGAATAACTGTAGTGTAACACCCCGCATTTATTAAATATTAAATGAGTAATAAATAAATATTGTGCATATATGCATGAATATAAATGTTAAAATTAAAAAGGTGCAAGCTAAGAAAAGAAAGGAATAAATGGATGCAATAAAACAATGAATTAATTGCAGCCATTAAAAGACAAAGAATTGAAAGGTAGGTTATTAATGAATCAATAAACCAAATATTGCATACGTATATAAACATGCAAAATTGAAATTCAAACATTAAGATTATAAATCTTCCAAGCTTTATTTGGAAGAGAATTAATGCTATTAATTAACATTTAGATCAGAAGATTGTACGTGTATAAACGTATGGAATTGAAATTCAAGGTTAATAATGGTGTGTAAGAGGAATAAAATAGATCAAGAAAAAGAGTATAAAGCAAGTAAGTAACGTTTTTAATTAAACTTTTAATTTCAGTAATTACAGCGTCGAACAAAACGCGCCCGGACCCAGATGGGTCGACCCATACTGTAGTGACCCGAAAATCCGGTCCAATTTGAGCTGGCTAAATAACACAGGTCCAACCCAATTTGTACTGGAAAACAGGAAAACTAATAGAAAGAAGTTAGAGGGTGAGGATAGATAAGATAGAACTATTAGAATAGAAGAAGAAGAAGAAGAAGAAGAAGAAGACAACATCAGAGTAACACAAACCTCACAGCGGAACGAACAACATATAATAGATAACATATCCTTGAAATAAAATCAGTATATGTATACAATAACATTATCAGAGTACAACACTTACAACACAGCGGAAATAACTATAGCTATATGATCCTGAAGCCTCCTGCTCCAGCTCTTCAAGTATCTGTAAATCCCGACTACTTGACTGCCCGTACAAAATTGGACACCCAAGAGTTTAGGGAAAACAAAACAAAATAAACTCCGGGTCAGTCATGGGACTGGTATGAGTAAAACAGTTTAAAACGGTTGAACAAGTAAACGATATCTCATAAGACCACGCCATATAACGGACCGGGTTTTTCCCTTATGAGAATCCAAAATATCTTTATATCAAAAACCCTTTGATATTATAATAATGTTTATCAACCACAATATAATAATCATCTAGCAGAAACGCTTTCATCTCACGTTCTACATATATAGTATACAATCAAAACCGCAAGCACGTATTGAGTAATGGATTTCCAACTATGACAAGGTATGGAACCACCTTCCGATCAGTGTACTCTAGGAACGATACACTGGAGTTTAACAAGAACATCTTGCAACTCAGCCACACATGACCGACCACTCATTTCGCTTGAGTGTATCGAATGTACATCACCAATCGGTTGGGATCAACAACCGTTTCCCGTATATATATGGGACATCATTGATAGATTTAAGAAGCAAACCAATAGTCTCTAGATAGGTGATTATACACCCTACTTCGGAGCGACTGACTTAGCCATGCTGCCTGCCCGATTTCTGTCATTTACCGGTTGATGAGGCTTGAGGTTACGCTTTATCATCACATTAGATTCACTTTGAATGCCACATTGTCAGATCCATCGAAAATCACTAATTTGACGTCTACAACCATACATTACGTGTCAGCTAAAAGAAGTTTCCTTCTCCGCTTCCACTCTTGGTACGGTTGAAGAAATCAATGTACGTGACCTTTCTGGAAATACTTTGTCAGACATTCATCCATACAAGTCATCCACGAACAGGATGAACTGAAGGTACTATTCAGTACGTCCGTCTTAGGCACTGTTATCTAAGACTTATACAATAGCCCTTGCATTTTACTCCGTCTTCAATTATCTTTGGCATATATGATTCGCAACGCTTATGTCAATACAGAGTGGTTCTTTGGATAATAATCCAACCGGTCTCTCCATATTAACAACGTTAAAATGGTCAAAAACTTCGATAGTCTGTGAGTTAACTATCAAAGAAAAATACATGTGCAAACAACGATATTATTTCCAGATGGAAATTCTATCACTCAATCATCAATCATATATATATATATATATATTCTATGTTTAGAAAATATACATTATTTACACTGGAAAACATTTCCATAGCTTATTCACGCATCACTATCATTCCACAACTATTAGTCCCTAACTGTACATTAGTAAGAGAATAATTCTCTAAGTATAAACCCCGAAGGCCGAAACCAACATCAGATCGATAATCAGAAAACCATTCAACTTACAAATCTCTAGTCAGTTTCTAATCTTGTTTAACTCTATATTCTTAACCCCTTATACATGAACATTTCCTTTTCTTATTCATATTTCCAATTTCAATATTTGATTACGTTTCTGATTTTATTTGGAAAACATTTCCAAATCTTCTTTACTTGGATTTAAACAGATGTTTAAATCAACATCGCGATGACAACTCAAACCACTAACTTATTTACTAAATTCACTTAACCACTTTCACTCTCGAACCTTAACCATTTCTAAATTTAAAACGAAGTCAATCAAGTTGGGGTATAACTACCTCTCAGACCTTAACTGAACAACATTCAAATCTCGAAATAGGGTAAGTTCATCTTTAACTCTTTAACGCTTCCTTACGTAACTTCCGGATATAATTTACGAGTCTAACTTCTTTACAGAATCATTTGATTATAACAGTGGTGTTATAATTTCCCTGCTTCTGAAATAAAATAACTTTAATCTAACTCTTATTTCCTAACTTGAATAAATAACGAACAACCAATTTATCAACTCCTATTTGGTTAACTCTTATCCTATAACTCTTATTCGAATACTCCAATCTAATAACCAGATTCGATTAACTTACTTCGAATATCTCTGATTCGATTAACTCACTTCGAATATCTCTGCTAACTTGGTTCGACCCACTCGATTAGATTAATTAGGCTCGACTAACTTGGTTCGACCCACTCAATTTGACTAACTTGGTTTGACTAACCATACTCGATTAACTCAACTTGATTAACTCCTATCGAATAACTAATATTCGATTTACTTCCATTCGCTTGACTCTAGATCGCAGCGATCACAATGGTTACGCCTGATTCCCTCAGGAAACATCCGACCGCCTTAGGCTATTTACAGCCCTGCGAATTACGCTAGCAGTCGTACGAGATGGCAACTTACCCTGAATACTATGTTTGACTAACTCTGTCTCAAATAACTATATTTGATTAACTCTAGTTCGTTTTAACTCAAATCGATTAACTCTAACTGATCAACTCTAACTGTTAACTCTACCTGGTTAACTCTAACTGGTTAACTCTAACTGATTAATTCTAACTGGTTAATCCTACTGATTAACTCTAACTGATTAACTCTAACTGGTTAACTCTACCTGGTTAACTCTAACTGGTTAACTCTACCTGATTAATTCTAACCGGTTAACTCTAACTGATTAACTCTAACTGGTTAACCCTAACTGATTAACTCTAACCGGTTAACTCTTATTCGAATAACTAATATTCGATTTACTAACCTTCGAATACCATATTCGATTTAACTAACTTTATTCGCTTTATAAAGATTTCCTTTTAACAACGTTTATTCATTTAAAAAGATTTACTTTTTAGTAACGGTTCTTCACTTTAAAAATGTCCTTTTAATAATGTTTTCCTTTTTATAAACATCCTATTCAGTTATAAACAAATTTCCTTTTTATAACTCTATTTATTTTCTAAATATTTCCTTTTCAATTTTATTCTTCAAAATATTCTAACTCTTTAAATTTCTGGAAAAATTCGTCATAACCTCCTTTGTAACGGGAGCATCGGGAAAATCCCCAAACCCGCCACACAGGCCTTTCCATTCAAAAAGGAAATGTTTTAAAATTATTTCCTTTCTAAATATCTCCTTTTTATAAATATTCCAATTTATAAATATTTCTTATTTATAAATATTCCATTTATAAATATTTTATTCTCAATATCGCTTTGAAAATCCCCTTATCAACATTTCAGTATGTTATGGTATTCAATCATATCAAATCACGAAGTTCAATATCGTCTAAGCACACAAAATCGACAACATAATATATACCACATCATATATTACAATATATGAACAGAATAGTATTATAAATATTGAGGAACCCAGTTGGGTCCCTCCAACCTGTTTCCCTGCATCCACAGATCTTACACAATATGATTATTATCACTTTCAGTTCAATATAAATTATTCTGATAGCAGAATCAATATATAAATATTTAACGGTTTATATATATATATATATTCCACTAACTGACTAGCAGTTCAATCAATCAACCAACACACAGCAATCAACAGGTGATTAACAGTTCTATAATTACATTATAAAAATATAACTGTTCAGAGTTGGTGAGTTTTACTCACATTGTCTGTAATCGTTAAATAACGATTTATAGTCATTGATTCTAATCGTACAATTTATTTTGCTATAAATTGTAGCGAGCTCCAATATACGCCCTGTCAATTCCAGAATGTAGCGTCGGTCTATACGATCCTACCAGATCTGGTTTTGATGATTTCTGATAACGTTTGCAAAAATTATGAGTTATACAAATTCATATATACAATTGAAATTAGACTAAACTATACTTATTGAATTATCGGGCCTTAACCTTTTTCTTTCTTCCTTTAAATTCTGGCCCGTTTGTATTAAGCCCACTCCGCCACTTCAATGCAATCAAAATCAACAGGCCCAAAGACCTCAGGCCTTCACCGCACAAAATTTTGTGCGTCTTCCCCTTATTCCTTTTGAATCATTTTGTTACTAAAGCACACAACTTCCTTCTTCTCTCGATAAGCATAGATCCTACTGTACATCAGTATATGTATCTTCAAAATGACCAACTCCATCACATAAACACTACCCTTTCCCACGGTTGCATGCATTAGTTCACCAAACTCCCCATTAGGACGTCTTTTCCCAAACCAAATGGTCAAACTCGCACACTGTTTCTTCATTGAAGACAATCCATATCTAAACCCAACCGTACAACTCCATCACAGTAAAAATAGAACAACTCCACTGTAATGCTCCTTCATAAAATCTCAGATTCAAACATCACGAGACCTGTATCACACTTTCATGAACACTACTAATCAATAATTAAGGTCTTAACCATTTTACTAAATCCCTATTTTTACTGTTAACATCTCCTTCATACCATCGTTACTCAACACATTAACAACCCTGATCCAATATCTAACTGCCTCGACAGCAGCTCTTTCGAGCCTCCAGCTTCAACTCGTCGTCCCTTATATTTAAAGTGTAACGCATGCTCAGTAAAATATACCTATCATTTCCAACCCGTAGGTCTCCTTCCAGTCATATACGTTCCCATTATAATTAATTTGATAAAAATACAAAAACACTTCCCTCAACTTCTCCCTGTAACGCAACAGACCTTCCACGATACTGATCCGCACCCTCCTTCCATCAATACACTCCGCAACATGCTGAAACCCATCCACAAATCGACCACCAGAGAGTGCCGAGTTCGACCACACCACAACCAATAAGAGCGTCGCTCCAATTCCATGCTTTATCGTGCCCTAGGCACGCTGTACCACTGCCGTCTTCGATGAGGGGGTACCACACCCTGCGATTCTCGTACAGAAATGAAGTTGCTTCCCTAACGAGCATCATGATGTCAGTTTTATGATTTAGAAATTTTTATTTCTTTTCATATGAATTTGTGAAGCACGATATTGGGTTTGAGAAAGAAAATCGTTGACGGCTGAATCCATTGACCATCTGAGAAATGATTTTAGGTTTCGAGAATTAAGGAGTTAGTGTTATTTATAGGGTTGAGGGGTGAGATATTTTGTGGAGAATTTGGTTTCTACGTCCTTGAAGAAGGAGAGAAAGGATGTGGCTAAGAAAGGGGGTGCGTGGCCAATTGTTTGATCAGAAATACGATATAATGAGGTTTAGTATTAGACTAGGATATTTAGATATTTTTAGGTTCTGTTGTCATGTAAATTTGCGTCACGTACGAACTGATAACGACAGAACAAAAAATACCATCATGACGAGAAAGGTACCCGGATCCCAAAAATATAATAATATCGGTAGGTTGACTCATATTGTGAAACCCTGAAATGTCGATACAGGGTGCCAAATGCTCCAAATAAAAAAGTTGCTTATTTAATTAATTAAAAATTATAGTAAAATTCAAAAAATTAATTTATCACTACTTCCCAAAAGAACCTTGTCTAAATTCAAACCCGATCTCTAGTTATATCGAATAAACCGTTACGGTCGATAAACGATTCTATAGCGACTATTTTAAAATTTGATTTGGACATATCTCAAAATCTACACAACGAAATCCTGATTTTTCTCTTCCCCTAGAAAGATATACTCCACCAGCTCCACACATTTCTTGTTTCACAGAAATCCGATTTAAAACGAACCCTGTACATTCAGTTGAAGTTCAAATCGCCAAATCGCGAACTGCTGCGCCATTTCAAGCTCGATTATAATTATATTATAATTATACGTTCAAACTGACGTTATTTAAATATATTCGTTATTCAATTTCAATTCTAAACTGAATTATATATATTTTCAATTCCCCAATTCACACCATATCGCCATTTCAGCCCAATCTGATTATTTCAGAATTAAATATATTATTTAATTATTATTTTAATTAAATATTCCAAGTTATTTAATTAAACAACCGTTTTATTCTCTTAATCACCTATCCAATAATTAAATTAATTAATTATAATCTCGCTGCAAATGCGGGTCATTACACATACTTTGCCTGGGTCGACACAGGGGTCAACCTGAGCGGGCCCAGGTCCATTTTACAAAACGTGTAATTTTGATATTGGCGGTTCGGATCTTTACTGATTAAATCCGATGGACCAGAATTTTCTAGTACACCTACAAATAGACTAGCAGGGCCTAACTTTAATCTCATATTTTCTGAAGTGCTGCCTAGGCTTTGTGTAACACCCCACGTCCATTAGTGTCACTCACTAAGGGAATGCATTAATTTCATGGAGCGTTATAAGAGTATAAAATAGAATATCACAAGATAGATATATAAAATGGTACTTAAAAATTCGAAATTTATTCATTGTAGCGGAAAAAGAAAAACATGTTTGGTTACGTCATCAAAACCATATACTAAAGCCAAGTACACAAATATCCATCTTGAACAAAATTATTATCAGAGTACATAAAAGCAAAACCATAATCCCATTCCAAATATCCATAATGAAAAAGAGATAGAGTTGAGCATTACTTTCAACACTTCCAAGCACTTCAAGAAGAAAGAAATCCAAGTCAAGCTCCACTAATCCCACCCTGAGGACCTGAGAGGGGGGAGGGAAGGAAAGAAAAGAGGCGAAACAAACAAGGTCAGTATTAAAGTCTGGCGAGTCCAGTGACTTTAACAATATAATCAGTAAAGTAATAGGATAAGAACATAAACTGGATATAAGAAATGACTGCAACATAAGCAGGTATGACAAGGTAAACAAGATGAACAAGATATGACGTTGATTGCACTTCTAATCATCATAAAATAATTCCTACACCGCACCAATAATAGTTTCATACTAAAAGATGATCCCTCCTTACTTATCATAATAATGGTAGCTTCGTGTAATCCTAGCTGCTCTCGTAGGTGCCCCACTTGCTCCTACCACCACTAGTTGTACCCACTACCCTCCTTACTAATCATAATAATGGTAGCTTCGTGTACTCCTAGCTGCACTCGTAGGTGCCCCACTTGCTCCTACCACCACTAGTTGTACCCACTACCACCCCCATTTGATCAACTTCCAAACTCATAGATACCCGTGTTGGTCCCACAGGAGGGTGTATCACTCCCTAAAGTGGCAACCCGATACCACTAAAATGCACGGCTTATACCTACACGATGCAACAGCGTCTTACCTACCAGCCCGGACCCACGCACGCACATGACTCCGTTGGACTTGCACTATCATCGCTAACTCTTTATTGACCTCTTACAATCAACCCAGTAAGCGTTCCTCATCCTCGACCTAATTCGAGCTCATATAGATACTAAAATGGATTACTAATTGAAAAGGGTCCACCCACTTGACACAAGCTTCCCTCCTAAGCTTGGTCCCCACTAGGAATTCCCTCTTAACCCCTTCTTATTCCCATGTCTTCTTACATGTTTCACCTTGGTTAAGTGCTTCTAATTATATTTCACATGTCACCGATGTCACCCACTTAACCCTTTTATCATTCCCATGTCTTACCACATGTCTTATCTTGGTTAAGTGTTTCTTAATTCATTATAACCATAATCTTGCAAGACCTCCCACATTAGATTACCGTTTTGCGGTTGCTGGATATGCCGGGCGGTTCCGAGCAGGCTTATACCGTAATCCGAATCTAACCTCGTGTCTTTGCATTATTACGCATCTAATTTGTACCTTTGACCTCTCACATTAGATTGCCAAATTGCGATTGCTGGATATGCCGGGCGGTTCTGGGCAGTCTTATACCGCAATTTGAATCTAACCTCGTGTCTTAGGCGTTCATTATCACTTTCTTGAGTCAAGTCCCAATTTTAAATCTTGGATTAAAATATATCCCAATTACCCATAATTTCAAATCTAAATTATTTTTATAATTTCAATCCAAATTAGGCCTATAATCTTGTGTATGCATGTTATGCCAAATAACGCCCAAATTAATTTACATTCATTGTTATTAACAATTTATGCCAAACCTCACGTATACCAATTATATCCAATTATGCCAAATCCAACTTATGCCAAATCTCATGTATACAATTTATACACAATTATGCCTAAATTGATTTATGCCAATAATCTCATTTTATTACAATTTCCCCAAACTTTTCCCAATTGTTCATACGTTATTCGTACGCAAATCTCATGTAATATGTTAGGCTCGAAGTTAGCCTAATCTCATAAAATAAAAAGGAAGAGAGGTAGGGAAGAGAATCAAAGCATCAAGACTGGCATAAACATAAGAACAGGCATATGAACATAAACATGCATGTAATGATAAAATAGATCAGAAAGGCATATGACAGGTTTATGGGCATGAATCAGAAAGATAATGATTTACAAATTGATAAGATTCATCTCAGTCACAGGCATATTCGTTAAATCCAATTTACAATCCTATCACAATTACTTTTTAATTTAATTATATGTGAAAGTGACATAGACTCACAATGATAGGATTTTTAGAAAAGAGAATTAGGCATTGTTGTTGTAGCAATTCTGATCTTGAACAATCTCACTTTGATTATTTGCGGATCTGATATTCGAATATGAATTCTCTTATTCTGATTTGTTTTGGTGCAGAAGAGAGGCTAGGTTAATTTAGATTAGAGCAGCATGGAGGCGCCATGGATGAATAACGATGAGATAAGGGTTAGGTTTGGTGCTTATTTATAGGAGTACTAGGTGTATTAGGACCTTCAGATTAGACTAGGAACCATCTGAACCATCCAAACTAGAAAAACACGTCACCCAGCCAATCCCAGGAGGACACATCAGCCCTAGGCCACCAAAACACGTCGGTCAGATCTGGGCCGGTAGGGGGGAGGGGGTCGACACCCCTAGGGGGGTCGACACCTATGTCGACCCCCCGGGGGGTCGGCACCCTAGAGCAAGAGATTTCCCGCTCACCCAGATTTTGATTTTTGAATTCGTTCTTGGTTTATTATTTAATTAATTTAATTCTGCTAATTCTTGAATTATTCTAAGCTTCATAACTTCTTCATACTGTATCCGTTTTACACAAACTCGGACTCTATCCCAAGCAGAATTCCGAGACGAATGCAATGGCTCAACCCATTTCCCTTTATTCTTCTTATAAAAATTAAGTATTCTTCAATTATCCCTTATGTCATGTTTTAAAGTTACGGGGTGTTACATTCTCCCCTCCTTAAAGGATTTCGTCCCCGAAATCTTCAAGTTAAGAAGAATGTATCCTACCATCCAATCATCCATCTACTCATCCATCATCCACAAGCATCCATTGTCCTTAAAAGATTCCTAATGCTATATGAACATATGCAAAAGTGTGTGTATATGTCCCTTATCTAATGAAAAGATCAGGCGGTCTACTGATTCAGTTAACCACCTTAATGCGAATTATGTTAGTGCCATGAGTCCAACATGTATGCAAAAGAATCCTAATGATACATATCATTTCTATATGAGTGCACAACCATTTATCCAAATGAAACATTCATATGATAACACATTAAACATACATCCATTAATTTTAAATATGCACACTCATTCATATGCAATATGAAGGTGATTGAGCCGATCTAGTGCCTAATGTGTGTGTAAATGCATTCACGAGCAACCACTAGCAAACACTTACATCCACTTGCATCCACCAAACATAATATGTCTCAAACACATGTTTACATCCATTGGCTTCTACTAAGGATCAAAGATGTGATCGAGAGGTTATACTTAAAAGATAAAAGAAACACACATAAAACTTTCAAGGCAAAGGAGTTAAGGATGTACCCTAGAAAAGAAAAGGATATGATGCGCGTATCTTGTCTTCAGTCTCCCAAGTTGCGTCTCCTTGATCATCTCCCCATTTGACTTTAACCAACTTGACCTCTCGGTTGCGTAACTTCTTGACCTCCGATCCAAGGATGCATGTAGGAGCTCGTCTAATCGTGGCCTCTTGCTCTACTTCCGCTTCTCTAAGCATGCTCGACTCTACTACTTTCGCGGTATCATGTAAACGCTTCCGCAAATGCGACATGTGAAATACGTCATGAACACCACTAAGCTTCTCAGGCAACTTCACTTTGTAGGCCATCTGTCCAATTTGCTCTGTAATGGGGAATGGCCCTACGAACCTTGGTGCCAATTTCCCTACGGACCTAAAGCGAACTACATTCTTCAGTGGTGACACTTTAATAAAAACCATGTCTCCAACCTCGAACTCAAGATTGATTCGTCTCTTATCAGCATATGACTTTTGACGGTCCTATGCCGTCTTCATACGTCTTCGAATCAAATCTATCTTCTCCAAAGTATCTCTAACCATATCGGGCCCAAGTAAAATCTTATCTGTAGATTCCCACCAACATGTAGGTGATCGGCAAGGTCGTCCATATAGAGCTTCAAAAGGTGCCATGCCAATGCTAGTCTGATATCTGTTGTTGTAGGCGAATTCTACCAATGGAAGATGTTCCTCCCTTGTCCCTCCAAAGTCCAAGATGCATAACCTCAAAAGATCTTCTAGAATCCGATTCATTCTTTCTGTTTGGTCGTCCGTTTGTGGGTGATAAGCGGTGCTCAAACACAATTGTGCTCCTACCGCCTCTTGCAAGCTTTTCCAAAACTCACTAGTGAAAATGGGATCCCGATCGCTCATAATACTAGAGGGTATGCCATGTAGACGAACTATCTCTCAGAGATAAACAGATGCTAACCATGCCGCTGTCTTTTACTCTTAAAGAGAATGAAATGGGCGCTCTTGGTAAGTCTATCTACTACTACAACCCAAATCCCCGTATTACCCTTCCTTGACCTTGGCAACCCGTTGACGAAATCCATGGAAATACTTTCCCATTTCCACAATGGAACTTCTAAAGGGTGAAGCAAACCACCAGGCTTCTATTGCTCAGCCTTGACTTGCTGGCACACTAAGCATCTAGAAACGAACTCAGCCACATCCTTCTTTATTCCGGCCCAAAAGAAAACTCGCTTCATGTCCCTATAAATCTTGTCACCACCGGGATGTATGGTCATCCTCAAACGATATGCTTCTTCAAGGATTGTCTTTCTCAAGCTCTCGTCTCGGGGTACGCAAAGTCTCCCATCTCTACGCAACCAACCTTTGTCATCTATAGTATACCTACTAAGATGGCTCGAAGACTCCCCTCTTATGAGCTTGTCTACAATCTCTATCAACTGTGGGTCATCTCGCTGTGTTGCCCCTATCTGTCCTAAAAGCGTAGGTCACACCTCTAATGATGCCAACAAACCGGGTACATAATCGATGGAGGGTCTAAAGCCAAAGGTAGAGATATACTCTAAACTCTGCCGCTTGACAAACAAAGGATTCAAAGTCAGCTTCTTTCTACTCAAGGCGTCAGCTACAACGTTACCCTTGGCAGGGGTATATGCAATCTCAAAATCGTAGGATGCTAAGAACTCCATCCACCTCTGTTGCCTTAAGTTTAGATCTTTCTGAGAGAACAAGTATTTAAGTGACTTATGGTCTGTATACAATTCAAACCTCTCACCAAGCAAATAATGGAGCCAAGACTTAAGCGCAAAAACTATGGCAGCTAGCTCTAAGTCGTAGGTAGGGTAATTCTTCTCATGGGCCTTTAACTGCCTTCCACCATAGCATATCACCCTTCCCTCTTGCATCAAAACTGTGCCAAGCCCTGTACTGCAAGCATCGGTATATATTGTGAACGGTTTACTCCCATCCAGCAAAACTAAAACTGGAGTTGTCGTCAATGCCCTCTTCAAACATTGGAAAGCATCATCACAGTCAACATCCCAAGAAAATGTCAAATTCTTTTTCATTAACCGAGTAAGTGGGGATGATATCTTAGCAAAGTCCTTGATGAACTTTCTGTAATATCCCGCCAAACCAAGAAAACTTCTTACTTCTGTTGCGTTCTTAGGAATCTTCCAATCTTGGATTGCTACCACCTTCGTGGGATCCACTGCTATCCCTTCCTTAGAGACCACGTGCCCTAAGAACCTCACTTCCTTCCTCCAAAAATGACATTTGGAGAACTTAGCTTTGAGTTGATGTCTTCGAAGAGTCTCTATGACTTCCCTAAGACGTAGGGCATGCTCTTCCTCGCTTTTAGAGAATATCAAGATATCATCCACAAAAACTACCACGAACTTGTTTAGAAACTCCCTAAACACCCTACTCATCAAGTATACGAAATATGCTGGTACATTTGTCAAGCCAAAAGGCATGACGAGCCATTCAAAGAAACCATCGGGAGTTCTAAAAGCAGTTTTATCTATACTATCCTCAGCTACCCTCAACTGATGAAATCCTATAGCTAAGTCCAACTGTGAGAAAACCGAAGCACCAACCAACTGATCAAACAAGTCATCTATCCTCGGCAATGGGTGTCTGTTTTTCTTCGTGAGCTTATTCAGCTCCTTATAGTCCACACACAATCTAAGTGAACCATCAGCTTTTGTGGCAAAAACAACTGGAGCACCCCACTCCGAGATACTTCTTTTTATGAACCCTTTCTCAAGCAACTCTTTCACTTGTTTACTAAGCTCCCCCTTTCTCTTGGAGCCATGTGGCGCACCGGCAATGCAACTGACTTTGCATTGTCCACCAAGTATATGCGGAAATCTATCTCGCGTTTTGGAGGTAAGCCCCTAATCTCCTCAAAGACATTTTCATATTCACGGACTACTCGAACAGATTGTAAGTCATCAATAGATGTGTCAAGAGATTCTAGGTAGCTAAGCATAACAGAACCCTTAGGGTCGCATGAGATATCGACAGTATTACCCAAACCAGTCAACAGTTTAACTACCCTCTTTTCACAATGGAGAATGGCACTATACTGGCTAGCCAATCCATTCCTAGAATCAACCCATAGCCCGTGAAACCAAGCACATAAGTATTGCATTCGAACTCAACGCCATTCACATATATTCTCAAATCCCGACATAACATAGAAAGATGAGCCGTGCCCCCAATAGGATTTGAGACTACAATGGGATCCATAACTAGACTAGTAGTTATGTGCAGTGTTTCAATTAACGAAGCAGCTATAAACGAATGTGAAGCGCCAGAATCAAACAAAGTCCAAACAGGATGATCAAAAAGGGAAATCAAACTTTTGACAGAAATGTTTCTACCTCTTTCTTGCGTAGGTGCCATGAAGCATGAACCTGTCCTCCAGAAGTAGATCCTGTCCTCTGTCCTTGCCCTTGTCCTTGCCTTCTTGGGCAGTCTTTAATCATATGTCCTTCCTCAACACATTGGAAGCAACCTGTCTTCTTCTTCTTTCTATAGTCCTTCTTTAAGTGGCCAGGTATCCCACAATTGTTACACTTTCTTTTCTCTAAACCCTTGTTATCCTTGCTGCCTTTCTTTTGTTGTTGTTGTATCTTCTTTGGATCTCCTTTCTTATCATGTGCCTTGTTCACATTAGCACCTTTCTCCTCTTCATGCATCAGTGCCATGTCAACAAGTTTCACAAAAGTAGCCCCCATAGGAATGTGGGACATAACCAACCCGTGTAATGGTTCATTCAGACCCTTGGCAAATCTCAAGGCCTTCTCATGTGGTGTATTAACTAATTCCATACCAAATCTTGCTAACTGGTTAAACTTGTTAACGTACTCCTTCACCGACAAACTCCCTTGTTTCAAAGCCAAGAACCTCTCCATGTATAAACTCTCCTCTGCTTGTGAAAGAAATTTCAACTCAAACCTTTGTTTAAAATCCATCCACGTCTCCACTGCACGTCCTCCATTAGTTACTTCCCACCAAAATGAGGCTTCATCCTTCATCAACCAAGCAGTTAGCTGAACCTTCCTTCCATCGTCTAGCTCAAAGATCTAAACAAGTCCTCCACTTCCTTGAGCCAATTCCGAGCCTCAACAAACGTCTCAGTTCCATAAAATGGTTTTCCGCCCATCGCATGGAAGTCTTTGCATATCTTAGAAAAAGCGTCTACACGGGGGGGAAGGGGGGAGGAGGAGGGGCGGCTGCAGCTGGGGGAGGAGGAACGTCTGCTGGGCCTATGGCAATAGCCCTAGCCTCTAGATACCTTCTGATCCAGCCTGGTATCTATACGCCCTCTGGTATAACGGGTTCCCTAGACATGCTGAAAGGAAAAAGGAAGAGATTCAAAATAGGAAATCGAAAGATAGATATATGGCTTTTGGGGATTATGTTTTTCATAATAAACTTTTCTCTTGAAAATACCCTCTTTAAAACAAGTTTTTGTAAATACTTCTTATGCTTTTGAAAACGGTTTTCAAAATTTTTTATCTGTTCTGGTAACCTTCAGCTCTGAAACTACGTGTAACACCCTACGTCCATTAATGTCACTCACTAAGGAATGCATTAACTTTCATGGAGCATTATAAGAGAATAGAACAGAACATTACAAGACAGATATATAAAATGGTACTTAAAAATTCAAAATTTATTCATTGCAGCGGAAAAAGAAAAACATGTTTGGTTACATTATCAAAACCATATACTAAAGCCAAAAACACAAATATCCTTCTTGAACAAAATTATTATCAGAGTACATATAAGCAAAACCATAATCCCACTCCAAATAGCCATAATGAAAAAGAGATAGAGCTGAGCATTACTTTCAACACTTCCAAGCAATTCAAGAAGAAAGAAATCCAAGTCAAGCTCCACTAATCCCACCCTGAGGACCTGAGAGGGGGGAGGGAAGGAAAGAAAAGAGGTGAAACAATCAAGGTCAGACATAAAGTCTGGCAAGTCCAGTGACTTTAACAATATAATCAGTAAAATAACAGGATAAGAACATAAACTGGATATAAGAAATGACTGCAACATAAGCAGATATGACAAGGTAAACAAGATGAACAAGATATGACGTTGATTGTGCTTCTAATCACCATAAGATAATTCCAACACCGCACCAATACTAGTTTCATACTAAAAGATGATCCCTCCTTACTTATCTTAATAATGGTAGCTTCGTGTACTCCTAGCTGCTCTTGTAGGTGCCCCACTTGCTCCTACCACCACTAGTTGTACCCACTACCCTCCTTACTAATCATAATAATGGTAGCTTCGTGTACTCCTAGCTGCTCTCGTAGATGCCCCACTTTCTCTTACCACCACTACTTGTACCCACTACTGCCCCCATTTGATTGGTTCTCTAACTCGTAGATACCCGTGCTGGTCCCACAGTAGGGTGTATCACTCCCTAAAGTGGCAACCCGATACTACTAAAATGCACAGCTTATACCTATACGATACAACAACGTCTTACCTACCAGCTTGGACCCACGCACGCATATGACTCCGTTGGACTTACACTTTCATCGCTAACTCTTTGTTGACCTCTTACAATCAACCCAGTAAGTGTGTCTCGTCCTCGACCTAGTGCGAGCTCATATAGATACTAAAATGGGTTACTGGTTGAAAAGGTTCCACCCACTTGACACAAGCTTCCCTCCCAAGCTTGGTCCCCACTAGAAATTTCCACTTAACCCCTTCTTATTCCCATGTCTTCTTACATGTTTCACCTTGGTTAAGTGCTTCTAATTGTATTACACATGTCACCCATGTCACCCACTTAACCCTTTTATCATTCCCATGTCTTACCACATGTCTTATGTTGGTTAAGTGTTTCTTAATTCATTATAACCGTAATCTTGCAAGACCTCCCACATTAGATTGTCATTTTGCGGTTGCTGGATATGCCGGGTGGTTCCGGGCAGGCTTATACCGCAATCCGAACCTAACCACGTGTCTTTGCATTATTACGCATCTAATTTGTGCATTTGACCTCTCACATTAGATTACCAAATTGTGGTTGCTGGATTTGCAGGGGGTTCCGGCAGTCTTATACCGCAATTTGAATCTAACCTCGTGTCTTAGGCGTTCATTATCACTTTCTTGATCCAAGTTCCAATTTTAAATCTTGGACTAAAATATATCCCAATTACCCATAATTTCTAATCTAAATTATGTTTATAATTTTAATCCAAATTAGGCCTATAACCTTGTGTATGCATGTTATGCCAAATTACGCCCAAATTAATTTGCATTCATCGTTATTAACAATTTATGCCAAACCTCATGTATACAAATTGTATCTAGTTATTCCAAGTCCAACTTATGCCAAATCTCATGTATGCAATTTACACACAATTATGCCCAAATTGATTTATGCCAATAATCTCATTTTATTACAATTTCCCAAACTTTTCCCAATCGTTCATACGTTATTCGTACGCAAATCTCATGTAATACGTTAGGCTCGAAGTTAGCCTAACCTCATAAAATAAAAAGGAAGAGAGGTAGGGAAGAGAATCAAAACATCAAGACTGACATAAACATAAGAATTGGCATATGAACATAAACAGGCATGTAATGATAAAATAGATTAGAAAGGCATATGATAGGTTTATGGGCATGAATCAGAAAGATAATGATTTACAAACTTGATAAGATTCATCTCAGTCACAAGCATATTCATTAAATCCAATTTACAATCCTATCACAATTACTTTTTAATTTAATTATATGTGAAAGTGACATAGACTCACAGCGATAGGATTTTTAGAAAAGAGAATTAGGCATTGTTGTTGTAGAAATTCTGATCTTGAACAATCTCTACTTTGATTGTTTGCGGATCTGATCTTCCAATATGAATTCTCCTATTCTGATTTGTTTTGGTGGAGAAGAGAGGCTAGGTTAATTTAGACTAGGGCAGCATGGAGGCGCCATGGATGAATAACGATGAGATAAGGGTTAGGTTTGGTGCTTATTTATAGGAGTACTAGGTGTATTAGGACCTTCAGATTAGACTAGGAACCATCTGAATCGTCCAAACCAGAAAAACACGTCACCCAGCCAATCCCAGGAGGGCACATCAGCCCTAGGCCACCAAAACACGTCGGCCAGATCTGGGCCGATGGGGGGGGTCGACACCCCTATAGGGGGGTCGTCACCTATGTCGACTCCCCTATAGGGGAGTCGACACCTGTGTTGACCCCCCCATATGTGGACTCCCCTAGGGGGGTCGATACCCTAGAGCGGGAGATTTCCCGCTCACCCAGATTTTGATTTTTGAATTTGTTTTTGGTTTATTATTTAATTAATTTAATTTGGTTAATTCTTGAATTCCTCGAAGCTTCATAACTTCTTCATATTGTATCCGTTTTACGCAAACTAGGACTCTATCCCAAGCAGAATTCCGAGACGAACGCAATGGCGCAACCCATTTCCCTTAATAATTCTTATAAAAATTAAGTATTCTTTAATTATCCCTTATGTCATGTTTTAAAGTTACAGGATGTGCACTTTGCCATTCTCTTTTCCCTCCAAACCTTTTCAGAGATTTATCATGTTAGTTCTTAGGGGTTCTAATTCAGGGTTCAAAGATAAGAGATATAGATCTACAACATATAGATTTCTGGTGCCTAAACATATATTAAAAATATATGTATACAAAAGGCAATAAATAAATAAATAACTGAGTAATGTCCGTTGGGGTACAACAATGTAGATATTTTAGGGAATAATAAAATAAGGACACTTCATTCCCCTTTAATGTCTTATAGGGAAATATGACTGCTAGGTTTATAAGTGACATTATTAGTAACCAACAGAAATAAATGTTACATGTGAAAATATACAAGTTGGTAAAGAAAGGGAAGTTACAATGGTAAAAGTTTGGTTAAAAGGGGAAAATATGATGAACAAGGAATATAACCTATTATAATTAATTACATTAATGAGAATGCAATATAATAGGTAGGCTTGTCCTACGGACAAGTGGAAATTATAACATAGGTTATAATAAATAAAAAGGAAACTTATTAATAAACTTTAGTTAAGAAGAACGAAGTTAATAAGTGAACAACAACAATAAGTTGTGACAGTTATGATGGAATAAGAAAGAGTAAATTAAGAAGACTTATGGAATGAAATAAGTTATACTTAATTATATATATTAAGTAACATGTTAATAGAAAACATGTGGATTGGGATAAAATATATTTAATTATACATTAAGTAGAACATGTTATTGTAACCTGTAAACATGAAATTGGACACTGAAAGACAAAGTAATAGTGTAAAAAGATTATAGATTACTTTTGTTAATTACAATCTAGGGAATAGCATGTTATGGGCATATTAATGAACTTAAATGGGTTAAGTTATATCATTGGATTAATAAACGAGAGAGGTCCATTCCTTAGAGATATAAAAGGCTCAGAGAAAACCTGGTAACTTGAATAAAAAATAAAATGTGGACAATCAAGTTAATTGGAAATCTGATAAGATAAGACTGGCACGTGATAACATGTTAATGTGATGCGCTTGGAACAGTTCGCATGTCTAAAGGTGAAGAACCCAAATGGGGTAGATCATCGGAGTGTCTGGAGACATGGAAGGAGCATGTCCACATGATTACTCGGCTCGACATTGACTTCTCGATGGGACTGGAGATAAGCATGCGACTTCCGAGGGAGGCGATAGGGTACTTCTTGGAGGTTCGCTGTGCGGTACACGCTCAGGACGTACTCGCAGAGGTGAGGGTCAGCGCGATACCACCTAAGCGGGTATACCTTGACTACAACAGTAGTTTTGTAGTCAGAAGGCTATGGCAGTATGGCACTGGGGTGATTCGACGGTTTGCCTCGCTCGTGGAGGGAGGTTGGTCAGGACCAAATTAAGGATAGTAATCATCGGATACCTGTCATTGGCAGTCAATGAGATGCGGAAAGGATAGAGCTAAAGCAAGATACCATTGTCCTTTCAATATCGAGGCATGGTTGAGGGACGCCAAATTGGATGGTAGATTGGCTGCTAGAGGCACGTCACTTAGCTGTTGATGTACTCTTTCACTAGTTGAGGGACGGGTCTGGGTGGGGCCATAGCCATTGTGAAAAAGCAGACCATACTTGGATATCTGTATTGTAGGCCCTTAAAGGTGGGCCTATATAGATATGGAAAGGCTCCTGACCGAGTTTTGTGCATTGGATGCACCCCTATTACGGGACTTCGGTTATAGTAGACAGAATGTACATATAAGGGTCTAGGTACATGCACATCGCACCGTGTTGTGCGTCGTAGACGTCGGTGTATAGCAGACAGAACGTATGTGTGATGGTCAAGGTACATGCACATCGCACTGGGTGGTTTATCATAAATGTTAGGGGATTACCCCATACGCTTGCGTGGCATAGCGAGGAGGGTTCTGTGCGGTAACATGGCGTTATGATTCGGATTTCCGTACGTCGTTCCGCATAGGATACGCTTCCGTGGTATGACGGTGTAGCCGTGCGAGGAGGGTACTATGGGAAGTACCTTGATATATTGGGGGTAGCTACATATATATTATGTTAGGTTAATCTACCAGGATGTAGATGGGTGCGACGTATGTGTCAAGCATTGAGTGCTATTAACCCAAAACAAACTAATAAACAAGAAAATGTAACTGAACGGTATATGTTGTGTTATTTCAGAATGTGTAATTTAAGTCCAGTCACAAGAGCTTGCGTTCTGACCCCCTTCTCGTAACATACTCGCAGGTTAGGTTTATGACAGAGATATGATAGTTTTAGATACTGGTTAGGCAGTATTATTACTTTGGTAAGACTATATTCGATTATATTATATTTTATTCCATTTCGCTGTGAGATGTTTTCATAGCTCTAATATATTTTATATCTCTTTCTTTTCTGCATGATATCTAATAAGCCAACTCGAATTTCGATAGATTGGAATTTTTATAGAAAAAAAATAAGTCTGTCAGAATTCGTCTTGTTACATCTGGTATCAGAGCTTAGGTTTAGAATTCATAATTCATGTATAGATAGTGAGTGAACGTGTTTGTATTTTTAAAAATATAAATATATTATATATATATATATATACACCTAGATCCATAAGGGAACCCATTAATAGGAAGAATGACAAATGGAAAAAGTTGGGATATCTGTTATGTACACTAAAGGAATGGTTATGGAAATCTGAAAATAAGTGGCCCTTCGGTGGTTTGGTGGAAAGTGTACAATGTGTTTTGTAAAGGAAAAAGGACGTATCCCATAGTTAGTATCTGAAATGATAGTGTTTCAGGTTAGTGGGTTTGACAGTTGAGCCTTATAAATTGGGAAAAGGGAAGAAGGAAAATGGATTAAAAATATATATTTGAGAAAAACGACTTTGTGGTGATATCTAGGTAAGTCTAGGTAAGTTAGAAACCCACTTTGAGTCTAGCCTCATTGTTAGCTTTTGAGAACTTGAAAAATTAAAAGCTTTTGGGTGATAGTTTATGGTGTTTTCAAGTTTTGACGTTAAAAGTTACAATTTTAAAATATGTACTAGCTAAATTGTGTAAAAACAATTTTTGAAACAAAAAGGAGGTATTTTTGAAGTTTGAAAAAAAATGTAAGGAACATATTTGAAAAGTACATACTGTGATTTGAAGAAAAATAAAATAAAATGGTATATTTTGGAAATGGTGATTTCTTATGGAATTTTTGTCTAAATTGAATTCTTTCAGAAAATGTGCACATTATAGAGCATGTATAGCTCACTGGTTTTAAACTATAATGTATGAAAGAGTGAAATAACAAAGCAAAGAAAAGATTGCATTTTGTTAAAACTAAAATTTTCGATAAAGAAAATTTTGAAAATCTCTATTCTTTTGCTAATAATTTTTTACAATTGTTTTGACATAAGATTTTGTTGGATGGACAAAATAAGTTGTAAGAATTAAGAATAAAGTAGATGTTTGCACCTAGATGTAAGTTATTGACCTGACATTGTAAACATGAACGGTTGTGAAACTGATTGAGAAGTAGTTGTTTTTACCTACTCCAGTTTTTGTGATTTGATAAAAAAAGATTTGCATTATTTTGGATGACATATTTTTGTGGTTTGGCAAAAAATAAGTTCTAATGAAGAAAAAGAGAAGTTTTAAAACTTTTGAAGAAAATAAATGATAAGGCGGAACAATGTTTTTAAATCATGGAGTAGGTAAGGATTAGTACCTAGGGAAGACAGGAAATATTTTGAGGCTATGAAGTGTATAGCAAGGACTATATTGGAATAATGGTAAGCTCCCATAAAATACGTAAGCATTATAGAGCCTGGGTTGTTGATTGGAAAAGATTGTTAATACACAACAAGGACTAGTAGTGACTACTAGATGGTAAAGGGTAAGTAAGTATTTAGATCCTTTGGTTTGGTCTTTTCTTTGTAGGAGGGGACATGGTCCTAGGATTCTTAACCCTTGGTAGTAGCTATGTAGAGTGCCTGTTTTAGTCGAAGGATTAAAAGGCTTATTTAAAAATTAAACTTAGATCAGGGGATTAAGTTAAATAAGCTAAGAAAGGAGAAATAACATAACTAAAAAGAAAATAACATATCTGGTAAATCAACAAACATGACAGTTAAGAAAAATGGAAAATTTTGAGAAATGAGAATAAGAATGGGTTTTTCCTAAGTAAGTTGGAAAAGAAAATCATTAACAAAGAATTTTTTTATGTGAACGGTGCTTGGATAGGAAGATAGAGAATCTTTATATAATAGTTACATAAAATAAGGTACATAAAAGAAAAACGGAAGATGTCAAGTTTTCCATTTTCCGCCTTTTTGTTACATAAGAAATCAAATTTAGAAAATCAAACTTTTGTCAAATTCGAATATTTAAATTTGGCTGGCAGGGTTTTTGATGCAAAAATTGGATGAAAAACTATTTTGATTTTCAAAGTATTGCATTCATGTAGAAATGGCATGTATATTTAGGGTGTGTGCATCATGTTTTCAAAAGATTTTCAAAAAATTGAATTCATATAGGAGGTACAGCTTAGGCATACACTGCATCATGTATTATTATGTTGTATACACTTTGCATAAGTGCACAAATATTGCAAAAGTTGGATGCACTATTGTAAATTGTGCGGGGGATTACTTAATTTTACCTTTATCAAATTTGGGGGAAGAAATTTTCTAAAGGTGGAGAATGTAACACCCCGCATTTATTAAATATTTAATGAGTAATAAATAAAGGTTGTGCACATATGTACATATGCATGAATGTAAATGTTAAAATTAATAAGGTGCAAGCTAAGAAAAGAAAGGAATAAATGCATGCAATAAAACAATGATTGCAGCCATTAAAAGACAAAGAATTGAAAGGTAGGTTATTAATGAATCAATAACCAAAATATTGCATGCGTGTATAAACATGAAAAATTGAAATTCAAACATTAAAATTATAAATTGGCCAAGCTATATTTGGAAGAGAATTAACGTTATTAAATAACACTCAGATCAAAAGATTATATGTATATATACGTGTAGAATTGAAATTCAAGCTTAATAATGGTGTGTAAGAGGAATAAAATAAATCAAGAAGAATAATATAAAGCAAGTAAGTAACATTTTTAATTAAACGTCTAATTTCAGTAATTATAGCGTCGACCAAAACGCGCATTGACCCTGATGAGTCAACCCATGCTTTGCCTGGGTCGACTTATGGGTCGACACACGGGTCAACCCACCTATAGGGCGGATCGACACTGGGGTCAACCCGAGCAGGCCCACGTCAGTTTTATGTGGCGTGTAATTTTGATATTGGCAGTTTGGATTTTTATGGATTAAATATAATGGACCAGACTTTTCTATTACACCTATAAATATACTAACAGGGCTTAACTTTAATCTTATATTTTCTGAGGTGCTGCCTAGGCTTTTCCATTCTTTTTTTTCTCTAGACCTTTTCAAAGATTTATCATGTTAGTTCTTAGGGATTCCGATTCAAGGTTTAAAGATAAGAGATATAGATCTACAACATATAGATTTCTGATCAACATGAGATAAGTTCTTGAATCTAATTTATATAGGTTTTCTCTCTTTCTTTCCCTCTTCTTTCAATATTAGATTTGTGAATCCATGGTTATTTAGATAATAGATTCAGTTAGCAAAGCCATGGAATAATAGATCTGGATCAAATTCAAGGATTGGAAAGTTGTTAGGTGAGTGGATTTAAATTATACCTTTTTAAATAATGGTATATTTACCGGTTACATTCCCCGTCATTCTTAACATGTTAAATAACTGTAAGTTGTGATAATTACGATATAATTCATTTTCAGTTATGTTAAGAATATTACTGTTGTATAGATCTATTCTATGGATATGCTAATTGGATTAAAAATCACTGTAGTATTGAAATTGTGAAATTTACAATAAAAGTGAATAAGTTACTGAAAATGTTGTTAATGAAAAATTGGATATTGTAAATCAAATTACAGTGAAATTGGGAATTATTAGAAAAAGAATAGATATGCCTAATTTGTATGTAAAATTTACAGTAATTGAGAAATTGTAGATAACCGCAATGAGACACGAGGTTAGGTAATTAGGAAATTGTAGACATTGAGCCCGGAGCAAACCAGCACCCACAAGTGGTCAACTTAATGTGAGAGGTCTGGTGCCTAAACATATATTAAAAATATATATATACAAAGGGCAATAATAAATAAATAAATTTGTAATGTCCGTTGGGGCACAATAATGTAGATATTTTAGGGAATAATAAAATAAGGACACTTCATTCCCCATTAATGTCTTAGGGAAATATGACTGTTAGGTTTATAAGTGACATTAATAGTAACCAACAGAAATAAATGTTACATGTGAAAAAATAAAAGTTGGTAAAGAAAGGGAAGTTACAATGGTAAAAGTTTGGCTAAAAAGGGAAAATGTGATGAACTGGGAATATAACTTATTATAATTAATTACATTAATGAGAATGCAATATAATAAGTTGGTTTGTCCAAAGGATAAGTGGAAATTATAACATAGGTTATAAATAAAAAGGAAACTCATTAGTAAACCTTAGTTAAGAAGAACGAAGTTAATAAGTGAACAGCAACAATAAGTTGTGACAGTTATGGTGGAATAAGAAAGTGTAAAGTAAGAAGACTTATGGAATGAAATAAGTTATACTTGATTATATATATATTAAGTAACATGTTAATAGAAAACATGTGGATTGGGATAAAATATACTTAATTATACATTAAGCAGAACATGTTTGAAACAACCCACCTCCGTTAAGGTCACTCACAAAGGGAATGCCCTAACTTTGATGGAGCATTCTAGTTAAAAGATGCAGATAAATTACAAGACAGACAAAACTTAAACATCGGAAATTAAATAAAACTTTATTTTATTGATAAACAACAACTTAGTACAAAGATTGTTTTCCAACACTAAAACAACAATTTTCATTATAACAAAGCATCTATCTTGTTTAACAAAATAAAGAAGCATGACAGTGATATTCCCCAATAAAGCATGAGCCAGCCATAGCAGTGGAAAAGAGAGTCCAAAGTAATACGTCAAAGAGTCTTCAAGCTTGGAAAAAGTAAGGGTCTAAACTAAGCTGAGCTATTCCCTACCTGACTATCTAGGGGGGACGGAAGAAAAGAAGACGAAAGAAAAACAGAGTCATACATAAATCCTGGTAAGTCTAGTGACTTTTCAGTGTGTGAACAAGAAAAAGGTCATGATAGGAATAAACCGAAAATAGGACAGTACCAGAATAACAGGCTAACACAAACCTGGATAAGGTAGTTTAAACCGAATATATTATCGCACCCCACTCTATATCTGTGCACCACCTAACTAGTGTCCCGGATAGTAATCTATATAAATTCAATCCCAATCCCCGCAGTTGTGGTAGCCTTCAGGTGTACATCTATTTTGAGGATTCCACCTCAATCGGCCCAATTGCCATGAATATGTTAGATGTACCCTTATTACCCTATCGACGGCTCCCTACTTGTATTAATTTATCACATGTGTCATACGGCCCCCGCTTGATTGTAGATACCTGTGCTGGTCCCACCATGGGGTGTATCAAGTTCTATGGTGGCAACTCGACACGATTCAAGAGTGCACAGTGTATAGTACTGATGCCCAGTGCCTACTTTTTCCACTCCGGAGTACGTGCACGTCCGTACCCCGCCGAAACCTACACTGCTGCACCAACAGCCGTCCTTTTGATCGCTTATAATCATCCCAGTAATCGTGCCCCACTCTGCCTAGCTCAGAGTACCGTGATACATCTATGTGGGTTACTGCTGAAATGGGTCCCCGTTACTAGGGTTTCCTACTGGTTAAGTTCGTGGGCCTATATATACAATATTTCCCACCTACACGTGATGTACTTAACCCTCCCACCGATTCAAGCATGTTTATTTCATGGTTAAGTCTATGGGTCTATATTTACTAATATTACCCACCAACCCGATATGTACTTAACTCTCTCACTGATTATGTCATAATGGTTAAGTGTAACCCGCCCATTCATCATGTCATGTTGGTTAAGTGTTTCATTGTTAACTTAACCCCACGTGTTCCTCATGTTGTCTTGGTTAAGTGTCATTAATGAATTCCAGTTAACTTAACCCACCTACTTGTCATGTTACTCTGATTAAGTGCGGCCTTCTTATGTTAACTTAACCCTACCACAAATCATGTTATATGGGTTAAGTGTTGCCCTCTTGTTTGACTTAACCTCACTCATCTGTTTAACTAACATGTTACAACGGTTAAGTATTCCCTTAGTTAACTTAACCCTACCATATGTTTAGTTAACATGTTATAAAAGTTAAGTGTTGTTCATTCACGTTTTAACTTAACCTTACCATAAATCAAGTTATACTGGTTAAGTGTTTCTTATTACTTAACCCTACCCATTCATCATGCTACACTGGTTAAGTATTTCCTATTAACTTAACCTTAGTCGTCCATCTTGTCATATTGGTTAAGTGTTCTTGTGAACTTAACCCTAGTCATTCACGTTATATTGGTTAAGTGTTTTTAACTTACTTAACCTCACCCACTTGTCTAGCTAACGTGTTATAATGGTTAAGTATTCTAAATTTACTTAACCTCACCCACTTATCTAATTAACATGTTATAACGGTTAGGTATTCTAATTTTACTTAACCTTACCCACTTATCTAATTAACATGTTATAACGGTTAAGTATTCTAAATTTACTTAACCTTACCCACTTATCTAATTAACATGTTATAATGGTTAAGTGTTCTAAATTTACTTAATCTTACCCACTTATCTAATTAACATGTTATAACGGTTAAGTGTTCTAAATTTACTTAACCTTACCCACTTATCTAATTAACATGTTATAACGGTTAAGTGTACTAAATTTACTTAACCCTACCAATCTTGACTTGCTTGTTCCTTAGCTTTAATTTATTCATTAAAGCACCAACCACTCACATTAGACAGGTATTGTTGCGGTCACTGGACATGCCGGTCGGTTCCGGGCAGCTTTACACCGTAATTCAGTCTAACCTTAGGTCCTTTTGGGCTTAATGCACTAACCACCCACATTAGATATGTATTGTTACTGTTGCTGGATTTGCCGGGCGGTTCCGGGCAGCCTTATACCGTAACTCAATCTAACCTCGGGTTAGATATATTCGTCTTTCACTAGATTTACATATTTATCCTTTTACGTTTATATGTAAATTGTTCAACAATTTATTATCATGGCCCACTTTCCCTCTGAATCAAGTTCACCATTTTTGGTATATAAAAATTATACCATTTAAATGTCACCAATCATTGGCATGTGCCAAACATGCCAATTACATATATTTTCTTGTCTACCCCAACGATACCCCCCGTTTGAACATTCGCAAAATTATAAAGAATGTTGGGCTCGATATTTTAGCCCAACTTATAAACACAAAAGGGAAAAGCGAAGAACATGAAATATTCTAACAACATAAGCATATGTGACATATAGATTTGTCCTAGGATAATGAACTTGCAACAAATCATAAGCATATGGACCTATGTATAACCACACAAATTAAACTTGGCATAAAAAGGGAAACTTGTATTTTTATATCCAACTATCATGAATTATAAGAAAAATTAAATCTTGTCATGTACAGGTGAACTTGCATTGAATATGATCTAATTAATTTAGATCTAACACATAAGGTTGTGGATCTAATTGTACGAGGTTGTAGATCTAAACATGTGATTATGTATGAACACTATCTTGCCTAAAACTTGCATTGAATATGACCTAATTAATTTAGATATAAATACATGAGGTTGTGAACCTAAACATATATAAGGTTTTAGATCTAAACATGTAAGATTTGTAGATCTAAACATTAGTCATTTGGATCTAAACATTTAGGCATGCATGACATGATTTAGCCTACAACTTGTATGTATCATAATATGATAGCATCACCAAACTTACATATAGCATGATAATTTCACATTCCCAAATTCCTATACAACATCATAGATCTATTCACTAATTCATACATAGCATGATGGGTTCAATAAACCAAAATAGTTCATAGACATTCATGATAGAATAAGCATGAAATAGACATGAATCAGCATCACATACAACTTGATACAATTCTATTTTACACTTCATTACAAATCATGTCTTTATTTTATTCACATCGGAAAGGTAACTATACTTTCTAACTAAAAAGGAATTCTTGATTTCTGGTATCTGTATTCTGAAATTGGATTGCTCGCCTTTGATGTAGATCGTTGAATTCTCTTAGTTGAATTAGATTTGATTTTAATTTGATGTAGCTTCTATCTTGTCTTTAAATTGAAAGAGACGACGGCTATTCTAGGTTCTCCATTGACATCACTTCGGCTCTAGGTATGAATATTTTGTGATTTTAGGGTTAAGTGTTAGGTTGTTTTTATAGAGGTTTAATTGATTTAGAGCCGTCAGACTAACCTAGAAGCGATCAAGACCATCCAGACAAGATAGAACAACCAAACCATCCCTAATGACTCAGCAGTGAGTCATAATTCGTCTTTTCTAAATTCACATATTTTCTATATATGTCTAATCATATATGTAAATTAATCTTAATTTAATCAAGCCATAATTATTCTTTTAATTATGCTCACAATAAATGGTATACCAAATATACCATTTCATGAACCAATCCATGCCATGAAATTTTCATGTTTTCCCTTGATTCTTGCATTTATAATTAAGTATTCTTTAATTTATTATCACAACATTAACAGAAAATACGGGGTGTTACTTTCTCCCTTCCTTTAAGGATCTCGTCCCCAAAATCTTCAAGTCGAGAAGAACGTATATCTTACCATCCAATCGTCCATCTACTCAACCATCAAACACATGCGTTCATTGTCCTTAAAAGACTTCTAATACTTCATGATTATATGCATAGTGTGTGTGTGCATGTCCCAATACTAATGCAAAAGATCAGGCGGTCCACTGATTCAGTTGACCTCCTTAATGCGAAATATGTTAGTGCTATGAGTCCATAATGTATGCAATCATTCCTAATAAACTTTATAATTTCTACATGAGTGCACAATCATTCATTCATATGCAACATTCATATGATAACATATCAAATTTCAGTACATATACAAACATATGCACTTGGATCCATATTCAATATGAAAAGGTGACTGAGCCGATCTAGTGCCTAACGTGTGTAAATGCATCCACGAGCAACCACTAGCAAACACTTGCATCCACTTGCATCCACCTGCATCCACCAAACATAACATGTCTCAAACACATGTTTCAACCATAGGTTTATTCCTTCCTAAGGATCGAAGATATGACCTAGAGGATATACCTAAAAAGATAGAAACAAGTATGCATAAAATTCCTAGAAAAGAGATCAAGGATATACCCTTAAAAAAAGGGTATGATGCGCGTATCTAGTCTTCAGTCTTCTAAGTCGCATATTCTTGAGCTTCACCATACGGTACCTTATCTAATTTAACTTCATGAAACTTCTTGACCTCCATTTTCAAAATCCCCTAGTAAGGATAGGATCTCAATCACTTACTATGCTAGAGGGTATCCAATGTAGTCGTACTATCTTTCCAAGATAAATAGATGTTAACCTTGATACCAAGCGTATATACTAAGATGATTAGAGGTCTCTCCTCTACTTATCTTATCTCTTACACAAACCGTCCTACTCGAACTTGACATCCCTCAAGTACAAGCCCCAAAGGCCTAAACCAATATCAGACAAGCACCCAAGGAACACCTCCTCCGAATTTGGACGACCTACGTGAGATGATACTAGCAAAACAATCAAACAATTGAGAACTTAACCGACTCTAGCTATCCTCGCCAATCTTGCTCCAAAACTATCGTTGATCGCAGAACTGGCCTTGCATTGTCAACTAGATATATGCGGAAATCTATCTCGCATTTTAGGGGGTAAACCCCTAACCTAATCAAAACATCTGCATATTCATGGACTACTCTAACGGATTGCAAATCGTCGGTAAATGCATTAAGTGATTCTAGGTAGCTAGGCCTAACTGATCCTTTAGGATCGCACGAAGTCTCGAGGGTATTTCCGAGGCAATTCAAAAGTCTAACTACCCTCCTTTCACAAAAACTAGCTAACCAACCCATGCCTAGAATCAACCCATAGCCCATGAAACCAAAAACTTAAGCATTACGCTTAAACCCAATACTTAATATAGCTATTCTAAAATCCTTTCCAACCAAAGATAAATGAGCCGAACCACCAGTTGGATTTGAGACAATAATGAGATCCTCTACTATACAAGTACTAGGGTGCAGAGACTCAACTATGGAAGCGGATATGTATACAAATGCGAAGCGCTAAAATCAGATAGAATAATAACAGGATGATCCAAAAAGAAAAGCCAAACTCTCAACAGAAACATTACTACCTCTCTTTTAGGTACGCTAATGGTGAGAGCATGCACTTGTCCTTTGTTCTTTCCCTTGTCCTTAATTATACGACCCATTATACCATAATAAAGACACTTCCTCTTGCTTTGGATTTTACTATTCTTTCTTCCCTTCTTGTCCTGTGATTCTTACATTCACACCTCTTTCTTCTTACCTCCTTTGTGATCCAAGTCCATATCCATGAGTTTCTCATCCTTGGGTTGTGCTCCTTGGCCAAACTCCTTTATTCTCCTCTTAACCATCCTTGGGTAACATGTTGACAAGTCTCTCAAAAGCTGCCTCCATCGCACGAAAAATCCTACAAAGCTTGGAAGAAAATTAGTCGTAGGTGAAACTACTGCGGCTATAGATAGAAGTTGGGCACTTCTTTGCCCTCTGACCGGTGTCGCAGTCTCATCAAGCCTACGGAACCATGCTGCGATGAGGATACCTCCTAGAAAGCCAGGAGCCCCAGAGACTTAGGAAAGAAGGAAACAAGGATTCAAGCAGAGGATCAAAAGATAGTGCATATGATTTTGGGTAACATGCCTTTAAAACAAAACTTTTCTTTTGAAACTACTTCTTTTAAAACCATTTTGAAAAGAATTTTTCAAATCTTTTATCTGATCCGGTAACCTTCAGCTCTGATACTAAGTGAAACACCCCACCTCCGTTAAGGTCACTCACAAAGGGAATGCCCTAACTTCGATGGAACATTCTAGGTAAAAGATGCATATAAATTACAAGACAGACAAAACTTAAACAACAGAAATTAAATAAAACTTTATTTTATTGATAAACAACAACTTAGTACAAAGATTGTTTTCCAACAATAAAACAACAATTTTCATTATAACAAGCATCTGTCTTGTTTAACAAAATAAAGAAGCATGACAGTGATATTCCCCAATAAAGCATGAGCCAGCCATAGCAGAGGAAAAGAGAGTCCAAAGCAATACGTCAAAGAGTCTTCAAGCTTGGAAAAAGTAAGGGGTCCAAACTAAGCTGAGCTATTCCCTCCCTGACTACCTGGGGAGGAGGGGGAAACGGAAGAAAAGAAGACGAAAGAAAAACAGAGTCAGACATAAAGCCTGGTAAGTCTAGTGACTTTTCAGTGTGTGAACAAGAAAAAGATCATAATAGGAATAAACTGAAAATAGGAAAGTACTAGAATAACAGGCTAACACAAACCAGGATAAGGTAGTTTAAACCGAATATACTATCGCATCCCACTATATATCTCTGCACCACCTTAATAGTGTCCCGGCTAGTAATCTATATAAATCCGATCCCAATCCCCGCAGTTGTGGTAGCCTTCAGGTGTACATCTATTTTGAGGATTCCACCTCAATCAGCCCAATTGCCATGAATATGTTAGATGTACCCTTACTACCCTATCGATCGGCTCCCTACTTGTATTAATTTATCACGTGTGTCATACGGCCCCCGCTTGATTGTAGATACCTGTGCTGGTCCCACCATAGGGTGTATCAAGTCCTATGGTGGCAACCCGACACGATTCAAGAGTGCACAGTGTATACTACTAATGCCTGCTTTTTCCACTTCGGAGTACGTGCACGCCCCTACCCCGCCGGAACCTACACTGTTGCACCAACCGCCATCGTTTTGACCGCTTATAATCAGCGTAGTAATCGTGCCCCACCCTGCCTAGCTCAGGGTACCGTGATACATCTATGTGGGTTACTGCTGAAATGGGTCCCCGTTACTAGGGTTTCCTACTGGTTAAGTTCGTGGGCCTATATATACAATATTTCCCACCTACACGTGATGTACTTAACCCTCCCACCGATTCAAGCATGTTTATTTCATGGTTTAGTCTATGGGCCTATATTTACGAATGTTACCCACCAACCCGATATGTACTTAACCCTCTCACTGACTATGTCATAATGGTTACGTGTTTGTTTGTTCATATTAACTTAACCCGCCCATTCATCATGTCATGTTGGTTAAGTGTTTCATTGTTAACTTAACCCCACGTGTTCCTCATGTTGTCTTGGTTAAGTGTCATTAATAAATTCCTGTTAACTTAACCCACCTACTTGTCATGTTACTCTGATTAAGTGCGGCCTTCTTATGTTAACTTAACCCTACCACAAATCAGGTTATATGGGTTAAGTGTTGCCCTCTTGTTTGGCTTAACCTCACTCATCTGTTTAACTAACCTGTTACAATGGTTAAGTATTCCCTTAGTTAACTTAACCCTACCATCTGTTTAGTTAACATGTTATAACGGTTAAGTGTTGTCCATTCACGTTTTAACTTCACCTTACCATAAATCAAGTTATACTGGTTAAGTGTTTCTTATTACTTAACCCTACCCATTCATCATGCTACACTGGTTAAGTATTTCCTATTAACTTAACCTTAGTCATCCATCTTGTCATATTGGTTAAGTGTTCTTGTGAACTTAACCCTAGTCATTCATGTTATATTGGTTAAGTGTTTTTAACTTACTTAACCTCACCCACTTGCCTAGCAACGTGTTATAACGGTTAAGTATTCTAAATTTACTTAACCTCACTCACTTATCTAATTAACATGTTATGACAGTTAAATGTTCTAAATTTACTTAACCTTACCTACTCATCTAATTAACATGTTATAACGGTTAAGTGTTCTAAGTTTACTTAACCTTACCCACTTATCTAATTAACATGTTATAACGGTTAAGTGTTCTAAATTTACTTAACCTTACCCACTTATCTAATTAACATGTTATAACGGTTAAGTGTTCTGAATTTACTTAACCTTACCCACTTATCTAATTAACATGTTATAACGGTTAAGTGTTCTAAATTTACTTAACCCTACCAATCTTGACTTGCTTGTTCCTTAGCTTTAATTTATTCATTAAAGCACCAACCACTCACATTAGACATGTATTGTTGCGGTCAATGGATATGCTGGTCGGTTCCGGGCAGCTTTACACCGCAACTCAGTCTAACCTCGAGTCCTTTTAGGCTTAATGCACTAACCACCCACATTAGATAGGTATTGTTACGGTTGCTGGATTTGTCGGGCGGTTCCGGGCAGTCTTATACCGTAACTCAATCTAACCTCGGGTTAGGCATATTCGTCTTTTACTAGATTTGCATATTTATCCTTTTATGTTTATATGTAAATTGTTCAACAATTTATTGTCATGGCCCACTTTCCCTCTAAATCAAGTTCACCATTTTTGGTATATAAAAATTATACCATTTAAATGTCACCAATCATTGGCATGTGCCAAGCATCCAATTACATATATTTTCTTGTCTACCCCAACGATATCCCCCGTTTGAACATTCGCAAAATTACAAAGAATGTTGGGCTTAATATTTTAGCCCAACTTATAAACACAAAAGGGAAAAGCGAAGAACATGAAATATTCTAACAACATAAGCATATGTGACATATAGATTTGTCCTAGGATAATGAACTTGCAACAAATCATAAGCATATGGATCTATGTATAACCACCCAAATTAAACTTGGCATAAAAAGGGAAACTTGTATTTTTAGATCCAACTATCATGAATTATAAGCAAAATTAAATCTTGTCATGTACAGGTGAACTTACATTGAATATAATCTAATTAATTTAGATCTAACACATAAGGTTGTGGGTCTAATTGTACGAGGTTGTAGATCTAAACATGTAGTTATGTGTGAACACCATCTTGCCTAAAACTTGCATTGAATATGATCTAATTAATTTAGATCTAAATACATGAGGTTGTGGACCTAAACATATATAAGGTTTTAGATCTAAACATGTAAGATTTGTAGATCTAAACATATAGTCATTTGGATCTAAACATTTAGGCATGCATGACATGATTTAGCCTACAACTTGTATGTATCATAATATGATAGCATCACCAAACTTACATATAGCATGATAATTTCTCATTCCCAAATTCCTATACAACATCATAGATCTATTCACTAATTCATACATAGCATGATGGGTTCGATAAACCACAATAGTTCATAGACATTCATGATAGAATAAGCATGAAATAGACAAGAATCAGCATCACATACAACTTGATACAATTCTATTTTACACTTCATTACAAATCATGTCTTTATTTTATTCACATCTGAAAGGTAACTATACTTACTAACTAAAAAGGAATTCTTGATTTCTAGAATTTGTATTCTGAAATTGGATTGCTCGCCTTTGATGTAGATCATTGAATTCTCTTAGTTGAATTAGATTTGATTTTAATTTGATGTAGCTTCTATCTTGTCTTTAAGTTGAAAGAGACGACGGCTATTCTAGGTTCTCCATTGACATCACTTCAGCTCTAGGTATGAATATTTTGTGATTTTAGGGTTAAGTGTTAGATTGTTTTTATAGAGGTTTAATTGATTTAGAGCCGTCGGATTAACCTAGAAGCGATCAAGACCATCCAGACAAGATAGAACAGCCAAATCAGCCCTAATGACTCAGCAGTGAGTCATAATTCGTCTTTTCTAAATTCACATATTTTCTATATATGTCTAATTATATATGTAAATTAATCTTAATTTAATCATGCCATAATTATTCTTTTAATTATGCTCACAATAAATGGTATACCAAATATACCATTTCATGAACCAATCTATGCCATGAAATTTTCATGTTTTCCCTTGATTCTCGCATTTATAATTAAGTATTCTTTAATTTATTATCACAACGTTAACAGAAAATACGGGGTGTTACAATGTTATTGTAACATGTAAACATGAAATTGGACAATGAATGACAAGGTAATAATATAAAAGGATTGTAGATTACTTTCGTTAATTAAAATCTAAGGAATAACATGTTATGGGCTTATTACTGAACTTAAATGTGTTAAGTTATATCACTGGATTAATAAGTGAGAGAGGTTGTAACACCCCACGTCCATGGAAGTTAATGCATTCCCTTTGTGAGTGACATTAATGGACGTGGGGTGTTACAGAGGTCCATTCCTTAGAGATATAAGGGGCTCGGAGAAAACCTGGTAACTTGAATAAAAGATAAAATATGGACAATCAAGTTAATTAGCAATCTGATAAGATAAGACGAGTGAGTGATTAAACAATTAGACATAGGGTCTAATAACAAGTTAACGTGATGTGCTTGGACCAGTCCACACGTCTAAAGGTGAAGAACCCAATAGGGTAGATCATCAGATTGCTTGGAGACATGGGAGGAGCACGTCCACTTAATTACTCGATCCGACATGCGGCTTGATTTCTTAGTGGGACTGGAGGGAAGCACGCGACTTCCGAGGGACGTGGTAGGGTACTCCGTGGTGGTCCTCTGTGCGGTACATGCTCAGGACGTACTCACAGAGGTGAGGGCCTGTGCGATACTACCCAAGGGGATATGCTTTGACTACAACAGTAGTTTTGCCGTCAGAAGTCTGTGACGGTATGACACTGGGGTGATTCGGCAGTTTGCCTCGCTCGTGGAGGGAGTTTGGTCATGACCAAATTAAGGATAGTAATCCTCGGATACCTGTCATCGATAGTCAGTGGGATGCGGAAAGGCTAGAGCTAAACCAAGATACCATTTTCCTTTCACTATCGAGGCATGGTTGAGGGACACGCCAAATTGGATGTTAGATTGGTTGTTAGAACCACGTCACTCAGCTCTTAATGTAGTCTTTCACTAGTTGAGGGAGGGGCCTGGGTGGGGCCATAGCCACCGTGAAAAAGCAGACCATACTTGGATATCTATACTGTAGGCCCTTAAAGGCGGGCCTATACAAATATGGAAAGGCTCCCGACCGAGTTCCGTGCATTGGATGCAGCCCTGTTATGGAACTCGGGTTACAGTAGACAGAATGTACGTGTTTGGGTCTAGGTACATGCACACCGCACCGGATGGTGTAACGTAGACGTTAGTGCATAGCAGATGGAACGTACGTGTGAGGGTCTAGGGACATGCACACCTCACTTGGTGGTGTATCATAGATGTTAGGGCATTGCTCCGTACGCTTGCGTGGCATAGCGAGAGGTATTCTATACGGTAACATAGCGTTATGATTCGGATTTCGTACGTCGTTTGGTGTAGGATACGCTTCCATGGTATGACGGGACCGTGCGAGGAGGGTACTACGGGAAGTACCTTGATATATTGGAGTATGCTACATATATACTATGTTAGGTTAATTTACTGGGACGTAGATGGGTGCAACGTATGTATAAAGGCTTGAGTGCTGTTAATCCAAAACAACCTAATAAACAAGAAAATGTAACTGAATGGTATATGTAGGGTTATTTCAGAATGTGTAATTTAAGTCCAATCATCAGAACTTGTGTTCTGACCCCCTCCTCATAACATACTCGCATGTTAGGTTTATGGCAGAGATACGATAGCTTTGGATACTGGTTAGGCAGTATTATTACTTTGGTAAGGATATATTTGATTATATTATATTCCATTCCGCTATGAGATGTTTACTGAGCTCTTATATATTATATATCTCTGTCTTTTCTGTAGGATACTAGACAAGCCGACTCGAGTTTCGATAAATTGGAATTTTTGAAAAAAAAAATGGTCTGTTGGAATTTAGGTTGTTACATGTAGGGTTTCTCATATCAATCTCATGAATGACTCACAGTTTGTTTTTCCCTTGCAAACTAGGGTGCCCTTATTTCCACACGGGTAGCCTGGTATCTAGGTCGTAAGCTTAGTTCATTTTGGAGTTGTGTATGAAGCTATGGAAGCTAATTTTTGGATATGGAGTTGGAGCAGGATTTGGACATTCTTTTGGACTCTCAAAGACTCTATCATTTTGATTATCGTTATTTACGTTGTGTACATATTTTCTTATTGAATCTGTTATGTATAGTTAAGATCCTATGCAATGTTGTAAACTCTGATATAACCTCTGTTATAATTGATGTACATTATGTGATGTAATGTAATGTTTCATCTTCTGTTGTTTTACTTAATGTGTTATATTCCAATGACTATCCATTTTTCCGAGGATCAAGAGAATGGGTCGTCACAGCTATGGCTAATAAAAATATGTAGCGCTGAATATTATAAGTAGAAGATTAACTAAAAATCTATCATTAAATCAAACTTATACACTAAATAGAACATTACAAACAAGTTAAAATTCATTTTTTGACATTTAAATGCATTTAAGACAACAAAATAAGGAAAAGTTACCTACGCATAGCCGTGGTAGTTCTAGAATTAGGTGATCGAGATGCGCGACAACCCTATACTAGAAGTGGAAGAAACAATGAAATGACGAGGCGGAGCAATCACAAAAAACGTGGAACAATCATAAAGAGCATGAATCAGTCAGAATTATTTGTCTCAAAAGTATTGATTAGATCTACCTCAACAGAGAAGTTAGAAGCGGAGATCGTGATTAATTAATCTTATATCTTTTCGTTTAATTGAACGAAGCAAAAGTGGAGATCGGCGGAGCAAAGAACCCGAATTTTTAGATATACGGTTTCGAGCGAGAAAGGAACATAAATTTTGTGGGTTAAATGAGCATACGGGTCAGAACCATTTACCCAGCAATTTTAAATGGGTTAGTTGGGTCAACCCAATAATGTTACTAATAGTTAAATCGGTTTGACCCTACCCATTTAAATTTGGGTAATTGGGTTGGGCATGTTTTTGACAGCCCTAACTCTGATCAACCGAGGGAGCATCTTCATATGTCACTCTCCGTATTATTTTTTAATAACTTATATTTTCTCTGAAGCAGTTGTACAAAGGGTTGTATGAATAAATTATTTATATGAATGAACGTTTTGTGAAATTTTTCATACTGCCATGTTATCTGACATTGAGATTGAATAACATTCGATTTTTATCATCCAAAGTTGAAATTAGAGATTAATGAGAGTTCAGCTTCCGGACTTATAGAATGGGGTGTTACAATAGGCTTTTTGACAACAGGAGAGAACTCGACGTGTTGAGGATGGGGATCTCATCGGTGATTGCCAAATGTGCACTTGCGACGCGATACGCGTCCTCTAGCACCCTAAAAGAAAGTTTCACCAACTTTTGGATGCCTAGAATAAGAGTTGTCCCGACCTATGTCTCTATCCCCACTTTCACCTCTGTCTTTCCCTTTATCTTGATCGCCCTCTCGAACCATTATGCCTAAACAGAACAAAACTCGAGTTAGAAAAGATTTATCGACATGCAGATAAGTGTGATGACGCGTAATGTTCATGAATGTGTGTCCTAGTATCCCTCACCCCACTGTCGACGGACCAGTTTTCAGTTTACTCAAGGGGGTTATCTCCCAAGCACATAGTGGTATGCCATTTTAGATATTACCACCAAGCTTTCGACATTTGCACCACTTAAAAGAGGAATTTTCCAATGGGATCTTATTCAAGCCTTGGAACTATCCTTCAACTTTCATAGATGTAGCAGTACTAGTAGTCGTAGGAGATATCAATGTAGTGAACTCTCACATCCTTGTCATCATCGATGGAGAAGGAATGGGAGTTGGTGGCAGATCCTCTTCTCTTATAGGCTCATTATCACTGCCTACATCCTCACCTTCCTCTTCCTTCTAAGCTCCAACTCCCCTTCCTTAACAGGGGGAAAATATGGATGCACGATAGAGGGCACACCAGCTCCATCATCTCCGTATCATCTCATCTCTACGGCCATTGGAGCGATCTTCTAGCAATAATTTAAGGATGTGGAAATGATAATCAAAATTCAAAGTCTAAGCATTACGAAACTCTTCTCCAACATCTCTTCGGATTAATACTCGTTCCATATAGATCTGATCTCTTGGCCTCGAAGGAATGCTTGTTCAAACTAGATTTCAAGTTGTTCTAGAGCCAACAACTCAAGTAACTTGAAAATATAACACTTAAGTGTAATACACTTACATCGTCTTAGCCACCTTTTTTTGAATCCTGGTGGGCATCGCACGTAGAACCAATCGTGCTTAAAATAACTTAGTTTATTCCAGGCCTCAAGGATGATCCTGCTATTCGGTTGGGCTTCAAAATTGACAAGCAAGGGGTAGATGCTTCGGTGTTCGAATGAATAAAGAAATTTAATATCCTCCTTTATCGGCTCTATACCCAAGTTTTCTAACTATAAGAGGTAAGTTCCAAGATGAAAGGCATATTTGTTCGGATGAAGCTATGTTGGCGCCAAATGCATGAAGTATAGCATATCTTGGATAAATAAGCATGAAGGAGGCATGCACCAAATGGAACACGTATCTATTCCCAGCTGTGTACCCCTTTCGGGGGTGCATGCGCCCTATCATCCCGACCAAGATCCAAATGGAACACATATATCTCGTGCAAATTCTCGCTAACATATCCTCATCGATTCCAGATTCGATTGAATCTAGAGGATTCTCTTAAATAACAGCATCATCCAACATATCTAGAGCCAATGGAACATCTTTCTAATCGTCACCTACTTTTTCGGCCCTATACGAGCCCGCTTCTGCCTCTTCCTGTTTTCCTTCGACAATCGGCTCATCCTCAAGTTGGTCTACCGGTTTCAACTCTTCGGGTTGCTCCTCTTGAATATGTTTTCCTTGTTGGCTAGTTTGTTGAGAGAGGCTTAATTTATCAGAAGCTGCATGGTTACTTGTCAACATGATTGAATCATCTACAGAGTGGTTCAGACTCGAATTCGATGTAGCGCTTTTGGCTTCTAAGCCTTGAATTTGTCAAGAGCTTCATGTTTCCATAATTTACTATACTTATGAAACACTCACAACATTTAGCACAATAAATTCTATGCCTCATGTTAGTGCAAACTAACGTGGAACGTGCAATGTCATGCATGCTCATGCAGTTAAAATAAACACTTCGGAACACGGTGACGGTTTTTGGCATTACAACTGAAATGACCATCATCGCTAATCATCTTCCCAGTACTTAGATCCAATTGTCAGATTACTTTGAGATCTAATCGAAAACCGGAGTTCAGGATTGGTGATTCAGTCATATGTCCACAGTCCAAATTTATGGTTTATCCTATGTGTATATTTAGATCGTTGATTTGGTAAGGCGTTTAATTTGTTCTGAGATGCAGACGATCGAGATGATAATTTAATGATGATGGCGCGGTTTCATAGCCGTGAGTGTATAATTTAACTTCTATATCACATAACTCTAAAGCAACGTGAAACCAATTGTTAAATTATCAAAAAACGATTACGTACGAACAACTTCCCTATCCGATCGCGTAAACTGACGAAATGAACCAAGTCTTCACACTTCGAATTCGAACCTGAAAATCTGCCTAAATACACGGATCCGAAATTCTATTTTTGAATCCTCGAACTTAAAAGAGTATCCTTCTCTCCGAGTTCGTGTCCCGGTCCTAACTACTCCCTCCAACTTTGTATCCACCATACTTCGGATCCAAGATTTCAGGTCCGCACAACCTCTTCTCCTCTTCCTTTCTCTTTTCTTTCTCTCTCTTCTATTTTCTTTTCTGAGCCCTTCCATCTCACCATCACCCTACTCCGCTTCATGGTGCCTTCAAGCCACATCTGCCACCGTCAGGTTCCCTTCTAGCAACGTCTTCAAGGTCCCGTCGTTTCCACCTTCTCCCTCGACTTCTCCTCACCAACCCATCAAAACCCGATAATATAACAAAATCAATGTCAAGATCGACCAAAATCCACCTCATTCGATGAATCTATGGACGGAGATTGGTGATTGATGATTGGAGAATGACTGGTAGTGATGGATGTTGAAGTGCGATGATTGACTGCGAAGTAGGGGTGTTTTCCTGGCTTTCAGGGTTTTGGGGTGTGAATACGAAGAAGATAGAAAAGGAGAAATGAAGGAGCAAGGTATCTATACCGATGGGGATAAGAAACATGCAAGTGTTCTTGCGAAAATAACTAAATACGCGGATTGACACCGATCCATATAAGGATCGGTACCAATCTCATATTTTTATTTATATAAAAAAAGGAGGGACTGACATACATAATTCACACATGCATGTAGACACGTTTGTGTACATCAACGTTCGAAACTCTGATCGCTAACGGGATCCTGAATCAGACATCGAGCGTGCACCTGCCATTGTAAAACAAATTTGGACAACTTTGGAGAACACGATGCTCGATTCCAATCAAACTTTAGAAATTGACATACACAACCGTATGCATACATTTACATTATTATACTTACATTACAAATCCGAGCATATCACATAAAATCCCATACGAGCACGTGAGTGCGCACGCATATCTTAATAAGTAACTGCTTGCTTCACTCAGGTGTAGGCAAGAGTCGGAGACTAATGAATAATTCTTGAATAGATAGAAATTAGACAACTACCTGACAAGTTTAGCAGTGTCCACTCTAGATGGTTGAGCCCAAATAGATTGAAACCATTAAACAACACTAGATTAACACATTTATACCACTGGAGTTTGATGAAACAGTACAACTCTTTGAAAGCGACACTCCTCGGTGTAACGACTCAAAGGAAAAATCTGGGTTATTCATTGAGCGCAGCATGAAGATCATTCCGGACATTAATGCTTGTTTCGATTCAAAGCACATCATGTTCTCATAACATGTACTTTGGAGGGGGCAAGTGCTACCCGATATTTTGGTCTGATTATCACAAACAATCTAGGCTCGCTCAGACTCAGGCTAAGCATCAAAATCAACAAATAATTTGAGGGTCAGAAATCAACTCAACTCGGATTGATCACCTCCAGACGACATCCGATCATTCAGAAATAGCATGACTGACTCATAGATCGCTCGAAGTACTTGAATTGATCATCTTAAGAAACAAGTCGATCACTCCAAAAAACGTGTGATGGACATAATTCGATCACCCCAAAACATGTAATCGACATGGTCTGATCATCATATAACCTTGAAGCAACTACTTGCTGATCACTAGTGTTAAGGATTCCAATAGGGATCGGTGTGAATTCCAGAAACTTCAACTTCGCACTGCTCAACAGTTCAACACAACTTCCAAGCAACCATAGAGATCGTTACAACTACGCAAGTAGGATCGGTGAAACTCCAACAACTTCACTACTCCCAACTTCGGTGGCTCGTACTCTTACTTCTGCAAGTCTGATCCCGGTTGAACCAAAGTCAAAGACGAAGAAAGCCACAAGGAAGGAACAAACTGTCCTTGGTGCCTAAAATAATCAAGCAAGGGGATCGGTAATGATCCGCTTACTTTGACATTTTGGACATTTGGGCCGTATACTCCCCTTACCTCGAATCTTCAGATTTCCAGTATGAACTGCCACTATAAATAGCCATCTTGTAAACAAAATAAGGATTTTTTTTATTTTATTTTTTGCATTCTTACTATTTTGTACTATGCCACTCGAGAGTCTCACCGATCCAGACAATGTAGTCAGTAAATGTCAACAATGAAGTGACTAAACTTTCAAAGTGGATGTAATCCGATTTAAGCCGAACTACTATAAATCATTGTCTCTTACTTTTAACACATTCCTACTGTCCTATTCCTCATTTTGTATTTGTTTAGCTTAACTCTCGTTAAACTTTTTGGGTGTTATGCCCTTTTTTGGTGTCAACAATCCCAAAATCTTTTTCTAACATCAATAACTCCGCAACAAATAAGGCTGTCAATGAATATCCGAAAAATTTGAAATCCGTCCGCATCCGCATCCGAAAAGCGGATAAATTTTCGATATCTGGAAAAACGGATGCGGATATAGGTACATCCGCATCCGAAAATTATTCATCCGCTTTTTTTCATTATTACAGCTTAAATCATGTGTATTATAACATAATTAAGTATACTAATCTATTATTTTGTAAAGTTGAAGGTTACTAAATGCATGCTAATTGCTCAAAATTGTATATTATCATCATATTTTTTTTTTTAACATTTTAGTAACCAAATGGGTTGAAATACATAATATTAAATTAAAAAAATTCATTTTTTGTTCATTGATTTATTGACTGTTGGTGCAGCGGATAATTATCCACTACCCTTGCGTATCTGCTAATGCGAATATCGATATCCGAAAGTGATTTCGGATGCGGATGCAGATATGACTCGACCCGGCGGGTCTTTATTCTAGACGGATCGGGTTTTGTCGGATCTAAACTATACATTTCAAAAATCTGAACCTGACCCGAGTTTAACTTCGGATTGGTTGGATGGTAACACTAAAAATACATATATTTCAACGCTTTTTGATCGGGTCTTTCGAATCGGGTAAATTCGAGTCGAATTTGATCGGATCTTAATTGTATTTTTCATCACCTAAACCCGATCTAAGACCCTTCAGATTCCGTTCGGGTTCGGGTCTTTGTCCGGTTCGGGTTTCGATTATAATTGCCAATCCAAACTGAAATGAATAAATATGACTCCTCTTTCTACTCTTTAATAACTTTTACTTTTATTCATTTCATATCATATGATCTTGTTTATTTCACATCTTAATCAATTGTTACCACCTTTTTTTTCGTATTTCTAATCATCAAAACCAAAATAATTGTATTAAACTGTTGTTTTTTCTTTGAAATTATTAATTATCAATGATAAGGATTGAGGATCATCCATCATCTTACCCAATGCAAAAAATACAATTCGGACACAGAAGTCGAATGATGCCATGCATGGGGTATATAAAATATGCTGCTTAGGTCTTGCGCCAGTGCACTTCCTGAAAAAAGAGTGGAATAATTCCTTAAGAGTGAAATGATAAATCCTAAAAAAAGAACCGGTTTCCTTCTTTGGAAAAAAAAAAAAAAAAAATTGCGAACAATATATCATAATTGCAATAAAAACTGCTCTGTTCGTCTAACTCAAGCTTTTAGCATCCAACTCTGTTCCACAATCACCTCTCTCATCCCATTATTTATCTACTTTAAATTGCTAAAAATGTCAAAGCATCAAATTAATTACTAACTGCATGTTCAAACATAGATGCGAACCATAATTTGAATCAGTTGATTAGGCATCAAATAATATACACCTCACTATTAAGTTAAAATAAACTTAATTCACGACACAAAGCATATCAAAAATATTTGATGAGTAACACTTGTAAATCTTCAAATGTTTGCTTTTCCAATCTGGAAACCTAAAATAAAACAAAACCAAAATGATCAGCGCAGATTTTTTTTTTTTTTTTTTTTTTTTAACATGTGACTGGGAGCACCCCTATGTACACACACCTATGTGCCTATCTTGCGTCTTCTTTTCTGCGCTAGCTTTCTTCGAGCTTCTGCCTTCTCTTCATATCCATCATCAATCATTTTCATTTTTACGATCCTCCTCACTTTAAACACCTGAAATTATACAAACAGGGCTAAGGTGGACAATTTTCGATGTTGTGCATTTTTAAGTAGGGTTGCTATGGTAATGACCGTTTAGCAAATACCGTCATCGCTTGGCAAATACTGTTTTTACTATTTAGCTTGCCGTTACCATTACCGATTGACTGGTATACCGACGAACTGGTAACCGTTACACTGGTAACGTTAAATTACCGTTTGTCTAAAAAAATCAATGATTTGGCATATATCTACATTGTAACGATTTCTATTGTACATTTTATCGTATCGTTTAACAAAAGACATCTATGAGATAAACAAAAAGTGTATTAAACGTAATTTGATATAAATTACTTAATTGAATTTAGTTTTTTTTTGCTTCTAATTACCTATAATACAGCATATTATATGAATATCCATGTATTATAAATCGACTGATAAATTACCATCACTGTTGGTTTAAAAAAAAATATTACCAATATTTTACCGTAGAAAATGATAAATTTACCGTTACCGTACCGATTATACTGATATACCGATATTACGGGAAAGTGACAACTGATTGTATGGTATTGTACCGTTACCATAATAGCCTTAATTTTAAGAAAGGAACTTTTAGATAAATAGTTGTTTCAATTTTAAAATACACGACCGCCCTTCCTCACTGGATCAGTGCAATGGGGTATGTCTATTTATCTATCTCTTGACTCGAAATGAAAGCAGGTTTGGAAAATGATCTTAGAGTGTCTAGGGTCGGGCCAAGAGGTCCCTTAACGCCTTTTTTTTCTTCTTTCCATCGAAGTTATTTCACAAAGACTTGCCATGGTAAAGGAAAAGGGGGAGTTATTTCACAAAGACTTGTCACGGTAAGGGAGAAGAACAAGCAAACTTGAAGAGCGCAGTACAACAGAGAGTTGTGTGCTGCGTTCAGGAAGGATGAATCGCTCGCGAAAATAATCTATTGATTCTCTTCCAATTGGTTGGATCATAGGTGCGATGATTTAGTTCACAGGCGAGATCTCTAGTTTAAGTCCAGAATGGCCTAGGTGTGCCGGGAAAAGAATAGATGAAGCATCTTACTCTTTCATGCATATAAGTTTTGAAAAATACATAAGTTTCTAGTTTTAACCAAAAGCACAAATATTTGCTTATTTGTACTTCCTATAAAAAAGTTAAAAAAAAAAAAAAAAAAAAAAAAGGATGTAATTTAAAACATGTTTTTGAATAGCCTTCTTGCAGGTGAAATTTTTGACAACCAAAGGCTAATGCAACAAATTCATTGTACTGACGTAGAAGGTATCCATATATTTCAAATTTTATTAGTTTCTAAAAGGATGTAAATTAGAGGTTTGAAAGACAATAATAAATAAAGGATGAGGTCCTAAAGCTTCATTGACCAATTGACAAATATCAAATGAAAGCATACATGCTTATCATATGTACCTTGGAAATATTTTCATGCACCTCCTTCTCGTCATGATCATATGCATCCAGTTTCTTCTCAATCTTAGCTTCAATTGCATGAATCAGGTCTATGTCATTCTGTACACGTACAAACACAACTGAGATTGCTATCCAAATAGGTAGTTATAATCAAAAGGAAAAAGAAAATGATGCTCTTGCTATAACTCGGAAAATTGCAAGGATAATATGCATACCAGCAAAGCCCTATCATTTCAATACTCTTGATATCCTAACAAAGTATAAATCTTATAGATGCATTTCTACTTACAGAACTCAGCCATCCAACACAACTATTTCCGACTCCTTGTAAGTCTCCATAAACAACACTTTCTTTTGCAGTTTGCTTGTATGTAAAAGCAAATTACAGTTTCGTTGCAAGCCGTTACTTCATAATCTGAATTATAGAGGAGGTAATTTTAATCTGAACACATTGTACTCGTTGAATGTTGGATAAAAATTCATAGGGTATCAACAAGTCAGGACATCAAAATCGGAGTGCTGTGAAATCAAACACTATTTTCTATCATCAAAGTAAAGTCAACCCACCGAATCACTGACTGTACTCTTGGTCATCACGCAATATATATTTTTGGAATAAAATTAGTAAACCTAAATACAATTAACTTGGCGTTTACAAGCAAAACTCAATACAATTTAATAATTTCAAATCAATAAATAAGAGGATTTTCTTTTAAAGGACAAAGTTTGCAAAAATTTTGGTGAAAAGTATGGGAAGTTTCAAAATTAGGAAGGACACATTTACACTAAAAGTGAAATTCAGGGGGCCCACTATCCTTTTTCCATTTACACTAACATTTGCCCTTCTCACTAAATTCTAAACTTTCCATAGTTTTCACCAAAAAAATTGTTAAGTTTGTCCTTCTCACTATTTTCCACAATAAATAATATAGGATTATCATCTCAAATCAATAAATTTTGAAGACAAATATCACATGTTTTTTGTGTAATCTTTCAATTCCACTGTTTGTAGTTTATTTCAAGTTGGTTAGCAACAAGTACCAACTTTGATGCCATAAAATAAAGCATAATGATATATGATTACCATAACATATAAATAAATTTTGAAAATAAATATCATGCATTTTTTATTTTTATTTTGTAATCGTTTAATTCCCCCTCTTGTAATTTATTTCAAGTTTATAGCATATGTACAGCTTTAACATATAAAAGTAAAGCATGGACACCATTAATAGCGAGTTTGATGTTTCAAAGTGTGGAAGCTTGAAGGGATCTAAATTAAAATAGCTGAAATATATCAAATAAGGAACAGGATTAGGCTCATAAGGTCTCCTCAGTATATCAGGCACGTGAATACACACGCATGTTTGAATGGGCATAAGCGGTGCAACATCATTGCAGTCAATGGACTTTAACGTTATTAAACACCATAGATTTATGAACGATGATACCAAATGTACTGCTAAATGTCCATATGTTTCTCTTTAATCATGAACTGCTTGTAAATGATGTAACTATAATACTTGCATAGTAGTCAAGGCGCTAAGGCGCAAGCATTGAGCCTGGGGCTTTTTTGAGCCTTGGGCTTTTTTGTGTGCCTTTTATATGAGTTTGATATGCTATTTTACTAACTAAAAATTAATTTTCAAACCATATTTTAGAATTCATTCAATTATCTACATATTTTATTAATAAGATTTAAATTGTAAACCATATTCTATAATTTATTGAACAATTAAATTTTTTATTTAACTATTTATAAACAAAATTTTGAATTTAGCCAAAAAAACGCCTCGAACTACAAAAAGGCGCACTCAAACTGCAAAAAGGCACAAGCCTTGAGCCTTGGGCTCTTCTGCGCTTAGGCATGAAACATGACGGAGGGATCGGCCATCACAACTACATTGGATCGGCCATCACAACTACATTGGATCAATGCTTGGAAGCTTTAAGCAACTTAAAGGAAATAAGCTTGAATTCATATCGGTCAATGGGTCATAAAATTGGACCGGCACCGATCTGGATTCGTCCGGATCAGTACTGATCAAGATCGATCTACATTGACCGATTCGATCCGATTTTCAAGAACGTGAGTACCCCACGTTCACTACTCCTACCATCTATCTACACTCGTTTCCAAGCCGATCCATAACCACCAGCACCAATAAATATCCAATGCACTTATTTGGGAAGATCTTTTGGCACTTGAATGCTAAGATTTTGCTGGATTCAAGACTCAACTTCTTTTTCTCTTCTCTTTTCTAACAAAATATAATTCTATTTTGTAATTTTGCAATATAAACAATAGATCGCATCAAGTAGACGTATGCAAAATCATTGAACCACCATAAATTTTGTGTTTTCTACTTTTATGAATTTTCTGAGATTTGTGATCTGTGGAATTCTGTGATTTGACTCGATTTTGGGTGTTAATGATCAATTTCAAAAGTAAAATTTTGCCATACCAAGAAGGGCACCTTGATTGGAATTTAGAAGCTTAGGAAAGCAATTGGCAATGCCCAAGAAGAGGAGACGCTTCTCAAGCTGATAAGAATGAAGAAGGTCAGAAGGCTTCCTCTGTTGGAAATCTGTCTACTCGATAACGGAGAACATGGATGAGAGGGTGACTCGGCCTCAAACCCGTCTAGAGCGCCAAAAGGATATGCTTAGGACACAATAAGAGATGACCAACTTCCTCAATCAAAGCAGGACGACCAGGAGGTCAGGTTCAAGATGCTGGAATCAGATCCAGCAGAGAGCCAACTTGAATTCATGACTAGGCAGCAAACCCCAACAATAGGCCCAGATCGGTAACGATCTAAATTTCCAAATTGGTACCAATTCGGGTCGGCCAGGAGACGCACCCCCAAGTAGCGTTCGACACACTTCAAGCAACAAGAACACATGTTGACACAGCTCAGAACTCGAAAGCAGGAAATGAAGCTCATGCTCGTGATGGAAACATGAATAGGCGGGGGAAACCAATGCCCCTCAGAGCCAGCTTGGCACCGACTCAAATCAAGGGTCCGCTACCGATCCAAACTTGATCATTAAGGAAAGAATCTCGGACTGGGAAAATCTCAATATTCAAACTATCGATCTGGGAACTATCAGTGTGGATGATGATGATGATAACTGAAGGATGTAGCTAGGCAGTGGCGCATTATTGTTGAGATTATTCGGTAAACTACCCAAGCCATTTCTAATCAAGATCTCAACAATGTGCATCAAAGCGCAATCACTTCAAATATCATGAACTTTACAAATCCATCGGATTTCAAGCTTTCGGTGTTGAGGCATATGATGAAAGGAAGGATCTGACCGTTCAACTTATGTGATACATGCGGCACATGGAAGTGTTAGAGGCATCAAAGGAAGTGATGACTAAATGTTTCTCACTCTTCCTTCAGATAAACCTGCTCTATAGTTTAGACAACTAGAGAATGCATCGATTAGCAGCTAGACGGGTTGAAAAGTTCATAAGACGTTTTCAGGTCCACATCACGTGACCCAAGAACGTGATGACATTGACGATGGTGAATCAAAAGACTGGATAAACTCTGTGTGCTTTTGGAAAGGTTTAATAGAGTTGTCGTTGCATTGAATAGGTTAGATTCATCAATAGTTCTAATGGCGCTGCATCAAGAGTCTTGGATAACATCGACTTGAAGGTGTTACTAGAACGGGATCCCCTAAGAGATCTCGGAAAATTTTACCATGAACCCGACAGGTTCCTAAGGTAAGAGGATGCGAGGGCAGATCTTGAGACACTCGAGGTTAATGCTATTAAGGACAGAAGACCGTCCAGCTCCAGAATAGACAAAGGAAAGCACAAAGCTGAGATCAATCAATACCAAAGAGACAACAAAACCAAAAAAGGGCCTAAATATGACTCATACACAAGGTTGAATGTGAGTCTGGAAATGATATCCACGGATAACGGAGACCACTTTGCTATGAGAATGCCAACTGGAAAGGAGCCCACAAAACAAAAGCGGGCTTTTGAAAAAAAAAATTTGTTTCGTGAAATAGCCGAGCATGTTACAAACGGATGCAAACACCTGCGGGATGTCATCAAGGAGCAAGTGAGGAAGTGACAACAGTTTGTCATCAATAGGACTGCAACCACATAACAAGAGCTGTCACTCGCATGGGCAGGAGAGGGCCTAGCTTGCGCGGAGGAATGATCATCAATTGATGATTTGGCTTGAACTTCGAACAACAAAACAGTTAAGTCTCTTATCCATGTACGGGATCCGACAAGATCCCTAGATATGCTCGTAGACGATAAATTCACATTTGATTCTGCTTTTAATGAATCTGTAATGAATAGTTAAACCTCTCACTTTTGTACAACTCCCATGCAAGCTCTGAGACGATGATGAACAATTGTTTCTTTCGATATAACACCTATATTTATGTACTTGACAATTGGACTTCAAACTTTAAGAATTTGCTGGATCGTCGTGTGGCTGGCTACGGCAAGGGTAGGAACTTTTGTCAAAAATTTGGCAAGGTCGTCTACATACAATCGTTAAGTACGGCTGGTGCTTGGCAAGGGTTAAGCGGCTCCGAACGCGAGTCCGTTCAATCGAAATGGTCGAGTATGATTCGTGCTCGGCAAGAATCTAGTGCGATTATGGAACGTCAAGTACGCTGGTGCTTGGCAAAGGTTAAGCAACTCTGGACGCAGGTCCGTTCAATCAAGATCGTCGAGTATGTTTGATGTCATAGTTGTGAAAGGCATGCGGCGTTTGCACCATTTTTGTTTACGGCGCAGCGCATATGGAAAGATGTGCCAAATAGTGTGCGGCGCATAAATGATGCACGGTGCAAAAATGACACGTCTTTTCTTCATTTTATGGTTTTTTCGCATTTCAAGCTGCAATAGCTACTACTGTTACTATTATTATCAAAATGACATGAAATGTGAATAACTTTGTTAACATCTTTTTTCAGTTATATGGAAACATAGTACAACGTTATTATTTCATATTTGGTTATCATCAGCAAGTTAATGACCTTGCAATTATTTAATTGACCGACTTTAGCGTGCCAACATCTAGAGTTGACATATTTTTTATTATCAAACATAGTGTAGATTCATTTTAATATTGTTAGATGTACATGATGTAATGTATAAAAAATCATAAAATATTACTTAATACAGATGCAAAAGCAAAAGAATGAGACCGAGAACCCGTGAACAATAAATCAAGAGAAGCAGATTTGGAGGAAAAGACATTCTCAGAAAATAAACATTTCAAGCAGCTCTTAAACATACCCTCGGATAGATTTTTTTTTGGGCATATGCGTGAATATGTCTAATATCTTTGTACAATTTGTCTGCAACACAAAATTTTTTCATGATTTGATATTAAATACAATCGAGCGTTGAAAAAGTATAATATGTGTTACCCCACTGATACATCTTTGAATGATATTGATAATTGTAATGAATGGTTAACTGAAAATATGGATAATGCATCCGAAGCTGAAGACGAGCTTGTATTTGACGATGAGGATGACCTGACTTGGGGTATTGCTGCTGACCTGACTTGGGATATTGCTGCTAGAGCAACAAGAGTGGAGAAAGCTAGATATCCAAGTTGAAGAACATCAACATCAAGAGGTTTTCAGCACCTCCTTCAGCTCCTTTACATATTTACGAATAAAAAACAAATCTAAATGAAATGGATGAGAAAGATGCTGAAGCTTATGAATGTGATGATACAGACATCGATTTGGAAATTATAATTGTTGGGTCAGATTCAGGATTCTAGTTTATCAATAATGTGAATTATTATTTTGAATTTGAAAACTATTGTGTTCGAAATTTTATGTTTTTTTGTAAAATGCATAAAAATCTTTATTGCATATGTTTCAGCAAAAAATATTGATTTTTTTAATTTTTTGTTAAAATGTTAAATTTACTAAAAAAATGCGCAATAAATTAAAAAGGCGTGCGCCATTTACCGAGCCGTGCGCCAAGATTTCAGAGAGGATTTGCGCATTTTTCTGTCGTGCGCCACTAATAACATTGGTTGATGCTCGATAAGAACCTGATATGATCAAGGATTACCGAGTATGGTTGACGCCTAGCAGGAGCCCGATGCGACTATTGGTCGTCGAATATGGTTGATGCTTACTTAATAAGGACCGACAAAGCCACGAATCGCCAGGCGTGGATTACGTTGACACTATAGTGCTTGGATCATCAAGTGTGGATGACGCTTAGCACACAGAAATTTGGATCACCAAATGTGGATTACACTTGTACGAGAAAAATTCAGATCGCCAAGTGTGGAGGACGCTTGGCACGGGAAGATCATGGATCGCTGAGTACTTATTATACTTGTTGAAAACCCAGTGAGGCAGGAACCACCAAGCATGGATTATGCTTGTTATAGGACAGGCGCTTCGCATGGGATGGCAAGGGTCGTTGAGTCTAGCTTATGCCCGGTAAGAGCCCCGAAAGACTCAGGGTACAGATATCGGCTCAGAGCAGCAGCGGACTTAGAACTCATAAACGACCCGGCGAGATTGCGAACTTGGCTTTCAACTTGGAACGGCCGCGGAATCCTTAATCGATCCGAAGAGATTGTGGACCTCAAAATCTTGGGCTAATGGATATTCAAAACACATTTTCCACAACAAGATATGTTTTAGGGTAAGTATTAAACAGCCTTTTTGCAATGTCGTTGCACTTTGGACATGGATGCATGGATTACTCAATCATCGACCTGAATGGTCAGAGAGATGATTGGGTTGCTCAAGAATCATGCACGGATAACAACATAAGGCTGCGAACAACCAGATACGCTCGGATGGAGCACTAAAAATGGATAAAATTGGAGTTGTGGAGACTTGGCATTCAGATCGGCATGCAACATGATAGAGGAGTTAGACTACTTGCTCAAGTCGGATCGACCTTGAACAACTTAAAGAAACCAAGCTTGGATTCAAATCGGTCAACAGGCCATAAAACCGAATTGACATCAATCCGGATTCATCCGGATCGGTACCGATCCGGACTGACCTACATCGACGAATGCGACCCGATTTTTAGGAACATGGGAACCACACGTTCTCCACTACTCTTCTTACATCTACTCGCTTCCACGCCGACAAGAACCACCTGCACCGGTAAATAAAGGCCCAAGACTCATTTGGCTCTTGAACGCTAATACTTTGCCGGATTCAGGACTCAACTCCTTTGTCTCTCTGCTTTTCTTACAAAATCATAATTGTGTTTTGTAATCTTACAGTATCAACAATAGATTACATCAAGTTAATGTAGGCAAAATCGCCAAACCACTATAAAAAATTGTCTTTTACTTTTACATACTTCCTAGGATTTGTGATTTATTGAATTATGTGGTTCCGATGATTTGACTCGATTTTGGGTGTTAGCGACCAATTTTGGAGCTAACAAATTACCATACATACACCAAATGAATAACCTTGAATGATCACATTCTATATATTAACCTCAAACGAACTTCAACCCATCTAATCCTATTTACTGTCGCACCAAAGAAGTAATCTCGAAATGGACGTTTCTTCATATTAATTTTCAACCAAATTTGAATATCTACTTTTATTACGGTTGCACCGAATGGATTGCCAACTGATACGAGATGGATGTGGAAGATAATGAAACTTACGCATCTAATAATGCAAATTTTGATTTAGAAAATATGATTGTTGAATTAGATTCAATTTTCAGTTTATAAGCAATACATATTGTTTATCTTGGATTTTGGCATTTGAACGCTACTTTGCTTGAATTTATATTGCCTATAATGCTATATTTTGATGACTTATCCTAAAAGCATAGATACTACATATGTTTTAGTGAAAACTTAATCGTACCAACTTTTTAAAGTATTATATATATATATAAAGCTTTTTTTTTTTAATATGCAACGTAAAATAAAAAGATGTGTACAATTTGTCGGTGCGCCAAAGCACCAGGAAAACTATGCGTATTTTGCATGCGTCATTAATTACCATGAACCGATTCTAATCAATATGCTATTTTTTGAGATAGTTTAGACAATGATGGCAAGATAGATAATAAAAACAATTATCATTTAAAAAGTCAGATGAAAAATGTATCACTGCTTTATATAACTAAAATCATTAAACCGGTTGAGGACGATTGTCCTTTTCTTTCTTTCTTTTTTTTTTTTTTTTTTACAAAGATGATACTGCTAGCGTGTACCTGAGTGGGAGGATAATTGTCCATATATATATTTACAAAGATGATACTGCTAACATGCACCTCAGCGATAAGACTAAATGATACTGATAGCACGCACCTGAGTGATGAAGCTAACTGAAAACCCTCCTCTACCAGCTCTTGCTGTACGACCAACACGATGAACATAACTTCGAGGGTCTCTGTATCACAATTTCATTTTACCCATTACTAACCTGTCATATTCATGATAAGAAATCATATATTTTTGACATTACTAACCTTGGTATGTCATAATTAATGACAAGATCAACTGTTGGGATGTCTAAACCACGACTAGCTAAATCAGTTGCAATAAGAATAGGAATGGCTCCAGATTTAAACTTATTCAAGGCTGAAAACCTTTCAGTTTGAGAATTTTGAGAACTCAAAGCAACTACTTTCAAGTCGAGCTCTTCAAGCAAGAGTTCTAGAAAATGACATGTCCTGCCAATTTTATTGTAAACAAATATGTAAAGAATAACAGCCAATCTTAACAGTTAACACTTAACACGTATCATGCGCATAATCATCAACATAATAGCTACATAAACGGGCTTCAGGAACAGTTAGAATAAATACTATTGAAACCTTATGTCTTGACTATAGTTGTGCTAGGTAATCAAGCTAACATTTGAAGGCAGCCAGTTAAAGTTAACATTGTATCCGCATCAAGCATGGGGCCAAATATTTGCTCCATTTGATTGAACCGTTGGAATTGAATGGTTAGTATCCGATGCACCGGACGTCACTGTCCAGATTCCAATGATCACCTTTACCTTCTTTAAAACCCTTTCATCCTCCTCCGTTTCTCTTCAACAAACCACATTTCCCCGCACATCAATCCAAAGAATTTCAAATTTTTGTATCTTCTACATCGCTTATTTACTATAAATATAGTTGAATTTGTGTTCTACATACTAATATCTACCTCCTGGTTTTTTTCTTGAATATCTTGAATTTTTTTTCTTCAAAACGTCGACCCACAAATCTCCTGGTCCGTTTATCTGTCACGGGTTCCAGACTGAACTGAGAAAGGAATGCTGGCTTTCATCGACACTTGCTTCGCCAACATAGAATCCCATTGGCTATTGGTATGGAAACAATCACCAATGCCTTCAACACAAACTGGCATTGATTACAATGCCTGTGACATATATCTAATAGTGAAATTTAAAAGTGGCCAGTGTTGCATTTGAAAATGTACGACAAACCATTAGTATGTAATACAAATTATTTTTTATTGTAATTCTTCAAGCATTTCATAATATACATGTGTGTGTGTTCATTTAAACATAATTAAAAAAGAATAAAAAATAATTAGTCATAACAAGATAATCAATATACTCATTCCAAATACTCTTTTGCAACACGAAAGTATTTTCCTCTCGTCGAACGTGCTCCATTCGTGCCCCTTTTGTGTGCTAAAAGAACACACCCTAAACATGTTCTTCAGCAATGTTATTCAAATTCAAAGCTTCTGGTCCTAAAATTACAAATCCCCGCATGTCTAATCAATCACAAGTTTTGAGTTAATTGCATAAAAGTCCATTTAGTTACACATGACAGGGTTTGTCTTTCGCAAAATTCTTGATTACATGTCAAGTAATGATTGGTAGGGCATGTCGAGATAGGAAATATCAAGTTTACATGATCTAGTGCATGTTATTCAAGCCAGTGTTATTCAAGATGAATGGCACACAAAGAAGCCAGACCTTTAACATTGACATATGTTGCAGTAAACGATAACGTCCTTTGGAAATACTACACATTTACTGGTTTTTGTAACGTAAGCAAGAATCAATGAAACACGAGCAATATAGTTTATGTTCTATCATTCAGGTATGCTGGAGTTGTATTTTGTTTTATAATTTCTTACAGTTATTTGTGATATTTTCATAACACAAAAAATCATAAACTAAATCATAAGACGGTTTGTCAACGCACAAACATACTTAACAAATGTATGAACAATTATTTAAACATGTGGTACGTTATTTATATCTCATACAAATTTTTGTAGCAAATGAAAATTGATTTGTATAAAAAAAGAGTAGGTACAAATAGATCCACGCTACATGAAAAGTAAAGTCTTCCAAGATGTGATGAAAAAGTAAAGCATAATTATATGCTCTCGGAATATTGCATAAAAACTATTTATTTTTCCCAGATAAATTACCACATGAATTATTCTTCAAGTGCATGGAATCTGTTAATAGCTGTCCCCTACAATTGTAAAAAGAATCGAAATCATTTTGAAAACTATTACATGATAATTACTGGTTTTCATAATCATTTGGATCATGGACAAAAAATATAAGAAAAACAAATATTTGAAAGAAAGAATAGTTATGAAAACTCACTTTTATCACGACAAGCAACTTGTGAGCCATTTAATATACCTTCTCATGTGTGTCATGTCATGGGAACAAAAGGCACAAATGTTGCTCCTTTGACAACTAAGGTTATAAACATGTACTGCAATGATTACAAAAATCAGGTATTTTATTATTTCGAGAGTGATGGACATAATTAATATAGTTTACAGACAGAAGGACTGTCGAACCAAAGATAAAGATTATTGAAAGAAAATTTGGAAGGAAAATAGCAAATACACATGCATCTGTGTATATGTGTGTGTATAATGAGTTGTTAACAATGTTGCCTAAACATACAGCGATGGGTAGTATAATTGTTTATCTCAACTTATATTTAATAAGATAAAGATCCTGATTCACATACTCTTTCATTGCAACAAAAACAATGGCTGATCGAACATCATCGTCCTCCATTCTGGATAAAACATGATGAAGATAGATTTCCTTCATTTGATTTGGCATGAATATATATTGCTGCTTTAGAGAATCAACAGTTGACATCCCTTCATACTCCTCGTAAAAATATGTGCTGTTCTGAGATATTTTATGCAATCTCTCTAATGTACCGGTCTTAGTAGCTGAAAAAAGTAGTGTTTGCCTACCTTTAGGCAAACATTTAAAAATCACGCTTAAAGACTCTTGAAATTCAGTATCCACAATCCTGTCAGCCTCATCCAAAACCAATATCTGAAAATAACAAAATCCAAATTAGACGAAATTTTTTATACGCCACCCATCGACTTCTCAATATCTTCAGAAATTGGCAACGGTGTCATAGACATTACTGATTATTTTTGCAATTCAAAACAACCTCCATGAAAATCAGCTGCATGTACTAAAAAAAATGTACCAAACTTATAATGCAAAATGCCCAATTAACACTTCCATTTCGAACCTGGATAATTTACATAACTTAATCCACTTGATTGAATATAATTTATCTTCATGTTGCATGAAATTCAGATAGTTGTAGTTTATAATACATGCCCTTTTATATCTGGAGCTAAGATGTTTGGATAAAAAATTCCTATTCATGTTACTATATTTTTTTCCCACTTACCTATATATCTTGAATTTTGAAATTTTATTTTTTAACTTCAACCATTCCAGTAAGGAAATACCATACAATTCTAACTGCTCATGTAATGCATTTCTACTTGGTATATAATTCACCTTTGTCCTGCTAAAAGCTTCTGCAAAGTCACGATCATCAATCATCAACTGGCTAATCCTACCAGGAGTAGCAACCACTACATGAGGCCGCCCAATAACATCCTTAGCCTGGTCTATTATCTTAAGCCCCCCGACAACCAAACTGCACCTCAAAGTTCCCATTCCAGCCCCAGCCGCCCTAAACTGCTCTACCAGCTGCACAGCCAACTCCCTAGATGGCGTCACCACAAGGGCATACACCCCGTACGGCTCCTTATACAGCTTCTCGAGAATCGGTAAAGCAAATGCCAGTGTTTTTCCGGAACCAGTCTTGGCAATGGCAAGCACGTCCTTTCCGGCAAGAATTTCGGGGATGAGATGTTGCTGAACAGGTGTGGGGCGAGTGATGGAGAGGGATTTGAGAGTGCAAATGGTGTTGATAGAGAGGTTGAGGGAGGCGAAGCTATCATGAGGGTTAGGGTTTGGGTTTAAAGAAGGGGTGACGTGCGTTTTGGAGGGGTCGGGGTTAGGATTAGGGTTTTGAATTTCAGGTTTTAGGGCTTTAGAGCGTGTAGATTTAGCGGAGAAGAGACGAAAGGGGACGGCCGTGGGTGACTCCCCGTCGAACTGATTTACCGTGACCATTCTGGAATTAGAACGAAGGTGATGAAGAAATGGAGAAGGCGGGTGTAGAAATTTAAGGGCACCGACGCTCCAAATATCATCAAAGGGCAACAAGAGCATTCTTATCGACAGTCCAAGTATTATTAAGGGGATGTCAAATTTTAAAACCACTCCAATCATAAAAAGAATGTCAAGGGGAGTCACATACTTAATTTTTTACGTTCTCTTTTTACTCTGATAATAACATCAATTATCATCCCAAATCCCAATCAATTTCAAATGCCAAAAAAAAAAAAAAAAAATCTTTAAATTATTTACAAACAAACAAAAAAGTGATCGTTTAAGGAGAAATAATTGTGCAAACGAAGAACGTGAAACAAATGAGATTATTGATAATTTAACATATGAGGATTGAAATTATTAAAAAAAAGCGATTGACAAATGAGAAATGAAATTATTTAAAAAAACGATCGACAAATGAGATTATTGATAATTTGATACAAAAATCTAATGCAGTTCGACTAATATACCATATAAATTTTTTTAATTAATAACTAAAAAAAGAATTATTATAAAGAAGGCTAATTTGGTAAAATAAACTTTATTTGTTAAGGGGGTGCTCTCTGCATTGATACTCCTCTTAACAAATTCATTTTTCTTTTTCAATTGACCTCCCCTTAACAATATTTGGAGTGTCAATAACAACTCCCGGCAACAATTATCTTTTTAAAAATAAATTGTGAAGGGGGGTACCATGGAATGAAGTAGCCTTTAACAAATAAAAATAATTTTTATCTTGTTACCCATTTAGGCTTAATTTCACTTTTGTTCATTAATTTAATTTTTAATGGTTAATCAACACCATTAGTTGTGGAGAAATCAAATCCTAACAAAAAAACATGAACTAAAGGGAAAACAATATGATTTTTTTTCTTTTTACAAGACCATAAACAATACAAATCTTAAGTCTCTGATACCACTGTTATGTAATAACGGGTTGGAATTAATAGTCCCACATCATGAAATAAATTGAGGAAGGGGAGTTTTGTTCCGACCGTCGTTACATAACAGAAGGCAGAACAATGAAAATAGAGCAAGATAAAAAGACAACCTTCTTATAAGAACTACAAAATGAGAGATCAGATGGAACTTAATGAATTGAAACCCCGTCATTTTATATAGGAGTTCTTAAATTTCATTATCCCTTCTCCTTTATCTCAAATGACATCTTTAAACTAATAAATCACGTTAAAATATGAGCATCAGAGCTCTAAGGTGATGTAATTGATAGTTAGCCATCACTGTATGGATTTAGAACAAACAAATAAACTAAAACTGCCGTTAATACCCAAACTGAAAAAACTCCAGGAAACTAGAATCGGAAAATAGAATTTTGAATCAGGCAAAGTTTCGGAGAAGACGATAAAATGAAGAAAGACGTTGCGTGCAAGTTGAGTGAGAAAATAATATGATATTAACACAGGAGAGTGAGCGTTACGTTATAGTTGATCAGAGTGATGTGATGGTAAGATCTAATTTCAGTTTATTAAATCATATGCACATAGTAAGATCTAATTTTATGATGTGCAAGTTTTTAAAAGTAAGGGTAAAAGTGTAAGAAATTAAAAAAATTAGCTACCTACATTGACCCCCCATTAACAATTTAGAAAAAGTGGAGTGTCCTTAAATTTTGGTCCCCCTTTAACAAAAATTGGAATGTCATTAACAAAACCCAAATTTAATAGGATATTTTGCGAAGGCAAATTATATTCCGACCCACGAAATGAGGTAGTATGCCCTCTAATTTGAAAAACTAGTAAGCCCCATATTTTTAGTAGGTAGTCCGACGCTAAATTTAAAAAAAATCCAAAATTACCCTCTCACGTAGGGTTTTTACGTGGTTTTTCAGGATACCTCGTAGATGCCCTGCGTGGTTCTTCAGTGCACCACGCGGAAGCCCTACGTGGTTCCTTGAGAAACCACGTAGGCCTACTGCATGATACACTGAGGAACCACGTAGGGAGTCTATGAGGTACCGTGAAAACTGAAAAAGAAAATATTTCATCCTCATATTTTTTTATAAAAACGGGGGCTACTACCTAATTTCGTGGGTTGGAATACAATTTGCCTTTTGCGAATTCATAATAAAGTTCAAGCTAACCGAAGGGTAAGTGGCAACATGGTAAGGAAATTTAATTGGATATTTTGAATTGGATTAAATTTCTAATTAGTCGTTGAAAGTGATTGGAGGAAAAGAAATTTCTATTTGCTACGAAGAACAACCGGTGTGTTTCTTGATTGAAATGTTTGTTTCATCCTTATAATCGAAAAATCTAAAATCCGTCCGCATCTGCATTCGAAAAGCGGATCAATATCTACTATCTGGAAAAAACGGATGCAGAGATAGGCACATCCACATTCGAAAATTATCCGCTCGGTTTTTTTTATGATTATAGCTAAAATTGTGTGTATTTTATATCATTAGTTATACTAATTTGTAAATTTGAAAGTCCATTAAACGCATGTTAATGCTCAAAATTATATATTATTATCATATTTATTTACTTTTAGCATTTTAGTAATCAATTTGGTTGAAAAAACTTAATACTAAAGTAAAAAAATTCATTTATGTTGATTGATGTATTGACTGTCGGTGGGGAGATAATCATCTGATATTCGTCTGTATCCGCGGATGCGGATATCCGATATCCGAAAATGATTTCCGATGCGGATGCGGAAATGGAACTATCCGTATCCGAAAGTATCCGTTGACAACCCTAAGCATATGCAAGGAAATAGCGGAAGCAAACTTTGGAGAAGGCAGGTGCAATGGAGCAAAAGAGGAATGTTCCTTTAGGTTGGCCCAAAACAGTGTTTTTCAAATTTCATATTTTCTAGTTGAGTTGAACCATTTAGCCAATTATGGGCTTTTGAATATTTTGTAACCAAGCAATACAAACCACTTTTTAGTGTAAAGATTAGTGTGTACACCTGCCATACACACAAATTACAACTATGTATACGAGCGCTATGACACACACTTCAGAATAAAATTGATTTTTTTTTAAAAAAAAATTATATGCATTTAACATATTCAAAGAAAATGATTTTCATAAATATTTAATTATATTTTTAAATTGGAATCGTGCGTAAATAGATTTAATTTTAAGTTGCAATATTTACATTTTTCATTAATGTGAAAAGGATTGTTATTAATTAATAAATAATGAATTTTTTTAATTAGATCATGTTTCTAAGTGATATTAAATATGCTAATACATGTGAAAAAATGTTTTGAATTTTTAAAAGAAAATATTGTTAGATCTTAAATTTGAGCGATGTTAAAAGAAAGCAAAACCTTTTATTCAAATGCTATTTTTTTTGGATAACAACCTTTTAAAGAACTGTATATTAACGACAATTTTAAAAGTTTACGGTTGGACCAAAAGTTTGCACTTCTAAGAGAACTGTTAATAAAGATATTTAAATCTAGTTGAGCATATCAATTACAATTAACTTTAACTTGTAAAAAACATTATTTTTAAGATATACTTTTTTTAGATATTTTTTATATTTGAATATTCTAAATTATTTATCCAAAAGCACATGAGTATGTCATTATATGTGTCTATAAAACTACATGTATGCACCATATAAAAGAAGTTAAAATAAATATGTAATACATTAATGCATAATTATGCAAATGCAATTAAATTTTGAGCAATGCAAAAACAATAATTTTGAGAGATCATCGTTTATAATATAATTAATAAACAATGGATTAATTCAAGTAACCATGCGTACCTAAAAAACGAAACAAAATTATATCACACATGCTCTATCATTGTGCAATAACGGGAAAAAATATATTAGTTTACGTATGATTAATAGGCATAAAATATAAAATGTTAAATACTCGAAAAAATCAAGTTATAACACATATTAGACAAACTTAAAATCTTAGGAGTGTGCAATGATAATACATAATTATTTGGTTTACTCTTTCAAACACTGTTTTATATCCCACAATTCCGCTTACTATGAAAACTAATATTATCATTCACCAAGATTGTGACGACCGCCCTGTACTTCCTGTACCGAACTAAGGAAAAGGTGTGATGTATGATGTGTCAGGCTGATACGAGACGATCATCAAGGTAGAATAACTCGAAAACAGAATATGTCGTATAACTCACAACGCATGGATAATTTATAATAATAATATATACAACATGATATAGTAATGAAGCACAACTAAACAGAGAATCAGATTTCCATAAAACTATAGAATCTTGGGTACGATACTTCTCGTTACAAGAATCTCTTAATACAATATGCCTCACTACATTGCTCATAGTCTCAATAACATCAACATACAACGGAAATAGAAAAGAAATCATTATTATAGTAAGTAATAATAGTACGTCAGCCTCCTGCTTGTCACCGCACAACAACACCGACACCAAACCTACTATCTGTTACTCAGTCTGCCCTTCAACAAATTGGTGAACAACCCAAGGTAGAAAGAGGAAAACAAAAAACCTTGAATCAGACAACAGTTTTTTTTAGCGATAAAATAGCTATCAATAGTTACACATGATAAATATGAGTGTAGGCAGATCGACCCTTTGATCTGACCAACAACCATCAAGCTAACACGTGAAAACCATCAATCACATATCACATCAGAAATAGGAAAGGACTACCCCCAATCCCGCTTCTCTTCAACATTCTACGTTGATGGCCTACTAGAGAAAATAGAGAAGAAAACATAAATCAACCACAATATCTGTAGCATCCAATGTCTTAGCCATCACCGACTACAGCCGTGAATCCATTAGTTATCAAACTTGCATTTCACCGGTCAAAAGGGCTAATGGAAAACACTGGTTCTAGCTAAAATGCCATACGCCATCGTGATTTGTATGTTTGCCTCCTACCAGTGACAACTAGATCACTCCTACCAGAGTGATTCAAGGTACTCGATCTCGTTTCTCTTTAACATCCTACGATGATGTCCTACCCAAAGAAAATAAAGAAGAAAACATAAATCAACCATAGCATCCAATGTCCTAACCATCACCGACTACAGCTGTGAATCCACCAGTTATCGAACTTGCATTTCACCGGCCAAAAGGGCTAACGAAAAACCTCGATTCTAGCTAAATTGCTTGTATGTTTGCCTCCTACCTGAGATAACTAGATCACTCCTACCTAAGCGATCCAAGGTACTCGATCCTACCTGATCCTTATGGGCGTCCCCACAATACCTCTGTTTTTAGTCCGCTAGAACACTTCGATAACCAACGATTCCTTGACACATCGAATTTGTTGAGCCTTTCTATTTGGAGACATCGCTTTTTTAGTCAAACTGCCTCTTGAGCTAATTCCATTATCGTTCCTGGTTAATTCCTACCTGAGCCAACTCATCATCGACCCGTATCATATACCATCCCAGGACTAGTACCGAGTCAACTAAGCTTCGACCAATCCTGCCTGAGTCGAAGCACTATTCATCTTTGAGTTGCGCATCAATTATCTGAAGTTCGTTTCAATCCAAACTTCACCAGTAACTTCAGGAAGCTACCATCATCATGCTCCGAAAAATACATGACGACCTGACCTTCCCCCATAGGTCGGTGTCGACCCTATCATTTAACCAATTTTAGCTAAGTGTCTGGTCCCGATCCATCGTCACCTCGAGTGCATTCCACCGACCTATTCTCCAATCGTTTCGACATTCGTGTTAAAGCTTTTGTCGGTCCATTCACATCTGGAGAAATCAACCTTCAACCCATCACAAATCAACTCTGAATGACTCAAAAATTCACCAGTAGTTTCGACTCACCACCCCGATGTCATCCATGAAATTTCAAAGCCCACGATCCCTCCCAATGGGGCAGTGCCAACCCTTATGGGTCCATGCTGACCCATGCACTCAGTGCATGAGGACTCCAAAATTTACGTTCCCCTTCTTTCGTTTTCTAGAGCGCCTCTGCCCAGTTTCGTATGAATCCGATCATCTAACCTCGGATTTGCTCTGTTCTTCAATCCTATGATTATGGCAAACAATCTTACATACAACTCAAGCAATGTAATCAATTCAACCAAAACAAACCTCAATCCATACAGCAATGATCATACAAACATGAAAAATCCATAAACATAGCATAAACATATCATACACATGAGATCTAACATGATTTGGATCTAAATATATGGTTCACTACACCAAAACAGGGGATTCCCAACAAGTATAAGTGTTACAAATAATTTTTGTAACACTTTTAAGTGTTACCAACAGCGTGTGAGGAATTGTCCAGCTATATTTGTAACACTTATAAGTGTTACAAACAGACTAATTGCTAACACTTATAAATGTTGGAACTATAAGATACTGTAACACTTATAAGTGTTACAGTAAGACTCGTTGCTAACGCTTATAAATGTTGAAACCATAATATATTGTAGCACTTGTAAATGTTACAAACATATTCATTGCTAACACTTATAAACGTTGGAAACATAAGATATAGTAACATTTATGAATGTCAATATCATAATCCTACCAACACTTATAAGATGTAGTTTCTTGCAATATTAATATTATAATATTTAAAGCAGAATATATATAGTTTCCATATCACACATAATTCACATTATAGATCCAATGCAAAGTTTAAAATGATACATAATGGAGCATATGTCAAATTATTTTTAGTTTTTTGAAAGATACCTTAAATTTCACAATGGCATGCATTCAGATATTATAACATAGCTTACAAGAAAAATTAATCTTGAAAATACTTAAAGTTTTCTAAATGTTAATCTAATTATTTTAGATCTTTTGCACCAAACTGTAATGGTTTTCCATATTCCTCAACGCCCAATACAACAATCCAATGAGCTCCTCTACAAGTTCCTGCATTTAAGACAACCACTCGATAAGCATATATAATCGCCAGTTTAAAAAAAAGTGAAAACTAAATTACAATTTATATTCTAGACTGTACAATAAAAACTATGAAATGTTTTGGTGTAGTTGGTTGGCGAATATGCTCATTCTGAGCACTTACTCCTAACAGCTAGAAAGCATTAAAAATATTGACAATTTGCAACTCAATTAGTCGCAACGACTCAGTTTTCAAACTGACTCACTTGCAACTCAGTGTTAACACTGAGTCGTAGCGACTCAGTTTTAAAAACTGAGTTGCAAGCGAGTGTTGATCAATTGAAAGAAAAATGAATTCACAAATTCTCAAGAAATCAATCGGCATTTTCCATGAGTAAAAGAGCAGTTATTTCCAACAATTTATCCAACTTGTTTATAATCAATAAACAACCATAACAGTTCAGTAAACATACCTTAAAAGCATGTGAAAACCCAGACTCGTACACAGAGTTTCGAGCAATTTCACATGAATCGCATGTACTAAGCTTCCAGACCTATTACGAATAGAAAGCGTTCAACAAACATGTATGTTGAAGGATAAAAGAACGATCAGCAAATGACATACTGAAAATAGAAATTGACCGCCGATATACAGCTGCTCAATACATTAATTATGTCAAATTTCAATGTTATCTAAGTATACATGGAGCAATGCAAGGAAAATTCTCGAAGAAAATGTCCTAAAGATAGCTATATACTTAGAGAGCCTACTTTATGCATGGGGTGTCTCAAGCAAGTAGTCTTAGCAGAAAGAAAACTGACTCAACAATACGCATGTAATGACTTTTCCAGGACCCCATCTTGATGGCAAAAACATACAGCTGGTAAAAGGGGAGTCAACTGCTGAGATTAGTCTCATATTTGGTTTTCCTTCCAGTTACTTTAATAAACACAAAATGTTTATTTCCTCTAGTTTTATTATTCTTTTTTACAGACTTAATAGGTAGCAAGTAGTAGGTAGATTCACAATTTTGTGCAATCACTTTTGAACAGAAACTTATTAACCTTTACTTTTCTAATCAAATGAATTAGTTTTATATGCAGTCGTTCACCTAGGCGATTTAACAAACATCTTAATTTGAATATACATACACATATAAGTTTATATATCTGTGAATCTTAATCTGAATCTGCTTATATACAATTTAAGATTATACAGCCAAACACATACACATATAAGTTTAATATGGCTGCACGAACCAACTCAAACTAAACAAAAATTACTAAGATTCTAAAGTCGAATCACATTAAAAAAAAAAGTAAACAAAAATCAAAGAGACCTGGTGAGAGTTGCGGACCAACTAGGAAACAGTGCCATAAGAAAACCGTTGACAAATCAGCAAGTGCCTGTTCAAATGCAAAATTACGGAGATGGAGTTAGCTTGATTGGATATTACAAGATAGGCAGGCTCTACATATGAAGTGCACATGCACATGTGCATGCATGAAATTTCCACGATAGCAATTTGCAAATTTGTTGAAAGAGAACAGGCCAAGGAGTGCTTAGTTGATAGATAATGTTTACATTTTCAAAGCGAACAGACTAAGGAGTGCCTACTCAAACTTGAGTTTGCGCAATTGAATTGCAGCTCACGACATGCTTAGTCTGAACAGGCTAATTCCAAGGCATGAGAAAATCGATTCGAAACTGAGCCGGACAGGCTCAGCCTGAATCTGAGCCTTTCCGGCTCAGTTTCGGAATCAAAACTGAGCCAACTGATCCAGGAAGGCTCAATTTCTAAAAACATGACAGTGTAGGCTCAGTTTTCAGAAACTGAGTCTTTCCGGCTTAGTTTTGAATCTGAAACCGAGCCAAACAGAGCCGGAAAGGCTCAGTTTTGAATCGAACCTTCCCGGCTCAGTTTTGAATCCGAAACTGAGACGAATAGGCTCAATAATGAGCCTTTCCGTCTCAGTTTCGGATTCAAAACTGAGCCGGGAAGGCTCAGTTTCTAAAAACTGGCCGGTCCAGGCTCAGTTTTCAGAAACCGAGCCTTTCCGGCTCAGTTTCGAATCCGAAACTGAGCCGGAAAGTGGCTCAGTTTTCAGAGCCTTTCCGGCTCAGTTTCGAATCTGAAACAGAGCCGGAGAGGCTCAGTTTTGAACTGAACCTTCCCGGCTCAGTTTCGAACCCGAAACTGAGCCGGATAGGCTTAGTACTGAGCCTTTCCAGCTCAGTTTCGGATTCAACACCGAGCCGGGAAGGCTCAGTTTTTAAAAACTGGCCAGTCCAGGCTCAGTTTTCAAAAACTGAGCCTTTTCGGCTCAGTTTCGAATCCGAAACCGAGCCGGAAAATGGCTCAGTTTTCAGAAACTGAGCCTTTCCGGCTCAGTTTCGAATCTGAAACCAAGTCGGAAAGGCTCAGTTTCGAACTGAACCTTCCCGGCTCAGTTTCGAACCCGAAATCGAGACGGATAGGCTCAGTACTGAGCCTTTCCGGCTCAGTTTCGGATTCAACACTGAGCCGGGAAGGCTCAGTTTCTAAAAACTGGCCAGTCCAGGCTCAGTTTTCAGAAACTAAGTCTTTCCGGCTCAGTTTCGAATCCTAAACCGAGCCGGAAAGTGGCTTAGTTTCTAAAAACTGGCCCCTCCCGGCTCAGTTTCGAATCCAAAACTGAGATGGACAAACTCAGTTCGAATTCAAATTATTGATTTGATTTTACTAAATTGTTCTTCTGTCTACGTTTACATGCACTTATAGAATCAAACAACAAATAGGTCTTAAGCAATAGGAATTTGCAATGAAGAACATTAAAAAACAGTACCCTATTGTGTTTCTATAGTATAAAACAAGCTTTTTTTAACTAAAACACATGGTATAAATATAGGAGAAACCTAGCCCAGGTCTTCTAAAACAACTACTGACAAACACAGCGATCAAGCTCAAAGCAGAAACTAAAGTCAACCGACGCCATACCAAAATAAAGGGAAAAAACTGCTTTACCCGAAGGCACATCTAAAAAGCAATGGTGGAATCATACTGGCAGTTAAATTATTTACCACCCTCGAAATCCTCCCTCCCTTCCATCTTTTGTTGTTTTATATGCTGCCATTTTCATTTATAGTGGCAGCGTTCCACTGAAAATAGAAATTAAGAGTCAGCAGTGGCTCCACGAAGTCCAAAAAATGGATAACAGAAACATTACCGGATAGTACGTAGATACATCACCACCAACAAATATACACTGATGGAACCAAGCTTAAAGAGGAACAGCATAGCAGCTGTCTTCTTGTGTGTTGGAACAAAATGAGTTGTAATTTCCTTGCTACCCTTAAAGTCACCATCAGAAATAAGTAGTGCATTTTTGTAAGCTGCTGCAATCAGTGTATACTTTATTAAAGCATAACGATCATAGTAACTAAACTATAATATTGATAGTAAGTTAATTGGACAGTTAAATAAAAGTCGATATATATAGACATGCATAGATTTAAGCACAGCAACGGTTAGATTAACAGAAAAACTATTATGAAGCTTGTTCAGTAAATTTATTTCTCCCAGTTGATAATGTGAGGCAACTATTGAATTTGAGATGCCATACCAATTTCAAGATAAGCAAAAGAAGGAATTAGCAATCTTGCATATGTTGATCAGATTTTTAGGCTATACAGAAGAATATTGTAGTCATTTTTATAACATATCAAATGAACTCAGTATTGAAAGTTAATGGTTATATGCATAGTGCACATGTAATACACTCTAGTTTCAAATATATATATCGAACTTACTATGACAATTGACAGAGAAAACTATACATTGAAGATCCATCACAATGGAATAATGTTTAACTTGAGGGAAAATGACATATATTTGAATGGAAGTGATAACAAAATTGGATATAACAAAGAAAAATACTATACAACTTTATTTTATTTGAATAAAAATAACAATTTTGATAAGTAATCTTGATTTGCCAATTGAAATTTCGTTTCTACCACAAAATCATAATTTTTATTCTCTTATTAAAAAGGAGCATATACAAGAGTAAAAACATATATAAACATTTATATATAAAATTCAATAAGCGACACTTGTTGTAGTCTTTCCCCTTTGGGTTACACTGATAGGGCTGTCAACTATTTCATATGTGATTCACATATGATAAATACAATATATAAGATGTTGAAACTACTTCACTTCTTCATTTATAGATTTAAGATTTAATCATTTCCTTTTACATAACCAACCACGCACACACATAAATGAATATGACATGTCATTGCTAAGTAAAAAATAAAGGCAGAACTTTGTATAAGTCCACCAAATTTCCTTGGAAAATGCAAAACAGACGTACATAAACTATGGCTTTGAATGCATAAATTGTTCATTTAATCTGTGTCTTTTATTATACTGTTATACACTGGAGGCTCATTGGTGCAACTTTGTAGAAAAAAACATGTGCTTCAAAATCATACTCTTAATACATTTTATGTAGTGTTGTGCAACAGGAACAGCATGAGAAAGAAATTCAAACACAATACTTCAGTATATCTATCTAATTATGCTCAAATAAAACATGCAGTAATGATAAAAACAATTTGTTCTGATTAAAAATGTAAACCGAAAGTAATCTAATTTGCATGATTTAATTAGTAGGTTGGAGGTCACGTATCTAAAAGATACTTTATAAAGTTACCCAGCATGGGTAAAGCGACCTGGTACAAAATTGACATAAGATCAGTATGAAATTTCATTGAATCTCGAATGAATCATCTCACAAATGAAAAGAAGGAATGATATAGAAATTCACTCCAACTACATAGCTAACTATATCATAAATGATTAAATTCAAAAACAGAAGGAGAAAACAATACAAATATTTTAATATGAATAGAAAAAAAAAACAATAATAACAACAAATTTGATTTTATGTAAAGAAAATAAATATGTCATAATGCTTGTAAGTAATGGTTATGTGTATTGACGTATTTCTATTGAAATACAAAAAAAGAACTATAACCGAAATCTTAGTATTTTCAAATTTGATCTGACTTTATAAAACTCAAATGAACCTGAACTAAAATGGAAAGGAGATCTTTGAAATTTGCTAAACACACATAAGAAAGGTAAAAAAAACGGAAATCATGTAAAAGGTTCAGGACCAAATAGAAAATAATAAATAATGCTCTGAACTTTCGGATACGGACAGGCAAGGAAAAACCAAAACTGAGAGAGTGGTTGAGAATATGCACGGACAGCGAATGAAGCAATATATCCAAGATTGTATGACCATACCACCACTTATAAAATCCATTTGAACTGCGTTTCAAAGCTGAGCCATGCAAGCTCAGTTAGGCAAGACCGGATTTGTGTGCTCAGCTTTGCAGAACTAAGCATGCATGACTCTGCTTTGCAGAACCGAGCAAACCGAGCATGCAAGCTCGGTTCTGCAAAGTTGAGTCATGCGTTCTCAGTCATGCATGCTCAGTTTTTCCAAACTGAGCACGCAAGCTCAGTTTTGCAAAGCTGAGCATATAACAAAAACAATGTAATCGTTGTTACAAAATCAAAGAAATTTCAAATTTTGTCGAGAAACAAATCATGCATTCCTCTTTTAAGGTATACTTGAAACACAGTATAGTGAATACCATGATTTTACTGTCATTTTATGATATTAAACATGTAATTACTCTATGGTTTTTAGCATTTGATGAAGACAGTCAAGAGACCCAAATAAATTGAAAACTACATTATGAACTTAATTAAAATGGACATGTTTGTTTTCGTGTTTGCGGGTTTAGGGGTGGAGAAGGGGGGATGGGGAAAGAGGGTTAGGAAGTGAGTATAAGAAGCTGATAACCAACACCAACCAAAAATCATGTCCTCATCCATGTATATAAACTAAGCACGATAATGGCAATAAACATGACCATGCCTGTTGATCGTATCTACACACATTTCCAATAAAAGCAGAAGAAGAAAAAACCTAACAGAACCCATAAAGACAGTAGTAATAAAAAAGCACTCAAATCCTATTCTCCAGCTAAAATCTCAATATGGCATCAAAGCTATAAAGTCGAATCACTGATTGGGTTTAATCACGATATAGCTTAAAACCTAAGTAAATTCTTAGTTAAGGATGCAAAACCAACCTTAAACCGATTCTAATGATTCAAAACTAACCAAGAGACAAAACCAATTCGCAAAGACCCAAATCAAACAACAAACAAAGTGAACAAAAACAATCAAATTAAATCTAAACAGTTAACAAAAATAAAGCAAGTAGTTTATAGTTTAATGATTTCAGAGAAATATACCTAGGAAAAAAATGGCCCGGTTGACAGAAAAACCCTAATCGTCTTTTCTACCTTTTGCATCAGTCTCAAATCAAACCTCCAATTCCATTAAATTCAAGTCTGACTTCCGTAGATTCTAAACCTAACGGGCAAAAGAAAGTGGAAAGGTGAATAATTGGGGGAAAAGTGAGAATGAGAACACGAGTGAGTAGGAAGGAGTAGTCGGCAACGGAGGGAATAATCAAGCCATCAACGAAGTCGAGCCTCGAGTTATCGAAGTTGTCGAAATCACCATCCACGTTGAAGTGGATGAAATTGGCATCATTCACTGAGCGAGAGAGGAAACTCTAAATATGAAGTTATGTGGCCGAAAATGGATAAGCGTAAGGAAAGAGGGCATATGCATAATTGCAGAAGACCACACTTGTAAATAATGCATTTACGTATCTAGTGATTGATCCCAACGCTTTTATGGGTCATTGTTTATTGTAATAATAGAGAAAAATTCATACAAAAGACTATTTTATTTATACCAACACTTTTTTAGTATTATAACACTTTCTGTTGTTAGTAGCATATAGCATTTATAAGTGTTAGGAATAAGTAAATATCAAATGTTGCAAAAACACTGATTTGGTGTAGTGGTTAACATAATTAGTCTAATAATTATCTGGTTAATATGATCAAATTAGCTTTTCTTAGGGTTCCTAGGCCTGAGTTAAACATATATAATCAGATCTAAGGTGATTTTAGCATGAATCATTTGAATATATCTCCAATTTACCCATACAATCTGTAGCTTCCATGTGAGAGATATCTATCATTCACCAATTTCTAAATTTGATGTAGATTCAATGAGATCAGATCTGGACAGCGATGAAACCCCTTGAATTTGATGCAATATGGTGTAATCTAATCCACTTTGATGATGATCTACTCTTCCTTGATGATGATCTATATTCTAGATGCAATCTACGATGAATTTGATTGAAGAAAGTGGAGAAATAGGGTTTTAGGCTGAACCTGGAGAATCACAGACGCTCAACCTAAAACTTAGAATGAAGAGGGTAACCCCAATTCTCTCCCCAAGTACCCCTATTTATATCTGTTGGTCATAAGTCTAATGGGTTTGGCTAACCAGCCTATTAGTTGTTGAACAGTCTACCTAAAAAAAAGTTGGAACTTAAAACAGTGATTCCTCCCAAACTGTTGAACGCAATCCTTCATGTGACCACTCTGCGGATCATAAACCACCATTTCGATCTAATAAGATCTATCTCAACACCTGATTCGACCTCAATCAAAAGTTATAGCCCAAACAGTAAACAAAAGGGAAAATTTGTCATAATTGAATTCGGTAAAAATCATGGACATGTCTCACATCCCCATGAACAACATATCAGAACCTGAAAATGGTCTGACCACCAGGGAATAAAAAATAATTATTTTACGATCGGTCGATACGTAAAATACGGGTCGTTACATTCCCTCCCTTTAGGAATTTCGCCCCTGAAATCCCTCTTGAGCAAACACAAGCAAACACAGGTATTCTGCATTCCCACCATCCATGAGCAACCAACCTACCACGAAAACTAGCATCCAACAATTCATGCATCCAAAAATCTTATCCTATCATGCTGAACTTCTAACAACACAAGACATAGTGGCACAAGTAAGATACGATATATGGGACATACCACTCAAAGAGTTCTGGATGGGTCGACTTCGTACTCTTTTATGTTCCCACGTGCAATCGTCATCGTTCTCGCTCCATTGTACCATGACTAGCTTAACAACCATTCTCCTAAGTCGTTTCATGTCATTCCCTGTGATACGGAGCGACTAACGAGACCTAGAAACTTCAGGCTCAACTTCAAAACATTCAAGTTGATCCGGAGATACCGTAACATTCGAGTCATGCACGAACTTCCATAAAAATGATATATGAAAAACATTACGCACGCTCATCATCTTCTCAAGTAAATCCAATCTATAAGCGAGCTTTCCAATACGCTTGATAATCGAAAATAGCCCAACAAACCTTGGTGCTAATTTTCCTTTCTTTCCAAAACGAACAACATTCTGTAGAGGCGAAATCTTAACAAGCACCATATCTCCAACTGAGAATTCTAAGTCCTTTTGCCTCTTGTCGGCATTGCTTTTCTGACGATCTTGGGCTGCCTTCATTCGTTGTCGAATGACTTCAATATTATCTGTAGTTTCTCTTATCATCTCAGGCCTAAGCACTAACTTCTCGTCAGTTTCCAACCAACAAGATGGAGAATTACGCAGCCTTTCGTACAACGCCTCATACGGTGTCATTCCAATACTCGATTGGTAATTGTTATTATAAGCAAACTCGACTAAATGCAGATGATATACCCACGATCCTCCAAAATCCAATATATAATATCTAAGAAGATCTTTCAATATTCGATGAACTCTCTTAGTTTGACCATTTGTCTGGGGATGATAAGCCGTACTCATACATAGCTCGGTCCCTAACGTCGCTTGAAAACTTTTCCAGAATCTACTGGTGAACAACGGGTCTTTATCACTAACAATGCTCTTTGAAATTCCATGGAATCAAACTATCCACTTAAAATATAATTCAGCTAACTTCGATGTAGTCCTAGTCGACCTAACAGGAATAAACCTTGTGCTTTTAGTCAAGCAATCCACGACAACCTAGATACTAGCATTCCCTGTCCTTGTCCTAGGTAATCCATTAATAAAATCCATCGATACTTGCTCCTACTTCCATGTAGGAACCTCCAATGGCTGTAAAATTCCACTCGGCTTTTTCTGCTCAACTTTAACCAAATAACAGTTCATACATTTCGAGATGAATTTTTCGACATCCCTTTTCATACCTTCTCAGTAGTAAACCCGTTTCATATCTCGATACAACTTATTACCACCAGGATGGATCATCAATCTAGAGTGATGACGCTCCCTTAAAACTTCATCTCTTAACCCGTCTATATCCGAAACAATTAGCCATCCATTCTCACGAAGCCAACCATCTCGACCGACTTTAATATCCTTAATTTTCTTGGGTTCTACTCTCATCCATAACCTTCGGATGATTTCCATATGCTTCTCGTCTCGCTTCTATCTTTCGCCAATCCTTTCTATGAGAGTTGATCTAATCGACAAGCTTGCTAACATCTCGGGTTCTAACTCATAATGAGGTCTAAAATCAAACCCGGCCAAATACTCGAGATGTTTCCATTCTAAAGAGATGGCTCCCAAATTCGCATGTCTTCTACTAAATGTATCGGCCATCGTTACCTTTTCCTAGAGTATAGGCTATTCCAAAATCGTATGACGCCAAAAACTCTAACCATCATTGCTGCCGAAGATTCAAATCCTTCTGGGAGAAAATATACTTCGACGACTTGTGATCCGTAAACAACTCAAACCTAACTCCCAACAAATAATGCCTTCAAATCTTCAAAGCAAAAACTATCGTCGCTAACTCTAGATCATGAGTCAGGTAATTCCTTTCATCTGCTTCAGTTGTCGAATTGCATAGGCTATAACTCTATCTTTCTACGGTAGCACCGCTCCAAGTCCAGTGCCACATGCATTAGTATATACTATTATCTCTTCGTTCCCGTTTGGAATAGCCAACACAGGAGCACTTGTAAATCTCTCTTTCAAAACTCCAAAGGCTTGCTCACACTTTGCATCGCATATGAAGACTTGATTCTTTTTTGTCGATCCTATTAATGGTGCAGATATCTTAGAGATATCCTTAATAAATCGTTAATAATATCCAGCTAAACCATGGAAACTTCTCCCATTCGTCGCATTCTTGGGCCGATCCTAATCTTGTATTGCTTTCACCTTAGCGGGATCCACTGCTATTCCTTGTCCTGATACGACATGACCCAAAAATCTCAAATTTTCCATCTAGGAGTGGCTCTTCGAAAATTTAGCTCGCAACTGATGTTTTTGTAATATTCCCAAAACAATTTTCAAGTGTGTCTTGTGTTCTTCCTCATCCCTTGAGTAAACCAATATGTCATCAACGAACACAAGTACGAACTTGTTCAGCGGATCCTTGAAAACCTAATTCATAAGATCCACAAAATATGCTGGTGTGTTAGTCAATCCAAGGCATTACCAGGCACTTATAAAATCCGGATGGTATCATAAAAGCAGTCTTCGGCACACTATCCCTAAGCACTCTCAACTTGTAACAGCCCGCATTTTACGTATCGAAAGATCATAAAATAATTTTATTTTACTCCCTGAGGCTTGGGTCATTCTCCTCTTTTAGTATGTTGCTTATGGGGATATGAGACATGTCCATAATTTTTTACCGATTTTGTTTGTGACGATTTTTCCCCGATCAGTCTTGTACAGTGCATAACTTTTGACTCAGATCGAATCAGAGGGTGAGACATGTGCCATTGGAAATAAATTTATGATTGCCTTTCCGTAGAGTAGTTACATTAAAGATCTGGCTCAGCGGTATGGGAGAAATCACTATTTTAAGGTTTTTCAGTTGGTTGTTCAAGTTTTGGGAGCCTAATGGGCTGATTTAGGGAAAGCCCATTAGTAGGCTAATGGATGGGTATAAATAAGGGGTGAGAGATATGAGAAATGGTTTAGTTTCTCATTCTCCCCTTTGGTGCCTTGTGCTCCTCCTTCCTCTAATACCTTTCCACCATTAAGAATCATAATCAAAGGAGGCAAATCATATATCTACACCATTGGAGGCTAGATCTACATCAATTGAAGCAAGGATTCATCGGATCAAGGTGTTTGGTGCGAGGTGCTTGCTGGCCGGATTCCTATTCCATTGATTTTTGCTTGTTTTGGAGAATCGGTGAATGATATACATCTCTCACATGGATTCAATAAAGCTTATGAGTGTTTGTTCATGTTTTTCATCATATGCAAGTATTTTTCCATAAATCTATGCATTGGTAAATCCATTTTTATATAAATCACCCTATGATCTGATTTAGCAAGTTTAAATAGGAAATTTCTATGATATTTCATGTGAATGTGCAAGTTAAATCCATGATTTTACTCATATATCTGTTTATGGTGATTTTGGCGAAGTGAATTTTACATGATTATTGATGAAATTGCCATATTGGTATTATTGTTGACTTCATATCATGTTTGTGGTCATATTTGATGAATTGGTTTCGTCGAATGAATCGTTTTGGAAAAGTTTTGGTCGAAATTAGAGTTGAATTGAAAGATGCAGGTTTTGGGTCAAACATGGTGGGTCGAACATGGTGGGTCGATCGAACCATAGGGAGGTTTTCTTAGAGGAAAAGAAATGGGTTGGGTCGGTCGAGCACTTCAGGGTCGGTCGCTCCTGAATGGCTGGTTCGGTCACGAGATGAAGTTGGGTCGGTCGGTCCTCTTTGGGTTGTGCAGGAGTGGATCGGCCGAGCGAGCCAAGACTCGAGTACGGAGTCGGTCGTACTTAGGCAATGGGTCGGTCGAGCAGGTACAGCCGAACAGTTTGGTGTGGTCATGGCTTGGGTCGGGCACCCTTTGCGTCGAGCACCCCTTAGGTCGAGCATAGATTGGGACGATATGGCATGGTGCAGTCTGGTCGAGCAGTGAGTGGCTCGAGCAGGATATAGTCAAGCTGTAGGGTCGGTCAAGCATCCCAGGGAGGGTCGGTCGGTCGTGCATTACGGGATCATTTCTGAAAATTTTATTTTTTGGTTACGACTTGGGTTGGAAGAAAAGAGCTTTAAAAAAATTTTGGAGGAACCCCCTGAACCCTACTCAAGCCGCAACGCAGTGGTGTAACTTGGCTCGCTGATGGTGTGACTTCGAAATAAATTCAAGTTAGAAGGTTCGAAGTGTTGAAAGGTGTTCGTTTATCGGTGTAGAATAGAGAACGAGGTGACAACTCAAAGATTGTGAGCTGGTGGATAATGGTTACTCAATAAGGTTGCTTGAGCTATGAAAATTCATCGGGTTAGATGACTATAGATGCGAAGGTTGGGAGATTATCGTTGTCGTAAGTTCTAGCAGGATCGAAGCAGGGGTACGATAGAGATGTCTAAAAGACCGGTTGTAGGTCGAGCACCCTAGGTCTTGGGGATAGGCCTAGTTGTCAAGGTTGGACATATGAAGTTTATGCTAGAACTGGGGTTACCATTAGCCCTTAACATAGGGCAAGGTTGGCTGTCATACGATTAACGATGGTTTCAAAGCAGGATTGGCAGTGATAGCCAGAGTCAGTCATGAATGATTGGCTGTTCTATTTGTACCTTCTCACGTGGATTCTCTAAACTCGAGGGAGATGTTCTTTGAGTGCTTGACTGATATTGGTTTAGGCCTCTGGGAGGGTGCTTGAGGGATGTTAAACTCGATTAGGATTGTCTGCGTGGGACCTATGTAATCTGGATGTTCTAAGTGCTTACCATGATTGAATTGATGTTCTAGTTTCCATGAGTGAATTGTTGTTACCTTGGATGTTACAGATTGTAAAGGCTATCACTGTCGAACATGGGGAAGACGAGTGTTAGTTCTTCCCTGGTGTTGGGTAGTGGTTGGTAAATCTACCCATACTCATGTACTTCATTGATGAGGTGTGTCAGCTGTTTTATCGCTCACTAAGACTATTGTCTAACTCAAGGTTTTATGTTTCCTCTTATTACCTCGGGCTGTTCATCCGGTTGTGGATGGGCAAACTGACTAGCAGGTAACAGGTGATGCTTTAGTGAGGACGATGATGCTGATCGATGACAAGCAGGAGGCTCACGTACCGGTTTTATTACTATCTAGTATTTCTGTTTTCCGCTGTTTGGGTCGTTCTATGAGTGTTGTAGTGAGACTTTATGTACATACTTGATATTTCCTATGATGTTGGAATAATCTTTCAAGATGTTGTGAAAGTTTGGAAAGTTTGCTATATGATACTTCGCTGCTATTACCTATTGTATATGTTCTATTATATTTTATCATTGCGCTGTGAGTTCTACGATAGATCTGCTTATGTATCATACCTTGATGATTGTCCATGCTGCTTGGCACACCTTTCAGCACATTATTCCTCTTGTATAGTGCTGGGGCTGTGGGCGGTCATCACATTTGGTATCAGAGCTCTGGTTAACGATTTTAGCCAAAGTTCAAGGACGTAATCACGTATAAGAGAGGTACTTCTAGATTTCAGTTGGATGCTTACTATATATATTAGCATATATAGTATTAGCGGTTGTATTCTTTAGCAGTTTCTCTCGGAAGTGGCTAATTATTCTAAATTACAGATTTAGAATAAGTGGACGACCATCAAAACACGCTGCTAGGGAAGCTAGTGCTGGAGGGGGTAATGGCGGGGCACATGACTACCCGACCATGTTTGGATCTATGATGGAAGCATGCCTTTGAAGGAACCCCGCTCCAGTGGTAGCTACTATTGATGTTGGAGTCCAAGTGCCGAGAGCTGTAGAATTTGCATAGCTATGCAAAGACTGTACATCATTAGGAGGAAAACAGTTCAAGGGCACTAAGCCAGTTGAAGAAGTCCAAAGGTGGATTGACACATGTGTTAGGATCTTCAACAACTTGGGCATTGATGATGCAACCAAGAGGTAGCATGTATCAAGGCAATTAGAGGGTAGAACAATGGACTAGTGGAACTCTGTCACACTTGAGACCCCTGAAGAGGATATTTCGTGGGAGCAATTCCAAGCTAAATTTGAAGCAAAGTTTATCTCCACCATGTAGAAGTCTATTCTGTTTAAGAGATTCGTGGAGCTTAAACAGAATGGTCGCCCAGTTCTTGACTATATTTCTGACTTCGAGGCTTTGTCGAAGTATGCTCGTTCATATGTGGATACTCCTTGTCAAAAGAATGAGAAGTTTGTTTTGGGGTTGGATGAATATCTTGGGAATCAGCTTGTGGATCACCTCGATGATAGCTTTGATAAGATCGTCGAGAAGGCTTTGAGGCATGAAAGTCTCTTTCCTAAGAAGATGGTTGTTGTTACACCTAAGGAAGAACAGAAGCCACAGCAGGGTGGTAATAATAATAAGAGGAAGCAGCAACAACAAAAAGGAAAGAATGGCCAAAAGAAGCCCAAAAGTGAGGTGATTTGCTTTAACTGCCAACAGAAAGGCCATTTTGCTAGTGAATGCAAGCATCCCAAAGCTGAGAAGAAGTTCTTCAAGTGTGGGAAGCTTGGGCATAAGAAGAAAGATTGTCCAGAATCAGCTAAGGGCAAGTAGGTTGTGAAGGCACATGCTTAAGCCATGTCAACTTCCTCAAGAGCTCCTACTGCAGAGGAAAAGGGAAAGGGTGTCATGGTGCAAGGTACTCTTTCTGTTAATGGTGTTTTAGTTCGAGTTTTATTTAATACTGGAGCATCGCATTCATTCATTTTCAATGAGCTTGTGTGTCGCTTGGGTTTGGAACCCGAGAATTGTGATAGACCATTGATTGTGACTAATCTAGTTGGGGGTTGTCCAGTTTGTGCATGATTTGTCGTGGTCTAGTGTTGTCGAGTCATGGTTGCTCTTTCGCATGTGATTGCTTTATTCTTAACTTCGCTGGGTTTGGGATCATCTTGGGCATGGATTGGCTCAAGAGGTATGCGGCAAGAGTGAATTGCGAGAAGCTAGAGGTGAGGGTCGGGGATGTGGAAGGGCAAAAGGTGTTGATTAGATGTAAGCACGAAGATGGGGTCTTCGTGAGTTATCTATATTCGCTTGGGATTCCATAAGAAGACTTGTCATTAGTGTTGATTGCTAATGAGTATGTAGATGTCTTTGACGAGGTCAAAGGGTTTCCGCCGCATTGTAAGATCGAGTTTAGGATCAATTTGGTCGAGGGTGCTAGACAAATTGTTATGCCTCTTAGGCGGATGACGCCTAAGGTACAAGGAGAGTTGGAGGTGCAAGTTAGAGACCTTTTGGGAAAAGGATTCATTCGGAGGAGTGTTTCCGAATGGGGTGCACTGGTTGTGTTTGCAACCAAGGCAGATGGCTTGTTAAGATTGTGTATGGACTATCGTGAGCTGAAAAAGGTGACTAAGAAGAACCATTGCCAAGGATTGATGACTTGTTCGATCAGCTTCACGAAGCCAAAGTGTTTGCTTAGATGGATTTGGCAATGGGATTTCACCAGTTGAGGGAGGCTGAGGATAGTGTGCCAAAGACTGCTTTGAGGATATCATCCGGGTTTCTCGAATGGTTGGTGATGTCATGCAGGTTGACTAACGCACCAGCGTATTTCGTGGATCTTATGAATAGGATATTCAGGGTCAGTTGAACAAGTTCGTGCTTGTTTCGTGGATGATATTCTGGTTTATTCTCGGAATGAGGAAGAACACAAGACACATTTGAGAGTTGTGTTAGAGATCTTGCGAAAGCATCATCTAAGAGCTAAGTTTTATAAGTGTCACTTCTGGAAGAATGAAGTAAGGTTCTTAGGTCATGTTGTTTCTGGAAATGGGATAGATGTTGACCCTGCTAAAGTGGCAGCAATCCAGGGCTGGGATAGACCTAAGAGTGTGACGGATGTTCGGAGTTTCTTTGGGTTGGCTAGTTATTGCTGACGGTTTATCAAGGATTTATCCAAGATAGATGCACCGTTAACAGGATTGACGAAGAAGAACTAAGTGTTTACATGGGATGTGAAGTGTGAACAAGCGTTTGGAATCCTAAAGGAGAAATTGACGAGTGTGCCTGTATTGACCATTCCAAGTGGGAATGAAGAGATGGTGGTGTATAAAGATGCATGTGGTACTGGACTTGGAGCAGTGCTAATGCAGAAGGATAAAGTTGTGGCCTACGCGAGTCAATAGCTAAAGCCGCATGAGAGAAATTACCCAACTTATGATTTGGAGTTAGCAGCAATTGTGTTTGCTCTGAAGATATGGCGACATTATCTATTGGGAGTTTGATTCGAGTTGTTTACGGATCATAAGTCGTTGAAGTACCTTTCCCCCAAAAGGATTTGAATCTTCAGCAACAACGATGGTTAGAGTTTCTGGCATCATATGATTTTGGTATAGCCTATACTCCTGGCAAGGGTAACGTAGTTGTGGATGCGTTAAGTAGAAGACACATGAGTTTGGGAGCGATGTTTTCCGAGTGGAAGAGCCTCAAGTATTTGGCAAGGTTTGATTTCAGGCCAAGGTGTGAGTTGGAACCTGAAATATTGGCAAGCTTATCGATAATACCTACTCTCATCGAAAGGATTGGCGAGAGCCAAAAGCGAGATGCAAAGCTTGTCCAGTTTATCCACAGACTAAGACCAGAAGATAAAGAGTTCAAAGTTGATCGAGAAGGTTGGCTTCGAAAGAAAGGACGATTAGTTGTTCCTGATATTGATGGATTGAGAGATGAGGTTCTGAGAGAATGTCATCACTCCAAGTTGACGATTCATCCCAGTAGTAATAAGATGTATCAGGACATGAAGCGAGTCTACTACTGGAGGGGATGAAGCGAGATATTGGAAAATTCATTTCTAGGTGCATGAACTGTCAGTTGGTGAAAGCTGAACAGAAGAAGCCGAGTGGTTTGCTTCAGTCATTAAAAGTTCCTACGTGGAAGTAGGAGCAAGTGTCGATGGATTTTATCAATGGACTACCTAGAACCAGGGCAGGAAATGAAGGGATTTGGGTCATTGTGGATCACTTGACCAAAAGTGCGAGATTCATTCCCGTCAAGTCGACTAAGACGGCGTCAAAATTGGCTAAACTTTATGTAAAATGGATTGTTCGATTCCTTGGTGTCCCAAAGAGTATACTAATTGATCGAGATCCATTGTTCACTAGCGGATTTTGGAAGAGTTTGCAAGAAGCTTTGGGAACCGAGTTGTGCTTGAGTACGGCATATCATCCCCAAACTGATGGTCAGACTAAGAGAGTCAATCGAGTTTTGGAAGATCTCCTGAAGGCTTGTATGTTAGACTTCAGAGATAGTGGGAAGACCATCTACATCTAGTTGAGCTTGCATATAGTAATAGCTACCAATTGAGTATTGGGATGGCACCATACGGGGAGTTATATAGGAGGCCGTGCAGTTCTCCAGCTTGTTGGTTAGAAACTGGAGATAAGTTGATACTTGGGCCTGAGATGATTCGGAGACATCGGATTGTATCGAGATCGTTCGACAACGAATGAAGGCAGCCCTAGATCGTCAGAAGAGCTATGCTGATAAACGTCGAAAATATTTGGAATTCGATATTGGTGATATGGTTTTCATGAAGATTTCACCATTAAAGCATGTGGGTTGATTCAGAAGTAAAGGAAAATTGGCTCCTAGGTTTGTTGGACCGTTTCCGATAGTCGAGCGAATAGGAAAACTCGCATATAGATTGGAGTTACCCACGAAGATGTCGAGCATGCATAATGTTTTCCATGTGTCATTTCTATGGAAGTTCGTGCATGATTCGAATGTGGTGGTATCTCCCAAATAGTACGAAGACATAGAAGTCGGGACCGCAGTGGCGAAACCTCGTAAGCCGCTTCGTGTTGTGGGGAATGACATGAAAAAGCCTAGGAGAAAGATGGTCAAGTTAGTCAAGGTACAATGGAGTGAAGATGGTGACGATTGTACGTGGGAGATGGAAGAGAGCATGAGGACAACTCATCCAGAACTCTTCGTTGGTAGGAACCTTTGATATCGTATCATCGTTGTATCTTGTTGTTGTTTGATAGAATTCTGCATGCTAGGATAAGACTTTGGATGCATGGCTTGATGGTTGCTAGTTTGGATGATAGAATTGGCTTCTCATGGATGATAAGCATGCGAAATTGTTGTGATTGCTTTGTTTTCTTGGAATTTTGGAGGCGAAATTCTTAATGGAGGAGAATGTAATAGCCCGCATTTTACGTATCGAAAGATCGTAAAATATTTTTATTTTACTCCCTGAGGGTTGGGTCATTCTCATCTTTTAGTATGTTGCTTATGGGGATGTGAGACATATCCATAATTTTTACCGATTTTGATTGTGATCATTTTTCCCCTGTCAGTATTGTATAGGGCATAACTTTTGACTCAGGTCGAATCATAGGATGAGACCTGTGCCATTGGAAAGAAATTAATGATTGCCTTTTCGTAGAGTGGTTATATTAAAGATTTGGCTCAGCGATTTGGGAGAAATCGTTATTTTAAGGTTTTTCAGTTGGTTATCCAGGTTTTAGGAGCCTATTGGGCTAATTTGGGGAAAGCCCATTAGTGGGCTGATGGAAGGGTATAAATAGGGGGTGAGGGAAATGGGAAATGGTTTAGTTTCTTATTCTCCCCTTTGGTGCCTTGTGCTCCTCCTTCCTCTAATACCTTTCCACCATTAAGAATCATAATCAAAGGAGGGAAATCATATATCTACACCATTGGAGGCTAGATCTACATCAGTTGAAGCAAGGATTCATCGGATCAAGATGTTTGGTGCGAGATGCTTACTGTCCGGATTCCTATTCCATTGATTTTTGCTTGTTCTGGAGAATTGGTGAGTGATATGCATCTCTCACATGGATTCAATAAAGCATATGAGTGTTTGTTCATGTTTTTCATCATATGCAAGTATTTTCCCATAAATCTATGCATTAGTAAGTCCGTTTTCATATAAATCACCCTATGATTTGATCTAGCAAGTTTAGATAGGAAATTTCTATGATATTTCATGCGAATGTGTAAGTTAAATCCATGATTTTACTCATATATCCGTCTATGGTGATTTTAGTGAATTTTACATGATTATTGATGAAATTGTCATATTGGTATTATTTTTGACTTCATATCGTGTTTGTGTTCATATTGGATGAGTAGGTTTCGTAGAATGAATCGTTTTGGCGAAGTTTTGGTCAAAATTGGGGTTACATTGGAGGTGCAGGTTTTGGGTCGAACATGGTGGGTCGAACATGGTGGGTCGGTCGAACCATGGGAAGGTTTTCCTAGAGGAAAAGAAATGGGTTGGGTTGGTCGAGCACTTCAAGGGTTGTCGTTCCTAAATGGATGGGTCGGTCACGAGATGAAGTTGGGTCGGTCGATCCTTTTTGGGTTGTGCAGGAGTGGATCGGTCGAGCGAGCCAAAACTCGAGTACGGGGTCGGTCGTACATAGGTACTGGGTCGATCGAGCAGGTACAGCCGAACAGTTTGGTGTGGTCATGTCATGGGTTGAGCACCCTTTGGGTCGAGCACAGATTGGGTCAGTCTGGCATGGTGTAGTCTGGTCAAGCAGTGAGTGGCTCGAGCAGGGTATGGTCAAGCTATAGGGTCGGTCGAGCATCCCAGGAAAGGGTCGGTCGGTCATGCATTACGAGGTCATTTCTGAAAATTTTGTTTTTTGGGTACGACTCGGGTTGAAAGAAAAGAGCTTGGAAAAAAAATCGGGGGTAACCCCCCGAACCCTACTCAAGCCGCAGCACAGTGGTGTAACTCGGCTCGGTGATGGTGTGACTTCGAAATAAATTCAAGTTGGAAGATTCGAAGTGTTGAAAGGTGTTCGTTGATCGGTGTAAAACAGCGAATGAGGTGACAACTCAAAGGTTGTGAGTTTGCAGATAATGGTTGCTCGAAAAGGTTGCTTGAGCTGTGAAAAGTCACCGGGTTGGATGACCAGAGATGCGAAGGCCGAGAGATTACCGTTGTCGTAAGTTCTAGCAGGATCGAAGCCGGGGTACGATAGAGACGTCTAAAAGACCGATTGTAAGTCGAGCACCTTGGGTCTTGGGGAAAGGTCTAGCTATCAAGGTTGGACATTGCCAAGGTTGGACATATGGAGTTTATGCTAGAACTGGGGTTACCATTAGCCCTTGACATAGGGAAAGGTTGGCTGTCATACGATTAACGATAGTCTCAAAGCAGGATTGGCGGTGATAGCCAGAGTTGGTCATGAATGATTGGTTGTTCTGTTTGTACCATCTCACGTGGATTCTCCAAAGTCAAGGGAGATGTTCCTTGAGTGCTTCACTGATATTGGTTTAGGCCTTTGGGAGGGTGTTTGAGGGATGTTAAACTCGATTAGGATTGTCTGCGTGAGACCTATGTAATCTGGATGTTCTAAGTGCTTACCATGATCGAATTGATGTTTTAGTTTCCATGAGTGAATTGTTGTTACCTTGGATGTTATGGATTGTAAAGGCTAGCACCGTCGGACGTAGGGAAGACGGGTGTTAGTTCTTCTCTGGTGTTGGGTAGTGGTTGGTAAATCTACCCATACTCATGTACTTCATTGATGAGGTTTGTCAGCTATTTTATCGCTCACTAAGACTGTTGTCTGACTCAAGATTTTATGTTTCCTCTTATTACCTTGGGCTGTTCATCTGGTTGTGGATGGGCAGACTGAGTAGCAGGTGACAAGTGATGCTTTAGTGAGGACGATGATGCTGATCGATGGCGAGCAGGAGGCTCGCATACCGGTTTTATTACTATCTAGTATTTCTGTTTTCCGCTGTTTGAATCGTTCTATGAGTGTTGTAGTGAGGCCTTATGTACATACTTGATATTTCCTATGATGTTGGAATAATCTTTCAGGATGTTGTGAAAGTTTGGAAAGTTTGCTATATTATGCTTCACTGCTATTACCTGTTGTATATGTTCTATTATATTTTATCCTTGCGTTGTGAGTTCTACGACAGGTTCCGCTTATGTTTCATACCTTAATGATCATCCATAGCTGCCTGGCACAACTTTCAGCGCATCATTCCTCTTGTATAGTGCAGGGGCTGTAGGCGGCCTTCACACAACTGGTGAAATCCCATCACCAAATCCATTTGGGATAAGACCTTGGCTTCGTGAAGCTGATCAAACAAGTCATCGATTCTCTGTAATGGATACTTGTTCTTCTTGGTCACTGTTGACATTTTTTTGTCAAAGCCGTCACACGTCAAGGATATCGTCAGAAAATGCAAAGTGATTTGATCGTAGTCGCGGCATATTCAGAAAAAGATTGGAATTGGCGTTGATTTGCAAAATCATCGTCAACAAACTCGAAAAAGATAGCGCAGTGGAAATACGTGATCGACATGGCCTGATCAGCTCAAAATGGTGAGCGCATTGGTCCGATCAAGTGGCAAAACTGGTCGCGCGAAAATATATGCATTTGGTAAAAGCAGCATTACGCACTCAAAAACAGTTGATCAGTGCGTGAAAATGATGAAAAACCACATAATTTAGCTTGGTTGATCAATCTGGAAAATCTGGCAAAAATTAGTTTGGCATGAAGAAAAATAGCTGAAAAAACCCATCGGATCACTCAAAAAACGTGTGCGCAACCTTAGCTGATCACGTTGAAACTTTGCCCGATCGCAATATTTGGCATTTCAACAATGTTGGATCAACACGGTGGATCAGTAAAAAATCAGGCGTCGTGCTCAGGTCGATTATACCAAAAAGTTGTGCAAGAACCATGGCCTGGAAAATGATCGGATCCGAAAAAGGGGTTCGAAAATGGCTTGAGCACACTGAGGGATCCGAATTTTTCCACGCGAGTACATCGGATTGGAGGGAGTCAAATTATGGCGGAACACTTCTGGTCCTAAATTTCCAAAAAAGTGGCAGATAACCTTGGATCAGCCTAGAACATGTGTCAATCACTGTTTTTCATGTGTGCAATGTTGGAGAATGGAGTTTTGATGACAACAACCTTAGTTTAATTATCACGTTGAAAATTTGGCCGATCATCAGATTAGACACTTCAAAAATGTTGGATCAACACGGTGGATCAATGAAAAATCATGCGTCCCGCTCAGCTCGATCACACCAAAATAGTGGGAAAAAACCACGGCCTGGCAAATGATCTGATCCAAAAAAGGGGCTTGAAAAAGGCTTGAGCACACTGAGGGATCTGAATTTTTCCATGTATGCACATCGGATCGGAGGGAATCGAATTATTGCGAATCACTTCGGATCCGAAATTTCCAGAAAGGTGGCAGATCACTTCGGATCAGCCCAGAACTCGTGTCGATCACTCTTTTTCACGTGCGCAACACGTGATTTTGGCAGATTTTTGGGATTCGAAGTTTTTGGCATGGTAGACACTCTAGAATTGGCAGATCACTTCAGATCAGCTCAGAACTCGTGCCGATCATTGTTTTACACGTGTACAACATATGATTTAGGCAGATTTTGGAGATTCGAGTTTATTGAATACCGGGATACGAAATTTTGATGAAACACTGATTTTTTGACTCTAATTTTGGGACTCGAATTTCGAACCCTTCAGCGATACGAAATTCTGCTATGTGGGTCCCATTTCTCACCGACACCTCTACCAAACTCCACTATAAATACCCCTCACTTCCAACACAAAAGGGGCTGGTTTTTCTTGGCATTTTGGACTTCTTAAAACTCTCAACCTCCATTAATGGCTTCCATCTTCTTCCCTATGACCATTGGACATGGCATGAACCTTTAAAACGTTGCATACATGTTTTCCATCACTTTTTGGACATCTACAAGGATAAATACACACACTTTTGGGCTGTTTTGGATATCTTTGGATTTCTTGGACACTGAAGCTAGTTTTCGGATATAGTTGACCAAGTCAACTCAATTTTCACTCAACAAAGAAGAAGAAGGGCAACTTAGTCAAAGTATAGAATTAACAATCATTTTGTTGTTATATTGTAACACATTATATCTAAGCATTGATCGAGCTTGTACAATGACTGTAATCGAATAATATATGATGAATGATTACTATAAATTGGATGTGCGCGTTAGTGCCGAACCACTATAAAAAGTTGTGCTCTCCCGCATTACTTCATTTCTGATTTGTACCATCTTTGGATTACCGTGTTCATATTACACATACACATTGGGTGTTGGCGTGCGACAATTTTTCACGTCAACAGTCGCCTTGTTCAGTTCACGATAATCCACGCATAATCACAACAATCCATCAGACTTGGTCGCAAATACAATTGGTGTGTCCCATTTAGATATGCTTCTCTGAATGAATCCTTTACTCAGAAGATCGATCACTCGCACCTCTAACTCTCGCTGTTCTTTAGGCGTCTTCTGCCTATGAGGTATAACTACATGTTTGGATCCATCCACTAAATCAATTCGAAACTCGATCTCTCGACGCGGCGGCAACCCTCTGACGTCGTGAAACACATCAGAAAAGTCTCGTACGATTGGCAGCTATGACAACCCATCCCGTGGAATCACAACAAAAATATAAAAAGCTAACCAGAATTCCATCCTCGGGTAACCAATGTATCACCATCATTCGCCCTTCCACATTCTCGATTATCACCTCGAGCCTCTCACAATTCACAATAGACGCACACTTCTTGAGCCAATCCATACCCAAAATAATTCCAAACCCAACGAAATTCAAAACAAAACAATCACACATAAAAGAGCAACCATGACTCGATGAAACTAGACCAGGACAAAGCATGCAAAGACTAGATGAACCCCTACTGGATTAGTCACGATTAATGGCCTATCAACTATGTCAGGTTATAACCCTAACATGCAAACAAGCTCATTACAAAAAAAGAATGTGATGCCCCAGTATCAAACAAAACTCGAACTGAAACATCTTGAACAGAAAGCGTACCTTGCACCACAACATTCTTTCCCTTCTCCTCCGTAGTCGGACCCTTCGAAGAAAATGGAATAACCTCCAAAGCATACGCCTTCACAATCTGCTTACCTTTTGATGGTTCTGGACAGTTCTTCCTCACATGCCCAGGTTTATAATAGTTATAACACTTTCCCTCCACCGTAGGATTCTTACACACATTGAAATAATGACCCTTCTGTTGATAGTTAAAACAGGTAATCTTGCCCTTAGGTTTCTTCTAGCCATTCTTCCCTTGCTGTTGTTTCGGTTTTCCATTCCACTCTTTTTTATTATCACCACCTTATCGTGGTTTTGTTTCCTCTTTATCCCTAACGGCAGCCTCGACTTTCTGAGGAAACAAACTTTCCTTCCTCAATGCCTTTTCAACTAACTTCTAAAAAGAGTCATCAATGTGGTTGATCAATTGCTTTCCAATATTCTCATCAAATCCCAAAATAAATTTCTCATTTTTCTGATAAGGAGTCTCAATATACGAACGAGCAAACTTGAACTCAGTAACATACTCAGACACTGGTTGACCTCCTTGCTTAAGCTCAACAAACTTCTTAAACAACGTCGATTTCTGGACCGTAGAAATGAAATTCTCTTCAAACTTAGTCCTAAACTAATCCCAAGTGATCTGGTCATCCGGAGTCTCCAAAGTAATAGAGTTCCACCAATCCATTACTCATCCTTGCAGTTGTCTCAATGCAAGCTTCCTCTTAGTGGCATCATCGATTCCTAAGTCTATGAAAATTTGAACACAAGTATCCAACCAATTCTGAACTTTAACAGCTGGTTCCGTACCAACAAACTGCTTACCACCCAGAGAAGTGCAGTCCTTGCACAACTTAGCAGAATCCACTGCCCTAGGTGCTTGCACAGGAACTGTTGCTCATGGAGTGGGAATCCTCCTCATGATCGCTGTGATCATGGCCTCGAACATAGCAGGATAATCGAGCATAGCAGCTGTAGCTCCCAACAGGTTACCCTCTCTTCCCTCTCCAGTTACAGGCTCATTCCTAGCAGCATATCTTGAAGTTCGTTAACCCATCTTACTCTGAAACGAGAGTCAACTCACATTAGAGAAAGACGCAATGGTGTTCAAGTGCTTACTGACCTACTACATTATACTACACTATATACATATATAATATAGTAATCATCCAAATAAAATTACAATCATAAAACCATAAAATCTTGGTTACAATACTTCTCGATATAAGAATCTCTAAATACAATATGCCTCACTACATCCCTCAGAGTCTCAATAGCACAAACTTACAGCAGAAATAAAAAAGAAATCATTATTATAGTAGGTAATAATAACATGTCAGCCTCCTGGTCGTCATCGCACAGCAACACCGGCACCAGACCGGCTACCTGCTACTCAGTCTTCCCACTATTAAATTGGTGGACAACCCAAGGTAATAAGAGGGAAACATAAAACCTTGACTCATACAACAGTCTTTGTGAGCGATAAAATAGCTATCAACAGTTACACGAGATAAATATGAGTATAAGCGGGTCGCACCCTCCGATCTGCCCAACACCCATTAAGTTAACACATGAAAAACATTAATCACATATCACATCGGAAATTGGATAGGAGTACCCCAATCCCATTCTCTTCAACATACTACAGTGATGGCCTACCTAGAGAAAATAGAGAAGAAAAAATAAATCAACCACAGCATCCAATGTCCTAGCCATCACCGACTACGGTGGTGAATCCATCGGTTATCGAACTTGCATTTCACTGGTCAAAATGGCTAATGGAAAACACCGGTTCTAGCTAAAATGCCATATGCCATCATGACTCGTGTTTTTGCCTCCTGCCTGAGATAACTAGATCACTCCTACCTGAGCGATTCAAGGTACTCAATCCTATTTGATCCTTATGGGCGTCCCCATGATACCTCTGCTTCCAGTCTGCTAGAACACTTCAATAACTAATGATTCCTTGGCACATCAAATTTTTCGAGCCTTTCTACTTAGCAACATCACTTCTTTAGTCAAACTAGCTCTTGAACTAATTCCATTATCATTCCTGGTTAACTCCTACCTGAGCCAACCCATCATCGAACTATATCATTTACCATCGCAAGACCAGTATCGCATCAACTAAGCTTCGACTACTCCTTCCGGAGTTCACAATCGAAGAACCATTCATCTCTGAGTTGCGCATCAATCATATGAAGCTCGTTTCAATCCAAACTTCACCGGCAACTTCAGGAAGCTACCATCATCATGCTCCCCAAAATGCATGTCGACCCGGCCTTCCCCCATGGGTCGATGCCGACCCTCCATAGGTCGGTGTCGACCCTCACACTTAGCCAATTTTGGCTAAGTGTCTGGTCTCATCCATCGTCACCTCGAGTGCATTCCATCGACCTATTCTCCAATCGTTCCGACGTTCATGTTGAAGATTTTGTCGGGCCATTCACGTCTCAAGAAATCGACCTTTAACCCATCACAAATCAACTCCAAATGTCTTGAAAATTCACCAGTAGTTTCGACTCGCTACCCCGATCTCACGCACGAAATTTCAGATCCCCACGACCCCTCCCCGTGGGTCGATGCCAACCCATGCGCTTAGTTCATGAGCACTCCAAGATTTTCGTGCCCCTTCTTTCATCTTCCAGAGCACCTCTACCAAGTTTCGTCTGAATCTGTCATCTGAATCTCCGATTTGCTCTGTTCTTCAATCCTATGATTCTACGGTAAACATCTGACACACAACTCAAGCAATGCAATCAATTCAACCGAAACAAACCTCAATCCATACAAAAATGATCATACGAACTTGAACAATCCATAAACATAGCATAAACATGTCATATACATGAGATCTAGAATGATTTCGATCCAAACATATGGCTAACATGATTAATCTAATAATTATTCGGTCAATATGATCAAATTAGCTTTTCCTAGGGTTTCTAGGTCTGAGTTAAACATATATCACTACTACAAAAGTGGGCATATACGACACTTGTTTTATGTGGCCGTAGATCGAAAAAGCATTGCCATAGGCCCTTTTTCAAATAGGAAAAACCAGAGGGGCGTGGTTTCCGCGGCCCTCTGCCTTAGCTCTCTAAAGCAACGCTTTTGCCCATCCGCTGCCACGAAAAGAAAGTATTGCATTATAACCCTATTGCAACAGTACTTGCAAGTAATGCAACAATATACAGCGTTGCCTTAAGTAGAAGTCAGTGTCTGGCTTCTAGGTCATGATAGTGGGGCCTACATGAACTTTCCACGTCAGTTGCCAACATGTCACATGTCACGTTAGCTCTCCACGTCAACTGCCCATGTGTCATATGCCACGTCAGCTATCCACATGGCACCACATCAACTATGGATCCCACATGCCATACCATAATAGAATTAATAATATTTTACTTAATGCAACGCCATTACACTATGTAATGCAACTCCACTATCCTGCAATGCAACATTAGAAAAAAAATCAATGCAATAGTAAAGAAGGCATACTCTACATTGTATGAAGGAAAATACAACCATGTAATTACAAATAATGCCGTACATATATACAATTTAAAACATTGTACCACATTCAAACATACCAAAATATTCATGCAGTAAATCCACCCAAAACTTTCATCACGACAATCAGACCAACCAATTTTACATATCAAACCACAAGTGTCATCCCCAACACATACCACAAGTGCCATCACGAACACATACCACAAGCACATAATTTAAAAGTACAATTCGAATATACCACAAGTGCTAACACATACCATCCAATCAGTTGTCGGGGTTGCAGGAGTACCAATGTCATCTTCATCACTTGTTGTGGTGACACAATAGTCTCCGACATATGAATTAAGACTTGGATTAGCTTCACCTAATTTTTTCAACACCCATGACACGTTCTTTTTCACTATTCTTTTCACCTTTGCTTCCACATCAGTCTCAAGCTCTTGCCTTATTTTTTCGGTCACTCTTGCACATAACTGTCTGAAGAACCATGAGTTGTTGGAGATTTTTTAGCCATTTTACCTCGCCTTCCCACAAGCCAGTTTCGTCCATGACTCTTCCCACCAGAGACAAGTGCATTTGCCTCAGCAATATTTCCTGCATCCACCATTGCTTGAATCTTCGCTTATAAAATGAAAACCAGGCAAGCATATAAACAAGCAGCTGGCAGAAATGAATTTATTAACAGAACTGATTATCTTTCAAACTAACTATTTGTTCGATTTAACAAGCAGCCCCAACAAATGTAAAATGTGCCAATTATACTGACCAAGTATTGATTCATAATTGATCATGGGTCAAATACTTCATATAAGCTACTCGAATTTTTTTATTAACAGAACTGGTTATCTTTAAAACTTCTAAATTAAAATATGGAAGTTTCAGCTGCAATGTGGTTATCTTTCAAACTAACTATTAAATTGCTATTTCAGTATCTAATGTAGTTACGTATTTGGCTTTTAATCCATCTATGTTTGTCTTGTAAGTTCTCTCGGTTCTTGTTTATATGTTTCCAAATAGACCAAGGCAACAGATGAGCTGGCTTTTTCTGGGTCCTTCTTTCTCTGTCAAGTATTAGGATTATCAAAAATTAAATAGAATTTTTAACATTCAATCTTAAAATTTTACAAATCTAGCTTCTGTCAATGAACATTATGATAATGATATAACAAATTAAAATTATCATGTGGCTAATTCAACTCAATCACAAAAAAATTAAGTTAAGTTCAAAAAACACATACTATCTGTTCTTTGGCTACTGCATGAGTTTTGGGACCCATGGTATGCGTCTCACTTAATGAATTATGATGCGCAGAATTAGTCTTAGCTAGGGCTTGGAAATCCCACAAAAAAAATGATTAGCACTAAATAAGATAATGTGAACTACTAAAGAAAAGATTAGCAGTAAACAAGATAATGCGAACTACTAAAGAAAAGATTAGCACTAAACAAGATAATGTGAACTACTAAACATTATACAAATGTGAATATCATTAATTTATTTTATTTATTTTTCCATCTGTTGCATGATTATTAAATTAGCACTAAACCAGAAATGTTAATATCATTAATTAATTAATTTATTTTTTCCATCTGCTGCATGATTATTGAATTAGCATTATGCAAATTAGTTTTCTTTTGTGGTCACATTTAAGTCGTACCTGAACTGCTTCATCCCCTCAATATTTCAAGAGGCATATTAAAATCCTCCAAGAGAATTGTACTGGGCCTATTCGCAAGTCTTTCTTCATCAGTTGAATATTTTTTATAATACCTTGCTTTCATACAAGACTTGTACTGCCTCCAAGAGTCATTAAGTGTGCTCAAGGCCCACTTGTGTCCTTCATCCGGAATGACATACCTAGCCAACATTGTATCAAACACAAAATTCAGGAAACAAACTAATTAATTAAAACCAAACATTTAGGAAGTCAGTTGAACTATGGTTTAGGGGTATAAATTTTACCAGAGCATATTCCAACAAATGTCGCTTTAATTGATCAGGAACAACATGACAAATAATGTAAGTAAGAGACACATTATCCTTTTCTAGTGTCCCCAGATAATTGCTTAACTCCGTGATATTATCGAAAACTAGTTGACCATCCTCATTCAAAGAAATGACTACTTTATCATCGGGCATTCTAGCATGCACCTTGGTCATTTTGACTTCCCTCTATGGTTTTTTAGAGCTTGTACTTTATATACCAGATTCAAAAAAATGAATAGAAAATTAATGTATGGCCTTACAGAAACATATAATATGCATGCAAAACTTATAATAGACACACTCAATAGTGCAGTGCCGTGCACGGATAAAGAAACATTGTACCTGCTTTATCTTCCTCTGCAATCCATTCCTGCTCTAATTGATTGGTAACATTTTCCATTGTTGGAGCTGCAGCATTCTGCTTTTGATGTTCCTGCATCGCTAAATAAGCAGCGACTGAACCAGTAGGTTCACAACTGGTTGATTGTTTGTACATTTTGCTACATGCAGGTTTTAAAAATGGTGGATGAGACGTTGAAGGTTTTAAAACTGCTGGAATATGAGACATTATTGGTTGCATCAATTTCCTATATGTTTCTGCAGTTTTATCCAATCACCGACTTTCTTTAGAGTAGGAGTGTATGTCATCACTCCCTTGTTAGAGCTAGCTTTCTTTAGAGGGGATGCGGGTCATCGCTTCCTCAATTTCAAGGGTTGCATTGGCTCGAGAACGAGTTCTCGGTCCAGGTAAATGTTGCTTTGACTTAACAACTTTGAACTTTTACAATTAAGTCGAAGTTCAAGATTTTTAGTTTAAGATTTTTATGTTTATGAAGGCAAAGACAATAAGTAGCAAACAAGTAACTATTTTATACCTCCGTGTTACGACCCGGATTTTGACGATCTTGATTATCCGATATACAACACATATCGAACATCAAGAGTCGAAAATATCCGGATGGTTAATGAAAGAAGTTAGAGGGTGAGAATAGATAAGGTAGAAACTTAGAACAGAAGAAGAAGAAGAACGTACATCATCAGAGTAAACACGAATCTCACAGCGGAATGAATAAAATATAACATAACTTTTGAAATAAAACAGTTATGTATACAATAGCACTTATCAGAGTACAACACTTACAACACAGCGGAAAAACAACAGCTATAAAATCTTGAAGCGTCCTGCTCCAAGCTCTCCAAGTATATCTGTAAATCCCAACTACTTGACTGCCCGTACAAATTTAGGCACCCAAGAGTTTAGGGAAAACAAAACAAAATAAACTCCGGGTCAGTCATGGGACTGGTGTGAGTAAACATCTAAAGCAGTTTGAACAGGTATATGATATCTCATAAGACCACGCCGTGAATACGGAACGGGTTTTTCCCTTATGAGAATCCAAACATCTTTGAAAAGCAATATCATTCTGATATTATAATAATGTCTAAAGACAAATAGATATCAATCTAGTAGAACGCTTGCATCTCACGTTCTACATATATAGTATACAATCAAAACCGCGGGTGCGTATTGGATAATGGATTTCCAACTATGACAAGGTATGGAACCACCTGCCGCTGGTGTATCTTTAGAGGAGAATACACCAAGTTCACAAGAACATCTTGCAATTCAGCCACACATGACCGACCACTCATTTCGCTTGAGTGTATCGAATGTATATCACTAACGGTTGGGATCAACAACTATTTCTCGATGAGGGACAGCATCAAATATATTAAGAATGAAATGAAATTTCTCTAGATAGGTGATTATACCCCCAACTTCGGAGCGACCGACTTAGCCATGCTGCCTGCCCGATTTTTGTCATTTCCCGGTTGTTGAGGTCTGAGGCTACGATTACTTACCTTTCATTGATAACATAATTACTTTGAATGCCACATTATCAGATCCGTTAATCATTAATTGGGTTTGCGCAAATAGATTCTGGATATTATGCTAAGGGAATAAATCCGTTGCCACCACATATTTTTGTACAGTCCAACTCATTCGATCATTGGAAATACTTTGTCAGACATTCGTCCATTTACGTTCGTTTTGGGACTGAACGAAATCGAAGGCACTATTCCGTACATCTATCTTAGGCAATCTCTACCTAGGATTTATACAATAGACTTGCACTTTACTCCGTCTTCAATTATTCAGCATACTTGGTTTGCAACGCTTATGCCAATACGGAGTGGTTCTTCGGATAATAATCCAACCGGTCTCTCTGTAACGACCCGGATTTCTGGTCGATTTATTTTAAATATTTAATATGGTTTTAAATATTTTGTTGATAATATTAATTAATTTTTTTATTTATGTTATCGATTTCGATTAATATCGAATATATTAAATTGTCGAAATATGAAATATAATTGATATCGGAGTTTAAAACTGAATAAAAACAATTCAGATGACCAGTATAAATTCTATTTGAATATATATACGATGATAATAATAATTTATTATCAAGAAATTTATTTGTTTGAATTTAAAATATATTATATAAATTTGATATGGTCATTATATTTATGTTCAAATTAAATATCAAAATATATTCAATTCAGTTCAGAATAGCGTTATAATATTGGAACGACAGTCGGTACGCTAAAATAGCAGTTCATGATTTTTAATTGGCGAACCCCAAAATATCTGATTTAATGGATAGGATCAAAATCAAATCGGTATCCTTTTAAAAAGGATAAAAATCTCTTTAAATCAAATCGCAATAAATAGAAATCAAATCGTATTTAGTACGAAATCAAATCACAATAAAATAGGTACTTCAGCCTATAAACTAGAACGTACAACGCACGCTAAAATTACTTGGTTCTGAAGTAATTTTCTTCTATAAATCGCAGCAGTCCCCCCTTTGTTTTCTCTTCTAAAAACAAGCTTCCAAATCAAAACAAAGAAAATGGCCGCAGTCAATTCTTCTGTGCCAACCATAGCAGCGAAATCCCCCTTTTCATTTCATTTGCAAAATCATGAGCTTCCAAGGAAATCACTCCTGAAAACCGCCAATCGTGAATTCCTCAAACCAAATGCAAATCCATGTCAGCCTCATTTCTTTATTTCCGTTCTAATCGGAATCATTCCCGTAAAAGAAAAAAAAAATACAAATCGGAACTCAATTCGAGGGAAAAAACCACTATTTTTTTTCAATGGTGAAATCAAAATCGTGAATTATTGGGGGTCGCGATACAAATCATTTCGAGCCTCTTGTAGTCGACGCGGGTTTACTGTGTAAGGAGAAGGGAACTCGCGATGTTTTCTAGAACGCGACGACAGTATTGGAGGCGCTTGCGATGGAAGTGCCGATCTCGATGTCGGAAATGGCAAGCTAGGGTTCGTCACAGGATTTGAGGGGTGTCGGAGGTTGAACGGGCTTCAAACTGGAAGCTGCGATTTTGAGTTAGGAGTTTTGGTAGTTCTGGTGAAGCCTGGTGCGGCGTTGTGTATCGCGCATCACTGTAGCGATTAGAGAAAACATGTTTTGATTTTCTGGGGGAGAGCGAACTGTGACTGGTGGATGGAAGGGGGATTGAAGCTCGGTTGTGACAGGAATGGTCTACACTGAAGGACTTCGTTAGACAGTGGGGAGATGATGATCGGTTTTGAGGTATTAATTTATTTCAAGATATATAATCAAACTAAATATATTTTTAGTGTGGAATAGTTTAAATTAATTACAAGTAAATTAGTTTATAATTAATTTATATATAGGAAATTAGTTAGAGTAGAAATATAAATTTTAAACTAACAATTTAGTATGTAACTAAGTTTAATTTGGAATTTTGTTACATGCGGGTAATTAATTAAATTAAATTAGTATAATTAGATAACTGAAATTTATTTATATTGTTTTACATTAAAAACAGACACATGGAGGAATCGCTATAAAATCTACATAATGGACTTCATTGGGTATTCAACGCAAATAAAATCTGGTGAGTAAATCTCACTCACCTTTTATTTATAATTATTTTTATTCGTTAAAAATAATGGTTGTTGCTTGTTTGGATTTTTCTGGTTGTTTTATATATATTAGTTATTTAGGATATTATATATATATACTGGGTCGGTGATTGGATTGTTCCCGCAGTCTCATTAGCGGATGCCCGCAGTTTCATAGCGGATGATAACCCTATACGCCCCACGCTATGATAGTGGATGACCTTCTATACCACGATATTCTACCACGAAGCAGAATGGTTATTATTTATGTGCTAACGTCTGTGGATGCAGGAAATAAAAACAGGTAGTTCTTTTATAAACGAAGTTTATAAATGAAGTGAAATGAATTATCAATGGATAATTCAGGAAATAAAAATACGAGTGTGAATTTGAAACGGGAAATTTATTTCTCCATTTTAAAGGAAAAATTATCATTTTGATAATTTAAATATTTAAATTCAAATATAGAGTTGAAAGGAAAATTCAAATGGAGTTTGAATAAAGGAAATTCAAATGAAGTTTGAATCAAGGAAAATTCAAATGGAATTTGAATAAAGAAATTTTAAATATAGAATTTGAATATAGAAATTCAAATGGAGTTTGAATATAGAAAATTTAAAATAGAGTTTGAAATAGACTTTCAAAATAAAATTTCAAAATAGAATTTGAAATAGACTTTGAAAATAGAATTTCAAAAATAGAATTGCAATGAAATTTGAATATATGAAATTTGAATATATGAAATTCAAATAAAATTGAAATGGAATTTGAATATAACATTCAAACAGAATTGAAAATGGAATGTGAATAAAGGAAATTTCAAATATAGAATTTGAATATAGAATTTAAATGGAATTGGAATATAGAATTCAAATAGGATTGAAATAGAATTTGAATATAAAAATTCAAATAGAAATGAAATGGAATTTGAACATAAAAGATCGAAGTATATAAATTTATTGCAGAGTTAGGGAAAATCAACAATTTTAGAAAATCGGGAATATTATGTTAAATGGGAAAAATGGATTTGTTATATATTAAAAATATATCAGAATCGAGCTGTATTTATTTTAAAATGAAGTTTAAAAGTTATATATAAATATAATTAAAACGAACTCGCCACAGCGCTGCAGTTCGTAAATTGGCGTTTTGAACTTCAATTGAGTATATAGAACTCAAATTAAGTCGGAATTCTATGAAACAAGAACCTCAGGACCGACTAGATAATAGTTTTCTAATGGAAGAGAAAATTCTGAATTTCGTCGTATAGATTTTGAGTTATGTCGAAATCAAATTTTCAGAAAAACAGCGCCAGAACCATTATAAAGCCATAACGATTATTTAATTAAATAAAAGGATTTTAAGAAAATAAAATATGAATTGCCATTAGAAAATCCAGACTGGGGATATAAAATAAATATGAACTCCAGTGAAGTAAGTGAAATGATTTTTGAAACAAAAATCAGATTTTTAACTACTGAATAGAACTAACTAATCTGGAGTATATTTAGTTAAATGAGATTTTGAATCGAATTTGGGTTTTGGTTAAGTAAATTGAACTGGTGAATATATATTCGAAATCGAATATGGAACTTGAGTTGGAAATGGAATTGAATTAATTTATAAGCAAGATAAAAGATATTTGAACATGCTATTTTCAAATATAAAGTAAAATATGCCAAAGAAGCTAATAAGAGGATTAATTAGCGAATTGAGTTAAAATGACCAGATTGAGTTGGGACAAATTGGAAACAGGTGAATATGTGTTAAGCAGGTTTGGGATAAAGTATATGAAGAGTTAAATTAGAGTGCTCGGCAAAAAGGTATGTATTTCAATTGAATATGAGATTTTATGCACCGTATCGGCTAGCCGCTTGGCCTTTTCTGTTTCTTTTTGAGATGAGAAGGACCGGGAAAGCTATTTGAAATTTCCCGATGCTCCCGGTACAAAGGAGATTATGGCGAATTTTTCCGGAAATTTAAGGATTTAGAATATTTTTAAGAAAATCTGATAAGTAGAAATCTATATATCAATATATTTAGAACTCGATAAGGAAACGAACTTAAAAATAGAATAGAATAGTATAAACGAAAAGAAAGTCTATGAATAAAGTCTAGTAAGAATAGAAAGAAAAGCGTATACATGTTCTAAAAATGAATAATTGGTTTGTATAGTATTGATTATTCGAGTAAGTAGTCTTGTCTGTTTTGGCATTATGAATGTTATTCAATCAAGGTCTGAGAAGTAGATATACCCAAACTTGATTGGTTTCGTTAATAACCCATAAATAGCAAGACTCAGTCTCGAAGATCAATGTTTAAAGAGATTTAGTTGAATACAAATATTTGGGTTGTCGTAACGATGTTTTACACAACATCTGTTTTAACCCAAATAGGTGTAAGTTTGGAAATAGAATTGTAAATATTTTCTAAGTATAGAACTAAATGAATTCGGGAAGGAGATAAGTAATTGGAATATTTTCCAATTATAATCGAAAATATTTTCTAACTATAGAAAATAAAAGGAGGCGATATTCAAAAATATTTTACAAATAGTATAAAAAGCCAATATGGTTATTTGAAATATTTGGTTAACAAATATTGATAAAGAAATGGAGAAGTAATTTGATTAAGGAAATATTAATTAAAGAGCCCAGTGATTTGTTTGATTTGTTTGGATGAACGCTTGTTTTTATTCGATAGTTAAATCACAGACTATCGAAGTTTTTGACCATCGTTGTCAATATGGAGAGACTGGTTGGATTAATATCCGAAGAACCACTCCGTATTGGCATAAGCTTTGCGACCAAGTATGCTGAATATATCGAAGACGGAGTAAAGTGCAAGGACTTTTTCTATTAATAGAAATTGTGCCTTTGGTTTCGTTTATGCCCAGAACGAACGTAAATGGACGAATGTCTGACAAAGTATTTCCAATAATCGAGTGGGTTGGTCTGTATAAATATATATGGTTGCAACGGATTTATTCCCTTAGCATAACATCTAGAATATTTGTACAGACTCAACTAATGATTAACGGATCTGACAATGTGGCATTCAAAGTGATTGTGCTATCAGTGAATGGTAAGAAATCGTAACCTCAGGCCTCAACAACCGGGAAATGACAAAAATCGGGCAGGCAGCATGGCTATGTGGGTCGCACCCATTTGGATGTATAATCATCTATCTAGAGATTCATTTAACTCCTTATTCTATTCGATGCTGTCCCATTCGGGAAATGATTGCTGATCCCAACCGTTGGTGATATACATTCGATACACTCAAGTGAAATGAGTGGTAGGTCATGTGTGGGCCGGGCTGCAAGAAGTTCTTGTTGAACCCAGTGTATTCCCCTCTAGAGATACACTATCGGAAGGCGGTTCCATACCTTGTCATGTTGGAAATCCAATCTCCAATAAGCGCTCTGCGGTTTTTGATTTAATATTATATATGGAGCGTGAGATGCAAGCATTCCGCTAGATTCTATTTATTTGATTTAGACACTATTATAATATCATCAGATTTTGATATCAAAATGTTTTGGGTCATCGTAAGGTAAAAACCATCTGTGTTTATGTGTGGATCGGTCTTACAATTATCATTTCTTTCGAAAGGATTTTAAAAGTTAAACCAATGGTTGGAGTTTACTCACACCAGTCCCATGACTGACCCAGAGTTTATTTTTCTTGTTTTCCCTAAACTCTTGGGTGCCAAAATTTGTACGGGCAGTCAAGTAGTCGGGATGTTACAGATTCAATTGGGGGAGCTTGAAGCAGGAGGCTTCGTCAGTTAGCTTTAGACTATTATATCTTCCGCTGTGTACTATGTTGTATATGGAAACAGGTGTTTATAACTGTTCCAGGAATAACTGTTGTGCTCTGATGATGGTATGTATATACAATTACTGATTTGTATTTCAAAAGTTATGTTATTTAATATATTTTATTCGTTCCGCTGTGAGTTTGTGATCTTCGTTTTCTTCTATTCGATTTTTCTTTCTTTCTATTTCTCATCCTCTAACTTCTTTCTAATAATGATTCGTATTTCTGTGCAATTTGGGTTGGACGTGTGGTGTTATTAGTCGACTCAGAAAGTACGGAAATTCGGGCCGTTATAGTTGGTATCAGAGCTTAGGTTGAGCGAATACTAGGCTTTGTGGAGTTGTGCTCATTAGAGATAGGGTCAGTAGTACCCTAGAATGAGTTGAGTGTATATATACGAGAGTGCGTATTTGTAATTGATCTAAAAATTGTTTTATATTGTGTTGGCTAGTCTGTTGAGTGGTTTATGAATTATGATCGAATCGTGGGATGCCACGAAGTCGATAGGAATTTCTAAACACTTGAACAGAGAAATTCAACATAATAATGTTTTAAAGTGGGTAAATGAAATAATTTTACCCAAAATTCTATTTTGATATAGAAAGAATAATTTTTTGAAATTATTATATTATATGGATGAGTTGGATGTTAATATTATAATCACATAATATTATAAAATTGGAATGGTTATATATAACCAAATAAAATTTGTATAGGACTGAAATATACAAATGGGATGAATTTAAAATTTAATTCAAAGCAGAATTTGGAATTTAAAATCCTGGGGTTTGGAAAAATATTTTTTGAAGTATATTAAAATAATATAGTTTTGTTATTGAAGGATTTTTGAATAAAAATCATTTTTAATGGATTTTGAAATTGTTAAAGCACCGAACTCACTTCAGTTGCTGGAAAATAATACTGATGATGACGGCCGCATCATCAGTGTTCATTTTCGAGTTTCTAAGTGATGGATTGCTACCTTAGAAAAGTTTTGATGGAAATTTGTTTGAAAGAGAACAAGTTGATTTAGAAAATTCAAATGTTTTTGATTTGGAAATAAATATATGTCTATATTTATTGGATTTCAAAAGGATTTGAAATAAAAACCTGGGAATTTGAATCGTGAAATTTAAAATTTAACTTAAGCAAGTTAAATAGATTGAAGTAAATAAATTGACTAAAACCAATCTGAATGAGTTGAATACATATGACTTGAATATGAAAGGGATGTGAATATATATGAGATGTAATATAAACAAGAACCAAAACTTTTGGTCGGACTGAATTTGTTGAAATTTGAAAAGTTGAGTTTAAACATAAGTAAGTTTTTAAAAGTAACGGGTTCGTACTATTTTTCTACCTTAGTAATTTCGGGGACAAAATTCTTTCAAGGGGGAAAGAATGTAACGACCCGGATTTCTGGTCGATTTATTTTAAATATTTAATATGGTTTTAAATATTGTGTTGATAATATTAATTAATTTTTTTTATTTATGTTATCGATTTAAATATCGATCTCGATTAATATCGAATATATTAAATTGTCGAAATATGAAATATAATTGATATCGGAGTTTAAAACTGAATAAAAACAATTCAGATGACCGGTATAAATTCTATTTGAATATATATACGATGATAATAATAATTTATTATCAAGAAATTTATTTGTTTGAATTTAAAATATATTATATAAATTTGATATGGTCATTATATTTATGTTCGAATTAAATACCAAAATATATTCAATTCAGTTCAGAATAGCGTTATAATACTGGAACGACGGTCGGTACGCTAAAATAGCGATTCATGATTTTTAATTGGCGAACCCCAAAATATCTGATTTAATGGATAGGATCAAAATCAAATCGGTATCCTTTTAAAAAGGATAAAAATCTCTTTAAATCAAATCACAATAAATAGAAATCAATTCGTATTTAGTATGAAATCAAATCACACTAAAAATGGGTACTTCAGCCTATAAACTAGGATGTACAACGCAGGCTAAAATTACTTGGTGCTGAAGTAATTTTCTTCTATAAATCGCAGCAATCCCTCCTTTGTTTTCTCTTCTAAAAACAAGATTCCAAATCAAAACCAAGAAAATGGCCGCAGTCAATTCTTCTGTGCCAACTGTAGCATCGAAATCCCCCTTTTCATTTCATTTGCAAAATCACGAGCTTCCTAGGAAATCACTTCTGAAAACCGCCAACCGTGAATTCCTCAAACCAAATGCAAATACATGTCAGCCTCATTTCTTTATTTCTGTTCTAATCGGAATCATTCCCGTACGGGAAAAAAAATACAAATCGGAACTCAATTCGAGGGAGAAAACTGCTATTTTTTTTTCAATGGTGAAATCAAAATCGTGAATTATTGGGGGTCGCGATACAAATCATTTCGATCCTCCTGTAGTCGACGCGGGTTTACTGTGTAAGGAGAAGGGAAGTCACGATGTTTTCTAGAACGCGACGACAGTATTGGAGGCGCTTGCGATGGAAGTGCCGATCTCGATGTCGGAAATGGCAAGCTAGGGTTCGTCATAGGATTTGAGGGGTGTCGGAGGTTGAACGGGCTTCAAACTGGAAGCTGTGATTTTGAGTGAGGAGTTTTGGTAGTTCTGGTGAAGCCTGGTGCGGCGTTGTGTATCGCACATCACTGTAGCGATTAGAGAAAACATATTTTGGTTTTCTGGGGGAGAGTGAACTGTGACGGGTGGATGGAAGGGGGATTGAAGCTCGGTTGTGACAGGAATGGTCTACACTGAAGGACTTGGTTAGATAGTGGGGAGATGATGATCTGTTTTGAGGTATTAATTTATTTCAAGATAGATAATCAAACTAAATATATTTTTAGTGTAGAATAGTTTAAATTAATTACAAGTAAATTAGTTTATAATTAATTTATATATAGAAAATTAGTTAGAGTAGAAATATAAAATTTAAACTAACAATTTAGTATGTAACTAAGGTTTAATTTGGAATTTTGTTACATGCGGGTAATTAATTAAATTAAACTAGTATAATTAGATAACTGAAATTTATTTATATTGTTTTACATTAAAAACAGACACATGGAGGAATCGCTATAAAATCTACATAATGGACTTCATTGGGTATTCAGCGCAAATAAAATCTAGTGAGTAAATCTCACTCACCTTTTATTTATAATTATTTTTATTCGTTAAAAATAATGGTTGTTGCTTGTTTGGATTTTTCTGGTTGTTTTATATATATTAGTTATTTAGGCTATTATATATATATTGGGTTGGTGATTGGATTGTTCCCGCAGTCTCATTAGCGGATGCCCGCAGCTTCATAGCGGATGATTACCCTATACGCCCCACGCTATGATAGTGGATGACCTTTTATACCACGATATTCTGCCACGAAGCAGAATGGGTATTATTTATGTGCTAACGTTTGTGGATGTAGGAAAACAGGTTGGAGGGGTCCAACTGGATTCCTCAAAAATATATTATCTGTTTGTTTATTTGATTGCATATATACTGTCATATATGATGTGTTAGAAAACCAGAAATAAATAACTGATTGTTTGGTGTTTAAATATCACTGGGCCTAGGTGTTAATTTATAAAATAAATCAAAAAAGGGATATTTGAGATTTAAAAAGGAAATTCTATTTTTCTAAAATAGAATTTGAATTTTTAAATAGATTTGAAATATTTACTTGTTTTAAAAGAATAAAAACTAGTTCTTTTATAAACGAAGTTTATAAATGAAGTGAAATGAATTATCATTGGATAATTCAGGAAATAAAAATACGAGTGTGAATTTGAAACGGGAAATTTATTTCTCCATTTTAAAGGAAAAATTATCATTTTGATAATTTAAATATTTAAATTCAAATATAGAGTTGAAAGGAAAATTCAAATGGAGTTTGAATAAAAGAAATTCAAATGAATTTTGAATCAAGGAAAATTCAAATGGAATTTGAATAAAGAAATTTTAAATATAGAATTTGAATATAGAAATTCAAATGGAGTTTGAATATAGAAAATTTAAAATAGAGTTTGAAATAGACTTTCAAAATAAAATTTCAAAATAGAATTTGAAATAGACTTTGAAATTAGAATTTCAAAAATAGAATTGCAATGAAATTTGAATATATGAAATCCAAATAAAATTGAAATGGAATTTGAATATAACATTCAAACAGAATTGAAAATGGAATGTGTATAAAGGAAATTTCAAATATAGAATTTGAATATAGAATTCAAATGGAATTGGAATATAGAATTCAAATAGAATTGAAATGGAATTTGAATATAAAAATTCAAATAGAAATGAAATGGAATTTGAACATAGAAGATCGAAGTGTATAAATTTATTGCCGAGTTAGGGAAAATCGACAATTTTAGAAAATCGGGAATATTATGTTGAATGGGAAAAATGGATTTGTTATATATTAAAAATATATCAGAATCGAGCTGTATTTATTTTAAAATGAAGTTTAAAAGTTATATATATATAAATATAATTAAAACGAACTCGCCGCAGCACTACAGTTCGTAAATTAGCGTTTTGAACTTCAACTGAGTATATAGAACTCAAATTAAGTCGGAATTCTATGAAATAAGAACCATCAGGACCGACTAGATAATAGTTTTCTAATGGAAGAGAAAATTCTAAATTTCGTCGTATAGATTTTGAGTTATGTCAAAATCAAATTTTCAGAAAAACAGCACCAGAACCATTATAAAGCCATAACGATTATTTAATTAAATAAAAGGATTTTAAGAAAATAAAATCTGAATTACCATTAGAAAATCCAGACTGGAGATATAAAATAAATATGAACTCCAGTGAAGAAAGTGAAATGATTTTTGAAACAAAAATTAGATTTTTTAACTACTGAATAGAACTAACTAATCTGGAGTATATTTAGTTAAATGAGATTATGAATCGAATTTGGGTTTTGGTTAAGTAAACTGAACTGGCGAATATATATTCAAAATCGAATATGGAACTTGAGTTGGAAACGGAATTGAATTAATTTATAAGCAAGATAAAAGATATTTGAACATGCTATTTTCAAATATAAAGTAAAATAGGCCAAAGAAGCTAATAAGAGGATTAATTAGCGAATTGAGTTAAAACGACCAGATTGAGTTGAGACAAATTAGAAACAGGTGAATATGTGTTAAGCAGGTTTGGGATAAAGTATATGAAGAGTTAAATTAGAGTGCTCGACAAAAAGGTATGTATTTCAATTGAATATGAGATTTTATGCGCCGTATCGGCTGGCCGCTTGGCTTTTTCTTTTTCTTTTTGAGATGAGAAGGACCAGGAAAGCTATTTGAAATTTCCCGATGCTCTCGTTACAAGGGAGGTTATGGCGAATTTTTCCGGAAATTTAAGGAGTTAGAATATTTTTAAGAAAATTTGATAGATAGAAATCTATATCAATATATTTAGAATTTGATAAGGAAACGAACTTAAAATAGAATAGAATAGGATAAACGAAAAGAAAGTCTATGAATAAAGTCTAGTAAGAATAGAAAGAAAAGCGTATACATGTTCTAAAAATGAATAATTGGTTTGTATAGTATTGATTATTCGAGTAAGTAGTTTTGTCTGTTTTGGCGTTATGAATGTTATTCAATCAAGGTCTGAGAGGTAGATATACCCAAACTTGATTGGTTTCATTAATAACCGATAAATAGCAAGACTCAGTCTCGAAGATCAATGTTTAAAGAGATTTAGTTGAATACAAATATTTGGGTTGTCGTAATGATGTTTTACACAACATCTGTTTTAACCCAAATAGGTGTAAGTTTGGAAATAGAATTATAAATATTTTCTAAGTATAGAACTAAATGAATTTGGGAAGGAGATAATTAATTGGAATATTTTCCAATTATAATCGAAAATATTTTCTAACTATAGAAAATAAAAGGAGGCGCTATTCAAAAATATTTTACAAATAGTATAAAAAGCCAATATGGTTATTTGAAATATTTGGTTAACAAATATTGATAAAGAAATGGAGAAGTAATCTGATTAAGGAAATATTAATTAAAGAGCCCAGTGATTGGTTTGATTTGTTTGGATGAACACTTGTTTTTATTCGATAGTTAAATCACATACTATTGAAGTTTTTGACCATCGTTGTCAATGTGGAGAGGCAGGTTGGATTATTATTCGAAGAACCACTCCATATTGGCATAAGCGTTGCGACCAAGTATGCTGAATATATCGATGACAGAGTAAAGTGCAAGGACTTTTTCTATTAATAGAAATTGTGCCTTCGGTTTTGTTCAGTCCCAGAATGAACGTAAATGGACGAATGTCTGACAAAGAATTTACAATAATCGAATGGGTTGGTCTGTATAAATATATATGGTTGCAACGGATTTATTCCCTTAGCATAACATCCAAAATATTTGTACAGACTCAACTAATGATTAACAGATCTGACAATGTGGCATTCAAAGTGATTGTGCTATCAGTGAATGGTAAGAAATCGTAACCTCAGGCCTCAACAACTGGGAAATGACAAAAATCGGCCAGGCAACATGGCTATGTGGGTCGCACCCATTAGGATGTATAATCACCTATCTAGAGATTCATTTAATTCCTTATTCTATTCGATGCTGTCCCATTCGGGAAATGGTTGCTGGTCCCAACCGTTGGTGATATACATTCGATACACTCAAGCGAAATGAGTGGTCGGTCATGTGTGGGCCGGGTTGCAAGAAGTTCTTGTTGAACCCAGTGTATTCCCCTCTAGAGATACACTATCGGAAGGTGGTTCCATACCTTGTCATGTTGGAAATCTAATCTCCAATAAGTGCTCTGCGGTTTTTGATTTAATATTATATATGGAGCGTGAGATGCAAGCGTTCCGCTAGATTCTATTTATTTGATTTAGACACTATTATAATATCATCAGATTTTGATATCAAAATGTTTTGGGTTATCGTAAAAACCATTCGTCTTTATGTGTGGATCGGTCTTACGATTATCATTTCTTTCGAAAGGATTTTAAAAGTTAAACCAATGGTTGGAGTTTACTCACACCAGTCCTATGACTGACCCAGAGTTTATTTTGCTTGTTTTCCCTAAACTCTTGGGTGCCCAAATTTGTATGGGCAGTCAAGTAGTCGGGATGTTACAGATTCACTTGGGGGAGATTGAAGCAGGAGGCTTCGTCGGTTAGCTTTAGACTATTATATCTTCCGTTGTGTACTATGTTGTATCTGGAAACAGGTGTTTATAACTGTTCCAGGAATAATTGTTGTGCTCTGATGATGGTATGTATATACAACTACTGATTTGTATTTCAAAAGTTATGTTACTTAATATATTTTATTCGTTCCGCTGTGAGTTTGTGATCTTCGTTTTATTCTATTCGATTTTTCTTTCTTTCTATTTCTCATCGTCTAACTTCTTTCTAATAATGATTCGTATTTCTGTGCAATTTGGGTTGGACGTGTGGTGTTATTAGTCGACTCAGAAAGTACGGAAATTCGGGCCGTTACACTCTCCATATTAACAACGTTAAAATGGTCAAAAGCTTTGATAATCGGTGATTTAACTATTAAATGAAAAATGTCCGTGCACACACAACGATCTTATTCCCAAATGGAATTATCAATCCAATCAACACACACATATATATGTATATGTATATATATATGTATATTCATATTCCCTTATTTTCTATAATTAGAAAATATACGTTATTAACTCTGGAAAACATTTCCATCTCTTATTCACGCATCATTACCATTTCACAACTATTAGTCCCTAACTGTAAACTAGTAAAAGAACAATTCTCTATGTATCAATCCCGAAGGCCGAAACCAACATCAGATCGATACTCGGAAAACTATTCAATTAACTAATCTCTAGCCAGTTTCTAATTTTGCTTAGCTCAATTTCTTAACTTCTTATCAACACAATCATTTTAATCTGCACATCATTTGTTTTTAAATCACCATTTACTTTAAAACGTATATCTCCCAGGATTTTATTTATAAAATTCCTTTTCGTTTATAATATTCTATTTTAAGTTCATTTCATTATCGAATTCTATATATATTGATATATCGATTTCTAGTTTATCAAATCTTCTTAAAAATATTCTAACTCCTTAAATTTCTGGAAAAATTCGCCATAACCTCCTTTGTACCGGGAGCATCGGGAAAATCCCTAAACCGCCACACAAGCCTCTCCATTCAAAAGAAAAAGAAACAGCTAAGCGGCTAGCCGATACGGTGCATAAAATCTCATATTCAATTGAAATACATACCTTTTTGTCGAGCACTCTAATTATATCTCTTCTAACACTTCATTTCATACCTGTCTAATATTTACTTATCCAATTTCAATTTATTCCAACTTATATTTCAACTTATCTCTAATTGTCGATTATTTCACTACTCAGTTATAATTTCATTTACTTCAATCTCCTATACTGAATTCGAAATTCCTTTGTAATAAATTCGTTTATAAATTTGATGTAAATCGAATTTCAATTATAAATCCTTTAAACTTATTTCCATTCAGTTTATATTCTGAATTCCCGACATATAATCAATCGTTCTATTTTCAACATGTTTTCCAATTCGCTTTTACATTCATACTTGGATTTAAATCGCTAAATTTTCTAACGATAATTTATTTCACTTAATTTATAAACATCGTTTATACATTAACTTGTTTATTATATTATCTTAAACCAAGTTTTCGTTTCAAATCTATTTGAAACTCAGTTCCTTTTATATTCCGAATTCCGGAATAAAGTTAATCGTTTATAATTTAAAACGATTCTAAGTTCTCAATTTAAATTCACATTTGAATTTAAATATCTAAATTATCCAAATTGATGATTTTTCTTTTTATTTACAAACACCATTTATTCTACTTGTTTATATATTTAAACAAGTCTCGATTTCAGATTTCATTTTAAATAAATATTTCTACTTTGGAAAAATAAATTTCCCTTTTCAAATTCATACTTGTGTTTATATTTTCCGGAATTATCCAATGATAATTCATTTCACTTTATTTATAAACTTCGTTTATAAATGAACTACTTGTTTATTATTGTTTAAAACAAGTTTATATTTCTATTCTATTCGAATTTCAAATTCTATTTAGAAAAATAGAATTTTCCTTCTAAATCTCAAATATCCTTTTCATAATATTTTTAAATATCGACATTTAAGCCCAGTGGTAATTATACACCCCAAACAACCAATTATTAATTTCAGGTTTTCTAACACATCATATATGACAGTATATATGCAAATAAATAAACAAACAGATAATATATTTTTGAGGAATCCAGTCGGATCCCTCCAACCTGTTTTCCTGCATCCACAGATGTTAGTCAACATAAATAATACCCATCCTGCTTCGAGGTAGGATATCGCGGTATGAAGGTCATCCACTAATATATATTTGTGGGGCGCATAGGGAAATCATCCGCTAATGGTACCGCGTGCATCTGCTATATATATATGTATATTATATATATATAATAGCCAAGCCTAAATAACTAATACATATTTAAAATAGCCACAGTAATATTTTAACGCAACCAAACAAGCAACAACAATTATTTTTAACTAACAAAAATAATTCTAAATAAAAGGCAAGTGAGATTTACTCACCGTGATTTTTCCTTTGCTGAATATCCCGTTAATTTTCATATCGTCTCTGTTTCGCATCTACTTGAATCATCTCAAATGGATTTATCACCTATGATCATTTATTTTTATTTAACGATTAAACGACTACTAATTTAAACTAATTATTTAAATGAATAAATGAATTCTTTTATTTGAATTTTGGTAAGAACGTATACCTCATTACTACTAAAATCACTCGACCAATTTCCATTGGAAATCAGCTCCAGAATTCTTCTTATCCCGCTTCAAAAATTCAACAAACATCTTTCTTTCAATCCCCATCCCACTCACAACTAATTACCTCCTACTGCTGCGCACAAACAGACATTAACCTTTCCATTTCTATTTTCATTTCCACTGTCCAGTAAACAACCTTCCACCGACAGACCCCATCTCCATCACATGAGCTTCAACGTCTCAAAACCAACAGCCCTGACTTCAAAACACCACAATACCACTCCAGTATCCCATCGACCTCCACATCACGCCCTCAAAAGTACCCTCAAACTATTCTGGTCCTCACAAATCTGCACTCCACTCACCATCAGTACCCCGTCCATCCTCCGCCTGCTTTCATTTGTACACAAATCGATCCCTTCCCAAATCATCACGTTCAACAAAAAACAGCTCCGATCTCCATCACTACTTTAGTTCCCCTTCTCAACTTAACTCCATTGGTAATTTTGATCATTGGTTGTCAGTACGACATCTTCACCACCATAAGATAATCTCGGCTGCCTCCTTTCTGAACGCAAGCTACTTCCGAGCACTGTTGTTCAATATCGCGACAACCACTTCAAGTTTGGTGGCCCCCAAAATTTGGCAACGTATGTTGCTCAACCCTACAAACCCAATGCCGCCCACTTCTCAACTTAACTCCATCGCCAACGACGGTCATCCAATGCCTTAGACCCCTTTTTTCCTCGAAGTCGAGATCCTCTCTACGCTAATGCTTCTCCAGTATTTAATTGAGCTTCGAAGACTTGGTGATTTGGTTGCGACTTCGATTCTTTCTTCTTATTATTTTTTTTATATAGAAGAAATCAATTTGAAGAGTAAAGGAAGACCACAGAATTTGATTTCTGTCAATTGGAACGTAAAGGAGAAGCAGATATTTAGGGGGACGGCTAGTGTTATTTATAATAGGAATTGGTGTGTTGTGTAAGCTAATGGTTAGTGTGTCTCATAAGCTATTAAATTTATTATTATTTTAAGTTACGAAACTTATATATGAAGTAATACTCTAAAACTGTCACATATGAGCTTCGATTGTGATGAAATTTGACACACCGCTATGGTTTGACATTCCGGACCCAATAAAATTGGTTTCATCGAAAACCGAGGTCATTTGTAAATTAATTATTCTTAAGTATCATATTAAATCAATATAAATAAATTTTAAATTCAAAACAAACAACTCCCGGATAATAAATTATCATTTATACTCAAATATAAATTTATATTGACCATCTGAATTATTTTGATTCAGTTTTAACTAGGAATTAAATTATACTTCGTTTCCATATTACGATAATACAATAAACTTTAAATTAAATCATATTCGATTATTTAATCAACAACTCAATATAAAAATCCATTTATATTTTCTAACTCAACTTTTAAACAATATTAAATATTTAAAATTAATCGATCAAAAATTTGGGTCGTTACATTCTTCCCCCCTTAAATGAATTTCGTCCCCGAAATTACTAAGATGGGAAAAATGTTACAAACCTATTAACTTTTCAAAATTCACTCACATTTAAACTCAACATTTCATATTTCTATAATTTAGTTCAACCAAAACTTTTGGTTTTTATTTATACTGCACATCCCTTAAACTTATATTCATTTAACCTGGATTATTTGCACCCAATATTTTCATATCCAATTCATATTCATTCATATGAATTCAAATTGATTTCAATTCAATTTATTTACTTCAATCTATTTAACTTGCTTAAGTTAATTTTAATTTCCAGAATTCAAATTCCTGGGTTTTTATTTCAAGTCCTTCTGAAATCACATAAATATATACATATATTTATTTCCATTTCAAATTCAAAACATTTGAAAAAAAACAACTTGGTTTCTTTCAAAAAAATTTCACTAAAACTTTTCTAAGGTAGCAATCCATCACTTAGAAACTCGAAAATAAACACTAATGATGCTGCAGTCATCATCAAAATTACCTTCTAGTCACTGGAGTGAGTTCAGTGCTATATTACTTGATATTCATTTAGAAAAATATTTTCCAAACTCCCAGGATTTAAAATTCAAAATTCTGGTTTGAATTCCATTCTAATTCATCTCATTTGTATATGTTATTCATACACAAATTCTATTTGGTTATATATAACCATTTAAATTTTATAATCTCATCTGATTATAATATTATCAACCAACTCATCCATATATGATAATAATTTCAGAAAATTATTCTTTCTATATCAAAAATATAGTTTTGGATAAAATTATTTCATTTATCCACTTTCAACAATATCGTGTCCAATTCTCTGTTCAAGTATTTAGAAACTCCTACCGATGTCGTGGCGTCCCACGATTCGATTAGAATTCATAAACCACTCAACAGACAAGTCAACACAATATAAAACAAATTTTAATCAATTAACAAATACGCTCTCTCGTATATATACACTCAACTCATTCTAGGGCACTACTGACCCTATCTCTAATGAGCACAATCCCAAAGCTTAGGTATTCGCTCAACCTAAGCTCTGATACCAACTGTAACGACCCAGATTTTGACGATCTTGGTTATTCGATATACAACACATATCGAACAACAAGAGTCAAAAATATCCAGATGGTTAATGAAAGAAGTTAGAGGGTGAGAACAGATAAGGTAGAAACTTAGAACAGAAGAAGAAGAAGAACTTACATCATCAGAGTAAACACGAATCTCACAGCGGAACGAATAAAATATAACATAGCTTTTGAAATAAAATAGTTATGTATACAATAGCACTTATCAGAGTACAACACTTACAACACAACGGAAAAACAATAGCTATAAAATCTTGAAGCCTCCTGCTCTAAGCTCTCCAAGTATATCTGTAAATCCCGACTACTTGACTGCCCGTACAAATTTAGGCACCCAAGAGTTTAGGGAAAACAAAACAAAATAAACTCCGGGTCAGTCATGGGACTGGTGTGAGTAAATATCTAAAATAGTTTGAACAGGTATATGATATCTCATAAGACCACGCCGTGAAGACGGAACGGGTTTTTCCCTTATGAGAATCCAAACATCTTTGAAAAGCAATATCATTCTGATATTATAATAATGTCTAAATACAAATAGATATCAATCTTGTAGAACGCTTGCATCTCACGTTCTACATATATAGTATACAATCAAAACTGCGGGTGCGTATTGGATAATGGATTTCCAACTATGACAAGGTATGGAACCACCTTCTGCTGGTGTATCTCTAGAGGAGAATACACCGAGTTCACAAGAACATCTTACAACTCAGCCGCACATGACGACCACTCATTTCGCTTGAGTGTATCAAATGTATATCACCAACAATTTGGATCAGCAACCGTTTCCCGATGAGGGACAGCATCAAATAGATTAAGAATGAAATGAAATTTCTCTAGATAGGTGATTATACACCCAACTTCGGAGCGACCGACTTAGCCATGCTGCCTACCCGATTTTTGTCATTTCCCGGTTGTTGAGGCCTGAGGCTACGATTACTTACCTTTCATTGATAACACAATTACTTTGAATGCCACATTACAGATCCATTAATCATTAGTTGGGTTTGCACAAATAGATTCTGGATATTATGCTAAGGGAATAAATCCGTTGCCACCATATATATTTGTACAGTCCAACTCATTCGATCATTGGAAATACTTTGTCAGACATTCGTCCATTTACGTTCGTTCTGGGACTGAACGAAACCGAAGGCACTATTCCGCACATCTATCTTAGGCAATCTCTACCTAGGATTTATACAATAGCCCTTGCACTTTACTCCGTCTTCAATTATTCAGCATACTTAGTTTGCAACGCTTATGCCAATACGGAGTGGTTCTTTGGATAATAATCCAACGGTCTCTCCATATTAACAACGTTAAAATGGTCAAAAACTTTGATAGTCGGTGATTTAACAATCAAATGAAAAATGTCCGTGTACACACAACGATATTATTTCCAAATGGAATTATCGATCCAATCAACACACACATATATATGTGTGTGTATATATATATATATATATATTCATATTCCCTTATTTTCTATAATTAGAAAATATACGTTATTAACTCTGGAAAACATTTCCATCTCTTATTCACGCATCACTACCATTTCACAACTATTAGTCCCTAACTGTAAACTAGTAAGAGAACAATTCTCTAAGTATCAATCCCGAAGGCCGAAACCAACATCAGATCGATACTCGGAAAACTATTCAACTAACTAATCTCTAGCCAGTTTCTAATTTTGCTTAGCTCAATTTCTTAACTTCTTATCAACACAATCATTTTAATCTGCACATCATTTGCTTTTAAATCATCGTTTACTTTAAAACCTATAACTCCCAGGATTTTATTTATAAAATTCCTTTTCGTTTATAATATTCTATTTTAAGTTCGTTTCATTATCGAATTCTATATATATCGATATATCGATTTCTAGTTTATCAAATCGTCTTAAAAATATTCTAACTCCTTAAATTTCCGGAAAAAATTGCCATAACCTCCTTTGTACCGAGAGCATCGGGAAAATCCCCAAACAGCCACACAAGCCTATCCATTCAAAAGAAAAAGAAACAGCCAAGCGGCTAGCCGATACGGCGCATAAAATCTCATATTCAATTGAAATACACCTTTTTGTCGAGCACTCTAATTATATCTCTTCTAACACTTCATTTCATACGTGTCTAATATTTACTTATCCTATTTCAATTTATTTCAACTTTTATTTCAACTTATCTCTAATTGTCGATTATTTCACTACTCAGTTATAATTTCATTTACTTCAATCTCCTATACTGAATTCGAATTTCCTTTGTAATAAATTCTTTTATAAATTTGATGTAAATCGAATTTCAATTATAAATCCTTTAAACTTATTTCCATTCAGTTTATATTCTGAATTCCCGACATATAATCAATCGTTCTATTTTCAACATGTTTTCCAATTCGCTTTTACATTCATACTTGGATTTAAATCGCTAAATTTTCTAACGATAATTTATTTCACTTAATTTATAAACATCGTTTATACATTAACTTGTTTATTATATTATCTTAAACCAAGTTTTCGTTTCAAATCTATTTGAAACTCAATTCCTTCTATATTCCGAATTCCGGAATAAAGTTAATCATTTATTATTTAAAATGATTCTAAGTCCTCAATTTAAATTCACATTTGAATTTAAATATTTAAATTATCCAAATTGATGATTTTTCCTTTTTATTTACAAACACCATTTATTCTACTTGTTTATATATTTAAACAAGTCTCGATTTCAGATTTCATTTTAAATAAATATTTCTACTTTGGAAAAATAAATTTCCCTTTTCAAATTCACAGTTGTGTTTATATTTTCCTGAATTATCCAATGATAATTCATTTCACTTTATTTATAAACTTCATTTATAAATGAACTGCTTGTTTATTATTGTTTAAAACAAGTTAATATTTCTATTCTATTCGAATTTCAAATTCTATTTAGAAAAATAGAATTTTCCTTTTATATCTCAAATATCCTTTTCATGATATTTTTAAATATCAACATTTAAGCCAGTGGTAATTAAACACCCCAAACAACCAATTATTAATTTAAGGTTTTCTAACAAATCATATATGACAGTATATATGCAAACAAATAAACAAACAGATAATATATTTTTGAGGAATCCAGACGGATCCCTCCAACCTGTTTTCCTGCATCCACAGATGTTAGTCAACATAAATAATACCCATCCTGCTTCGAGGCAGGATATCGCGGCATGAAGGTCATCCACTAATATATATTTGTGGGGTGCATAGGGAAATCATCCGCTAATGGTACCGCGGGCATCCGCTAATGAGACTGCGGGAATCCAACCACCAAACCAATATATATATATATATATATATATTTATGTATATAATAGCCAAGCCTAAATAACTAATACATATTTAAAATAGCCACAGTAATATTTTAACGCAACCAAACAAGTAACAACAATTATTTTTAACTAACAAAAATAATTCTAAATAAAAGGCGAGTGAGATTTACTCACCGTGATTTTTCCTTTGCTGAATATCCCGTTAATTTTCATATCGTCTCTGTTTCGCATCTACTTGAATAATCTCAAATGGATTTATCACCTATGATCATTTATTTTTATTTAACGATTGAACGACTACTAATTTAAACTAATTATTTAAACGAATAAATGAATTCTTTTATTTGAATTTTGGTAAGAACGTATACCTCAATTCTGCTGAAATCACTCGACCAATTTCCATTGGAAATCAGCTCCAAAATTCTTCTTATCCCACTTCAAAAATTCAACAAACATCTTTCTTTCAATCCCCATCCCACTCACAACTAATTACCTCCTACTGCTGCGCACAAACAGACATTAACCTTTCCATTTCTATTTCTATTTCCGCTGTCTAGTAAACAACCTTCCATCGACAGACCCCATCTCCATCACATGAGCTTCAACGTCTCAAAACCAACAACCCTGACTTTAAAACACCACAATGCCACTCCAGTATCCCATCGACCTCCACATCACTCCCTCAAAAGTACCCTCAAACTATTCTGATCCTCATAAATCTGCACTCCACTCACCATCAGTACCCCGTCCATCCTTCGCCTGCTTTCATTTGTACACAAATCAATCCCTCCCCAAATCATCACGTTCAACAACAAACAGCTCCGATCTCCATCACGACTTTAGTTCCCCTTCTCAACTTAACTCCATCAGTAATTTTGATCATTGGTTGTCAGCAGGACATCTGCAACACCATAAGATAATCTTGGCTGCCTCCTTTCTGAACGCAAGCTACTTCTGAGCACTGTTGTTCAATATCGCGACAACCACTTCAAGTTTGGTGGCCCCCAGAATCTGGCAACGTATGCTGCTCAACCCTACAAACCCAATGCCGCCCACTTCTCAACTTAACTCCGTCGCCAACGACGGTCATCCAATGCCTTAGGCCCCCTTTTTCCTCGAAGTCGAGATCCTCTCTACGCTAATGCTTCTCTAGTATTTAAGCGAGCTTCGAAGACTTGGTGATTTGGTTGCGACTTCGATTCTTTCTTCTTATTATTTTATTTTATATAGAAGAAATCTGTAACACCCCACCTCCGTTATGGTCACTCACAAAAGGAATGCCTTAACTTTGGTGGAGCGTTTTAGTAAACAGAACAGAATATTACAAGACAGATAATCAGTACTTGAATTTTTTTAACTTTATTACAGTAGAAAACAGAAGTCAGTATGGTTACATCTTTATCAAAAACTCAAGTACGTAAATATCAGCCTTGTTCAAAACTATCAGAGTACAAAACTTTAAAAGCATAATCCCCACAGAGCAGAAGCTATCCTGAGCCAAGCCATACTTTAAGCACTTTAAGCAGACGGAATCCGGATCAAGCTAGGGTACTCCCTCCTAAGGAAACCTGGGGGGGGGGGACAGAAGAAAAGGGGCGAAAGCAAACAAGGTCAGACATAAAGTCTGGCAAGTCCGGTGATTTTCAGTTATGAACAGATAATAATAACAATGACATGAACATAAAGCTGGACAAGACATAACGTCACCAGGTTAGCAGATATACTTTAAATTAACAGAAGAAACAGAATGATATAAGCTATTACTTTTCACTTCTCTGCACTAATACTAGTATAACTGGTTTAGGTGTTACCCTAACACTCTACAACAGAAACAGAGTCATAATAATTTCTACAGAAACAGAATTCTAGTATTGGGTCTTTTCCTACCCCAACGGCTGGAAACAGAATAATGGGCCTTTACCACCCCAGCAGACGGAAATAGAATACTAAAAATGGGCCTTTACCACCCGAACAGACGGAAACAGAATAATGCATACGGAAACTGAATGTCCGAATTTGGTGTACATTAGTAATGGGCCTTTACCACCCGATCAGACGGTATCACGCAGAAACAGACAGGTGTTGCCACCTAATAGAAACAGACGGTACCCACAGAAACAGACAGAATTTAGTGTACCCTAAATCCTACTCCAAGCGATCGGCTCCCTAATACATAAATACCCTGTGCCAGCCCCACAGAAGGGTGTATCACTCCCTAAAGTGGCAACCTTTGAATGACACAGACCTATTTACAGATGTCACGGCGTCTTTCATCCACAGAGGCAGACCGGGACCCATGCACGCACATGACCCGGTTGGAACGCACCATCAACACCCCTCGCCATTATCAGAATGGACCGCTTATAATTAGTTCAGTAAGCGTGCCCGGACCCTACATAGCGTGGGGTCAACGTTTTGATACCAGAACGGGTTACTGACTAATATGGGCCACAAACAACAGATGACACAAGTATTTCCCCTCCTAACCTTGTGTCCCCAGACTAACAGATTTCAGATTAACTTGTTTACAAGTTCAGACATACAGAGTTCAGATTCACTAGTTCACAGATCAAATCAACAAGTTTTCAGACTAACGGATCAGATGTACAGATTTAGAAGATTTTAAGATTTGTCTAACTTTGTATTGGGCCTCCAGATTCATGAACGGGTTTATTACACATACTAGTCCAGTTGGTTTAACCCTATCCCCCAACACGTTTTTAGACGTCATTTTTATCTCAGATTTGCATTAATTAATTATTAATGCCCAGACCTCTCACATTAGGTCGCTAGCTTGTGGCCGCTGGATGGGCCGGGCGGTTCCGGGCAGACTTCTGCCACAAGCTAGACCTAACCTCGTGTCTTAAGCAGGTTATGACTAACTTCTCACATTAGAACCTATTGCTTGCGGCCACTGGATGTGTTGGGCGGTTCCGGCAGAATTACGCCGCAAACTCATTCTAACCTCGAGTTAGCCATGTTTATTTTTGCGGCCAATTAATTAATAATTTACCGTTTATGCGCATGCCCAATATATATGCCAATTCAGATTATATCAATAAAAGAATGATTATATCAACCCAACTGATGTAGCAGATAACAGATTTTAGCAGATAACAGATTTTTCAGATTATGTGTCTTAACGGATTTAACAGATTAAGCAACTTAGCAGATTTTGGCATATAACAGATTAGGCATCTCAACAGATAAATTTAACAGATTAGGCATTCCCATTTAATTAGCAGTTTAGGCAATCTAACAGAACTAGCAGATTAGGCAACTTAGCAGATTTAGCAGGTAACAGATCTAGCAGTTTAGATAACTTAGCAAATCAGCAGAAAAGGCATTTCAACAGATTGAGCGGATTAGCAGAGCAGATGACAGATTTAGCAGATTTAACATTTCTTAAAAACTCTATTCCTATTTTGCCTAATCATAAATTATGCCTAAACTCTCATGCCTAAACCATGGTCATAATTCATATTAAAACATATGCCTGTAAACATTAGTTAAACTTTGCATAGTACAGAATATTCTCTAAAAACCCCCAATCATGGTATGAATTATGCCAAATCATAGCCTTTATTGCCAAATATCCAAAATCCATATTTAGGCGTGTTCACATTAATAATTATCCTATTTTAATATAGGTCCTATACGCCTAAACAACATATTCCTTTTTGTTCAAGTCACAGTCCATCATGTAAAATATGCCCAAGGATCTAGATCTAACATGTGATATGTCTTTTAGTTCAGATCTTAATATTCCAGATTTACAAGTCATATATTATCATATGATAATCCCAAAATGTCATATATGCACAGATCTAGATCTAGTTTACAACCTATGTCCTTTACTCAAATCAGTCACAGATCAATCCAATTATGCCTTAGATTTACGTTCTAGGTTCCAGGTCCAACCTATGTTCTTTCCTCAAATCAGTCATATATCAGTCATGCCCAATTTATGCATATTCACCTTATCGTCGTAAACATTTTAGCATATGTTAATCTCTTATGAGATTGGCTCAGGCTCGTGGTAGCCTGGCTATAGAACAGAAGCAGAAAGAATTACAGAATAAGATAGATCTAATCAGAACAGAACAGACATAACCTCAGATTCAGATTTACAATTCATGTCACAATCAGAATTAATGTTTATATCGGAAAATAACTGTACTTTCCTTGCCTGGATTAAAGAAAGAACTTTAATTGTTGTAGAATCGTTGCAGAAGCTTTAATCTCTAGTTTGAATTGAATTGCTTAGGTTGATGTTGATTATCTTCTAGTTTTGATTCCAGTAGAGTAGCGACACCATTTTTATTTTTAATTTAGAACAGAGGTAGAGTAGAAGCAGAATAGAACTGTGTGTAGAGAAAGTTAGGTTTGGGGCTGTTTATATAGGATTAGGCAGAAGAATCTAGGCAGAAACGAGACCAGATACATCAGAATGCACCCAGACCAGAAAGCAGGTTCGGGGACCAGGTCGACCCCCAGGTCGACTGCCCAGTCGACCTGGTCCCTGGGGGGTCGACTCCCCAGTCGACTCCCCAGTCAACCTGGGTCTGGGCGGGAAATTTCCCGCCTAGCCCGCTTTTGGGTTTGAATTCGAATTTTCAAATTCGAATTCGAGCTGTCTTGGATTCTGAAAATTCCTGAAACTTCGGATAGTCATATCTCTCTCATACGGACTCCGATTCTCGCAAACTCAGACACGTTTTCAAGCAGAATTTTGAGACGAACGTAATGGCGTAGCCCGTTTCCCTTGATTTTTATTTTATATTTAAATTATACTCAGATTCGTAATCCTTAAGTTCACAGAAAATACGGGGTGTTACATTCTCCCCTCCTTAAAGGATTTCGTCCCCGAAATCTTCAAGTTGAGAAGAATGTGTCCTACCATCCAATCACTCATCTACTCAATCATCATCCACAAGCATTCATTGTCCTTATTGACTTCCAATGCTTTCATGTTTAAATGCACGGTGTGTGTTCATGTCCGTATCTAATGCAAAATCAGGCGGCCCACTGATTCAGTCGACCTCCTTAATGCAAATCATGTCAGTGCCATGAGTCCAACATGTATGAAATTTTCCTATTTGATACATATCATTTCTATATGAGTGCACAACTGTTCATTCATATGCAACATCCATATGCTGATTCAACCATTTTGCATCCATAAAATTTTAAAATGCTCACACATCCATATGCAACATGAGAGTGCTTTCGAGCCGATCTAGTGCCTAGTGTGTGTATATGCGTCCACGAGCAACCACTAGCAACCACTTGCATCCACTTGCAACCATCAAACATAACATGTCTCAAACACATGTTTACATCCATAGGATTCCTATCTATAGGTTGAATACTCGATCAATAGGATACAGTCGGGTGATGGAAGCGAGTACAGATAAAACGAAAACTTGATTCCCATCAGACATTGGTTGAGAGAATAATTCCCCTAAGTATCAACCCCGAAGACTGAAATCAACATCAGATTGACACCCAGAGGGTTACCCTCTTTAAACAATGTCAAAACTGGAAATCTTATCAGAAATATTCAGATATCTACAGACTATTGGTATAGATCAGATTTCCTAATGATTCTTAGGAAACTAAGAATGATAAAATCATATCCCTCAAAAACTCAGAATGTATGCGTCATACTTGACGCCTAACACAGACATCTCTTAAACCTTAATTTAAAACAGATGAGTCATACCCCTTATGGGTCTGAGTCTACAACGGAATCAGAAACAATACTAGTATTCAAGTGCAGAGTATCAATTACAGAATCAAAATACCAGAATTAGAAAGAGTCTTAACTCCATAACCAGATAAGAAAATTAAACCTTCTACAGAAATTTTCCCCTATTTCTATCCTATCCACTAGCCTCGAGAGTGTTGGCTTGCCCTCCAGAAGTTAGTCCTGCCCTCTGTCCTTGTCCACGTTTCTTCGGGCAGTCTCTAGTAAAGTGTCCCATCTCACCACAATTGAAGCAAGCCCCCTTCCTCTTTCGGCAGTCCTTATTCAGATGAGTTGAACTTCCGTAGGTAAAACACTTTTTCTCTTTCTTATCTTCAGACTCCTTATCTTTCCTTTGGTTTTCCTTTTTGGGCCAGGCTTTCTTGTTCTGTGGTTCTTCCTTCTTTTCCTCTTTCTTCTCGGATGCCTTATCTTCGTGCATGAGTGCCATTTCTACTAGTTTTTCAAGGTTGGCCCCCATAGGGATGTGGGTCATAGCCAACCCCTGCAATGGCTCATTCAAGCCTTTAACGAACCTCAGAGCCTTCTTCTCCGGTGTGTTCACTAATTCCAAGCCAAACCTTGCTAACTGATTAAATTTGTTGACATATTCTTTCACTGATGAGCTTCCTTGCTTTAATGTCAAGAACTTTTCCATATGTAGATTCTCCTCTGCCCGTGAGAGAAACTTTGCCTCAAACCATCGTCTGAAATCCGCCCAAGAGTCAACAGGACGCTCCCCATTAGTGACCTCACACCAAAACGAGGCCTCTCCCTTCATTAACCAAGCTGCTAAACGGACTTTCCTTCCGTCTTCCACTTCAAAGATATCAAGCAATTCCTCCGTCTCCTTAAGCCAGTCTCTGGCCTCTACAAACGTTTCTGACCCTTGAAAAGTCTTTCCGCCCATAGCCTTAAACTCCTTGCACGTCTTTACAAAAGTATTAACGCGAGGAGGGGGAAGAGGAGCAGGAACGGGTGCAACTGGGGGTGGAGGAACATCTGCTGGGCCTGCAGTGGTGGCCCTAGCCTCCAAATACCTCCTAAACCACCCTGGTATCGTCACACCCTCTGGAAGGTTCAAATCTTCAGCCATGCTGAAACGAAAAAGGAAAGATTCAAAACGGAGAATCAAAGAAAGATATATGGCTTTTGGGGATTATGTTTTTTTCAAAATAGGCTTTACTTTTGAAAATACTTCCTTTTAAAACCTTTTTGAAAATAGTTTTCAAAAATTCTTTGTCAAATCTGGTAACCTTCGGCTCCGATACCAAGTGTAACACCCCACCTCCGTTAAGGTCACTCACAAAAGGAATGCCTTAACTTTGGTGGAGCGTTTTAGTAAAAAGAACAGAATATTACAAGACAGATAATCAGTACTTGAAAAATTTTAACTTTATTACAGCGGAAAACAGAAGTCAGTATGGTTACATCTTTATCAAAAACTCAAGTACATAAATATCAGCCTTGTTCAAAACTATCAGAGTACAAAACTTTAAAAGCATAATCCCCACAGAGCAGAAGCTATCCTGAGCCAAGCCATACTTTAAGCACTTTAAGCAGACGGAATCCGGATCAAGCTAGGGTACTCCCTCCTAAGGAAACCTGGGGGGGGGGGAACGGAAGAAAAGGGGCAAAAGAAAACAAGGTCAGACATAAAGTCTGGCAAGTCCAGCGATTTTCAGTTATGAACAGATAATAATAACAATGACATAAACATAAAGCTGGACAAGAGATAACGTCACCAGGTTAGCAGATATACTTTAAATTAACAGAAGAAACAGAATGATATAAGCTATTACTTTTCACTTCTCTGCACTAATACTAGTATAACTGGTTTAGGTGTTACCCTAACACTCTACAACAGAAACAAAGTCAGAATAATTTCTACAGAAATAGAATGCTAGTATTGGGTCTTTTCCTACCCCAACGGCTGGAAACAGAATAATGGGCCTTTACCACCCCAGCAGACGGAAATAGAATACTAAAAATGGGCCTTTACCACCCGAACAGACGGATACAGAATAATGCATACGGAAACAGAATGTCCGAATTTGGTGTACACTAGTAATGGGCCTTTACCACCCGATCAGACGGTACCACGCAGAAACAGACAGGTGTTGCTGCCTAATAGAAACAGACGATACCCACAGAAACAGACAGAATTTAGTGTACCCTAAATCCTACCCCAAGCGATCAGCTTCCTAATCATAAATACCCTGTGCCAGCCCCACAAAAGGGTGTATCACTCCCTAAAGTGGCAACCTTTGAATGACACAGACCTATTTACAGACGTCACGGCGTCTTACATCCATAGAGGCAGACTAGGACCCATGCACGCACATGACCCGGTTGGAACGCACCATCAACATCCCTTGCCATTATCAGAATGGACCGCTTATAATTAGTTCAGTAAGCGTGCCCGGACCCTACATAGCGTGGGGTCAACGTTTTGATACCAGAACGGGTTACTGACTAATATGGGCCACAAACAACAGATGACACAAGTATTTCCCGTCCTAACCTTGTGTCCCCAGACTAACAGATTTCAGATTAACTTGTTTACAAGTTCAGACATACAGAGTTCAGATTCACTAGTTCACAGATCATATCAACAAGTTTTCAGACTAACGGATCAGATGTACAGATTTAGCAGATTTTCAGATTTGTCTAACTTTGTATTGGGCCTCCAGATTCATGAACGGGTTTATCACACATACTAGTCCAGTTGGTTTAACCCTATCCCCCAAACACGTTTTTAGACGTCATTTTTATCTCAGATTTGCATTAATTAATTATTAATGCCCAGACCTCTCACATTAGGTCGCTATCTTGTGGCCGCTGGATGGGCCGGGCGGTTCTGGGCAGACTTCTGCCACAAGCTAGACCTAACCTCGTGTCTTAAGCAGGTTATGACTAACTTCTCACATTAGAACCTATTGCTTGCGGCCACTGGATGTGCCGGGCGGTTCCGGGCAGAATTACGCCGCAAACACATTCTAACCTCGAGTTAGCCATGTTTATTTTTGCGGCCAATTAATTAATAATTTACCGTTCATGCGCATGCCCAATATATATGCCAATTTAGATTATATCAATAACAGAATGATTATATCAACCCAACTGATGTAGCAGATAACAGATTTTAGCAGATAACAGATTTTAGCAGATAACAGATTTTTTAGATTATGTGTCTTAACGGATTTAACAGATTAAGCAACTTAGCAGATTTTGGCATATAACAGATTAGGCATCTCAACAGATAAATTTAACAGATTAGGCATTCCCATTTAATTAGCAGTTTAGGCAATCTAACAGAACTAGCAGATTAGGCAACTTAGCAAATTTAGCAGGTAACAGATCTAGCAGTTTAGATAACTTAGCAAATCAGCAGAATAGGCATTTCAACAGATTAAGCGGATTAGCAGAGCAGATGGCAGATTTAGCAGATTTAACATTTCTTAAAAACTCTATTCCTATTTTGCCTAATCATAAATTATGCCTAAACTCTCATGCCTAAACCATGGTCATAATTCATATTAAAACATATGCCTCTAAACATTAGTTAAACTTTGCATAGTACAGATTCTCTAAAAACCCCAAATCATGGTATGAATTATGCCAAATCATAGCCTTTATTGCCAAATATCCAAAATCCATATTTAGGCGTGTTAACATTAATAATTATCCTATTTTAATATAGGTCTTATACGCCTAAACAACATATTCCTTTTTGTTCAAGTCACAGTCCGTCATGTAAAATATGCCCAAGGATCTAGATCTAACATGTGATATGTCTTTTAGTTCATATCTTAATATTCCAGATTTACAAGTCATATATTATCATATGATAATCACAAAATGTCATATATGCACAGATCTAGATCTAGTTTACAACCTATGTCCTTTACTCAAATCAGTCACAGATCAATCCAATTATGCCTTAGATTTATGTTCTAGGTTCCAGGTCCAACCTATGTTCTTTCCTCAAATTAGTCATATATCAGTCATGCCCAATTTATGCATATTCACCTTATCGTCGTAAACATTTTAGCGTATGTTAATCTCTTATGAGATTGGCTCAGGCTCGTGGTAGCCTGGCTATAGAACAGAAGCATAAAGAATTACAGAATAAGATAGATCTAATCAGAACAGAACAGACATAACCTCAGATTCAGATTTACAATTCATGTCACAATCAGAATTAACGTTTATATCGGAAAATAACTGTACTTGCCTTGCTTGGATTAAAGAAAGAACTTTAATTGTTGTAGAATCGTTGCAGAAGCTTTAATCTCTAGTTTGAATTGAATTGCTTAGGTTGATGTTGATTATCTTCTAGTTTTGATTCCAGCAGAGTAGCGACGCCATTTTTATTTTTAATTTAGAATAGAGGTAGAGTAGAAGCAGAATAGAATTGTGTGCAGAGAAAGCTAGGTTTGGGGCTGTTTATATAGGTTTAGGCAGACTAATCTAGGCAGAAACGAGACCAGATACATCAGAATGCACCCAGACCAGAAAGCAGGTTCGGGGACCAGGTCGACCCCCAGGTCGACTGCCCAGTCGACTCCCCAGTCGACCTGGGTCTGGGCGGGAAATTTCCCGCCCAGCCCGCTTCTGGGTTTGAATTCGAATTCGAATTCGAGCTATCTTGGATTCTGAAAATTCCTGAAACTTCGGATGGTCATATCTCTCTCATACGGACTCCGATTCTCGCAAACTCGGAGTCGTTTTCAAGCAGAATTTGGAGACGAACGCAATGGCATAGCCCGTTTCCCTTGATTTTTGTTTTATATTTAAATTATACTCAGATTTGTAATCCTTAAGTTCACAGAAAATACGGGGTGTTACAAAATCGATTTGAAGAGTAAAGGAAGACCACAGAATTTGATTTCTGTCAATTCGAACGTAAAGGGGAACTAGAGATTTAGGGGGACGACTAGTGTTATTTATAATAGGAATTGGTGTGTTGTGTAAGATAATGGTTAGTGTGTCTCATAAGCTATTATATTTATTATTATTTTAATTTACGAAACTTATATATGAAGTAATACTCTGAAACTATCACATATGAGCTTCGATTGCGATGAAATTTGAGACACCGCTATGGTTTGACGTTCCAGACCCAATAAAATTGGTTTCGTCGAAAACCGAGGTTATTTGTAAATTAATTATTCTTCAGTATCATATTAAATCAATATAAATAAATTTTAAATTCAAAACAAACAACTCCCCGTTAATAAATTATCATTTATACTCAAATATAAATTTATATTGACCATCAGAATTATTTTGATTCAGTTTTAACTAGGAATTAAATTATACTTCGTTTCCATATTACGATAATTCAATAAACTTGAAATTAAATCATATTCGATTATTTAATCGACAACTCAATATAAAAATCCATTTATATTTTCTAACTCAACTTTTAAAAAATATTAAATATTTAAAATTAACCGACCAAAAATTTGCGTCGTTACACTCCGAATCTGATAAATCATCACAGTCATCTTCTGCATCATTTTCTGGGATGTATTCATCACATCCATCAATATCTTTACCTTTTTCTTTCCTATTTCGTGATGTAGCCTCTTTTATACTATTAACCAATGAAGGCACCCCAAGTGATCTACTAACTGCATTATTTTCTTGCATACGCGTGATTCGGTCTTGTTCATAATTTGTCAACACCGGTGGTTGTGAGAACTGCAAGCATATTAGCATTATTATTCATCATCGATGATAAATTTAAGCTAGTTTACCAAACAGAGTCGATGTATAAACAGTTCTTGCATTTTCGATGGAATGCAAGCACAAAGAACCAATAGTTACTTGAATTAGCTGCAGCCTTCATGGTTGGAACAGGAAATCGACACAGTAATAGAAAACATTAAAATGCAGTTCTTGCTTTTACATGCAGAATTTGTACAAAAAATCGTTTGAAAACGTGATTAATAAAACTGAAATGATAACTGAAAAATACCTCAACATTAGCTTCATTCTCTCGGGTATCATCATCATTATCTGTTTCATTTTCTACATTTAATTTCCTCCTGGTTCCTTTGTCCGTCCCAGTAACATCTTCTTCACCATTATTCATATCAGGCTCCAGCGATAGTTTCTTCTTACCTACTTAAGTTGGATTGGTTTTCATCATTTTGCATTGCTTCTGAAATCTATGTGCAGTAATATACTTGCGCTTTGCAACCAGTTTCTTAACCGAACCTGTAAAAATAAAATAATAACGGTGGCCTTCATAGTTCTTCATACACACACATATACATACATATATATATATATAAGAATGGATCTATATCACATATACATATATACTTTGAATTATGTTTTTCCTTGGCCGTATGATTACATGTGGATGCATTTGAATCAACGGCTCACTATCTTAGTCAACGGTGTTGTCAACATAAAAATCCACTTCTTCTTCCTTATTGCAGCCCTCTACATATTCGTTTACCTCCTTGTCATTCAATATCATCTGCCAGCTACCCTTCTTTCCTTTGCGGACATAGACTCCTCTTATTTCCGTGTACTGGAGATAATATTCAACAAACTCCATAAGCATACTGTAAGAAAAGTAGTCTACATCATATTGTTTTACTAAGAAGGACTTTCCACCCACGTAACATGTCCTTTGAAACTCTCCGTCATGGTGCAACAGGATATTTATAAGTCCACCCATCCTGTACAAAATGAATACATTAAACAAGGTACATGCATGTTAAAGTGGACAAAAAACAACAATTAACATTTTGGACTATAACAAATTTAGATGATAGTAAAGAAAGACATTAAATCATAAAACATGTGAACAGTGTAAATTGCATTATGAAAAAAGAGTGCCAAATACGTTAATCAAAGATAATAATTTACAGCTTCAAAAAATGCCAAATACATCATAAATTAGACAACAAGTTAGACCAAAATAAAGCAATAGCAAAGGGGATTTTTTTTGTCCCAAAGAGACGAAACAGGAGGAACTTCTGTTTCTAATTATATTATGAGGATATCATCCCTAATCCAATCCCCATCAACAATTTCTAGTTCTAGTTCACCACCTATGCCAATATCATGTGAATGTGGATTGCTCACGTCTTCTTCCATTGCATTCTGATTTTCAGTACCACACCAATCACTCGGTAATTTTTGAATAAGGTGATGATTTTTCTTTTCAACTGCATCTTCCACATAAAATACTTGATGCACTTGTAAAGACAGGACATAAGGATCGGTTTTATGGCACTTACTAAATTTACTCAAGTAAGACCATATGAATCTTTTTCCTCTTGGTACCGGCAACATTTAAAAAGGGCAACTGTGAAAGCTCCCCAATAATCAAGCTCAATTTTTTTTCGATTGATCCGTAGTAATTGACATCACCAACTATTGGGCTTTGGTCTTTCGAACTTGCAAAGCTGGTGGTTTTTCCAGTAAAATATACACCACTATTTTGTGTGGTACATCGAGAATCTCCAAATTTTGCGTGGAATCTATATCTATTTGTTACATAACCTATAAATTTCCTAGCTATTCGATTAGGACCTAATGCAAACACCTTTAAATCTCTTGAAATATTGTCTTTTTTTCAGAACCTCTTCTTTAGCCAATTCCAAAACACTTCGAAATGTTCTCGTCCCCTCTTGTATCCTCTCGGATTTGCATGACCATCCATAAAAGCTCGACGAAACCTAAATAATAATTAAGGCCAAAAAACTATGAAATGCAGATATATATTTATAGTTAAGGAAAACGATATAGGAACTTAAGAATTTACTTAACTAAACTCTCAATTTCTTTATTATCGGAATTGAACAGAATATAGCGATGTGTTGCCTCCCATTAGCCAGATGTCTTAGTTTTTCCATCTTCTTTTCGTTCCACTTGGTGCCATCTCATATGTTTGGAAAATTCTTTGCGCATAAACATGCTTTGTAACCTTGGTCTCAATGGAAAGTACCTCATAACATTTGCTGGCACTTTGGGAATCAACTTTGGTGGATCATTATTATCAACGATGTCTTCTATTTCTTTTACAACCTACCCCAAAAAACCATAAGTGTCACAAGCCTCTTTATCTTTCTTCTCTACCCAATATAACATGCAATTATTTGGGCAGGTGTTTATTTTTTGGTAATCAAGACCTAAATCCTTAATGACACTTTTTGCAGCGTAGGAAGACAAAGGCAGTTGGGCATCAGGAAAGGCTTCTTTTATAAGCTTTAGTAATTCCCCAAACGCAGGCTCGTTAATTTCATAAGCACACTTTAAATAATAAAGCCTGATCAAGAAACTTAGTCGAGAAAATTTAGTGCAGCCAGGATATAACGGTTGTTTTCCTTCCTTAACATGCCGAAAAAATTTCTCAGCCTTTGGATTTGGTTCTACTTCAAAGTCACCTAGATTTTGATCAAATTTGTAACCCGCACGTTTGAACATCACATCTAAATAATCCTCAAAATCCATCTCCGTTTCACAATCCATATGGTCATCAACACCTAATAATTTCGTCTGTGAAACCTCACAAATCCACCCGGTATGTACTGGAGAAGGGCCATTAATAATAAGATGACCGCGTATGACATTTTCACAATACCAATTGCATTATGTACTTTTTTGCTGGGGCACTTCATCTCATCACCTACTTTATAAATGGGAAATGCATTTCTTTGAAAAGCTTTTACACCTCTTACATATTATGCACTCGATCTCGGAAGTCCTATCCATTACTCATTATCCATTGCCATAATTTAACCTCGGCCTAGTAAGACTAAATTTGATACCACTAACAGTTTCAAGACACGAACAGGTGCTACCCTATAAGGTTTGATTAAATTAGAAACAAAAACACAACAAGTTAATAATTTACAAATATACATAATCCAGTGTGGTGATACCAGTGTGTGGCCAAATCAACGATTGTTTTGATTTGAATTACACTAACTTTTGATACTGAATTATCAGGAGAATACATAAAACAAGCAACTAAGGATAATGAACACAAATTCATAGCATTACATGGCTGCACCAAAACAAAACAGTATAGAAACAAAAGCTATACAGGTGATATAAAGACGATACAGTTGTACCTAATACAAAGAACGATACAATAATTTAATTTTGTCTTTTAATGTTTATCCCTTGAAGCTAGTCGTTAAGTCTACTAACTTCAATTCGAAAACCAATAAATCAAATTTGTGGCATTGTAAGTTGATGTTGTAATTCATTTGCATACTCAGTGGCTCGGCTTGGAAACTGATGGTCAATCCACTACCAGAAGGTACACCCTGTGGGATAAACACAACATCTAAAATAATGGCGACTAATGTTAAATCCGATCGAAGTAACATCTTCTACAGCGGTATACCCACACTCACACATTATGATTGGTGAGTCAATTTGCTGTTCGTTAACCACTTGGTTGTTTTGATGCTGACGACACAAGGCAGCACGAATTTGCCGTTGCATTGCCATTTCTTCACGTCATTCTTGTTCTCGCTTTTGTATTTGGAGTTCTTCTTGCTTTAGTTCATACTCATGCAAATCATCGTAGTGCCTTTCTTGCATCTCTATATAGAAATCAATAGGAGCATCAGGTGATGATGGGTTTGATAGTCCTAGATCACCCATGCCCAAGATCCTCATAGTCATATGATGTAGGAAGAGAAATATACATTATTTAACTACAAACAAAAATAAACATTTAAATTGGATTTATTTTTTCTTTTGTCCTATAAATTTTGTTTCCACTTTTTGCACTTTGACATTTAAACATATTAAGTAAGTTTAATTTATTTACCAATACATCAATGGTTTGGCAAACATAAAAATAAAAAACTTGCATAATTTCAACACATGCAAACATATAAATACAATACTTCAAGTATAAAAAACCCGAAATATTCAAATAAAAAACCCCAAATGTATAAACATTCAAATAAAAATGAGCAGCAAAACCCTATTTTAAGACAATCGGTATACCCAAATCACACAAAGACTTTGAATGTAGACCAAAATAAGTTAGAGATGAAATCACCTAAATAAAACCCAAATGATGAAGCCCCACGACTGCTCCCAATGGGGCGGTGTCGACCCATGTACTTTGTGCATGAGGGCTCCAAAATTTTCGTGCCTCTTCATTTGTTTTCCAGAGCACCTCCGCCAAGTTTCGTCTGAATCTTATCATCTGAATCTCCTATTTGCTCTGTTCTTCAATCCTATGATTCTATGACAAGCAATCTAACATACAACTCAAGCAATGCAATCAATTCAACCAAAACAAACCTCAATCCATAAATAATCATGCAAACATGAACAATCCATAAATGTAGCATAAACATATCATACACATGAGATCTAGCATGATTTGGATCTAAACGTATGGTTAACATGATTAGTCTACTAATTATCCAATTAATATGATCAACTTAGCTTTTTCTAGGGTTCCTAGATCTGAGTTAAACATATATAATGAGATCTAAAGTAATTTTACCATGAATCATATGAATATAACCCTAATTTCCCCATAAAATCCGTAGCTTCCATTTGAGAGATATCTATCACTCACCAATTTTTAGATTTGGTGTAGATTCAATGAGATCAGATTTAGGCAGCGATGAAACCCCTTGAATTCGATGCGATATGGTGTGATCTACCCTTTGATGATGATCTACTCTTCCCTGATGATGATTTAACTTTTAGATGCAATCTGCGATGAATTTAGTTAAAGGAAGTGGAAAAATATGGTTTTAGGCTGAACCTGGAGAATCATAAACGCTCAACCTAAAACTTAGAATGAAGAGAGTAACCCTAATTCACTCCCCAAGTCCCCCTATATATATCTACTGGTCATAGGTCTAATGGGCTTGGCAGATCAGCCCATTAGCTGCTGACCAGTCTTCCTAAACATAAGCTGAAAATTAAAACATCGATTCCTCCCAAATTGCTGAACCAAATTCTTCGTGTGACCACTCTACGGAATCGTATACCACCGTTTTGATCCAATGAAATTAATCTCAGCACCTGATTCGACCTCAATCAAAATTTATAGCCCAACAGTAAACGAGAGGGAAAAATGGTCATAATTGAATTCGGTAAAAATCATGGACATGTCTTACATCCCCATGAATAGCATATCAAAACCTGAGAATGGTCCAACCACCAGGGAATATAATATAATTATTTTATGATCGATTGATATGTAAAATACGAGTCATTACAAAGATGAAACAACAGTACAAAGTTCGATATTTCAATATAAAATGTTGGAAATATTCAAATATGAAAGAACAAATTAAATGAGAAATAATGATATTGAAACTTTCCAAATATTTAAATTGGACCCTTCTCTCATTTCTCTTTTATAATTTCCTTGTCTTTATTGGTATCAATTTAATAACAGAAGAATTAAAAGAAAAATAATTATTGGATCGAGAAAGTTATTCAAAATTCATAAAACTCATCACAATCTTATATGAAAGTTTAAAACAAAAGGTGCAACTATCCAATTTTTCGATATGTAGAAATCGAGATTAATACATACATTCAAGGTATTCACATGCTGAATAACGAAGTGCAGAAAAATGGATAGTTAGGGGAAAAAAGAATAAAATATCACAGCGGAACGAATAATATATAATATAAAAGATTTTTATACAAAAGAAAATTGAAATTTATACACATATCAGAGTACTAACTTACAAAACAAATTTAGACAGTCATAACAGCTTGTTACCACAAACTCCAACAATCATAAGACAATGACCTACATAGCAGAGTAATGCAAATTATGAAAGTACGACTTGTAGTTCTTGTTTTTCTCTTGAAGCTTCAAAGCAATCCAAACCTAATACGAAAATATGTTCAGCCTAACTCGAATATTATCGCAAAATAACACATAAGTCAGTTTGGAAAAGCAACGTGTGAAAACTCAAGTAATATGAAACTTAATCTATCTTAAACCAGATTTGACAACTGGTATTTAACTATCGAATATACACAAATCATGTACAATTTACCAAGGAAACTACTAAGCTTCATGTAATTTACCTATTATCAATTTAATTTTTTGAATTGTTCCCTCAAATAATTCATATACCGAACCCTTTAATATAAGTATATATTAGTGATCACTAAAGAAAAGTTCTCATCTGAAATTGAATTAGACGGGTCAAACGGATGTCATTCGAGAACATTGGTTATTATAAATCGAAACCCTTTAACTTGACACTTTTGAGTTCACAAAATTTTTTATGGAACAATATTTAGTTTCCAAACATCAATCTCCAATCTCAAATTGATATTATCCATTGGATGACAATGAAGTCATTCAAGTAAGGGTATTATTAACCTTCACTGGTGTAACAACCCGAATTTTAATAACATGCTATAATCATAAATCAAGGCAGAAATAAATTTTAAAATCAGAATCAAGGGGAACGGGCTATGCCATTGCGTTCGTCTCGGAAAAATACGCGAAATAGAGTCCAAAATTTCGTAAAACGGAGTCCGTATGACCCAGTTATGGCCCAATGAAGATTTCAGAAAATTCCTAGTTCAAAAATCAGTTCGAAAATCAAACCTGGAGCCAAAACAGACTGGGCGGGAAAATTCCCGCCCAGCACGCAAGTCGACATGGGAGTCGACTTGGGTGTCGACACCCAGCAGGTGGTGTTGACTGCCCAGTCGACACCCCTGTCGACATGGGTGGCCGAGCCATTTTGGCCTGGTGCACCTGCATGTGTTCCTGACCCTGTTTCCTGACCCTATGACGAATTCTGATGGCTAGGATCTAAACTAGGGTTAATCCTACGACCTAAACTAACCTAAACTTCTATAAAAAAAACCCTAGACCTAACCTAAACCCACACAAATCAATCCTAGAACTAAGTGCTGTCAAAACTCCTCTTGATCATGGCCTCCACCTTCATAGCAATGGCCTCCATCTTCTTTATGAGAGCTTGAGTGTTCTAATCTAGATCTAAATTAAAGAAGCTATCTTCCTACATCAAAACAAGGATCTTCTTCTTACTTCTCAAGGCTTTAAGTGGAGATTACTATCTTTATTTGGGATTGCTAGCGTGGCTTCGTCTCAATCTTATTTTATTTTGTTCTAAGTTCTCATAGCCTCCATTGTAAGCCCTATTCTACTCTTAGATTTAAACTATGAATTTAACATGAACATGTTGCAAATTGAAATTGGGCTTAAGTATAATATTTGCCTTTGATTCATCCTTGTATGCATAGATCTATTCATGACTCTTTTGGATCTATGACTATGTGACTATCACTTTGACTTCTATGACCTTTGTTTGGGATTTGTGCATAATACAACATAGAATCCACCATGACCTTCATGTTAATTTACCTATGATGCTAAACTACATGCTAATCACAAGCTTATTACCCTATTTGCTAAATTTAATGCCATACATGTGTAGATTGGAATTGGATATAAGTATAATAATTGCCTTGAACCTATCATTTTATGCATAGATCCATTTATGACTCCTTTGATCTATGATTTGTGTAATTATCATGAACCTAGAACCATTCTTATTGACTTTTGGGTATAAAGCTATAAGCTTTATTTTGGATTATGCATTATGCAACCTAGAACCTCTCTTGACCTTGATGTTAACTTGCCTATGATAGAACTATATGCTATGAAATGGATTTTGGCTTATGCATGTTGACAAACCTTTACCCTTCATGCCCCTTAACATGCATATGATGACCTTGAACCTATTTACTATGCACAAGTTAGGATTATCACCTTTATGCTAGTCTCATGTTTGTGGCCAAATCACCTTTATGCAAGTCTCATGTTTTTGGCCAAACCTTTTATGCTATCATGTTTGAGGCCATATGCTAGATTGTGTTAAACACCTTTGCCTCAAATATCACCATGTTTAACTTGTGATTAATTGGCCATCTTATGCCCACCTTGTCATATTTTTATATTCCCTCTTAGATCCATTTATGTTAATGCGAATTTACGTGCGATGGGAATACGTTGTGGGTAGTTAGGCAAACTAAAATGACATGAAACATGGCTTGAAAATATGACATGAAAAACTTGACTTGAAACATAGTTTTATGATAAAACATGAATGTGGACATGACACTTAGAAAATATGAAGTGACCAACTCGAGGTTGGGTTGAGTTTTTAGCGTAAATCTGCCCGGAACCGACCGGCAAATCTAGTGGCTACAAACAACAGGATCCAATGTGAGTAGTTGGTCACACCGCGCTTGAAACCCGAGGTTAGACTAAGTTGTGGCGTAAGACTGCCCGGAACCGACCGGCATACCGGCAGCTACAACAATACCTGTCTAATGTGAGAGGTTGGGTGCATTAAATAAATTAATGCCACATGATAGGGTTAAGTCATGGACCACTTGAATATACTTAACCAATTGAACACGATGTCTTGATAGGGTTAAGTCATGAAACACTTGGACACACTTAACCAACTTGATACATGATTTGATAGGGTTAAGTCTTGAAATTTTGGACACACTTAACCCATTAGGAAAACCTAGTTTGCGGGGTCCTTTTCAGCAGTAACCCACTAGATGTATCATTATACCCTGGGACTAGGCAGGGTGGGGCACGATTACTGTACTCTGAATGTAAGTGACCAAAAGGGGCGGCTAAGTTGGTGCACCAGTTCAAGCGGACCATGGCCGTGCACATGAGTCCCGCATTGACCCGTGGGCATAAGTAGGTGTACTGGTGTGTCTTGAATCGTGTCAGTGGTTGTCACTCCAGGGCTTGATACAACCCTGGGTGGACCTAGCACAAGTATCTACATTCGTGATTAGGGCCGTATGACACTGATACACGACGAGTTAGGCTTATAGGGAGCCGATCGACTAGACCATTTAGTTGGACCTTGACTTGGATCAACTCTTGATTATTGGGCCTTATTGGGCCAAGGGATCCTTTCTTGATTATACTTCACATGGGGTAGATCCTTTCTTGATTTTACTTGACATGGGGTAGATCCTTTCTTGATTATACTTGACATGGATTAGAATACTAGTACACTTGGTGCAACTTAACCTTGTATATGAGATGACACACTTGATTTATCTTGTTATCCTGCCATCATGCTAGTCCAGTTATTATCCTTATGTGTCATTTCAGTTTCTCATGTCCAGTTAACTTTATTAGTTTTTAGACTAATAGTAGGTAGGACTTACCAGTCTTTATGACTGACCTGTTTTCCTTTCGCCTCTTTTCTTCCGTTCCCCCCCCCCAGGTTCTCAGGGAGGAAACTCTAGCACCTAGCTTGGATCTTTGGCTTGCTTTTCTGACAGCTCATGTACGGTTTGGACTTGAGCTTTGCTATGGCTACACCACTGTTATCTATGGGGAATAATTTACTTATGTATTTTTCAGTTTATGATTCTAGACTTGTAGTAGTTGGAAAATGATGAATAAGTACTTTGATGTAATTTGACTATGGTTTTGAAATAAAGAATTTTACCCGCTGCTTTATTTACTCTGTTTTACTTATATGTTCTGTCTTGTGATATCTCTGTGCATGATTATCTAGATAATACCCCTCCAAAACCAGTGCATTCCTTTGTGAGTGAACCTGGCGGAGGTGGGGTGTTACAATTGGTATCAGAGCATAAGGTTTACGAGATTGGGCAAAAGTTTTCGAGAAAAGTTTTATAAACTATTTTCAAAACCGATTATAAAGAAGTATTTTTCCAAGAAAAGTCTAGTTTATTTTATAAGGCTATTCCCCAAAAGCCATTAGCACTATCCTTTGTTTCTTCGTTCTGAATCTATCTATCTATTTCTTCATTTTAGAATGGCCGATAATTTTACCATCCCGGAAGGCGTACACGTACCTGTTTGGTTTAGAAGGTACATGGAGGCAAGGGCAAATGGAGCCGGCCCCGCGGATATTCCTCCTCCTACGGCCAACATTCCTCCCGTAGCTGAGGTTCCTCCTCCACCTCAACCCCCTCGAGTAGACCCTTTCTCTAAGATTTGTAAGGACTTTAAAGCAATGGGCGGCAAGGATTTTCTAGGAACCGAAACTTTTGTTCAAGCGAGAGACTGGCTAAAGGAGACGGAAGACCTCTTTGTTATCTTTGATGTGGAGGATCGTAGAAAAGTTCAACTGGCGGTATGGCTACTAAAAGGTGAAGCTGCATTTTGGTGGGAAGTCGCCAACGCTACTAGGCCAACTGAGACATGGGCTGACTTTAGAGAGAGGTTTGGGCTTAAGTTTCTATCACCAGCAGAAGAGAGTCTGCAAATGGAGAGATTCCTAGAACTTAAGCAAGGGGATATGACCGTTAGAGAGTACATGAGTAAGTTTAATCAGCTTGCTAGGTTTGGATTGGATTTGGTTAACACAGCTCGGAAGAAGGCTCTACGCTTTGCTCGAGGATTGAACGAACCACTACGCGGGGTAGTCATGACTCATATACCCACAGGAGCAACTTTTGAAAGCTTGGCAGAGATGGCTTTACTTCATGAGGAAGACGAGAATGAAAAGAAAGGGGTAAAGCCTAATGAGACTCAAACCAAGAAGATAGACCCCGAGAAAAGGGGCAAGAACAACAAGGGCAACAATGACAACAAGCCACGTGAGAAAAGGAAATGCCACTTCTGTGGTAAGGATGGACATATAGCCCCGGATTGTAGGAAGAAGAAGATGAAGTTAGGAGCATGCTTTAATTGCGGTGATATTGGACATATCAGTAAGAACTGCCCTAAGAAAGGCACACCAGCAGAACCTTCTAGGGGTACATCTTTAACTTCTTTTCCTAGATACCCTGTTTTATCTTGTATATCTTCTCGATCTTGTCATGAGAACCTTAGGTAGAAAACCCTATGGATGTAAACATGTACTTGAAACATGTTATGCTTGATGTTTTCAAATGGTTGCAAGTGGTTACTCGTGGATGCATGATACACATTAGGCACTAAGATCGGCTCACACACTTTCATATTGCATATGCATGAGTGTTTTTGCTTATTCATGGATGAAACTTGGATGCTATCACATGGATGTTGCATATGGATGGATGTTATGTGCACTCATGTAGAGATTATAAATTATGCAAGGAATTTGCATACATATGGACTCATTTCACCAACATACTTTGCATTAAGGAGATTTCGCATTAGATAAGTACATATACACACACCTTATGCATATGTTCATGCAGCATTAGAAATCTTTTAAGGACAGTGATTGCTCGTGAATGATGTTTTGAGTAGATGGATGATGGATGGTAGGATTCGTTCTTCCTAACTTAGAGATTTCGGGGACGAAATCCTTTAAGGAGGGGAGAATGTAACAACCTGAATTTTAATAACATGATATAATTATAAATCAAGGCATAAATAAATTTTAAAATCAGAATCAAGGGGAACGGGCTGTGCCATTGCGTTCGTCTCGGAAAAATACGCGAAATAGAGTCCGAAATTTCGTAAAAAGGAGTCCGTATGACCTAGTTATGGCCCAATGAAGATTTCAGAAAATTCCTAGTTCAAAAATTAGTTCGAAAATCAAACCTGGAGCCAAAACAGACTGGGCGGGAAAATTCCCGCCCAGCACCCAAGTCGACATGGGAGTCGACTTAGGTGTCGACACCCAGCAGGTGGTGTCGATTGCCCAGTCGACACCCCTGTCGACATGGGTGGCCGAGCTATTTTGGCCTGGTGCACCTGCATGTGTTCCTGACCCTGTTTCCTGACCCTGTGACGAATTCTGATGGCTAGGATCTAAACTAGGGTCAATCCTACGGCCTAAACTAACCTAAACTTCTATAAAAAGACCCCTAGACCTAACCTAAACCCACACAAATCAATCCTAGAACTAAGTGCTGTCAAAACTCCTCTTGATCATGGCCTTCACCTTCATAGCAATGGCCTCCATCTTCTTCATGAGAGCTTGAGTGTTCTAATCAAGATCTAAATTAAAGAAGCTATCTTCCTACATCAAAACAAGGATCTTCTTCTTACTTCTCAAGGCTTTAAGTGGAGATTACTATCTTTATTTGGGATTGCTAGCGTGGCTTCGTCTCAATCTTATTTTATTTTGTTCTAAGTTCTCATAGCCTCCATTGTAAGCCCTATTCTACTCTTAGATTTAAACTATGAATTTAACATGAACATGTTGCAAATTGAAATTGGGCTTAAGTATAATATTTGCCTTTGATTCATCCTTGTATGCATAGATCTGTTCATGACTCTTTTGGATCTATGACTATGTGACTATCACTTTGACTTCTATGACCTTTGTTTGGGATTTGTGCATAATACAACATAGAATCCACCATGACCTTCATGTTAATTTACCTATGATGCTAAACTACATGCTAATCACAAGCTTATTACCCTATTTGCTAAATTTAATGCCATACATGTGTAGACTGGAATTGGATCTAAGTATAATAATTGCCTTGAACCTATCATTTTATGCATAGATCCATTTATGACTCCTTTGATCTATGATTTGTGTAATTACCATGAACCTAGAACCATTCTGATTGACTTTTGGGTATAAAGCTATAAGCTTTATTTTGGATTATGCATTATGCAACCTAGAACCTCTCTTGACCTTGATGTTAACTTGCCAATGATAGAACTATATGCTATGAAATGGATTTTGGCTTATGCATATTGACAAACCTTTACCCTTCATGCCCCTTAACATGCATATGATGACCTTGAACCTATTTACTATGCACAAGTTAGGATTATCACCTTTATGCTAGTCTCATGTTTGTGGCCAAATCACCTTTATGCAAGTCTCATGTTTTTGGCCAAACCTTTTATGCTATCATGTTTGAGGCCATATGCTAGATTGTGTTAAACACCTTTGCCTCAAATATCACCATGTTTAACTTGTGATTAATTTGCCATCTTATGCCCACCTTGTCATATTGTTATATTCCCTCTTAGATCCATTTATGTTAATGCGAATTTACGTGCGATGGGAATACGTTATGGGTAGTTAGGCAAACTAAAATGACATGAAACATGGCTTGAAAATATGACATGAAAAACTTGACTTGAAACATAGTTTTATGATAAAACATGAATGTGGACATGACACTTAGAAAATATGAAGTGACCAACTCGAGGTTGGGTTGAGTTTGTAGCGTAAATCTGCCCGGAACCGACCGGCAAATCCAGTGGCTACAAACAACAGGATCCAATGTGAGTAGTTGGTCACACCGCGCTTGAAACCCGAGGTTAGACTGAGTTGTGGCGTAAGACTGCCCGGAACCGACCGGCATACCGGCAGCCACAACAATACCTGTCTAATGTGAGACGTTGGGTGCATTAAATAAATTAATGCCACATGATAGGGTTAAGTCATGGACCACTTGAATATACTTAACCAATTGAACACGATGTCTTGATAGGGTTAAGTCATGAAACACTTGGACACACTTAACCAACTTGATACATGATTTGATAGGGTTAAGTCTTGAAATCTTGGACACACTTAACCCATTAGGAAAACCTAGTTTGCGGGGTCCTTTTCAGCAGTAACCCACTAGATGTATCATTGTACCCTGGGACTAGGCAGGGTGCGGCACGATTACTGTACTCTGAATGTAAGTGACCAAAAGGGACGGCTAAGTTGGTGCACCAGTTCAAGCGGACCATGGCCGTGCACATGAGTCCCGCGTTGACCCGTGGGCATCAGTAGGTGTACTTGTGTGTCTTGAATCGTGTCAGTGGTTGTCACTCTAGGGCTTGATACAACCCTGGGTGGACCTAGCACAAGTATCTACATTCGTGATTAGGGTCGTATGACACTGATACACGACGAGTTAGGCTTATAGGGAGCCGATCGACTTGACCGTTTAGTTGGACCTTGACTTGGGTCAACTCTTGATTATTGGGCCTTATTGGGCCAAGGGATCCTTTCTTGATTATACTTGACATGGGGTAGATCCTTTCTTGATTTTACTTGACATGGGGTAGATCCTTTCTTGATTTTACTTGACATGGGGTAGATCCTTTCTTGATTATACTTGACATGGATTAGAATACTAGTACACTTGGTGCAACTTAACCTTGTATATGAGATGACACACTTGATTTATCTTGTTATCCTGCCATCATGCTAGTCCAGTTATTATCCTTATGTGTCATTTCAGTTTCTCATGTCCAGTTAACTTTATTAGTTTTTAGACTAATAGTAGGTAGGACTTACCAGTCTTTATGACTGACCTGTTTTCCTTTCGCCGCTTTTCTTCCATCCCCCCCAGGTTCTCAGGGAGGAAACTCTAGCACCTAGCTTGGATCTTTGGCTTGCTTTTCTGACAGCTCATGTACGGTTTGGACTTGAGCGTTGCTATGGCTACACCACTGTTATCTATGGGGAATAATTTACTTATGTATTTTTCAGTTTATGATTCTAGACTTGTAGTAGTTGGAAAATGATGAATAAGTACTTTGATGTAATTTGACTATGGTTTTGAAATAAAGAATTTTATCCGCTGCTTTATTTACTCTGTTTTACTTATATGTTCTATCTTGTGATATCTCTGTGCATGATTATCTAGATAATACCCCTCCAAAACCAGTGCATTCCTTTGTAAGTGACCCTGGCGGAGGTGGGGTGTTACAACTGGATAATCTTCAAGTTAAGTAAAAGCTTGTTATTTCAATATGGGTATCAAATAATAATTTCACAGGTTCTATGTATAATTCTTTTAAATATGGTTTTAGAAATTATCCGATTTATCAAATCTCTTTCTAATTATAAACTCTTTTACTTAATTTAGTTTTTAAGTAAATTTGTTTAATAAAACCTAATCTTTTGCTTATAATAATTATCAAAACACTTCTTATGTTAATTTAATAAATTTATGTCATTGGTAAATTAATTAATTTACTTCAACTTCAATTATAAAAATGATTAATTAAGTTTTTATGTCCTTTATAAATAACTAATCCATTTAAAATACTATTAAATAAAAAATTGATTTAACTAAACCTTGTCAAATTAGTAACTAATTAACTTAACTAACATTATTTAAAATAGTTATAAACTTCCAAACCATCATGAATCACCAAAATTAATTAACATATGTTAATTACTAATTAAAGGAATAATAAGTCAAATTATTATTGATTAAAAATAATAATATAGTTTTAAAATTATTATTAAAGAAATAATTATTAACTTTAAAAACATTAAATAAAATTATTTAACTTCCAAACCATTGTTAATATAGTTAACCATTAAAAGCATTCTTAATAAATCAATTACTTCTTTAACTTGAAATCTGTGCTTAGTTTGGTTTCAAAATCAATCATTTATTGCAGATTTGAAAGATGATCGGCAATCCCAATAGTACTTATATAAATACCGTTATATTTGATTATGACATTTAAGTCGTAACAAATGTATTTGTAAAATTAACATATTTGTAAATAATTTATACTATAAATTGATAATTTCATATCAATATAAACAATGACACATCCATACATGTTAAAGCTAGCATAATAGAAAAGTGGTGTTTATTCTGCTAATTAGATATCTAGTATAATTAATCAACTTAATTACAGTAGAACGGGGTTAAAGTCTGCTAACTGATGTCAAATTAATAATTACAATTAACGAAATTAAACTCAATCAACATTTATCTATCATTAAATTTAACAGTCTCGATTGGATTAGCTGGTTATATATATATATATATATATATATATATATATATTCTACATGTCCACACGAGTCCAACGCCAGAGATCGCATGTCAACCGGATTTTGGATGGAGAAGTTATTTATCTTATAATTTTAAACTTCTGGTTTCAATTTAATTTGATAATTAAAATTGATTTGTATTTCTAAGGGTTGAGGCCTACGACTACTCGACTCAAACAATCGCCATCCTCTCATTTAGTCATGAGTCACTACCATGTCCTCACCATCGTTCTTCTTCCTACTCATCTTATACACATACACACGTATATAAATGTATTTTAAACAAAATTTTATATTTAAATTCTTTATTTATTTTTACTTTATCATATGGGCCAAAGCACATTAGTGTGTATATGTATATATACACACACACACAAAAATGCGACCCTCACATAAACTCCATCCTCTTCTTTAACACATTCGAACAAAGCCCCAGGCAATCACAAAAAATACTTCCAGCGAACCTTCAACCCATGCACTAACATGCACGTACAACACCTGGTTGTTGAACCAATGACCACTAAGTCAGTCTTCCCTTGTTGACCATCACTAGCTACTCCTCTTGATTCTAAAATCTTTGTTCTTTAAATTCGTTATCAAGCCCGAAAACCACCCTAGCTACAAAACTAAAGGCCGACTCAAGAAATTTCCTCCACTGATTACCTCTGATCGTAATTTGACCTTTCACCATCACCATCATATTCCTTACTTACCCATGCATCCCCAAGAACTATCCTCACTTGTAACACCCTAAAATTTGGTGTTTGTTAAATTAATTATTTAATTACACTTCAAAATATAATTTGTGCAAATGATGGAATTTGACTCTAAAACTTGCACCATTGCATTCTTGATGGAATTCTGATCGACCTCGATGTATGAAACTTCCTATAATGAAACCTATATAAAAAAGTTATGGACAACAATGGATAATTACTAAAAATAAATATGGTAACTATCCTCTTTAATTGACCCAGCCCCAGCTCTTGCCAAATCGACCAAGTGGTCGACTGCTCAATCGACCTGTTAGACGATTTTGTAGTTTGGTAGCTAAGGTTGTAAGAGTTTTCATTTTTATTTACGTAACGATCTTTATAAAAAATCTAATTATCAAGGGTCATTTCAACATCCATAAATAAAGGTCGAGACCCTCTATCTTTTCTCACATTTTCTTGATGTAGTAGTGCAGCTCTGCCATTTTCATTTTTTTCAGTCTCTTCTAAGCTTTTTTAAATAAAATAGATTTCAAATCAAATTACAAGAATTAGAGAGAATGAATCATGATCTATGAATAAAGACCAGTTTGCACGTGAAGTAATTTCTTAGGTTTATATTCTTTATTTTCTTTTCCATTGCTAATTATTTTCTAGATTTACAAATTTTAATATGTATATTTCCCCTTTTATACATATTATATAGTTGATCTTTAAGGATTTGGAAATGAAACTTAAAAGCTGTAATTTAGATTTGTTATTTGTGAAAGCTTTACAAATGAGAGGGAAATCCATATATTATTTGTAATATCAGATATTTTTCGTCTAGTGTAATGTGAATTTATCTGCCTGAAGCTTATAATTGATATTGTAGGTCATTTTAATTAAATATCCAAATTTTCCTATAATTCTCTCTATATCTTTTTATTTGTGTTTACACCTAAATCCGGAAATCAGTCCTTAAAGTATATTAATTTTTTTGTGTGTTCTTGTGTTCCATATCTATAAAAAAAAGGTGTAAAATAGAATTTTTGTATTGGCCATTTCAGTTAAATCTATATGTGTTTTGGTTTTTTGAGGATATTTGAATATTTTTTATAAATTAACTTATTTGTTCTTTTTCATTAAAGGACAATGTTTGAAATTATAAGGAATATGCACATAAAATAAGGAAGAGATATATACATTTACGTGTTTTGTGCATAATTTGCATTGCTTATTCAAAATAAAAGAACATTTGTTTCTTCTAATTTTAAATAAGTCAGTATTTCCTCCTTTTTAATATTTATCAAATTTGTGGAAATTATAGTAAAAATCTTTTAATGGAACTTGGATTTCAGCAAAATAAGAATATATAAAGGTTATTCCAATTATTAGCATGGACTAGAACTTAAATTTGTTAAATTTTAAAAATACGTATATTGCGATATATATATATATACTTACTTTATATGTCGAAATCTTACGTTATTAACATGTACTATTATTATTTATTTAGATTAGGTTTGAATTTGAATTGTTCTCCATGAATTATGAATATAAATTAGAGTTCCTGTTATAATTAGATAATTAGTAATCATAACCTTGGGTTCGTGTGTATTAAATATGGAATGTAATAAACATATAATTCATAGAATGTTACAATCATGATAAACAAAAAAATTAAATATTGTAACTCAAAATTTATGGGCGATTAATATAGTAATTTAGAGGTAATTAATGAGTTACAATTAACAGGAATTAATGGAAATGAATGAGACTGGTATAAAAAACACTTGTTGCTTTATCTATTGCCTTAGGAAAAACGACGGTTATATTTATTTATGGCATATGACAGTTATGGTAATCAGTGGGGATTTTAGGTAGTTATTACCATAATTAATACGAAGTATAATAAATCATCTTAGAATCATAAACCTTATCCTGGAACAATGAATCTTATCTTTTACTTAGATTAAGTCTAGGAATAAAATGTCCTAACTAAATTAAATAGAGAATTTGACTAAGTTGATGATGCGAGGTCAATTGAGTTATCCGACAGAAATCTGCACTTTCCAACAGTTCGATATACGCACAACTGATGTAAGATGTCGTGAGCACAAGAATCAATGACAATTAGTATATCATGGTGAGAGATGCTTCAATTAGTTTACTTCAAGAGTTGAGATCTTAAATGATCGTAGGGTCCACCTCCATTTTCAAAGGAAGAAACCTAAAGTACGTCTATTGTCGTAGATTGCTTCGGGATTAAGGACTTGAGTGGACTTGAGATCCACCTATTAGGGGTATTAAGTGGTGGCATTTGCTTATTTCCTTTAGATTTACTCTGAGGAGTATGAGTAGTCGTCAGGCCCACTCCTTCCCTTAGAGTCTTAAGGAGTACGGGTAGAATCATAAAATCCCTCTAATTAGGTACTAAGTGATTGAATGACTCTCCTTTTTCCAATAAGACGTAAATGACTAATTATGTACAAATTAGGTAACCTCTGGAAGGGTCCGCTTCCTCTAGGTAGTATGTAGCTCGATTAGAGTCTGCCTTGGGATATAGTGTTAAATGGATGCTACAGAGATACCAAAGGTATGCATGTCCTATGGGAAGTATTAAGTGGCTTGAAAGTTATCCAATAATGTAAGCTAAATAGTAATATAGAGGCTTGTCGTTGGTAAGGTATCAAATGGCAAGGGAGTCGCCTGCCTTTTTCGTACTAAGTGGCTTCTTATTGTCTCTCTCATAATATGGGATTAGGATACATGAATGATGAGAGCCTTAATTAGTAGTTGGAGGACTTAGTAGCTAGTTTCCTCTAATCAATAATTATAGCGTAATAGTAAACAACCTATCAAGGTATCAAGTGATCTTGGGATCTACCTTAGGACTTAATTGATCATTGGAATTCCCCTTATGTATATGTTACATTTTTAGTGAGGTCGTAAGTTGCTATAGAGCGACCTCTTTAGTTGAGTGAGGTCTTAAGTGGTTAGAAGGTCCTCCTCTTGGATAATTAGTTGCATGGTTGTTTGAAGGATTCATAAACGGTTCCATCTCAGCATTTAGTACCCTATTTTGGATTTAGTAGTTAATCATTGTGCGTAACTAAAGGAGGTTGGGATAGAATCACTAACCTTGTTAGGCATGTAATTTAGGTGAAAGCAAACGGGATATATTTGTATATTATGGACAATTTCATACATTTTTTTATTCATAAGAACTTGTTCTGATCCCCCCATAAAAACTCTCAGGTTTATCTTATGTGAAATAGGTATGTGGAAGTGGTTGTGTTTGGTTTTCCGTTCTTGTTCTCTCATGCTTGATATTGATGTGACCGATTTAAGGTAGTTGTCATAGTCGATATTTATTATCCTATCTTGTTTCCGCTATGAGTTAGTTTTATAATACCCTAATTTCCCTCATGCTCATTATTCCAGGTACTAAATCAGCATGATCTGTGTTTGGGTTCCGATTTTTATAAAATTAGGCTCAAAAAAGTGTGATTTGTTACGTTTGGTATCACATCGCTCGGTTTTGTTGACCAAAGGAATAATTAGGATTTAGTAAGAGAACGTATTTGAACTTTCTTTCTATTTTTTGGATCTTTATGCTTAACAGTAAATAAATTGACGACGATGTAGTTGTGTTCCTACCACATAGGAATGAATCAAATGATTATGAGTTGGAAATATTTTAAATTCAAGTTACTTGCCAGAAGAGCATGAAGATGACGTATGGTGGAATCCTACCGACTTAAGGTTCATGACTGGATGATAAAAGCTAGTTATGCCTGCGATAGTCACAATTTTGGATTATTGTTTAGGAGCTGCAGTCGAAGACCTTTGCTTGATTTTGAGGAAATTGGAAATTAAGGATATATGTCATATTAGTCTAGAGGCACACTAATGAGGTATATTCACTCGGTGTTATAACAAAACCATGTTTCTTTTATTTGAAATAATTTCTTTGTGTTTTCCTAGTCTTACAATTGGGAGAAATTTTATTTTAAACTTGTTTTGAAAAGAGAGGGTTTCAATGATTTTAAGTTGTTTTCCTAGAAATATTATTTTTAAATAAAACGAGAATTGATCTTGAAAATGAAATGAAATTATATTTTGATATTAATAATAATATGTATAATATGAGATCTAAAGTTTATAAAAAAGATTTAACTTTGAAAAGAATATCTAAATTATCCATCTTGGATGGACTAGGGAAATTTTCCATTAGCTTGGGGCATTTTCATCTTTAATCTTTATTCTACCCATTGGTTGATAAGGAGAATTTTTTTATAAATTGAATACAGAATACTAGCTGAAATATTTTCGAGTATTCGTTTGATCGTTCGTCGCAATTGTTTATTTGAGGAAAATGAGATGCGCGTAAGAGAAGATCTCTCGATTAAATGAGTTGTAACTACCCGGGGATTTTCGTCTCCGAACATCGACACAAATACCAATGTCGACTATTCAGACATTGGAAATATCGGATAGTTAATAGAGAGAAGTTAGAGGGTAAGAATAGATAAGATAGAAAATTAGAATAGAAGAAGAAGAAGAACACAACAACATCAGAGTAACACGAATCTCACAGCGGAACGAATAAAATATAGTATACAAAATAATATTGAAACGCAAATCTGTATTTGTATATTAGAGTACAACACTTACATCACAGCAGAAATAAACAATAGCTACATAGAGCTGCTAAAGCCCCTGCTCCAAGCTCCATCTAATGTATCTGTAAATCCCGACTACTTGACTGCCCGTGCAAATTTGGGCACCCAAGAGTTTAGGGGAAAAAAAACTCTGGGTCAGTCATGGGACTGGTGTAAGTAAACTCCAACCATTTGGTTTAACTTTTCAAAATTCTTTTCAAAGAAATGATAATCGTAAGACCGATCCACACATAAACATGGATGGTTTTTACCTTATGATAACCCAAAACATTTTCAAAATCAATACTTTTCTGATATTATAATAGTGTCTAATCACAAGTAAATAAAATCTAGCAGAACGCCTGCATCTCACGCTCCACATATATATAGTATACAATCAAAACCGCAGGCACTTATTGGAGATTGAATTCCGACTATGACAAGGTATGGGACCACCTACCGATAGTGTATCTCTAGAGAGGAATACACCGGGTTCAACAAAAACATCTTGCAATCCGGCCCACACATGACCGACCACTCATTTCTCTTGAGTGTGTCGAATATATTGTCATCTACGGTTGCTAGCAACATAACCATTCCCGGGAGATACAGAAGCGAAAAGAAGTAACAAATATGAATATTCTCTAGATGGTGACAATACACCCTAATGGGAATGACCCACATAGCTATGCTGCCTGCCTGGTTTTTGTCATTTCCCAGTTGACGAGGCTTCAGGTCATAACGTATCTTTTGACAGACTGCACCCCCATTTATTTTGAATGCCACATCGTCATACCCGCCAAATCACAAATTGATTTCCACAAAAATACCATGGGTATAAAGCCAAGAGAAACGAATTCCTCCGCCAAAACGTGGATACCGTTAAAGCGATCAACTTACATGATCCATTAGATATACTATGTCAGACATTCGTCCATACAATTTGTCCTGGGACTGGACAAACCGAAGGCACTATTATGTAAATCCATCTTAGGAAATTTCTACCTAGGATCATCAGAACAGCCCTTGCACAACTCCATCTTCAATTATCTTCAATATGTTTGATTCGCAACGCTAATGCCCATACGGAGTGGTTTTCAGAAAATGAATCTGATCCTGGTCTCTCCGTATTGACAATGGAAAAATGGTCAAAAACTTTGATAGTCGGTGATTTAACTATCAAAGGAAAACATGTGTGCAAACAACGGTCGTATTTCCAAATGGAAATCTTACCGAACAAATCATGAATCAACACTGATCCCCTTTAATTTAATTTGCCATTCAATTATTCATTTCCCTATTTCCGTTTCCATATATTCGTAAATTCTTATTTTCTAAATTTAGAAAATATACATTATAAATCATTGGAAAACATTTCCATATTTACTCCTATTTCTTATTTTCTACATTAGAAAACATTTTTGATTGTTATTTGGAAAACATTTCCAAAACTCCTTCATTGGATTTACACAGATGTTTAAATAAAACATCGCTATGCCAACTCAAACCATTACACTCATTAACTTAATTCAAATAATCAACCTTCACTATCAAACCTTACGCATTCCTTAGTTAAAAAATGAAGTCAATCAAGTTGGGGAATAATTACCTCTCAGACCTTAACTGAACAACATTAGTAACCTCGAAATAGACAAGTTCACCTTTTGAACCTTTACCAAACTTCCTTACGTAACTCTCAGACTCTATTTACGAATCCACTTCTTTTACACAAATCATTTGATTATAACAATAATGTTATAATCTCATGCTTCCGAAATATAATAACTTTAACAGAATTTTATTTCTTAATTTAAATAAATAAATAAACAACTAATTTATTAATAAATAAATAAATAAATATTGATTAAAAACGGAAAGTGAATAGTACTTTCTCGAATTCGATAAAAATCAAATTTCAATGTATAATTCTCTCTCGAATAATCTTTATTCAATAATTCTCTTTCGAATAAACTATATTCGATAACCATTTCTCGAATTAACTATATTTGATTATCTTCTTCGAATAAACTATATTCGATAATATCTCTTTCGAATAAACCATATTCGATAATCCTTTTCTTCGAATAAACTATATTCGATAACTCTTCTCTTCGAATAACTTATATTCGATTCACTCTATTGATTAACTAATATTCGACTAACTCTATTCGATTAACTAACATAAGATTAACTATATTCAACTAATTCTAATTCGATTAACTTTATTTAACTAACTCTAATTCGATTAACTCTATTCAACTAACTCTAATTCGCTTAACTCTAATTCGATTAACTCTAATCGATTAACTTTAACTTGATTTACCCTTATTTGAATAACTAATATTCGATTAACTCTATTTCGATTAACTCAAATTCGAATAACTAATATTCGATTAACTCTAATTCCAATAATTTATATTTGATTTACACTCTTTGAATAATTTATATTCGATTTACCCCAATTTAAATTCCTATTTCAAAACTAGTTTCCTTTATAAATGTTTTAATTTATAAAATATTTATTTTAATCCATTATTCACATCGAATGTGAAAAATATTTCTTATATATAATCAATCAGTTTGATTTCGTATTTAAAATAATATTCCATTTCCAAATTCAATTTATAGAATTTTTCATACGAAATCTCCTTTTTATTTCTAACACTTAGATCTCATTTATAAATCCCTTTACAAATACTACATTCAATTTCAATCTCAAATATCGGTGTTAAAACTGATTTTTACTTCTATATATAAATTCAGACTTATATATCCAATTTATCCAATGATAAATAATTTACTTTATTTATAAAACATCATTTGTAAATTAATCTTCTCCATTTTTTCTGTTAGAACAGATTTCCATTTAATTCTATTTTAAACAAATCTTTTCCCTTTTATCTGTTAAAAACAGATTTCCATTTAATATTTATTTCCCATTTATTTCCTTTTATAAAATTCTATTCATTTTATAAACATTTCCTTTTTATATCCTATTTATTTTACAAATATTTCCTTTATATAATTCTATTTGTTTTACAAATATTTCATTTTCTAATTATATTTATTTCATATAAATATTTCCTTTTATATCAAATCCATTGATTTTATATAAATATTTTATTTTCAAAATACACTTTGAAAAATCCCTTTCTACATTCCAGTAGCACTTATGGTATTAAAATACCAAATCAAAAGGATCAATCATCATCCAAACACACATAATCAATAACAGATTATATAACACATCATATATCAGAATATATGAAAAACAGTAAAATAAATATTGAGGAATCCAGTTGGATCCCTCCGACCCGTTTTCCCTGCATCCACAGATGTTACACAATATAATTCACATCAATTTCATTTCAATATGTACTATTCTGATAAACAGAATCAATGTTTGTTTAACGATATATGTATATATCGTTATCTGTAATTCCAAATAATAAATCAGCAATTCAACCAAACAATCAACACACAGCAATCAACCATCATTTATCAATTCTAAAAATACGTTATAAAAATATAATTGAGCAGAATTAATGAGATTTACTCACATTGGACGATCATCGTTAAATAACGATAACTGTTGGTTGATTCAGACAGATAATTTATTTTGCTATAAATTGTAACGAGCTCCAATTCACTCCTAGTTAGTTCCATTGCGTAGCTCTCGTCCATACGATCCCAACGGATCTTGTTTTGCTGAATTCCGTTAACATATGAATAAGATATGATAATTTCAATTTAATACACTATTTCATTTCCAAAATAAACTTAATTTAATTTAAATTTTGGCTTAACCTCCTATAACCGGCCCAATTAAATTTCTTAGCCCGCCCGCACTCCTTCGTCTCTCCCAATGATACCTCCTCCAGATAAACGCGACATCCTCCTTCTCCATTACGCTGACTTCCACCATACATCACGCCTTCATTCCTCACTGAAAACTCCTACAACCACCACCGTAATTCTTCTCATTCCTTTCTCTTCAACTCTAGCACCATCCCGCAGAACTCGCCCCATCATTGAAAAACGCGACTGCCAGGATTTCACGTAGAACCCAGTACAACACTCGACACTTTTTTCTCCTTATAATCCTCAAAAAAATCACGCAACCCTTAAATCTCACAAGAATCACAAAAGCAACCTCCAATCATTACATTGATGCCTTAAATTCTCACATCGACGAACCCTAGTATACGCGGAAAATAAACAACGAACCAAACTAGTTTTGAATGCAAAAAACACATATGGGTTTGAAGATAATGGTCTGAGGGTATCCAATATATAAGTATTTTGAATTATTGGATTTTCTATGAATATATATGAATTTTAATTGGCCGACATTTGTCTGTGAAAAGGAGAATGATGGCGGCGAGGAAGCGTTTGACTAGTGGAGAAAATTGTTTAGGGTTAGAATGAGGTAAGGGTACTTATAGGATAGGAATAATATTTTTAAATTCGATTATTATATTTATTTATAATCAACCGATATTTGTTTTGCTGTTTAAAAATTGATGTGATCACATACAACATCCAAAAATCATGAAAATGAGCATGCAGCTACAGTTCGACATTACGGACCCAACGAAACTTGTTTCATCGAATTCCGACTCCGTTTGCTCATACAATGTATTTTTAACAGTCAAAATACTGATTATTTTTCAAATTAAAAATCCGTACGGCCACATACGGACTCCAAAAATTACGGAAATTGAAATATAACAATAATTTAATATTCCGGATCCAACAAAATTAATTTCATCGAAAACGGAGGTCGTTTGCAAAAATGGCTATTTTTAAAGCTCTAAATAAACCCATTTAAATATTAGTATATTCAAAAATGATTAAATTTAATATAAATAAATATATATTATCATATATATCCACATAGAATATTAAGCAGCTCCAAAATAATCCTATCGGGATTTATAACTCGATATTTCAAATCCAGATTAAATCAGTATTCAATTTATACTGATGAATCCATTTATAATATAAATAAAACATTGTAAATTATAAAGGAATTCCATAGCGACTATTTTAAAATTTGATTTGGACATAAATCCAAATCCACACAACGAAATCCCGATTTTTCTCTTCCATTAGAAAAATATACTTCACCATCTCTGAACGTTTCTTATTCCATAGAAATCCAATTTAAAACGGATTCTGTATATTCATTTGAACTTCCAATCGCTAAATTATGAACTGCCGTGCTATTTCAAGCTCGATTATAATTATAATATAATTTATACGTTCAACTGACATTTATAAATAAATTCGTTAATATAATTCAATTCTAACTAAATTGTGTATTCTAAATTGTCCAATTCACACAATATTGTCAATTCACTATTTCCGACTATTTTGAAAATTAAATATATTATTCTATTATTTATATTAATTAAATATTCAGTATTATTTAATTGCATCACCATTTAATTCTCTAAATCATTATTTAAATAATTAAATAAATTAATTATTGTATTGCTAAAATACGGGACATTACATTCTTCCCCCTTAAAATAATTTCGTCCTTGAAATTGCTAAGGTAGAAAACAAACCCTATTGACTGGGTTAAAAATTATTTGTTTTACTTTTTAATTTCAGTTTAACTAAATCAATTTATTTTAATTAAATTATTAATTCATTCCTGTAAAAGAAAAATTTCAAAAATTCTAAAAATTTTCTAACAGCCGAAATTTTCGAAAATTTTTGCCAGCACCTCGTTTGTACGGCTCAATCGGTACAACTCGCCTCTCTAGGCCTTCTCCAACCCAAAAGAAAATCAAATAGCCAAGCGGCTTGCCAAATTGGCTCATAAATCACCAAACTCACATAAAAATAAACTTGTACCTTTTTTGTCGGGCATATCATTATATCCCTTCCATCTGCCACCAATTCATCATATAATAATGTCATCCCATTCAAACTCCAATCAGTTTTTATCCCCAAACCCAGCTATTTGCTTAAACAAGCCAAATATCATTCTCATTCTCATGTACCATTCTTGGTTCCAAACTCTTACTTACCCATCCAATGTCATTTCAAATTCAAATCTCACAAATCCAATTTGTCTCGATATCATTCTAGTCCAATTTCAATTACCACTTAACTGGCTTTACTTTAATTCCAATTTGCTTTCACAAATTTCAACTTAAACTTGGTTTTAATTCAAACAATCTTCCCTTGGGAAAATTAAACAGTTTACCATATCGAAAATCAAATATTTCCCTTTCAGAATCAAAACAACTTGTTTTTTTTCAAAACATTCCCAAAAATAATATCTTTTGGCAGTAATCCGTCACTTAAAACTAGAAAATGACCACTGATGATGTGGCCAGCATCATCAGAATTATTTCCCAGCGATCGAAGTGAGTTCAATACTATATCACCTTTCAAACTCATATTTAAACAATTTCATTTTGAAATCAATTCAAAATACCATTCACAATGCTTGTAAAACAATTTAAAATCTCCCAGGATTTTAAAATTTCCATATATTTAATCCAAATCCATTTACAAATACTTTTCCAACTTTTAGGAATTTCAAATTCCAATTTTGATTTAAATTTCAGATTTAATTCATCTGATTCCATATACTGCACTTATATGAATTCTGATTGGTTATTTACATAACCGTTTCAATTATAATCTTACCTGATTATAATCACAACCAACACATTCAATATACTATAATATTTCCAATATCTATATTTTCTTTTATATCAAAATATAATTTAGGTAAAATTATTTCATTTACCCACTTTTCAAAACATACTGTATCAGTTTATCGTATTCAAGTGTTTAGAAACCCCTATCGATACAGTGGATCAAACTGATCGACCAGAATTCATAAACTACTCAACCAATAAATCTCCATAATATAAAATTATTTTTTGTTATAGAATCTACAAATACGTTCACTCGTATATATACACTCAAACTCAATCTAGGGTACTGCTAGCCCCATCTCTACTGAATCACGCCACAGAGCCAGGGTAATTACTTAACCTTCAGCTCTGATACCACTGTAACGACCCGGGGATTTTCGACTCCGAACATCGACACAAATATCAATGCCGACTATTCAGACATCGGAAATACCGGATTGTTAATAGAGAGAAGTTAGAGGGTGAGAATAGAAAAGATAGAAAATTAGAATAGAAGAAGAAGAACACAACAACATCAGAGTAACACGAATCTCACAGCGGAACGAATAAGATATAGTATACAAAATAATATTGAAACACAAATCTGTATTTGTATATTAGAGTACAACACCTACATCACAGCGCAAATAAACGATAGCTACATAGTGCTGCTAAAGCCCCTGCTCCAAGCTCCATCTAATGTATTTGTAAATCCCTACTACTTGACTTCCCGTACAAATTTGGGCACCTAAGAGTTTAGGGAAAACAAAACAAAATAAATTCTGGGTCAGTCATAGGACTGGTGTGAGTAAACTCCAACCATTTGGTTTAACTTTTCAAAATCCTTTTCAAAGAAATGATAATCGTAAGACCGATCCACACATAAACACGGATGGTTTTTACCTTACGATAACCCAAAACATTTTCAAAACCAATGCTTTTCTGATATTACAATAGTGTCTAATCACAAGTAAATAAAATCTAGCAGAACGCTTGCATCTCACGCTCCACATATATAGTATACAATCAAAACCGTAGGTGCTTATTGGAGATTGGATTCCGACTATGACAAGGTATGGAACCACCTGCCGATAGTGTATCTCTAGAGAGGAATACACTAGGTTCAACAAGAACATCTTGCAACCCGGCCCACACATGACCGATGACTCATTTCTCTTGAGTGTATCGAATATATTGTCACCTACGGTTGCTAGTAACATAACCATTCCCTGGAGATACAGAAGCGAAAAGAAGTAACAAATATGAATATTCTCTAGATGGTGACAATACACCCTAATGGGAATGACTCACATAGCCATGCTGCCTTCCCGATTTTTGGCATTTCCCGGTTGATGAGGCTTGAGGTCATAACGTATCTTTTGACAGACCACACGTCCATTTACTTTGAATGCCACATCGTCATACCCGCCAAATCATAAATTGATTTCCACAAAAATACCACGGGTATAAAGCTAAGAGAAACGAATTCCTCCGCCACCAAACGTGGATACGTTTGCAGCGATCAACTTATGTGATCCATTAGATATACTCTGTTAGACATTCGTCCATACAAGTTGTCCTGGGACTGGACAAACCGAAGGCACTATTCTGTAAAACCATCTTAGGCAATTTCTACCTAGGATCATTAGAACAGCCCTTGCACAACTCCGTCTTCAATTATCTCCAATATGTTTGATTCGCAACGCTAATGCCCATACGGAGTGGTTTTCAGAAAATGAATCTGATCCCGGTCTTTCCGTATTGACAATGGAAACATGGTCAAAAACTTTGATAGTCGATGATTTAACTATCAAAGGAAAACATGTGTGCAAACAACGGTCGTATTTCCAAATGGAAATCTTACCGAGCAAATCATCAATCAACACTGATCCCCTTTAATTTAATTTTCCATTCAATTATTCATTTCCCTATTTTCGTTTCCGTATATTCGTAAATTCTTATTTTCTAAATTTAGAAAATATACGTTATAAATCATTGGAAAACATTTCCATATTTACTCCTATTTCTTATTTTCTATATTAGAAAACATTTTTGATTCTTATTTGGAAAACATTTCCAAAACTCCTTCATTGGATTTACACAGATGTTTAAATAAAACGTCGCTATGCCAACTCAAACCATTACACTCATTAACTAAATTCAATTAACCAACCTTCACTATCAAACCTTACCCATTCCTTAGTTAAAAATGAAGTCAATCAAGTTGGGATATAATTACCTCTCAGACCTTAACTGAACAACATTTGTAACCTCGAAATAGACAAGTTCACCTCTTGAACCTTTAACAAACTTCCTTACGTAACTCTCGGACTTTATTTACGAATCCACTTCTTTTACACAAATCATTTGATTATAACAATAGTGTTATAATCTCATGCTTCCGAAATATAATAACTTTAACAGAATTTTATTTCTTAATTTAAATAAATAAATAAACAACTAATTTATTAATAAATAAATAAATATTGATTAAAAATAGGAAGTGAATTGTACTTTCCCGAATACGATAAAAATCGAATTTGAATGTATAATTCTCTCTCGAATAATCTCTATTCTATAATTCTCTTTCGAATAAACTATATTCGATAACCATTTTTTGAATTAACTATATTCGATTATCTTCTTCGAATAAACTATATTCGATAATATCTCCTTCGAATAAACCATATTCGATAATCCTTTTCTTCGAATAAACTATATTCGATAACTCTTCTCTTCGAATAACTTATATTCGATTCACTCTATTGATTAACTAATATTCGACTAACTCTATTCGATTAACTAACATACGATTAACTATATTCAACTAATTCTAATTCGATTAACTCTATTCAACTAACTCTAATTCGATTAACTCTATTCAACTAACACTAATTCGCTTGACTCTAATTAATTAACTCTAATTCGATTAACTCTAATCGATTAACTCTAACTTGATTTACTCTAATTCGAATAACTAATATTCGATTAACTCTAATTCGATTAACTCTAATTCGATTAACTCTAATTCGAATAACTAATATTCGATTAACTCTAATTCCAATAATTTATATTCGATTTACACTCTTCTAATAATTTATATTCGATTTACCCCAATTTAAATTCCTATTTCAAAACCAGTTTCCTTTATAAATGTTTTAATATATAAAATATTTATTTTAATCCATTATTCACATCGAATGTGAAAAATATTTCTTATATATAATCAATCAGTTTGATTTCGTATTTAAAATAATATTCCATTTCCAAATTCTATTTATAGAATTTTTCATACGAAATCTCCTTTTTATTTCTAACACTTAAATCTCATTTATAAATCTCTTTATAAATACTACATTTAATTTCAATCTCAAATATCATTGTTACAACCGATTTTTACTTTTATATATAAATTCAGACTTATATATCCAATTTATCCAATGATAAATAAATTACTTTATTTATAAAACATCATTTATAAATTAATCTTCTCCATTTTTTCTTTTAGAACAGATTTCCATTTAATTCTATTTTAAATAAATCTTTTCCCTTTTATCTATTAAAAACAAATTTCCATTTAATATTTTCTTTCCATTTATTTCCTTTTATAAAATTCTATTCATTTTATAAATATTTCCTTTTTATATCCTATTTATTTTACAAATATTTCCTTTATATAATTCTATTTGTTTTACAAATATTTCCTTTTCAATTCTATTTGTTTTACAAATATTTCCTTTTCAATTCTACTTGTTTTACAAATATTTCCTTTTCAATTCTATTTGTTTTACAAATATTTCCTTTTCTAATTATATTTATTTCATATAAATATTTCCTTTTATATAAAATCCATTGATTTTATATAAATATTTTATTTTCAAAATACACTTTGAAAATTCCCTTTCTACATTCTAGTAGCACTTATGGTATTAAAATACCAAATCAAAAGGATCAATCATCATCCAAACACACATAATCAGTAACAGATTATATAACACATCATATATCAGAATATATGGTAAAACAGTAAAATAAATATTGAGGTATCCAGTTGGATCCCTCCGACCTGTTTTCCCTGCATCCACAGATGTTACAAAATATAATTCACATCAATTTCATTTCAATATGTACTATTCTGACAAAAAAAATCAATGTTTGTTTAACGATATATGTATATATCGTTATCTGTAATTCCAAACAATAAATCAGCAATTCAACCAAACAATCAACACACAGCAATCAACCATCATTTATCAATTCTAAAAATACGTTATAAAAATATAATTGAGCAGAGTTAGTGAGATTTACTCACATTGGACGATCATCGTTAAATAACGATAACTGTTGGTTGATTCAAACAGACAATTTATTTTGCTATAAATTGTAACGAGCTCCAATTCACTCCCAGTTAGTTCCAGTGCGCAGCTCTCATCCGTACGATCCCAACGGAACTTATTTTGCTGAATTCCGTTAACATATGAATAAGATATGATAATTTCAAGTTAATACACTATTTTATTTTCAAAATAAACTTAATTTAATTTAAATTTTGGCTTAACCTCCTATAGCCGGCCCACTTAAATTTCTTGGCCCGCCCCCACTCCTTCTTCTCTCCCAATGATATCTCCTCCAGATAAACGCGACATCCTCCTTCTCCATTACGCTGACTTCCACCATACATCACGCCTTCATTCCTCACTGAAAACTCCTACAACCACCACCATAATTCTTCTCATTCCTTTCTCTTCAATTCTAGCACCATCCCGCAGAACTCGCCCCATCATTGAAAAACGCGACTGCCAGGATTTCACGTAGAACCCAGTACAACACTCGACACTTTTTTCTCCTTTTAATCCTCAAAAAAATCACGCAACCCTTAAATCTCACAAGAATCACAAAATCAACCTCCAATCATTACACTGGTGCCTTATATTCTCACATCGATGAACCCTAGTATACGCTGAAAACAAACAACGAACCAAACTAGTTTTGAATGCAAAAAAACACATATGGGTTTGAAGATAATGGTCTGAGGGTATCAAATATATAAGTATTTTGAATTATTGGATTTTCTATGAATATATATGAATTTTTAGTGGCCAACTTTTGTATGTGGAAAGGAGAATGATGGCGGCGAGGAAGCATTTGGCCAGTGGAGAAAATTGTTTAGGGTTAGAATGAGGTAAGGGTACTTATAGGATAGGAATAATATTTTTAAATTCGACTATTATAATTATTTATAATCAACCGCTATTTGTTTTGCTGTTTAAAAATTGATGTGATCACATACAACATCCAAAAATCATGAAAATGGGCATGCAGCTACAGTTCGACATTACGGACCCAACGAAACTTGTTTCTTCTAATTCCGACTCCGTTTGCTCATACAACGTATTTTTAACAGTCAAAATACTGATTGTTTTTCACATTAAAAATCCGTACGGCCACATACGAACTACAAAAATTACGAAAATTGAAATATAACAATAATATAAAATTCCGGATCCAACAAAATTAATTTCGTCGAAAACGGAGGTTGTTTGAAAAAATGGCTATTTTTAAAGCTCTAAATAAACCCATTTAAATATTAATATATTTAAAAATGATTAAATTTATTATAAATAAATATATATTATCATATATATCCACACAGAATGTTAAGCAGCTCCAAAATAATCCTATCGGGATTTATAACTCGATATTTCAAATCCAGATTAAATCAGTATTCAATTTATATTGAAGAATCCGTTTATAATATAAATAAAACGTTGTAAATTATAAAGGAATTCCATAGCGACTAATTTAAAATTTGATTTGGACATAAATCCAAATCCACACAACGAAATCCCGATTTTTTCTTCCATTAGAAAAATATACTTCACCAGCTCCGAACGTTTCTTATTCCACAAAAATCCGATTTAAAACGGATTCTGTATATTCATTTGAACTTCCAATCGCTAAATTACGAACTGCTGCGCTATTTCGAGCTTGATTATAATTATAATATAATTTATACGTTCAACTGACATTTATAAATAAATTCGTTAATATAATTCAATTCTAACTGAATTATATATTCTAAATTGTCCAATTCACACAATATTGTCAATTCACTATTTCCGACTATTTCGGAAATTAAATATATTATTCTATTATTTATATTAATTAAATATTCAATATTATTTAATTAAATCACCATTTAAATCTCTAAATCATTATTTAAATAATTAAATTATTAATTATTATATCGCTAAAATACGGGATATTACATGAGTAGTGGACATCAGTGTGGAATAGTCAGAGATATCAGGATAGTTCGGCTGGAAATTGTAGGCGGTACGATTCGATTTCTATTTCTTTTATTCAAACAATCATTACGGATCAAGGTTCAGACCACGCCCAAAAAATAAGCAACTGGTTGATTGCTCTCTTATGGACCAATCGACTGCCTTCTGGTCTACGAACCTGGAACTTGACATACAGTCACATCTAAATCTAAGCCGCCTCTTTACTCTTTTGCTCCTCTATTTCTACAAATGAAACTCATTTTGCTCCTATTCTCCTATAACGACCTACCTTTTCGACTACTTCAAGTTGGTAGTTAAATCAACTCAAACCGTTTAAAACTATAGGTTGTTATAGCTTATAGGGTTTAAACAGAATCAAATACAGAATCATAGAAAAAAAAATCTCACAGCGGAATAATTTTTATTACGAAGTATTAGGGTTGTATTATAGTTTTACAACGGAATTTATATACATACAATTTTCATTAAATAAATAAATTATACAAAAATTATAGATTTGTCGAGCCAGTGCGCGTGCGTCTTCACATGCCTTTAACTTCGATAGCTGAAATCTTTAAATCTACAACACTTGATCTGACCCGAGCGTGTCATGCAAAACACAAAACTCTCGAGTCGGGATTAATGTAACAACCCGAATTTTCAGAACGAATTTAAAATTTTTGTTTTAGCAATTTTAATGGATTTTAAATATTTAAAATGATTTATTTTAAATAATAACGACTGAAAATTTATTTTCAACAAAGTTAGAATGTATAACTTTATTTTAAATACAAAACGAGCCTGAAATGGCGTGACAGTTTGAAAATTCGATTTCTAATTTCAAATGAATATATAGAATTCAATATAAGTCAGAATTGGACGAAACAAGAAATATTTGAATCTATTTAAGAATATCTTTCTAACGAACGTTTGAAATTGAGATTTCACTTTATAGATTAAAAGTTAAGTCCAGTTTTAGAATTTCAGACAAAATCAAATCCAAACTGTTCAGAAATTCAGAAATAAGACTGACGGAGTGGATCCCTAAAGTGAGAACTCTCTCACACAAACTATTTTCATTCTGTTAAAATATACTAGGATGCAGATGGTGCTTAGCAGCACCCAACACTATTTATTGTACAAACCATTGATGTTTGTTTGGATTGAATTGTGATGAATTGACTGTATTATGTTGTGATTGTGATGTGAAATGGAATAAAATATTTGAATAGTAAAAAAATAACATTTTTATTGTGTATATGGACTATATAAAATATTCATGTGTTGAAATAAATATTCATTTACAAATCGGACGATTTATTTATGTACACCCATTTAACTGACATTGATTGGGACGATATATTTTACACATCGCCCAACTGCACAAATAAAATCTATGTTTGTTGATTGAAACCCCACACGGGTATTAGGATGATATTTGACGTACACTAATCCCAATTGTTTAGTTATATGTCAATCGATTGGTTGACAGACTGTTGTAAGCGTTAATTATTCATACATAATGCTTATGCAGTTGTGTGATGCACTTTGGATGATGGTTGATTGTTTATCATTGTTTTTATATACATGTGTTGTATGGAATCCATATAATATTATATGGTAATTGATTGGGTTTCATTCCAATTTGGAAAATAAAGAATATTTTAAAAATAACCAATATTTTAAAATAACGAATATTTTAAAATAATATTCAGTAAAAGATCAAATTATGGTTTTGATGTCCGATTTGGGATGGACACGGAAATATTGAAATATATGAAGCCGTGTTGATTAGATTTGCACCATTTTAATGCGAACGATATTTATATCGATTTTATTCATTTTTATAATGAATATCGAAAAGGTATATTTTGAAAATATTATCATTTATATTATAACGATATATAATATTCAATTTTGGTTTAAAACTGAAAATGAGGTTGGAATCGTTTTTAAAACGAAGTTAAAACGATTTAACAAATAAGTTTTAAATGGAAATCAATGATATATATATATAATATATATTATATATATTAAATGGCCATAATAGAACGCGCAGCACAGCAACCGTTCGCGAATTTCGACCATTGACTTCAAATTGATATTACGGAAGATCTGACCGTCGGATTCTCCTAAAACCGGAATCTTGGGTTCGTATCGAAAAGAGCTTTCCAATGAATATAAGAGATTTAAATTTGAATGGTTGGATTAGGAATTATGTCCAAATTAAATTTGGAAAAGGTCGCTGTTAGTGCAGTTCGATGATCGTTTATGGAAATCGACTGTACGGGCCTTGATAAAATTATTAAAAATATTAATAATTTGTGTAAAATTATAATAAATGATTTGAAAAGAATTTGGATGAAAAATCCATATTTGGAAAGACAAAAATATATTTTTATCGAAATGAACTAGTTATTAAACTAGAATTATAATCCAATTATTTTTAAATAAATAAATTGGATTGAGAATGGGTTTTAATATAACCAGAATTTCCAATATATGAATTGGAATGGATTTGAATCGAAATTCTCTTCGGAGTATTTCGATATTGGATTCCGTGAGGATACGGATATTGTTATGGAAATTTGGAAGATACATACATATACATATATATATATATATATATATCGTCATTTCCAATACGATATCCGTTAGTTTCAAAATTTGATATTGAATATAAGCCGCTATAATTCTATTCAGAGCCTTGTATTTAAATGTGAATTGGATTTTGGGTTTGTCATGAATGGTGTCTTTATTAACACTGCTCTTAAACCCAGTAGAGAAAAGATTAAATCTTTTAATTAAGATATAGTGGAGTTTACCAATTAATTAATATTTAATTGGAATGAAATGGAATGTGATTTTGGGTTTATCATGAACGGTGTTTTAAATAACATTTGTTCTTTAACCCGATTAACAAAGAATTGGATTTTGGGTTTGTCGTGAATGGTGTCTTAAATAACACTGTCCTTAAACCCCAACGAGAAAAGAATAAATCTTTTAATTAAGATTTAGTGAAGTTTACCAATTAATTAACATTTAATTGGAATTGAAATGGAATGTGAATTGGGTTTATTGTGAACTGTGTTTTTAATGACATTCGTTCTTTAACCCGATTAACAGTGAAATGTGATTTGGAATATATAAATCTTTTATTAAGATTTAATGGAATTTCCAAAGTAAAGATTTCCAATTCAATAAAATAAATTGGAATGGAATGGAATTCGATTTGGTATTAATCGAAGTGAACTTCTATGGAGGAAGACCGTTACTATATATGGAATTTGAAAGGCTTTGCCGTTATTCCATTTATATTATTGGTTGGATATGGAAATATATATCGATTATATACATTGATCTGTTTTCCGTGAAAGATTCCATAATTAATGGAATGTGATTTTGGTTTTATTGTGAACTATATATCGTATATAATTAAATGAGATTAGTTCTTTAATCCAGTTAAAGACAGGATTTATTTCCTAGATTTGAATAATCATTAATATTGATTTTTTTGAGAAGATTAAAGCCAAGTGGAGTTTTAATGAATCTTTAATTAGATTAAAATGTCAATGTGATAATTTAAATTATCAAACTTGGGAAATGATAGAGTATGGAGTACCACCAGTTTTACTCCAAGCGATAGTTAAATCTTTAGTTAGATTTGAACGCGAAATGGTAATTAATTTTACCGATAACACCGTGGTGTTAAATATGGAGTATCACCAGTTTTGCTCCATGGGATGAATAGGTTCGGATTGGGAAATAAAACAAATGATTACTTCAGTAAGGTTCGCTAATCCCAACTAGTTTGGATAAACCTTAATATGGTTTGAATTGATATTCAAAGGAAGATTAAAGAATGAATTTAAAAGAATTTATCTTTGATAAAATTAATGGGAACCTATCCTTAAGGATGTGAATATTTGAATAAAAGAATATTCTAAATTGGAATGAGGCGTATGTTGTGTTTGTGTAACACTTGTTTATTATATACGTGAGTTATTCGGAAAGGCCGGGTTTATACCCATTCTGAATAACTGATTCGGCGATAAGTCGACGATGAAGACGGTGGTTGAAGACCAGAGGTCTTCACATCGTTTGAATGATTACTAATGTCTTGGTTGGGCAGTACACCCAAGACAAGGTAATAAGTGGTGATTGTCCAGACGTACTTGGAGATCGACCGGATATGCGAGGACCTCTCTCCAGTATTGGACATATAGGACGAGGAATAAAGTGCCTCCAGTTTCGTTCAGACCCAGAACTAACTTGTAAATGGACTGTGTATCTGACATTGGATTTTATTCTGTGCTGATTGATCTCTATTAAATACATATCTGTTTGGTGGCGGAGAGTTTATTCTCTTGCCTAACACCCTTCTCTGAGACGTACGAGCTCTGTAACGACCCGCATTCTACGCATCATAGGATCGTAGGATATTTATTTCTTTCTTGTATGAGGTCGTATAGTCGTGCAACTTTGGGAGGCGACTATTGGGGTCATTTCCCATGTTCACGATTTTTTCCGATTTTTAAATGACCATTTTACCCTTAGCTTATCTTGTTTTGGCCATAACTTTTGACTGAAAAGGAATTTTGACTTGAAACCACTTCCATTGGATCCGGATGACGGTTTACAATTCCGTAGAGTGGTCATATTAGGCAAATGGACTTACTGTTTGGGAGATACGACTAAAACAAGTTTCAGATAGTGAAAAACAGCTTAACCGGGCTTAATTGGGTAGTTAACAACTAGGCTCAATGGGGGATTTCGGGATTAGGGTTATGGGGAGGCTGAAATGAGTTAGGTTTTCATTCTATTTCAGTTTTCCAGCCGTCATTTACCTCTTAGAAGCCCTAGCCATGGCCTCCACTCTCTAATTTCATCCAAAAACTCCTCCAAATCATTTTCTAAGTGAAGATTAGACTAATTAACATCAAATCAAGGGAAAATAGCACCAAATCAGAGTTGGAGCTGCCGTTAGGAATTGGAATTCGACCCAATCAGAGAATATTTCAGATTTGATATTTTATTTGTGGCCAAGGTGAGTGATTAGCATGCTTTTGACACTAATTATGTTAATTGGGGGTAATTAGTGCTAATTAACGAAATTACACATGATTAAATTATGGAAAAATTTGTAAAATTCTAAAATGATGTTTTAGACCTCTGTTAGAAGTTTGGGTTGATTTGGTTAAGTTTTGCTAATCATATCATTAGATTTGCTTAAACATGCTTAAAGGAAAATATGGGTTTTTAGGTATGTTTGATCCGTTTTGACATATCATATTATTGTTTTACTGTTTGTGGATGTTTATACATGTTGCTATGACTATATGGTACGCTTTGTGATTGATTAGAACAGTTAGAATGGTCGAAAACGCCGTCATATGGCGTAAAACAGTTGCTGGAAAGTTGCAGGAAATGTGCAGGGTTTCGAACCGGATCGGATCAGACTATTGGGCACGGATCGGATAGGAGAACCGGGTAAGGGGATTTGATTCGGACTGGAACTTACCATAAGAGACTTGGAAAGAAGGAAGGCCACTCACATAGAATTGGAGTTGGGTTCGGACCGGAGTATGGCGAGGGGATCAGATCGGACTAGAGCTAGGGAACGGGATCAGACAAGGCGAGAGGAGCTGGGGCCTGAACTGAATGGAAGGTAGCAACCCGAGCCGACCCGACCCGAAGTGGAACACCGAACCGAACCGACCCAAATGAGAGAGCACGACCCGATGGAGCTTGAGCACCGAACCGAACCGCATACGAAGGCCGAACCGAACCGATTGTGACAAGACGGAGCTCGAAGGACTCGAACTATGAGGTACCCAAACCAAACCGGGTTGCTCCACCTGAACCGAACCGAGTTAGGACCTCCACTACTAGTACGTGACGACTCTTCTGAAGACCAACTCCAATTCAACCAATAACCCGAGCTGCGAAGGTAGTCCAAATAGGAAGTTTGTACTCAGGATCCAGACGGGAACAAACGAGTTAACATCATGATTGGGCTTTGATGCGGGACGTGTGCTAAGGAGTTGCCGACGTCTATAACTTTGGATCACTATGTGAAGGGAGAATATACACGGATTCAGGGCTACAGTGGCATAGGTACAACTAAGGGAGCTACATACCAATGAAGTAGGGTCATTTGTAAAGGTTTGGACATGACTCCATGGGGTAAGCTTGGCTGTAGCAGTAGTTGTACAAGTCGGACTCCGTCATTACCTCAAGGTCTAGTGATTTAAAGCGTTGGACATTGTATGCTTTACGCACTGAGTGAGAGATGTGAGGACGGATGCTATGTTTGATTTGTTTTCCATCATTATGTCATGCACACCCCACCCCCGTTATCTTGACACCTGTTTTAGTGGCACCTTAGAGTATTGTACAGTATGTAGTGCTAACTCTTTGGTTGCAGGTCCAGGTTCAGGTATGGTTTAGTTATACCTGTTATTGATTTGTTTAACTGCTTAACGCTCATACCATACTTTTGTCTGACCCAGAGTTTTATGTCTCTTCTTATTACTCTGGGTGCTCACATGAGCAGACTAGAGACAAGTTAGCTGGTTACGCATGAGTAGCTGATCCGAAGACGAGTAGGAGGCTTCCACGTATGATATATTTAGATATTCTCCCTATGTCGTAGCTGGTTACTACTTTGGGCATTAGTAATGTACCTTTCCTTTTGCTTTAGAGATAGTATTTTGAAGTTGCAATAAGCTGTATTTTGAATTTCCGCTGCTGTGATGGTTCTGATTTAGTTTTCAGCTTATGCACTGTCTCGTCTGTTTATGCCAAGTATATTATTATTATATTTTATTCCATGCGCTGTGAGATATGCTACAGGTTCTGTGTTAGTTCACTTCTTCAAACCCCTTTCCTTTCCTTTCTTTTGGCAACCGTTCCGTGCTGGTAGGACATCGGTACAGCGTATTTCAGTGAAATGTCGACTGGTGCGGGGCGGGCCGTCACATTTGGTATCAGAGCTCTAGGTTGCGTAGTTAACCTAGGGAAAGACACCAAAGAGAGATAGTATACGTATACAAGAGCGCGTATTTGTGATATTTTGGTTTTCAAAATCTATATATATATACTATTAGTATATTAAGGATGAAGTCGTACTGCACGGGCACCACTATGGAGATGGTTAATCGTTTTCTCTTTACAGATTGAACGATGAGCCGATATGCAAGAGGCACTGGTAGAGGAGCTAATAATGGAAATGCTCCCGACATGAGGACGATGTTCACTGATTTCATGAGATAGATGCTTAGGGAGGTTCAGGGAGCAGTCCCTAATGCTGTTAATGGTGGTGGTGCAGTTGTGCAGGCGCCTAGGGCCGATTTCGCCAAGCTAAATAAGGATTATACTAGCCTGGGAGGAAAGCTGTTCCATGGAACGGAGTCAGCTACAGATGTTCAGGATTGGTTGGATAGCTGCGAGCATGTCTTCGAAGACTTGGGTATCGAGGATGCGATGAAGAGGAAGCTAGCATCCCGTCAGCTGCAAGGACGGGCAATGAATTGGTGGAATGCTATTAAGGTAGCAGCTCCAGAAGATCAGATTACTTGGGATCAGTTTGAGGCTCGCTTTAGCGATAAGTTTATCCCAGCTGCACAAAAATCAGAATTGTTTAGAAAGTTTCTAGAGCTTAAGAAAAATGGCAGAGCTGTTTCAGAATATGTTGCTGAGTTCGACACTTTATCAAAATATGGGTTATCTTTGATTGATACTGCTGAAAAGAAGAACGACAAGTTCATAACTGGTTTGGATGGATATTTGGGTGAAAGGCTTATCAACCACATCGATGAGACGTTTGAGTCGATTGTGGGGAAAGCTTTGAGATCAGAGAGTCTTTACCCTAAGCCGAAGACTGAGGCTGCATCTACAGAAGAGCCAAAACCGCAAGCGAGCGGTGGTGGCAAGAATGGTGCTCAGAATAAGAGGAAGCAAAACCAGAATAAGGATGGCCAGAAAAAGAAGAAAGATGCTGAGTGCTTTAGCTGTGGCAAGAAGGGCCATTACGCTAGAGAGTGTCGAGCAAAACTAAGGGACAGGAAGTGCTTCAACTGTGGCCAAGTTGGGCATCAAAAGGATAAGTGTCCACAACCTTTGAAAGAGAAGCAGATGGTGAAAGCATATGCCCTTAATGTTATTCCATCTTCGTCGAATGCCCCAACTGTGGCGGAGAAAGGAAAGAATGTCAACATTCAAGGTATGCTTTCTATTTATGATGTTCCCGTTCGAGTATTGTTCGATACCGGGGCTTCCCGTTCCTTCATATCTAGTGACCTGGTAGATAGGTTGGGATTGGAACCCGAGTTAGTCGATAGACCATTAGCAGTTACGAACCCGATTGGTGGTTCGACAAGCCTTAGCATGATTTGTCGAAATTTGGTCTTATCGAGTCATGAATGTATGTTTGTTTGTGATTGCTTTGTTTTGGGCTTTACTGGGTATAGCATTATTTTGGGAGTCGATTTGCTCCAAAGGTATGGGGTGGTGGTGGACTGTGAGGGTTCTTCGGTGACTATTAGAGCGGACGATGGGCGGAGGGTAGTGTTCGGTAGCCAACCATGGGATGGAGTTATGGCTAGTTTTCTAAATTCCCTTGACATCCCGCATGACGAGTTATCGGAATTTCCTGTTGTTGGCCAGTATCCGGACATCTTCGGGGAAGTGACCGGGCTTCCACCACACCGAGAGATTGAGTTCCATATTGATTTAGTAAAAGATGCCAGACCTATAGTGATGCCACTTCGTCGTATGGCACCAAGGGAGCAGCGAGAGCTCGGGGTGTAAGTCAGCGATCTTTTGAAGAAGGGATTTATCCGAAGAAGTGTTTCCAAGTGGGGAGCACCAGTTGTGTTTGCTACTAGGGCAGATGGTTCCCTTCGATTGTGTGTGGATTATCGCGAGGTGAATAAGGTGACGAGGAAGAATAAGTATCCTCTACCGCGGATAGATGATCTGTTTGATCAACTGGAAGGGGCAAGGGTATTCTCCCAGTCGGGCCTCGCGACAGGATTTCATCAGCTCAGGGTGGCAGCTGAGAGTATAGATAAAATGGCCTTTCGGACGCCGTCTGGATTTTATGAGTGGTTGGTTATGCAATTCGGGTTGACCAATGCACCAGCATATTTTGTGGATCTTATGAATAGGGGTATTCAGAGATCAATTGAATAAGTTTGTTCTTGTGTTCATGGACGATATTTTGGTTTATTCGAGGACAGAGGAAGAACACAAGGAGCATTTGAGAATAGTAATGGAGGTGTTGAGAAAACACCAATTGAAAGCAAAATTCTCGAAATGCCACTTCTGGAGGAAGGAAGTGAGGTTCTTGGGATATGTTGTCTCGGGAAATGGTATCGCCGTGGATCCTGCTAAAGTGGCTACGGTGCAAGATTGGTGTATGCCCAAGAATGCAACGGATGTAAGGAGTTTCTTGGGATTAGCTGGATATTATCGTAAGTTCATCCAAGACTTCTCCAAGATAGCAGCACCTTTAACTCAATTGACCAAGAAGAATCAAGCTTTCGTCTGGGACGAGGAGTGTGAGAAGGCATTCAAGGGTCTAAAGGAGAAGTTGACGAGTGCACCAGTGTTAGTTATTCCTAAGGGAAATGAGGAAATGACGGTATACACAGATGCATGTGGTACCGGACTAGGTGCTGTATTGATGCAAGGAGGTAGGGTTGTAGCTTATGCTAGTCGGCAACTGAAACCGCACGAGAAAAGGTATCCTACCCATGATTTGGAATTGGCAGCGATAGTGTTTGCATTGAAGATATGGAGACATTATCTGTTGGGAGAAAGGTTTGAATTGTTTACTGATCATAAGTCGTTAAAGTATCTCTTCTCCCAGAAGGATTTAAATCTCCGTCAGCAAAGATGGTTGGAATTCTTAGCTTCCTATGATTTTGATATCGCATATACACCCGGAAAAGGCAATGCAGTAGCTGATGCATTGAGTAGAAGACATGCCAATTTAGGGGCTATGTTTTTGGAATGGAAGCAATTAGAGTATATCACAGGATATGATTTCCAACCTAAGTTTGAATTGGATACATAAATGTCAGCAAGCTTGACGTTCAGACCCACTTTGATTGAGCGGATTGGTTCCAGTCAGAAGAACGATCCTAATCTATTGGAAATCATCTCGAAGTTGGAAATGGGAATCGACGAGGAGATGAACAAGTATGGGCTTGATCGAGAAGGATGGCTTAGGAAGAATGGAAGACTAGTTGTGCCTAATGTCAATTGATTGAGAGATGAAGTGCTTAGAGAATGTCATCACTCAAGACTGACCATACACCCCGGTGGTAACAAGATGTATAGAGACATTAAGCAGACCTACTACTGGGAAGGGATGAAGAGAGACATTGGAAAATTTATATCCAAGTGCATGAATTGTCAGCTAGTTAAAGCTGAGAAAAAGAAGCCTAGTGGTTTATTGCAACCATTAGAAATCCCAGAATGGAAATGGAAAGAAGTATCAATGGATTTCATTGATGGGTTACCAAGGACTAGGTCAGGCCATGATAGTATTTGGGTAATTGTGGATCGATTGACCAAGAGTGCAAGGTTCATTCCAGTCAAGTCAAATAGAACAGTAGCCAAGTTGGCAAAACTGTATATGAAGTGGGTAGTGAGATTTCATGGAGTACCTAAAAGCATTGTGAGTGACCGAGATCCACTATTCACTAGTGGGTTTCGGAAGAGCTTACAAGAGGCGTTAGGATCAGAGTTACATCTCAGTACCGCATACCATCCTCAGACCGATGGTCAAACGGAGAGGGTGAATCGAGTATTAGAAGATCTCTTGAGAGCTTGTATATTAGATTTTGGTGGATCAATGGATGACCATTTGCATCTAGTAGAGTTTGCCTATAATAATAGTTATCAGTCAAGTATTAGTATGGCTCCATTTGAAGTTTTGTACGGAAGACCGTGCAACTCACCGTCATGTTGGCTAGAGACCGGTGAGAAATTTGTGCTTGGACCGGATGTGATAAGAGAAACTTCAAGCAAGATTAAGATTATTCAGCAAAGAATGAAGGCTGCCCAAGATAGGCAGAAGAGTTATGCTGATAAAAGGAGAAGAGAATTGAAGTTCTCCGTTGGCGACTTGGTATTTGTTAAGATCTCCCCATTAAAGAATGTTATTCGATTTGGAAGGAGAGGAAAGTTGGGGCCAAGATTCGTTGGTCCATTCCCAGTTCTTGAGCAAATTGGGAATTTGGCATACAGAGTTGGATTACCAGAGAAGATGGCAGGAGTTCATAACGTATTTCATGTTTCCCAGTTAAGGAAATTCGTGCACGACCCAGATGTGACTGTTTCACCTGATCAGTTGGATGATGTCGAAGTAGAACCCGAGGCGGTTGGGAACCGCAAGCCGATTCGTATTGTCAGGGACGATACGAAGAGACTTCAAAGGAAAGCGGTGAAGCTAGTCAAGGTTCAGTGGGGCGAGGACGAGAATGACTGTACTTGGGAGACAGAGGAGAGCATTAAGAAGACGTATCCAAAATTCTTTGCCTGGTAAGATTTTAATTGCGATTTAGTCATTCCACATGATAGGATAGGCTTGTTTTGTTTGTTATGCATGATTGGTTGTTTGCAAATGATTGATAGGCATGTGGATACCTTTGTTTGTTTTAGTTAAGGAATTTCAGGGACGAAATTTCCTAAGGGGGGGAGAATGTAATGACCCGCATTCTACGCATCATAGGATCGTAAGATATTTATTTCTTTCTTGTATGAGGTTGTATAGTCGTGCAACTTTGGTAGGCGACTACTGGGGTCATTTCCCATGTTCACGATTTTTGCCGATTTTTAAATGACCGTTTTACCCTTAGCTGAACTTGTTTTGGCCATAACTTTTGACTGGAAAGGAATTTTGACCTGAAATCACTTCCATTGGATCCGGATGATGGTTTACAATTCCGTAGAGTGGTCACATTAGCCAAATGGACTTACCGTTTGGGAGATATGGCTGAAACAAGTTTCAGATAGTGAAAAACAGCTTAACCGGACTTAATTGGGTAGTTAACAGCTAGGCCCATTGGGGGATTTCGGGATTAGGGTTATGGGGAGGCTGAAATGAGTTAGGTTTTCATTCTATTTCAGTTTTCCAGCCGTCATTTACCTCTTAGAATCCCTAGCCATGGCCTCCGCTCTCTAATTTCATCCAAAAACTCCTCCAAATCATTTTCTAAGTGAAGATTAGACTAATTAACATCAAATCAAGGGAAAATAGCATCAAATCAGAGTTGGAGCTGCTGTTAGGCATTAGAATTCAACCCAATCAGAGAATATTTCAGATTTGATATTTTATTTGTGGCCAAGGTGAGTGATTAGCATGCTTTTGACACTAATTATGTTAATTGGGGGTAATTAGTGCTAATTAATGAAATTACACATGATTAAATTATGGAAAAATTTGTAAAATTCTAAAATGATGTTTTAGACCTCTGTTAGAAGTTTGGGTTGATTTGGTTAAGTTTTGCTAATCATATCATTAGATTTGCTTAAACATGCTTAAAGGAAAATATGGGGTTTTAGGTATGTTTGATCCGTTTTGACATATCATATTGTTGTTTTACTGTCTGTGGATGTTTATACATGTTGCTATGACTATATGGTTTGCTTTGTTTTTGATTAGAACAGTTATAATGGCCGAAAACGCCGTCGTATGGTGTAAAACAGTTGCTGGAAAGTTGCAGGAAATGTGCAGGGTTTCGAACCGGATCGGATCAGATTATTGGGCTCGGATCGGATAGGAGAACCGGGTAAGGGGATTCGTTTCGATCTGGAACTTAGCATAAGAGACTTGGCAAGAAGGAAGGCCACTCACATAGAATTGGAGTTGGGTTCGGACCGGAGTATGGCGAGGGGATCGGATCGGACTAGAGCTAGGGAACGGGATCAGACGAGGCGAGAGAAACTGGGGCCTGAACTGAATGGAAGGTAGCAACCCGACCCGACCCGAAGTGGAACACCGAACCGAACCGACCCAGATGAGAGAGCACGACCCGATGGAGGTTGAGCACCGAACCGAACCGCATACGAAGGCCGAACCGAACCGATTGTGACAAGACGGAGCACGAAGGACTCGAACTATGAGGTACCCAAACCGAACCGGGTTGTTCCACCCGAACCGAACCGAGTTAGGACCTCCACTACTACTACGTGACGACTCTTCTGAAGACCAACTCCAATTCAAGCAATAACCCGAGATGCAAAGGTAGTCCAAATAGGAAATTTGTACTCAGGATCCAGACGGGAACCAACGAGTTAACTTCATGATTGGGCTTTACTGCGGGACGTGTGCTAAGGAGTTGTCGATGTCTATAACTTTGGATCACTATGTGTAAGGGGTATATACACGGATTCAGGGCCACAGTGGCATAGGTACAACTAAGGGAGCTACATACCAATGAAGTGGGGTTATTTGTAAAGGTTTGGACATGACTCCATGGGGTAAGCTTGGCTGTAGCAGTAGTTGTACAAGTCGGACTCCATCATTACCTCGAGGTCTAGTGATTTAAAGCGGTGGACATTGTATGCTTTACGCACTGGGTGAGAGATGTGAGGATGGATGCTATGTTTGATTTGTTTGCCATCATTATGTCATGCACACCCCACCCCCATTGTCTTGACACCTGTGTTAGTGGCACCTTAGAGTATTGTACAGTATGTAGTGCTAACTCTTTGGTTGTAGGTCCAGGTTCAGGTATGGTTTAGTTATACCTGTTATTGATTTGTTTAACTGCTTAACGCTCATACCAGATTTTTGTCTGACCCAGAGTTTTATGTCTCTTCTTATTACTCTGGGTGCTCACATGAGCAGACTAGAGACAGGTTAGCTGGTTACACATGAGTAGCTGATCCGGAGACGAGCAGGAGGCTTCCACGTATGATACATTTAGATATTCTCCCTGTGTCGTAGCTGGTCACTACTTTGGGCATTAGTAGTGTACCTTTCCTTTTGCTTTAGAGACAGTACTTTGAAGTTGTAATAAGCTGTATTTTGAATTTCCGCTGCTGTGATGGTTCTGATTTAGTTTGCAGCTTATGCACTGACTCGTCTGTTTATGCCAAGTATATTATTATTATATTTTATTCCATGCGCTGTGAGATATGCTACAGGTTCTGTGTTAGTTCACTTCTTCAAACCCTTTTCCTTTCCTTTCTTTTGGAGACTGTTCCGTGCTGGTAGGACATCGGTACAACGCATTTCAGTGAAATGTCGACTGGTGCGGGGCGGGCCGTCACAAGCTCAGAGGTTATATATCGATAGACATCATTCGCATGGAGTAGATTGCCTGTGTGGCATGCTGAGATGCAGTGAGCAAGGCTTTTGTTGAAATGCAGAGTCTTGTGGTTGATGATCAAAGCATAGATTTAATATAGCGCCGCTTTGTGTATAGCGTTAATTCGCGAGCCTCATACCCCAGTGTGGACCATAAACGAGAGAGGACCTCAGGGAAATGGACATATGCTAGTTTCTAGCTAGGAGCAGTGTCATGGTATGGAGCCCAGACATTTAGCTCATGTGGATGTTGTTTATTATTACTTGATGGATAGAGAGGCGCCTCAGATATATCAGTTACTACGGAGCCGATGGATATGGAGTCATTTGGCTCATTTATGGCCCATAGGGCAAGCTAGCATATCGTTTATGGTATTATTAACCTGCTAAGTGTAGGCCGTCCCTGACGATCCAAGGGTCGATGCGTTCTGATCCTGAGGCTCTTGTCATTTCATTTAACTTTATTCAAGTAAATCAACTTCTATAAATTGATAAAATATGATAGCTAACTAACTTATAAGAAGTTACTACAGTTTGAATGTGTCTATCTACCAAGTAATTGTGGCAAGATTGAATTTTGATATAGAATCAAAGCAGCAAGCATATCGATACAGGTAGGTTATAGAAACACTAGAGTGCAGAAACTAACTTACTTCATTTTTTCCTCCAAACATATCAAAGAAGCATGTGACTTCCAGGTCATATTAAACAACGAAATATGCATGGGTCAAGTGGTCTGTGCATCAACACAGGGCCAAGACAGCACATAAGCTAGTAGGAATATAAGGTGCAAGTTCAAACACAGGGGTTTCAAGATATATGCACACGGTATGGTAAATAATAAAAGGAAGCAGATATTTAGTATGCAGGGGGTATATCAACTTTTACATTAAATTTGTGGACGTGTATAAAAACAAAGTGAGTGGTAAGGAAATAAAAAGGCCAAGTTACAAGTTGCTAACAAAGCTAGGCGTAACTAGCTTCAAATAAATTAGAAATAATGCATGGAACATACTGTTACATGACTGTAACACCCCACGTCCATTAATGTCACTCACAAAGGGAATGCATTAACTTCCATGGAGCATTTTAAGTGAATATAGAACAGAAAATCACAACAAGACAGATATAAAGCAGTACTTGAAAATTTAAAAACTTCATTTATTGCAGCGGAAGGTAAACATGTTTGAGTACAAAACCATAACTAGAGTCAAGTACATAATATCCATCTTGATAAAATCAGAGTACATAAAGTAAAGACATAATCCCATTACTACCAAGAGCCATAAAGAAAAATGATAGGCTGAACTTTTACTTCAGCGATCCATGCAACATCTAAAAGCAAGAGATACGGTTGTCCAAATCAAGCTCCACTACTGCTAGTTCCACACTGAGCACCTGGGGGAAAAAAGGAAGAAAAGAGGTGGAAACAAAGGGGGTCAGACATAAAGTATGGCGAGTCCGATAACTCCAACAATATAATTATCAAAATAACTTGGATAAGACATAAGCTTGGTAAATAAGGAAATGATTGTGAATTAATGGCAAGACCGAGCAACCAAAGATAAAAGGATGAGCAAAGATAACGTAAATGGCGCTTCCTAATCAATATAGGATAATTACTATACTCTACCGTACTGTACCGTACTATACTGTACTAACACTAACTGCACCCATACTAGTCACTCTAGAAACTTGATCCCTCTTGGCTAAATAGAATGATGATAGCTTCGTGTACTACTAGATGCACCCGCTATCCTCCCCGCTTGACTGTATATCTCTAGCTGCTACCATAGGTAATCAACGTGTACCTATCCCCATTAGATGTACCCCTTCAATGGTAATTCCATGTATCCCTAGCCAACGTCATAGGTGCCGCCTGCTCCTATCTCCACTAGGTGTACCCCCTTAGTAATTAATAATAGTGGTAGCTTCGTATACCCCTAGCTGACTAGATAGGTGTCGTCTGCTCCTATCTCCACTAGGTGTACCCACTACCCTGCCCCATTCGATCGGCTCCCTAACTCGTAGATACCCGTGCAGGTCCCACAGTGGGGTATATCACTCCCCAAAGTGGCAACCCGTTACAACTTAAGGATGCACGACTTATACCTACACGATGCAACAACGTCTTACCTACCAGCCCGGGCCCACGCACGCACATGACCCCGTTGGACATGCGTTGCCACCGCTAACCCGTTTTGGCCTCTGACAATCAGACCCAGTAGGCGTGTCCCGTCCTCGACTTGGGTCGAGCTCACTAAGATACTTAATGGGCTACTGGTCTGAAAAGGGCCCCCACAAGCTTCCCACCTAAGCTTGTCCCCATCAATATATCCCACTTAACCCCCTTCATGTCTTCTTACATGTCTTTAATTTGGTTAAGTGTTTCTACCCGTGTTTCACAAGCCACCCAAGGCACCCACTTAACCCCCATGTCCCACTTACATGTTTATCCTGGTTAAGTGTTTCTAATCTTATTTCATAAGCCACCTAAGGTTCCTGCTTAACCCTCATGTCCCACTTACATGTTTATCTTGGTTAAGTATTTCTAATTTTATTTCATATGCCACCCAAGGCACCTACTTAACCCTCATGTCCCACTTACATGTTTATCTTGGTTAAGTATTTCTAATTTTATTTCATATGCCACCCAAGGCACCTACTTAACCCTCATGTCCCACTTACATGTTTATCTTGGTTAAGTATGTCTTAATTCATTAAGGCCGTAACCTTATAAAGACCTCTCACATTAGACTGACATTTATGGCAGCTGGATTTGCCGGGCGGGTCCGGGCAGTCTTACACCATAAAAGAGTCTAACCTCGTGTCTTTACAACTGTTACGCTTTTAGTTTATGCCTAATACATCCCACATTAGACTGGCATTTGTGGCAGATAGATTTGCCGGGCGGGTCCGGGCAGTCTTACACCACAAAAGAGCCTAACCTCGTGTCTTAGACGATTAATCACACCTAATTAATCATCCCCCAATTTGAATTAATTTTCCCTATTCAAATTATAAATTAATTCCAAATTTAATGATGTCCATAATTGACTCAATTATGTTCATCCATTTATGGTATGCAAAATCATACCAATTTCATCACAATTTATTATATGCCATTAAGGCATTTATGCCACATTCTCAATATTGAATATCCCCATTCAAATTCAAATTAATTTATGTCCATAATTAAATTATGCCCATTATTACACATTAATTTTCCAATTAATGCCTTAATTAAATTTTTCCGCCTTTTTAAGGCAACTTACATTAATTAATATCTCAATTCACATATATGCCTATTTTAAGGCCATTACATGCCAATTCGCATTTATTAACAAAATCAATATTGAATCTTTTCATATTATCCCCTTAATCCCACATTGGACGTTCGTTCGTTTAACGTAAAATATACGTTAGACTCGAATAGTCTAACTGATAGCATAAAGAGAAATCATCACAACATCTATACAACTAAAATTAGAACTGATCATAAGGGGTGACACTTGCATGTGTGATCAATGTTCTACGTCTAAAACTTGCATAGGCCAAAGCTACAACTTGCATAAACTACATATGTTGTAGATCCAAATCTAAAGATATAAACTTGTTTAGATAAAGGGCCACAACTTACATAACATGATTCATAACCCACAATCATATATTTATATAAAATCTTGCATATGGGATTTATGCAACATAGTAATGTTGTAAACTCACATCTAAACATTTAACTAGCATGTGAAACTCACACATATCATAGCCTAACTTTTAGATATAACGTAGATGTCATAATCTTCACTAACTTGCATGTGATTCATGTCTAAATCAATATCTAAACTTGCATGATCTATCATATGAATCAACATAGCCCAATTAGTATATAAAATTGTGTATAGTCCGCATTCATACTTGTGTATAACTCACACATGTTTCAGTCTATATTTTTAGATCCAAACTAACACATGAATAGATGTCATGAAACATGTAAGGTGGTCCTTATTAGCTTGCATAATTATTCATATATAAGTCAATACCCAAACTAGCATATAGAACTATGGATCAAGTCGAACTTAAACATATGAATTAGCTCTTCATAACCAAACTAACATTTTATCATATGAACTAGATTTATGAAACATAACCAACTAATATATTATCATATGAATTAGATCTATGAAACATAATCAACTAGCATGTTATATAAATTAGATTTCCATAACTAATTCGCACATCATAACACAATTAACTTCATGAACAACTTGTACATATTCACAAAAGCCACATATTCACAACATAACCATATAACCACAAATATATCTAATCTTACTTAATTTAATAATTATCTTGATTAGGGAAATCGAACTCACAATCAAAGAGAGAGTCTTGCATTCTGATTTCTGTTTTCTGAATTTGATTTAGCTTTCCTTTGTAGAAGATTCGTTGTTAGAGTTGATTAGAAGTGAATTTGATTAGCTATCTTCCTCTTTAATTGGCGGCTATTCTGAGTTTCATGGCGACGGTATGACGGCGGCTATTCTAATTTTTATTTGATTTTAGAATGAGAGACTACCCACGTATATATAGAATTTAGGATTAGTTTAGACCGTCTGATAAACCCAGAATTAACCCCAGCCATTCAAAGCAGATCAGAAACCCTAATGAGTCAGCACACAGTCATAAACACGTCAGCACACAAACCTGCTCGAGGCAGGCAGGTCGACCCCCAGGTCGACACTATAGTCGACCTGGCTAGGGCAGGTCGACACTATAGTCGACCCTAGTGTCGACCTGGCCCTGGCGGGAATTTTCCCGCCTGGCCTGCTTGACTTCGAATTTGAATTTTCTGAAATCTGTTTTGAATTTTCCGAAACTTCCGATGGCTATATCTCCTTCATACGAAGTCCATTTTACGCAAACTCGGACTCTATCTCAACCAGAATTCCGAGACGAACATAATGGCGCAACCCCTTTCCCTTAATTCTCACGTCTGAGATTAGTTATTCTTTAATTTGTGAATATTAATATTAGATGAAATACGGGGTGTTACATTCTCCCCTCCTTAAAGGATTTCGTCCCCGAAATCTTCAAGTCAAGAAGAATGTTTGTCCTACCATCCAAACATCCATCTACTCAACCATCAAACACTGGCATCCATTGTCCTTACAGACTTCTATTGCTTTCGTGTTTAAATGCACAGTGTGTGTACATGTCCGTATCTAATGCAAAATCAGGCGGTCTACTGATTCAGTTGACCTCCTTAATGCAAATCATGATAGTGCCATGCGTCCACTATGTATGCAAAAGATCCTTAATGCTACATATTATTTCTACATGCGTGCACAACCATTCATCTGAATGCAGCATCCATATGATAACACAATCATCATACACCCATTTTACTAAATACATCCATATATATGCAGTATGCAATATGAAGTGACTGAGCCGATCTAGTGCCTAAAGTGTGTGAATATGCGTCCACGAGCAACCACTAGCAAACACTTGCATCCCTTATGCATCCATCATACATAACATGTTCCAAGCACATGTTTCAACCATAGGATTACCCTAACTAAAGGTCAAAGATACTAGCGAGAGGACATACTAAAGATAAGATAAGTACATGCTAAGCGATAAAGGAGAAATCAAAGGACATACCCTCGAAAAGAAAAGGGTACAATGAACGCATCTTCTCTTCCGTCTCCCAAGTAGCATCGCTCTCATCATCTCCCCATTGTACTTTGATAAGTCTGACCTCTCGATTCCTCAACTTCTTGATCTCCGACCCAAGGATGCACGTAGGAGCTCGTCGAATCGTCGCTTCACGCCCTATTTCCGCCTCTCTAAGCAAGCTCGGCTCTACCACTTTTGCGGTCTTGTGTAAGCACTTCCTCAAATGTGATACATGGAATACGTCGTGTACACTACTAAGTCTTTCGGGCAATTCCACCCTATATGCCCTCTGTCCAATTCTCTCCTTAATAGGAAACGACCCTACTAACCTTGGCACTAACTTCCCTCTTGATCTAAAGCGAACAACATTCCTTAATGGGGATACCTTGATGAAGACCATGTCACCAACTCTGAACTCAAGCTCAGTCCTCCTTTTATCGGCATAAGATTTCTGCCTATCTTGCACCGTTTTCATCCTTCTTCGAATCAAGTCAACTTTCTCCGAGGTCTCCCTAATCATATCGGGCCTTAGCAAGATCTTATCCGCAGATTCCCACCACCATGTAGGTGAACGACAAGGTCGTCCATAAAGAGCCTCGAAAGGTGCCATACCAATGCTAGACTGAAAGCTATTATTATATGCGAACCCCACCGACGGAAGATGCTCTTCCCATGTACCCCCAAAGTTTAAGATACATAGCCTCAAAAAGGTCCTCTAGAATATGATTCACCCTCTCGGTCTGGCCGTCCGTTTGAGGATGATATGCAGTGCTCAAACATAAGTGAGTCCCTACCGCCTCCTGTAAGCTCTTCCAAAATTCGCTAGTGAAGATAGGATCGCGGTCGCTCACTATGCTAGAAGGAACACCGTGGAAACGAACTACCCCTCGAATGTATGCGGAAGCTAACCATGGAGCAGTCCTCTTACTTTTCACGGGAATGAAATGGGTGCTCTTAGTAAGTCTGTCTACTACCACCCAAATCCCTGTATCTCGATCTTGGTAACCCATCAGGTTTCCTTTGCTCCGCTTTTACTTGATGGCACTCCGAACATCTAACGACATATTCGGCCACATCCATCTTCATACCGACCCAAAAGAAAACTTGCTTCATGTCCTTTTTCATCTTGTCCCCACCGGGATGAGTGGTCATCTTTGAACGATGTGCATCCTCACGAATAGCCTTCCTCGAATTCTCGTCCCATGGTACACCAAGTCTACCGTCCCTACGCAACCAACCCTTATCATCTAGGGTATACCTACTAAGATGGCTTGATGACTCCCCTCTTATGAGCTTCTCTACTAACTCAACCAATTGTGGGTCATCTCACTGTGCCTCTTCAACTCGTCCCAAAAGCGTAGGTCTGACCTCAAAAGACGCTAGCGAACCAAGTACAAAATCCATGGATGGTCTAAAGTCAAAGGTAGAGATAAACTCTAAGCCACGCCTCTCAACAGACAAAGGACTCAATGTCAACCCTTTCCTACTTAAGGCATCCACCACAACGTTACCCTTTGCCAGGGGTATACGATATCTCGAAATCATAGGATGCCAAGAACTCCATCCACCTTTGCTGCCTCAAGTTCAGATCTTTCTGAGAGAACAAATACTTTAGCGGCTTATGGCCTGTAAGCAACTCACACTTCCTGCCGAGACTTGGGCGCAAAAACTATGGCAGCCAATCCTAAGTCGTGGGTAGGGTAATTCCTCTCATGGACTTTCGATAGTCTTTCACCATAACACATCACCCTTCCCTAGAGACTTCCCTAAGATGTAGGGCATGCTCTTCTCCGCTTCTAGAGAAAACCAGGATATTATCCCATGCAAAATCATCACAACTATCCATCTCTCACGCAGACCATCCTAGTCGAACTCGACATCCCCCAAGTGCAAGCCATAAAGGCCTAAACCAATATCAGACAAACACCCAAGGGATACCTCCTTCGAATTTAGACGACCTACGTGAGATGATACTAGTAAAACGACCAAATAATTGAGCACTTAACCGACTCTTGCTGTCCTCGCCAGTCTTGCTTCAAAACCATCGTTAATCACATAACTGACTTTGCATTATCCCCTAGGCACACACGAATACTGTGCGCCTCTAGGTAAACCCCGCACTTCATTGAAGACGTCACTATACTCACGGACCACACGAAAAGATTCCAAATCATCGTTGGATACGTCAAGAGATTCTAGACAGCTAAACATCACTGAACCCCTAGGGTCATAAGAAATATGAGGGTCTTTCCATAACGAATCAATAGTCTAACTACCCTCCTTTCACAATCTAGGATGGCACCCCGCCTGGGTAGCCAATCCACCCCTAGAATCAAATTATAGCCTGTGAAACCAAGGACGAAGGCGTTGCATTCAAATCCAACGCCCAAGATAAACACTCTCAAATCCCGATAAACCATTGAAGGATGAGCCGAACCACTAAAAAGATTTGAGACTAGGATGGGATCCTTAACTAGACTAGTATTTAGGTGCAGTGTTTTCAATTAACGAAGCAGATACTAACGAGTATGAAGCGCCAGAATCAAACAAAGTTCGAACAGGATGATAAAGGAAACCAAATTTCTACCTGGACGGTCCTACCCCTATCAGGTATACCAGCCGTGAGGGAATACAACTACCCTCCAGAAGATCGTGTACTTTGCCCTTGCCTGTTTGGACAATCCTAATAAGGTGTCCTATTTCTCCAAAAGGATAACTACTCGCCTTCTTCTTTCACATTCCCCATTCGTGACCTCCTACCAAGATGAGGTTTCATCCTCCATTAACCAAATAGCTATTTGAACCTTCCTCCCAGCGTCTACCTTAAAGGTACCAACAAGTCCTCCACTTCCTTGAACCAACTTCTAGCCCGACAAACGTCTAAGTCCCTTGAAGTGGTTTTTCGTCCTTCGTATGGAAGTCCCTATTTATCTTAGAAAAAGCATCTATACACAAAGGGGGAAATTCAAAAAGGGAAAGAGGAAGAGATTCAAAACGGAGAATCGAAGGAAAGATATATGGCTCTTGGGGACAATGTTTTTAGAACAAACCTTTCTTTCAAAAATACTCTCCAAAACATATTTTTGAAAGTATTCTTTATAAAAATGTTTTCTGAAAAATAGTTTTTCAAAATATCTTATCTGTTCTGGTAACCTTCAGCTCTGATACCACGTGTAACACCCCACGTCCATTAATGTCACTCACAAAATGAATGCATTAACTTCCATGGAGCATTTTAAGTGAATATAGAACAGAAAATCACAACAAGACAGATATAAAGCAGTACTTGAAAATTTAAAAACTTCATTTATTGCAGCGGAAGGTAAACATGTTTGAGTACAAAACCATAACTAGAGTCAAGTACATAATATCCATCTTGATAAAATCAGAGTACATAAAGTAAAGACATAATCCCACTACTACCAAGAGCCATAAAGAAAAATGATAGGCTGAACTTTTACTTCAGCGATCCAAGCAACTTCTAAAAGCAAGAGATACGGTTGTCCAAATTAAGCTCCACTACTGCTAGTTCCACCCTGAGCACCTGAGGGGAAAAAGGAAGAAAAGAGGTGGAAACAAAGGGGGTCAGACATAAAGTCTGGCGAGTCCGATAACTCCAACAATATAATTATCAAAATAACTAGGATAAGACATAAGCTTGGTAAATAAGGAAATGACTGTGAATTAATGGCAAGACCGAGCAACCAAAGATAATAGGATGAGCAAAGATAACGTAAATGGTGCTTCCTAATCAATATAGGATAATTACTATACTCTACCGTACTGTACCGTACCATACTGTACTAACACTAACTGCACCTATACTAGTCACTCTAGAAACTTGATCCCTCTTGGCTAAATAGAATGATGATAGCTTCGTGTACTACTAGATGTACCCGCTATCCTCCCCGTTTGACTGTATATCTCTAGCTGCTACCATAGGTAATCAACGTGTACCTATCCCCACTAGATGTACCCCTTCAATGGTAATTCCACGTATCCCTCGCTGACGTCATAGGTGCCGCCTGCTCCTATCTCCACTAGGTGTACCCCCTTAGTAATTAATAATAGTGGTAGCTTCGTATACTTACATAGGTGCCGTCGGCTCCTATCTCCTTTAGGTGTACCCACTACCCTGACCCATTCGATCGGCTCCCTAACTCGTAGATACCCGTGCAGGTCCCACAGTGGGGTGTATCACTCCTCAAAGTGGCAGCCCGTTACAACTTAAGGATGCACGACTTATACCTACACGATGCAACAACGTCTTATCTACCAGCCTGGGCCCACACACGCACATGACCCCGTTGGACTTGCGTTGCCACCGCTAACCCGTTTTGGCCTCTGATAATCAGACCCAGTAGGCGTGTCCCGTCCTCGACTTGGGTCGAGCTCACTAAGATACTTAATGGGCTACTGGTCTGAAAAGGGCCCCCACAAGCTTCCCACCTAAGCTTGTCCCCATCAATATATCCCACTTAACCCCCTTCATGTCTTCTTACATGTCTTTAATTTGGTTAAGTGTTTCTACCCGTATTTCCCAAGCCACCCAAGGCACCCACTTAACCCCCATGTCCCACTTAAATGTTTATCCTGGTTAGGTGTTTCTAATCTTATTTCATAACCCACCTAAGGTTCCTACTTAACCCTTATGTCCCACTTACATGTTTATCTTGGTTAAGTATTTCTAATTTTACTTCATATGCCACCCAAGGCACCTACTTAACCCTCATGTCCCACTTACATGTTTATCTTGGTTAAGTATTTCTAATTATATTTCATATGCCACCTAAGGCACCTACTTAACCCTCATGTCCCACTTACATGTTTATCTTGGTTAAGTATTTCTTAATTCATTAAGGCCGTAACCTTATAAAGACCTCTCACATTAGACTGACATTTATGGCAGTTGGATTTGCCGGGTGGGTCCGGGCAGTCTTACACCATAAAAGAGTTTAACCTCGTGTCTTTACAACTGTTATGCTTTTAGTTTATGCCTAAGACATCCCACATTAGACTGGCATTTGTGGCAACTGGATTTGCCGGGCGAGTCCAGGCAGTCTTACACCACAAAAGAGCCTAACCTCGTGTCTTTACAACTGTTATGCTTTTAGTTTATGCCTAAGACATCCCACATTAGACTGGCATTTGTGGCAACTGGATTTGCCGGGCGAGTCCAGGCAGTCTTACACCACAAAAGAGCCTAACCTCGTGTCTTAGACGATTAATTACACCTAATTAATCATCCCCCAATTTGAATTAATTTTCCTTATTCAAATTATAAATTAATTCCAAATTTAACGATGTCCATAATTGACTCAATTATGTTCATCCATTTATGGTATGCAAAATCTTACCAGTTTCATCACAATTTATTATATGCCATTAAGGCATTTATGCCACATTCTCAATATTGAATATCCCCATTCAAATTCAAATTAATTTATGTCCATAATTAAATTATGCCCATTATTACACATTAATTTTCCAATTAATGCCTTAATTAAATTTTTCCGCCTTTTTAAGGCAACTTATATTAATTAATATCTCAATTCACATATATGCCTCTTTTAAGGCCATTACATGCCAATTCGCATTTATTAACAGAATCAATATTGAATCTTTTCATATTATCCCCTTAATCCCACGTTGGACGTTCGTTCGTTTAACGTAAAATATACGTTAGACTCGAATAGTCTAACTGATAGCATAAAGAGAAATCATCACAACATCTATACAACTAAAATTAGAACTGATCATAAGGGGTGACACTTGCATGTGTGATCAATGTTCTACGTCTAAAACTTGCATAGGCCAAAGCTACAACTTGCATAAACTACATATGTTGTAGATCCAAATCTAAAGATATAAACTTGTTTAGATAAAGGGCCACAACTTACATAACATGATTCATAACCCACAATCATATATTTATATAAAATCTTGCATATGGGATTTATGCAACATAGTAATGGTGTAAACTCACATCTAAACATTTAACTAGCATGTGAAACTCACACATATCATAGCCTAACTTTTAGATCTAACATAGATGTCATAATCTTCACTAACTTGCATGTTATTCATGTCTAAATCAATATCTAAACTTGCATGATCTATCATATGAATCAACATAGCCCAATTAGTATATTAAAATTGTGTATAGTCCGCATTCATACTTGTGTATAACTCACACATGTTTCAGTCTATATTTTTAGATCCAAACTAACACATGAATAGATGTCATGAAACATGTAAGGTGATCCTTATTAGCTTGCATAATTATTCATATATAAGTCAATACCCAAACTAGCATATAGAACTATGGATCAAGTCGAACTTAAACATATGAATTAGATCTTCATAACCAAACTAACATTTCATCATATGAACTAGATTTATGAAACATAACCAACTAATATATTATCATATGAATTAGATCTATGAAACATAATCAACTAGCATGTTATATAAATTAGATTTCCATAACTAATTCGCATATCATAACACAATTAATATCATGAATAACTTGTACATATTCACACAAGCCACATATTCACAACATAACCATATAACCACAAATATATCTAATCTTACTTAATTTAATAATTATCTTGATTAGGGAAATCGAACTCACAATCAGAGAGAGAGTCTTGCGTTCTGTTTTCTGTTTTCTGAATTTGATTTAGCTTTCCTTTGTAGAAGATTCGTTGTTAGAGTTGATTAGTAGTGAATTTGATTAGCTATCTTCCTCTTTAATTGGCGACGGCTATTCTGAGTTTCATGGCGATGGTATGACGACGGCTATTCTAATTTTTATTTGATTTTAGAATGAGAAACTACCTACGTATATATAGAATTTAGGATTAGTTTAGACCGTCTGATCAACCCAGAATTAACCCCAGACATTCAAAGCAGATCAGAAACCCTAATGAGTCAGTACACAGTCATAAACACGTCAAGACACAAACCTGCTCGAGGAAGGCAGGTCGACCCCCAAGTCGACACTATAGTCGACCCGGCTAGGGCAGGTCGACACTATAGTCGACCCTAGTGTCGACCTGGCCCTGGCGGGAATTTTCCCGCCTGGCCTGCTTGACTCCGAATTTGAATTTTCTGAAATCTGTTTTGAATTTTCCGAAACTTCCGATGACCATATCTCCTTCATACGAAGTCCATTTTACACAAACTCGGATTCTATCTCAACCAGAATTCCAAGACGAACACAATGGCGCAACCCGTTTCCTTTAATTCTCACGTCTGAGATTAGTTATTCTTTAATTTGTGAATATTAATATTAGATGAAATACGGGGTGTTACAATGACTAAGCACAAATGTGTCAAAAATATCAAAGAAATTTGTGCCAACTACAAAAAGCACATGCGCTAAGTGATGTGAAGCAGGCCTGGGTGTGTTCAAGAGGTAACCAACAAGGAAATAAGAGACAGTGTCGACAACATATTAAAAATGCGTGCAATGTTAATATACCAAAAATTAGTGGTCATGGCATGTGAACAGGTAAGGCCCAAAAACAAAAGGGTTAGTTCCAAGAATGTATGAGCAAGAGAAAAACAACAAGACACACATGCACAGTCAGATGACGTCACTTTGCAATACAAATGGTCAGACTAGTAAAATTAAGACCAAGGGGATAGTCTCAACAATACAGCAAGGTGATAATTACAACATGCACAAGTATGCGTACTGCACAGTCCACGGTCAAGGCAAGGGACAACAATAATCATGGGAAGGCACAACATAAGTGCCGAAACAACCAAACCCACAAATATATGTACAATGTAAACAAGAAGGAAACAAAACTATGGTAATTAGATAGCGTAGGCATATTTGCGTATACGTATGCTGCCGATACATATATACGCAACCCATAATGTTTGTGTATACACATATGTGCGACAATCACCACATATACATAGAGGCACGACAAAGTGAAATGCAGCAATCAACAAACCCAAATGGCAAATCACATATACGTAACAACCCAACAATTAAACTATTTTATTTAGTTAAACATCGAGGTTAACCACATGAATAAATTAAACATGAGGTAAAACTCACCTTAGACAATGGTGATTGAAGCATGCAGGAGGAGGCCTGCTACACACGCAAAAGGTGGTGCTATGACGACACATGTCACTGATTGACAATCGGCTTGGTGAAAAAGCATTGATTGTTTTGTGCTGGAAAATGGCAGTTGATAGTGAGGCGAACCAAGGCAGCGGTTCGAGGGTCTACTGGGTAAAGTGGAAGAGGAAAAGGTCATGGTCAAGGAAGGAAAAAGATGGTGATCTGGTAGCGGTTTTGGGTGGATCGATTCCGCTCGTAGGCGATTTGGATTATGGTGGTGGAGTGCGATTGTTCGTTCAAAAAGTGGAGGGGACATGGCTAATTTTGCTTCCATTTTTTATTTGGGTAAGGTGGATTTATGTTTGGCTGAGTGAATTTGGGAAGAAGGGGATTTCGGTTGGTAAATGAAAAGGGAAGGGAGGTGGAAATGAATTAAAGTGAAGGTGGATGGGAAAATTTCAGAATAAGGACAAGTGTAAAAAAATTCAGCAAGATTTGTATAAGTTTTTAATATTTCATCCTAAATTTTACAAGTGGCACAATTTATTAAAGAATACTCACAAGTGTATATCCTATTGTATTCTATAAGTATACAACACACAAATGTATTATATGTCGGAGAATGGATTTTTGATGACAACGACCTTATTTCAATATTAATTGATTATAAAATATATAGTAACACTTCTGTCGAGGATATATATATACACACACACACACATATGCAGGATTTATATACGTGAATTATTACTGAAGACTGTATAGTTTAAAGATATTAGAGATTCAGAATTCAGAGATGATTCAAGACCCATGAGTATTCAAGATTTCAAGAGTTCAAAAGTTCAAGATAAATATAGTTATAGAGTCTAGATTATGTAAGACTCTGAATATCACTCTAGATTCAAATTCAAATTAATATCAAATTCTAATTTTCAAATTCTGTTTTCAAATTCTATCTTCAATCTCTATCTTCTCTATTTTACTTTCTATTTTAATTTGATTTTAAACTTAAGTTTTATAAGTTTATACCTTATAAGTTTTATTTATTTATTTTTTATATACTTTATATTTATATAGTTTTAAACTCTATAATTTTATAAATATGTTTATATAGTCAATATTTATGCTTTCATATGATTTTCTACTTTATAATATTTATTTATAACACTATATTTTAATTCAGGAATTTCCAGAATTACATACAAATCAAAACACTTGAAAAATATTCAAATTTCAATTTTGTACATGTATATATCGACATACATATATACATGTCGACATATAACTATCATTTTTTTCAAAATTGAAGGGAAGTGTCTTTTCATTATTTGTGACGGTTTAGAAACGTTGGAACCTTTCAAATGTTATAAATAGGGGCTGATTTCGAATTTTTATTACTTATTCTTCTACATCTTCATCTCCTTTCATTACACCATTATTCTTTATCATTTTTACGATTTCTACACTTATACTCTGCTGAATTCAATTCTTCTTTCATTAAACTTCTTCTCTCTACACTCTCTACTCACTCCTCTCTAAATCAAGTGTAATTGAAGAGTTATAGGGATGTTTGTAATTGTTTAGGTTGTGTAAGAAATCGATGGTATCCCTTGTAGCCGTGAAATCAAGGATGGGTAATCGGTGATATCCCTTGTAAGCGTGAAATCAAGGAGGTTGGAATCGGTGTATCCTTCGTAGCCGTGAAATCAAGGAGGTTGTAAGTGGATATTGATACAGTAATAAAACTCTTCGCAATTCGAAGTTGCATGGTACTGGATTAGGAGCAATTCCGAACTAGTATAAAATCCGGTGTGTTCTTTCCTTTTATGCACTTTATTTTTGTTTGTCTTTGCATTTGTGTTTGATTCTGTGATTGTTTCTGTGATGTTTGATTCATATAGTAGTTCATATAAGTTTAGATTTTGTTTGAATTCTCAAAAACACTATTCATCCCCCCTCTAGTGTTTGTTTTGCCATAACGATCCATTCCGCAATCCCTAACAATTGGTATCAGAGCAAGGTCTTTCAAAAAGTTCATAATCTGATTTTTGAAAATAGTGATAATGGAAACCAATGCTGGCAGCAATAATAGTTCTTTTGTAGAGGGTCAGTCCACTATTAGACCACCATTGTTTAATGGTAGTAATTATTCATATTGGGCATGTAGAATGAAGATATATTTACAATCAGTAGGATTAGACACATGTAATAGTATACAAAATGAATTTGTTAAACCCACAACTGCTTTTGCACAATGGACAAAAGACTGCTGCACAAAGCAATTCTAAAGCCATGAATATGTTATTCTGTTCATTAAATAGGAATGAGTTTAATAGAGTGTCAGTACGTAAAACTACTTACGAAATTAGGAGAACTTTACAAGTTTCTCATGAAGGAACTAGTAAAGTTAAACAAACTAAAATAGAAATGTTAGTTAATTAGTTTGAATTATTCAAAATGAACGAGAATGAGTCTATTTTCGATATGTATTGCAGATTTCAAGAGATAATGCATTCATTAACAGCACCTAGAAAAACCTATTCTAAAGCAGACCAAGTCAGAAAAATATTGAGTTCACTAACTCCAGAATAGGATCAGAAAACCTTGGCAGTTGAAGAAGCCAATGATGTCAATGAAATGAAAATTGGGGAGTTAATCAGAAATCTGATGTCTTATGAAGTCTAATTACAGAAAAGAAAAGAAAACAGGTCAACCGAAAAGAAATCTATTGCATTAAAAGCAACAACAAATGATTCTGACTCGAGTAGTGAAGATGATGAAGAAACAACTCTTATGACAAATCATTTTAGAAAATTTCTGAGATATAGAAGGAAAAATCATAACCAAGGAAGTTCAAGAAGTAATGATGGTCGATGTTACAACTGTAACAAACCAGGCCATATCAAGAAAATGTGTCAATATCCAGATAAATTGAATCAACAAACAGACAACAGCAATTCATCAAGAAAGAGGAAGAAAGCATATGCAGCAATGTTAAATGATTCAGATTCATCATCAAGTGATAAAGATCCAACAACTGAAAATTCAAATATGCTTTACGGCGATTCAGAGTTCAGAAAATTTCGAAGAAAAAGATCTAAAAACCGGGTACGCCTTAATAAATTTTTTATTTTGTTGAATGGTTGCTTTGTTTTGAATTTAAGAACTTTAAAATTTAAACTTGAAATTTGAAATTCAAATTTGAAATTTGAATTTTGAAATTCAAAAATAATAAAATAAATTGTTTGTATATTTTATAGGATTAGAATTATTTCAGGAAATCATTAAACCTGAAATATAAATCGATAATTTAGATCACATTTCACAAAAATCAAAATTCCTTTGAAAATAGGTACATATGTCGACATACGCATGTCTATATGTCTACATATCTGACCAATAATTTGAAACTCAAAATTTGAATTTCAAAGGTTTAAACTTTCAAACTTTCCTCCAACTTTTCACCAACTACCAAGGTCTAAAAAGGTGTCATTTAAGTCTAAAAAGATGTGCCTATTCAATTCATATTCATTCAATTTCTGTATATACATCTATTCTCTCTACCTTTCATTCACAATCAAAAACAATACTCTTTATATCTATTCTCTTCCAAACTATTAATTCAATGGATTCCTCAAGTTCATCTCAAATATTGAAAATAACCAAAACCATCAAAGATTATCTTCATAATGACAAAGAGGCTATCAAAACCTATGCTAATTATTAAGCAAATGTTAAGGTTAACACCGGTGCTTTTACCGTCTTTGGAGATTTTCCTTCCTATGATCTTACTTCTCTCTTTCAACACAATGAAGTCTTGAGTCTAATTAACTCTCGTGATAACAACGAAGTATGTTATCCCAACCTTGTCAAGATGTTCTATGCGAATCTTAATCGCGGATTTTATGAAGGCAACGAAGATCAAATTTGAAGAGCATCAAAGGCACGCAAATTGTCCTCGTTGCTGAACGCTTAGGCACCATTCTAAATTATAGAAGCACGGGCTCAGATTTTTCAGATTACAAAATCGATGAAATCGATTTAGAGACCTACCACGACATATTTGAAGACGAAGCTCCAATGGAGTACAAAAATCGCTTCTTCCGTCGAAAAACAAGAATCGCAAACCTTCTCCTTCAATATACTATCACTCCTCATTTCAGAATTTTCAATAATCCAACTCTCAAAGTCCCAAAGGTTCTCTTTTCTATTATGGGTGGCTATACCATCAATTGGGCTGACATGATTTAAATGAAATCAAGCCCATAGAATTGTCCTCACGAGAATCTTCATGGAGAAGAGTTTGTGCCTAGAAAAGTGTTTGACTCATCAAACATACATCTCATGCAAATTCCTCTCACTTTCAAACCATATGAGACATTCGAAGCAGAGCAAGCTCGAATGCAACAAAAACAAGCGCCAATGGAAGTCGAAGAAGAAGAGACTTCCTTAGAAAGTGTTGAATGTCCAACCAACACTAGACACATTTCTAAAGAGACGATTGTTCAAAATCAAGTCAAAATTGCCAATAATCAAAAGAATCTTAATAGAACTTCTCCAAAATGACCAAGATCATGGTTAAGATGGAAAAAAGCTTGGAATCTCACCTCCCTCATCATCATCAGAAAACTAAACTATCTAGTTTAACCTATCTTTATGTATTAGCTTATGTATTTGCTTATGTTTTGCTTTCGAATCTCGTATTTAGTGTGTATTAATTAGTTGGATGTATTTGCTTTCTATTAAGTAATGAATGGAGTTTTATTTATGTTAAAATCATCTTTAAGTTTTTGTAAAAACTTTGGAATTAATTATAGTTTAATATAAGTTCAAAAGATTCAAAATTTGAAAATTTTCAAATTTTTTTAATGGTTATGGTTGACATACATTTATGTATACATCGACGTATAACAGCCAAATTTTCAAATTGTTCCAAATTTTAAAATTAAATAACTACTCATGTGCATTTAAAATCCAACGAATTCCAAACCCTATTTAAGTCTATTTCTTCCAGAAAATTTCATTATTCTATTTCTCCTTCTTCCTTATTCATTTCTTATCAAATCCATGGAAAATCCAATTCATAATCTTAGTGAATACCTCGAAGAAACCTTGAATTCTTTCAAGAATATCCTCTCTATAATTCTACGAAACCAGCTCATTTTGGACTAAGCCAAATGAAGATGTTTGAGCATCAAGAGAAACATTCTGATGCAATTTGGGGACTAATCTCTTCTCTTTTTGGAGATGAAGATAATAATCTTGCAAAGGCTCCACCAACCAAAGAAGAAGAGGATTGGAAAGTCATCAAGAAGGATCCAATCTTTGGAGAAGATGGTTGGGTTAAAGTCCCAAGAAACATTTAATAATTGGTATGGTTGACTTGATTGATCTGTTTGAATTGAATTCTATGACTTGAAACTTGTATATATTAAACATATGGTGTGATGTGCTTTGATTTGTATATTTAACATCAAACATATGTAATTATAATACTTGATTTGGTTTGTATTTGATAATGTTAGCAATTTCTATTATAGGATTGTATAGATTAAGGAGGTGTACTTTACTTTGATTTAGGAATTACTTAGTTGCTTATGGGTTTTATTTAGAGAGTTATACGATTTAGGGGGAGTAGTTTTAGAATTTCTTTTTGATAATGCCAAGGGGGGAATATAAAACATAGACATAGTTTATAGGATTCATATAGACAGGGGGACTATTTGAAGGATCATCATCAACATGTATATACATGTATGATATTTTATAAACTAAGGTTGTCATCATCAAAACATGGGAGATTGTTGGAGAATGGAGTTTTGATGACAACAACCTTATTTTAATACTAATTGATTATAAAATATATACTAACACATCTGTCTAGGATATATATATACACACATACATATGCAGGATTTATAAAAAGGAATTATTACTGAAGACTGTATAGTTTAAAGATATTAGGGATTCCAAATTCAGAGATGATTCATGACACATGAGTATTCAAGAGTTCAAGAGTTCGAGATAAATACAGTTATAGAGTCTATATTATGTAAGACTCTGAATAGCACTCTAGGTTCAAATTAAAAAATAATTTCAAATTCTGTTTTCAAATTCTATCTTCATTCTCTATCTTCTTTATTTTACTTTCTATTTTAATTTTATTTTAAACTTAAGTTTTATAAGTTTATACTTTATAAGTTTTATATATTTATATATTATATACTTTATATTTATTTAATTCTAAACTCTATAATTTTATAAATATGTTTATATAGTCTATATTTATGTTTTCATATGATTTTCTACTTTATAATATTTATTCATAACACTATATTTTAATTCAAGAATTTTCATAATTATATACATACCAAAACACTTGAAAAATATTCAAATTTCAGTTTTGTACATGTATATGTCGACATATGTAACAACTCGGTTTTCTACATCGAAATTATACGTGAATTTAAATAAAATAAAAGAATTTAAATTTGGTCTATAGTCATTTGTTACAATCTGTTAATTGAAATAATGAATTAAATTAGATAAAATTGTCTATAACATTAATTAATCTTATTTTTATATTGAATTGGAGTAAATCAGGCGATCGTTAAAAGTAACAAAATTGTTATTGCTTATTGTCACTTGAAGGATGTGTAAATTGTTTGTAATATGCATTTAAATTGATTTAATTGGTATTGATTTAAGTTAGAATACATAAGAAACTAATTATGAGCAACTTTGAAACATATATATATAAAGCCCAAAGCCCATTCAAAGCCCAAAGCCCTTTCGCTTAAAATAAGAAAAAAAATCCCTCATGGGATTCTGGAGACTTCTTCATGTTGAAATAAAAAGGTGGCTCCTCAATTTCGCTATCCATCATCGGTCTCAAGAAGGAAAAAATAAAAAAATAAAAATAAAAAGAGGGAGTCTCGCGAATAGTCGCTTGAGCCGTAGACGCGCGAGCTAGGAGGCGATCATCAGGCAAGGAACGATGATATCGACATCGACTGAATGTGATGGGTCGTACTCGGTCTGTAGGCCGTGCGATGCTGATGTTAAGGCTAGGTTTCCTGCAAGTGCAGTGCAACTGGGAATCAATGACGGAGCGTTCTGGTAGGAGGACGCGAAGAAGACAAAGACAGTGTGAAGGGAAGAATTGATTTAGGAATTCATAATTTGATTCGTTGAGTCTTTATCCTCACTCATATCTATGATTATACCTAGTATAGTTACGCATTTTTTTTTATATATATATATCCTTATCTGGTTAGGACTGACTTATTTGGGTAATTGAAACGTTGAATTTAAATTATACTTATGATTGAATTGGTTGTTGGATTGAGATGGTTGTTATTGGACTTTGGTTCGATTATGTGCAATTGTTTGTGAATTTTGGATTGACTGAGCAATTTTGAGTTTGTTAGACGTTAGAAATATAAATGAAGTGTCCAATTTCAATTGAAATCGCATCAATTATTTAAATGGTTTTGTCTCCTTATTGCCACCTTAGTTGTTAATTTGGATGTCTGATGTAGTTTATTATTTTACTAAGCGAGTTTGAAGCTTTATGTATTGTTCTAGAATTTGCAATTACAAATTGCAACATGATTATGTGTTTATCAATTTTGATTATGGTTTGAATGTATGAATTTATTGATTTGAATTAATTATTTGAAGTGAATATTATTATTTGAATTTATAATTGGATTAAGATTAAAGTATTTTTTTATTCTGTTTATTGCATTATGTTTACTCAACACCTTAGAAAGTGATATTGCATAGCAAGTCAAGCTACTTGTTAAACTATAAAAATTGCAATTACCGATGTTTTAAATTAAGTTGTTGATAAGTTATAATTTTTTATAATATGAGATAATCCAAACAATATACTGTATATTATTGTGTTTGTTTCATTAAATAATAAATGTTGAAGAGCATTACCATTTAATCTCAGTTTGATAGACATGTAAATGTGAACAATAATTTTGATTATATAATTTCGTTAAAGACTGTTATGCTGTGGAGTAATAATATTTTGTAATAATTCTATTTAATATATTAAATAAGCTTAAAATCCATTCGCAATTATTTTGTACAAGTCATTTGAGAAGAATATTTCTATTATGATATGAAATCATCTTCAAATAGTACGTAATATGATATTGTTTTTTTCAAAATAATATGCTTTTATAGGCTGATACAAATTTGTAATTATTATTTTTATTTTAAAAATGTTTGAATTATTCTTTGAGTTATTTAAATTGGTTTCTTTTGTTTACTTGTGTATTATATTGAAATTTCATGCATTCCTTGCAAAATTCTGGAATTCATTCGCTATTTGTATGGTTTATGATTTTATATTTTATATGAGTTTTCGTTGTGAATGATTCACTGTTGATATAATTTAATTGATAATTTCAATATGATACAGTGATGATATCTTTTATATGGTTTTACAATATTTATATTCTATGTAATGAGAAATTTGAATAAATGGTTTGGTGAAATCGTCTGGTATGGGACTTTCGGTGTCATCATCCTGTTATTCATTGGACTTGTTATATAGAGTATTGAAGGATAAATGTAATATGCGAACATCAAATAAACATATTAGTAAACCAAGCAGTGAGAACGTGTGGTATGGGGATGCACTGTTACCATTGTTCAGGTTATTGATTGTGAGTTGATGACGTATATAAACGATTTTCTATACTCAGAAGTCCTAAGCGACTTTCTCCTTACCAGTACTAGATAATCCTGAGCAGCTATCGAGGTAGTCCTGAGTGGCTATCCTATATTAGACCTAAGAGTCTAATTTATGGAGATCTGAGTTGGCGCTGCTGGGTCTCGCCAATGTTGGTATGGATCCATATGATCTTTTATAATTTTTCTTATATTCTGATGTGATTTACATATATGATTCTTGTTTATGAGTTCATCATGTTATTGTATTTTGATGGCCTGTGAGCTATCATGTATATGATTTTTGTTTATGATTTCAGCATGTTATTGTATTTTGATGTCCTGTGAGCTATCATGTATATGATTCTTGTTTATGATTTCAGCATGTTATTGTATTTTGATAGCTTGTGAGCTATCATGTGTTTATGATTTCATCGCGTTATTATATTTTGATGGCCTGTGAGCTACCATGTGATTGTGATATCTCAGCGATTTCATAAGGCGTTATAAATCTTGAATGGAATTCATTTGAATAAGATTATGATGTCATTTGTATATGTTTATATGTGGTAATATTTCCATAATATTTAGCTACGAGACATGAATCATTAATGTCGATATTTGAGAAAACCTAATGATTAGGGTTATGTCTTGAATGATCTTTCGAGTTTAGAGCACCCAAACATTTTATATTAACTATAATAGATTTAAACATAGACTAATCCACTTATTATTTATTTAATACTCGGATCAGACCGAGACATTACAGGTTCAGGGACACATTGGGACCGACTTGTATTTATTGGGCTTAGAAGAGTATAGTAACTTAGTTTATCATTTATTATCGTGTATTGTATGGATCGATGTATATATATTGATGTGTATTAGATAAATGTATATGAAATGTTAAATATTATACATTATATTTATCGATGCGATTGACTCTGTGATCTCTAATTCATGTTTATTCTGTCGTCGAGGCACACGTGTAATTGTTTTGTACTGACATTAAGTACGTAACAGTAAGTGATATTTTAGAAGTTTTGAAATTGTACCAGTGTTAGTACAAGAGAATTTGCACGCATGTGCCGCTACAGCCTCATTCTCCGTATTATCTGATGGTATTACTTAGTAGTACTCTTGGATAATATGGGTATAGATGTGATGACCGCCCATAACCCCTGCACTAAACAAGAGGAATAATGCGCTGAAGGGTGTGCCAAGCTGCTATGGACGATCATCAGAGTGGGTAGACAACATCAGAACCTGTCGTAAAATTCATAGCGCAAATATAAAATATAATAGAACTTATGCAACAGGTAATAGTAATGAAGCATCATATAGCAAACTTTTGAAAACTTTCTCAACATCCTAAAAGGTTATCCAACTTATACTAAAGTTTGTACATACGGCCTCACTACAACTCTCATAGAGCACTCAAACAGCGGAAACAAAAATAATCGATAGTAATAAAACTGGTACGCCAGCCTCCTGCTCGCCTCCGCATAGCGCATCATCCTCACTAATCACCTGTAACCTGCTACTTAGTCTGCCCATCCACAACCGGATGAACAACCCAAGGTAATAAGAGGAGACATAAAACCTTGAGTCAGACAATATCTTAGTAAGCGATAAACAGCTAACAAACTTCAACAATAAAGTATATGAGAATAGATAGATTAACAAACCAATCTACCAAATACCAAAGAAGAACTCAACTCCCGTTTTCCCCACACGGGACAGTGATAGCCTTTATGATAAATAATTCAACCATTCATCCATGAAAACCAGAACACCTATTCAATCATGGTAAAGCATTCATAACATCCAGATTATATGTATCTCATGTAAACCATCCAAATCGAATTGAACATTCCTCAAGCACAAGCCCCAAAGGCCTAAACCAATATCAGACAAGCACCCAAGAAACATTTCCTTCAACGTTGGACAACCTACATGAGACGGTACAAACAGAACAACCAATCATCCATGACTGACTCTGGCTATCACCGCTAATCCTGCTTTGAAACCATCGTTGATCGTATGATGGCCAACCTTGCCATATATAAAGGGCTAATGGTAACCCCAGTTCTAGCATTAACTCCATATGCCTTTCAACGATATGTATGTATGTACAACCTTGACAACTAGGCCTTTCAACGATACCGAAAGTACTCGACCTACAACCGGTCTTTTGGGTGCCCCCATCGTACCTCTGCTTTGAGCCTACTAGAACTTACGACCACGATAATCCCTCGGCCTTCGCATCTCTAGTCATCCAACTCGACGACTTTTCATAGCCCAAGCAACCTTCTCAAGTAATCATTATCCACTAACTCACGACCTTTGAGTTGTTACTTCATTTGCTGTTCTACACCGATCAATGAGCACCTTTCAACACTTCGAACCTTCCAACTTGAATTTACTTCGAAGTCACATCATCACCGAGCCAATTACATCACTACGCTGCGGTTAGTGTTCGGGGGTTTGCCCCAGAAAAATATTGTTTTCAGACCTTTTGGTCCAAACCTGAGTCGTGCTCAAAAATATAATTTTTGGAAATTTGCCCTGAGCGACCGACTCTTCACACTGCTTGATCGACCAGAGCGACCGACCCTTCACACTGCTCAAACCAACCAGAGCAACCGACCGTCCCAACTTGGAGCAATCGACCCACCATTTACCACTTCCAGGCTTCACGACCGACCCGATAGGACCGACCAATCCGACCCAAAAGTGAGTCCAACCCCAGGCTTGCTCGACCGACCCTTTTACTCAACCATAGGCTTGCTCGACCGAATCCCTTTTCCTCTAGGCTCGCTCATCCGCTTGCCTTACACCCAGCTCGCTCAACCGAATGACTCTCTGGCTCACCCGAGCCTGCTTTCTGTCTTGTTTCCTAAGAAGTCATACCCTGGAGTGAACGACCCCCTACGTGCGACCCAAAACCTGCACTTCATAATTTCCACTTCGATTTCCACTAAAACTTCGCTAAACGATAGATTTGACGAAATCAACTTGCCCAATTCATCAAATATGATCAAAAACATGGTATGAATCCGCTAACAACATAAAAATAATAGTTTTCTCCAAATCATGTAAATCACTCCACAAATCATTATGGATGGTCATACGAACAAAACTATAAATGTAACTTGCATAATCATATGGAAAATCATAGAATCAATGATTTAAACTTACTAAATGAGATCATAAGGTGATCCATGTAAAAAGGGACTTAATATGGTATAGACCTATGGAAAAACACTTAAATATGATGAAAAACATGATTAAGCACTCATACACTTCATTGAATCCATGCGAGAGATGCAAACCATTCACTGATTCTCCCAAACAAGAAAAAATCAACAAAATATGATTTCGAATAGCAAGCACCTCGCATAAACACCTTGTTCCGATGGATCCTAGCCTCAATTGATGTAGATGTAGCCTTCAATGGTGTAGATCTAAGATTTTCCTCGGATTTGGATTTTTAATGGTGGAAAGGTGTTAGAGGAAGGAGGAGCATAAGGCACCAAATGAGAGAATGGAAAGCTAAAACCATTTCCCATTCCCTTACACCCAATATATACCCTTCCATCAGCCCACTAATGGGCCTTCCCAAATCAGCCTATTGTGGCTTTCCAAACCTGAACAGCCAACTGAAAAACTTTAAAACAACGATTTCTTGCAAACCGCTGAGCTAAATCTTTAATGTAACCACTCTACGGAAGGCAATAATCAATTCCTTTCCAATGGCATAGGTCACCCTCTGATTTGACCTATGTCAAAAGTTATGCCCTATGCAAGACAGATAGAGGCAAACTGGTCAGAAACAAAATTGGTAGAAATTATGGACATGTCTCACATCCCCATAAGAAACATACCAAAAGATGAGAATGATCCAACCTTCAGGGAATAAAATAAAAATATTTCACGATCCTCCGATACGTAAAATGCGGGCTGTTACATTCTCTCCCCTTAGGAATTTCGCCCCCGAAATTTCAAAGCAAACACAAGCAACCACAACAATTCCGCATGCCTATCATCCATGAGAAGCCAATTCTATCATCCAAACTAGCAACCATCAAACCATGCATCCATAACCTTAGCCTAGCACACGGAATTCTATCAAACAACAACAAGATACAATGATATAACAATGATACAATATCAAAGGGTCCTATTGACGAAGAGTTCTGGATGAGTCGCTTTCATACTTTCTTCCGTTTCCCATGTACAATCATCGCCATCTTCACCCCATTGTACCTTGACTAGCTTAACCGTCTTCCTCCAAAGCTGTTTCATGTCATTCCCCACAACAAAAAGTGGCATACGAGGTTTCACAACTGTGGTTTCTACTTCTAGGTCTTCATACTGCTCTGGAGATACCACCACATTCGAATCATGGACAAATTTCCGTAGAAACGACACATGGAACACATTATGCACACTCGACATCTTTTCAGGTAACTCCAATCTATATGCGAGCTTTCCAATTCGCTCGACTATCGAAAATGGTCCAACGAACCTTTCCTCTACTCCCAAATCGAACCACATGCTTTAATGGTGAAATCTTTACGAAAACCATGTCGCCAACGTCGAAATCCAAATCCTTTCGACATTTATCCACATAACTCTTCTGATGATCTTGGGCTGCCTTCATTCATTGCCGAACGATCTCGATACAGTCCGAGGTCTCTCTTATCATCCCTGGCCCAAGTTCCAACTTATCTCCAGCTTCTAACCAACATGCGGAGAATTGCACAGCCTACCATACAACGCTTTATATGGTGCCATCCCAATGCTAGACTGGTAGTTATTGTTATATGCAAATTCAACTATATGTAGATGGTAATAACTCCCATGATCCTCCAAAGTCTAACACACAAGCCCTCAGGAGATCCTCCAAAACACGATTGACTCTCTCTTTCTGACCATCAGTTTGGGGATCATATGCTGTACTCAAGCACAACTCGGTTCCTAAAGCTTCTTCCAAACTTTTCCAAAATCCACTCGTAAATAATGGATCTCGGTCACTCACTATATTCTTTGGGACACCATGGAATCTGACTATCCATTTCACACAAAGTTCAGCCAATTTTGACATCATCCGAGTCGATTTGACAAGAATGAACCTTGCACTTTTGGTCAAACGATCCACAATGACCCAAATTCCTTCGTTTCCTGCCATAGTTCTAGGTAGTCCATCGATAAAATTCGTCTATATCTATTCCCACTTCCACGTAGGAACTTCTAATGGCTGAAGCAATCCACTCAGCTTCTTCTGTTCAGCTTTCACCAACTGCTAGTTCATGCACTTGGAAATGAATTTTCCAATATCTCTCTTCATCCACTCCCACTAGTAGACTCGCTTCATGTCCTGATACATTTTATTACCACCGGGATGAATCGTCAACTTCGAGTGATGACATTCTCTTAGAACCTCATCTCTTAATCCATCAATATCAGGGAAAATAAATCGCCCTTACTTTCGAAGCCAACCTTCTCGATCGACTTTGAACTCTTTGTCTTTTGGTTCTAGCTGCTGGATAAACTGTAGCGACCCGAACTTCCCCGGTCTCCGAAGAGATGAGAAAGAACGAATTACTGTGAGGACAAGACAAATCAGAACGCAAACAGAAGAACATTTCATTGCTATTACAACAATTCCATCAGATACAAGAATATACAGAGTATAAATGAATAAATTACATTCGATAAATATCAGAGACTACAATAAATTACATAGCAGCAGAAAATAATACAAAGCATAACTGAAGGTGATATACGGATACAGAGCTTTCCGGATATCATTCCAGCTGTAAACCAGGATCCTGTGAATATAAATCTGCAAAACCAAAACTACTAGCTGCCCGTGCGGAAAATAAGGGCACCCAGAGTTTAGGTTAAAACAATAAACTCCAGGTCAGTCATGTGACTGGTGTGAGAACTAAAACAGTTATTTAAAACTTTATTTTTAAAGAAAGTAATTCAAGGGACCACGCCGTATAACACGGAACGGGTTTCCTCCCAAGAATACTAGTGCATAGAATAAACAACGCAATGCTTTTTCGAAAAATGAAGCTATTATAAGACCCAGGTCCCATCACACAATGCAACGCAAGCCGGAGGATAGGGTTTTCCCTTATAATAGCCAAACATGCTTGATACGTTTAAAACAAATCATTTGATACTATAATAAGTGTATAGTGTCAAAACAATTTCAATCATAAATATCAATCATAGACGGCATAAGTGCCCCATCCCACTATGTCGCCATACTAGGCTCTACAAATGAAGCCGAAATACACGTATTGGAAATTGGATTTCCGTCATGAGTCGAGGCAAGGGGCAAGCTCCTCTCCGCGTTCGAGACACTCTAGCAAATGCCTCAGGACTACACACTCTGGGCAATCCTGGGATCCTCCAAGGCCGGTCCTCACTTACGTTAGAGGATTAATTATGCCTGAACACACGTTTCCCGGTTCTTACAGACCTATAATCGAGGCGCCTCGCATCCAAACCACAAAGGTGAAAAGTAAATAAATGTCAGGGCTGGTAAGTCACTGACACCACCATAGCTAGAAAGAAACGTCATGCACTCCTTGGGTCCTTATCCCGTTTTTGACTCATACCGAGGTGTGAGGCTCGCGAATCCACGCTATACACAAAGCTACGCCACAAAGGCCGTGCTTTGATCATCAACCACAAGACTTTGCTTTTCAACAGAAGCCTTGATCATTGCATCTCAGCGTGCCACACAGGCAATTTATGCCATGCGATTGATATCTATCGATATATAACCTCTAAGCTCGTACGTCTCAGAGAAGGGCGTTAAGCAAGAGAATAAATTCTCCGCCGCCAAACAGATATATATTTATAATTTAATTTCTTTTTACTTCAAAAAGTTGACTTTTACATACGACTTCGAAACGAAGCCCACCGCCTGTCGCGCATAGCGTTTTACCCCCATTCCGAACACAATGGGATATGTATCGTAGGCTGATTTGATCGTTTCGATTTGTTTCCGTTCAATTTACATTTAAATCACTATATTGAATTTTAAACGTACATTTCAAATTACCGAGGTCACATACTAACTCTAAAAATTCTAGAAAAATATTTTCTAGCTTCGTATTGACGATACGGTCCTAACAAAACTAGTTTCGTCGAATTCTGAGACCGTTGGAAAAATGGCCAATTTCCAGTCGATTAAAATCAACTAAAACTGGTCAAACGCGTTTTCCTTTGCCACGCTCACATATTGATTCGAAAAGTTATGAAATTTGGAATCTAGCAATAATCTGACACTGCGGATCCAACAAAAGTGGTTTCGTCGAAATCCGAGGTCGTTTGCAAAATTCCCATTTTTAAGGGCCTGAATTCCATAGCGACTATTCAGAATTTTCAATTGGACATATCTTTTGATCCCCGCTATGAAATTTTGATTTTTCAGATTCGTTGGAAAGATATCATCAATTAGATCCTAATGTTTTTTGTTTCACTAAAATCCGGATTGTTTTGCACCCGGTACATTCAATTGAAGTTTGAAATCGAATTATCGAACTACCGCGCCATTTTCAATTCTATTTATAATTATATATAAATATTTATATTCTAACGACGACGCGTATATAATATATACATTCGAATTATATTCAAAATAAATTTCTTGTCGATTTTATTTAAAATAATCTATTTTAAATGTTCAAAATTCGCTATGATTGCCAAAATAAAAATTTTAAACTGGCCCAGATTTTCCGGGTTATTACAATCTCCCCCACTTAAAACTTTTCGTCCCCGAAAAGGAACAAAGTCGAAAGTGGTTTAATTATTCAGCTCTACGTTCGATCTGGCTTCCATTCTCCAACTTTTCAGTTTCTGAGAATTTTCAAATTTTCAAAAATTTGGCTAACACCTTAAATTTTCGAAAAATTTCGCCATAACCTCCCCTGCACCGGGAGCCACGGGAAAATCCCGAAATTGCCATATAGGCCTTCTGATCTCAAAAAGAAAAAGAAAAAGCCAAGCGGCTAGCCAATAGGCTCATAAAATCATCATCACCCAAACAAAACAGTAAATTATGTAGTAAACATGTACCTATTTGTCGGGCAAACAAAATTTATTCTTCGGCTCTAGCCTCCTTGCTATGACCTGTTCAATGTAAGTATATGTATATGCAAGCAAATGCGACCAATTTTCAATATAATTCAATATTTGATGCAATTAGGCATAATGGTTCAAAATTATCAAACAAATAACCAAACAACACAAACATCAATCAATTAGTGGATTAACGTTTCAAATTCATAATTTTGATATATATATGAAAAGTCATGTTTTTGATGCCAATTCACAACAAAGTGTTCTAACTATATTAGTTTTGGTTCTCACACCAGTCTAATGGAAATATATAGATATCACACCTTCGAAACACGAACATAAATTTTGGTGATGGAGCTCCATCGCCAAAATCATCTCCGATACCAAACTAGAGCGTGACTCTATATCTATCTAATATATTAAAATTTCGAATATACGTTCATGACGCGTATATGCAAAATTTATATATACTCGATTGTCCATATTCAAAATAAATAATTATTCAAATACGTATAAAAAGGTTTAAATTTTCTAAACAAAAATTGTTTTCATTTGAAAAATATACTCTTCACACTCGTTCTAGGATGCTACTGATCCTATCTCTAACGAGTTATTCTAATTGGATATTGCTAATCCAATATCTGATGAATTCTTTCGTATGGTTCTAATGTGTCTTGTTCTCGAGCTCTGTAAACCAAAGCTCTGATACCAAATGCAGCGACCCGAACTTCCCCGGTCTCCGAAGAGATGAGAAAGAACGAATTACTGTGAGGACAAGACAAATCAGAACGCAGACAGAAGAACATTTCATTGTTATTACAACAATTCCATCAGATACAAGAATATACAGAGTATAAATGAATAAATTACATTCGATAAATATCAGAGATTACAATAAATTACATAGCAGCGGAAAATAATACAAAGCATAACTGAAGGTGATATACGGATACAGAGCTTTCCGGATATCATTCCAGCTGTAAACCAGGATCCTGTGAATATAAATCTGCAAAACCAAAACTACTAGCTGCCCATGCGGAAAATAAGGGCACCCAGAGTTTAGGTTAAAACAATAAACTCCAGGTTAGTCATGTGACTGGTGTGAGAACTAAAACAGTTATTTAAAACTTTATTTTTAAAGAAAGTAATTCAAGGGACCACGCCGTATAACACGGAACGGGTTTCCTCCCAAGAATACTAGTGCATAGAATAAACAACACAATGCTTTTTCGAAAAATGAAGCTATTATAAGACCCAGGTCCCATCACACAATGCAACGCAAGCCGGAGGATAGGGTTTTCCCTTATAATAGCCAAACATGCTTGATACGTTTAAAACAAATCATTTGATACTATAATAAGTGTATAGTGTCAAAACAATTTCAATCATAAATATCAATCATAGACGGCATAAGTGCCCCATTCCACTATGTCGCCATACTAGGCTCTACAAATGAAGCCGAAATACACGTATTGGAAATTGGATTTCCGTCATGAGTCGAGGCAAGGGGCAAGCTCCTCTCCGCGTTCGAGACACTCTAGCAAATGCCTCAGGACTACACACTCTGGGCAATCCTGGGATCCTCCAAGGCCGGTCCTCACTTACGTTAGAGGATTAATTATGCCTGAACACACGTTTCCCGGTCCTTACAGACCTATAATCGAGGCGCCTCGCATCCAAACCACAAAGGTGAAAAGTATATAAATGTCAGGGCTGGTAAGTCACTGACACCACCATAGCTAGAAAGAAACGTCATGCACTCCTTGGGTCCTTATCCCGTTTTTGACTCATACCGAGGTGTGAGGCTCGCGAATCCATGCTATACACAAAGCTACGCCACAAAGGCCGTGCTTTGATCATCAACCACAAGACTTTGCTTTTCAACAGAAGCCTTGATCATTGCATCTCAGCGTGCCACACAGGCAATTTATGCCATGCGATTGATATCTATCGATATATAATCTCTAAGCTCGTACGTCTCAGAGAAGGGCGTTAAGCAAGAGAATAAATTCTCCGCCGCTAAACAGATATATATTTATAATTTAATTTCTTTTTACTTCAAAAAGTTGACTTTTACATACGACTTCGAAACGAAGCCCACCGCCTGTCGCCCATAGTGTTTTACCCCCATTCCGAACACAATGGGATATGTATCGTAGGCTGATTTGATCGTTTCGATTTGTTTCCGTTCAATTTACATTTAAATCACTATATTGAATTTTAAACGTACATTTCAAATTACCGAGGTCACATACTAACTCTAAAAATTCTAGAAAAATATTTTCTAGCTTCGTATTGACGATACGGTCCTAACAAAACTAGTTTCGTCGAATTCTGAGACCGTTGGAAAAATGGCCAATTTCCAGTCGATTAAAATCAACTGAAACTGGTCAAACGCGTTTTCCTTTGCCACGCTCACATATTGATTCGAAAAGTTATGAAATTTGGAATCTAGCAATAATCTGACACCGCGGATCCAACAAAAGTGGTTTCGTCGAAATCCGAGGTCGTTTGCAAAATTCCCATTTTTAAGGGCCTGAATTCCATAGCGACTATTCAGAATTTTCAATTGGACATATCTTTTGATCCCCGCTATGAAATTTTGATTTTTCGGATTCGTTGGAAAGATATCATCAATTAGATCCTAATGTTTTTGGTTTCACTAAAATCCGGATTGTTTTGCACCCGGTACATTCAATTGAAGTTTGAAATCGAATTATCGAACTACCGCGCCATTTTCAATTCTATTTATAATTATATATAAATATTTATATTCTAACGACGACGCGTATATAATATATACATTCGAATTATATTCAAAATAAATTTCTCGTCGATTTTATTTAAAATAATCTATTTTAAATGTTCAAAATTCGCTATGATTGCCAAAATAAAAATTTTAAACTGGCCCAGATTTTCCGGGTTATTACATAAACTCGACAAGCTTCACATCTGGCTTTTGGCTTTCGCCAATCCTTTCGACAAGAGTAGGTCTTATTGACAAACTTTCCAACATTTCAGGTTCCAACTCGCACCTTAGCCTGAAATCAAACCTTGCCAAATACTCAAGGCTCTTCCATTCTGAAAACATCGCTCCCAAACTTGCGTGTCTTCGACTCAACGCATTTGCCACTGCATTGCCCTTGCCAGGAGTATAGGGTATACCAAAATCATATGATGCCAGAAACTCTAACCATCGTTGCTACCGAAGGTTCAAATCCTTTGGGAGAAAAGATACTTTAACGACTTGTGATCCATAAACAACTCGAATCAAACTCCCAGCAGTAATTCCTCCACGTCTTCAGAGCAAACACAATCGCCGCAACTCCAAATCATGAGTTGGATAATTCCTTTCATGCGGCTTTAGGTGTCGACTCGCACAGGCCACAACCTTATCCTTCTGCCTCAGCACTGCTCCTAGTCCAGTACCACATGCATCAGTGTATACCACCGTCTCTTCATTCCCACTTGGAGTGGTCAACACAGGAGCACTCGTCGGTCTTTCTTTCAGGGTTCCAAACACTTGCTCGCACAGTGCATCCCATGTGAACACTTGGTTCTTCCTTGTCAATCCCGTCAACGGTATAGCTACCTTGGAGAAATCCTTGACAAACCATCGTTAATAACCAACCAACCCTAGGAAACTTCTCACATCCATCGCATTCTTAGGTTTATCCCAGTCCAGGATTGCTGCTACTTTAGCGGGGTCAGCTACCATCCCATTTACAGAAACAACATGACCTAAGAACCTCACTTCATTCTTCCAAAAGTGGCACTTCGAAAACCTAGCTCTCAGCTGATGCTTTCGCAAGATCTCTAACACAACTCTCAAGTGCATCTTATGTTCTTTCTCATTTCTGGAGTAGACCAGAATATCATCCACGAACATAAGCACGAACTTGTTCAACTGATCTCTGAATACTCTATTCATAAGATCTATGAAATACGCTGGCGTGTTAGTCAACCCAAATGGCATCACTAACCATTCGAAGAAGTCGGATGGTGTCCTAAAAGAAGTCTTTGGCACACTATCCTTTTCCACCCTCAACTGATGAAATCCCGTCGCTAAATCCATCTGAGAAAACACTTTGGCCTCGTGAAGCTGATCGAACAAGTCATCAATCCTTGGCAACAGATACTTGTTCTTTTTAGTCACCTTATTCAGCTCACGATAGTCCACACACAATCTTAACGAGCCATCCACCTTGGTTGCAAATACGACCGGTGCATCCCATTCAGATACACTCCTCCGAATGAATCCTTTTCCCAAAAGGTCTCTAAATTACACCTCCAATTCTCGTTGTTCCTTAGGCGCCATCCGCTTAAGAGGCATAACGATTGGTCTAGCGCCTTCGACCAAATCGATCCTAAAGTCGATCTCACGATGCAGCGGCAACCCTTTGACCTCGTCAAAGACATCTACATACTTAATTAGCAATCAGTACTGATGACAGGTCTTCTTGTGGAATCCCAAGTGAATATAGATAACTCACGAAGACCTCGTCTTCGCACTTACATCTAATCAACACCTTTCGCCCTTCCACATCCCCGACCCTCACCTCTAACTTCTCGCAATTCACCCTTGCCGCATACCTCTTGAGCCAATCCATGCCCAAGATGATCCCATACCCATCAAAGTTAAGAACAAAACAATCAAACACAAAAGAGTAACCATGACTCGACAACATTAGACCAGGACAAATACTACAAGAAAAGCTGTATATAGAGGCAGATTTTTAGCAGTGGAAAATTCCATCGCAAACTAGCAATGGATTTTCGTGAACTCTGTAAGAGATAATATTTTGGATTTTATATGTCAATTTACTTTAAATTATTACCGTCGAATATTATTTCTGCCGCTAGACCATTGGAAATTGCAACACTTTACTGTTATAAAATATTTAACGCTTAATTTCATTGCTGATAGAGGTTGTTTACCGTCGTCAAAATTTTGAAGCTTTGTAAAATGTTTTACACTTGTGTTTTTATTTAGTAATTAATAAGTAAATCTAAATTTTGAATAATTAATATTAATAATATATTAATAAATAATAAATAATTACTATTATATGTAAGTAATATTCAATAGTTAGTATTAATTAATTATTAATTACTATAAAATATAAATAAGAGGTAATTATAATTAATAAAATACATTAATGTTCGATAATTAATTAAATTAATTTTGATAATCAATGATTATAAGTAATCTTTAATACGGTTAAAGAAATTACTATCAAGAAATTATTAATAAATATTTACTTTTAAGAAATTGATTAGTACGTATGAATTAATAAATAATTAGTAATTAAGAAAAGCAAAGTGGTCAAAGTTTATCCTTGCCTCTGTTTTGCCACCTTCCCTTCGTCCTTTTGCTATCGCCTCGCCTTCATTCTTTCGTTGCTGCCTCGCCTTCATCCTTAAGCCGTCTTTCTTTGTCTCCATTCCTGTTCGCTTCCGTTCTAACTTTTGAAGTTTAAATAATAAGTTTAAATATGAACTTTTGAAGTCTTCATAATTTTGAAATAAATATAAAATTTTGTAAAATGTTCAAAAATTAAAAATAAGAACTTTTATAAATATTAAAGAGTTTTAAATTTTATAAAACTTTAAATATTAAATGTTATAAAATTTTATTTAATATTAGAGAGTTTTAAATTTCTTATTTATAAATTTTAAAAATAAGAAATTTCACAACATTTAATATTTAATATTTGTTTTATACTGTAACATTTATAGTATAATACACAATAAAAATGCGGTTTTGGTCGATGATTTCAAAATTTCACATTAACAAAAAAAACAATCATTGGTTTTTTCCATTCAATTGTAATAAAAATAGGGACCAAAACTAAAAAAAAAAGCAACGTTCCAAGGCGGGCTGAAAAATTTAGGGAGGCGGGCTCTTAAAAATTTCGTTCCGCTTCTGCTCTCAAATTAATTCCTGTTTACCCCTAGCCCTTGTAACCCTAAATCGCAATTGCATAGTATAATCAACGATCGATACTTTACTTCATAAAAAAATGGATACTGACGATTTAGTTTCTCTAGCGATTAACTCCACGCCTTGCCTCGTACTTCATTCCTCTCTACCTTCGCTCCACGTTTTCTCTCACTTAAAGAAGGAAGAGGAACGTAGCTGCGCCTCCTAGATCTGACCCTATTTCACGCTCTGCCATAGGATCTGATCGCCTCTTTGCAGCACTGGTCGTCACCGCTATTTCTGCTGACCCACTGTTCATAATTGTGCCTTCAACGTTAGCTATAAGATCTGACTCTGGCGAAGTTGTGCAGATCTGGGGTCTCGCAACTGATTTAGCATTTGTACATTGATTCAAATGTAGATGGAAGCTTTTATTTACTTGTTATTTAACAAGCAGGTATATTTTTTTTATTTACTTTATAATTTACTTGTGAATCTAAGATATTTCCTTTAAAATCTGTAAGCTTTTATTCAGTTGTTGCTGATCTTGGTGGATTATGTTAACGTGGTAAAATACATGCTAGCAAGTAAAAATATTGGAGGTACATCGCAATGCTCTGCTAAATATTTGTGTGAAAAGCTATGTTGTTCGGTCTAACAAAGGAGGATTTTAGCCTTTAAATCTTTAGGCATAACACTCTTTAATGAAAACAGGTTCTTGTGTCTGAATTGATTGTTTTAAAATTATACTTCGGAATATGAAATAGTGTTAACCAACATTAAAGACTTACGAAGGACAAATTTTAGTCCTGAATGCGTAAATAAGTTTCATCCACCAACGATAAGCACTTTCGAAGAACAAAAAATCAGAACTTAGTATACAAGTAATAACTATACAGAAATAATCCACAAAATCCTAGAAATCTAGAACCAATCCAAGGAATAAGCTTTGTGTATCGTCCATCCTTCTACAGCTAATCCTATAGTTGCTAAACAAGAAACCCCAAACACAGTTTTCAGAAATTTAGTAATTAGTCTAATAAATAATTACGTCCTAGCACTAAACTGAAGATAGTCTACAAATAATACTACAGTACGAGTTCTTAATCAGTAACTTCATTAATACCAGGAGGCTTTTATGAAAATTTATAAAAGCTTGTATATTTATTAAAATTAAATGGATCAAGTTCATTTAATTTGGTAAAGAACAAATTAAAACCAGCAGGCTTATCTCCATTAATTTCTTTCATTAATGTTGAATAAGATAAAATTTCGTTTAACTTTTATAGTTTTATTTGGCTTATTCATTATACAATATTGTTTTATTAGGTTTGACATTGCCGGAGGTTGGTAATTGAAGCTTGCAATGCCGAAAGGACAGGACAATGTTTGATTCTTAAGAAAACAAATGTTGTGTGCTAATGAGGTAGTAGATGAACTGATAAAGGAGATGTCATGTTTGAGGAAGGCAATGGAAAGTTCAGTTGTGACCATGGTTAATGATTGAGATAATTACTGTTCTTCAGTTTGATTGGGTAATTTGATGTATCTACATAAATCCTCATTTTATTTCACTAACAGAAGTAACTGCTATATATTGATATTGCTATTTACCATTCCTATGTTAGTATACAACTCACTAACTCAACTGGCCCTTATACCAATTTTTCATACAATAGGTCTCACATATTGAAAGATCCATTTTAATGTCTTCTAAAGTTTAGTGGATAAATGATCTATGGTTGCCAAATTTCTATAGAAGAAAGTGGAAGGGTGTTTGTTAAATGGCATATAAATTAGAGGAACATGCAAAGAGCTACATGAGGTAAATGTAACTTAAGATAATACATGATAGTTCAATAGGCTCTACTTGAATTCTAGTTACCATCCATATTTAATTAGTTAAAAGTGTAGTAGTAACCAAACAAATGATAATGGCATAAGTTTTTATCAATACTGGTAATTAGCGTGATAGTTCAAATAGTTGTCATCATCTGTGTCCATACGTGTAATGGATTTGCATGTTTGTCCAATAACAGCAGTGACATAAATTTGTAGCTTTATATTACAGAAGCTAAAAAACAGTTTTTATAAATTTTATTCAGGTGAAATTAGAAGTTTTCTATGCATTGAAAATTCAATTTACCCTAACTCCTGCATGTAATCTACCTTTAAAAGCAATTCGTGGTGGCATAAAGCTTGTCTTAGTCAATCTTCAGGTTGTTCCCTTTCTCATCCATTGCACGCACACACTCAACACCGCTTCTCTTTTTCTTGAATCCTTCACCCTTGCCCTGCATGTATCTATTTCAGTAAGCCTTTTGAGGTACAACATGTTAAATAGGAAAAAACTTGTTTTCTTAATCGACCTGAGACAATTGCTGTCTTCATTGGTATTATTTTCTTGTAGAAACTTTATGATTTTGTAAACATTATGGATAGATACATGAATAATTAATTAGTCATTGTTTGTTTAATATTATGTACATATGAAAATACATACATCAACATACGTATCATATGTGTATAAAATATTGGTACTATTTTCCTTTATAAAGATCCAAATTTGATGAGCAACATCATTGTCTCTATGGTGCTTATTTGCTTATTTGATCATACAATAAATTTATACTTATGCTTGGTAGTGCTTTCTAGGATTTTAAATGGAAATTTGATCATTCTTCCACATTTTTATTGAATAGATTGATGCAAACACAGATAGAGAGGTTGACTTTTCAGAATTTGTAGCTGCAACATTACATGTACATCAGCTTGAACGTTATAGTTTCGCGTTCATCTTTGGTTTCGCGTTTGCTTGCGACTTCATTGCCATCATCTTCGTAAGCTGGTTGGGTATGTTAGTTAGATTTATTTTTGTGTAAATATGGCGTTATGTGGTTTTATTATGGTTATGGATGACATGTGTTTGTATTAGGGAAAATGTTAGCACCATTTTTCATAATACAGCTTGATGTATGAATTGATGAAAGATTATGGATGTTGTAGTTCTTTTGTAAGTGATTATGAATGTTCTTTTTAGTTCTAAATTAATATTGTTGGCTAATTTATCTTTTTTTTAAATATGTTATTTATTTCAGTGTTCATAGTTGAATGATGTTTGTTATATATATGTATATATATGTACATATTTATATGAATGTATGTGTGTGTCTATATATATATATATATATATATATATATATATATATATATATATATATATATATATATATATATTGGCAGATCAGAAGGGGAATAGTGGAGGATTACCAACAAAAGAAGTGAGGTTAAGTTTACCTCAATTTATTTTCCGTCGCTAATCCTTTGGAAATTACTAAGGGGTTGCCAACGCCTTTTTAATAATTTATTATAAATTACTTATCGTCGTTAAATAGTACATAAATAAATTAAAATTAAACTAATAAATAAAATTATATTTTTATTATATAATTAGTAAAATGATGGAAAACTGTCAAAAAACTCATGTTAAATTCCGTCATAAAAATCTGACACAATTACCGTCATGGTTTTTATTGACTATAGCATTATGCAGGAAATCCGTCGCTAAGGCCAATATAGCGACGGATTAGAAGCGGATACTGCCCCTGCTATATGCGGTTTTTTTTGTAGTGAAATCATGCACAAACTGGACGAACCCCCAACTGGATTAGTCACGATCAATGATCTATCACAAATCTCGGGTTCCAAACCCAAGCGACAAATAAGCTCATTGAAAATGAATGTGATGCTCTAGTATCAAACAAAACTCAAACTGAAACACCATTAACAGAAAGAGTACCTTGCACCATGACACCCTTTCCCTTCTCCTCCACGGTAGTAGCTCTTGAAGAAGTTGGCACGGCTTCCAAAGCATATGCCTTCACAACCTGCTTGCCTTTAGCTGATTCTGGACAGTTTTTCTTCTCATGCCCAGGCTTCCCACACTTGAAGCACTTCTTTTCAGCTTTAGGATTCTTACACAAACCTTCTGTTTGCAGTTAAAGCAAACCACCTCACTCTTTGGCTTCTTTTGGCCATTCTTCCCTTTCTTTTGTTGCTGCTTCCTCTTCTTATTATTACCACCCTGCTGTGGCTTCTGTTCTTCCTTAGGTGGAACATCATACATCTTCTTAGGAAACAGACTTTCATGCCTCAAAGCCTTCTCGACGATCTTGTCAAAGCTATCATCGAGGCGATCCACAAGCTGATTCGCAAGATATTCATCCAACCTCAAGACAAACTTCTCGTTCTTTTGGTAAGGAGTATCCACATATGAACGAGCATACTTCGACAAAGCCTCAAAGCCAGAAATATAGTCAAGAACTGGCCGACAATTCCGCTTAAGCTCCACAAATCTCTTAAACAGAATATACTTTTGCACGGTGGAGATAAACTTCGCTTCAAACTTAGCTTGGAACAGCTCCCACGAAATATCCTCTTTAGGGGTCTCAAGTGTGACAGATTTCCACCAGTCCATTGCTCTACCCTCTAACTGCCTTGAGCAAGCTTTCTCTTTGTTGCATCATCAATGCCCAAGTCCTTGAAGATCCTAACAGAAGTATCCATCCACCTCTGGACTTCTTCAACCAGTTCAGTGCCCTTGATTTGTTTCCTCCCAATGAAGAAAAGTCTTTGCATAGCTTTGCAAATTTTACAGCACTAGGCACTGAAACTCCAACATCAACCCTAGCCGCCACTAGAGTAGGAACTCTATTCATGATCGTTGCCGCCATAGCCTTGAACATGGCTGGGTTGTCTGGTTCGCCACCATTTCCGCCTCCAGTATTATCTCCCCAAGTAGCATGGCTTAATCGTCGTTTACTCATTCTTAAGGTAGGAACGTTGTTGATCAACGTCTGAGAGGTAATTAAAATACCCCAACTTTAACGACATTAGGATTATCTAAAGATGATATTAGTTGTGATGGTAAAAGAGGATAGTAATAATGGATTATTTCCATTAAAGAAATAATAATATAAATGTTTGGTAGAGAATTTGGAGAATATATATAATGAGGATTCCAAAGAGAAAAGGGAAACAAAAAGGGGATTGCATGAATTATAATGATATTTTCGAGTTAGAAAGGAAACATAAAGTTGAGCTCTATTCTATAAGAATAAGCATGGATTATTGTTTTCAAGTAACGAATAAAAGATATTTCATAACATTGTTTTACGAGTAATAAGCTAAATTGATTTTCCAATATTAGATAATAATGTGGCTAATGTTTTAAAGTGAAAATAGAAAACTGGATATGATATAGGATTTTTCTAAATATTAAAATGAATTTGTTTAAAGAAAAATATTATGTTAAATAAGAAGCGAAAACCTATATTCATGATATCGAAATATTTAAGAGTTTTAAATTTACATTTGTTTTAATTAAAAGGCCAATTAATGCTGAATATTGAACAAATGAACTCATTGGATCTTCATGATTTAATCACTGTTTATTTTGATAGTTAAATAACCGACTATCAAATCTGTGCAATGCGATTGTTGGTACGGAAAGACCAGGATCGAATTCATATTCGAAAACCATTCCAACCACCAAATATGTGAAGATATCAGAAGATGATCGAGATAGAGTATTGAAGACCATAGAATTTCATAAATGGAAGAACTACTAATAATCTTCGGTCTGCAACCAAAAATGTATTGTGGTTCTGTCATGGTTGGAATCTACGGATTGCAAGGACAACTTGCTACTGATCCTTGGGGTGATTCCTATATGAGATGCAGTAGGAGAGTGCCTTCGGTTCATCGTGTTCCTGGATGACTTGTATGGACGGATGTATGACAGAGTATTTCCAAAGGGATCACGTACGTTGATTTATTCAAACGTACCATGGTTGGGTCGCTTCCAATCTAGGTATTTTTGTGGAGGTCAATTAGTGAACTTTTTCTGGTGGATATGACAATGTGGCATCCAAAGTGAATGATGGTATGCTATTTGAAAAGATAATTCAAACCTCAAGCCTCACAACCGGGAAATGACAAAAATCGGGCAGGCAGCATGGCCACGTGGGTCGCTCCCATTAGATGATGTCGCTTTCGAGAAACGATGGTTTGATCCCAACCGTTGGTGATATACATTCGATACACTCAAGCGAAATGAGTGATTGGTCAAGTGTGGGCCAGGTTTGCAAGACGTTCTTGTTGAACCCAGTGTATTCCCCTCTAGAGATGCACTATCGGCAGGTGGCTCCATACCTTGTCATAGTCGGAATCCAATCTCCAATAATCGCCAGTGGTTTTGATTGTATACTATATATGTGGAGCATGAGATGCAAGCGTTCTGCTAGATTGTTATTTACTTGTATTTAGACACTATTATAATATCAGAAATGATATTGATTTCCAAAATGTTTTGGGTTATCATAAGGTAAAAGCCATCCATATTTATGTGTGGATTCGGTCTTACGATTACCCTTTTCTTTTAAAAGAGATTTTATCTTTAAAATCAAGTTATGTGATATCCTTAAACTTAGTGTGTTTTTCTCACTTTAGTCCACTAGACTGACCCGGTGTTTTGTAAATGCTCGCGTTAGGCCGGGTTGTACAGGTTCAAGTTATCGAATGTTGTGAAGAGACGAGCTAGAAGTATTCAGACGTATTGTATCTAGTATTTATTCTGCTGTGTGATTGTATATGAGGACATGTTATTATAACTGTCCAGATATGTGAAGTACTCTGATGATTGTAAGTATTTTTAAAAGCTCTCAATAAAGATTTATTTCTGTATTATATTTTGTTTCGTTGCGATGTGAGACTCTATGTTGTGTTGGTTCTTCTTTTATTCTAACTTTCCATATTTCACCCTCTAATTTCTTTCTATTAACTACCCTATGTTTTCGGTGCTTGGAAGGTCGGCATGAGATACCGAATTGTATTTATGTCGATTTTCGAGGCCGAAAACCCTTGGGTGATTACAATGGTATTAGAGCGAGGTTTAGTAATAACCTTGGCTCTGTGAGTAACCCCATCTCTATCGAGTAATCTGGGTTTGTAATAGCCTAGATCGAGATTGAGAGTATATATATGAGAGCGTAATTGTAAATTTTAAATACAAATATTTTATATTGTGTCATTTGATCGGTTCAATTGTTGAGAAGCCTTGAACTGGCAATGGATACAGTATTGTTCTATATAATAGCGTAAATGAAATAATTTTACCCAAATTATATTTTTGTATAGAAAGGAAATAATTTTATCAAATTATTGAGATTTTAATGTGTTTGATTGACTTGAATGGAATTCATATTGAATTAAAAAAATTTGAATTGAGACTTGACTTGATTTAGTGTAATTAAATTAAATAAATTTGTAATTTGGAATTTGAATAAATAATAATCAAATAGAAATTAATAGGATATTAATCGATTGATGTTCGAATCTGTGAAACCAAAGTAAAATATTAATATTGAACGTAAATTCAATTGATTTGGTTGTGTATGTTGTTGATTGTGAATTGTTTGTTATTGGATGATAGGTTGTTTGAATGGAAATACTCAACAATTCAATGGAGCTAAATGAATTATAAACTAAAGAATAATTTCCGGTATAATTAAACTAGAATGAAACTGCATATGAATTAGAATTTATGATTTAACCATGTATTTGATAAGGAATTGATGTTATCTGTTTGATTTTGGAATTGGTGTAGTTATACTTGTTGATTAGTGAAATATTACTTTTGAATTTCACATATTTATTACTGATATGTGAATTGAGTTAAGTACAAGTGCCAGATTGTTAGGCAGATTGATATTGGTTGAGTAAATCGCATATGCATTGAGAAATTATGCTCAATAGCACTCGTAAAAGGTACGCCTACGCGAAAATATAATATTTTGGGTTTTGATTTTTGTTTTCCGACCGTGTGGGTCGATGTGTGTATACATACATACATACATACATATATATATATATATGCAATATCGCAGATGTCACTCTGTGCAGGGAAGACTCTTCCGAATTTTTCCGGGAATTTAAAGCGTTAGAAATTTTTTGATATTTTTGAAAAATATTCATTTACGGTATTGAATTGGTTTTCGATTTATAATAAATGAGATTTGGAAGTTAATGGGATTTGTAGCATTTTCTTACCTTAGCAATTTCGAGGATGAAATTATTTTAAGTGGGGAAGAATGTAATGTCCCGTATTTTTGGTAGCCAAATATTTTATTAAATTTATTATTTTGAATATTATATTTGGGATATTAATGGATTTTAATATTTACTTCGTTATTAAAATGAAGATTGAATGTTATATATTTATATAATTATAAATCGAGATCGAAATGGCGCCGCAGTTCGTAATATGGAGTTTTGAACTTAAACTGAATATACGGGATCCGATATAAGTTGGATTTCTGTGAAACAAGAAACTTGGAATTTTTTTGATTATAATTTTCTAATGGAAGAGAAAAATCCAGATTTTGTGGTATAGATTGTTAGTTGTGGCTAAATCAAATTTTAAAATAGTCGCTATGGAAATCGTTATTAAAATATAATGTTTATTAATTAATTTAACAAGGTTTTAATATATTTTAAATACCGTTTTAAATGGATATTGATAATATTGAGTTGTATATTCCATATTTGTTTATATTTGAAGCTAATATATTTTATTTGGATATTTATGATAATAATAATAATTTATTATTATTTAATTAAATTATTTTGGAGTTTATATAATATTTTATCGATATTATATAGGCCTTAAAAACAGTTTTCTTTTCAAACGACTTCCATTTTCGACGAAACAAGTTTTATTGGAATGCGTACAATTAATTATTGCTAGATTTCCAATTTGGAACCAATCGGAGTTGTTTAATCAATGAGCGATATTTAACGATTAACCGATAAATTAAAATAACACTGTTGTAAAACGGAGTTTGTTTCCAATGAAATTTATTTCATTAGGACCAGAATGTTGATACGGAGCAATGTGTCCATTTTCGTTTTGTTTGGAGTAAGTGTGCGATGGTATGAATTTAATGGTTAACGATGAATGGCGATTAACGGGTGTAAGCAATATATTTTTATACCGTATAAAATATAAAATATAATGTAGCTTGTTTCCTAAATAAAAGATGTACCCCAAGCCATTTCTTTTCGCGAGTGCCTATGTGATTTCAGCCGAAATGGTGCTTCACCCTACCCTATTCACCTTCATGTTTAAGCAAAGGAAAATACACGTTGTAGTACAGCCATACTATCCCTTCCCTAACCTATATACTCAGCTATATTTTCACCCTCGACCCTTCCCCATCAAATCCTTCACCATACGGACACATGTTTCGATCAATATATTGAAAAGAAAACCTACGTTACATCTAATCTGTCCTTTCTTCTCTTATGCTGTTAACCTCAAAAGGACAAGAAAATTCATGGCTGCTCCAGCTGCATGCTACATACGCCTGTCCCCTCACATGAAGGACATGATACTCATCTGCAATTTGCATGTATATAAGTAGTCGTCATCATCTTCATTTGATCTGCAACCAAAAATGGGAAACCGAATATTCATACAAAGGAAAACAATATATATATATATATTCACATATCCTTGTCTATACTAATGCAAAACCATAGAACAATTCATTTAAAAATTCAAGTACAATAGTCTTGTTTCCTTATGCAAGTAACAAAACACAAATTTCTCCATTGAAATAGTAAAAACAACAGCTAAGAAACAGTGAATTCAATAGCTAAAGTCACAGTAAAACGCACAGATGAAGAAATAGTAAAATGTATATATATATATCTGTACATCAAATCTGCAAAGATGAACAAAGGAAACTACATATATGAATATATTTATACCATCAATCTACAGACAATTGAGACAGCTAAAAATATATGAATTTGTACAATAAATTTACAAATAATCGAAACAGCTAAATATAATTCGATTTCATGTACAAATTCAGATGAGGACTGTTGCCATACATATAAAAATCAAACACAAAATCTACAATATGCAGATTTCAAATCTCTGATGGAATAAACAACTCAGTAGCTTCATAGCTGCACCTAAGCTACACATAAACAGCTCGATCATTGTATTTATTTGAGCAGACCAACTGTACTGCAAATCCAGCACAAAACCCTTCAAATCCTCTGCTAAAGCATCATGCAATTATCAAAACTCCCATCACCAGTACAACCAACTAGGAAAAGAGAAGAAGCCAATGGCCTAAGCATACAGTAGCTGAACCCACCTTCGATGAGCCTTTGATAGACATTGATCTTATCTGAATCAACCACACTATATAAATACACACATAGTGTTTGACAAATCCCAGAACATATGAACGAACACGGTAATGAAAAAAAAACCATTCGAACCACTAAAACATGTGAAAATCGCAAAGCAACTTAAATAGCGAGATAAACTTATCTGAGTTGCGATCCATTCTCTGCAATTCAGCATGCTATTGATAGGTTTCATAAAGATTGTGTATGTTGCCAAGAAACTAGGGTATGGGTAGTTGAAAAATTAAAGCACGGGTTGAGATTTTAAGGATGGTAGTTCAGTAGTTGAATTTGGGTTGAGGAGTTGCTTCACATACGGGAATTTGGGGGTATTCAGAGGAAGTGTGGCTTGGTTGAAGTCTACGGGTTTGACAGGAAAGGGGTCGAGTTGGTGTTTAGGGCAAGGAAAAGATGGAAATTGGAAAGAGGAGGATGATGGACTGACTTTGAAGGGCACGGCAGCCACGGATGTGGAATTTTTGAGATATAGGGTTTTGCCATTTTTTTTGTGAATACAGTTGAAGACGGGGAGGGTAAATGATGGCCGGTTGTTTTTAAGGGAAAATAAGAAGGTGCTGGTTTTTTTGGGGGCCGAACTGATTTCAAGGGGTAAGGGCCATTCCATATTTTCCAATGAAATTTGAGTTTAATTCATTTATAAATACATACCATATTTATATAATTCGTATTTCATGCCTATGATTTCAGAATTTGATAAAACGAAAAATGTCGAGATCGTATCAACGAGCTTTTCAACATGGAGCTGGGTAGGTCAGGAATAGAAGCAGCCTAGAATTTGTCAAATTAATTGTCTGTTTAATTTGACTAAAACGAACCATTTTATCGACGTAACAAATCCAAGGTGAGTTCAACTCACTCAATTAATCCTCTTTATATTTTATATAAACCAGGTTTCTATTTTATGTGTAATGTTTACTAATAAGTGATGATTGAATGATTGTTCGCATGGATGCTGAATATTTTTAGAGATTCACTGATTAAATTTAACGTTTTTTTAATTTAATCAAATTAAATCGTTATATTAACGATTAGATTCCAAACGAGATAACTTACCTTGTTGGTTATGTTTATAGTAATATAAATATATTAAATAAATAATGGGTGTTGAATGGACGTTATAAATTGATTGTTGACTATTATTAGTTAAACTGTTTATTTCTATTTACCGTGATAAATATATTGTCATATTAAATTTGAGGTAATCCATTGTGATGCAGGGAAGAACAGGTTGGAGGGATCCAAACGGATTCCTTAAATATATTAAATATTATTTATTTTCATATTATCAATATATGGAAAATCCTGATTGGGTGATTAATTTGATTATTGATAGTTGACTGGAAATTCAAATCCTTGTTTTGTTTTAACCAATGGGCAATATTGGTTGAGTAATCGACAATAAATGGCCTAAGAATTAATTGATTTGTTTATATTGATTTACCGTTAGATGAATCGATAGAACTGAAGTTATAAAATTTATTTAATAACTAGAGATAAATTTTGAAATATATTATTTGAAATAAAAGTTTATTAAAAGAAAATAAATATTTATTATTTAAATTTTCAATTAATTATTAATTGATTTTATAAAGTAAATGCTGATGTTAATCAGATTTATAAATATGAGAATAGGAAACTAACCAAACAGATAAAAATTGGACAATTGTTTTGTTAAGAAACAATTAAATGGAATTATTTAAATAAATTATATTATTAATTAGTTTAAAGTGAGAACTAATTGGAATCGGTTAATGGGATAATCGTGGTTTGAGTTGACAAAATAGACCGTTTTTAATTGGTATTGATTTTAATCTGTTTTGAATAAAATAGTTTAACAAATATTGTTTTTATTTTAATACGATTTAAAAAGGAATTTACTATTTATATTTGTTAATAAGGAAATTAACTACTAAAGTAGTTAATGATTGAAGTAAATTATTATTTTAATTAATAATAATTTAGGGAATTACTTTTTAATTGAAATTCATTTAAAAAGTAATCGAAGGTGAAATGAAATCCAATTGAATGGTGAAAGCAGTTTATGAACAAGTTTTATTTTAAAACTGAGTTTTATAACAAAGTTATAAAAGAAGTTTTAAGCGAATACTACAACTTAAAATGAATGTTACTTAAATATTTGAATTAAGAAAAAGGAAATTAAGATAAAAGGTTTTACGATAAACCAGGATTATATAAAAGAGGTTAGAGGTGTTATATAGTTAAATTTAAGTTAACGTTACTTAATAATGGGATTAAGTAAAAAGGGGAAATTAAAATAAGATTTCCAAAGCAGGAATGGTTGAATGGATTTGGAAAAGAATTGGTGAAAGTCATTTTAGTAAAAGAAGTGGGTCATAGGATTTTGTAAACAAATCCAACTTACGAAATGAATTTGTAAGGGTAAAGGTTAGAAAGTTGTATTTCATAAGAAATTACTTAATTATTAATTAAGAAATAATGGTTATACCCGAGAAAGAGATTTTCAAAAAGATAAGAAGGCTTATGGAACCATAATTTGAATAAAATAGTTAAATGGAATTTGTATTGATATTAGAATGAAATATTGGTTTTTGGATTACAACTTATATTTATCTTAAGGTAGGAACGTTGTTGATCAAGGTCTGAGAGGTAATTAAAATACCCCAATTTGAATGACATCAGGATTATCTGAAGATGATATTAGTTGTAATGTTAAAAGAGGATAGTAATAATGGATTATTTCCATTAAAGAAATAATAATATAAATGTTTGGTGGAGAATTGGGAGAATATATATAATGAGGATTCCAAAGAGAAAAGGGAAATAAAAAGGGGATTGCGTGAATTATAACGATATTTTCGAGTTAGAAAGGAAACGTAAAGTTGAGTTCTATTCTATAAGAATAAGCATGGATTATTGTTTTCAAGTAATGAATAAAAGATATTTCATAACTTTGTTTTACGAGTAATAAGTTGAATTGATTTTCCAATATTAGATAATAATGTGGCTAATGTTTTGAAGGTGAAAATAGAAAACTGGATATGATATAGGATTTTTCTAAATATTAAAATGAATTTGTTTAAAGAAAAATATTATGTTAAATAAGAAGCAAAAATCTATATTCATGATATCGAAATATTTAAGAGTTTTAAATTTACGTTTGTTTTAATTAAAAGGCCAATTAATGCTGAATACTGAACCAATGAAATCATTGGATCTTCATGATTTAATCACTGTTTATTTTGATAGTTAAAAAACCGACTATCAAATCTGTCCAATACGATTTTTGGTACGAAAAGACTGGGATCGAATTCATACTCGAAAACCATTCTGACCACCAAATACGTGAAGATATTAGAAGATGATCGAGATGGAGCATTGAAGACTGTAGAATCTCATAAACGGAAGAACTGCTAATAATCTTCGGTCTGCAGCCAAAGATGTATTGTGGTTCTGTTGTGGTTGGAATCTACAGATTGCAAGGACTACTCACTACTGCTCCTTGGGGTGATTCCTATATGAGATGCAGTAGGAGAGTTCCTTCGATTCATCCTATTCCTAGATAACTTGTATGGACGGATGTCTGACAGAGTATTTCCAAAGGGACCGCGTAAGTTGATTTCTTCAAACGTACCATAGTTGGGTCGATCCCAACCCGAGTATTTTTATGAATGTCAATTAGTGAATTTTTTCTGGTGGATCTAACAATGTGGCATCTAAAGTGAATGGTGGTATGCTATCTGAAAAGATAATTCAAACCTCAAGCCTCACAACCGGGAAATGACAAAAATCGGGCAGGCAGCATGGCTATGTGGGTCGCTCCCATTAGTGTGTATAATCACATATGTAGAGAAATTCCTTTTGCTTCTTTAATCTATTTCGATTCTGTCCCTTTCGGGAAACAGTGGTTTCAGCCCAACCGTTGGTGATATACATTCAATACACTCAAGCAAAATGAGTGGTCGGTCATGTGTATGCCGGGTTGCAAGACGTTCTTGTTGAACCCAGTGTATTCTCCTCTAGAGATACACTATCGGTGGGTGGTTCCATACCTTGTCATAGTCAGAATCCAAAATCCAATAAGTGCCCGCGGTTTTGATTGTATACTATATATGCGGAGCGTGAGATGCAAGCATTTCGCTAGATTGATATTTACTTGTATTTAGACACTATTATAGTATCAGAAAATATATTGATTTCGAAAATGTTTTGGGTTATCGTAAGGTAAAGACCGTCTATATTTATGTGTGGATTGGGTCTTACGATTATCCTTTTCTATCAAAAGAGATTTTAACTTTAAAATCAAGTTATGTGATACCCTTAAACTTAGTTTTTTTCACTCTGGTTTACCAGACTGACCCGATGTTTTGTAAATACACGAAATGGCTGAGGAGAGGTTCCTTTTTGAGGGTATGCTGGTTTTATTTTAAGAACGAGTGATTGCCCTTCTCCGACCCTCTCGGGTTAGACCGGGTTGTACAGGTTCAGGTTATTGAATGCTGTGAAGAGACGAGCTGGAAGTGTTCAGACGTATTGTATCTCGTATTTATTCCGTTGTGTAATCGTATATGAGGACAGATTATTATAACTGTCCAGATGTGTGATGGATTGTAAGTATTTTTAAAAGCTCTCAATAAAGATTTATTTTTGTATCATATATTGTTGCGCTGCGATGTGAGACTCTGTGTTGTGTTGGTTCTTCTTCTTCTTCTTCTATTCAAACTTTCTTTCTTTCTTATCTCACCCTCTAATTTCTTTCTATTAACTACCCTGTGTTTTCGGTGCTTGGAAGTTCGGTATGAGATACGGAATTGTATTTATGTTTATTGTCAAGGCCAAAAACCCTTGGGTCGTTACACTCCCCATTGAAAGAAACCTTATTAGCCTAAGTAGCATTTAGGACAACTTTTGAGACTCTAGTTGAGACATTTACCCTTTGCATGGATGAAAGCTCCAAGGAGGATAAGGAGGGTGAGAAATGAGAAAGCTCCAACAGAAACAAGAAGAAGGAATACTGGAGAAACAAGAAGAAGAGCTTCAAAAAGGACGCAAAGACTTGTACGAGGTGTAACCGCAAGGGCCATAAGACCAAGGATTGTAGGACCTCGTTAGCGAAAAAGGAGTTCGAGGGAAAATGTTACAATTGCCACGAAGAAGGACACATGTCCAAAGACTGCCCAAAGCTCAAAGTTGTAAAAGTGACCAGAACTTTGCAATAGATGCAACCCCAATTCATAGCCCACCCCAGGACATCGAGGGAAGCCCGCACTCGAAGGTATAATCTCAATTTTAGGAAATTCAGCATATACCTTGTTTGATTCTGGAGCGACCCATTCTTTTATCTCTAAGTGATTAGTAAATCTATTGAATCTTCCCATATCCATCTCGGATAGTCTGATAGTGGTGGCCAACCCTATCGGAGGATCTAAGTATCTTGAGCTATTGTGTAAAGACCTGGTATTGGAGGTCGATAATGTCGAGTTCCATTGCAAAGCGTATGCATTGGATTTTATGGGGTATGATTAGCTATGGACTGGCTATCGTTTTATGGGGCCGTCCTAGATTGTAATACGAGAATCATTCGTCTTAGGAGCCAAGGACGACGCAGCCTAAATATTCCTTATGATGTTAGAAACAAGGACAAAGCTTTATTATATTCCTTGTCTCCTAGTTCTGAAGGACCATCTTCAGTCCCTATATTTTGTGAGTTCTTGGACATTTTTGAGGAAGTCATGGGACTTCCACCCCATAGAGAAATCTCCTTTTGTATTGACCTAGAGAAGGACACTAGACCTGTAGCACTGCCCTTGGGGCATATGGTGCCCAAGGAAAGAAAGGAGTTCGATAAACAGATTTCGGAATTATTACAAAAAGGTTTTATTCATCGAAGTACCTCAGAATGGGGTGCACCTGTTGTATTTGCCACAAAAACAGATGGATCTTTGAGACTTTGTGTGGACTATAGAGAACTTAATAAATTGACCAAAAAGAATATGTACCGTTTACGAAGAATCGATGACCTTTTTGACCACTTGGTAGGAGCCCGAGTATTTTCCCAACTAGACCTTGCTACTGGATTTCACCAGTTGAGAATTGCGGAGGACGGCAAGGAAAAAACTGCGTTTAGGAAACCAGACGGATTGTTCCAATAGGAAGTTATGCCCTTCGGATTAACAAATGCACCTGCCTTCTTTGTGTTAGAGTTTATGCCCTAGAGGCAATCCATTTGATGAGATGAATACCACTATTGATGTTATTATTTTATTTGGAATAAAATAAAATATTCTGTTATGTTATATTTACTGCGTAATATAAATATTAACATAATAGAAGTCCTTAGAATAATAATACGGAATTATATGGTTCGAGTAAGACTGAACTTGAGATTATATAATGTGATAAGTATTAAAATTCTTAAATGTCCCTGGTCGAGTTTTATTGTTTATACAGGACAACAATAAAGCGTTATGACTAGTATATTGATTGACTGATGATCACATCTCATTGATCATTAATATACGTGATATTAAAGTCAAGATATAAATACGTATTGGAGAGTAGCGTATTGGGCTGACCCATCGTGAGATAACTACATGGAATATAATCAACAGTATCATAAGTTATTCTCATAGGGACAGTGATGTAATGGTCCTTAGACCTGAAATCATTATAATTTTATTGGACAATATTTGTGTTTTGATATCATCTAAAGTTATTCGTAACAGAGTAACGATAACGGTGATTATTGGATACATCTCGAATCGAATGAAAATTATGAATGATCTAGATGGAATTTAACCCTACAATATATTCGTAGTGATATCCATGGGCCTCTTGATTGAGTGAGACTGTGAAATGCATGGTCGTGCTCAAATAATGATTTTTTTTAAATAGTCTACTCATCGATCAAGAAAACGGATTAAATTATAACGGGGATGATACGATCCATGCCTCTAGTCTAATCCTGGATATATCGGTTAAAAGGATTATATTACATTGAGACACTGGTCACAGAACATGTTATATCGAATCGATAAAATTATTATAACTTGGGTAGCAGTGATGTGTTGCTAGATACCGCTCATTGTTTATAATTAAAATTTGATTTAAATTATTGCCAACGTTGTAATAACCTATAGGGTCACACGCTTAGAACATTGTAAGGGAAAGGCTGTTTTGATTTTGGATAAAGTAAAATATCAATCGTTGATATTTGTGGTTGAAAAGGTATAAGGAATTGTTCCTTATTTTAGTGTGCACGTGTATTTATTAAAAGGGGGTTTTCTTCCTTTTAAATATACACGGTTATTCACTTTTTAACCGACCTCCTTTTAGAAAAGAAAACCCTAGATCGAAATAGGAATGGCGGCTATGTGAAAACCCGTAACTTCCCGTAAAGGAAAGCCGCGGATAGTTCGAGAACAAGCCACAAAATAGAACACATACAGAAGAACATTTCATTGTATATAACAACAATGCATCAGATTACAAGAATATACAGAGTATAAATGAATATTACACAGAAATATCAGAGATTTAAATTACATTTAAATACATAGCAGCAGAAAATAATACAATACACAACTAGAAGAGATATACGGATACAAAGCTTTCCGGATATCATTCCAGCTGTAAACCAGGATCCTGTGAATATAAATCTGCAAAAACCAAAACTACTAGCTGCCCGTGTCAAAATAAGGGCACCCAGAGTTTAGGTTAAAACAATAAACTCCAGGTCAGTCATGTGACTGGTGTGAGAACTAAAACAGTTGTAAATTTTTCTTTTAAAGATAGGTAAATCAAGGGACCACGCCGTATAACACGGAACGGGTTTCCTCCCAAGAATACCAGTGCATATAAGCAAACAGCGCAATGCTTTTCTAAAAATGAAGCTGTTATAAGACCCAGGTCCCATCACACAATGCATCGCAGCCGAGGATAGGGTTTTCCCTTATAACAGCCAAACATGCTTAGTACGTTTTAAAACAAATCATTTGATACTACTATAAGTGCATGGTGTATAAAACAACTTCAAATCATAAGTATCAATCATAGGCGGCATGAATGCCCCATAACACTATGTCGCCATATATAGGTTTACAAATAAAACCGCAAATGTCACGTATTTGGAAATTGGGTTTCCATCTATGAACCGAGGCAAAAGATAGTCCTCAACCGATTCGTGACTCTCTAGCCCGAGCCACAGGTCAGAGCTCGAGTGACCTTGGAGCGACAGGGCCGGTCCACCGATGTGGATTAAACTTAAACCCTGAACATGCGTTCCCCCGCCCTATGGGGCGTAAATGAGCCAACGAATGACTCCATCGGACCCGGATCGTCCGATCAAACCGAGGCGCCTCGCAACAGCAACAACCACATAAGTCAAACTCATCAGGGCGTGTAAAACCACTGACGCCACTTCTAACTAGAAAGAAACGCATGCCCTCCCTGAGGTCCGTCTCCCATTTTTGGTTCATACCGGGTGTGAAACTCGCGAAGTAAACGTTACACAAAGCTACGCCACAAAGGCCGTGCTTTGATCATCAACCACAAGACTTTGCTTTTCAACAGAAGCCTTGATCATTTGCCACTTAGGCATGCCACACAGGCAATTCACTCCATGCGTTTGATATCCATCAATATATAACCCCTGAGCTCGTACGTCTCAGAGAAGGGCGTTAAGCAAGAGAATAAATTCTCCGCCGCCAAACAGATATATATTTAATAGAGATCAATCACACGGACTAAAATCCAATGTCAGACACACAGTCCATTTACAAGTCCGTTCTGGGTCTGAACGAAACCGGAGGCACCTAGTACCCCGCATATCCATCGATCTCCAAGTACGTCTGTACGATCACCAACTGTTTCCATCTTCTTGGGTGTACAGCCCAATCAAGATCATCAGTAATTACCCAAACGACGTGAAGACCTCCGGTCTTCGACCATCGTCTTCATCTTCGACTTATCGTCGTATCAGTTATTCAGAATGGGATAAACCCGGTCTTTCCGAATAACTCACGTATATTTTAAATAAGTGTTACACAAACACAACATACGCCTCATTCCAATTCATCAGTCACTAACCGTAAATTAATCAAGAGAATAATTCCCCAAATATTAACCCCGAAGGCCGAAACCAACATAAGATCAATATCCAGAAAACCGTTCTGCTTAGCTAACCGACAGTTAGTTTCTAAATTTCACATTCATAGGGAAAGGTTCCCATTAATTTTATCCAAGATAAATTCCTTATATTTACTCTTTAATCTATCCTTTTGAATTTCGATTCAACTAGCCGGGATTAACGAAACTTACCGAAGTAATCATTTGTTTTAATTTCCCAATCCCAACCTATTTATCCCATGAAGTAAAACTGGTAATACTTCATATCTAACACCACAGTGTTATCGGTAAATTCAATTACCATTTCACGTTCAAATCTAATTAAAGATTTAACTATCGCCTGGAGCAAAACTGGTGATACTCCATTCTCGATTATTTCAATCTAATTAAAGATTCATTATAACTCCACTTAGTTTTAATCGTTAACTGGGTTAAAGAATCAGTGTCATTTAAAACACGGTTCACGATAAACCCAAAATCACATTCCATTAATTATCGGGTTAAAGAACAAGTGTTATTTAAAACACTGTTCACGATAAACCCAAAAATCATTCCATTAATTATCGGGTTAAAGAACAAGTGTTATTTAAAACACTGTTCACGATAAACCCAAAAATCAATACCAATTCAATTCCAATTAAATATCATTTAATTGGTACACTTCATTAAATCTAAATAAAAAGATTTAATCTTTTCTCAACTGGGTTCAAGAACAGTGTTAGTGAAGGCACCATTCACGACAAACCCAAATCACATTTGATATTCAATATAAGGCTCTGAATAGAAAATATATCGGCTTATATTCAATATCAAATTCTACGATTAACAAATGTCGTATTGGAAATAACGATATAAATATATATCTTTCAAATTTCCATAACAACATCTGTATAATCACGAATTTCAACATCGAAATATTCCGAAGACAATTTCGATTCAAATCCATTCCAATGCAATCATTGGAAATTTTGGTTATTTTTAAAACCCTTTTCAAATTCAATTTATTTGTTTAAAAATAAATAGAATTATATTTCTAGTTCAAAACTAGTTCATTTCGATAAAAATCTATTTTTATCTTTTCAAATATGGAGTTTTTCATCCCAATTTTCCCCAAATCATTTGTTATGATTTTACACAAATTATTACTATTTTTAATAATTTTATCAAGGCCCGTACAGTCGATTTCCATTAATGGCCATCGAACTGCACTTACAGCGACCTTTTTCAAATTTGATTTGGACGTAACTCCAAATTCAACCGTTAGATTTTGAATTTCTAATATTCGTTAGAAAGCTCTTTTCGATACGAACCCAACGGTTCCGGTTTTAGGAGAATCCGACGGTCAGATCTCCCGTAACATTCGTTTGAATTAAATGGTCGAAATTCGCGAACTGCCGCGGCGCGGCGCGTTCTATTCAGGCCATTATATTATATATATAATATATATTACGTCGATTTCTATTTAAAACGAATTTTATAAATCGTTTTAAATTCGTTTCAAAAGCAATTTCAAACTTCCTTTTCAATTCAAATCAAAATTGAATTCTTCTTTATAAATTCGTTTTAAAATTCATTTCTATTCAATTCAAATTTCAATTCAATTTGAATTCATTTCAATTCGCTTTCAATTCAATTTGAATTCGTTTTCAATTCAATTCAAATTCATTCATTCATTTTCTAATCTAATCAAATTCGTTATATATTCAATTGAAATCCAATTCGTTCTATATTCAATTGAAATCCAATTCGTTATATATTCAATTGAAATCAAATTCGTTGTATATTCAATTCGAATTTATTTTCTTTATATATTCAATTCGAATTCATATTTTCTTTATATATTCAATTCGAATTCATTTTCTTTATATATTCAATTCAAATTCATTTTCTTTATATATTCAATTCGAATTCATATTTTATTTCAAAATATTCGATTTCGAAATCACTTTTCAATATTCATTTTAAAATGAATAAAATCGATATAAATATCGTTCACGTCAAAATGGCGTCAATCTAATCAACACGGCTTCATATATTTCTATTTTCAAATATTCTATTTCAAATATTTCTTTTTCAAATATTTCCCTTTTAAATATTTCTATTCCAAATATTTCTATTTCAAATATTTCTATTATTAAAATATTTCGTTCAACATATGACTAATCTCAACGGATGAGTATTGTCAACACATGAACCTTTATTTTATATTGATAAAGATGTAAATTTTATTACTAAAATATTTCGTTCAACACATGACCAATCTCAATGTATGAGTACTGTCAACACATGAACCTTTATTTTATATTGACAAAGATGTAAATTTTATTACTAAAATATTTCGTTCAACACATGACCAATCTCAATGTATGAGTACTGTCAACACATGAACCTTTATTTTATATTATTCTTTATTTTCTAAATTGGAATGAGGCCCAATCAATTACCATATAAAGTTAATTATATGGATTTTCATACAACACATGTATAATAGCATTGAAAAATAATCAACCATCAACCAAAGTGCACTACACTGTATAAGCATCAAATATAGATATCTAACGCTTATAACAGCCTGTCAATCAATCGATTGACATATTTAATCAATCAGGATGAGTGAACTTCAAATTTCATCCCAACACCCGTGTGGGGTTTCAAACAATCAAACACAGATTTTATTTGTGCAGTTGGGCGATGTGTAAAATTTATCGTCCCAATCAATGTCAGTCAAATCAGTGTATATAAACAAATCAGCCGATTTGTTTATAAATATCTATTTGTTCACTTTCACGTTAAAAATTATATTCTTAACGATAAAACATTTTATTCAACCTATGAAAATATTCTATTCAGTTCATTTATTCAATAAAATGATATTTTTATTTTCTAACATATTTTAGAAAATTTCGGCGGCATAACGGCACGATACTAGAAACGGGACGAGGCCTAGCCTTATCCCCGGTCTAGTGAAGGCCCACGCCATTCACACATCAATCAAATCAATTTATTTCACCAAACAATTCAATTTCAAATCAAACCATCTAACTAATCTATGCAACCAAACAAACAAGTCCATGGTCTGTGGACGGTTGTGTCGGGTGCTACTAAGCACCGTCTGCATCCTAGTATATATATATAACTAGAAAAAGAAATTGAAAGGTGAGAAATTCTCACCGATAGCTATCCCGATTCCACGACTCTTCTTTGATAGAAATCTTCTTCGTTATCGCATTTTTGCCATCTTCGTTGCTTTCGTTGCCCGTATTCACTACATATGTAAAAATCGAATTTTCACTACGCTATTCAATATATAAAAATCGAATTTTTATTTCGATGTTCAATATATAAAAATCATATTTTTACTTCGATGTTCAATATATAAAAATCACATTTTTCTTTGTTATAAAAATCTAACTTTTCTTTGTATAAAAATATAACCTTTTTCTATATAAAAATATCGTCTTTCCTTATATAAAAATATCGCCTTTCCTAGACTAAAAATTCGACCTTTCTGCTAAATAAAAATCCGACCTTTCTGCTAAATAAAAATCCGACCTTTCTTCTAAATAAAAATCAAACTTTTCTTGTCTACTTCACATATAACAATTCAATCTCTTCAACGCTCACTTCACAATAAAATCGTATTTTTGTAACAACCCGAAAATCTGGGCCAGTTTAAAAATTTTATTTTGGCAATTTTAGCAAATTTTGATTATTTAAAATGAATTATTTTAAATAATATCGACGAGAAATTTATTTTGAATAGAATTCGAACGTATATATTATACGCGTCGTCGTTAGAATATAAATAATTATATATAATTATAAATAGAATTGAAAATGGCGCGGTAGTTCGATAATTCGATTTCAAACTTCAATTGAATGTACCGGGTGCAAAACAATCCGGATTTTAGTGAAACCAAAAATAATGGAATCTAATAGTGAATATCTTTCTAACGAAGTTAACAAACCGAGATTTCACTTTAGAAATGATAAGATATGTCCAGTTGAAAATTCAGAATAGTCGCTGTGGAATTTATATATATTTTATATAATATATAGCCCTTAAAAATAGCCGTTTTGCAAACGACCTCGGATTTCGACGAAACCACTTTTGTTGGGTCCGTGATGTTAAATTATTGCTAGGTTTCAAATTTCACAATTTTTCGAATCAATATGTGAGCGTGGCGAAGGAAAACGCGTTTGACCAGTTTCTGTTGAATTTAATCGACTGGAAATTGGCCATTTTGCAAACGGTCTCAGAATTCGCCGAAACTAGTTTTGTTAGGACCGTATCGCCAATACGAAGCTAGAAAATATTTTTCTGGAATTTTTCTAGTTAGTATGTGACCCCGGTAATTTGAAATGTACGTTTAAAATCCAATATAGTGATTTAAATGTAAATTAAAAGGAAACTGATCGCAACGATCAAATCAGCTTGCGATACATATCCCATTGTGTTCGGAATGGGGGTAATACGCTAGGGACGACAGTCGGCAGGTTCGATTTCGAGTTCGAATAAAAACCTTACTTTTCATAGAAGAAAAATAATAAAATATATTAATAATAAAACCCCACCCTCCCTCTTAATTGGTCAACCCTCATTCTCCTTCCCCCCCCCCCCGTCAGTTTTCCAGATCTAAAAAAAAAAATAAAAAAATAAAAAAATAGCGCGATCCCGTTCCCTCGACCCTCCCCTCGGAGCCGATCATCGCGTCGCCGCCCAGGCGGGTCCCCATCACCACCGCTCACCCACGACCTCAGCCCCCTGTGCTCCTCTCCCCCTTGGACGCCGAATCCCAAAACCCCCTTTCCCCGATTGAAGACCCCCAACCGCCGCCAAGGGTCAGTGCCGCCCACCTCGAGAAGGCAGCGCCCAACTGCCGTTCCCCCCCCCCCAATCTTCCTCGATCCGTGAACCAGGAGCGCCCCCCCCTTCAAGCGACAGTGATGAACTCTCCCCCCCTCTTCTCCGATTGCTGTAGAAAAGGGTGCGTTTTCTTCTTTCTTTTGTTTATTTCTTTGACTCATAATTTTAGTTCTATAGGAAAAAAAAAAAACTGTTTTTTTTTTTATTTAGAAAAGGATTATATATATATATATTTATGAAAAGAATATATTTTTAATCTTATAAAGGTGAGGTTTTTCTTATGAAGCTTTGATTTATAATTCACAAAGTTAAGATTTTTATAATCAAGGTACGTTTTTTTTAATATATAAAAATACGGTTTTTAATGATGAACAACAAATAAAGATTGGAACTTTATTTTATATGGACGACATATAAATGAGATTTTCGATTATATTTTTATATGTAAATTAGCGAGTAAAAATATGATTTTTATCTATTGAACTTCGAAGTAAAAATTCGATTTTTATATATTGAACTTTGAAATAAAAATTCGATTTTTATATATTGAACTTTGAACTAAAAATTCGATTTTTATATATTGAACTTTGAACTAAAAATTCGATTTTTATATATTGAACTTTGAACTAAAAATTCGATTTTTATATATTGAACTTTGAACTAAAAATTCGATTTTTATATATTGAACTTTGAAATAAAAATTCGATTTTTATATATTGAACTTTGAACTAAAAATTCGATTTTTATATATTGAACTTTGAACTAAAAATTCGATTTTTATATATTGAACTTTGAACTAAAAATTCGATTTTTATATATTGAACTTTGAACTAAAAATTCGATTTTTATATATTGAACTTTGAACTAAAAATTCGATTTTTATATATATAGTGACTACGGGCAACGAAGATGACGAAGATGCGATAGCAATGAAGATTTCTATCATTGAAGTGCCGTGGAGCTAGGATAGCTATAAGTGAGAATTTCTCACCCTTCGTTTTCTTTTCTAGTTATATATATATATATACTAGGATGCAGACGGTGCTTAGTAGCACCCGACACAATCGTCCACAGACCATGGACTTGTTTGTTTGGCTGTTTGGTTATTGATTGTGATTTTGGTTTGAATGTGGTTTGTGGTGTGAAAAATCGAATCGATAAATTGGTTAGGATTAGACGTGCGCCGTTATAAGGTGTAGGAGTAAGGCTAGGTTAGACCCTTACTCCAAATTTTGTGGTTTGCAAAATGAAATTGATTTGATTGATGAGTGAATGGCGTGGGCCTTCACTAGTCCGGGGATAAGGCTAGGCCTCGTCCCGTTTCTAGTATCGTGCCGTTATGCCGCCGAAATTTTCTAAAATGTGTTAGAAAATAAAAATATCATTTTATTGTGTAAATGAATTGAATAGAAATTCATAGGTTGAAATAAAATGTGTTATCGTTAAAAATATAATTTTTAACGTGAATGTGAATAAATAAATATTCATTTACAAACCAGACGGTTTGTTTATGTACACCTATTTGAATGACGTTGATTGGGTCGATAAATTTTACACATCGCCTAACTGCACAAATAAAATATGTGTTTGATTGTTTGAAACCCCACACGGGTGTTAGGATGAAATTTGAAGTTCACTCATCCTGGTTGATTAAATATGTCGATCGATTGATTGACAGGCTGTTATAAGCGTTGAATATCTATATTTGATGCTTATACAGTGTAGTGCACTTTGGTTGATGGTTGATTATTTTCAATGCTATTATATACATATGTTGTATGAAAATCCATATAATTAACTTTATATGGTAATTGATTGGGCCTCATTCCAGTTTTAAAATAGAAATATTTGAAAAAGAAATATTTGAAATAGAATATTTGAAAATAGAACTTTATGAAGCCGTGTTGATTAGATTGACGCCATTTTGACGTGAACGATATGTATATCGATTTTATCGATTTCGAATTGAATTGAAAACGATTTCGAAATAAATTGAATTGAAAACGATTTCGAAATAAATTGAATTGAAAACGATTTCGAAATGAATTGAATTGAAAACGATTTTGAAATGAATTGAATTTATAACGATTTCGAAATGAATTGAATTGAAAACGATTTCGAAATGAATTGAATTGAAAACGATTTCGAAATGAATTGAATTGAAAACGATTTCGAAATAAATTGAATTGAAAACGATTTCGAAATGAATTGAATTGAAAACGATTTTGAAATGAATTGAATTTATAACGATTTCGAAATGAATTGAATTGAAAACGATTTCGAAATAAATTGAATTGAAAACGATTTCGAAATGAATTGAATTGAAAACGATTTCGAAATAAATTGAATTGAAAACGATTTCGAAATAAATTGAATTGAAAACGATTTCGAAATAAATTGAATTGAAAACGATTTCGAAATAAATTGAATTGAAAACGATTTCGAAATGAATTGAATTGAAAACGATTTCGAAATGAATTGAATTGAAAACGATTTTGAAATAAATTGAATTTATAACGATTTCGAAATGAATTGAATTGAAAACGATTTCGAAATGAATTGAATTGAAAACGATTTCGAAATGAATTGAATTGAAAACGATTTCGAAATGAATTGAATTGAAAACGATTTTGAAATAAATTGAATTTATAACGATTTCGAAATGAATTGAATTGAAAACGATTTCGAAATGAATTGAATTGAAAACGATTTCGAAATAAATTGAATTGAAAACGATTTCGAAATGAATTGAATTGAAAACGATTTCGAAATGAATTGAATTGAAAACGATTTTGAAATGAATTGAATTTATAACGATTTCGAAATGAATTGAATTGAAAACGATTTCGAAATGAATTGAATTGAAAACGATTTCGAAATGAATTGAATTGAAAACGATTCGAAATGAATGGAATTGAAATGAATTCAAATTGAATTGAAATTCGAATTGAATAGAAATGAATTTTAAAACGAATTTATAAAGAAGAATTCAATTTTGATTTGAATTGAAAAGAAAGTTGAAATAGGTTTTGAAACGATTTTAAAACTATTTATATAATTCGTTTTAAATAGAAATCGACGATATATATATTATATATATTATATATATAATATAATGGCCTGAATAGAACGCGCCGCGCCGCGGCAGTTCGCGAATTTCGACCATTTATTTCAAACGGACATTACGGGAGATCCGACCGTCGGATTCTCCTAAAACCGGAACCGTTGGGTTCGTATCGAAAAGGGCTTTCTAACGAATATTAGAAATTTGAAATCTAACGGTTGGATTTGGAGATACGTCCAAATCAAATTCGAAAAAGGTCGCTGTAAGTGCAGTTCGATGGCCATTGATGGAAATCGACTGTATGGGCCTTGATAAAATTATTAAAAATGGTAATAATTTATGTAAAATCATAAGAAATGATTTGTGAAGATTTGGGATGAAAAACTCCATATTTGAAAAGATAAAAATAGATTTTTATCGAAATGAACTAGTTTTTGAACTAGAATTATAATTCTATTTATTTTTAAATAAATAAATTGAATTCGAAAAGGGTTTTGAAAATAACCAAAATTTCCAATGATTGCATTGGAGTGGATTTGAATCGAAATTGTCTTCGGAATATTTCGATGTTGGAATTCGTGATTATACAGGTGTTGTTATGGAAATTTGAAAGATATATATTTATATCGTTATTTCCAATACGACATTTGTTAATCGTAGAATTTGATATTGAATATAGGCCGATATATTTTCTATTCAGAGCCTTGTATTGAATATCGAATGTGATTTGGGTTTGTCGTGAATAGTGTCTTCACTAACACTGTTCTTGAACCCAGTTGAGAAAAGATTAAATCTTTTTATTTAGATTTAATGAAGTGTACCAATTAAATAACATTTAATTGGAATTGAATTGATATTGATTTTTGGGTTTATCGTGAACAGTGTTTTAAATAACACTTGTTCTTTAACCCGATAATTAATGAATGTGATTTGGGTTTGTCGTGAATGGTGTCTTCACTAACACTGTTCTTGAACCCAGTTGAGAAAAGATTAAATCTTTTTATTTAGATTTAATGAAGTGTACCAATTAAATAATATTTAATTGGAATTGAATTGATATTGATTTTTGGGTTTATCGTGAACAGTGTTTTAAATAACACTTGTTCTTTAACCCGATAATTAATGAATGTGATTTGGGTTTGTCGTGAATGGTGTCTTCACTAACACTGTTCTTGAACCCAGCTGAGAAAAGATTAAATCTTTTTATTTAGATTTAATGAAGTGTACCAATTAAATGATATTTAATTGGAATTGAATGGATATTGATTTTTGGGTTTATCGTGAACAGTGTTTTAAATAACACTTGTTCTTTAACCCGATAATTAATGGGATGCGACTGTGGGTTTATCGTGAACCGTGTTTTAAATGACACTGATTCTTTAACCCAGTCACAGATTAAAACTAAGTGGAGTTTTAATGAATCTTTAATTAGATTGAAAAGATCGAGAATGGAGTATCACCAGTTTTTGCTCCAGGCGATAGTTAAATCTTTAATTAGATTTGAATGTGAAATTTAGAAACTAACTGGCGGTTAGCCAAGCAGAATGGTTTTCTGGATATTGATCTGAAGTTGGTTTCGGCCTTCGGGGTTAATATTTGGGGAATTATTCTCTTGATTAATTTACGGTTAGTGACTAATGAATTGGAATGAGGCGTATGTTGTGTTTGTGTAACACTTTTATAATATATACGCGAGTTATTCGGAAAGACCGGGTTTACCCCATTCTGAATAACTGATACGACGATAAGTCGAAGATGAAGACGATGGTCGAAGACCGGAGGTCTTCACGTCGTTTGGGTGATAACTGATGATCTTGATTGGGCTGTACACCCAAGAAGATGGAAACAGTTAGTGATCGTCCAGACGTACTTGGAGATCGATGGATATGCGGGGTACTAGGTGCCTCCGGTTTCGTTCAGGCCCAGAACGGACTTGTAAATGGACTGTGTGTCTGACATTGGATTTCATTCTGTGTGACTGATATCGGTTGCATAGAGTGGTTTGCCTGTGTGGCATGCTAAGATGCAAATGATCAAGGCTTCTGTTGAAAAGCAAAGTCTTGTGGTGATGATCAAAGCACGGCCTTTGTGGCGTAGCTTTGTGTAACGTTTACTTCGCGAGTTTCACACCCGGTATGAACCAAAAACGGGAGGGACATCAGGGAGGACTTGCGTTTCTTTCTAGCTAGAAGTGGCGTCAGTGGTTTTTCACGCCCTGACGAGTTTGACTTATGTGGTTGTTGCGGTTGCGAGGCGCCTCGGTTATATCGGTTTCGGCCGAATGCATTCTGGTCGGCTGACGGACCAGACTTACACCCCATAGGGTGGGGAGACGTATTGTTCAGGCATAATAATCCACTCCGTGTGGACCGGCCCTGACGATCCAAGGGGCAGTTGCGGCTGTTCCTGAGGGGCGGGCTAGAGCGTCTCGAATCGGTTGAGGATCTTGCCCCTAGCCTCGGTTCATAGATGGAAATCCAATTTCCAAATACGTGACATTTGCGGTTTTAATTGTAATCCTATATATGGCGACATAGTGGGATGGGGCGCTTATGCCGCCTATGATTGATACTTATGATTTGAAGTTGTTTTACACACTATGCACTTATAGTAGTATCAAATGATTTGTTTTAAACGTATCAAGCATTCTTTGGCTGTTATAAGGGAAAACCCTATCCTCGACTGCGTTGCATTTGTGTGATGGGACCTGGGTCTTATAACAGCTTCATTTTTCTTTATTTAGCATTGCGCTGTTTGTTTTATGCACTGGTATTCTTGGGAGGAAACCCGTTCCGTGTTTACGGCGTGGTCCCTTGATTTACCTAACTTTGAAATAAAGATTAACTGTTTTAGTTCTCACACCAGTCACATGACTGACCTGGAGTTTATTGTTTTAACCTAAACTCTGGGTGCCCTTATTTTGACACGGGCAGCTAGTAGTTTTGGTTTTGCAGATTTATATTCACAGGATCCTGGTTTACAGCTGGAACGATATCCGGAAAGCTTTGTATCCGTATATCTATTCTAGTTGTGTATTGTATTATTTTCCGCTGCTATGGATTTAAATGTAATTTAAATCTCTGATATTCCTGTGTAATATTCATTTTTACTCTGTATATTCTTGTAATCTGATGCATTGTTGTAATATACAATGAAATGTTCTTCTGTATGCGTTTTGGTTGTGGTTTGTTCTCGAACTATCCGACGCTTTCCTTAACGGGGAAGTTACGGGTCTTCACATTTGGTATCAGAGCTTTGGTTTACAAAGCAGAGAACAAGGCACATTAGAAACATACGAAAGAATTCATCAGATATTGGATTAGCAATATCCAATTAGAATGACTCGTTAGAGATGGGATTAGTAGTATCCTAGAACGAGTGTGAAGAGTATATTTTTAAAATGAAAACAAATTTTGTTTTGAAAATTTAAATCAATTATTCGTATTTGATTATTCATTTATTTTGATGTGGACAATCCAATATATATAGATTTTGCGTATACGTCTGATCCGCGTGTATTCGAAGTTTTAATATATTGGATAGATATAGAATCACACTCTAGTCGCCCGGAGAAGGTACTGATGATAGCACGTGCATCATCAGTATTTATGTTCGTGTTTCGAAGGTGTGATTTTCTATATATTTCCATTGGACTGGTGTGAGAACCAAAACTAATATAGTTAGAACACTTTGTTGTGAATTGGCATCAAAAACACGATTTTAGTATATATATCAAAATTATGAATTTGAAACGTTAAATTCACTAATTGATTGATGTTTGTGTTGTTTGTTTATTTGTTTGCTAAATTTTAGCCATTAGCCTAATTGAACCGAATATTGAACTGTATTGGAAATTGGTCGCATTTGCTTGCACATACATATATATCTTTTGAACAGGTCATAGCAAGGAGGCTAGAGCCAGAGAATAAAATTTGTTTGCCCGACAAATAGGTACATGTCTATTACATAATTTCCTGTTTTGTTTGGGTGATGATGATTTTGTGAGCCTATTGGCTAGCCGCTTGGCTTTTTCTTTTTCTTTTTGAGATCTGAAGGACCGGGGAAGCTATTTGAAATTCCCCGATGCTCCCATTGCAGGGGAGGTTATGGCGAAATTTTTCAAAAATTTAGGGTGTTAGCCAAATTTTTGAAATTTTGAAAATTCTCAAAAACTAAAGAGTTGGAGAATGAAAGCCTGATCGATCGTAGAGCTGAATAATCAAACCACTTTCGACTTTGTTCCTTTTCGGGGACGAAAAGTTTTAAGTGGGGGAGATTGTAACAACCCGAAAATCTGGGCCAGTTTAAAAATTTTATTTTGGCAATTTTAGCAAATTTTGATTATTTAAAATGAATTATTTTAAATAATATCGACGAGAAATTTATTTTGAATAGAATTCGAACGTATATATTATACGCGTCGTCGTTAGAATATAAATAATTATATATAATTATAAATAGAATTGAAAATGGCGCGGTAGTTCGATAATTCGATTTCAAACTTCAATTGAATGTACCGGGTGCAAAACAATCCGGATTTTAGTGAAACCAAAAATAATGGAATCTAATAGTGAATATCTTTCTAACGAAGTTAACAAACCGAGATTTCACTTTAGAAATGATAAGATATGTCCAGTTGAAAATTCAGAATAGTCGCTGTGGAATTTATATATATTTTATATAATATATAGCCCTTAAAAATAGCCGTTTTGCAAACGACCTCGGATTTCGACGAAACCACTTTTGTTGGGTCCGTGATGTTAAATTATTGCTAGGTTTCAAATTTCACAATTTTTCGAATCAATATGTGAGCGTGGCGAAGGAAAACGCGTTTGACCAGTTTCTGTTGAATTTAATCGACTGGAAATTGGCCATTTTGCAAACGGTCTCAGAATTCGCCGAAACTAGTTTTGTTAGGACCGTATCGTCAATACGAAGCTAGAAAATATTTTTCTGGAATTTTTCTAGTTAGTATGTGACCCCGGTAATTTGAAATGTACGTTTAAAATCCAATATAGTGATTTAAATGTAAATTAAAAGGAAACTGATCGCAACGATCAAATCAGCTTGCGATACATATCCCATTGTGTTCGGAATGGGGGTAATACGCTAGGGACGACAGTCGGCAGGTTCGATTTCGAGTTCGAATAAAAACCTTACTTTTCATAGAAGAAAAATAATAAAATATATTAATAATAAAACCCCACCCTCCCTCTTAATTGGTCAACCCTCATTCTCCTTCCCCCCCCCCCCCCCCCCGTCAGTTTTCCAGATCTAAAAAAAAAAATAAAAAAATAAAAAAATAGCGCGATCCCGTTCCCTCGACCCTCCCCTCGGAGCCGATCATCGCGTCGCCGCCCAGGCGGGTCCCCATCACCACCGCTCACCCACGACCTCAGCCCCCTGTGCTCCTCTCCCCCTTGGACGCCGAATCCCAAAACCCCCTTTCCCCGATTGAAGACCCCCAACCGCCGCCAAGGGTCAGTGCCGCCCACCTCGAGAAGGCAGCGCCCAACTGCCGTTCCCCCCCCCCCCAATCTTCCTCGATCCGTGAACCAGGAGCGCCCCCCCCCTTCAAGCGACAGTGATGAACTCTCCCCCCCTCTTCTCCGATTGCTGTAGAAAAGGGTGCGTTTTCTTCTTTCTTTTGTTTATTTCTTTGACTCATAATTTTAGTTCTATAGGAAAAAAAAAAAAACTGTTTTTTTTTTTATTTAGAAAAGGATTATATATATATATATTTATGAAAAGAATATATTTTTAATCTTATAAAGGTGAGGTTTTTCTTATGAAGCTTTGATTTATAATTCACAAAGTTAAGATTTTTATAATCAAGGTACGTTTTTTTTAATATATAAAAATACGGTTTTTAATGATGAACAACAAATAAAGATTGGAACTTTATTTTATATGGACGACATATAAATGAGATTTTCGATTATATTTTTATATGTAAATTAGCGAGTAAAAATATGATTTTTATCTATTGAACTTCGAAGTAAAAATTCGATTTTTATATATTGAACTTTGAAATAAAAATTCGATTTTTATATATTGAACTTTGAACTAAAAATTCGATTTTTATATATTGAACTTTGAACTAAAAATTCGATTTTTATATATTGAACTTTGAACTAAAAATTCGATTTTTATATATTGAACTTTGAACTAAAAATTCGATTTTTATATATTGAACTTTGAAATAAAAATTCGATTTTTATATATTGAACTTTGAACTAAAAATTCGATTTTTATATATTGAACTTTGAACTAAAAATTCGATTTTTATATATTGAACTTTGAACTAAAAATTCGATTTTTATATATTGAACTTTGAACTAAAAATTCGATTTTTATATATTGAACTTTGAACTAAAAATTCGATTTTTATATATATAGTGACTACGGGCAACGAAGATGACGAAGATGCGATAGCAATGAAGATTTCTATCATTGAAGTGCCGTGGAGCTAGGATAGCTATAAGTGAGAATTTCTCACCCTTCGTTTTCTTTTCTAGTTATATATATATATATACTAGGATGCAGACGGTGCTTAGTAGCACCCGACACAATCGTCCACAGACCATGGACTTGTTTGTTTGGCTGTTTGGTTATTGATTGTGATTTTGGTTTGAATGTGGTTTGTGGTGTGAAAAATCGAATCGATAAATTGGTTAGGATTAGACGTGCGCCGTTATAAGGTGTAGGAGTAAGGCTAGGTTAGACCCTTACTCCAAATTTTGTGGTTTGCAAAATGAAATTGATTTGATTGATGAGTGAATGGCGTGGGCCTTCACTAGTCCGGGGATAAGGCTAGGCCTCGTCCCGTTTCTAGTATCGTGCCGTTATGCCGCCGAAATTTTCTAAAATGTGTTAGAAAATAAAAATATCATTTTATTGTGTAAATGAATTGAATAGAAATTCATAGGTTGAAATAAAATGTGTTATCGTTAAAAATATAATTTTTAACGTGAATGTGAATAAATAAATATTCATTTACAAACCAGACGGTTTGTTTATGTACACCTATTTGAATGACGTTGATTGGGTCGATAAATTTTACACATCGCCTAACTGCACAAATAAAATATGTGTTTGATTGTTTGAAACCCCACACGGGTGTTAGGATGAAATTTGAAGTTCACTCATCCTGATTGATTAAATATGTCGATCGATTGATTGACAGGCTGTTATAAGCGTTGAATATCTATATTTGATGCTTATACAGTGTAGTGCACTTTGGTTGATGGTTGATTATTTTCAATGCTATTATATACATATGTTGTATGAAAATCCATATAATTAACTTTATATGGTAATTGATTGGGCCTCATTCCAGTTTTAAAATAGAAATATTTGAAAAAGAAATATTTGAAATAGAATATTTGAAAATAGAACTTTATGAAGCCGTGTTGATTAGATTGACGCCATTTTGACGTGAACGATATGTATATCGATTTTATCGATTTCGAATTGAATTGAAAACGATTTCGAAATAAATTGAATTGAAAACGATTTCGAAATAAATTGAATTGAAAACGATTTCGAAATGAATTGAATTGAAAACGATTTTGAAATGAATTGAATTTATAACGATTTCGAAATGAATTGAATTGAAAACGATTTCGAAATGAATTGAATTGAAAACGATTTCGAAATGAATTGAATTGAAAACGATTTCGAAATAAATTGAATTGAAAACGATTTCGAAATGAATTGAATTGAAAACGATTTTGAAATGAATTGAATTTATAACGATTTCGAAATGAATTGAATTGAAAACGATTTCGAAATAAATTGAATTGAAAACGATTTCGAAATGAATTGAATTGAAAACGATTTCGAAATAAATTGAATTGAAAACGATTTCGAAATAAATTGAATTGAAAACGATTTCGAAATAAATTGAATTGAAAACGATTTCGAAATAAATTGAATTGAAAACGATTTCGAAATGAATTGAATTGAAAACGATTTCGAAATGAATTGAATTGAAAACGATTTTGAAATAAATTGAATTTATAACGATTTCGAAATGAATTGAATTGAAAACGATTTCGAAATGAATTGAATTGAAAACGATTTCGAAATGAATTGAATTGAAAACGATTTCGAAATGAATTGAATTGAAAACGATTTTGAAATAAATTGAATTTATAACGATTTCGAAATGAATTGAATTGAAAACGATTTCGAAATGAATTGAATTGAAAACGATTTCGAAATAAATTGAATTGAAAACGATTTCGAAATGAATTGAATTGAAAACGATTTCGAAATGAATTGAATTGAAAACGATTTTGAAATGAATTGAATTTATAACGATTTCGAAATGAATTGAATTGAAAACGATTTCGAAATGAATTGAATTGAAAACGATTTCGAAATGAATTGAATTGAAAACGATTCGAAATGAATGGAATTGAAATGAATTCAAATTGAATTGAAATTCGAATTGAATAGAAATGAATTTTAAAACGAATTTATAAAGAAGAATTCAATTTTGATTTGAATTGAAAAGAAAGTTGAAATAGGTTTTGAAACGATTTTAAAACTATTTATATAATTCGTTTTAAATAGAAATCGACGATATATATATTATATATATTATATATATAATATAATGGCCTGAATAGAACGCGCCGCGCCGCGGCAGTTCGCGAATTTCGACCATTTATTTCAAACGGACATTACGGGAGATCCGACCGTCGGATTCTCCTAAAACCGGAACCGTTGGGTTCGTATCGAAAAGGGCTTTCTAACGAATATTAGAAATTTGAAATCTAACGGTTGGATTTGGAGATACGTCCAAATCAAATTCGAAAAAGGTCGCTGTAAGTGCAGTTCGATGGCCATTGATGGAAATCGACTGTATGGGCCTTGATAAAATTATTAAAAATGGTAATAATTTATGTAAAATCATAAGAAATGATTTGTGAAGATTTGGGATGAAAAACTCCATATTTGAAAAGATAAAAATAGATTTTTATCGAAATGAACTAGTTTTTGAACTAGAATTATAATTCTATTTATTTTTAAATAAATAAATTGAATTCGAAAAGGGTTTTGAAAATAACCAAAATTTCCAATGATTGCATTGGAGTGGATTTGAATCGAAATTGTCTTCGGAATATTTCGATGTTGGAATTCGTGATTATACAGGTGTTGTTATGGAAATTTGAAAGATATATATTTATATCGTTATTTCCAATACGACATTTGTTAATCGTAGAATTTGATATTGAATATAGGCCGATATATTTTCTATTCAGAGCCTTGTATTGAATATCGAATGTGATTTGGGTTTGTCGTGAATAGTGTCTTCACTAACACTGTTCTTGAACCCAGTTGAGAAAAGATTAAATCTTTTTATTTAGATTTAATGAAGTGTACCAATTAAATAACATTTAATTGGAATTGAATTGATATTGATTTTTGGGTTTATCGTGAACAGTGTTTTAAATAACACTTGTTCTTTAACCCGATAATTAATGAATGTGATTTGGGTTTGTCGTGAATGGTGTCTTCACTAACACTGTTCTTGAACCCAGTTGAGAAAAGATTAAATCTTTTTATTTAGATTTAATGAAGTGTACCAATTAAATAATATTTAATTGGAATTGAATTGATATTGATTTTTGGGTTTATCGTGAACAGTGTTTTAAATAACACTTGTTCTTTAACCCGATAATTAATGAATGTGATTTGGGTTTGTCGTGAATGGTGTCTTCACTAACACTGTTCTTGAACCCAGCTGAGAAAAGATTAAATCTTTTTATTTAGATTTAATGAAGTGTACCAATTAAATGATATTTAATTGGAATTGAATGGATATTGATTTTTGGGTTTATCGTGAACAGTGTTTTAAATAACACTTGTTCTTTAACCCGATAATTAATGGGATGCGACTGTGGGTTTATCGTGAACCGTGTTTTAAATGACACTGATTCTTTAACCCAGTCACAGATTAAAACTAAGTGGAGTTTTAATGAATCTTTAATTAGATTGAAAAGATCGAGAATGGAGTATCACCAGTTTTTGCTCCAGGCGATAGTTAAATCTTTAATTAGATTTGAATGTGAAATTTAGAAACTAACTGGCGGTTAGCCAAGCAGAATGGTTTTCTGGATATTGATCTGAAGTTGGTTTCGGCCTTCGGGGTTAATATTTGGGGAATTATTCTCTTGATTAATTTACGGTTAGTGACTAATGAATTGGAATGAGGCGTATGTTGTGTTTGTGTAACACTTTTATAATATATACGCGAGTTATTCGGAAAGACCGGGTTTACCCCATTCTGAATAACTGATACGACGATAAGTCGAAGATGAAGACGATGGTCGAAGACCGGAGGTCTTCACGTCGTTTGGGTGATAACTGATGATCTTGATTGGGCTGTACACCCAAGAAGATGGAAACAGTTAGTGATCGTCCAGACGTACTTGGAGATCGATGGATATGCGGGGTACTAGGTGCCTCCGGTTTCGTTCAGGCCCAGAACGGACTTGTAAATGGACTGTGTGTCTGACATTGGATTTCATTCTGTGTGACTGATATCGGTTGCATAGAGTGGTTTGCCTGTGTGGCATGCTAAGATGCAAATGATCAAGGCTTCTGTTGAAAAGCAAAGTCTTGTGGTGATGATCAAAGCACGGCCTTTGTGGCGTAGCTTTGTGTAACGTTTACTTCGCGAGTTTCACACCCGGTATGAACCAAAAACGGGAGGGACATCAGGGAGGACTTGCGTTTCTTTCTAGCTAGAAGTGGCGTCAGTGGTTTTTCACGCCCTGACGAGTTTGACTTATGTGGTTGTTGCGGTTGCGAGGCGCCTCGGTTATATCGGTTTCGGCCGAATGCATTCTGGTCGGCTGACGGACCAGACTTACACCCCATAGGGTGGGGAGACGTATTGTTCAGGCATAATAATCCACTCCGTGTGGACCGGCCCTGACGATCCAAGGGGCAGTTGCGGCTGTTCCTGAGGGGCGGGCTAGAGCGTCTCGAATCGGTTGAGGATCTTGCCCCTAGCCTCGGTTCATAGATGGAAATCCAATTTCCAAATACGTGACATTTGCGGTTTTAATTGTAATCCTATATATGGCGACATAGTGGGATGGGGCGCTTATGCCGCCTATGATTGATACTTATGATTTGAAGTTGTTTTACACACTATGCACTTATAGTAGTATCAAATGATTTGTTTTAAACGTATCAAGCATTCTTTGGCTGTTATAAGGGAAAACCCTATCCTCGACTGCGTTGCATTTGTGTGATGGGACCTGGGTCTTATAACAGCTTCATTTTTCTTTATTTAGCATTGCGCTGTTTGTTTTATGCACTGGTATTCTTGGGAGGAAACCCGTTCCGTGTTTACGGCGTGGTCCCTTGATTTACCTAACTTTGAAATAAAGATTAACTGTTTTAGTTCTCACACCAGTCACATGACTGACCTGGAGTTTATTGTTTTAACCTAAACTCTGGGTGCCCTTATTTTGACACGGGCAGCTAGTAGTTTTGGTTTTGCAGATTTATATTCACAGGATCCTGGTTTACAGCTGGAACGATATCCGGAAAGCTTTGTATCCGTATATCTATTCTAGTTGTGTATTGTATTATTTTCCGCTGCTATGGATTTAAATGTAATTTAAATCTCTGATATTCCTGTGTAATATTCATTTTTACTCTGTATATTCTTGTAATCTGATGCATTGTTGTAATATACAATGAAATGTTCTTCTGTATGCGTTTTGGTTGTGGTTTGTTCTCGAACTATCCGACGCTTTCCTTAACGGGGAAGTTACGGGTCTTCACAATTTTCTTCTACATCATTTCATACAAAGATTATATTTTTATAATGTTATCATACATATAAAAATCTATACTTTATATTGATAAAAATCTAATCTTTCCACTAGTAAAAATCATAATTTTCTATCGTTAAAAATCTCACTTCTCTATCATGAAAAATCAAATTTTTCTAACTCGTGTTTACAAAAAAAAAATCAGATTTTATTACTTTAGAACCCGAGAATAAATTCAATGCTTTCATACATTCAAAATCCTATTTTATATATAATTAAATTAGATTTTTTTATGTAAATAAAATTTATAAATACTCACCGCATCAATCGGAGAAAGGAGGGGCTTCAGGTGGTCGCGGCGTCGGGGCAGGTGGTCGGCGCCCTTGCCGGTGGCATTTGGTGGCGATTCACTTCGGGTTTGAGTGGTCTTTGGGTTTGGTTTTGGGAAGGAAGGAGGAGAGGGTTCGCTGGACTGAAGTGGTGGGGAATGGGGCGGCTTGGGGTGTTCGAGGTGGACAAGGGGAAGGAGGAGGACGCGTAGAGGGAGGGAAGGGATCGGAGGGGGGCGCGCATCACCGGGGCGCGGTGGTGGTTCTGGGTAGGGTTCGATTTGGGGGTGTTTGGGTTAGGGTTTCCTCGCGGTTTAGAGGGGAAGAGGAGGGAAGGTGGAGGCGACGACAAGCGAGGGGGGGTTCTGGCGGCGGGCGACGCCACGCCTGAGGCGGCGGCAGCCGGACACGACGTGGGAGGAGCGGATTTTTTTTCTTTTTCTTTTTCTTTTTCTTTTTTTTTCAATTTCGAATTTTGACTGTGAAAGGAGAGGGGGGGGTTAAGGTGATATAATATATATATATATATATAATTTATTTATTTTAATTTAACTTTCCAAAGGGTTGACTTCTTATTCCAACCCCAAACGGGACCCAACGACTGTCGTCCCTAGCTAATTACCCCCATTCCGAACACAATGGGATATGTATCGCAAGCTGATTTGATCGTTTCGATCAGTTTCCGTTGAATTTACATTTAAATCACTATATTGAATTTTAAGCGCACATTTCAAATTACCGGGGTCACATACTAACTCTAAAAAATTCCATAAAAATATTTTCTAGCTTCGTATTGACGATACGGTCCTAACAAAACTAGTTTCGTCGAATTCCGAGACCGTTGGAAAAATGGCCAATTTCCAGTCGATTAAAATCAACTGAAACTGGTCAAACGCGTTTTCCTTTACCACGCTCACATATTGATTTGAAAAATTATGAAATTTGGAATCTAGCAATAACTTGACATCACGGACCCAACAAAAGTGGTTTCGTCGAAATCCGAGGTCATTTGCAAAATTCTCATTTTTAAGGGCTCGAATTCCATAGCGACTATTCAGAATTTTCAACTGGACATATCTTTTGATTCCCGCTATGAGATTTTGATTATTCGGATTTGTTGGAAAGATATTCACAATTAGATCCTATGTTTTTGGTTTCACTAAAATCCGGATTGTTTTGCACCCGGTACATTCAATTGAAGTTTGAAATCGAATTATCGAACTACCGCGCCATTTTCAATTCTATTTATAATTATATATAATTATTTATATTCTAACGACGACGTGTATAAATATATACGTTCTAATATATTCAAAATAAATTTCTCGTCGATATTATTTAGAATAATTCATTTTAAATAATCAAAATTCACTAAAATTGCCAAAATAAAAATTTTAAACTGGCCCAGATTTTCGGGTTGTTACAATCTCCCCCACTTAAAACTTTTCGTCCCCGAAAAGGAACAAAGTCGAAAGTGGTTTGATTAATTAACTCTACGTTCGATCTGACTTTCGTTCTCCAACTTTTCAGTTTCTGAGAATTTTCAAATTTTTCAAAAATTTGGCTAACACCCTAAATTTTCGAAAAATTCCGCCATAACCTCCCCTACACCGGGAGCATCGGGGAATTTCAAATAGCTTCCCCGGTCCTTCTAATCTTAAAAAGAAAATGAAAAAGCCAAGCGGCTAGCCAATAGGCTCATAAAATCATCATCACCCAAACAAAACAGTAAATTATGTAGTAAACATGTACCTATTTGTCGGGCAAACAAATTTTATTCTCTGGCTCTAGCCTCCTTGCTATGACCTGTTCAATGTAAGTATATGTATATGCAAGCAAACGCAACCAATTTTCAATATAATTCAATATGTGATGCTATTAGGCATAATGGTTCAAAATTAGCAAACAAATAGGCAAACAACACAAACATCAATCAATTAGTGAATTAGAGTTTCAAAGTCATTATCTTTGATACATATACAAAAAATCATGTTTTTGATGCCAAATCACAACAAATGGAACTATCTAATTTTGGTTCTCACACCAGTCAATAGGAAATATATAGAAATCTCACTTTCGTCACTCGAACATGAATTCTAATGATGGAGCTCCATCATCAAAATCATCTCCGGGCGATTAGAGTGTAATTCTATATCTATCCAGTATATTAAAACTTCAAATACACGTTTGCAAGGCGTATATGCAAAATCTTTATATACTGGACTGTCCAAATCAATACAAATAAATCATCAAATACGAATAATTGATTTAAATTTTCAAAACAAAATTTGTTTTCATTTTAAAAATATACTCTTCACACTCGTTCTAGGATACTACTGATCCCATCTCTAACGAGTCATTCCCGTTGGATATTACTAATCCAGTTTCTGATGAATTCTTTCGTATGGTTCTAATGTGTCTTGTTCTCTGAGCTTTGTAAACCAAAGCTCTGATACCAACTGTGAAAACCCGTAACTTCCCGTAAAGGAAAGCCGCGGATAGTTCGAGAACAAGCCACAAAATAGAACGCATACAGAAGAACATTTCATTGTATATTACAACAATGCATCAGATTACAAGAATATACAGAGTATAAATGAATATTACACAGAAATATCAGAGATTTAAATTACATTTAAATACATAGCAGCGGAAAATAATACAATACACAACTAGAAGAGATATACGGATACAAAGCTTTCCGGATATCATTCCAGCTGTAAACCAGGATCCTGTGAATATAAATCTGCAAAAACCAAAACTACTAGCTGCCCGTGTCAAAATAAGGGCACCCAGAGTTTAGGTTAAAACAATAAACTCCAGGTCAGTCATGTGACTGGTGTGAGAACTAAAACAGTTGTAAATCTTTCTTTTAAAGATAGGTAAATCAAGGGACCACGCCGTATAACACGGAACGGGTTTCCTTCCAAGAATACCAGTGCATATAAGCAAACAGCGCAATGCTTTTCTAAAAATGAAGCTGTTATAAGACCCAGGTCCCATCACACAATGCATCGCAGCCGAGGATAGGGTTTTCCCTTATAACAGCCAAACATGCTTAGTACGTTTTAAAACAAATCATTTGATACTACTATAAGTGCATAGTGTATAAAACAACTTCAAATCATAAGTATCAATCATAGGCGGCATGAATGCCCCATAACACTATGTCGCCATATATAGGTTTACAAATAAAACCGCAAATGTCACGTATTTGGAAATTGGGTTTCCATCTATGAACCGAGGCAAAAGATAGTCCTCAACCGATTCGTGACTCTCTAGCCCGAGCCACAGGTCAGAGCTCGAGTGACTTTGGAGCGACAGGGCCGGTCCACCGATGTGGATTAAACTTAAACCCTGAACATGCGTTCCCCCGCCCTATGGGGTGTAAATGAGCCAACGAATGACTCCATCGGACCCGGATCGTCCGATCAAACCGAGGCGCCTCGCAACAGCAACAACCACATAAGTCAAACTCGTCAGGGCGTGTTAAACCACTGACGCCACTTCTAACTAGAAAGAAACGCATGCCCTCCCTGAGGTCCGTCTCCCGTTTTTGGTTCATACCGGGTGTGAAACTCGCGAAGTAAACGTTACACAAAGCTACGCCACAAAGGCCGTGCTTTGATCATCAACCACAAGACTTTGCTTTTCAACAGAAGCCTTGATCATTTGCCACTTAGGCATGCCACACAGGCAATTCACTCCATGCGTTTGATATCCATCAATATATAACCCCTGAGCTCGTACGTCTCAGAGAAGGGCGTTAAGCAAGAGAATAAATTCTCCGCCGCCAAACAGATATATATTTAATAGAGATCAATCACACGGACTAAAATCCAATGTCAGACACACAGTCCATTTACAAGTCCGTTCTGGGTCTGAACGAAACCGGAGGCACCTAGTACCCCGCATATCCATCGATCTCCAAGTACGTCTGGACGATCACCAACTGTTTCCATCTTCTTGGGTGTACAGCCCAATCAAGATCATCAGTAATTACCCAAACGACGTGAAGACCTCCGGTCTTCGACCATCGTCTTCATTTTCGACTTATCGTCGTATCAGTTATTCAGAATGGGATAAACCCGGTCTTTCCGAATAACTCGCGTATATTTTAAATAAGTGTTACACAAACACAACATACGCCTCATTCCATTTCATCAGTCACTAACCGTAAATTAATCAAGAGAATAATTCCCCAAATATTAACCCCGAAGGCCGAAACCAACATCAGATCAATATCCAGAAAACCGTTCTGCTTAGCTAACCGACAGTTAGTTTCTAAATTTCACATTCATAGGGAAAGGTTCCCATTAATTTTATCCAAGATAAATTCCTTATATTTATTCTTTAATCTATCCTTTTGAATTTCGATTCAACTAGCCGGGATTAACGAAACTTACCGAAGTAATCATTTGTTTTAATTTCCCAATCCCAACCTATTTATCCCATGAAGTAAAACTGGTAATACTTCATATCTAACACCACAGTGTTATCGGTAAATTCAATTACCATTTCACGTTCAAATCTAATTAAAGATTTAACTATCGCCTGGAGCAAAACTGGTGATACTCCATTCTCGATTATTTCAATCTAATTAAAGATTCATTATAACTCCACTTAGTTTTAATCGTTAACTGGGTTAAAGAATCAGTGTCATTTAAAACACGGTTCACGATAAACCCAAAATCACATTCCATTAATTATCGGGTTAAAGAACAAGTGTTATTTAAAACACTGTTCACGATAAACCCAAAAATCATTCCATTAATTATCGGGTTAAAGAACAAGTGTTATTTAAAACACTGTTCACGATAAACCCAAAAATCAATACCAATTCAATTCCAATTAAATATCATTTAATTGGTACACTTCATTAAATCTAAATAAAAAGATTTAATCTTTTCTCAACTGGGTTCAAGAACAGTGTTAGTGAAGGCACCATTCACGACAAACCCAAATCACATTTGATATTCAATATAAGGCTCTGAATAGAAAATATATCGGCTTATATTCAATATCAAATTCTACGATTAACAAATGTCGTATTGGAAATAACGATATAAATATATATCTTTCAAATTTCCATAACAACATCTGTATAATCACGAATTTCAACATCGAAATATTCCGAAGACAATTTCGATTCAAATCCATTCCAATGCAATCATTGGAAATTTTGGTTATTTTTAAAACCCTTTTCAAATTCAATTTATTTGTTTAAAAATAAATAGAATTATATTTCTAGTTCAAACCTAGTTCATTTCGATAAAAATCTATTTTTATCTTTTCAAATATGGAGTTTTTCATCCCAATTTTTCCCAAATCATTTCTTATGATTTTACACAAATTATTACTATTTTTAATAATTTTATCAAGGCCCGTACAGTCGATTTCCATCAATGGCCATCGAACTGCACTTACAGCGACCTTTTTCAAATTTGATTTGGACGTAACTCCAAATCCAACCGTTAGATTTTGAATTTCTAATATTCGTTAGAAAGCTCTTTTCGATACGAACCCAACGGTTCCGGTTTTAGGAGAATCCGACGGTCAGATCTCCCGTAGCATTCGTTTGAAATAAATGGTCGAAATTCGCGAACTGCCGCGGCGCGGCGCGTTCTATTCAGGCCATTATATTATATATATAATATATATTACGTCGATTTCTATTTAAAACGAATTTTATAAATCGTTTTAAATTCGTTTCAAAAGCAATTTCAAACTTCCTTTTCAATTCAAATCAAAATTGAATTCTTCTTTATAAATTCGTTTTAAAATTCATTTCTATTCAATTCAAATTTCAATTCAATTTGAATTCATTTCAATTCGCTTTCAATTCAATTTGAATTCGTTTTCAATTCAATTCAAGTTCATTCATTCATTTTCTAATCAAATCAAATTCGTTATATATTCAATTGAAATCCAATTCGTTCTATATTCAATTGAAATCCAATTCGTTATATATTCAATTGAAATCAAATTCGTTGTATATTCAATTCGAATTTATTTTCTTTATATATTCAATTCGAATTCATATTTTCTTTATATATTCAATTCGAATTCATTTTCTTTATATATTCAATTCGAATTCATTTTCTTTATATATTCAATTCGAATTCATATTTTATTTCAAAATATTCGATTTCGAAATCACTTTTCAATATTCATTTTAAAATGAATAAAATCGATATAAATATCGTTCACGTCAAAATGGCGTCAATCTAATCAACACGGCTTCATATATTTCTATTTTCAAATATTCTATTTCAAATATTTCTTTTTCAAATATTTCCCTTTTAAATATTTCTATTCCAAATATTTCTATTTCAAATATTTCTATTATTAAAATATTTCGTTCAACACATGACTAATCTCAACGGATGAGTACTGTCAACACATGAACCTTTATTTTATATTGATAAAGATGTAAATTTTATTACTAAAATATTTCGTTCAACACATGACCAATCTCAATGTATGAGTACTGTCAACACATGAACCTTTATTTTATATTGACAAAGATGTAAATTTTATTACTAAAATATTTCGTTCAACACATGACCAATCTCAATGTATGAGTACTGTCAACACATGAACCTTTATTTTATATTATTCTTTATTTTCTAAATTGGAATGAGGCCCAATCAATTACCATATAAAGTTAATTATATGGATTTTCATACAACACATGTATAATAGCATTGAAAAATAATCAACCATCAACCAAAGTGCACTACACTGTATAAGCATCAAATATAGATATCTAACGCTTATAACAGCCTGTCAATCAATCGATTGACATATTTAATCAATCAGGATGAGTGAACTTCAAATTTCATCCCAACACCCGTGTGGGGTTTCAAACAATCAAACACAGATTTTATTTGTGCAGTTGGGCGATGTGTAAAATTTATCGTCCCAATCAATGTCAGTCAAATCAGTGTATATAAACAAATCGGCCGATTTGTTTATAAATATCTATTTGTTCACTTTCACGTTAAAAATTATATTCTTAACGATAAAACATTTTATTCAACCTATGAAAATATTCTATTCAGTTCATTTATTCAATAAAATGATATTTTTATTTTCTAACATATTTTAGAAAATTTCGGCGGCATAACGGCACGATACTAGAAACGGGACGAGGCTTAGCCTTATCCCCGGTCTAGTGAAGGCCCACGCCATTCACACATCAATCAAATCAATTTATTTCACCAAACAATTCAATTTCAAATCAAATCATCTAACTAATCTATGCAACCAAACAAACAAGTCCATGGTCTGTGGACGGTTGTGTCGGGTGCTACTAAGCACCGTCTGCATCCTAGTATATATATATAACTAGAAAAAGAAATTGAAAGGTGAGAAATTCTCACCGATAGCTATCCCGATTCCACGACTCTTCTTTGATAGAAATCTTCTTCGTTATCGCATTTTTGCCATCTTCGTTGCTTTCGTTGCCCGTATTCACTACATATGTAAAAATCGAATTTTCACTACGCTATTCAATATATAAAAATCGAATTTTTATTTCGATGTTCAATATATAAAAATCATATTTTTACTTCGATGTTCAATATATAAAAATCACATTTTTCTTTGTTATAAAAATCTAACTTTTCTTTGTATAAAAATATAACCTTTTTCTATATAAAAATATCGTCTTTCCTTATATAAAAATATCGTCTTTCCTTATATAAAAATATCGTCTTTCCTAGACTAAAAATCCGACCTTTCTGCTAAATAAAAATCCGACCTTTCTGCTAAATAAAAATCCGACCTTTCTTCTAAATAAAAATCAAACTTTTCTTGTCTACTTCACATATAACAATTCCATCTCTTCAACGCTCACTTCACAATAAAATCGTATTTTCTTCTACATCATTTCATACAAAGATTATATTTTTATAATGTTATCATACATATAAAAATCTATACTTTATATTGATAAAAATCTAATCTTTCTACTAGTAAAAATCATAATTTTCTATCGTTAAAAATCTCACTTCTCTATCATGAAAAATCAAATTTTTCTAACTCGTGTTTACAAAAAAAAATCAGATTTTATTACTTTAGAACCCGAGAATAAATTCAATGCTTTCATACATTCAAAATCCTATTTTATATATAATTAAATTAGATTTTTTTATGTAAATAAAATTTATAAATACTCACCGCATCAATCGGAGAAAGGAGGGGCTTCAGGTGGTCGCGGCGTCGGGGCAGGTGGTCGGCGCCCTTGCTGGTGGCATTTGGTGGCGATTCACTTCGGGTTTGAGTGATCTTTGGGTTTGGTTTTGGGAAGGAAGGAGGAGAGGGTTCGCTGGACTGAAGTGGTGGGGAATGGGGCGGCTTGGGGTGTTCGAGGTGGACAAGGGGAAGGAGGAGGACGCGTAGAGGGAGGGAAGGGATCGGAGGGGGGGCGCGCATCACCGGGGCGCGGTGGTGGTTCTGGGTAGGGTTCGATTTGGGGGTGTTTGGGTTAGGGTTTCCTCGCGGTTTAGAGGGGAAGAGGAGGGAAGGTGGAGGCGGCGACAAGCGAGGGGGGGTTCTGGCGGCGGGCGACGCCACGCCTGAGGGGGGGGTTAAGGTGATATAATATATATATATAATTTATTTATTTTAATTTAACTTTCCAAAGGGTTGACTTCTTATTCCAACCCCAAACGGGACCCAACGACTGTCGTCCCTAGCTAATTACCCCCATTCCGAACACAATGGGATATGTATCGCAAGCTGATTTGATCGTTTCGATCAGTTTCCGTTGAATTTACATTTAAATCACTATATTGAATTTTAAGCGCACATTTCAAATTACCGGGGTCACATACTAACTCTAAAAAATTCCATAAAAATATTTTCTAGCTTCGTATTGACGATACGGTCCTAACAAAACTAGTTTCGTCGAATTCCGAGACCGTTGGAAAAATGGCCAATTTCCAGTCGATTAAAATCAACTGAAACTGGTCAAACGCGTTTTCCTTTGCCACGCTCACATATTGATTTGAAAAATTATGAAATTTGGAATCTAGCAATAACTTGACATCACGGACCCAACAAAAGTGGTTTCGTCAAAATCCGAGGTCGTTTGCAAAATTCTCATTTTTAAGGGCTCGAATTCCATAGCGACTATTTAGAATTTTCAACTGGACATATCTTTTGATTCCCGCTATGAGATTTTGATTATTCGGATTCATTGGAAAGATATTCACAATTAGATCCTATGTTTTTGGTTTCACTAAAATCCGGATTGTTTTGCACCCGGTACATTCAATTGAAGTTTGAAATCGAATTATCGAACTACCGCGCCATTTTCAATTCTATTTATAATTATATATAATTATTTATATTCTAACGACGACGTGTATAAATATATACGTTCTAATATATTCAAAATAAATTTCTCGTCGATATTATTTAGAATAATTCATTTTAAATAATCAAAATTCACTAAAATTGCCAAAATAAAAATTTTAAACTGGCCCAGATTTTCGGGTTGTTACAGGCTAGCACCGCTGGCCTCTCCCTTTTCTTTGATCTGTTCGACGATTGAAGATGGTGTTCGCGTGGATACTTATGGAGGCTCGCTAATTTGGGAGCTCAGATTCGTATTAATCAAGGTTCAACCAATTTGAGGATTCTATAGTAACAGGTAAAACCCTAATCAATTTAGTTTTAATTCGTATTTCTTGCATAGATCCATAGTTTAATTTGTTAAGCTGTTAGAATTAGGGTTTCGATTAGATCGCCTCAAACCCTACAGTGGTATCAGAGCTAAGGCTTGCGAGAAATTATGAATTCAATTATGATTTTGGGTTCATTATATTTGATTTATTAGGTAATCGATTTTATTTACTGCATGGATTCAAAATTCAACACTTAATCATTTCAGAATTGAAATTATTTCGCTGTCTTCTAAAATCTGTATTTGATGCTGGAAATAAATTCATTGTACAACATATGAATTCTATATGTGATATAAATATTGAAATGAATTTGTTTGACACTTGACTATGATATTAAATTGATTCAGGTGAACAAAATTTGTTTTGTTATCTGTTTTGTTTGTATTTAAAAGTTAAAGTTTTACGTGTTAAAGCATATGATATGGTTTAACCAATGAAAATGTTTCATTGTAAGAAAGACTGTATATGATGCATGATGTAAAATCATTTTACTATATGTAAAATATTTTGTATTTGATATAAAATTCTACAAGTGTTTTAAGTGTTAGTTCTAGATAGGGGCTCTGTTCCATAATATCATAAAATTTTGGTATAAGCTAGATCTGTAAATTTGGTTCAATAATTTGAAATTGTTTCGCCCTAAGTTCAAGATGTTTTTGACACAAGCTATAAAACTCTTTACTGAAACGAAGTTCATTTTAGATGTAAAATATTAAAGAGGGTTTGTTGTTGAATCTGAGTTTAACCAAATTTTAAATTGGCGTTACCATGTTCGTTAATCCTGGAACACTGCACATAAATCAAAATCAGTTTTGATTGATTAAATATGAAGGCCATTTTGTGTGTCGATACCAATTTCCTAAAATATTGTATTGATGGATTAGATGAAATTATGGATTGTTTTGAAATAATTGTTGTTTAAAAGGGCAATCACAATTTTAAATTGGATTGATTATATCATATTTTGATGTTAAAATAAAATCTGTGTTAATACTGTCTTAACCATTGTTTTATTTATGATCATTTGAGAAATAATCACAGACTCACTCATATTACACATTTGATCAAAAGAAATATTTTCTGCTTGTTGATGAAATGGATGAATTAAAGATTCATAGTTGAGAATTTTGGATTCATATTTAATAAATGAATTTCAAATCATTTTAATATTAGATGACCTTATCCATTATGTTGAAATATACATGTGTATATATATATATAAAGATATATATATATATATATATTTGTGGTACACATTACTGTATGACATACGTGATAGTACTCTGTATACATATGTGTATATTTTACACAAATATATGATACATTGTGTGATTCTGTATATTTGAGTATGCGTATATTTGAATACATAGAAATATCTTCTATTGCTAAATTGATCATACAAAGGAATATTGGTATAGAACTGTAAATTTGATTTACAGATTTGATACCTACTTGCAGTTGGAAATATAAAATTTGTAAATTTTATTAGATCAAAAGTTGTATCTATATAAATGAACTCTTTATTTGATATGGAAATTATAATTTATGGTTATATACATACATAGTTAATTTCGAATTAACTCAGATATATATATATATATATAGATATCTATATATTTATAAACATCAAAGAATATGCCATGTTAAAATAGTTTTCGTTGCATATTCATTGATATAAAGATGTATATATATATATATATATATATCTCAATATCTATTGGCAGAGACCCATAATTTGTTTCATAATCTAATACTGTGTGCAAATTCCTTTGCACACAAAAATATCTATGTAATACATATAAAGATGTGTAACTACATATTGAGATTGGGTCTGAGATTATACTGATCAAAAGGATATTGTAGATTAACTAAATTCACACCCCTATACATATAAACTTAGCAAATGGAATCACAATTAGATTGATGGTCAAAATTTGCTAATGACACCTGTGTTGTATAAACAATGCTAAGTTACATTTTGAAATCATATCAATTTGATTGATATGCTAAATTGTTTAGACTTGATATGTATACTTGTCATCTACTAATTTTGTCATATTATTGACAGATTAGGTATAATCTTGCCAAACATTAATAATGTCATATTGTATATAAATTGATATACATGCCTATGATTTAGTCAATGCTTAATAGGATTAGTTCCTTAACAGACTTGTATTTAAAATGAATTTGTTCATACGTTTCCTGTTTATATCATTGCTCTGTCAAGATTAGTGTAATTTATTGGTGAATACGGTTCGTCAAAATAACTCATTGCATAAATCAGTGTTAAGTTAAAACATGTTTTGATCATCTCTTGTATGTATTAGCATGCATTTGTACAAATCTTGATAGGCTTTATAAAAGGGCTAATTCTTATAACAAGCTGTATACCTACCTAAATAGTTAGTTAACTTATGACTATTTTTCTGAAAAATGTTTTCACCAAATACAGTAGCTTGTTCAGTATTGATTATTACTGGAACATACATATATTGATAAGCTAAAATCCCTATGCATGAGATGCAATGTAGCATACAAATTGCATTTATGAAAAGTCATGTATAAGAATAAGTAATTCATATTCATATACAGTATTGCCTTATATAACAGATAAATATATATGTGTGTTTATATTGATAAATATGTATGTATATATTTATATTTATAAGTTGCGTATGTATTCTGTTATATATGACAACAATGAATTTTGATAATCTTTGTTACACTGATTGCATGTTTATGTCATATAGAAGTCCGTTTCCAAGTTACTGCACAATTAACGTTTATATGTACATTTGATGTATATGTATAAGTTAGAGCATGTGTGTATATATATTAAATACATATGATGTGTTTAATTCATGCTAACCAATAACTTGAAAAACTGTCTTTGATAGGGGATTGATGCTGCTACTGAAATTGTTTCAGCAAATGGGAAAATCCGTCACTCAAAGTTGGCAATAACATCTTATAATAACACTACATATGTGATATGTCAGTGTAATTCTGTATATATAAATGTATGTATATGTATGCAATTTCATTATGTATACATTCGATGTAAATATAATTAATGTGTGCTATCCATATATGATGTTGGTATGCATACTGATCTGCACTGTACATTGATGCAGAATGGTTTTGCATTATAGAACCAAAGGGACATACATGTGTAAATTGTTGTGTTTAGTTATTTATACTGTTTAGTTTTAACACTGCTATATCTCACATGAATGAACCTGTGGTAGATTGGACTTACTATATATATATATATATGTATGTATGTATGTATGTATATGTATATATATATATGTATATGTATATATGCCTGTAGCTCATTATGATTGGTCGGTAAACTTATTTTTATATCTCTTGCTAATGTAAGTTGGACTGTGTTTATATTTATAACTGGCTGATGGTTTTAAAAGGGGTCAATGCTGATGCGTGCTATTTATATGTAATATTGATTAATCCTTTTATAATGGGCCCATAAGTTGATTTACATTTGTTTTGAAATTCTATGTGAACTTCAAGTATGTGAATAAAATATTTGATAATTTACAATACAAAAGTTGTGTTAATTAAATTTTGAAATGTTCAAAATAAATAGGTGTACATCCTATTTACATAATATTGAATTTAAATATATATATATTATATATATATTTCATATTTTAAATTCAATTAATATTATGAATATAAAATACATATATTTGATATATGTAGATCACTCTAATCTTGTTCTCCACTACGAATTTTAAATTCTCTCTAAAGCAAATTTTATTGTTATATTAAGTCATGGTGACGTCTTCCAATAATATACTCATCACTGTCCAAAATCATTGGATGTAGGTAACGTCAAAGCGTTGTGCATCCTTTTATTTTGATTATATGCGATGGAGTAAAATGTGGTGCTCCAACCTATTATTGGGTCTGACTTAACTAGGCTGCATAATACGATTATGGCCTTAGAGACAATAGCATGAATTATTCTTATTTTGAGCAATTGAATAATACTGAGCAAAATGTTCATCATGCGATCCAAGAATTATATACGATATAATTGACATAAGATGTCTACCTAAAAGGTTGTGTTTTGGGGATTTGCCAAAGCAGAGTCAAAACATGATTAGATATGGATCTTGGAACACCATTATATATATATATATACCGATATGTATATATAAACAGGGGGATGTAAATTTGAGTGGGAGCGTATTTTAGTTATACATTTATGTTAATATAAATATTGATTGTCAAAAATTTATTTTAAATAAATATTAAAGAATCAGTTATTATTTATTATCTACTGTTGATATTAAATAATAAATAACTCCGATAATTGAAATTAATCCTTGAAAAAGGACAAATTAAATCAAATCAAATTTCTTGACCAATATTAAAATTTGTAGATTGTCCTCAAACATATTAAACGTAATTGTTTTAGATATAAAGAGAGGATCTAATATAAGTTAAAGTATGACTTCAACTGAATAAAATATAAATGTTATAATAATCTACTTATACATTTCTAGTATTAGATACTAGATATAAATCACATAAATGTATGTTGATTTACAGAAATTATAGAATAAGTAGAAATCTGATAAAAGAACAAGTGGACTTACAATTGGAAATGAAGCAAATGTTGATAGATTATCCATAGTAAGTTGATTCTTGTTGAATTTACTGGCTTAATTAAATAAATAAAATAATTGTTGTTACGAAATTCCACTTAAAATAAATGTTATAATATATCTTGTTTAGACAAGTTTGAATTTCATTTGTAATAAAAGAATAATTGTTATTCATTTTATTTAAATGAAATATCGTATGGAATTTCACAAATAACTATGGATATTTGTAATTCCTTAACTATAATGTACTTGACATTATTAATGACTGGATTAAATTTAGTGATTTAAATCCAATATACCTTTAGTATTACCAGTTAGCACTATAAACAAGAAAGCATATCAAAACTCCATAATGATGGAATTTTGAGATCATTTGATTTTGTATTGTATGAAGAATACAAATCTTGTTCATTAGGAAAAATAACTGGATCCACTTTCACTTGACACAGTGATTGAGTGATAAGTATTGGGTCTTGTACATAGTGATGTATATGGAGCAATGAATACATAAACTAGAGGCGGGTTTTATTACTTCATTTATTTACTGATGATATTAGTAGATACGGATCTGTGTATCTTATGAAACACATACCAGAATCCTTTGAAAAGTTCAAAGAATTCAGAGTGAAGTTAGAAAGCAATTTTGATAGAAAATAAATTCTTTTTGAAAGGATCAAAGAGAATATTTAAGCCAATGAATTAATGACTGTCCATATGAGTTTGAAATTGTTTCATAACTTACTCCATCTAGAAGACCATATTGAAATGGTATGTCTGGAAGGAGACATTGTACCTTATAAGATAAAATACGATTAATGATAAGTTATATAGATCTTCCAATAAATTAAATCTGGAACAATTGCATTAAATCCCACTAAAACGATTCTGAAGACGTCATATAAGATATGGACTAGGAGATATCCTAGTATGTCTAAAGCGAAGATTTGGGATGTAAGGACATTTATTAAACGTCCTTCCTCTGATAAGATCAGGCCCAAATCAGATAACTGTTTTATGTAATATCCACAAGAAATAAATGGATATTATTTCTATGAATTTTCTGAGAATAAAATGTTTATTGCTCGAATTGGTATCCTTACAAAGGAGAGTAAGTCTCTAAGATACCGATGGGAATAATATAATTTGAAATGTCTCGAAAACCACAAAAATGCCGTTGAATCTTGTGTAGACAAGAAATTAAGTGGGAGTGTCACAATAATTCTAATGTTATTTGATAACACATTAATTATTGTAAATGATGTTAGTTTAAAACAAGAAATAAATACTGATTCTAAGATAGATAATGTTTGGATTAAGAAGTTCATAATTGAACTTGATTAATTGTTGATCCAATGATTTACATTGGGATAACAATATGGCTAATGCTCAAGCCTAAAATTTGAAACTCACTATTGATCCAAACATATATTTAAGAAATATAATTCTTATGTGAAGTTGTTCATAGAAGAAATTAACATATCTGCAAAGTTACAAACGTTGTAATGTTGCAGACCTACTGAATTAAACTCTGTCGCAGCAGAAGTTTAATTAGTCACACTAGTTTCATGAGTATACGATACGTGAATGATTGACTCTAGTGCAAGTGGGAGATTGTTAGAGTTTATGCCCTAGAGGCAATCCATTTGATGACATGAATAACACTATTGATGTTATTATTTTATTTGGAATAAAATAAAATATTTTGTTATGTTATATTTACTGCGTAATATAAATATTAACATAATAGAAGTCCTTAGAATAATAATACGGAATTATATGGTTCGAGTAAGACTGAACTTGAGATTATATAATGTGATAAGTATTACAATTCTTAAATGTCGAGTTTTATTGTTTATACAGGACAACAATAAAGCGTTATGACTAGTATATTGATTGACTGATGATCACATCTCATTGATCATTAATATACGTGATATTAAAGTCAAGATATAAATACGTATTGGAGAATAGCGTATTGGGCTGACCCACCGTGAGATAACTACATGGAATATAATCAACAGTATCATAAGTTATTCTCATAGGGACAGTGATGTAATGGTCCTTAGACCTGAAATCATTATAATTTTATTGGACAATATTTGTGTTTTGATATCATCTAAAGTTATTTGTAACAGAGTAACGATAACGGTGATTATTGGATACATCTCGAATCGAATGAAAATTATGAATGATCTAGATGGAATTTAACCCTACAATATATTCGTAGTGATATCCATGGGCCTCTTGATTGAGTGAGACTGTGAAATGCATGGCCGTGCTCAAATATTGATTTGTTTTAAATAGTCTACTCATCGATCAAGAAAACGGATTAAATTATAACGGGGATGATACGATCCATGCCTCTAGTCTAATCCTGGATATATCGGTTAAAAGGATTATATTACATTGAGACACTGATCACAGAACATGTTATATCGAATCGATAAAATTATTATAACTTGGGTAGCAGTGATGTGTTGCTAGATACCGCTCATTGTTTATAATTTAAATTTGATTTAAATTATTGCCAACGTTGTAATAACCTATAGGGTCACACGCTTAGAACATTGTAAGGGAAAGGCTGTTTTGATTTTGGATAAAGTAAAATATCAACCGTTGATATTTGTGGTTGAAAAGGTATAAGGAATTGTTCCTTATTTTAGTGTGCGGGTGTATTTATTAAAAGGGGGTTTTCTTCCTTTTAAATATACACGGTTATTCACTTTTTAACCGACCTCCTTTTAGAAAAGAAAACCCTAGATCGAAATAGGAATGGCGGCTAGCACCGCTGGCCTCTCCCTTTTCTTTAATCTGTTCGACGATTGAAGACGGTGTTCGCGTGGATACTTATGGAGGCTCGCTAATTTGGGAGCTCAGATTCGTATTAATCAAGGTTCGACCAATTTGAGGATTCTACAGTAACAGGTAAAACCCTAATCAATTTAGTTTTAATTTGTATTTCTTGCATAGATCCATAGTTTAATTTGTTAAGCTGTTAGAATTAGGGTTTCGATTAGATCGCCTCAAACCCTACACTTTGTAGACCTCATGAGTAGAGTTTTTAAGGGCATTCTAAATAAAACTACAGTAGCCTTCGTAGATGATATCCTTATATTTTCAAAAGATCGCGAAGAGCATGAAAAACGCTTGAGACAAGTGTCAGGGATACTAAGAAAGAATCAACTGAAAGCAAAATTCTCGAAGTGCCATTTCTGGAGGGAAGAAGTAATTTTTTTAGGACATATTGTGTCGAGTAAAGGCTTGTCCATAGACCCCGCGAAGATCAAGGAAATCAAGGAATGGAGGTTACCTCGAAATGCAATAATGTTATTTCCTTGGATTGGCCGGATTTTATAGTAAATTCATTAGAGACTTTGCAAAGGTTGCTACTCCATTAACCCAATTAACAAGAAAGAACTTGGTATTCACTTGGAGTAATGAAAGTGATACAGCCTTTAAGAAATTAAAGGAAGCATTAACTAGTGCACCAGTCCTAATTATACCTGACGGTTCAAAATCATTTACCGTTTACACTAACGCATGTGGGACCGGTTTAGAAGCAGTCCTTATGCAAGAAGGAAGAGTAGTTACCTATGCTAGTAGAAAACTCAAGGATCCGAAGAAAAGATTTCCAGTGCAGGACCTTGAGTTAGTCGTAATAGAGTTCGCCTTTAAGGTGTGGATGTATTATCTCTTAGGGAGAAGTTTGAATTGTTTACCGTCCATAAATCCCTTAAGTATTTATTTTATCAATGTGGCTTAAACTTGAGACAACAAAGATGGATGGAATATATTGCCTCATTTGACTTTACGATTCAGTATATCCCAGACAAAGGGAATGTTGTAGCGGATGCTTTAAGTAGGAAACATGCGACATTAAATGCGATGATAGAATGGAAACAGTTAGAGTTCCTCATAAGTTTTAATTCGCAAACCTCACCAACCACTTCTAATGGTTTTCTTGGGGCTATGATAATTAGACCTACCCTAAGAGAAAGAGTCCAAAGCGCACAAGACATCGACGAAGAATTAAGAGGAATAAAGGAGAAAGTGGTAAAGAGAGAGACCTTTCCTCATTCGGTTAGGTATCCGATTGGCGATGATGGGAGTTTACTTTAGGACGGGTGACCTTACGTCCCTACGGATGAAGGGTTGAGAAGAGAAATTTTAGAGGAATGTCATAGGTCAAAACTGACCATACACCCCGGTGACGATAAGATGTATGAGGATATGAAGAGGAATCTCCATTAGGAAGGAATGAAAAGAGACATAGCCGAGTTCGTAGACAAATGTCTAACATGCCAAAAATTCAAGGCAGAGCAAGGAAAGCCCGAAGGATTATTGTTACCTTTAAAGATCCCCATGTGGAAGTGAGAGCATATTTTCGTGGACTTTATAGATGGACTTCCTAGAAGCCAAAAGGGTGATGAGGCCATTTGGGTTGTGGTAGACCGTTTAACCAAAAGCGCCTGTTTCATAGCAGTCAAGAAAACAAGGGCCATAGCCTAGTTATCCCAATTATATGTCAAAGAGATAGTCAGATTTCATGGTATTCCATCAAGTATTGTGAGTGATAGAGATCCCTTATTCACAAACGAATTTTGGAGAAGCCTACAATACACTTTAGGGATGACCCTTAACTTAAGCACGGCTTATCATCCGCAGACCGACGGACAGATAGAGAGAGTAAACAGAATCTTAGAAGACTTGCTCAGAGCTTGTATCAACGACTTTGGAGGAGTTTGGGAGCAACACCTACCACTTGTGGAGTTCACGTATAATAATAGTTTTCAAGCAACGATTGGTAGGGCCCCTTTCTAAGCGCTATACGCGAGGCCATGCAAATCGCCAACTTTTTGGTGGGAGACTATCGACAAGGTTATACTCAGACTAGATTTCATCCGTAAATCCATGGAGAAGATATTTTTTATTAGACAGAGAATGAAGGCAGCCTAAGACCACTAGAAATCGTATGCCGATAAGCGTAGAAGGGAACTAGAATTTAATGTTGGAGACCTAGTGTTCGTAAAAATTTCCCCTCTTAAGAAAGTTGTTCGGTTTGGAAAGTCTGGGAAGTTGGCTCCCAAGCTTATTGGGCCTTTTAGTGTCAACGAGAAGATAGGATCTTTAGCCTATCGAGTGGATCTCCCAGAGCGTCTATAGGGAATCTATAATGTTTTTCATGTATCTCATCTAAGGAAATGCCTTCATGATTCTGCTATCAGATTTGAGCTTGATGAAATTGGGGACATAGAGAAACTCAAGTTGGAGTCCAGGGTGTCCTATGCCAGTGCAAGGATTGGAGAGCACGGAATCAAGAGACTCCACAACAAAACCATTCGCCTCATTTGAGTACAATGGGGAAATGACCCTGCGATAGCACATGGGAGACTGAGGATAAGATGAGACAGACTCACCCCGAGCTTTTCACGGGTAAAATTTTCCTCAAAATTTCCGTTTATGGATGCATTGTGATTGCTAGATTGGATGTCAGGGAATGGATGCAACACCATCACACCGAGCACTCATATAGAAATATATGCATATTTAGGTTATTTGCATACATACTGCATCACTTATTACACCTACATGCAAGGATAGAGCTCACTTTAGTGGGTCTGCAGTTCATAATCACTGCGACTCATAGATGATTATGGATGAATTATAAATAACACGAGTTGAATTTTCGCCCCTTAAACAAATTTCAGGACGAAATCCATTTTAAGGGAGGAGAATGTAACACCCCGTAAAATTCATAAGTATTAATAAATAAATAAATAAACAAGCAGTTAAATAATATGGCTAGAAAATGAGATTTTGCATCTTTAGGAATTTGGCTATGAAACTCTTTTATTTGAATTCGTAGCGAAATTTTGAATCGTTTTCATATATAATATACTGAAGACGGTCAACGTATGAAGAAGTTATGAACAAATGAATTTGGGCAGTGCACGCAATATATATATATATATATATATATATATATATATAATTATGTAAATATTATATATATTGCCCAAATAATAATTTAAAATAAAAGAGGAAAAATTAAAATTTGAATTTGGACATAAGATCTAGGGGACAACGTATATTAGATATATGGAAAACAATGAAGCAAATTAAGAACGTAATTAATAAAGTAAAAAGCTCAACAACGCAGCAAAATTGGGCGTTCCAGCCCGAAGGGGTCAACCGCTCCCCTTTAAGGGGGGTCGACTGCCGGTCGACCGCTAGGAGGTTGGGAAGCCCAATTCTACCTACGTGGATTAGGGTTTTCTAAGAGGATATGTTTATATGGATGGCTTGGATTAATTTTTATTAATCCGACGACTCCTGCTCACATGAGAAAGTATAAATAACCCCACACTAGAAACCCTAATTATTCTACCTCTCTGCCTCCATGCTGCTGAATTCCATAGAAAAATAAAGAGAATAGAGTGAAGGTTTCTTCTACTTCTCTAATCCCTTTCTATATCTTTTATTTCTGTCTATATAAGTTTAGGAACTTGGAATTTAGCATAAACAATATTTATAAAAATCTAATTATATGTTTCTTATATGTATATTGTTAAGAGAAGAATCAGAGCTCGCTTGAATGTTAGGAACTGTTGCAGATCTTGAAATTTCTATCACATCTCCACCTAATTTGTGAGTGGAATTTAGTTTTTCTTAAAGGCATATTAATGTTATTAATAGTTTTTCATATGAATTGTTATGCCTATGAAGATTTGGATATGTGATAATATAACATGAAAATCCCCAAATCTTCTGTCTTTTAATTATGTAGGAAATTGTCATGTTGAATTGGTTTTGTGGAATTTTGGTTTTGTATTGGATTAAAGGTAAATATGAGTGTTGTACTATTATTTATATTTTATGCAATTCACCTTTATTATCATTTGATTTAACCTAAAAAGGTTTGGATTTGAATTGTTTCATAGTTGAAGTGGGTTTGGATCCTAATTTGGGTGTGAACATATTTATAAATTGAAATAATCAAATATAAATATTTTGGGTGTATAACACCATAAAAAGAGTGAATTGGATGAAATATGGATTGTAAACATACATGTGTAAATGTATGAAATACTGTATTTTTAATTTAGTATTGAAACCATTTCTACATGCCTAGGATACAAGTTTTAATTGTTATGTATATATATGTTTTCAATTCACTACTATTTGCTATATGTTCATTATGCCATCATGTTTATGTTGTAGTGGTAAAAAATGGAAAAATCTAACTTGTATGCCTTAATTTGGATAAGATGACAATTGCCACCCCGTTAGAACGTTTCCTTGTTTGTACGAGTGTTACGTTAATTGGACGCTATTATTATATTACTTATTAAACATAACCAACGTAATTAACGTCATCTTAGCATAATAAATGTGATTAGGTTAGAGTCTGAATTTGAAATCTTCCCTTAACAAATATATATACATATATATATATATATATATATATGCTTGTATGTATATATATATAGAATGGCTTAAATATATAAATAGATAACATATAGACACAAGGTTAGTTTCCATTTGTGGTAGAAGCCTCCCCGGAAGCGACCGACAGATCCAACAACCACAAGTGGGCCCAACTAATGTGAGATGTCTAGGTGCCATAGGCCATTCATAAACCTAGTACACTAGACATGAGGTCAAGCCGACTTGTTGTAGAACCTTGCCTGGAAACGACCGGCAACCCATCATCTACAGGTATATGGTTCAATGTGAGAGGTCTAGTGTGTATATATATAACTATATATAAGTTGATGTGTGAAAACAAATAGGTTTACTATGCCTTAAGAAGGTCTTAAGTTGCTGACTCGCCTTTTTATCTAGTTTGGGTCTTAAGTGGTTAGGATTAGGATCCCTCTGAAGATTTATTCCTTGGAGAGGAACCCAAGTAATGGAACCCACCCTGATTAGTATTAAGGTAGGTTTATGGGTCCTCCTTCTTTAAAAGTGGTTAGGCATCAGGCGATAACGGAGTAGGGTAGTTCATGGGGATGCCCACTTCCTCTAGAAGCCTGTAAGGGATCAACTAGGGGTAGATTGGTAATTGAAAAGATATGTGGCCATTGCATGCTCACCAACTGTCTAAGGGAAGTCTTAAGCAGCATAGGTGTCTTGCCGAGTAATATCAGTTAAGTAGTAACGCTCTCCATAGTACTTCTCATATTACAAATGAGAGAATAGACTTAAGAACGTTGACGTACAAGGACAGGGTTCTTAAAGGGCTAGGGGTCCGCCTTAGGGTTATAAGAGATTGTAAGAATCCACCTTTAGTAGGGCCATAAGTGACCGAGAATGCCACCTCGTTAGGTCTTTACCCTAAAAACACTAATGGATGATTGACTTGAATATACATCCCATTGGTTAGAAATTTTGTGTTTGTTGTGTGCTACATAGACATACCTTGACATATGTAAACTGCTAAAAATACTGGGTATGGACATCAAGTAACACTATATTTTAGTCACACAGAACTTTATGTTCTGACCCCCTCTCCTTAACATCCAACAGGTCAGTAGACGGAGTAAGGCCAGGGATGAAGTCATGATTGAAGCCAATGGAGAAGACGAAGTTATTATTATAATATTAGTAGTTATTGCTTTGTTTCTTTTGGAATCTTTTGAAAATGAACTATTGGATATATCTATTGAATAAATGTAACTGTGACTGTCCGTTTCTGTGGTTTTGAAATAAATGGTACATTTTATATTTTGGTATTATATTTCCTCTTTCCGCTATGTGAGATTTCCATTCGAAGTATATGTTACTGTTATCTATGCAAATGTAATCCTTAAAGGAACCAACGACCCGTTTAAAATAGCTTTCAGTTTCGATGGGCCTTTTTTGGGTCGAAATTTAGGCCCATTCCGGGTGGGTTGTTGCATTACCAGTGTTGGCTGCCATTTAATATTTTCAAAAATTAGATTATGAATTTTTTGAAAAACCTTGCTCTAATACCAATTGTTTGGGAACGCAGAATGCAGATCTTAAGGAAAACCTAACAGTAGAGGAGGTTGAATAGTGTTTTCAAGGAATTTAAGAAAATCTAAAACTTATATTATATACTATATGAATCACACACCATAGAGATGGTCATAGACACAGGATCAATCACAAACACAGAAATAAACAAAAGTAAAATGCAGAAAAGGAAAGAACACACCAGATTTTATACTGGTTCGGATTACTCCTACGTCCAATCCCACGTAACGCTGAATTGTGCAGAGTTTTTTACTAGATCAATATCTATGTACAATCCCCTTGATTTCACGGCTAAAGGTTAACATCGATTCCATCACCCTTGATTTCATGGCTACAAGGTTAACGCCGCTTCCTTTCCTTGATTTTAGGGCTACAAGGAACACACCCTTTCCCAAACAATCCCAAATCATTACAACAGCCCTATAACTCTTCAATAGCACTTCAATTCGGAGAGTAATAATTACAGAGTGAGAAGAGAAGAAGTTTTATGAATTTAGACTAGAAATCGGCAAAGTAGAAGTTTTGAAATCAATAAAAATATGAAATAATAATGGAGGAATGAAAAGGGGTGAAGATGGAGAAAAATGGTTAGAAAAATTCAAAATCAACCCCTATTTATAATATTTGAAAGGTTGCAACGCTTCTGGAACTTACAAATAGTGAAAAGACACTTCCTTTCAAGACTGAAAATGAGACAGTTGTATGTCGACATATGCTTATACGTATGTCGAGATATATGATTTAAAATTTTGAATTTTGAATATTTTTGAGTGTTTAACTACATATACTATTCTGGAAATTATTGAATTAAAACATAGTGATATAAATGATTATTATAACAGAAAATCATATGAAATCATAAATATAAATTATATAAACATATTTTATAAAATTATAAAGTTTAAAACAATATAAATGTAAAATTACAAAAGTATATAACTATATAAATTTATAAACTTATAAACTTTGAAACTTAAGTTTAAAATCAAATGTAAGATAGAAAAACTAATTAAAATTAGAATTTGAATTTTGAAAACCAGAACTAAAATTTGAAAATCAGAATTTGAAAATCAGAATTTGAAAAATAGAATTTGAATTTGAACCTGGAATACTATTCATAGTCTTACATATAAACTAGAGTCTATTACTATATTTATCTTGAACTCTTGAACTCTTGACTTCTTGATTACTCATTACTCTTGAATCTTCTCTGAATTCTGAATCTTGTAAATCTCTAAAACTGTACAGTCTTCAGTATTAATTCCTGTATACAACTCCTGCATATATGTGTGTGTGTGTGTGTGTGTATATATATTCTAGATAGAGATATTAATATATATTTTATAATCAATTAATATTTGAAGTATGGTTGTTGACATCAAAACTTCATTCTTCAACATATTGAGTTTTCCATTACTGCTATCATTTATTATGCAATTATGCCATCATGCCTTAAATTAGCAGTAAAATATGGAAATTTACTTGTATTCCTTAAACTTAGGACAAGTTGACAATTTTAATCTCGTTAAAACTTTCTCTCGTTCATACGAAAATTAACGTTACCTGTACGTACTAAATATTTTATTTATATAGCATAATTAACATAATTAGCATAGTCATTACGTAATAAATTCAATTAGGATAGGAATTTGAAATGTCCCAATATATATTGATTGCTTGTGTGTATGTATAGAATGGCTTGTATATATAATTAATAATGACATATGGACACGAGGTTAGTTGCCATTTGTGGTATAAGCCTGCCCAGAACCGATCGGTAAATCCTACAACCACAAGTAGGCCCAACTAATGTGAGAGGTTTGGGTTCCATATGCCATTCAAATCTAGTACATTGTGACACGAGGTTAAACCTACTTGTTGTAGAAGCTTGCCCGGAACCGCCCGGCATATCCAGCATGTACAGGTATAGGGTTTAATGTGAGAGGTCTAGTGTGCATATATATATAGTGCTTGAATAGGCAGGTCTACTACACCTTAGGAAGGTCTTAAGTGGCCGACTCTCTTCTTATCTAGTTCGGGTCTTAAGTGGTTAGAATTAGGATCCTCTCTGAAGATTTATTCCTTGGCGATAAACCAAAGTCATAGGACCCACCCTTATTAGATTGAAGTAAGTCTGTGGGTCCTCCTTCTCTAAAGTGGTTAGGCATAGCGGTAACGGAGTAGGGTGGTACACGAGGATGTCCACTTCCTCTAGAAGCTTATAAGGGCTAAAATAGGGATGTAACGATTCCGAATTTTTTAACCAATTTAAAATTGGAATTTTTATTACATAATTTGAATTTAAATTTGAATTTGACATAGATATATATAGTTAAGATTATTTAATAATTTTGATTAGTTAAATGATAGATTTTACTTGAATTATAAATTAGAAAGATTATTAATAAGTTTGGATTTATTGATATTATTTATCATTCGATCGGACTTGTCAAGCCATAACATGAATTAGTAGCGTTAGAATTAAGTGTTGCCCTTAGTTTTCATAGCATTTAAGGGAAAATGCTACCAAAAGTTCGCCTTCTCTTCTTAAGACAAGTGTATGGACACTTGTAATTTTGCATGTAAGCTTTCATGCATGGTTTCCACTTGTCCCTTTATGTATCTTTACCTCCTTACTCCTCATTTCCTATATAAGGAACTCTTTACTTCATTTTATCATCCATTTTATTTTTTCCTACCTTCCTTCTTCTAAAGCTTATGGCCATGGTTTCCATGGCATAAGTCTTCCTCTTTTCCACCACCACCTTGCCAAAGTTCATCGTCATCCTCCTCCTCCCCTTATTATTATATTATAGATATTTGGTGAAGAAGACGTTGGGCCGAAATACTTTCCGATGGTTCGCTCTGCTAGGCTCGCCTACCGTGAAGATTTGAAAAGCTGTTAGGTGAGAAATCTTTAACCACAATTTATATATTTAGTTAGTAGTTAGACTTACTTAAATATAGTGATGAATTATTAGTGGTTAATGATGGTTGATGTTGGTTATGATGGATGATGGATGCGTAGTTTATAACACACACACACACACACACACACACTATTAAGCGTTAGTGTTATAACGCTTGTGCACAGTTATGATTTATTTATTTATTTTGATGGTGGTTGCTATGGATGTTTATAATGATTATTGATGTTGATTCGCACACACTATGACAACAATTATGGTATCACATTGGTGATCGACAAATCTCCTTCGTGATTATAAGAAATATTATTATTGAAATTGAAGGATAACGATTGGAAAAGACACGTTTGAATTCATGTATATTGATAAAGTTCCTTTAAATAAATGAATATCGGAAAGTTCTAGGATGACAGAGAGGAAGTGTTTAGCTTGAGTTTGGAAAATATGGCTTCCTGCTCTCCCTGGACATCCCTAACTAATCCGACGGACGGGATGGTTAATTCAAAATTTAATTTGAAATCTAATTTGAAAGCTATTTGAATTTATAGTTGAATTTAGCGTATTTTAGTTACAAACTTTAAACTCTTATAACTTTTGCAATCTAAATCGGATTTCCATGAAACGAAGAATGTTCAATTTCTATTAACAAAAGCTTTCAAATGAGTAAAACAGATTTTGATCTTGACTTATAATTTTTAAGTTATGTTTAAAACCATTTTGGAAAAAGTCGTTGTAAGTGCAATTATCGATCGTAACTATAAATAGCCATTTTTAATGTATCTAAAAATATGGATTTTTTTTGTAAAATCATTATAAATTATGTAAAAGGGTTTTGAATTGTAAAGTTTAAGCTTTATCTAAGAAAAACGATATTTTGACCAAAGTAGTTGAGATAACTATTTCGTAACGCTTTTGTAACATTTTTGAAACACTATTGTAACACTTTCTTTGGAAACAATCTATTTTGAAGTTTTTAAAACCACAAACTGTTTTCCGGAACTATAAGTAATCATTTGTAAATGATTGGTGGAATGTTTTCAAAGATTTAAAAGTTTTGAAAATGTTTTATATGGAAATTAAATTTATTTATTTGATATTAAAATGGGTTTTTCCCGTTTAAATAATTGGATATGGTTGGAGATAAATCTTCGGATGTTTGATATTAATTCGGTAGATGATGTGTAACAACCCGAAAATCTGGGCCAGTTTAAAATTTTTATTTTGGCAATTTTAGCGAATTTTGAATATTTAAAATAGATTATTTTAAATAAAACCAACGAGAAATTTATTTTGAATATAATTCGAACGTATATATTATACGCGTCGTCGTTAGAATATAAATATTTATATATAATTATAAATAGAATTGAAAAGGGCGCGGTAGTTCGATAATTCGATTTCAAACTTCAATGGAATGTACCGGGTGCAAAACAATCCGGATTTTAGTGAAACCAAAAATAATGGAATCTAATTGTGGATATCTTTCCAACGAATCCGACAAATCAAGATTTCATATCGGGAATCAAAAGATATGTCCAGTTGAAAATTCTGAATAGTCGCTATGGAATTCAGGCCCTTAAAAATGGGCATTTTGCAAATGACCTCGGAATTCGACGAAACCAGTTTTGTTGGGTCCGTGATGTCAAGTTATTGCTAGGTTTCAAATTTCGTAATTTTTCGAGTCAATATGTGAGCGTGGCAAAGGAAAATGCGTTTGACCATTTTCAGTTGATTTTAATCGACTGGAAATTGGCCATTTTTCAAACGGTCTCAGAATTCGACGAAACTAGTGTTGTTAGGACCGTATCGTCAATACGAAGCTAGAAAATATTTTTCTGTAATTTTTTCGAGTTAGTATGCAACCCCGGTAATTTGAATGTACGTTTAAAATTCAATATAGTGATTTAAATGTAAATTCAACGAAAACGGATTCAAACGATCAAATCAGCTTGAGATACATATCCCAATGTGTTCGGAATGGGGGTAATACGCTAGGGATGACAGTCGGTGGGTTCGATTTCGAGTTCGAATGAAAGGGGCACTTTATGGAATTCAAAATTTAAAATAAATTAATAAACAAGTATATAAAACCTTGGCCCCCCTCTTTCTCTTCCATTTCAGTCAACTCCCCCAAAAAGAAAAAAAACCCGATCTAAACCCAAAACCGTCGCCCTCATGTCTGACCGACGCCGCTGCCTCGTCGCCCCCCTCTTCCGTTGATCTTTCTCTCCGACCTTCCTCCCCTTCCACCGCTCCTCCTCCACTCAAAAACCACGCACCCACTGAAAACCGCCTCAACTCAAAACCTGCCGCCTCCGACTCCTGCTCAGCCACCGCCGGCCGACCGGGACTGCCTCAAGCGATGCCCGGCGCCACCATACTCCGGCCATCCAGTCCCCGTAAGCCCTCCCCTTCCTTTTATTTTATTTTATTTTATTCAAGTTTTAACTTGTTTTTAAAATTCTGAAAATTAAAAAGGGTGATTTTTAAAACTGAAATATATATGATTTTTATTTTAAGTAAAAATATGATTTTGGTCGATCTAAGAATATAGATTTTCAATGTATGAAAACTTTGATTTTTAATTTAGAAAACGTTAATTTTCTGTGAATGAAAGTGTATGATTTCTATAAATGAAAAGATATAATTTTTATAAAGTAAAAAGAGCGGATTTTTATAAATAGAAAGCTAGGATTTTTATGGTTCAAAGATTTGATTTTTATCATAAAGAGTTTTGATTTTTATAAGTTAAAAGTTAAGATTTTTATATAAGAAAGATCGAATTTTTATATAATATAAACATCAAGATAAAAATATGATTTTTATATATAGAACTTCGAGATAAAAATATGATTTTTATATATAGAACTTCGAGATAAAAATATGATTTTTATATATAGAACTTTGAGATAAAAATTCGATTTTTATATATTGAACTTTGAAGTAAAAATTCGATTTATATATGGAATAGCGAAGTAAAAATTCGATTTTTACGTATGTAGTGAAAGCAGCAACGAAGGTGACAAAAAGGCGAAACGTCGAAGACTTCTGCAAATAAAGAGCCGTGGAGCTAGGATAGCTATATGTGAGAATTTCTCACCTTTCTATTTATTTTCTAGTTATATATATATATATATACTAGGATGCAGACGGTGCTTAGTAGCACCCGACACAATCGTCCACAGACCATGGACTTGTTTGTTTGGCTGTTTGATGATTGATTACGATATTGGTTTAAATGTGGTTTGTGGTGTGAAAAATCGAATCGATAAATTGGTTAGGATTAGACGTGCGCCGTTATAAGGCGAAGGAGTAAGGCTAGGTTAGACCCTTACTCCAAATTTTGTGGTTTGCATAACGAAAGTGAATTTGATTGATGTGTGAATGGCGTGGGCCTTCACTAGACCGGGGATAAGGCTAGACCTTGTCCCGTTTCTAGTATCGTGCCGTTATGCCGCCGAAATTTTCTAAAATAAGTTAGAAAAATAAAAATAGCATTTTATTTAAAGAATGAATTGAATAGAAATTCATATGTTAGAATAAAATGTTTTATCGTTAAAAATATAATTTTTAACGTGAATGTGAATAAATAAATATTCATTTACAAACCTGACGGTTTGTTTATGTACACCTATTTGAAGGACATTGATTGGGTCGATAAATTTCACACATCGCCCAACTGCACAAATAAAATATGTGTTTGATTGTTTGAAACCCCACACGGGTGTTGGGATGAAATTTGAAGTTCACTCATCCTGATTGATTGAATATGTCGATCGGTTGATTGACAGGCTGTTTTAAGCGTTGGATATCTATATTTGATGCTTATACAGTGTAGTGCACTTTGGTTGATGGTTGATTATTTTCAATGCTATTATATACATGTGTTGTATGAAAATCCATATAATTAATTTTATATGGTAATTGATTGGGCCTCATTCCAGTTTTGAAAAAAGAAATATTTGAAAAAGAATATTTGAAAATAAAGGGATATATGAAGCCGTGTTGATTAGATTGACGCCATTTTGACGTGAACGATATTTATATCGATTTTAAAAGTGATTTCGAAGTGAATTGAATTGAAAACGAATTCAAAGTGAATTGAATTGAAAGCGATTTCGAAATGAATTGAATATATAACGATTTCGAAATGAAATGAATTGAATATATAACGATTTCGAAATGAAATGAATTGAAAACGATTTCGAAATGAAATGAATTGAAAACGATTTCGAAATGAAATGAATTGAAAACGATTTCGAAATGAATTGAATTGAAAACGATTTCGAAATGAATTGAATTGAAATTCGAATAGAATAGAAATGAATTTTAAAACGAATTTATAAAGAAGAATTCAATTTTGCTTTGAATTGAAATGGAAGTTGAAATAGATTTTGAAACGAATTTTAAAACTATTTATATAATTCGTTTTAAATAGAAATCGACGATGTATATATTATATATATTATATATAATATAATGGCCTGAATAGAACGCGCCGCGCCGCGGCAGTTCGCGAATTTCGACCATTTATTTCAAACGGACATTACGGGAGATCCGACCGTCGGATTCTCCTAAAACCGGAACCGTTGGGTTCGTATCGAAAAGAGCTTTCTAATGAATGTTAGAAATTTGAAATCTAACGGTTGGATTTGGAATTATGTCCAAATCAAATTCGAAAAAGGTCGCTATAAGTGCAGTTCGATGGCCATTGGTGGAAATCGACTGTACGGGCCTTGATAAAATTATTAAAAATAGTAATAATTTGTGTAAAATCATAAGAAATGATTTAGAAAGAATTGGGATGAAAAACTCCCTATTTGAAAAGATAAAAATAGATTTTTATCGAAATGAACTAGTTTTGAACTAGAATTATAATTCTATTTATTTTTAAATAAATAAATTGAATTCGAAAAGGGTTTTGAAAATAACCAAAATTTCCAATGATTGCATTGGAGTGGATTTGAATCGAAATTGTCTTCGGAATATTTCGATGTTGGAATTCGTGATTATACAGGTGTTGTTATGGAAATTTGAAAGATATATATATATATATATCGTTATTTCCAATACGACATTTGTTAATCGTAGAATTTGATATTGAATATAGGCCGATATATTTTCTATTCAGAGCCTTGTATTGAATATCGAATGTGATTTGGGTTTGTCGTGAACGGTGTCTTCACTAACACTGTTCTTGAACCCAGTTGAGAAAAGATTAAATCTTTTTATTTAGATTTAATGAAGTGTACCAATTAAATGATATTTAATTGGAATTTAATTGGTATTGATTTTTGGGTTTATCGTGAACAGTGTTTTAAATAACACTTGTTCTTTAACCCGATAATTAATGGATGTGATTTTGGGTTTATCGTGAACCGTGTTTTAAATGACACTGATTCTTTAACCCAGTCGAAGATTAAAACTAAGTGGAGTTTTAATGAATCTTTAATTAGATTGAAATGATCGAGAATGGAGTATCACCAGTTTTGCTCCAGGCGATAGTTAAATCTTTAATTAGATTTGAACGTGAAATGGTAATTGAATTTACCGATAACACCGTGGTGTTAGATATGAAGTATTACCAGTGTTACTTCATGGGATGAATAGGTTGGGATTGGGAAATTAAAACCAATGATTACTTCGGTAAGGTTCGCTAATTCCGACTAGTTTTGAATTGATATTCAAAAGATAGATTAAAGAATAAATTCAGGAATTTATCTTGGATAAAATTAATGGGAACCTTTCCCTATGAATGTGAAATTTAGAAACTAACTGTCGGTTGGCCAAGCAGAATGGTTTTCTGGATATTGATCTGATGTTGGTTTCGGCCTTTGGGGTTAATATTTGGGAAATTATTCTCTTGATTAATTTACGGTTAGTGACTAATGAATTGGAATGAGGCGTATGTTGTGTTTGTGTAACACTTATTTAAAATATACGCGAGTTATTCGGAAAGACCGGGTTTATCCCATTCTGAATAACTGATACGACGATAAGTCGAAGATGAAGACGACGGTAGAAGACCGGAGGTCTTCACGTCGTTTGGGTGATAACTGATGATCTTGATTGGGCTGTACACCCAAGAAGATGGAAACAGTTGGTGATCGTCCAGACGTACTTGGAGATCGATGGATATGCGGGGTACTAGGTGCCTCCGGTTTCGTTCAGACCCAGAACGGACTTGTAAATGGACTGTGTGTCTGGCATAGGATGGTTTGCCTGTGTGGCATGCTAAGATGCAAAAGATCGAGGCTTCTGTTGAAAAGCAAAGTCTTGTGGTGATGATCAAAGCAAGGCCTTTGTGGCGTAGCTTTGTGTAACGTTGATTCGCGAGCTTCACACCCGGTATGAACCAAAACGGGAGAGGACGTCAGGGAGGGCATGCGTTTCTTTCTAGCTAGAAGTGGCGTCAGTGGTTTTACACGCCCTGACGAGTTTGACTTATGTGGTTGTTGCTGTTGCGAGGCGCCTCGGATTGATCGGTCATTCTCGAACCGATGGAGTCATTCGTTGGCTCGTTTGCGCCCCATAGGGCGGGGAAACGCATGTTCAGGCATTTTAATCCACTCCGTGTGGACCGGCCCTGAGGATCCAAGGGTCACTCGAGCTCTGATCCTGAGACATGGTAGGCTAGATTGTCTCGAATCGGTTGAGGACTATCTTTTGCCTCGGTTCATAGATGGAAATCCAATTTCCAAATACGTGACATTTGCGGTTTTATTTGTAAACCTATATATGGCGACATGATATATGGTACCCATGCCGCCTATGATTGATACTTATGATTTGAAGTTGTTTTATACACTATGCACTTATAATAGTATCAAATGATTTGTTTCAAACGTATCAAGCATTCTTTGGCTGTTATAAGGGAAAACCCTATCCCCCGGCTTGCGTTTGCATTGTGTGATAGGACCTGGGTCTTATAACAGCTTCATCTTTCTTTATTTAGCATTGCGTTGTTTGTTTTATGCACCGGTATTCTTGGGAGGAAACCCGTTCCGTGTTATACGGCGTGGTCCCTTGATTTACCTAACTTTAAAATCAAGATTAATAACTGTTTCAGTTCTCACACCAGTCACATGACTGACCTGGAGTTTATTGTTTTAACCTAAACTCTGGGTGCCCCTATTTTGACACGGGCAGCTAGTAGTTTTGGTTTTGCAGATTTATATTCACAGGATCCTGGTTTACAGCTGGAACGATATCCGGAAAGCTTTGTATCCGTATATCTCATTCTAGTTGTGTATTGTATTATTTTCCGCTGCTATGTATTTAAATGTAATTTAAATCTCTGATATTTCTGTGTAATATTCATTCATACTCTGTTTATTCTTGTAATCTGATGCATTGATGTAATATACAATGAAAAGTTCTTCTGTATGCGTTCTGTTGTGGCTTGTTCTCGAACTATCCGACGCTTTCCTTTACGGGGAAGTTGCGGGTTTTCACAGTTGGTATCAGAGCGAGGTTTACAAAGCTAGAGAACAAGACACGTTAGAACTATACGAAAGAATTCATCAGATATTGGATTAGTAATATCCAATGAGAATGACTCGTTAGAGATAGGATCAGTAGTACCCTAGAACGAGTGTGAAGAGTTATTTTTAAAAATAAAACAAATTTTTGTTTTGAAAATTTAAATCAATTATTCGTATTTGATTATTTATTTATATGGATGTGGACAATCCAGTATATATAGATTTTGCGTATACGTCTGATCCGCGTGTATTTGAAATTTTAATATACTGGATAGATATAGAATCACACTCTAGTCGCCCGGAGATAGTTTTGGTAATGCGGCCGCATTATCAATATTTATATTCGTGTTACGAAGGTGTGTTTTCTATATATTTCCATTAGACTGGTGTGAGAACCAAAACTAATATAGTTAGAACACCTTGTTGTGAATTGGCATCAAAAACAAGATTTTCAGTATATGTATCAAAATTATGAATTTGATAATCTAATTCACTAATTGATTGATGTTGGTGTTGTTTGTTTATTTGTTTGCTAATTTTTAACCAATTAGCCTAATTGAACCAAATATTGAATTGTATAGGAGATTGGTCGCATTTGCTTGCATATATGTACTTACATTGTACAGGTCATAGCAAGGAGGCTAGAGCCAGAGAATAAAATTTGTTTGCCCGACAAATAGGTACATGTTTACTACATAATTTCCTGTTTTGTTTGGGTGATGATGATTTTGTGAGCCTATTGGCTAGCCGCTTGGCTTTTTCTTTTTCTTTTTGAGATCTGAAGGACCGGGGAAGCTATTTGAAATTCCCCGATGCTCCCGGTGCAGGGGAGGTTATGGCGAAATTTTTCGAAAATTTAGGGTGTTAGCCAAATTTTTGAAATTTTGGAAATTCTCAGAAACTGAAAAGATGGAGAACGAAAGCCTGATCGATCGTAGAGTTGATTAATCAAACCACTTTCGACTTTGTTCCTTTTCGGGGACGAAAAGTTTTAAGTGGGGGAGATTGTAACAACCCGAAAATCTGGGCCAGTTTAAAATTTTTATTTTGGCAATTTTAGCGAATTTTGAATATTTAAAATAGATTATTTTAAATAAAATCAACGAGAAATTTATTTTGAATATAATTCGAACGTATATATTATACGCGTCGTCGTTAGAATATAAATATTTATATATAATTATAAATAGAATTGAAAAGGGCGCGGTAGTTCGATAATTCGATTTCAAACTTCAATGGAATGTACCGGGTGCAAAACAATCCGGATTTTAGTGAAACCAAAAATAATGGAATCTAATTGTGGATATCTTTCCAACGAATCCGACAAATCAAGATTTCATATCGGGAATCAAAAGATATGTCCAGTTGAAAATTCTGAATAGTCGCTATGGAATTCAGGCCCTTAAAAATGGGCATTTTGCAAATGACCTCGGAATTCGACGAAACCAGTTTTGTTGGGTCCGTGATGTCAAGTTATTGCTAGGTTTCAAATTTCGTAATTTTTCGAGTCAATATGTGAGTGTGGCAAAGGAAAATGCGTTTGACCATTTTCAGTTGATTTTAATCGACTGGAAATTGGCCATTTTTCAAACGGTCTCAGAATTCGACGAAACTAGTGTTGTTAGGACCGTATCGTCAATACGAAGCTAGAAAATATTTTTCTGTAATTTTTTCGAGTTAGTATGCAACCCCGGTAATTTGAATGTACGTTTAAAATTCAATATAGTGATTTAAATGTAAATTCAACGAAAACGGATTCAAACGATCAAATCAGCTTGAGATACATATCCCAATGTGTTCGGAATGGGGGTAATACGCTAGGGATGACAGTCGGTGGGTTCGATTTCGAGTTCGAATGAAAGGGGCACTTTATGGAATTCAAAATTTAAAATAAATTAATAAACAAGTATATAAAACCTTGGCCCCCCTCTTTCTCTTCCATTTCAGTCAACTCCCCCAAAAAGAAAAAAAACCCGATCTAAACCCAAAACCGTCGCCCTCATGTCTGACCGACGCCGCTGCCTCGTCGCCCCCCTCTTCCGTTGATCTTTCTCTCCGACCTTCCTCCCCTTCCACCGCTCCTCCTCCACTCAAAAACCACGCACCCACTGAAAACCGCCTCAACTCAAAACCTGCCGCCTCCGACTCCTGCTCAGCCACCGCCGGCCGACCGGGACTGCCTCAAGCGATGCCCGGCGCCACCATACTCCGGCCATCCAGTCCCCGTAAGCCCTCCCCTTCCTTTTATTTTATTTTATTTTATTCAAGTTTTAACTTGTTTTTAAAATTCTGAAAATTAAAAAGGGTGATTTTTAAAACTGAAATATATATGATTTTTATTTTAAGTAAAAATATGATTTTGGTCGATCTAAGAATATAGATTTTCAATGTATGAAAACTTTGATTTTTAATTTAGAAAACGTTAATTTTCTGTGAATGAAAGTGTATGATTTCTATAAATGAAAAGATATAATTTTTATAAAGTAAAAAGAGCGGATTTTTATAAATAGAAAGCTAGGATTTTTATGGTTCAAAGATTTGATTTTTATCATAAAGAGTTTTGATTTTTATAAGTTAAAAGTTAAGATTTTTAATATAAGAAAGATTGAATTTTTATATAATATAAACATCAAGATAAAAATATGATTTTTATATATAGAACTTCGAGATAAAAATATGATTTTTATATATAGAACTTCGAGATAAAAATATGATTTTTATATATAGAACTTTGAGATAAAAATTCGATTTTTATATATTGAACTTTGAAGTAAAAATTCGATTTATATATGGAATAGCGAAGTAAAAATTCGATTTTTACGTATGTAGTGAAAGCAGCAACGAAGGTGACAAAAAGGCGAAACGTCGAAGACTTCTGCAAATGAAGAGCCGTGGAGCTAGGATAGCTATATGTGAGAATTTCTCACCTTTCTATTTATTTTCTAGTTATATATATATATATACTAGGATGCAGACGGTGCTTAGTAGCACCCGACACAATCGTCCACAGACCATGGACTTGTTTGTTTGGCTGTTTGGTGATTGATTACGATATTGGTTTAAATGTGGTTTGTGGTGTGAAAAATCGAATCGATAAATTGGTTAGGATTAGACGTGCGCCGTTATAAGGCGAAGGAGTAAGGCTAGGTTAGACCCTTACTCCAAATTTTGTGGTTTGCATAACGAAAGTGAATTTGATTGATGTGTGAATGGCGTGGGCCTTCACTAGACCGGGGATAAGGCTAGACCTTGTCCCGTTTCTAGTATCGTGCCGTTATGCCGCCGAAATTTTCTAAAATAAGTTAGAAAAATAAAAATAGCATTTTATTTAAAGAATGAATTGAATAGAAATTCATATGTTAGAATAAAATGTTTTATCGTTAAAAATATAATTTTTAACGTGAATGTGAATAAATAAATATTCATTTACAAACCTGACGGTTTGTTTATGTACACCTATTTGAAGGACATTGATTGGGTCGATAAATTTCACACATCGCCCAACTGCACAAATAAAATATGTGTTTGATTGTTTGAAACCCCACACGGGTGTTGGGATGAAATTTGAAGTTCACTCATCCTGATTGATTGAATATGTCGATCGGTTGATTGACAGGCTGTTTTAAGCGTTGGATATCTATATTTGATGCTTATACAGTGTAGTGCACTTTGGTTGATGGTTGATTATTTTCAATGCTATTATATACATGTGTTGTATGAAAATCCATATAATTAATTTTATATGGTAATTGATTGGGCCTCATTCCAGTTTTGAAAAAAGAAATATTTGAAAAAGAATATTTGAAAATAAAGGGATATATGAAGCCGTGTTGATTAGATTGACGCCATTTTGACGTGAACGATATTTATATCGATTTTAAAAGTGATTTCGAAGTGAATTGAATTGAAAACGAATTCAAAGTGAATTGAATTGAAAGCGATTTCGAAATGAATTGAATATATAACGATTTCGAAATGAAATGAATTGAATATATAACGATTTCGAAATGAAATGAATTGAAAACGATTTCGAAATGAAATGAATTGAAAACGATTTCGAAATGAAATGAATTGAAAACGATTTCGAAATGAATTGAATTGAAAACGATTTCGAAATGAATTGAATTGAAATTCGAATAGAATAGAAATGAATTTTAAAACGAATTTATAAAGAAGAATTCAATTTTGCTTTGAATTGAAATGGAAGTTGAAATAGATTTTGAAACGAATTTTAAAACTATTTATATAATTCGTTTTAAATAGAAATCGACGATGTATATATTATATATATTATATATAATATAATGGCCTGAATAGAACGCGCCGCGCCGCGGCAGTTCGCGAATTTCGACCATTTATTTCAAACGGACATTACGGGAGATCCGACCGTCGGATTCTCCTAAAACCGGAACCGTTGGGTTCGTATCGAAAAGAGCTTTCTAATGAATGTTAGAAATTTGAAATCTAACGGTTGGATTTGGAATTATGTCCAAATCAAATTCGAAAAAGGTCGCTATAAGTGCAGTTCGATGGCCATTGGTGGAAATCGACTGTACGGGCCTTGATAAAATTATTAAAAATAGTAATAATTTGTGTAAAATCATAAGAAATGATTTAGAAAGAATTGGGATGAAAAACTCCCTATTTGAAAAGATAAAAATAGATTTTTATCGAAATGAACTAGTTTTGAACTAGAATTATAATTCTATTTATTTTTAAATAAATAAATTGAATTCGAAAAGGGTTTTGAAAATAACCAAAATTTCCAATGATTGCATTGGAGTGGATTTGAATCGAAATTGTCTTCGGAATATTTCGATGTTGGAATTCGTGATTATACAGGTGTTGTTATGGAAATTTGAAAGATATATATATATATATATCGTTATTTCCAATACGACATTTGTTAATCGTAGAATTTGATATTGAATATAGGCCGATATATTTTCTATTCAGAGCCTTGTATTGAATATCGAATGTGATTTGGGTTTGTCGTGAACGGTGTCTTCACTAACACTGTTCTTGAACCCAGTTGAGAAAAGATTAAATCTTTTTATTTAGATTTAATGAAGTGTACCAATTAAATGATATTTAATTGGAATTTAATTGGTATTGATTTTTGGGTTTATCGTGAACAGTGTTTTAAATAACACTTGTTCTTTAACCCGATAATTAATGGATGTGATTTTGGGTTTATCGTGAACCGTGTTTTAAATGACACTGATTCTTTAACCCAGTCGAAGATTAAAACTAAGTGGAGTTTTAATGAATCTTTAATTAGATTGAAATGATCGAGAATGGAGTATCACCAGTTTTGCTCCAGGCGATAGTTAAATCTTTAATTAGATTTGAACGTGAAATGGTAATTGAATTTACTGATAACACCGTGGTGTTAGATATGAAGTATTACCAGTGTTACTTCATGGGATGAATAGGTTGGGATTGGGAAATTAAAACCAATGATTACTTCGGTAAGGTTCGCTAATTCCGACTAGTTTTGAATTGATATTCAAAAGATAGATTAAAGAATAAATTCAGGAATTTATCTTGGATAAAATTAATGGGAACCTTTCCCTATGAATGTGAAATTTAGAAACTAACTGTCGGTTGGCCAAGCAGAATGGTTTTCTGGATATTGATCTGATGTTGGTTTCGGCCTTCGGGGTTAATATTTAGGAAATTATTCTCTTGATTAATTTACGGTTAGTGACTAATGAATTGGAATGAGGCGTATGTTGTGTTTGTGTAACACTTATTTAAAATATACGCGAGTTATTCGGAAAGACCGGATTTATCCCATTCTGAATAACTGATACGACGATAAGTCGAAGATGAAGACGACGGTAGAAGACCGGAGGTCTTCACGTCGTTTGGGTGATAACTGATGATCTTGATTGGGCTGTACACCCAAGAAGATGGAAACAGTTGGTGATCGTCCAGACGTACTTGGAGATCGATGGATATGCGGGGTACTAGGTGCCTCCGGTTTCGTTCAGACCCAGAACGGACTTGTAAATGGACTGTGTGTCTGGCATAGGATGGTTTGCCTGTGTGGCATGCTAAGATGCAAAAGATCGAGGCTTCTGTTGAAAAGCAAAGTCTTGTGGTGATGATCAAAGCAAGGCCTTTGTGGCGTAGCTTTGTGTAACGTTGATTCGCGAGCTTCACACCCGGTATGAACCAAAACGGGAGAGGACGTCAGGGAGGGCATGCGTTTCTTTCTAGCTAGAAGTGGCGTCAGTGGTTTTACACGCCCTGACGAGTTTGACTTATGTGGTTGTTGCTGTTGCGAGGCGCCTCGGATTGATCGGTCATTCTCGAACCGATGGAGTCATTCGTTGGCTCGTTTGCGCCCCATAGGGCGGGGAAACGCATGTTCAGGCATTTTAATCCACTCCGTGTGGACCGGCCCTGAGGATCCAAGGGTCACTCGAGCTCTGATCCTGAGACATGGTAGGCTAGATTGTCTCGAATCGGTTGAGGACTATCTTTTGCCTCGGTTCATAGATGGAAATCCAATTTCCAAATACGTGACATTTGCGGTTTTATTTGTAAACCTATATATGGCGACATGATATATGGTACCCATGCCGCCTATGATTGATACTTATGATTTGAAGTTGTTTTATACACTATGCACTTATAATAGTATCAAATGATTTGTTTCAAACGTATCAAGCATTCTTTGGCTGTTATAAGGGAAAACCCTATCCCCCGGCTTGCGTTTGCATTGTGTGATAGGACCTGGGTCTTATAACAGCTTCATCTTTCTTTATTTAGCATTGCGCTGTTTGTTTTATGCACCGGTATTCTTGGGAGGAAACCCGTTCCGTGTTATACGGCGTGGTCCCTTGATTTACCTAACTTTAAAATCAAGATTAATAACTGTTTCAGTTCTCACACCAGTCACATGACTGACCTGGAGTTTATTGTTTTAACCTAAACTCTGGGTGCCCCTATTTTGACACGGGCAGCTAGTAGTTTTGGTTTTGCAGATTTATATTCACAGGATCCTGGTTTACAGCTGGAACGATATCCGGAAAGCTTTGTATCCGTATATCTCATTCTAGTTGTGTATTGTATTATTTTCCGCTGCTATGTATTTAAATGTAATTTAAATCTCTGATATTTCTGTGTAATATTCATTCATACTCTGTTTATTCTTGTAATCTGATGCATTGATGTAATATACAATGAAAAGTTCTTCTGTATGCGTTCTGTTGTGGCTTGTTCTCGAACTATCCGACGCTTTCCTTTACGGGGAAGTTGCGGGTTTTCACATGATGACTCTTACTATTTGAGGAATTTGAAAGGTAGTTTACCGCCACTTATAGTGTGAGTTGGATACGGAGATTAATATTGAGGATAAGTTGATAATATTTCTATCCAGATCTAATATCAAAGAGTTGTATAAATCTTTTAATTAAGATATGGGTCTCCTAATTTGATTGAGATAAGTTGGATAGAAATAATCTCCGGATATTTGACATGAAATTCTATGGTGTAAACGTATACTATTTAAGGAATTTAGAAGATATTATTATTATATCGTTATTCCACTTATAATATTTGTTGATTATGAGAATTGATATCGAATATAAGTAGATACAATTTCTGTGTAACTTATGTTCAATATCAATTGATTTGGGTTTGCCGTGAATCGTATCTTTAATAATATGACTCTTGAAACCCAATGAGATTGAGTTGTGGAAATTCATATCGTAACTTAGGGATTTAATCAAATCTTTAATTTGAGAAAAATTAGAAGTATGAAATTGGGAAGGAAGTATAATCTTTTAGTTAAGATTAAATAATTAAATGTTGGGAAATCGATTTAATTGGAAACTATGGTTGAAATGTGGATTAAGGATTTTTCCAAGGAAACTGGATTTCGATAACGAGTTATTAAATGGAAAATTAATTAAGGCTTTGAGGCTAAATTATCTTTGATTTAAGGGATGTGTTTTAAAAGAGAAAGGTTAAATACGGATTTTGTAATAATTTGAGAATGGTTTTAAAGAAGTTTAATTTGACAAAATTCAAGATGGAAGGAGATTTGGTTGAAAGCTTGTGCGTTCTGGTAATTGTGTTTGTAATTGCGCTTATTATTTGAATAACCAGGATCGGAATTATGTCCGAAAACCATTCCAAGTAATAATACGATGTTGCGAGAATTTAAAAAAATTGGAGACGACATTGAAGACTAGGACCCTTCATGTCGTAAGGGTGACTTGTTGAATGTCTCGAATGGCTGGCTTCCATTCGTAGATGAATTTTATATATCAGTAAAGTGGCAAGAAGCCCGAACGTATGTGAAGGAATTCTGGATTGTTGTTTCATTTAGACCCAGAATGGACATGTATGGATTGTGTGTCTGATGTTGTAATTGACTGCGTAGCACTGATCTTTATTAATATATATCTGCTTGGTGGCGGAGAATTTATTCTCTTGCTTAACACCCTTCTCTAAGACATATGAGCTTAGATGTTATATATTGATGGAAATCAGTGATGCGTAGTGAATGGACAATGTGGGATACTTAAGTTATGTGATCTATGGATGATCAAAGCATAGCCTATTTAAGCGTAGCTTTGTGTATATCGTGACCTCGACGAACCTCACACCCCGGATTGATAGTGTAACAACCTGTATTTTCAATAACCTGTTATAACATAAATCGAGGCAGAAATTAATTCTAAAATCTGAATCAAGGGAAACGGGCTATGCCATTGCGTTCGTCTCGGAAAAATACGCGAAATAGAGTCCGAGTTTTCGAAAATCGGAGTCCGTATGACCCAGTTAAGGCCCATTGAAGTTTTTAGAAATTTCCATGTTAAAAACAGATTTAAATTTTAAAAATTAAAAACAAGGATTAGGGCTAACTGGCGTCAGGCGGGAAAAACTCCCGCCAAGACCCCCAAGTCGACAGGCATGTCGACAGGGGTCTAAGGGTGTCGACTGCCCTGTCGACAGCCCTGTCGACACGGGGTGGCCGGGCAGTTTTGCCTGGCGCACCATTTCTGATTTGGGCTTGGTTGTGTGGCTTGGTTCTAGAGAATTCCGAAATCTGATGGACCTAATTCAACTAGGGTTTAATCCTATGGTCTAAATCATTAGCCTAATCTATAAATAAGACCCTAACCTACCCTAAATCACTCATTATTCATTCTAGCAACTAAACTATGTCAAAATCAAAACTCTCATGGCCTCCACTCTCTTCATACAATTCCTAAACAAATTCCTAAGAGATTTCCATGCATACAAGTGTATTTAGGCTTGTATGATCCTCTTTAGCTTGCATTAAAGTCTTGTTTCTCTATTGTCATCATAAAGGAGGAGTCTTGATCAAGTTTGCTTGCATTTTTGGGGATTTATTTTGTTGCATAAGGGGTTTCTTACATTTGCTATACTCATTTGAGTCCGCATAAACATTGTAAGCCCTCTTACCTTCATTTTAGAAACTCTAAAGTTAATATGTGATGAAAGTTGGGATTTATGCATGTTTAATAAGTTATGCATGCTTATGCGAGTTCAATATGCCATGTTACGCATGTTTGATAAGTTACGCATGTTTATGCAAGTTCACTAAGCCATGATTTGCAAGTTTATTGGGTTATGCATGTTTATGCAAGTTCACTATGCCATGATTTGCAAGTTTATTGAGTTATGCATGTTTATGCAAGTTCACTATGCCATGATTTGCAAGTTTATTGAGTTATGCATGTTTATGCAAGTTCACTATACCATGATTTGCAAGTTTAACAAGTTATGCATGTTTATGCAAGTTCACTATGCCATGATTTGCAAGTTTAACAAGTTATGCATGTTTATGCAAGTTCACTATGCCATGATTTGCAAGTTTAACAAGTTATGCATGTTTATGCAAGTTCACTAAGCCATGATTTGCAAGTTTATTGGGTTATGCATGTTTATGCAAGTTCACTATGCCATGTTATGCATGTTTAATAAGTTATGCATGCTTATGCAAGTTTACTATGCCATGTTATGCATGTTTAATAAGTTATGCATGCTTATGCAAGTTCGCATTGACATGTTATGCATGTTTGACAAGTGATGCATGTTTATGCAAGTTCCATATGCCATGTTAGGCAAGTTTAACATGTTATGCATGTTTGTTGTGGTATGCAAGTTCATCATGTATGTTATGCCAAGTTCCCTCTTCCTATCCTTTATGCGTTATTACGAATATGTAAGCGATAGAATGACGTTGGGGGGGGTTTGGGTAAACTTAAAATACATGAAAATATAAGATTGGGAATTTACCTATTAAGTTAGGTCTACCCCTTGGGAATTTACCTATTAAGTTAGGTCTACCCAAGTATTTGTTGACTTGTAATTATGTTTTGAAATAAAGTGGACATGACACTTAGAAAACATAAGTATGGCCAACTCGAGGTTGGGTTGAGTTTGTAGCGTAATTCTACCCGGAATCTACCGGCTTAACTAGTGGCTACAAACAATAGGACCCAATGTGAGAAGTTGGTCATGTGGTGCCAAAACCCGAGGTTAGACCAAGTTGTGGTGTAAATCTACCCGGAACCCACCGGCTTAACTAGGTAACCACAACAAAGTCTAATGTGAGAGGTTAAGGTGCATTAAATTAATTAATGCCTCATGATTAGGGTTAAGTCAGGGTCCACTAATACTTAACCAATTTGGGGATTCGGGGGATTGAAATGGGGTTAAGTTGTGAACTGTCGGTTACACTTAACCAATTTAATCCATTTTGGGGTTTGGGGGATTGAAATGGGGTTAAGTTGTGAACTACCGGTTACACTTAACCAATTTAATCCAGGATTAATGAAGGGTTAAATCGCACTTAACCCTCTTAGGAAACCCTAGCAACGTGGTCTGTTCCAGCAGTAATCCCAGTTTGGTATCATTCACAACCCTAGAGGCTAGGCTAGGGCGGGGCACGATTACTGGACGGATGTAAGCGACCAAAGCGATGGCTGAGTGGTACAGCGGTGCGGGTTCAGGCAGGCTACGGACGTGCACGTAATCCGGTATTGGACAAACTCGAGGCACGGGTACCAGTAGGTTTAGACTGTGCATTATTGCTTCAGTGTCTGGGGTTGACACCCGAAGGCTTGATACACCCGAAGGTGGACCCAGCACAGTCTGACTACATCCATATGTGGGTCGTATAGACACCAACACTTGACGTGTTAGGCTTATAGGGAGCCGGTCGACTAGACCGTTTTGTTGGACCTTATATTAAGGTCACTTCATATTATTGGGTCAAAGCTTGGGCCAAGGGATCAATACCTGTTATGTTGGTTTGCTAGTACACGTGGTGCAAAACTTAACCTTGTTTATGCGATGACACCTCTATCTATCTTGTAGTTAATTTATCATGCCAGTATGTTGTTATCTATGATCATCTCAGTTTCCATCATGCTGTTAACTTTATTAGTTTATAGACTGATCGTAGCAGGGCTTACTCAGTCTTTTTGACTGACCTGTTTTCTTTCGCCTCTTTTCTTCCGTTCCCCCCCCCCCCCCCCCAGGTTCTCAGGGAGGGAATACAGGAGCCAAGCTTGGATCTTAGCTGCTTCCTTGGATAGCTCATGTATGCTTTGGACTTGAGCTCGCTATGGTTTTTCCACTTTGGGGATAGCTACTTTTATGTTTTCCTTTTTAGTTTCAGATGATGTTATTTTATGTACTAGACTTGTTTATTTGGGAAATTGACATTTTGATGTACCAGACTTGTGTTTTGAAATGGTTTAAAAATCTTCCGCTGTTTTATCTACTTACTCTGTTTATTTACATATATATATATATGTCATGTCCTGCCTTGTTATATCATTATGCATGTTTACCTAGTTTTAAAACGCCCCACCAAAGTCAGAGTTGCTTGCAAGAGCCACCCTGGCGGAGGTGGGGTGTTACATTTGGTATCAGAGCATATGGTTTACGAGAAGGGATAAAAAGGTTTTTAAAACTTTTGAAAAACTATTTTCAAAACCAAGTATAGAGTATTTTCCAAAGAAAAGTCTAGTTATTTTTAAAGGCTATTCCCCAAAAGCCATTAGCACTATCCTTTGATCCCTCGTTTGAACTCTTTTCTTTTCGTTTCCAGCATGTCTGATAATCTCATCCTGCCCGAAGGCGTAACAATACCCGATTGGTTTCGTCGGTACTTGGAAGTCACGGCACCGGTCCCGGGTGTCTTTAATGTTGTCTTTCCAGTCAAGGCCGCTGTTCCTCCTCCTCCTTCCGTAGCTGATGTTCCTCTTCTCCCTCAGCCTCCACAAGCGGATTTTGCGGAAACTTGTAAGAACTTTAAGATGATGGGTGGCAAGAATTTTAGTGGAACAGAGACTTTTGTAGAAGCAAGGAATTGGTTTAAAGAGACCGAAGATCTTTTAGCCACCTTTGATATAGGCGACCGCAGGAAGGTTTTATTAGCAGTATGGTTGCTAAAGGAAGAAGCTGCAGGTTGGTGGGTAGGCACCACCGCTACTAGGCCAATTGAGACTTGGGATGACTTTAGAGGAAGGTTTGGACTGAGGTTCTTATCACTGAAGCAAGGGGACATGACTATTAGGGAATACATAGATAAGTTTAATCAACTGGCTCGGGTCGATTTAGACTTGGTTAATACAGCCCAGAAGAAGGCCCTACACTTTGCTCTAGGATTAAACGAGCCATTACATGGTTTGGCCATGTCTCATATACCCTTGGGGGCAACTTTCGAGAATTTGGTGAATATGGCCCTACTTCAAGAAGAAGATAACAATAACAAGAAAGAGGTCAAGGCGAATGAGTCTCAAGGCAAGAGGGTAAATTCCGGGAAACGAGGCAAGAATAACAACAACCGCAAGGACAAGCCAAGAGAGAATAGGAAATGCAACTTCTGTGGTAAAGTTGGACATATATCCAGGGAATGCAGGAAGAAGAAGAGAAAGCGGGGCGAATGCTTTCATTGTGGTGAGTCTGGACATCTCAGCAAGGATTGCCCGAGGAAACAAGGGCAAGGTCAGACTCAGTGTGCAGGACTATCTGGAGGGCGAGTTCATCCCCTCAACACCGTTCTTCCAGCTCATGATAGAGGTAGTGTTTCTGTTGAAAGTCTTGTCTACATTTTTTGACTTTCCCTGTTCGTACTTTGTTTGATTCTGGCACATCGCATAGTTTTATTTCATCTGATCTAGTTGAAAGTTTGCACCTAAGTACTAGTCTAGTTGATGATCCCGTATGTGTTTCAAATCCAATTGGGGGTTCTGCCCGTTTGTCTGTGGTCTGAGTGGATTTGAAAATTTCTATCTTGAGTATAGAATTCTCGTGGGATGTTTATATTCTCGGTTTCAGGGGATATGGGTTGGTTTTGGGCATGGAATGGTTGTCCTGTTTTGGAGCCATTCTTGGTTTTTTTTTATAGGGTTGTGAGGCTCATGACTCGCCTCGGTAATACCCTAGAAATTTCAAGCAACCCTATGGGTCCCGTCATGTTATGTTATCTTGGATCCCTCAACTCATCTATCGATAGTTTGCAATCTGTGAGGGTGGTCCGAGAATATCCTAATATCTTGGGGGAAGTAAAGGGGTTACCCCTAGACGTGGGATAGATTTCCGCATTATCTGGTTGGTAATACCAAGCCAGTTTCGTGGCCGGTTAGGCACATAACCTCGCGAAATGAGAATTGAGAAAGCAAGTCAAGGAGTTGCTTGAGAAGAACTTCCTGAGACGAAGCATTTTCGAGTAAGGTGCTCCAGTAGTATTCATTACTAATGTGGACAGTTTGCTTAGCTTATGTGTTGATTATCGTGAGAAGAATAGACAACCGTTACCAAGGATCGATGATTTGTTTGATCAGCTTGTAGGAGCATCTGTTTTCTTTTGATCCAGCTACCGGATTCCATCAGCTTAGGATGGCTGAGGATGGAATTGACAAGACTGCGTTTAGGACTCTAGATGGATTTTTGGAATGGCTAGTCATGCTATTTGGTTTGACTAATGCACCCGCATGTTACGTGAACTTGATGGGTAGGGAGTTTAGGGAGTCCTTGAACAAGTTTGTCGTGGTCGTCGTAGACGATATTTTGATCTCCTTAAAAGAACGAGGAAGAGCATGCTAGACATCTCAAGGAAGTGATGGATACGCTTAGAGCCACCAGTTGAAGGTCAAGTTCTCCAAATGTCACTTTGGAGGAAAGAAGTTGGATTTCTTGGGCACATAGTTCCTAAGTAAGGCTTAGCGGTGGATTCCGCTAAAGTGGTTGCGGTTTAAGACCGGAAAACCCTGAGGAGGTGGCCGAGTTGGTCTCAGGATGCATGTTGTGCCACCAGGTTAAGGCCAAGTCATAGAAGCCCGGCGGGCCATTACCTCCATTGGAGGTTCCGCAAGGGAAGTGTGAAAACATCTCGATAGATTATGAGGATAGATTACCTAGATCAAAGAAAAGGAATACGGGTAGATCAAAGAAAAGGAATACGGGTAGGTGGGTCATAATAGGTAGACTCACGAAGAGTGCTCATTTCAGTCCGGTGAAGAGCGTGAGGACTGCATCATGGTTAGCAACGGTTTACCCTCAAGAAGTTGGTCAGTCTTGAAATAGCCTACAGGAAGCCATGGGTAGGCAACTGAATCTAGGTATGGCCTATCACTCATAGGCGGATGGTTCATTTCGATTAAGCATGAGTTATAGAAAATCATGTTTATAAGGGCAATTGGCAACGTGGATTGGTATTTTCAAGAAAAGTTCTGCTGCGTGGAATACTTTATAGTAAGTAGACGAGATCCAGGATTCACTAGTGAATTTTGGAGAGCTTGCATGAAATCATGAGGTTACCGTTATGTTTAAGCCAAGTATACAAAAAGGAGAATAAGTGGAAAAGGAAGACGAGAGGCGATAATGAAATGAGTTCCAACTCGAATTTGGGAAATAGGAGTTAGGAAGCCAAGAAATCATGAAGTAAAAGACGGTCAAAGCACAGTGGAGTTAAGGAAACGTGACTAAGAAGAGTGAAGACTAGATACGCGCGTCATATCTCTTTTTAAGAGTGCATCCTTGATCCTTGTTTTCCAGTGGAGCTTGCTTGCGAGTTATCTTTTGTATAGATCCTCTCGATCCCATTCTCGATCTTATTTCTGTTGTAAACTCCATAAGGGGGTTATGACTCATCGGTTAGTACTATATGTCAGAGTTTGAATGGATTTCTTGTAATCCAAAAAGGGAGTTTATCTTGCTTATCTTCTAAGATCTCTTTTTAGCATATCTCTCTGTCCATGTTTATCTAGTTTATCGTGTTTATCTTGTCATGAGAACCTTAGGTAGAAACCCTTTGGATGAAACATGTATTTGAAACATGTTATGCTTGATGTTTGCAAGTGGTTGCAAGTGTTTGCAAGTGGTTACTCGTGGATGCATTATACACATTAGGCACTAGATCGGCTCGCACACTCCTCATATTGCATATGCATGAGTGTTTATGCTTATTCATGGATGAAAGTTGTGTGTTATCACATGGATGTTGCATATGGATGTATGATTGAGCACGCATGTAGATATTATACATTATGTTAGGGACTTGCATACATATGGATACATTTCACTAACATATTTTGCATTGATCTTTGCATTAGATAAGTACATATACACACACCTTTGCATATGTTCATGCAGCATTTAGAATCGTTTAAGGACAATGGTTGCTCATGGATGATGTTTTGAGTAGATGGATGTTGGATGGTAGGATACGTTCTTCCTAACTTGAAGATTTCGGGGACGAAATCCTTTAAGGAGGGGAGAATGTAACAACCCGTATTTTCAATAACCTGTTATAACATAAATCGAGGCAGAAATTAATTCTAAAATCTGAATCAAGGGAAACGGGCTATGCCATTGCGTTCGTCTCGGAAAAATACGCGAAATAGAGTCCGAGTTTTCGAAAATCGGAGTCCGTATGACCCAGTTAAGGCCCATTGAAGTTTTTAGAAATTTCCATGTTAAAAACAGATTTAAATTTTAAAAATTAAAAACAAGGATTAGGACTAACTGGCGTCAGGCGGGAAAAACTCCCGCCAAGACCCCCAAGTCGACAGGCATGTCGACAGGGGTCTAAGGGTGTCGACTGCCCTGTCGACAGCCCTATCGACACGGGGTGGCCGGGCAGTTTTGCCTGGCGCACCATTTCTGATTTGGGCTTGGTTGTGTGGCTTGGTTCTAGAGAATTCCGAAATCTGATGGACCTAATTCAACTAGGGTTTAATCCTATGGTCTAAATCATTAGCCTAATCTATAAATAAGACCCTAACCTACCCTAAATCACTCATTATTCATTCTAGCAACTAAACTATGTCAAAATCAAAACTCTCATGGCCTCCACTCTCTTCATACAATTCCTAAACAAATTCCTAAGAGATTTCCATGCATACAAGTGTATTTAGGCTTGTATGATCCTCTTTAGCTTGCATTAAAGTCTTGTTTCTCTATTGTCATCATAAAGGAGGAGTCTTGATCAAGTTTGCTTGCATTTTTGGGGATTTATTTTGTTGCATAAGGGGTTTCTTACATTTGCTATACTCATTTGAGTCCGCATAAGCATTGTAAGCCCTCTTACCTTCATTTTAGAAACTCTAAAGTTAATATGTGATGAAAGTTGGGATTTATGCATGTTTAATAAGTTATGCATGCTTATGCGAGTTCAATATGCCATGTTACGCATGTTTGATAAGTTACGCATGTTTATGCAAGTTCACTAAGCCATGATTTGCAAGTTTATTGGGTTATGCATGTTTATGCAAGTTCACTATGCCATGATTTGCAAGTTTATTGAGTTATGCATGTTTATGCAAGTTCACTATGCCATGATTTGCAAGTTTATTGAGTTATGCATGTTTATGCAAGTTCACTATGCCATGATTTGCAAGTTTATTGAGTTATGCATGTTTATGCAAGTTCACTATACCATGATTTGCAAGTTTAACAAGTTATGCATGTTTATGCAAGTTCACTATGCCATGATTTGCAAGTTTAACAAGTTATGCATGTTTATGCAAGTTCACTATGCCATGATTTGCAAGTTTAACAAGTTATGCATGTTTATGCAAGTTCACTAAGCCATGATTTGCAAGTTTATTGGGTTATGCATGTTTATGCAAGTTCACTATGCCATGTTATGCATGTTTAATAAGTTATGCATGCTTATGCAAGTTCACTATGCCATGTTATGCATGTTTAATAAGTTATGCATGCTTATGCAAGTTCGCAATGACATGTTATGCATGTTTGACAAGTGATGCATGTTTATGCAAGTTCCATATGCCATGTTAGGCAAGTTTAACATGTTATGCATGTTTGTTGTGGTATGCAAGTTCATCATGTATGTTATGCCAAGTTCCCTCTTCCTATCCTTTATGCGTTATTACGAATATGTAAGCAATAGAATGACGTTGGGGGGGGTTTGGGTAAACTTAAAATACATGAAAATATAAGATTGGGAATTTACCTATTAAGTTAGGTCTACCCCTTGGGAATTTACCTATTAAGTTAGGTCTACCCAAGTATTTGTTGACTTGTAATTATGTTTTGAAATAAAGTGGACATGACACTTAGAAAACATAAGTATGGCCAACTCGAGGTTGGGTTGAGTTTGTAGCGTAATTCTACCCGGAATCTACCGGCTTAACTATTGGCTACAAACAATAGGACCCAATGTGAGAAGTTGGTCATGTGGTGCCAAAACCCGAGGTTAGACCAAGTTGTGGTGTAAATCTACCCGGAACTCACCGGCTTAACTAGGTAACCACAACAAAGTCTAATGTGAGAGGTTAAGGTGCATTAAATTAATTAATGCCTCATGATTAGGGTTAAGTCAGGGTCCACTAATACTTAACCAATTTGGGGATTCGGGGGATTGAAATGGGGTTAAGTTGTGAACTGTCGGTTACACTTAACCAATTTAATCCATTTTGGGGTTTGGGGGATTGAAATGGGGTTAAGTTGTGAACTACCGGTTACACTTAACCAATTTAATCCAGGATTAATGAAGGGTTAAATCGCACTTAACCCTCTTAGGAAACCCTAGCAACGTGGTCTGTTCCAGCAGTAATCCCAGTTTGGTATCATTCACAACCCTAGAGGCTAGGCTAGGGCGGGGCACGATTACTGGACGGATGTAAGCGACCAAAGCGATGGCTGAGTGGTACAGCGGTGCGGGTTCAGGCGGGCTACGGACGTGCACGTAATCCGGTATTGGACAAACTCGAGGCACGGGTACCAGTAGGTTTAGACTGTGCATTATTGCTTCAGTGTCTGGGGTTGACACCCGAAGGCTTGATACACCCGAAGGTGGACCCAGCACAGTCTGACTACATCCATATGTGGGCCGTATGGACACCAACACTTGACGTGTTAGGCTTATAGGGAGCCGATCGACTAGACCGTTTGGTTGAACCTTATATTAAGGTCACTTCATATTATTGGGTCAAAGCTTGGGCCAAGGGATCAATACCTGTTATGTTGGTTTGCTAGTACACGTGGTGCAAAACTTAACCTTGTTTATGCGATGACACCTCTATCTATCTTGTAGTTAATTTATCATGCCAGTATGTTGTTATCTATGATCATCTCAGTTTCCATCATGCTGTTAACTTTATTAGTTTATAGACTGATCGTAGCAGGGCTTACTCAGTCTTTTTGACTGACCTGTTTTCTTTCGCCTCTTTTCTTCCGTTTCCTCCCCCCCCCCCCAGGTTCTCAGGGAGGGAATACAGGAGCCAAGCTTGGATCTTAGCTGCTTCCTTGGATAGCTCATGTATGCTTTGGACTTGAGCTCGCTATGGTTTTTCCACTTTGGGGATAGCTACTTTTATGTTTTCCTTTTTAGTTTCAGATGATGTTATTTTATGTACTAGACTTGTTTATTTGGGAAATTGACATTTTGATGTACCAGACTTGTGTTTTGAAATGGTTTAAAAATCTTCCGCTGTTTTATCTACTTACTCTGTTTATTTACATATATATATGTCATGTCCTGCCTTGTTATATCATTATGCATGTTTACCTAGTTTTAAAACGCCCCACCAAAGTCAGAGTTGCTTGCAAGAGCCACCCTGGCGGAGGTGGGGTGTTACAGATAGTAAACTGGTGGTCAGATTTTTATGTTCGTTTCGTATGTTCGGTACACCGGGATGTAATGATGAAAGGGTACTACGAAGTCCTCAGTCTGGGACGCTATTTGTTGGGTACTGTGATTCATGTATGTGGGTTAGTATAACGGAGTCCGACTCTGGACGTTATCTGCGAGTACTGGGATGATGCACGCAAGAAAGTTTGTGAGCCCACGAATGGTCTTTCGTACCAGGAACCATCATGTTGGAGACCCAATCTCCACTACGAGCCCATACGGTTTTCATTATATAGCCTGCTATTACCGACAGGATTGTCAGTATAATGGGATGGGGCATTATGCTGGCTAGGATTAACACATTTATTTACGGAAAGGTTTTTCACACATATATAGTAGTAGAAGAGGATTTCACGTATAAAGGCATTTTTGGTTATCATAAGGCAAAACTCACCCATCTGGTGTGCACTTGCATTGTGTGATGTGGGACGAGCTTATGATAGCTTCATTTTTCAAAAAGTCATTGCGGATTTCTATGCATTGGTATTCACATGGAGTAAACCCATTCTGCATTAGTGGCGTGCTCCGGTGAATTACCTAACTTTGAATTAAACCCTAAAAACAAATGTTTTGAGTTCTCACACCAGTCCTATGACTGACCTGCAATTTATTGTTCCCACACCTAAACTCTGGGTGCCCATAATTTTTACACGGGCAGCCTATTAGTTTGGTTCGCAGATTTAGTCTTGGGGTTGGTTGGAGCAGGATTCTGGTTTTAGCTGGAGCTATTATGTCTTGGAGCATTCGCATTCTTCCGCTGAGTTTAGTACCTTTTCTGCTGTGTAGTCGATGTACTCTGTTGTACCTCTTGTAACTCCAATGTAATATTATTGTAATGATAATGGAAAAGTTCTTTTCGTTTTGTGCAAATGTGTAAGTACCCTTAACAATCCGTCTTTATGAACGGTTTAAGTTGGTTTAATTACTGGTGAAAACCGAGCAAAAGGCCGGGTGGTTATAGTTTGGTATCAGATCTTTGGTTTATAGAAAGCTATGGGGTACGACTCATTTGAACAAAAGGAAAGACTCGTCATGGTTGTAACATCTCATTAGAGATAGGGTTAGCAATGCCCTAGAATGAGATTCTGGTGTATTACGTTCAAGAGAGTGCTTTTCACGTATAATTTAATTTAGGATTATAATATATTAAAATTCATGTTAAGGAATAAACTTGGGTCAAAGTTGTTAAAGTAATTCTCCTCTAAAGAAACTAATCAATATGGTTAGAAACCAAAATAAATAATAAGAGTTTGAGTATTTTATTTGATGTTTAAGCTGGATTATCGAGTATAAGAAGAATTTGCATATACGTCTAATCAATGTATATACGAAGTCTTAAGTATACTAGATAGATATAGAATCACACTCTAGTCGCTTGAAGATGAAAAACAGAATAACAAACATTTGAATTTGAATTAAAGTAAAATGTAGAAAATCTCTAATGAGTTGTAGCATAGCATCCATTGGCATAACATTAATCCAATGATCTTTTAGTCATGTGTATTACTTTCTTGGGTCTTGTATTAATTCACATAGTGCTGCATGACTGCATAGGTCGAAAACCGTATCAGTAGGCTACAAAAGAGACCACGGAACCAAAAAATGCATATGATCTGGAGTAGCTGAGACTGAGAGAGATATGGCTTATGGGAATTGACGTGGCAGATGCGTAAATAACTTCGGGAAATGAGTAGCAAAACTTAAGAAGTGCGCACAGGAAAATCAATTTTTAAATTTATTAAAAATAAATTTTGATGGAAGTTAGATATGTATTTGGACTTGGTGTTAAATGGAGAACCAATTATGTTGTATTTGGCATTATTTATAAGAATTATCTTTTTTATATTTTCATATATGCAGTGTATTAAAGAATCATTTCATGTATTTTTTTTATTTCATTAACTTTCAGACAACATGTATTTTCCACCTTTAATTGTAAGATGAGAACATCAGTGTAATTAGCGTTCATATTAGTTGCAAGGAAAAACATTTTTCACGAGTGTTTTTCGATCTCAAACTCCTAAATCGTAGAGAAGCAAGCCACAAGTTTTTGAAGCCATCAGAGATTCATTTTTCACAAACAATCGACTGCAAGTTTAGGAATCAAAGAAACACTAGATTTTGCATATCAGCCGCCATTTATTATCTCTAGAGAAAGAGGAACAATCAGGCGGTTTTACAGAGGTGAAAGTGGCGAACCAAGGAATTTGATGAAGATTTAACATGTGAAGGCAATATGGAAGGATTGTTGTTCTTCATGAGTATGTGAATAGTGTATTAAATATTTAAATGGTGTTCAAAACAAAGAAGAAATGTAATAAACATCCTCTTTTTTTATTAGTTTATCCGCGGTGTATTAAATTATAAAATAGTGTGTGGATTAACATAATAAAAGTCAAATTGTGTATTAACTATCAAAATTTGTGGATGAAAATAAAATTTACCGAAGAACAAAGAAAGTTTTTGTATACAGGTGAATTAAACTGATATCCAATTAATGGCAGGACAATAGAATTTAAAATGTTAATTTTCATCATCATTCTGCTATCCAGTTAGTATTCACTTGGAACAAACAAACACATTGTCTTTGTCTTTAAAAATTAAATATGCGTGGCAATTAACTTCTATGTGCATTCTCCAACGAACTGTACACACCTTGTTAGATATATAGACTCGTTCATACCCATGTGATGTGCACGTAAGAATATATATTTTTACTCACATATTCTTCGTTTAATTAGATAAATTTTTAATTATGGTTTTCTGTAATGTTTTGAACCAAAGTAAAATAGCATACTCAAATCATCATTTACTCACCTGCATATGGGAAAAACAGTCATTCTATGCATGAATTAATTTGAAGAATATTTATTTGCATATTTTAATTTAAGCAATTTGTAGGATAATCTACATACTGCTTAATTCAAGGTTTCAATTTATTCAAAGTATTGATTCTAAATTTAGTTCACCCTTCACTTAGCTTTAGTTCAGCATTAATTAAACCATCTAGTATATAATGCTACGGCAAAAGCAAAGGCCAATTTACAAAACAATCAATGTTTTATGAAATTGCTTCCCTATTTCTTTTCTCTTTTTGCTGTTTGGAGAGGGGGGAGGGGGCCGGGTGTAATGGGGTACCATAATTCGTTAGTTTATGAACCAAATGATCACACAAAATAAAAAAAATTACTAAATGATCACCACACAAAAATAGGAAACTGAGAATAAGCACCTGAACCAGTGTCTATAGGTATCGAATAAGATTCTTCGGATGGCACACAAAACCCCCAACTCCAACTTCTTCAAAGGTCGTAGCAAGAGGATGGTTTTGCTTGGTTGTGCTTTTGTCTGGCAGCAGTATGCTGTCCACAACTAACTTCTCGTACATTAGCGGTATGGCTTTTCCATGAATAATTGAACCCATCGAACCTCTGCATATCGTACCTGTCGCAATGACCTCCTGATTAAAGTTTAGTATTTCACACTTCAAACTTAACGAATCGGAAGAATTATTTGGATTGCCATTATCTTTGTCCGACTGTTTTTCATTCGAAGCAGCGTGACATGCATCATGTACACTTCCTCCTTCATTCGAAGCTTTGTCTGATACTTGCTGCTCATATTTCCCCTTAATCAAGTCCACTAAAGACAACAATGCACCCTCTACATTGGTCATTCGTTCTTCCATGTTTTGAGCAGTTTTAATTTGTTTGCATGCAATATTGGAGGCCTTAACTTGGGTCCTTGATATCTTGGTTCCAATACTACGAGTCCGGACTCTTTTATCCTTTCCAAAAACTTGTGAAAGTATGTCTTCTTCCAGCGGTAACTCCTCTTCATCAACGTCTTTGATTGCTTCCTTTGCCTTCGCAATTTATTCCTAATCATGAAGCTTAAATAATATAAATTGAAATAGTGAATAATTAAAATATGCAATTATTTGGCTAACTTACAAAGTATGCAGAAGTGGAATCGGATATGCTTCCATCCTTTTTTGTATGAGTTTTCTCTCATACTTCACGACGTGTTATTTCTTTTTCCGGATTTGCAATAGCCTGCAATAAATCATGAAACAAAATCACAGCAATGATCCAGGAATATGGTACTGAACTTGCCTGGATATATAGGTATACATGCATATAAGAATTTAAGTCACTCGAGTTTACTAAATTGACTAATACTATTTTATACTACTTATAAAGTTTCTACTTATATTCAATCAGACAATCATTCAGGACTTAATGTGTATGTCTGTTAAGGTCAACTATGAGATGTTTATGAATATATAAAGTAGTTGGCTGGAAGATACACATCCAGTGGATTTATAAATGGGGTCAAGCCCAAGTAGACTGCTCTTTTATGATAGAAAGCGCAAATTACTTCATCTTTCTGAAGAGTTTTTGGAAAGTAAAAATAATAATTGGAATATGATTATTTACAATTTACAGTAATTTCTGTTGAAGTATGTTTTTATCAAATAATTATTTCTTGGCACGATAAACTTTATTGAATTTATGAAAAACTTTGTAAGTTACTCACATCGAGCAAACTAGAGTAGATGACACTTCATTACACTGGCTAATGGATCTAGTGTTACTCAGTTTTTATATTCAAGTTGAGTTAAAATTATCATTTCTATTCCCTATGATTATTTTTGTACACTTTTCATCCTGGTACCATATAACTGGAAGTAATTTCGTTGTTGATTTGTACGCTTTTATCTTAATACCATGAGTTGCAAAATAAAATGCTTCTTTTATTTATATCTTTTTCCCTTGCTAAATATAAAATAAAAGTTGCAATAAATGCATGTAATTGTTCTTTCTAACTTTTCACACTGTTACAAACTTAATAATCATGGCTGACATAGTCTGCCAAAGTTTGTTCAATAGACATGTTACATAATGTAATTAAAAGGGATATAATCAGATTTTCTTTTCTATACCTATAGCTCAAAACTGCCAGTTGAATTATATTGGATCTTTAATCCTGAAAGAACTGATTCTGCATATCCAATCAACTAAGAACCTGCTCTTAAATATAAATTCGAGAAAGCATCTAGCCTTTGAAATTTAAATGCCAAAGGTACATTATTACAATGATGATCACCCTTACAGCATCATCAAAATATTTGATTTACTAAGTCTGTTCTTATTTGATTTACTGGCAGCTTTTTTCGCAGCAGCAAAAGGGGTATGGGTGGTAAAGATACTCATATGGAGCGCTTACCCTCGAGCGGTAACGAAAATGACTAATTTATCAAACCAAATTAGTAATCAAAATTTTATATAAATGCACAACAGAAGTACTGAAATTGAAAAACATACCATATCATGTTGTACGATAGCATGACTTGTTTGACCGGTGTGGTGACCATAGCTATATCCTGATCTGTTTTTTTTTTTTTTTTTGCCTAGCTCTCTTCGCTCGCTGACACCCGGTTTATCTTCATTCTTCAAAAATCCCTCCCAATCGTCTTGACTAATAGTGGGTGGACAGTTTTTCAACCTTTCATCGTAATTGTTGAATTTGTCGTAGTATTTTGTCCTCACCTCACTCTTATGTCTCCTAAAAGACTCACACATTTTTTTGAAATAAAATTCTTTTGTACTTGCATCAAGTTCAAAACGTTTCTACAAAAATTACAAATTATTTACTAAAAAGGGCATTGTAATAAAAAAAAATACTTGCATTGTGATAAATATACTGTAATAACCCGGAAAATGTGAACCAGTTTAAAATTTTTAAATTAGGTTATTAACAAGAAATTTGAATGATTAAAATAGCCTATTTCCATAAAATATAGAATTGTGTATAATATGGCCGTTTGAAATTTTGAATACAAACTAAGTCTGACTGTGCAGGATGGAAAATATAACGGATTTTAGTGAGACCAAAAATATTTAAATCTGTTAGTCAATACCTTTCTAACGAATCTGAAAAATCGAAGTTTCATAACGGGAATCAAAAGTTATGGCCGAATGAATTTTCAGAAGAGTCGGTATATAGAATATATAGGCCTGGAAAATTGATATTTTGCAAACGGCCTCGGAATTCGACGAAACCACTTTTGTTGGGTCCGGGATGTCAAACTATTGCTGGGTTTCGAATTTCATAATTTTTCGAATCAATATGTGAGCGTGGCTAAGGAAAACGCGTTTGACCAGTTTCTGTTGAATTTAATCGACTGGAAGTTGGCCATTTTTCAAACGGTCTCAGAATTCGACGAAACTAGTTTTGTTAGGACCGTATCGTCAATACGAAACTAGAAAATATTTTTCTGGAATTTTTCTAGTTAGTATGTGATCCCGGTAATTTGAAATGTACGTTTAAAATTCAATATAAGGATTTAAATGTAAATTCAACGGAAACTGATTGTAACGATCAAATCAGCTTACGATACATATCCCATTGTGTTCGGAATGGGGGTAAAACGCTATGGGCGACAGGCGGTAGGCCTCGTTTCGAGGTCGTATGTAAAAGTCAACCTTTTTGCAAAATTAAATAATTAAATAAAAAAAAATCTTCCCTCCTTTTCTTCTGCTTGCCCCCCCCCCCCCCGACTCATTATTCAGAAACGAAATAAAAAAAAAAAAAAACCTAACCTATCGCCGCCGCCTCCCTCCAGACATCGCCGCCGACAAACCTCGAAGCCCACCCCTCCGTCCAGCCTCCTCCTCCCACCGAACAACACCTCGAAGCCGCCGCCCTCACTATCGAAGACCCCTCACCTCGAACCCTGCCGCCGACACCACCGAACACCACATCGACGCCTCCTTCTTCTTCCCTCCACTTCGCAAGCTATCGGTGAGAATTTAATTTATTTTATTTTTATTTTTGTTTTGTTAAAAACTGATTTAAAAAGATTTTTAAAAACTGATTTTTTTAAGATATAAAAACTGAATTTTTAAAAATAAAAAAAACTGATTTGTTTAAATAGATGCAAAAACTGTTTTTTTAAAGATGCAAAAACTGTTTTTTTTAAGATGCAAAAACTGATTTGAAAAAGAATTTAAAAACTGATTTTTAAAGGAAATAAAAACTGATTTTATTTTAAGGTTTAAAATAGAAAAAAGGTTTAAACTTTGAAATAGAAAAAGGTTTAATCTTTTAAAGGAAAAAGATTTGTACTTGCAAAAATAAAGATCATATTTTTAAGAATAGAAAAGACGGAATTTTTGTTAAGTAGAAGAAGTAAGGTATGATTCTTATATTTTTTAAAGCAATAAAAATATAATTTTTACATCATAGGAATATTAAAAATATAATCTTTGTTTTTAGAATATGATCTTTATATATTGAATAACATAGTAAAAATTCGATTTTTACCTATGTAGAGAATACGGGCAACGAAAGCGACAAGAAGACGAAATAGACAAAGATTTCCATAAAGGAAGAGTCGTGTTATTGGATAGCTATTGGTGAGGATTTCTCACTCTTCAATTTCTTTTTATATAAATATTATATATGTTGAAAATGAAAGTGAATTGCTATATATAAATATCTATATATATATATATATACGCCCCTCGTCCACAAACCATGGACGATATTTATTGGTTGAAATTGTTGTGAAAATTGATTGATAGCGAATGATTGTTTGGGATTGTTTGTGGTTGACATTAGTTGATTGTGGTTGAAAAATACCCATTTGTGGTTGAAAAATATTTGGTTGAAACCACATAGGATTAGTTTGTGGAAATGAAATAAATATAAACATGCCGCCTGCGTGCGAATTAGATGCATGATCCCCATTGTCAAAAACCGCGAGGTTTTAAGGTAGAGCGAGGAGCCGTACTAGGGACGGTGCCGGTTTTAACTACCCTGCCGTTATGCTGCCGAAATTTTGAATAATATTCGTGTGTTTGAATTATTTTCATATGCTTAAACTATATTTATTCATTGAATAGAAAACATTCATGTGTTGAATTGATATTCATTCGTTGATTAGAAATTCATGTGTTGAATGGTATTCATATTTCGAAATAAATTGTTCGATAATAAAAATCACATTTTTATCTATATATAGAAACTATAGAAAACATTCATGTGTTGAATTGATATTCATTCGTTGATTAGAAATTCATGTGTTGAATGGTATTCATATTTCGAAATAAATTGTTAGATAATAAAAATCACATTTTTATCTATATATAGAAACTATAGAAAACATTCATGTGTTGAATTGATATTCATTCGTTGATTAGAAATTCATGTGTTGAATGGTATTCATATTTTGAAATAAATTGT